>CM061555.1:237081186-238573686 GCA_030864225.1 Capsicum baccatum var. pendulum
GGCAATAACACACCGATTTGGCCCAAAAATGCCTGGTCACATTTCGATTGTTTGTCCATCCAAATGGCCACGAAAATTTAAAAGAACCTCACTAGGTTGATACCCAACCTCCCTGGCATGCCTCGGTCAATTTTAAACCACAGCAAGCCCGGACTCGGGCCCACCCCTGATACCCTGGGCTATAGCTTACTGATTTTGTCCAAAAATGCCCTGTTCGCGCCATTTTGCCCCTTTGTCTACCTAAATGGCCATGAAAATTTAAACGGAACACACTGAGATGATCCCCAACCTCCCTGGCATGCTCGATAAACTTTTTGGCCCACAGCAAGCCCGGAACTTGAGCCACCCCAAAAACTATGGGCTATAGCACACTAATTCGGATGAAAAATGCCCCTGTTCGCACGTTTCTCCATTTGTTCACCTAAATGGCTACAAAAATTTAAACGGACCACACTGGGAGGATCCTAAACCTCCCAGGAACGTCTCGATCGATTTTTGGCTTACAGCACACTCAGACCTCGAGCCAACACCAAAATAGTGGGCTATAGCACATCAATTTAGCCTGAAAATGCCCCACTGCGATGTTACGCCCGTTTGTCCACCCAAATAGCCACAAAAATTTAAACGGACTACACTGGATGATCCTAACCTCCTGGAATGCCCTGGTTAATTTTTTCGCCCATAGCATGCCTGGCCCGATTCCATCATCAAAACTGTGGGCTATAGCACACCGATTTAGCTCGAAAATACCCCATTTGCGTTGTTTCACCCATTTGTCCATGCAAATGACCACGAAAATTTAAATAGGACCACACTGACATGATCGCGAACCTCCCTAACACACCCTGGTTGATTTTGGCCCACAAACACGCCCGGACCCGGGCCCAACCATGAAACCTAAAGCTATAGCACACCGATTTTGCCTGAAAAAGCCCCGTTTGTGCTATTTCGCCCTTTTGTCCACTTAAATAGCCACAAAAATTTAAACAAACCATAATGGGATAATCCTAACCTCCTTAGCATACCCGATCGATTCTGTCCCACAGCACGGTCGGACCTCGGGCCCACCCTCAAAAACCGTGGGCTTATAGCACACCGATTAGGTCTGAAAATGCCTCATTCGCACCGTTTCGTCCATTTATCCATCCAAATTGCCAAAAAATTTAAAGGGACAACACTAGGAAGACCCAACCTCCCTGACACGCCAAATTGATTTTTGGCCAACAACATCCGGACCCCCGGCCCACCATCCCCCCTTAAAATAGTGGGTTATAGAATAGCGATTTGGTCCGAGAATAATCCATTCGTGCTGTTTTGCCCATTTGTCCACCCTAATGGCCATGAAAATTTAAACGAACAATACTGGGATGATTTACAACCTTCCTGGCATGCCCCGATCATTTTTGGCCCACAACACACCCAGACCCCGAGCCCAACCCCAAAATCATAAGCTATAGCACACCGATTTGGCCAGAAAATGCCCCATTCGCGCCATTTTGCCCCTTTCTCCACCTAAATGGCCACAAAAATTTAAATGGATCACACAGGGACTATCTCAACCTCCCAACCACGCCTCGATCGATTTTCAATCCACAGCATGCCTGGACCCCGAGCCCACCTCTGAAACCATGGGCTATAGCACACTGATTTGGCCCGAAAATGCCTCGTTCACGCCATTTTGCCTGTTTGTCTACCCAAATGGCTATGAAAATTTAAATGAAGCATACTAAAATGATCAACAACCTCCATGGCATGCTCGGTGATTTTAGGCCCATAGCATGCTCGAACCTCGGGCCCACCCCTAAAACCGTGGGCTATAGCATACCAATTCTGATAAAAAATGCCCATTCACCTCGTTTTACCCATTTGTCCACTCAAATGGGCACGAATATTTAAACAGACCATGGTGGGACGATCCCCAACCTTTCTGGCATGCCTCAGTAGATTTTTAACCCAAAACATGCCCGGACACAGGCCACCCCTAAAATCGTAGGCTATAGCACTCCAAATTAACCCAAAAAATTGCCCCGTTTGCGCCGTATAGTACATTTGTCTACCCAAATGGCCACGAATATTTAAATGGACCACACTGGGATAATCTCCAACCTCAAAACCGTGGGCAATAGCACACCCATTTGGCTCGAAAATACTTCATTTGCGCTGTTTCGCCCGTTTGTCCACCCAAATGGCCACGAAAATTTAAACGGACCACACTGGGATGATCCCCAACCTCCCTGGCACACCCAGATCGATTTTTGGCTCAAATCACACCTGGACCTCGATCCCACCCCTAAAATCGTGAGCTATAACATACCGATTTTGCCTAAATGCATCTGTTCACGCCGTTTCAACCGTTTGTCTACCCAAATGGCCACAAAATTTTAAACGTAACCACACTGGGATGATCTTTAACCACCCTGACATTGCATAGGTCAATTTTCAGGCCACAAACATGCCCGGGACCCCAGAGCTCACGCCTAAAAACGTGGGCTATAGCACACCAATTTGGCCTGAAAATTCCCCGTTCACGTCGTTTTGCCTTTTGTCCACCCAATATGGCCACAAAATTTTAAACAGACCATACATCCCCCAACTTCCCTGACACGCCTTCGATCAATTTTTGGGTCACAGCATGCCCGAACCCCAGTCCCACTCCACATAATAGTGGGCTATAGCACACCAATTTGTCACGAAAATACCCACCGTTCATGCCGTTTGCGCCGTTTGTCTACCCAAATAGCCACGAAAACTTTAAACGAAACCAATACTAGGACACTTCCCAACCTCCCTGGAAACACCCAAGTTGATTTATGGCCCACAGCATGCCCGAAGCCCGGGCCCTTACCCCCAAAATCATAGGCCTATAGCATACCAATTCAACCCGAAAATGCCCCATTCATGCCGTTTTGCCCGTTTGTCAACCCGAATGGCAACGAAATTTAAACGGACCACACTGAGAAAATCCCCACACTCCCTGGCATGACCCTGACATTATTTTTGGCCCACAACACGTTTGGACCCCTCGGACCCCACCCCTAAAAACTGTGGGCAATAACACACTGATTTGGCCTAAAAAATCCCGTTCGTACCATTTCATCTGTTTCTCCACACAAATAGCTCTGAATATTTTAAACGGAGACCCCAACTGCGATGATCCTCAACCTCCCCTGGCATGTCCTGGTCGATTTTTGACCCCACTGCACGCCTGGACCCCAGCCCACCCACTAAAACTGTAGGCAATAGCACACTGATTTGGCTCGAAAAATTCCTTGTTCTTGCCCGTTTTGCTCGTTTATCACCCAAATCTCACAAAAATTTAAAATGACTATACTGAGATGACTACCCCACACTTCTTGGTATGCTCCAGATTAATTTTCAGCCCATTGGACACCCGGGACCCTAGCCCACCCCCCCAAAATGTAGGCCATAGCACATCGATTTGGATCGAAATGTCTTGTTCGTGCCATTTCCCCTGTTTGACCACACAAATGGCACGAAAATTTAAATGGACCCACACTTGGACGATCCCCATCCTCCATGGCCTACCTCGATCAATTTTTGGCCCCACAGCACGCCAAGAACCCAGACCCACCCTGAAATCGTGGCTATAGCCAAACTAATTGGGCCCCAAAAATGCCACGCCTGTTCGCGCTGTTTTGCTCGTTTCGTCCACCCAAATGGCCCATAAAAAATTTAAACAGACCACACTGGGAGGATCCCCAATCTACCAACCATGACTCCCGATCGATTTTTGTCACACAACACACCCAGACACGGGCTGCCCCCGAAACTAGCACACTGATTTGGCCAAAACAATAGGCTCGTTTCGCATCCATTTCGCCCATTTGTCCATCCTAAATGGCCACCAAAATTTTTAAAACGGGACACACTGGGAAGATCCCCACCCTCCCTGGCTTACCCTCGTTCAATTTTCAGCCAATAGCACACCGCGTGCCCGGTGCCCAAACCTCAAAATACATGGGGCCTATAACATACTGATTTGGCCCGAAATGCCCCTGCTTGCGGACTATTTCGCCCCTTAGTCTACCCAAATGCCAACGAAAATCTAAAAAGACCAAATTGGGATGATCCTCAACCTTCCTCCATGCCTCGATCGATTTTCAGCCCTACAAGTAATCCTGGGCCGCAGGCCCCACCCCTGAAACCCTGGGCTAATAGCACACGGATTTGGTCCAAAAATGCCCCGTTTGCCACCATTTCGCTCGTTTGTCCACACCCCAAATAGATACGAAAATTTTAAACGGACCACACGTGGGATGATCCCAACATCCTTGGCATACCCCGATAAAATTTCGGCCCATAGCACACCCCAGAAACCCGGGGCCACTCCTGAAACCGTGGGATATAGCACACCGATTCTGCCTAAAAATGCCCCATTCGAGCCGTTTTGCCCGTTTGCCCACCCAAATGATTATAAAAATTTTTAACAGACCATAATGGGATGATCCCCAACCTCCTTGGCATAACCCTGGTTGATTTTTGGACGATATTCACGCTCGGAACCTAAAGCCACCCCCAAAAATCATGGGCTATAGCACATCATTTTAGCCCAAAAAATGTCCCATTCACCAGCGTTTCGTCCGTTTGTCCACCCAAATAGCCACGAAAAATTTAAAACAGAAAATATGGGATGATCCCTAACTTCGCCTGGCATGCCTAAGTCGATTTTTGGCCCACAGAACAACCCGAACCCCAGGGCCACCCCCAAAACCGTAGGCTATAGCACACCGACTTGGCCCAAAAATGCCCCATTCGCGTTCTTTCGCCCGTTTTGAAGACCCAAATGGAAATAAAATTTTAAACGGACTAAATAGGGATGACACCAAACATCCCTGGCATGCCCTAGCTAATTTTCGCCACAGCACCCTCAGACCCCGAGCCCAACCCCAAAACCATGGGCTATAGTACACCGATTTTGCACTAAAATTACCCATTTGGGTCGTTTTGCCCGTTTGTCCACCCAAATGGCCACAAAAATTTAAACTAACCACACCGTGAATATCCCCAACCTCTTTGGCATACCTCAATCGATTTTCGGCCCACCACACGCCCGGACCCCAGCCCAACCCAAAATCGTAGGCAATAGCACACTGTTTTGCCTATTTGTCTACTCAAATAGGCCTAAAAATTGAAATAGACCATAGTGGGATGATCCCCATCCTTCCTGGAATGCCTCGGTTAATTTTTGGCCCATATCATGCCTGGACCCCGAGCCTTCCTCCAAAAACGTGGGCTATAGCACACCTATTTAGCTCAAAAATGCGTTGTTCGTACCGTTTCTCTTGTTTGTCCAACCAAATAGCCACAAAAATTTAAACGGACCACACTGGGAGGATACTCAACCTCCCAGGACTGCCCTGATCAATTTTTAACCCACAGAATGCCCGATCCCGAGCCCACCCATAAAACCGTGGGCTTTAGCACACTGATTTGTTCTAAAAATGCCCCGTTCACGCTATTTCACCCACTTGTCCACCCCAAATAGCCACAAAAATTTAAATGGACTACAGTGGGATGATCCCTAACCTCCCAGGAACACCCAAATCAATTTTTGGCCTATAGCACGTCGAACCCCATTCCCCCTCAAACTGTGGGCTATAGCACACTGATTTGGCTCAAAAATGCCTAATTAGCGTTGTTTCACCCTTTTGTCCACCCAAATAGCCACAAAAATTTAAACAGACCTCACTGGGACGATCCCCCAACCCCTTGGAATTCCTCAGTCAATTTTTAACCCACAACACACCAGAACCCCGGCCCCCACCCCTAAAACCGTGGGCTATAGCACATCGATTTCGCCTGAAAATGTTGCGTTTGTGCTGTTTCGCCCTTTTGTCCACCCAAATGGCCACAAAAATTTAAATGTACTATATTGGGACGATCCCAGCCTCCCTAGGATGCGTCGATCAATTTTCAGCCAACAGAATGCCCGGAACTTGAGCAAACACCCAAAACCATAAGCTATAGCATAACGAATTGGCCTGAAAGTGCCCCCGTTCGCATTGTTTTGCCCGTTTATCCACCCAAATTGCCTCAAAAATTTAAACGGACAACACTGGGATGATCCTCATTCTCCCTGTCATGCCTCAGTTAATATTTGGCCTACAACATGCCCGGACCCTGGGCCCACCTATGGAAAACATAGGATATAGCACATCCATTTAGCCTAAAAATGCCCCGTTCGTATAAATTCTCCCGATTGTCCCACCCAAATTTCCACGAAAATTTAAACGGACCACACTAGAAGGATCCCCAACATCCCAAGCATGCCCCGATCAATTTTTGGCCCATATCACGCCCGGACCCCAGGCCCACCCCCCAAAACCGTGGCTTACAGCATGCCTATTTGGCTCGAAAGTGCCCCGTTCGAACTGTTTCGCCCAGTTGTCCACCCAAATAGCCCACAAAAATTTAAACGAACTACACTAGGATAATCCCCAACCTCCCTAGAAGTAGTTCGGTCGATTTTTGGCCCACAGCACACCGGACCCCAGTTCCACCCTCGAAACCATGGGCAATAGCACACCCATTTGGCTCGAAAATGCCTTATTCACACTGTTTCAACCGTTTGTCCACCCAAATGGCCACAAAAATTTAAACAAACCACACTAGGATATCCACAACATCCCTGGCATACTCTGGTTGATATTTGTCCCATAGCACACCTGGACTTCGATCCCACACCAGAAACCATGGGCTATAGCATACCGATTTGGTCATAAATGCCTCATTCGCACTGTTTCACCCGTTTGTCTACCCAAATGGACAAAAAAATTTAAATGGACTACACTGGAATGATACCAGACCTCTCTGGCATACCTCAAATGATTTTTGGCCCACATCATGCTCGAACCCAGGGCCCCACCCCCAATATCGTGGGCTATAGCACAACGATTTGGCTAAAAAATGCCCTATTTTGCCCGTTTATCCACCCCAAATGGCCATGATAATTTAAACGGACCATGCTGGGATAATCCCTGACCGCCTTGGTATGCCTTAGTCCGTTTTTAGCCCAAAACACGCCTGAACCCAGGCCCACCCCGCAAATGGTGGGCTATAGCACACCAATTTGGCCCAAAAATACCCCTTACATGCCATATAGTCCATTTATCTACCCAAATAGCCACGAAACTTTAAACAGACCACACTGGGATGATCCCCAACCTCCCTAGAATTCTTGGTAAATTTTCGGCCCACAGAAAGCCTGGACCCCGAGCCCATCCCAAAATCGTGGGCTATAGCACATCGATTTGGCCTAAAAATGTCCTGTTCGCATCGTTTTGCCCGTTTGTCCAGCCTAATGGCCACAAAAATTTAAACGGACCACACTGGGACAATTCCTAACCTCACTGGCATGCCTCGGTTGATTTTTGGCCCACAGTACACCAGAACCCCAAGTCCCACCACCGAAATTTATAGCACACCGATTTGGCTTGAAAAAGCCCCGTTCGCGCCGTATCGACCTTTTGTCTATCCAAATGTCCAGGATAATTTAAATAGACCACAATGGGATGATACTCAGCCTCTCTGGCACACTCAGTTGATATTTTATCTGCAGCACGCCCGGACCCCGAGCCCACCCCCAAAACCATAGGTTATAGTACACTGATTTAGATTTCAAATATTCTGTTCGCGTCGTTTCTCCCGTTTGTCCAGCCACATGGCCACAAAATTTAAACGGAACAAACGGGATGATCCCCAACCTCCCTGGCTCTCCCTGATCGGTTTTTGACCCACAGCACGCCCGGACCCCGGACCCACCCCTGGAACTGTGGGCTATAGTACACCGATTTGGCCCAAAAATGCCCCATTTGTGCTATTTTGCCCATTTGTCCACCCAAATGGCCACAAAAATTTAAACGGTCACACTGGGATGATCCCCAACCTCCCTGGCATACCACAGTCATTTTTTTTCCCACAACATGCTCGGACACCAGGCCCAACCCCAAAATTGTGGGATATAGCACACCAATTTGGCCCGAAAAGTCCCCATTCGTATCGTTTCTCCCGTTTGTCCAACCAAAATTCCATTAAAATTTAAACGGAGCACACTGGGATGATCCCCAACAACCCTGGCATGCCCTAGTCAATTTTTGGCCCACAAGATGCCCATACCCTGGGCCCACCCACAAAACCCTGGACTATAGCACACCGATTTGGCCCGAAAATGCCCTGTTTGCGCCGTTTTGCCAGTTTGTCCATCCAAATGGCTATTAAAATTTAAACAGACCATACTGCGACTATCCTCAACCTCCTTGGCATACCTCAGTCAATTTTTGGCCCACAGCACGCCTGAACCCCACCCCCAAAATTGTGGGCTTTAGCACACTAATTTGGCTCAAAAATGCCCCATTCACATCGTTTCGCCCGTTTACTCAACCAAATAGCCATAAAATTTTAAATGGAACACACTGGGGTGATCCCCAACCTCCTTGGAATACACCGATCAATTTTTGACCAACAGCATTCCTGGACCCTGGGCCCACCCCCGAAACCGTGAGAAATAGCATACCGATTTAGTCTAAAAATACCCCGTTTGCATCATTTCACCCGTTTGTCCACCCAAATAGCCACCAAAATTTAAACGGACAACACTAGGTCGATCCCCAACCTCCCTGGCATGCCAGAATAGATTTTTGACCTACAGCACACCTGGACCCTGGGCCCACCTCCAAAATTATGGATTATAGCACACCAAATTGGACCAAAAATGCCCCGTTCGCGCCGTTTTGACCGTTTGTCCACCCAAATGGCCACAAAAGTTTAAACAAACCACACTGGGATGATGACCAACCTCCCTGGCATACACCGACCTATTTTTGGCCCACTTCACGCCCAGACCCCATCCCACCCCCAAAACCGTAGGCTATCGTTCGATCCCTTTCGCCTGTTTGTCCACCCAAGTGCCACAAAAAATAAAACAGACCACACTGGGATGATCTCCATCCTTCTTGACACATCTCGATCGATTTTTTTCCCACAACACGCCCGTACCCCGAGCCCACATCAAAAATCGTGGGCTATAGCACACCCATTTGGCCCAAAAATGTCCCATTCGTGTAGTTTCCCCCATTATCCACCCAAATAGCCACAGAAATTTAAACAGACCACACTGGGAGGATCCCTAACCTCCCAAGCACACCTCAATCAATTTTTGGTCCACAGAACGCCCGGACCCCAGGCCCACCCCCCAAACCGTAGGCTATAGCACATAGATTTGGCCCAAAAGTGCCGCGTTTGCCCCATTTTACACACTTGTCCACCCAAATGGCCACCAAAATTTTAATGGACTACACTGGGACAATCCCCAACCTCCCTGAAATATCTCGATTGATTTTTGAACCACAGCACGCTGGACCCCGATTCCACCCTCAAAACCGAAGGCTACAGCACACCTATTTGGCCCGAAATGCCCCGTTCACGTCGTTTCACCCATTTGTCCACACAAATAGCCACAAAAATTTAAATGGACCACACTCAAATGATACCCAACCTCCCTGGCACACTCCGATTGATTTGCGGCCAACAGCACACCTGGACCCCGATCCCACCCCTAAAACTGTGGGATATAGCATACCGATTGGGCCAAAAATACCCTGTTCGCACCGTTTCTCCTGTTTGTCTACCCAAATGGCCACAAAAATTTAAACAGACCATATTAGGATGATCTCCAACCTTCCTGGCATGCCTCAATTGATTTTTAGCCCACAACACGCCCAGACCACGAGCCCACCCCCAATACCATGGGCTATAGCACACCAATTTGGGCCAAAAATGCCCCGTTAGCGTCGTTTCGCCTGGTTGTCCACCTAAAAGGCCACGAAAATTTAAACAGACCACACTGGATACTCCCCAACTTCCTTGGCACGCCCTGGTCAATTTTCGAACCACAACATACCTGGACCCTGGTCCCACCCCAAAAACTGTGGGTTATAGCACACCGATTTGACCCGAAAATGCCACGTTCACATCATTTCGCCTGTTTGTCTACCCAAATGGCCACAAAAATTTAAATGAACCATACTGGGATGCTCCCCAACAACCTTGACATACCCAGGTCAATATTTGGCCCTCAGCATGCCCGGACCCCGAGCTTACCCCCAAAATCGTAGGCTATAGCACACCAATTCGGCCTGAAAATGCCCTATTCGCGTCGTATTACCGGTTTGTCCACCCAAATGGCCACGAAAATTTAAAAGGACCATACTGGGATGATCCCTAACCTCCCCATCAAGCCCCGACCAATTTTTGGACCACAGCACGCTCGGACCCTAGGCCCACCTCCAAAACTGTGGGCTATAGCACACCGATTTGGCTAAAAAATGAACCGTTCGTGCCATTTCGCCCGTTTGTCCACCCAAATCATCATGAAAATTTAACCTGACCATACTGAGATGATCCTTAACCTCCGTGGGATGACTCGATTGATTTTTGATCCACTGCACGCTCGGACCCCAACCCATCCCAAAAATCGTAGGCTATAGTACATCGATTTGGCCCGAAAATGCCCCGCTTGCCCCGTTTCACCTGTCTGTCCTCCCATATGGCCACGATAATTTAAATGGACCACACAAGGATGATCTGCATCCTCCCTAGCGTGCCCCAGTCAATTTTTGGCCCACAGAAATCTCAAAATCTAGCCCCACCTCCAAAACCGTGGGCTGTAGCACACTGATTTGGCCCAAAAATGCCTTGTTCTCGCTATTTCACCCGTTGTCCACCCAAATGGCAACAAAAATTTAAACGGACCACACTGGTACAATCCCCATCCTCCCTGGCATACCTCAGTCGATTCTTGGCCCACAGAACGCCCGAACCCAAGGCCAACCTCCGAAACCGTGGTCTACAACATACCGCCCGAAAATGCCCCCTTCGCGCCGTTTTTTCCCGTTTGTCCACCCAAATGACCATGAAAATTTAAAAAGACCACACTGGGAGGATACCCAACCTCCCAGGCATGCCCTAGTCGATTTTTGGCACACAACACACTCGGACCCCGAGCCCACCCCCAAAATCGTGGGCTATAGCACACTTATTTGGCCCGAAAATAGCTCGTTCGTGCCGTTGCTCCCATTTGTCCACCGAAATGGCGACAAAAATTTAAACGAACACATTGGGATGATCTCTAACCTCCCTGGAATACCTCGGTCGATTTTTGGCCCACAGCACGCCTGAACCCCAAACCCACCCCTAAAACCCCAGGCTATAGCACACCAATTTGGCCCAAAAATGCCCCGTTCGCACCGTTTCACCCGTTTGTCCACCCAAATAGCTATGAAAATCAAAACAAACAATTCTGGGCCTATCTCCAACCTCTCTGGCGTGCCCCTGTCAATATTTGCCAATAGCACACCGAACCCCTAGCCAACCCCCAAAATGGTGGGCTATAGCACACCGAATTAGCCCGAAAATGCCCCGTTCGAGTCATTTATCTCGTTTGTCCATCCAAATGGCCACAAAAATTTAAATAGACCACACAGGGACGATCCCCAGCCTACCTAGCACGCCTCGATCAATTTTTGGCCCACAACATGCCCGAACCCCAGGCAAACCTCCAAAAATGTGGGTTATACAATACCCATTTGGCCCAAAAATTCCCCGTTCGCACTATTTCTCCCGTGTTTCTACCCAAATGGACCCAAAAATTTAAACAGACCATACTGGGAGGAAACTCAACCTCCCTGGCATGCCTCGATCAATTTTTGGACCACAGCACGCCCTGACCCCAAGCCCACCCCTAAAACCCTGAGCTAAAGCACACTGATTTGGCCCAAAAATGTCATGTTCGCGCTATTTATCCCGTTTGGCCACCCAAATGGCAACAAAAATTTAAACGGACTACATTGGGATGATTCCCAACCTCCCTAGAATGCCTTGATTGATTTTTTGCCCACAGCACGCCGGACCCCGATTCCATCCTCGAAACTGTGGGTTATATAGCATACCGATTTGGCCTGAAAATACCCCATTCGCTCTATTTTGCCCGTTTGTCTAACCAAATAGCCACGAAAAATTTAAATGAACCATACTGGGACGATCCCTAACCTCTCTAGCATACCTTAAAAAAAAATTATCCCACAGCACACCCGGACCTCGAGCCCACCCCCAAAATCGTGGGCTATAGCACACCGAATAGGCCCGAAAATGCCTCGTTCGTGCTGTTTCGCTCGTTTATCCTCACAAATAGCCATGAAAATTTAAACAGACCACACTGGGATGATCTTCAACCTCCCTAGCATGCCTCGGACAATTTTTGACCCACAGCACGTCCAAGCCCACCCCCAAAATTGTATGCTATAGCACAACAATTTGGTGCGAAAATGCCAATTCGCGCCATTTTGCCCGTTTGTCCACCCAAATGGCTATGAAAATTCAAACTGACTACACTGGAACGATCCCTACCTTCCTTGGAATGGTTCGATCTATTTTTAGCCCACTGCACGCTCGGGCCCCATCCCACCCCCAAAATCGTAGGCTATAACACATCGATTTGGCACGAAAATACCCCATTCGCGCTGTTTCACCCGTTTGTCCACCCAAATGGCCACAATAATTTAAACTGACCACACTGGGATGATCCTCATGCTCCCTGGAATGCCTCGGTCGATTTTTTGTCTATAGCATGCCTGGACCCCGGTCCCACCTCCAAAAATGTGGGTTATAGCACACCCTTTTGGCCCAAAAATGCCCTGTTTGTGAAGTTTCTCTCGTTTATCCATCCAAATAACCACCAAAATTAAAATGGACCACACTGGGATGATCCCCTAAACCGTGGGATATAGCACACTGATTTAGCTCGAAAATGCCTCGTTCGTGCCGTTTTGCATGTTTGTCTACCCAAATAGCCATGAAAATTTAAACAAACCATGCTGGGATGATCTATAACCTCCCTGTCACACCTCGATCAATTTTTAAACCATAAAACTCCTGAACGCTGAGCCCACCCCCGAAATTGTGGGCTATAGAACAACGATTTGGCCCGAACATGCCCCATTCATGCCGTTTGGCCCATTTGTCCACCCAAATGGCCACGAAAATTTAAACGGACCATACTGGGATGATCCCCAACCTCCCTGGCATACCCCGGTCAATATTTGTCCCACAAAACGCCTGGACCACGATTCCACCCCCAAAATCATGAGCTATAGTACACCGATTTTGCCCGAAAATACCCCGTTTGAGTTGTTTTGCCTATTTGTCCACCCAAATAGCTACGAAAATCTAAATGAACTACACTAGGATGATCCCCAATATTCTTGGCATGCGTCGGTCGATTTTTAGCCCATTGCACGCTCAGACTCTGGGCCAACCCCCAAAACTGTGGGCTATAGCACACTAATTTTGCCTAAAAATGCCCCGTTTGTGCTGTAATGCCACAAAAATCTAAACGAACCACACTGGGATGATCCCCATTCTTGATGGCATGCCTCGATCGATTTTTAGCCGACAACACGCCTGGATCCCGAGCACACCTCCAAAAACATGGGTAATAGCATACTCATTTGGCTAGAAAATACCCCGTTCTCATCGTTTCTCCCGTTTGTCCACCTAAATGGCCATGAAAATTTAAACAGACCACACTGAGAGGATCCCCAAACTCCTAGGCACGCCCTGATCAAAGTTTGTCCCATAGCACGCTCGGACATCGGGCCCACCCCCAAAACTGTGGGCTATAACACTGATATGGCCCAAAAATGCCCCGTTCACGCCGTTTTACCCGTTTGTCCACCCAAATAGCCACCAAAATTTAAACGGACTACATTGTAATGATGCCCAACCTTCATGGAACATCCCGATCGATTTTTGGCCTTTATCACACTGGTCCTTGGTTCCATCCTCGAAACCGTGGGGTATAGCACACCGATTTGGCCCAAAAATGCCCTATTTGTGCTGTTTCGCCCATTTTTCCACACAAATAGCCACAAAACTTTAAACAAACCATACTGGGATGATCCCCAACCTCCCTGGTATGCCTCGGTTGATTTTTTGCCCAGATCACACCCGAACCCCAGGCCCACACCCAAAACCGTGGGATATAGCACACCCATTTAGCCCAAATATGCCCCATTCATTTCGTTTTGGCCGTTGGTCTACCCAAACAGCCATAAAAATTTAAACGGACAACACCGCGACAATCTCTAACCTCCTTGGCATACCTGAAATCCTGGGCTATTGCACACTGACTTGGCTCGAAAATACCCCGTTTGCGCTGTTTCACCCATTTGTCCACCCAAATGGCCACAAAAATTTAAACGGACCAAACTAGGATGATCCCCAACATCTCTGGTATACTTCGATTGATTTTTGTCCTGCAGCACGCCCGGACCCTGATCCCACCCCCAAAACCATGGGCTATTGCACAAAGATTTGGCATGGCAATGCCCCGTTTGCACTGTTTCTCCTGTTTGTCTATCCAACTAGCATGCCTCGATCAATTTTTGGCCCACAACATGCTCGAACCCCGAGCCCACCTCCAAAAATATGGGTTATAGAATACCCATTTGGCCGAAAAATTCCCCGTTCGTGCTATTTCTCCCGTGCTTCCACCCACATGGCCCCAAAAATTTAAACGGACCATACTAGGAGGAAACCCAACCTCCCTGGTATGCCCCGATTTATTTTCGGCCCATAGCACGCCCTGACCCCGAACCCACCCCCAAAACCCTGAGCTAAAGCACACCGATTTGGCCCAAAAATACCATGTTCGCGTCGTTTTGCCCGTTTGGCCACCCAAATGGAAAGAAAAATTTAAACGGACTACATTGGAATGATTCCCAACCTCTCTGGAATACCCCGGTTGATTTTTTGCCCACAGTACACCGGACCCCGATTCCATCCTAAAAATCTGGGCTATAACACATCGATTTGGCTCGAAAATACCTCATTCGCTCTATTTTGCCCATTTGTCTAACCAAATGCCCACGAAAATTTAAATGAACCATACTGGGATGATCCCCAATCTCTCTGGCACACCCTTGAAAATTTTTATCCTACAGCACACCCGGTCCTCAGGCCCACACCCAAAATCGTGGGCTATAGCACACCAAATAGGCCCAAAAATGACTCGTTCGCGCTGTTTCGCTCGTTTATCCTCACAAATAGCCATGAAAATTTAAACAAACCACACTGGGACGGTCCCCAACCTCCCTAGCATGCCTTGGCAAATTTTTGGCCCACAGCACATCCGAGCCCACCCGCAAAATTATGTGCTCTAGCACAATAATTTGGTGAGAAAATGCCCCGTTCGCACTGTTTTGCCCGTTTGCTAACCCAAATGGCTATGAAAATTTAAAATGACCACACTGGAACGATCCCCAACCTCCCTGGAATGACTCGATCTATTTTAAGCCCACTGCACGCTCGGGCCCCAGCCAACCCCCAAAATCGTAGGCTATAACACACCGATTTGGCATGAAAATACCCTGTTCACACCGTTTTACCCGTTTGTCCACCCAAATGGCCACAATAATTTAAACTGACCACACTGGGACGATCCTCATCCTCCTTGGCATGCCTCGATCGATTTTTGACCTATAGCATGTCCGGACCCCGGTCCTACCTCTAAAAACATGGGCTATAGCATATCCTTTTGGCCAAAAAATGCTCCGTTTGCGCAATTTCTGCCATTTGTCCACCCAAATAGCCACCAAAATTCAAACGGACCACACTGGGATGATCCCCATCCTCCCTGGAATGGCTCGATCAATTATTTACCTATACCATGCCCAAACCCTTGGCCCACCTCCAAAAACATGGGCTATATCACACCCATATAGCCTGAAAATTCCCCGTTCATGTCGTTTCTCCCGTTTGTCCATCGAAATGGCCACAAAAATTTAAACGGACCATACTGGGAGGATTCCCAACCACCCTAAAATTCCCCAATCGATTTTTGGCCCACTGCATGCCGAACCCCAGTTCCACCCTCGAAACCGTGGGCTATAGCACACCAATTCGACCCGAAAATACCCCTTTCGCGCTGTTTCGCCTATTTGCCAAGCCAAATGGCCACAAATATTTAAAAGAACCATACTGGGATGATCCTCAAACACCCTAGTATGTGTCGGTTGATTTTCGACCCACAGCATGCCCGTACCCTGGGCCCACCCCAAAAATCGTGGGCTATAACACATCGATTTGGCTCAAAAATGCCCCATTTGTGCCATTTTGCCCGTTTGTCTACCTAAATGGCCACAAAAATTTAAATGGACCATACTGGGATGATTCCCAACCTCCCTGGCATACCCCAATTGATTTTTGGCCCACAACACGCTCGAACCCCAAGCCCACCCCCGAAATCGTGGTCTATAGTACACTGATGTGGCTTGAAAATGCCCCATTCGCGCCGTTTTGCCCGTTTATCCACCCAAATAGCCATGAAAAATTAAACCACACTGGGACAATCCCCTACCTCTCTAGCATGCCTTGGTCAATTTTTAGCGCACAATGCACTGGACCTCTGGCCCACCCTCGAAGCCGTGGGCTATAGTACACCAATTTTGTCCGAAAATGCCCCTTTTGCGCTGTTTCGCCAGTTTGTCCACACAAATGGCCACAAAAATTTAAAAGGACCACACTAAGAGGGTCCCCAACCTCCCTGACATGCCCTGGATGATTTTTAGACTATAGCACGCCTGGAACCGAGCCCACCCCTGAAACAGTGGGTTATAGCAAACCGATTTGGTTCGAAAATGCCCCGTTCGTGCTGTTTCGCCTTTTTGTCCATCCAAATGGCCCCAAAAATTTAATCGAACCATACTGGGATGCGCCCAACCTCCTTGGCATGCCCCGTTCTATTTTCTACCCACAGCACATCCCTGAAATCGTTGGCTATAGCACATCGATTTGGCCAAAAATACTCCGTTCTCACCGTTTGCCCTCCTAATGGCCACGAAAATTTAAATGAACCATAATAGGATGATCCTAAAACTCCCTGACTCGCCGCGGCCAATTTTTGGCCCACAGAACGCCCAGACCCCAGGCCCACCTCTAAAACTGTGTGCTATAGCACACCGATTTGACCCTAAAATGCCCCGTTCGCGTCGTTTCTCCGGTTTGTCAAACCAAAGGCCATGAAAATTTAAACTTACCACACTACGATAATAAACCTCCCTGGCATGCCCTGATTGATTTTTGGACCATTGCATGCCCGGACCCTAGCCCACCCCCAAAACCGTAAGCTATAATAGCATACCAATTTGGCCTAAAATTGCCCCATTCGCACTGTTTTGCCCGTTTGTCCTCCTAAATGGCCATGGCAATTTAAACAGACTACACTGGGATGATACCCATCCTCCCTGGCATTCCTCGGTTAATTTTTATTGCACAACACACCCGAACCCTGATCCCACCTCTAAAAACGTGGGCTATAGCACACCCATTTGGCTCGAAAATGCCCCATTCACACAGTTTCTCCCATTTGTCCACCCAAATAGCCATGAAAATTTAAACGAACCACAATGGGAAGATCCCCAACCTCCCAGGCATACCCCGATCAATTTTCGGCCTATCACACTCGAATCTCGGGCCTACCCTCAAAACTGTGGGCTATAGCACACCGATTTGGCCTAAAAATGCCTCGTTCGTGCTGTTTTGCCCGTTTGTCCACCCCAATAGCCACAAAAATTTAAACAGACTATACTAGGACGATCCCCAACCTCCCTGAAATAGCTCGGTTAATTTTTGGCCCACAGCACGTCGGACCTCGGTTCCACCCTCAAAACCGTGGGCTATAGCACATTGATTAGGCCCAAAAATACACCGTTCATGCTTTTTCGCTCATTTTTCCACTCAAATGGCCATGATAAATTTAAACGGACCATACTAGGATGATACCCAACCTTTCTGGCATGCCCTAGTCGATTTTCGACCCACAGCATGCTCGTAACTTGGGCCCACCCCCAAAACCGTGGGCTATAGCACACTGATTTAGCCCAAAAATGCCTCGTTCATGTCGTTTTGCACGTTTGTCTACCCAAATAGCCACGAAAATTTAAACAAACCATGCTGGGATGATATCTAACCTCCCTGTCACACCTCGATCAATTTTTGAACCATAAAACACCTGAACGCTGAGCCCACCCCCGAAATTGTGGGCTATAGAACAACGATTTGGCCCGAACATGCCCCATTCATGCCGTTTGGCCCGTTTGTCCACCCAAATGGCCACGAAAATTTAAACGGACCATACTGGGATGATCCCCAACCTCCCTGGCATACCCCGGTCAATATTTGTCCCACAACACGCCTGGACCACGATTCCACCCCCAAACTCATGAGCTATAGTACACCGTTGCCCGAAAATACCCCGTTCGCGCTGTTTCGCCTATTTGTCCATCCAAATAGACACGACAATTTAAACGGATACACTGAAATGATCCCCAACCTCCTTGGCATGCCCCGATCAATTTTCGGCCTACAGCACGCCTGGGCCCCTGGCCCAACCCCAAAATCGTGGGCTATAGCTCACTGAATTGGCCCGAAAATGCCTAACTCGTGCCTTTTTGCCCATTTGTCCACCCAAATGGCAACAATAATTTAAATGGACTGCACTGGGATGATCCCCAATCTCTCTGCCATGCCCCGGTCGATTTTTCGGCCCCCAACACGCCCGGACTTCGGATCCACCCCTAAAACCCTGGGCTATAGCACACCGATTTGGCCCGAAAATGCCCTGTTTGAGCTGTTTTGCCTATTTGTCCACCCAAATGGCTACGAAAATTTAAACGGACTACACTGGGATGATCCCCAACATTCTTGGCACGCCTCGCTCGATTTTTACCCTATTGCACTTTGGACCCTAGGCCTACCCCCGAAACCGTGGGCTATAGCACACTAATTTTGCCTAAAAATGCCCCGTTTGCACTGTTTTGCCTGTTTTTCCACACAAATGTCACAAAAATCTAAACGAACCACACTGGGATGATCCCCATCCTCGCTGGCACACCTCGATTGATTTTTAGCTGACAATAGGCCTGGACCCCGGGTGAACCTCCAAAAATGTAGGCAATAGCATACGCATTTGGCTCGAAAATACCCCGTTCACACCGTTTCTCCCGTTTGTCCACCTAAATGGCCATGAAAATTTAAATGGACCACACTAGGAGGATCCCTAACCTCCTAGGCATGCCCCGATCAGAGTTTGGCCCATAGCACGCCTGGACACCGAGCCCACCCTTAAACTGTGGGCTATAACACACTGATTTGGCCCAAAAATGCCCTAATTTTTGGCCCATAGTACGCCCAGACCCCGAACCCAGCCCCAAAACCCTGAGGTAAAGCACACCGATTTAGCCCAAAAATGCTATGTTCATGCTGTTTTGCTCGTTTGGGCACCCAAATGGCAACAAAAATTTAAACGAACTACATTGGGATGATTCCCAACCTCTCTGGAATGCCCCGATCAATTTTTCTCCCACGGCACGCCGGATCCCAGTTGCATCCTCGAAACCGTGGGCTATAGCACACCGATTTAGCCCAAAAATACCCCATTCGCTCTATTTTGCCCGTTTGTCTAACCAAATGGCCACAAAAATTTAAATGAACCATACTGGGACGATCCCCAACCTCTCTGGCACACCCTGGAAATTTTTTATCCCAAGCACACCTGGACCTCGGGCCCACCCCCAAAATCGTGGGCTATAGCACACCGAATAGGCCTGAAAATGCCTCGATTGCGCTATTTCGCTTGTTTCTCCTCACAAATAGCCATAAAAATTTAGACGGATCACACCGGGACAATACACAACCTCCCTAGCTTGCCTCGGCCAATTTTTAGCCCACAGCACATCCGAGCCCACCCCCAAAATGGTGTGCTATAGCACAACAATTTGGTGCAAAAATGCCTCGTTCGCGCCGTTTTGCCCGTTTCTCCACCCAAATGGCTACGAAAATTTAAACTGACCACATTAGAAGAATCTCCAACCTCCCTGGCATGGCTCGATCGATTTTCAGTCCACTGCACGCTCGGGCCCCAGCCCACCCCCAAAATTGTAGGCTATAACACACCGATTTGGCACAAAAATACCCCGTTCACGCCGTTTCGCCCGTTTGTCCACCCAAATGGCCACAATAATTTAAACTGACCACACTGGGATGATCCTCATTCTCTCTGGCACACCTCGGTCGATTTTTGGCCTACAGTATGCCCGGACCCCGGTCCCAGTGATAACGCTCAATCTACAGCTCTTGTAGGAGTGTAAAGCGGTCATTAGCAAATATAGAACCCAACCTGGGTTGGGTATCGATCCCACAGAGAATATCTTGGTCAACAAGTAGGCAACGATTACTAGATTTTTAGTGCAAGTCTCGTAAGAAGGGGGGATTGTAATGTGTAACCAAAACAATAAAGTAAAAGCTGAAAATAGCAAAGTAAAAAGAGGAAGAATGTTACGTAAGTTGTAAACAATGAGAATTGAGGCGTTGGGGTTATGTCCACCTTCTGAGGTATACGTCTCTATTGGCTATGAGTGTGTAGAGTTTTGACATGTAACTGCTTATAGAGAATTGTATTTGATGGTAAATCCAAGCGTCTTTCGACCTCAACAAGGACTATTTCACTTTAACTCTTTCGAGCTTAAAGCGTGTCTAACGGTACGAATTCTCCAAGAGGTTAGTCCAGTTACGGCACTAGCTTTTTAGTAGGAAAGGGTGTCCTACTACCTTGACACTATCTCTTTTCCAGACAAATAACCTTTCTTTCGAACAAGTTAAATGTTAGACTGGCGTATTCTTGCGTTTGCAACCGCAAAGAATGTAGATTAAGATGAAGAGAATAATGATATAAGCAATATACGTGTCACGAACTCATATACTCACAGCAATAGATAGTAGCTCATACGGCTTCCATAACCCCAACAGAGAAGTTTAGTTACCCATGAATGCGAAGGAAATCACAATTTGCATTGTTGTGATTATACCACAAGATTGATGATTTTCGTGTAGCACAAGTGGTAGGCGTGAGGCGTGAATTCCTTAGCAAAAGTAACGATTCTCTTGTTGCGGATTTTAAGAATAGAAGAAAATAAGATTAATGGAAAGATTAGAAGAGTTGTAGAATTATTGTGGTGGAAGAAGAGAGGGATGGAAGAAGATTAATTGTTGAATAGAAGATTGTTCTCTCCACTAAGGGAGGAATGAATAAAAATCTCTAGCATGATAGGGTATTTATAATACCCATATCCTACTCCTACTACGATAATGAAACAAATAACCAAATCCTACTAGGCTAATGGAATACATAACCCAATTGTACTAGGTTAATGTATCATTGTCCAAATCCAGCTATGTGTCTGTAAGTCCCCAAAGTCTTCAGAAATGCTGTTTTAGCCCGGGACAAATTTTCCATGCAGCAGTTTTGGTCCTTAGGCGTGTACACTCCTTTTCCTTTCTTCGTGAGTTTTCTTTTGCGTCAAGTAAGCCATAAAATAATGAATTTTGCATCATTTATACCTGAAACTTTACTAATCATGTTCGTTAGCTCATTTACAGGAAAAAGGACTAAATATGCATGAAATATATAATTTGTTCTCAAAACTAGGCTAAAATATGGGCAAAATATATTGATATAGGCGTGTAAATCCACCTATCATCACCCACCTCCAAAAACGTGGGCTATAGCACACCCTTTTGTCCCAAAAATGCCTCGTTCGCTCAGTTTCTCCCGTTTGTCCACCCAAATAGCCACCAAAATTAAAACAGACCACACTGGGATGATCTCCATCCTCCCTGGCACGCCTTGGTCAATTTTTTGCCTATAGCATGCCCGGACCCTCGGCCCACCTCCAAA
Organism: Capsicum baccatum var. pendulum; assembly: GCA_030864225.1. Classification (NCBI taxonomy): domain Eukaryota; kingdom Viridiplantae; phylum Streptophyta; class Magnoliopsida; order Solanales; family Solanaceae; genus Capsicum; species Capsicum baccatum. The sequence goes on from CM061555.1 coordinate 237,102,995, forward strand.
AACATGGGCTATAGCACACCCATATAGCCCGAAAATTCCCCGTTCATGTCGTTTCTCCCGTTTGTCCACCGAAATGGCCACAAAAATTTAAACAGAGCACACTGGGAGGATCCCCAACCACCCTGAAACTCCCTAATCAATTTTTGGCCCACTGCACGCCGGACCCCGATTCCACCCTCGAAACCGTGGCTATAGCACACCAATTCAACCTGAAAATACCCCTTTCGCACTGTTTCACCTGTTTGCCAAGCCAAATGGCCATAAATATTTAAACGGACCACACTGGGATGATCTTGAAATACCCTGGTATGCCTCGGTCTATTTTTGACCTACAGCACGCCCGTACCCTAGGCCCACCCCCAAAACCGTGGGCTATAGCACACCGATTTGGCTAAAAAATGCCCCATTCATGCCGTTTCGCTCGTTTGTCTACCTAAATGGCCACGAAAATTTAAATGGACGATACTGGGATGATCCCCAACCTCCCTGGCATGCCCCGATGAATTTTATAACCACATCACACCCAGATCTCGGGCCCATCCCTGAAATCGTGGACTATAGCACATCGATTTGGCCAAAAATAGCCCATTTTCATCGTTTGCCCACCCAAATGGCACGAAAATTTAAACGAACCATAATGAGATGATCCCCAACCTCCCTGGCTCACCGAGGCCAATTTTTGGCCCACAGCACGCCCGGACCCCAGGCCCACCTCTAAAACTGTGTGCTATAGCACACCGATTTGGCCCTAAAATGCCCCGTTTGCGCCGTTTCTCCGGTTTGTCAACCCAAAGGCCACAAAAATTTAAACTGACCACACTGCGATAATCCCCAACCTCTCTGAATGCCCCAATTAATTTTTGGCCCATTGCACGCCCGGACCCTAGCCCACCCCCAAAATCGTAGGCTATAGCATACCGATTTGGTCTAAAATTGCCTTGTTCGCACTGTTTCATCCGTTTGTCCACCCAAATGGCCACGATAATTTAAACGGACCATATTAGGATGATCCCCATCCTCCCTGACATGCCTCGGTTGATTTTTATCCCATAACACACCCGAACCCTGAGCCCACCTAGCACACCCATTTGGCTCGAAAATGCCTCATTCGCACAGTTACTCCCGTTTCTCCACCCAAATAGCCATGAAAATTTGAACGGACCACAATAGGAGGATCCCTAACCTCCCATGCATACCCCGGTCAATTTTTGGCCCACAGCACGCCTGGACCACGGTTCCACCCCTAAAATCATGAGCTATAGTACACCAATTTTGCTCGAAAATACGCCGTTCGCGCCTTTTCGCCCATTTGTCCATCCAAATGGCCACAAAAATTTAAACGGATACACTGAAATGATCCCCAAACTCCCTGGTATACCTCGGTCAATTTTTGGCCTATAGCACATCCGGGCCCTTGGCCCAACCCCAAAATCGTGGGCTATAGCACACTAAATTGGCCCGAAAATGCCTAACTCGCACCATTTTGCCCATTAGTCCACCTAAATAGCGACAAAAATTTAAACGGACTGCACTGGGATGATCCCCAATCTCCCTGCCATGCCTCGATCGATTTTTGGCCCACAGCACGCCCGGACCCCGGACCCACCCCCAAAACCCTGGGCTATAGCACACATTTGGCCCGAAAATGCCCTATTTGAGTTGTTTTGCCTATTTGTCCACCCAAATGGCTACGAAAATTTAAACGGACTACACTGGGATGATCCCCAACATTCCTGGCACACCTCGATCGATTTTTAGCCCATTGCACGCTCAGACCCTGGGGCTACCCTCGAAACCGTGGGCTATCGCACACTAATTTTGCCTAAAAATGTCCTATTTGCGTTGTTTTGCTCGTCTGTCCACCCAAATGCCACAAAAATCTAAACGAACCACATTGGGATGATCCCCATCCTCGCTGGCATGCCTCGATCGATTTTTAGCCGATAACACGCCTGGATACCGGGCACACCTCCAAAAACGTGGGCAATAGCATACCCATTTGGCTCGAAAATACCCTATTCGCACCGTTTTTCCCGTTTGTCCACCTAAATGGCCATGAAAATTTAAACGGACCATACTGGGAGGATCCCCAACCTCCTAGGCACGCCCTGATCAAAGTTTGGCCCACAACACCCCGGATATCAGGCCCACCCCTGAAACTATGAGCTATAACACACTGATTTGGCCCGAAAATGCCCCCTTCACACCGTTTTTCTTGTTTGTCCAGCCAAATAGCCACGAAAATTTAGACGGACTACACTGTGACGATCCCCAACCTTCATGGAACGTCCCGATCGATTTTTGGCCTTCAGCACGCCGAACCCCAATTCCATCCTCGAAACTGTGGGGTATAGCACAGCGATTTGGTCCAAAAATGCCCTGTTCGCATTGTTTCTCCCGTTTTTCACCCAAATAGCCACAAAAATTTAAACAGACCATACTGGGATGATCCCCAACCTCCCTGGCATGCCCCGATTGATTTTTGGCTCAGAGCACACCCGAACCACCCATTTAGCCCAAATATGCCCCATTCGTGTCGTTTTACCCGTTGGTCTACCCAAATAGCCACAAAAATTTAAACGGACCACACTGCGACAATCCCTAACCTCCCTTGCATGCCTGAAATCCTAAGCTATTGCACACTGACTTGGCTCAAAAACACCCTATTTGCGTCGTTTCGCCCGTCTGTCCACCCAAATGGCTACAAAAATTTAAACGGACCACACTAGGATGATCCCCAACCTATCTGGCATGCTCCGATCGATTTTTGTCCAACAGCACGCCCGGACCCTGGTCCCACCACCAAACCATGGGCTATTGCACACCGATTTGGCACGAAAATGCCCCGTTTGCGCCATTTCTCCCGTTTGTCTATCCAAATGGCCATAAAAATTTAAACGGACCACACTGGATGATCCCCAACCTCCTTGGCATGCCTCGATTGATTTTTGGACCACATCACTCTCGGACCCTGGGCCCACCCCTAAAATCGTGGGCTATAACACATCGATTTGGCCCAAAAATGCCCCGTTCGCACCGTTTCGAACGTTTGTCCACCCAAATAGCCACCAAATTTATCAAAGTAGAGGGTTAAATTTGATCATTTTCCCTTAAATTTCTTATGTTGACATATAATTTTGTATTTATTTTACCTTTTTGATGAAATATTTTTTGTAATGCTTAGATAATCATAATAATTAATTAGGAGTGATATAGTAAAATTACAATGAAAGCATTGAAGTAAACATTTATTAAATGACTTGTAACAACTAATTAGAAGCGATATACTATAAAAAATACTTGTGAAAAAAAATTCAAGTGGGAGTCCTCCAAATCTTTTGAATTAGGTGGGAGGGATAATTTTTTTTTTGAGTTTTTTTTTTAAGTTTTTTCGTTCCAACAACTTGTTCCAGTTGTATAACAACTTTGGTAGTTTTTCAACAACTTTGCGAAGTTGTTCAACAACTACCAAAGTTGTTCAACAACTGCGCAAGTTGTTCGACAACTGTGCCTAGTTGTTGAACAACTGGGCGTAGTTATTCGACAACTGAGAGAAGTTGTTCAGACAACTAATGTAGTTGTCCAACAACTATCCCAGTTGTTCAAGGGACTTAGTATTTTTAAGGGACAAGTTTGTGGGACCCACTTGTCCCTTTTTTTAATTGAAAACTTGGAAGGCCTTCTGACTCATTTTTCTCTAAATTTAAGCTTTTTTTTTTTGGGGGGGGGGGGGGGGGGAGGGGGAGGGAGAGGGGTGGTTTAAAAAGCCAAAATTGTTACTTATTTATGGGAGTAATAATGATAATGTCTATTTTGACCCTTTAAATATAATGTTTTGGTATATTTAGTTTTTTAATTAAAGGAAAAAAAGATTTAAAATATAACTAAACTTTTGGCGAAATTTGTTGTAACATGCCTCAATTTTGCAGGGGGTATGACCCCCTCGATCACTTATTATCATATTTTCATGGCATATATTTTTTCAGCTTAATCACTGCGTAAATACGCGTGCACTGGCACATAATTGGCAAAGTGGTCCAGCTGGGCAAATATATATCATAAAAATACGATAATAAATAATCGAGGGAGATCATAGGTCTCTCGCAAAATTGAGGCGTGCTACAGTAAATATCACCAAAGTTTAGACATATTTATGACTATTTTCGCTTTCTTAAATTTGCAAAAGTGGAGCGGTTTTGATCCAAGTAACAGAATGAACTTAAAAAATCTTATGATGATTACTAAAAGTACGATCAAAAGTTGATCAATTTTTAGATCATGTCGAAAGACGATTGATATTTTTTATTAGTGTTTATCGCAATTTTTAGTAATCGAAACAATTTTAAAATTCATTTGTTAGTGGAGCAAATGTGTTTCATTTTAAAAAAGTTATGGGATCAAAGATGCTTAAGGTTATATTTTAAGGAACAAATAATTTTGATTAAAAACTTAACATAGTGAATTAAAAATTAATGTTAAAAATTAAATAGAATAGGTCCAAGTATGACATTAATTAAACTATTAAAAATAGAATAAAAATATCCTCAATTTGATTTTAATCTAAAATATTACTGAACTATTATAAATTAGATAATTATATTCCTATTTTGTTAAAAGATAATTTTTTTTAAAAAAGAAAATCTTTAATGAGATGGGACTCCTAGGAAAAAAAATTCCCTGTATTTCATATAGAGAAAAGCGTCAAATTTATTTTTGATGTAATTGATATAAAAAAACTTTACCCGTTATTTTAGAATTATCTAATTCACGGCCTCTCGTCATCTAAATTGTTATTATTAGTTAGTGAAAATCGTTTTTCCTATTAATATTTTCTTTAAATGTCATATATTACGTCTTCAAGATTTTCAACAACCACATATGTACATATATATATATATATATATATATATATATATATATATATATATATATATATATATATATATATATATATATATATATATATATATATAGTCTCTCAACTTCTATAGTCTCAACTTCTCAAACATCCAGCTTCTCAGGCTCAACTTCTATAGTCTCTATCAAGTTACTATCGATATACATACATATATATATATATATATATATATCCAGCTTCTCCTGCTCAACCTCTATAGTCTCTATCAAGCTACTATTAACATCGCTGCTTTTCCTTTTTTAAAATTTTGTGAGTGATATAACTATATAATTCAACTTGTGTTTTTAAATCAAAATTAAAATTAATCAAGTAGATAAACAATTTGAAGCCACCTCACTCATGAATAATTTGAATTCTTAAATTAGTACATAGCTCTAACACAAATCATGTTTAGAATCTTATTCACTGAATGTTGAAAGATACACTCATGGATCATACACTTAGATCACAAATTAATTGTAATATACTTCAAAATTCAAATCCTTTCTTCTTTAACCTCCTCCCCTATTCTTTTATTCATTTGTAAATTCCATCTTTCCTCCCCACCCCTACGTTCCCAAAATTCAAATCGAATCATTTTTTGGGGTTCATTATTTTTTATTCTGAACTAAATCGTTGAATTTTTTATTCTTGAATTTTTTTTCCTCTATATTTAATTGGAGATGGTTGGTGGGTAGGAATGAAAAAAAGAAGAAGAAAATAATCATTGGATTTTGATTCTTGATAATATTTTGTTATATATTTGATTGAAGATAGTTGATGAGTAGAAGCGAAAAAAAAAAAAAGGAAAAGAAGGTTGGGGGGTAAGGAAGAAGAAAGAAAAATTGTAAAATTTAAAAGTGCGCCACTTCTTTTTTTTTTCACTTTTTTTTTCATTGACGTGTTGAACTTTTTAAAATTTGTCATGTCAGTTGTTGGGGTGATATAAGATTCACTTGAAAGTTGTTTAGGGAAAAAATATTTATCTGTAGAGTTAAAATATTAAAGTAAGTTTTGTGAACAAGTTAAAGAGTGTTTGATGTATTTTTTCTATTAAAAAATTAAAATATTTAAAGATGGTACACAAAAATTGATTGAGTTTCTCAAATTTATTTGTATCATATAAATTACGCAAGATAAAAAATAGAATATGTTGGACCGTGACTCTTGTATTTAGTAGTACTAGATACCGATGACCTTTACTAACATGAGTTCAATATATGTTACTTTTTGTCTCAATTTATGTGACACAAATAAAATTTAGATAATCAAGCATTAAAATAATTTAAGTTTTAAATTATTGTGATTTATAATATTTTTTCTTCTATTCCAATTTAAGTGACATCGATATAATTTCGAGAGTCATCCAAATATTTTATATTTTTAAATATTTTAAATTGTTAATTATGTGATTTATAATATTTCTTTTACATAATTTTTCAATAAGATATGAATTCTCTCTCCGCCTCAATTTATGTGATACAAGTAAAATTTCAATAGTCAATCAAATTTATATATATATATATATATATATATATATATATATATATATATATATATATATGTATGTATGTATGTATGTATGTATGTATGTATATTATGTTCTTAATTATTGTGATTTATCATTTTTTTATCTCATTTTCATATAATATATATTACTTTATGTCTTTCTCTGTCCATCTCAATTTATGTGTATTGATATAATTTTGATGGTTGATTAAATTTTGGGGAAAAGGTCAAATTTACCCCTCTACTTTGAGAAATTGGCTAAATATACCCTTCGTCATATTTTATAGTCAAATTTACCCTCGTTGTCATACTTTGGGGCTAAATTTACCCCTCTAATTTGAAAAATAGGCTAAATATACCCTTCGTCATACTTTGGAGTTAAATTTACCCTTGATGTCATACTTTGGGGGCAAATTTACCCTCATTGTTAAGAAACTTTTCATATGTACCCTTTCTTAATAAAAAAGCTCAAATCAACGTTAAATATCCAATTTTTTAAAAAATAAAATACACTTTAATCTAACTCGTCTGATCTGACTCAAGCCACAAAAAAGACACAAAAAATAAATATACCCCTTTCAGTTCTGTTGGCCAATTTTCCAACGAGATTAAGCCACTAAATATTTATCAGGCATAACTCATGAAACATTATTTGAATCAGTGCAAATACAAAGAAATATATTCCTCTCTCAGTTCGTAGATCTGCATTAGTGCAGACCTCATGAAAAATGACACTTGACGATCTAATGCAGTAGATTAGGCCCATTGGATATTTCTCTGGATGATTGAGTTAAGAGGTCTTCATATGTGCCAATCGGACATCTCTTCATTCATATATCTTTGTATGTAATTTAGATGTATGCAAATTTTTCATTATGTCATTTGCTCAGAAAATTTATTCATTGGTTTTAGAATTTTGATGCACATAGAATTGCATACCAAATTTTGAAATTTGAACATAATCGAACAAGAACAAAGTTTGTAATAGACGTTTTCTCTAGTTTCATGCTTCTCCGTTTACCCATTCCGTTTTATGTTTTGTTCATTTGTAATTAACCTACTAGTGTTGCACGGTGAAAGAGAAGTATTTTTGTTCGTTACAAAAATTCGACCACCAATACTGAGGGAGGGGTATATTTGTTTGTATATATTTTATGGGCCAGAACCGGCGAATTACATTAGGATGTAATTTATTTTAAAAATTTAATGTTGATTTGGGCTTTTCTATTAAAGGAAGGTTACAAATGAAAAGTTTCTTAACCATGAGGGTAAATATGGACCCAAAGTATGAAATTGAAGGTAAATTTGACCTCAAAGTAGGACAAAGAGTATATATAGCCAATTTTTTAAAGTAGAGGGGTAAATTTAGCCCCAAAGTATGACAATGAGGGTAAATTTAACTACAAAGTATGACAAAGGATATATTTAGCTAATTTATCAAAGTAGAGGGGTAAATTTGACTCTTTTCCCTTAAATTTTTTATGTTGACATATAATTTTCCATTTATTTTACCTTTTTGATGAAATATTTTTTTTAATGCTTAGATAATCATAATAATTAATTAGGGGTGATATAGTAAAATTATAATGAAAGCATCGAAGTAAACATGTCTTAAATGACTTGTAATAACTAATTAGAAGCGATATACTATAAAAAATACTTGTGAAAAAAAATTCAAGTGAACCTCATATAAGATGTCAATATAATTTAAAATATTAAGAGTTAATTTATTATTTTATATTTTTTATTAAATATTATTAATTTTTTAATATTTAGATAACTGATAATAATTAATTAAAAATAGTCATTCTAGATATATCCACGTGCTGCCTGCTGGTGAACTCACTCTATAACATAGTAGCTTCTATAGTCGGAGCATTTATTAGTGAAATTAGGGCAGACTGATAGCCATCGAAAATGAGAAGAATTCTTGTGACCAAATCTAATGCTATTATTCCTTTCATCTCTTCCTTTTATATTCTTCCTTCTTCATCAATTAGACCTTATTCTTCGTTAAAGGGTAAAGTTGGAGTACGCATCAATGTTGAGAATGAGGTTAAGTGCTTAGACGATGCTGTTAATCTATTCAATCGAATGGTCAGAATGAAGCCTCTTCCTTCTCTCCCTGTCTTCTGTAAATTACTTAGGACTATGATTAATATGAAGCATTACTATGCTGTCATTTCTCTTTTCCGAGAAATGCGGAAATTGGATATTCCAATTAGTGAATTCATCTTGAGTAATGTGATTAACAATTATTGTTTGATGCATCGTGTTGATTGTGCATTTTCGTTGTTACCCATTCACTTGAAAAGTGGCATTCCATTTGATGTTGTCACCTTTACCACTCTTATAAGGGGATTATTTGCTGAAAATAAAGTCACAGATGCAGTTGTCTTGTTCAAAAATTTGGTGAGGGAGAAGATCTGTGAGCCCAACGAAATCATGTATGGAACCGTCATGAATGGACTCAGCAAAAGGGGACATACTGAGAAGACTTTAAGTTTGCTTCGTTTAATGGAACAAGGGAACACTAAGCCCGACATATATATCTACAATGTTGTTATTGATGCCTTCTGCAAAGATAGAAACTTAGATGCTGCTATCAGCATTCTGAACGAGATGAAACAGAAAGGCATTCCTCCGGACATAGTCACATATAATTCATTAATTGATGGTTTGTGTAAGCTTGGTCAGTGGGAAAAGGTTAAGACTTTATTCTCTGAGATGGTGAATCTTAATATTTATCCAGATGTGCACACCTTCAACATACTGATAGATGGACTATGCAAAGAAGGGATAGTTGAAGATGCCGAGGAAGTAATGAAACACATGGTCGGAAAGGGTGTAGAGCCTGATATAATCACCTACAATGTGATGATGGATGGATATTGTTTGCGTGGTCAAGTGGATAGAGCAAGGAGAGTTTTTGATATAATGATTGATAAGTGCATTGAGCCTGACATTTTTAGCTATAACATACTAATAAACGGATACTGTAAGAAAAAGGAAGTGGCTCAGGCCATGCAATTGCTTGGTGAAATTTCTCAAAAGGGATTAAAACCTGAAACTGTTACCTGCAATACTATCTTGCATGGTCTGTTTGAAGTTGGAGGAATTGGTGATGCAAAACGAGTTTATGCTGAGATGCTATCTGTGGGACCCAAACCTAATATATACACTCATTCCATTGTGATCGATGGTTATTTTAGGTACGGACTTGTTGAAGAAGCTATGTCACTCTTTAATAAGTTGGAAAGAAAGCGAGAAAATACAGATATTGCATTTTACACGGTTGTCATTAATGGATTGTGCAAAAATGGTAAACTGGATGAAGCTCAATCTGTTTTTGAGAAGCTTTCTTTGATCGGATTGCCTCCGAATGTGAGAACATACAATACAATGATAGCTGGATTTTGTCGACAAGGATTGTTAGATGAAGCTAAAAGTATGCTAAGAAAAATGAAGAAGAATAGTTGTTTGCCAGACAATGTCACTTACAATGTGTTTGTGCAAGGATTTCTCAGGTGGAGCAAATTTAGTGAAATGAGAACTTTTATGGTGGAAATGGCTGATAGGGGCTTCTCTTTTGATGCAAGTACAGCTGGATTTTTGGTAAACGTTGTAAGAGAGAATCCTTCTGTCCTTGACATGATACCAGAGCTTCACTCAAAAAATAAGTATTGAATATTTGTTTTGGTTGGTTTATTTGGCTATGCTATCGCTGTGATACGATTTCCTTTCATCCCTGCAAAAGAAATGACACCCAATGCAATTGCAAAAGGTGATGACAAATAGAGCATTGCTTGAGCTTTCTAGGCAGCCTTATTGAGAAGGTACATCAATTTTGATTTGCGTTTTTTTGGCCATTCTTCTTTTTCTTAGAATTCAAATGTTATTGCACTCTTAATATGAGAAAAAATGGTGACCAATAATGATCTTTTTAAAAAAGGAATAATGGTGAGTTCCCCTATTTAGTTATCTTGGGGAACATCAAAATGTTCATGTTTCTGAGTAACCCTCCCAAATAGAAAAAACATTTGTGTTTTACAGTGTTGTCATTAATGGATTGTGCAAAAATAGAAAACTCGATGAAGCTCATGCTACTGGGTTTTATCTTGAAGGGTTGTTTGATGAAGTTAAAGGTATTCTAAGAAAAATGAAAGACAATTGTTGTCTCCAAACAATGCAACTTACAATGTTATTATGCAAGGATTCCTCAGGTGCAATAAAATTAGTGAAATGACATCTTTCATGAAGGAAATGGTTGGAAGGGGCTTCTCGTTTGATGCAACTACAACTCGACTTTTGATAAACATTGCAAAGGAGAATCCTTACGTCCTTGACATGATACCAGAGCTTCACTCCAAAAATAAGAAGTGAATATATCTTTCAGTTAGTTTATTTGGTTATTATACCATTTTGTTTTGTCCCTGCATGAGAAATGGCATTCAATGCAAAGAGAGGAAAAGTTGTTTGGCGAGATAAGTTCAAGTGATCCATCTTCTTCTTCAGATTTGATGGCAACCATAGTAACCATTAATTATGATAAGGAGCACTTTGAGCCTAACAACTTCGTCCTGTTCAATTCAAAAAAGAAAAGGCATTCTGGTAAGCACCTTTGTTCTTTGTTGATAATGGGAGACGAGATGGAAGATCTTCTTTCTGATGCATGTCACGTAAGAGACTTGAGGATTCTTAGAGTGTTGTACTTGGATCCCTCTTTTATGATGGTGAAAGATTCTTCGCTGAATGAAATATGCATGTTGAATCATTTGAGGTTCTTAAAAATTGGGACAGAAGTTAAATCTCTGCCTTCATTGTTCTCAAACCTCTGGAATCTGGAATCTCGAATTCCTGTTGGTTGGTAACGAAGGATCAACCTTAGTACTATTACCGAATATTTGGGATCTTGTGAAGTTGCGAGTGCTGGCCATGGAGGCTTGTTCTTTCTTTGATTTGGATACAGATGAACCAATACGGATAGCAGAGGACTCAAAGTTAGAGAACTTGAGAATATTAGAGACCCTCATGCTTTCCTATTCGAAAGAAACAGAGGATATTTTCAAAAGGCTCCCCAATATTCAAAGTCTTGTATTTGATCTCAAGGAATCATGGGATTACTCAAAAGAGAGATATTGGTTCCCGAAATTGGATCACTTAAGTTAACTATATTACCTTACAGATGTGAAGAAACTGATCGCCCTGGCGAAGGTGGCATGTAAATCCCCTCATGTAGTTTTTCAATTCAGAAAAAGATTCCCCACATCTCACTGGAACGAAGGCTACTTTCTTTCCCTTTCAATCAGAGCCCGTACAAAAGTAACCTTTTACAGTGGGGCAAAAGTATTCTCAGATCGATACCGGCTGCGTGTTGATTATACTTATTTAAGTACGACGTATTTGTATATTTTGCATTTTGCTTCTTTTTTTATGGTTTTTCCTTTGATCGGTTATTACTCATTTTTGTACTTGCTTTTTGATTTTGATTTTGAAACTTCAAACACAAATGACAGTGGGCCCTCTTTAGCGACAAATTGGTCGTGGGATTTTCACTTTCCTTCCAATTTGAAATTATTGTCGTTGTGGAAATTTCCTCTGACATCCTCTTCACTATCAACAATAGCGAGATTGTCCAACTTTGAAAAGTTGTTCCTTTTTAGAACAATCATGCAGGGGGAAGAATGGAACATGGGGGAGGAAGACACCTTTGAGAATCTCAAATATTTGTGCTTGGAAGAAGTGACTCTTGCTAAGTGGGAGTTTGGAGAGGAATCCTTTCCCGTGCTTGAGAAATTAGCACTGTGGAGATGTCGTAAGCTTACAGAGATTCCGCCTAATTTTGGGGATGGAGCCCTCAACTTGAAGATTCAGCTCTGGAGATTAAACAATATGTTGAAGATATCATGGGAGAAGACAAGCTTCAGATCCTTGGCCCGAATAATATCCCATTATCTAAGACAGGTTCTTCTCTATTGTTTTGCTTCTTAGAAACCAAATTTATGCGTGTTGTTTACAATGTGTTTGATGAATTCTCAATTGAACTTTTTGTGAACTTTAGGTAGAAATGAGTAGATGATGTGATCCCATTTCATCACAATAAACTTTTGCTAATAAGGAAAAAACAAATTAAAATGGTAAGCATTTGTTGTGGTGTATGCTCAAATGTGCAGATAAACATTTTGGGATAAAGTTTTGTGAACACCATTTGATTTTCGACCTTGATCGATATCTCGAAAATGACATTTTTTGCATGTTTTATGCATCAGATCCTGAGAACTTGAAAGGAAGGGAAGGAGAAGTTACTTTGGTAGAATGAAGAAAATGAAAAGGAAATACAGGAGAAGGAAACAAACAACTCATCAGTACATCTTACAGTAGTCAACCATATTAAAGGTTGTACATATGTTTAATGAATTGTTATTCAAAAGTTCATAATCTGAAGCATAAATAATAAAAGTTTTTTTCATTCTGTCCCTATCATAAAGAAGAACCCTTCTAGTTGGCGTGCCGCTGCTATGCCTAGCACTGCGAATTTGCTGCTACCGAACGCCAGCTACTTCAACTGTAAGTCTCTCTTTGAAACATACACGGGATTGCTGACTCCAATATGATGGACAAGAAGGAAGTCCAACAAAAGGTAATTGGCAACCACTACACCATAAGCAAGTTATCCTCCATCTCAGTTTTTTTGAATCTTTAAAGAAATACCATCATCACAAACAATGTGAAACCTCTTCAGGTAATAATGTTACCGGGGAAGTCCAATGCAATAAGAAGTGGGATATTCGCAGTACAAAGAGCTTGAATTGTGATGCAGGGTTGTGGAATTTACGTCATCAAGAATCAGCCACCGATAAGCGCCATTTGGCGTTGTGGAGTTGCTGTTTCTAATGATCAAGATCTTCATATAGGTGCAATAGTAAGTGTTGTTCCTAAAGATATTCCATCTCAAAGTTTTAGACAAAATTGGTGCATATTTCCTCCTGTTTCTTAGAAAAAGAAGCTTAATTTGAATACCATTTGGTAAATGGCTGTCACCTCCTTCATTGATAGATTGCAATTTGAATATCTTCTACAGGCTCAACATGGCTATCAGCCTCCTCCACTGATAAGCACGCTTCTCCTATTCCTTTGTCAAGAATCCTCAAGGCCTCCATTGTTTGTTCTCACAATTTGATGCCAAAGTTGAAGCCACAAGGCCATTATTAAAAGTATTGAATCTGTCCCAGGTAATGGAGGCTCTAAGTTAAATCGTCCTTGTTGAGATTATAGAACAAATTAGCATTAGTTAGCATTGGTGAAAGCAGTTTAACATTTTTTACTGTTTCATTGTATTGGTTACTGTTGCTTTGCCTAAGATGTACAATCGGTTGGATAAGTTGGTTGAAGTTAGTTGTAACAACTTGCTAGCTAAGAGGGTGACATCTAGGTAGCTTCTAGGTGATTCTAGAGAATTGGTTCTACTCTATAAATAGCTCCTAAGTCACTCAAATGCTGTATTCTGTAACTACATTTTCCTTTACATCAATGAAGATTTGTGATTTCCTTCTTATTCTTTCCTCTTCTCTTCAACTGTGAGGGCTATATATGAGATGCAAGGAGATTGAGATTCAACTGAAGAATAGTTTAGATCACTGAGTTCTTAGCTGAAGCATCAAGTGGTTAGATCTCTGTTTCGATTGCATTCTTCTGAGTTGTTTTGTCTTCAATTGTGTCGATAGCTTAGATTGTTGAAAGTGTAGCTTAGATCAGTGTGGAATTTAGCTGTTTTTGAAGAATAAAGATGGCACCAAAGATAGACTCTACTGACCCATTGTACATAGGGCCATCAGAAGTTTCGGGTGCTACATTGATTTCAAACAAACTTACTGGTTCAGAGAATTATGGAGTGTAGAGTCGTTCAATGCAAATTGCTTTGTATGAAAGAGGAAATTTGGCTTTGTAACTGGAGCATGTAGTAAGGATAACTATAGAGAATAACTGCATGAGCAGTGAGAAACTTGTAATGCAATTATGCTCTCTTGGTTGATGAGCTCTGTTAGGGTAGAGTTGATATCTGGGATTGTTCCCATTAAATTTTCTATTACTTATTACACATACTTAAAATCTTATCTTTAATCATTTAAATAGTCTAAATCAATTAACATAGGATACACGTGAAACGAAGTACAAATTTGGCAATGTGGATTTACATTGTAACTTAACAAAGGAAAAAGGTATTTTGGTTGCTGTTGCAGTTAGATCTTCTTAAGTACTCTTTCTGTGATAGCTGTGAAACAACAGACAAGAATCTCATTAAAAATCTAATGCAGGAGGGTTCGGACAGGGATGAAGAACCTGCTGCCCAGAATTATTCAAGTGTGGCTAGATCAGAAAGGATATATGTCTGGCATCTTCCGAAATAATCCACTATCAGTTTTACGTCAAGCAATAGAAATTTCCGGTACCAGTTTGTGTAGCGGTTGCTCCGATAGACCTTTTGCTGAAGCAAGCAGCCAACTTCCACAATGACCACGTGCAACTCAAGGTGGGCTTTGATATATAACTAATCTTCAAGGCAAGATATTTGCTTGAAGCAACAAGATTTAAAAGGGTCGTTTCTTATTTTAAATAATATCACATGAACCTACTCCATCTTCTTTCTTGCTTTTATTTTGTTCCTATAATTAATTCGCATCATTATTTGTGAATGTCATCATAGATTGTGTTACAAAATTTTATGCCTCGCACTGTCAGTTTGCTGCCACCGAACACCGGCGACTTCAACTGTAAGTCTCTCATTGAAGCGAATCATTTCATGGGATTGCCGATTCTCTGATTTGATTGTCAAGAAGGAAGTCAAACAAAAGGTCGGCATCCTCTGTACAATATGCAAGTTTGTCAGTGTCTGTAAATCATTCAAGAAGTACCATCATCACAAACAATGTGAAACCTCTTCTGGTAATAAAGTTACCGGGAAAGTCCAATGCAAAAAGAAGTGGGATATTCATAGTGCAAAGTATCTGAATTGAGATCAGGGCGGTGGAATTTACGTCAACAAGAATCAGCCACCGATAAGCATTTGAAGTTGAGAGACTGCTGTTTCTAATGATCAAGATGTTGATGTGCAACAGTAAGTTTGTTCCTAAGGATATTCCACCTCAAACTTTTAGACAAAATTGATGCATATTTCCCTCCTGTTTGTAAGAAAAAGAAGTTTATCGATGCATTGCACTAGGTAATTGACTATTAGCCCCTTCATTGGCAGATTGCAAGTTGAATATCTTCGACAGGCCCAACATGGCTATGGGCCTCCTTCACTGATGAGCACGCTTCTCCTATTCCTTTGTCAAGAATCCTCAAGGTACATTAAATATAGGATTGATGAGCTTAACGACGAGAAGTTTGTTATCTAGCTGCTACTCAATTAGAAATGAAACAACTTTTACTCACACACACATCATGGAAACTATCACCTTAGTGGGATTGCATTACAAAGTCGAATGCAGGAAGGTTCGGAAGGAGATGAAGAATCTGTTGCTCGGAGTTATTCAAATGTGGTTTAGAGCAGTAAATTCATACCCTTACTAAAATTTCAACTAATTATGTACCTTCGTTGGATGTATCGGGAGCTAATTATGTATCTCGATAAACCCAAAATAGAAAAAAATGTATCGGGAGTTAATTATGTATCTTTACAAAAGAAAAAAAAAAGTATCTTTGTTGGATGTATTATGCATCTCGATAGATTCAAAATCGAAAAAAAAAAAACGTAATGGAAGCTAATTATGTATCTTTACAAAGCAAAGATGCATTTTCGTTGGATATATCAAGATCTAATTATGTATGTCAGTAGACACAAAGTTGAGATTTTCAATAATTATGCAAAATATCGAGACTTTTTGTAATTAAGCTCCAAACTATAGGATTTATGTTGTTTGCCCAGAATTTTTTCTTTAATAGGCCTTGTACGGTGTGATTCAAATTTAAATTAATCGGGACTGCAAAATCACCCTGGCATCTGCTTACATCACCCAAGAGGAATCCAGTATCCATTTTATGTCAGTACCCTGGCATCTGCTTACATCATCCAAGAGGAATCCAGTATCCATTTTATGTCAGTAATATGTGGAGGAACACTCCATGTACCAGCAGTGGCGGAACCACATACATTTCAGGGGGTTCATTCGAATCCCCTTCGTTAGAAAATTATAATATTTTTATATGGTCAAAAATATTTTTATGTATATATAGTAGATGTTGAACCCTTTTCAACTAGTCCGTATATTTATTTCTGACCCCCTCAGTGAAAATTCTGGCTCCACCACTGTGTACCAATAAAAGCAATGACGTGCATGAATGAACTTTTGATAGGATAATTTTTCGTTTTTAAAAATTAATCTTGTACAACCAAGTACTATTCCTATCACTGTTTTCTTTACTTTTAACTTTTCTGGCAAAAAGAAAGACAGATACGTTGGTTCATGCTTTGGTTTTTCTTCCAGTGCTACAGTAGCATAGCAGCAGTATTTTGTTACTTTCTGCCAATAGGTATCTCTTATTCTATGCTATGTTCTTTTCTAACGAGATGGATCCAAGATTTGAAATTTATGAGTTTCTGCTGCAATATCAAGTTAATGCGATAATAATTGAATTCACAATCATATGCTTATACTATCTAGAATGTTTGCTTCTTTCTCAGCCATTCAACCAACTAAGCCATTTCAAGATCCTATTATTTCAACTTCAGACATGAAATGTAAAATTTGAAAATTGAATAAAAAAGAGTTTTCAAAGCTTCACTCACGGTACCTTAAAACACTAAAATACACCTTCTACAAATGCAATATGAGACCGTGGTGCATCTTCAGCAATTATCCAAACAAAAACAGGAGTGTCGAACCTCCTTCCTGACACTGTCCTGTATATGAAAGTTTCTCAACGGGGCAAATTTCTGGTCTCGTATCCGGATGACCTCTATCGTCTATAACTTCAACATTAAGCCCTGGCAACTTCTGAGATAGCAGCTTACATGCTTCAAAACATACTGAACAGTTGGACATCCAAAGGGATTGCATTTGTCTCCAGCTTTGCAGCATTGGCCAACAGAGCCTAGTCGCCAAAGGGGCAGTCTCTAATCTCCAACTTATGGAGGCTCTCACAATAAATTATTCAGAGAATTTAGCCGTCATTAATTGTTCTGCTACGTTATTTCAATAGACACTCAAGTTTATCGACCTGTGCGCAAGCTGGCATGGACAATATGGGAATGCAAAATATCCTTTTATTTTCTGATAGTCAATGGTACAGTAGAAATACCTGAATGGGCAACAACAGATTGCAACTCAATATTTCTTATACATCTAACAGATTTCTCAGTACAAATATATGGTTGACATAAAATGGGCAACAACAGATTGCAACTCAATATTTCTTATATGTCTAACAGATTTCTCAATACAAATATATGGTTGACATAAAAGTTACTATAAAGAAATGGACCATGGGCCTAACTCACCCTCAAAAGCTAGTTCATGAGGGAAGGATTGCCCAAGACCGCTAGCTCATGAATGGACCTTGGGCCTAACTCACCCTCAAAAGCTAGAGGGGAGGATTGCCCAAGACCGCTAGCTCATGAGGGGAGGATTTCCCAAGACCGCTAGCTCATGAATGGACCTTGGGCCTAACTCACCCTCAAAAGCTAGCTCATGAGGGGAGCATTGCCCAAGACCGCTAGCTCATGAATGGACCTTGGGCCTAACTCACCCTCAAAAGCTAGCTCATGAGGAGAGGATTGCCCAAGACCGCTAGCTCATGAGGGGAGGATTGCCCAAGATCATATAAGGAGACCAAGGACCCTTTAAACTACCGATGTAGGACTCCAACACCCCCGCACGCCCATAAAGGGAGACCAAGGACCCTTTAACCCACCGATGTGGTAATCTAACATCCCACGCATGCCCAGAGCTGGACATCTGGAACATGGACAATATAAGACGGGGGGCGCAACATCGAAAACAATGATCTGGGTAGGCCTAACTGTGATACCATAATAAAGAAATGAACCTTGGGCCTAACTGACCCTCAAAAGCTAGCTCATAAGGGGAGGATTGCCCAAGATCATATAAGGAGACCAAGGACCCTTTAACCCACCGATGTGGGACTCCAACACCCTCACACGCATATATAAGGGACCATATAAGGAGACCAAGGACCCTTTAACTCATCGATGTGGGACTCCAACACCCCCGCACGTACATATAAGGAGACCAAGGACCCTTTAACTGTCACGACCTGAACTAGGTCCTGGCTGTGATGGACATCCCGAACCATGAAGGCCCGGAACGCCCTTCTCTATCTGGTAATCATACACAACACTCATAAAAAAAATGCGGAAACATAGTCAACTACGGAAACATGATCAAATTATAATATCAACATAAGTATGGAAAACTGTAGTGCAACTACAGCTAAATAACATCTGACTCAGTCTGCGAAATCTCTACTACATGAAAATCTGATGACTGTCTGAAAACTGAGACAAGACCTCCAGTAGACCAAAACAATAATAAGGGTCATAATCTGAAATACGGGTCTTCTGGAATAAAGAAGGCTCACCAACTAAACACTACAAACTCTGTCTGACGAATCTATTGCCTTTCTGGACCCCTAGATTGATCCTCAGAACCTGGAGCGAGGGGGGTCAATACAAATGTACTGGTACGTAAAGTATTCCAAAATAAAATTTTTATATAGATAAAATAGTTAGAGAGCAAATCGTCAGATACTATACATGAAATAGTTCTAAAACACATGGGCACTTTCTAAAAATCACAAATCATTCTTATCAACGCAATGTCTGGTCTTTGTATAACTTCTGAGTTAGGTGGCACTCCTCTACAATGTTGATATTCCATGGGCTGTATGGAATCTGCCATTGACTCGGTGGGGAAGCCCCCAACCCAAGTGTGCCGTAAGGATTGGAGTTTCTGATTCCGATATGCCATATGACTCTAGGCCAGCGTAATATAATATGCCCGGATTGATAAATTACGGTTTTGGGCATTGAGTTGTCTGACTGAACCACCCAAGCTCTCTTTATGCCCAATTTTGTACTGTTTTGAATCATGCATTATTCTAGTTTCAACATTTGAAAATTCTGACTTTAAACATATATTCTATTCTATTCTGAATTACCATGGCATAATCTGAGATGGTGTCGTCACACCAAGACTTGTAAGTCCTATTTCTGAGTCATAATGCATCATGCATAATTCTTTCATTAAAATATAGTTCAGACCACCCAAACATGCAAATAGTATAAGAGATTTCATGTTCCGAAAGCATAAGTCAAAACTATGCAAGAACTCTTCAAACATAAGGTGGTCATGTGCTTTTGGAAAAATCCATGCACTCTTTCATTATATGTATTTTCAACATTTTTCAATACAAGCAACCTTCTCTCTTTTGAAAGTGAAATCATAATTCAAATATAACATCATTCAAGACATTTCATAACATGTTTTTCAAGATACAGTTTAGAACAATTCATATCATATGGAAGATGAGAAAGATCATAACAAGAGAGGGGTTCATTATAAGTCATGCTCTAAATGGAATATTCATCCTTAAAGACATTCATACATATACATATATATGCAAAAATTTCCAAACAACTTGGGGGAAGGCCTAAAGGCCAAAACAATATCGTCAAAACTTCAAAAATATCCAAAACGCTTTTTCTTAAAACATGATTTCTAAGAACATAAGATTTTAGGAAAACCCCGCGTACCTCAAAATAGGGAAACAATGGGTGTTTCTTAAAGCCTATGATCTGGGAATTTCGAATCTTCAATCGATTTTGAAAACCCACGGTTGAATCTTGAGTTTCTTGAAGTTCTTGTTTGAAACTCTAGAGAGGATTCTTGATGATTTTGATGAAAATAGGGTTAAGTTGCTCAAACATACCCTAAATCCTTTGTTTGGACATTTTTAAAGGCTAGAAAAAAGTCAAAATTACCCTTAATAACTCCTAAACGGAACTGGAAATTTGAACTTAAAAACCCAATTTCGGGTGCCACCGGGATGCGCCACAATTGCGGTGGTCCACTGGAATTTGACGAGTGGGAAATTGGGTGCCTCCACGATGCTCCACCATTGCGGAACCCCACTGAAATTTGACGATTGTCAATCTGACCCTCTCCGCGAGGCGCTAGACACCAAAATGACGATATTTACGACTGGAACTTTAAATTATTCATAACTTCTTCACCGAGGGTCCATTTTGGATGAATCTTATATCGTTTTTAAGATAATTCAGTCATCTATGTAATGAAAGGTTGAAATCTAGGAAATTCCATATGAAAATTAATTTACATCATTCTAGAAGCCAATGATTAGACCTTCTATGGATGGAATTTAGCTAAGAAGTCGTTGGGGTGTTACAATATTCCCCCCTTGGGATCATGATGATGCGGAATACAAATAAGCACGATTTCAAGCATACTAAAGCATAGAAAGATTTAGGCAAGGATTGTACCTTTAACTCTGCTAACTAATGGGTCAAAAAAGTGTGGGTATCTTGCTCTCATGTCGTCTTCTAATTCCCAAGTGGCTTCTTCAACCTTCTGATTTCTCCACAACACCTTAGTTGAAACTATTTCTTTACTTCTCAACTTCCGGACCTGACGATCTAGGATTTCAATAGGTTCCTCTTCATATGATAAGGAGGCTCTCACCTTGATCTCTTCTACAGGCAACACCAAAGAATAGTCTCCAATTCATTTCTTCAACATGGATATGTGAAATACCGGATGCACAAAACCCAAACTGGCAGGCAATTCTAACTCATACGCAACACCAACTATTCACCTCAAAATCAGGTATGGTCCTATATAGCGAGGACTCAATTTACCTTTCTTCCCGAATCGCATGACTCCCTTCATAGGAGAAACTTTTAGGAATACCCAATCACCAACCTCAAACTCTAAATCTCTTCTCCTAACGTCGGCATATGATTTTTGACGACTCTGAGCTGTCTTAAGTCATTCCCTAATGACTTTCACATCTTCCATCGCTTGATGAACAAGATCAAGCCCAAACATCTGCGTCTCACCCACTTCATACCAACCTATTGGTGACCTACATCTTCTCCCATACAATACCTCAAATGGCGCCATCCGAATACTGGAATGGAAACTGTTATTATACGTGAACTCTATCAATGGAAAGTGCTTTACCCAACTACCTTTGAAATCAACCACACAGGCCCTCAGCATGTCCTCAAGGGTCTTAATGGTGCACTCAGCCTGCCCATCGTTCTGAGGGTGAAAAGGAGTACTTAGGTTCACTTAGGTACCTAAACCTCTCTGAAAAATCTCCAAAACTGAGAAGAAAACTGTGTACCTCGGTCGGATATGATGGACACAGGTGCACCATGCAAATGAACTATTTCTGCAATGAATAGCTTGGCATAATCCTCACCCGAATAGTTAGTCCTGACAGGTAGAAAGTGAGCTGACTTGGTCAGTCTATCTACAATCACCCAAATGGAATCGTACTGGTTTTGGGATCTCGGAAGTCCTATAATGAAGTCCATATTAATTATCTCTCACTTCCACAAGGGCAAAGCTACCTCGTGGGAAGAACCACCTGGCCTCATATGTTTTACTTTAACTTGTTGGAAATTCAAACACTTGGAAACAAAGTTAGCCACATCACACTTCATATTATTCCTCCAATATATAGATTTCAAATCATGGTACATCTTAGTAGAGCTTGGGTGAACAACATATCTTGAAGTGTAATCTTCATCAAGGATTGTATTCCGCAAACCATCCACATCTGGTACACATAATCTACCCTGGTATCTCAAAATACCATCACCACTAATCTCAAAACACATCACCTTCTGCTGACCCACATCATTCTTAATTTGCATCAAGATGGAATCCAAGAGTCGCACTCCTAGATTTGCAAGCCAGTGAATATCTTTCACCATATCTCTTCCCTTCCTCAATAAGAGAAAAACTGCCCATAGATAATCTGCTGAGGGCGTCAGTGTCACGATCCGAACCGGGACCTTGGCCGTGACGAGCATTCTGAACCATAAAGGCCCAAAACATCTCTATCTATCTGGAAATCATGCACATAATTCATATGATAAAAGAAATGCGGAAGATTCACAATACTACGGAAACATGGTTATAAGTCGAATGAAATCAATAATGGGAAATAATGTCCCACAACATCTATCGACATCTGAAAATCTTCTCCAAAATCTCTACTACATGACTTAAACAAACAACTGTTTGAAAACTAGGACAAGGCCCCCAGTAAACCCAAAACTATTAAATGATAAATAAACTGCCAGACATCAGGCCTTCCGGAATATAGAAGGCTCACCACTTGTCTCTGCAAAACTATCTGAAGAATCTATTGATTTTCTTGACCCCTAGACTGTGCCTCCGAACCTGGGAGGGAAAGGGGTCAATACAAAGTACTGGTATGCTGAGTAATCCAAAACAAAGTAGAGATTTTTATATAAAATAAATGAGAGTTGATATAAAAAAAATTATTGCAAAATGATTTCAAAAATACATAGGCATAGTATAATGATTTTTCAACAAAAATGCAGCACATTTGATCTAGGTGGTACACCCTACAATTTTACATTTACACCAACTGTCAAATCTCAGTTGCCGCCAAGATTAGAGTATAAGTGAGGGAAAGACACAAAAGATCACACAACAGGGTGTCTTGACCCAATCGATTATGGTAGTGCACAAGATCAAAAAGCAAGGCTCCTAACTGTAGTCCCAATTTGGGATGACATAGTATCAGGTACACAAGATCACACAGTAGGGTACCAAGTTTTCGAGTCAGCAAACACGGTTTCCAGCATAGAGTTATTTGACTCGGGCTTTCTTCAGGTAACCACCTGTCTCACAAAATCAATGCATTAAACTCATTTTAATCAATCATATGTCATACTCTGTAGGGTATCATCGTACCCGACTTGCAAGTCATCAATATCACATCAACTTTCCAGCTTTTTATACCATTTGCAACATGCACATATGTATGACTTTCACACCATTAAACACATACACCATGGTTCTCAATATGCAATCATTTAAGAAGTTAAATCATTTATTAGTAATGTCATATAAATTGTAAAACTCATGCTCTCAATGGTTCAACACAAGTGTAATATGGGGTATAAACATTATCATGGGGAATTTAGAAAATTCACACCTCGTGTACATCAAACCCTTTCAAAATTTCAGGTCACGAGTTCACAATTCAACAATCTAAATACATTCAAACAAACAACCCCATGGTATCTCAATATTTCTTTCAAAATCATATATCAAAACAGATTATTTGTATCAATTGAAAACCCCCATTTGTAAGAACATATATATACTTGTATAAATTTAAAGACTTGCGTAAGTTCCTTTTTGAAAACATGTCCATGAACTTTAGGATAACCCCACGTACCTCCATTTACAAAATTAACGGGTGCTTCTTGAAGCCTATGATCTGGGGATTTCAAATCTTCAATCGATTTTGAAAACCCATGGTTGAATCTTAGGTTTCTTGAAGTTCTTGTTTGAAACCCTAGAGAGAATTCTTGATGATTTTAATGAAAATAGGGTTAAGTTGCTCAAACATACCCTAAATCCTTTGTTTGGACGTTTTTAAAGGCTAGGAAAAAGTCAAAATTACCCTTAATGACTCCTAAAAGGAACTGGAAATTTGAACTTAAAAACCCAATTTCGGGTACCACCATGAAGCACCACTATCGCAGTGGTCCACTAGAATTCGACGAGTGGGAAATTGAGTTCCTCCGCGATGCGCCACCATCACGGAGCCCCACTGGAATTTGACGATTGTCAATTTGACCCTCTCCGCGACGCGCTAGACCCCAAAATGACAAATTTTACTACTGGAACTTTAAATTATTCATAACTTCTTCACCGAGGGTCCATTTTGGACTAATCTTATATCGTTGGAAAGCTAGTTCAGTTATCTACATAATGAAAGGTTGAAATCTAGGAAATTCCACATGAAAAGTAATTTAGATCATTCTAGAATCTAACTCTTAGAATTTTCATGGATGAAACTTAGCTAAGAAGACATAGGGGTATTACAATGTCCCCTCCTTGGGATCATTCATCCCCGAATAATGATGCGGAAGACAGGCAAGCATGATTCCAAGCATACTAAAGCATAGAAAGATTTAGGTAAGGGTTGTACCTTCAACTCCACCATTTACTGGGTCAAAAAGGTGTGAGTATCTTGTTCTCATGTCGTCTTCTGATTACCAAGTGGCTTCTTCAACCTTCTGATTTCTCCACAACACCTTAATTGAAACTATTTCTTAACTTCTCAACTTCTGGACCTGACGATCTAGGATTGCAATAGATTCCCCTTAATATGATAAGGAGACTGTTACCTTGAATTCTTTTACAGTCAACACCAAATAATGGTCTCCAATGCATTTCTTCAACATGGATATGTGAAATACCGGATGGACAGAACCCAAATTGGCAGGCAATTCTAACTCATACACAACACCACCTATTCTCCTCAAAATCTGATATGGTCCTATATAGCAAGGACTATATTTACCGTTCTTTCAGAATCGCATAACTTCCTTCATGGGAAAACCTTCAGAAATACCCAATCTCCGACCTCAAACTCTAACTCTCTCCTCCTAACATCGGCGTAGGATTTCTGACAACTCTGAGCTATCTTAAGTCATTCTCTAATAAGCTTCACATCTTCCATTGCCTGATAAACAAGATCAGGCCCAAACATCTGCATCTTACCCACTTTATACCACCCTATTGGTGACCTACATCTTCTCCCATACAATGCCTCAAAAGGCGCTATCTTAATACTAGAATGGAAACTATTATTATATGCGAACACTATCAATGTCAAGTGATCCACCCAACTACCTTTAAAATCAATAACATAAGCCCTCGACATATCCTCAAGGGTCTGTATGGTGTGTTCCGCTTGCCTATCCATTTGGGGGAGAAAAGTAGTACTTAGGTTCACTTGGGTACCTAAACCTCTCTGAAAAGATCTCCAAAACTGAGAAGAAAACTGCGTACCTCGGTCAGATATAATGGACATAGGTTCCCCATGTAAACGAACTATTTCTGCGATGAACAGCTTAGCATAATCCTCTCCTGAGTAGTTAGTCCTGATAGGCAAAAAGTACGCTAACTTGGTCAGCCTATCAACAATTACCCATATAGAATCATACTGGTTTCGGGACTTTGGAAGTCCTATAATGAAGTCCATATTTATCATCTCCCACTTCCATAAAGGCCGAGCTATCTCTTGAGAAGTACCTCCTGGCCTCAAATGTTCAACCTTTACTTGCTGATAGTTCAAACACTTGGAAACAAAATCAGCTACATCATGTTTCATGTTATTCCACCAATACAAAGTTTTTAGATTATGGTACATCTTAGTAGAGCCCGGGTGAACAACATACCTCAAAGTGTGGGCTTTATCAAGGATTCTTTCCTACAATCCATTAACATACGGGATGCACAACCTACCCTAATATCTCAGAATACCATCACCACTAATTTTAAATAACATTACCTTTTGTTGACCCATATCTTTCTTGATTTGCATTAAGATGGGATCTTTAACCTGCTTCTCTTTAACTTCAGCACAAAGGGATGACTTAGCTACTTCATGAACAATCACCCCTCTATCTTTAGAATCTTAGAGTCACACTCCCATATTTGCAAGGTGGTGAATATCCTTTACCATTCCTCTTTTCCCCTCTTCAACATGAGAAAAACTGTGCATAGCATTGGCTACAATATTTGCCTTGCTCGGATGGTAATGCAGGCTCATATCATAGTCTTTCAAAATCTCCATCCAATGCCTCTACTTGAGGTTCAATTCTTTCTATGAGAAAACATACTGCAAACTTTTATGGTCAGTATAAATAACAACATGCACTCCATAGAGATAATGCCTCCAAATCCTAAATGCAAACACCACGGCTGCTAACTCTAAGTCATGAGTGGGGTAATTTTGCTCATGCACCTTTAAATGCTAGATGCATAAGCCACCACCTTACCATGTTGCATCAATACACAACCAAATCCCACACGGGATGCATCATAGTATACCACAAAACCATCTACACCCTCAAGAAGAGTCAAAACAGGAGCAGTAGTTAGCTTGTCTTTCAACTTCTCAAAACTATTTTCATATAAGTCAGACCACACAAACTTTACCTTTTTCTGAGTCAATTTAGTGAGAAGAGTAGCTATGGAAAAAAAACTCTCTACGAACCTTCTGTAATAACTCGCCAAACCTAAGAAGCTCCAAATATTGATTGGAGTCGTGGGTCTGGTCCATTTTCTCACTGCCTCAATCTTTTGGGGATCCACTATAATACTGTCACTAGATATAATATGCCCCAAGAAGGCAATAGCATTCAACCAGAATTCACTTTTGGAGAACTTAGCATATAACTAATGATCCTTAAGGGTCTGAAGGATAATTTGGATGTGGTTGGCATGGTCTTCCTCACTTTTGGAATAGATCAGAATATTATCAATGAATACTATGATTAACAAATTTAGAAACTGGTGAAACACCCTATTCATAAGATCCACGAAGGACATGCCTAAGAACTCATAGTGACCATATCAGGTTCGGAAGGCTGTTTTGTGAATGTCTGACTCCCTAACCTTCAGCTGATGATAGCCCGAACAAAGGTCTATTTTTTGAAAAACACTTAGCACCATGAAGCTGGTCAAAAAAATCATCAATCCTAGGAAGAGGATATTTGTTTTTAATAGTGACCTTATTCAACTGGCGGTAGTCTATGCACATACGAAGGGACCCATTCTTCTTTCGCATAAAAAGTACGGGTGAACCCCATGGGGAAACACTAGGATGAATAAAGCCTTTGTCTAGGAGGTCTACGAGCTGTTCTTTTAACTCTTTCAGTTCCACGGGAGCCATTCTATATGGCGAAATGGAAATAGGATGAGTGTCTGGCAATATATCAATCCCAAAATTTATCTCCCTATCAGGTGGTATCCCTGGGAGATCTTCGAAAAAGACTTCTAAAAACTCATTCACTACAAGGAATGACTGAAGAGGAAGACTTTCAACCCTAGAATATTTTACTCGGATTAGGTGGTACATACAACCTCTGGAGATGAGCTTTCGGGCTCTAAGATAAGAGATAAAGTGACCTCTAGGTGCCATAGAATTTCTTGCCCACTCAATTGGTGATTCATTCGGGAAATAAAAAGTAACCTTTTGGGTTCTGCAATCAACTGTGTCATAACACTAATGGATCCAGTCCATCCCAAGGATAGCATCAAAGTCTACCATATCAAGTTCTATAAGGTCTGCCACAGTATCCCGGCTAAGAATAGACATAACATAATTTCTATACACCCTTCTAGCAATAACAGAATCACCTACAGGAGTAGAAATAATGAAGGTTTCTACAATAACTTTAGGCTCAAACCCCAAACCAACAGCCACATAAGGGGTCACATAAGATAAGGTAGACCCAGGATCAAGTAATACATAAACATTACGGGAAAAGATTCATATCATACTAGTGACAACGTCTGGTGAAGCTTCCACCTCCTAGCGGTTAGTCAAATCATATAACCGGTTACGACCGCTCCCGGCAGCTGAAGGGGCACCCTTAGGAGGAGGATCCATAGAGGCGGCTTGGGACTTAGCCCCCCACCCTCCTATCCTGTATTTTTTCTAGTAGAAGGGCAATCTCTCTGAAGGTGACCCACTTTGCCACAAGAATAACAATTTCTTCCCTTGAAATAACACTTCCCTAGGTGATTCTTTCCGCAAGTCTCACACCACGGATAAGTATGACGTTGTTGGGCCATACTGCCCTGCGATTGAGTAATTAGGGCTCTGGATCTATGGTGAGTCTGAAAACCCTGAGATTGTCTATCTGCCGGTGGTCTGGACACTGGGGCACTGGCAGAAGACTGTGAATTACCCCAATTCTTCTTCTTCTGCCATTTATTTCTCCACTTATTTATTTGAGGCTGACTGTGACCCTGGTCGGTAGATCTGGCTCTTTTTGCCTGTCTTTCCTTCTTCCTAGATTCAGAAATCTTCTTTTTCTTCTCCTCTACCTGTTGCATGTGAATTGTCAGCCTAGAAAACTCCAATCCTTGTTCAGTATAGCTCCCTAACACTCAAGCACCAGATCATCTGAAAGGCCGAAAGCAAACTTCCTTATTCGGGCCTTCATACTACTCATTATCTAAGGAGCATAACGGGCCAACTGATTAAACTTTAGAGTATACTCCTGAACACTCATCTTACCCTGCTTAAGGTTCATGAATTCCTCTGCTTTATCTTTCTTTATCTCCAAAGGAAAGAATCGGTCAAGAAAAGCTTCCATAAATTCATCCCACACTGTGGGCTCAACACTATGACCCTTCGCCCCTTCCCACTCATTATACCATTGGTTTGCTATATCCTTTAGCTAATAAGCTGCTAGCTCAACACCTTTCACCTGATCCACATGCATCACTCTGAAAATTTTCTCCATTTCATCAATGAACTCTTTCGGATTCTCTTCTACTTTAGTGCTAGTAAACTTAGGCGGGTTCATTCTCATGAACTGACCCACCCTAGTAGCTTCAGATGTAACAGGTCCAGACCCAACATCTTTTGATCGTTAGGCCTGATTAGACACCAATTATGTCATCATATGAATAGATTATCGGAATTCTGCATTCAAAATATCCCTCTGAGTAGTCAGGGGACGGTTAACATTGGTCAGTGGAGCCCTAGGTAGACTGGTTGGGATTGGAGGGTCTCCTAGAGTAGGGACAAGGTCTGGAGTGGGAGCTCTATTACGTGTCCTCATCCCATGAATGGAATGGACTTTATCATTCTGAGCACTCTATTTAGTATTGCGATGAGGAGGCATGACTATTATTTCTGTAAGAGAAAATATCATTGATTGGGAACAGAATTGACTCTGAAGCATGAACTAAATCATAAGAAAAGGAAATATTTTTGAAACGCCTAGTAGCCTCCTTCTTATAAGTGTGGCACACTACAAACCCATAAACAAGACTCTACCCAAAGCGATTTTGCAGACACCCTAGGACGATGA
Organism: Capsicum baccatum var. pendulum; assembly: GCA_030864225.1. Classification (NCBI taxonomy): domain Eukaryota; kingdom Viridiplantae; phylum Streptophyta; class Magnoliopsida; order Solanales; family Solanaceae; genus Capsicum; species Capsicum baccatum. Next base: position 237,132,553 of record CM061555.1, read on the forward strand.
ACCGTGCTTTGATACCAAGTTTGCCAGGGACCCTGGCCGTGACAAGCATTCCGAACTAAGAAGACCCGAAACACCCCTAACTATCTAGTAATCATGCACATAATTCATATGATAAAAGAAATGCGGAAGATTCACAATACTATGGAAACATGGTCATGAGTCCAATGAAATCAATAATAGGAAATAATGTCCCACAACATCTATCGACATATGAAAACCGTCTGCGTAATCTCTACTACATGACTAAAACAAACAACTGTTCGAAAACTGGGACAAAGCCCCCAGTAGACCCAAAACTATTAAATGATAAATAAACTTCTAGACATCAGGCCTTCTAGAATATAAAAGGCTCACCACTTGTCTCTGCAAAACTATCTGAAGAATCTATTGATTTTCTTGACCCCTAGACTGTGCCTCCGAACCTGGGAGGGAAAGGGGTTAATACAAAGTACTGGTATGCAGAGTAATCCAAAACAAAGTAGATATTTTTATATAAAATAAATGAGAGCTGATATAAAGCACATTATTGCAAAATGATTTCAAAAATACATGGGCATAGTATAATGATTTTTCAATAAAAATGCAACACATTTGAGCTACGTGGTACACCCTACAATTTCACATTTACACCAACTATCAAATCTCGGTTACCACCGAGATTAAAGTATAAGTGAGGGAAAGACACACATGATCACACAGCAGGGTGTCTCAACCCAATCGATTATGGTAGTGCACAAAATCACAAAGCAGGGCTCCTAACCATAGTCCCAATTTTGGATGACATAATATCAGTTACACAAGATCACACAGCAGAGTACCAAGTTCCCAAGTCGACAAACATGATTTCCAGCGTAGAGTCATTTGACTCGTGCTATCTTCGGGTAACCAGCTATCTCACAAAATCAATGCATTAAACTCATTCTAATCAATCACATGTCATACTCTGTAGGGTATCATCATACCCGACTTACAAGTCATCAATATCACGTCAACTTTCTAGCTTTTCATACCATTTGCAACATGCACATATGTATGACTTTCACACCATTAAACACATACACCATGGTTCTCAACATGCAATCATTCAAGAAGTTAAATCATTTATGAGTAATGTCATATCAATTACAAAATTCATGCTCTCAATGGTTTAACACAAGTGTAATACGGGGTATAAACATTATCATGGGGAATTCAGAAAATTCACAACTCGTGTACATCGTACCCTTTCGAAATTTCAGGTCACGAGTTCACAATTCAACCATCTAAATACATTCAAACAAATAACCCCATCATATCTCAATATTTCTTTCAAAATCATATATCAAAACATGTTATTTGTATCAATTAAAAACCCCCATTTGTAAAAGCATATATATACTTGTATAAATGTAAAGTCTTGTGTAAGTTCCTTTTTGAAATCATGCCCATGAACTTTAGGATAACCCCACGTACCTCTATTTACAAAATTATCGGGTGCTTCTTGAAGCCTATGATTTGGGGATTTCAAATCTTCAATCGATTTTGAAAACCCACGGTTGAATCTTGGGTTTCTTGGAGTTCTTGTTTGAACCCTAGAGAGGATTCTTGATAATTTTAATGAAAATAGGGTTAAGTTGCTCAAACATACCCTAAATCCTTTGTTTGGAAATTTTTAAAGGCTAGGGAAAAGTCAAAATTACCCTTAATGAATCCTGAACGGAACTGGAAATTTGAACTTAAAAACTAGATTTTGGGTACCCCCGCGACGTGCCACAATCTTGGTGGTCCACTAGAATTTGAAGAGTGGGAAATTGGGTGCCTCCGCGATGCACCACCATCGCGGAGCCCCACTAGAATTTTACGATTGTCAATTTGACCCTCTCCGTGATGCACTAGACCCCAAAAGGATGATGTTTACGATTGGAACTTTAAATTATTCATAACTTCTTCACCGAGGGTCCGTTTTGGACGAATCTTATATCGTTGGAAAGCTAATTCAGTCATCTACGTAATGAAAGGTTGAAATCTAGGAAATTCCACATGAAAAATAAATTAGATCATTATAGATGCTAATTCTTAGACTTTCCATGGACAGAACTTATCTAAGAAGGCATCGGGGCATTATAGTCGGCTACAATATTTGCCTTACCCGAATGATATTAAAGGCTCATGTCATAGTCTTTCAAAAGCTCCATCCAATGCCTTTTCCTGAGGTTTTGTTCCTTCTGTGAGAAAACATACTGCAAACTCTTATGGTAAGTGAAAACATCAACATGCACCCTATAAGGATAATGCCTCCAAGTTCTAAGCGCAAACACCACAAATGCTAATTCCAAATCATGAGTGGTGTAGTTTCGCTCATACACCTTTAACTGCCTATATGCATAAGCCACCACCTTTCTATGTTGCATGAGTACACACCCAAGTCCCACACGAGATGTATCACAGTACACAACAAAACCCTCTATACCTTCCGAAAGAGTCAAAAAAGGAGTCATAGTCAACTTGTATTTCAACTTCTCAAAACTATTCTCACAAGATTCGGACAACAAAAACTTCACCTTTTTCTGAGTCAACTTAGTAAGTGGTGCAGCTATGGAGGAGAAACTCTCTACAAACCTTCTGTAATACCCTGCCAAGCCCAAGAAACTCCGAATGTCGGTTGGAGTCATGGGTCTGGGCCATTTCTGTACTGCCTCAATCTTTTGGGGATCAACCTTAATCACTTCACTAGACACAATGTGCCCCATAAAAGCAATAGCATTCAGCCAGAATGCACACTCGGAGAATTTTACATACAACTTATGATCTTTGAGGGTCTGAAGAACAGAGAGGTGGTGATTGGCATGGTCCTCCTCACTTTTTGAGTAAACCAAGATGTCATTAATAAAAACTATGAAAAACAGGTCTAGGAACTGATGGAAAACCCTATTCATTAGGTCCATGAAAGCTGCAGGAGCATTAGTCAACCCAAAGGACATGACCAAGAATTCATAATGACCATATCTGGTTCGAAGGGTTTTTTTAGGAATGCCTGACTCCCTAACTTTCAACTAATGATATCCCAAATGAAGGTTTATTTTAGAAAAACACTTAGCACCCTGAAGCTGATCAAAAAGGTCATCGATTCTAGGAAGAAGATATTTATTTTTCACTATGAACCTATTTAATTGGTGGTAATCTATGCACATACGCAGGGAATCATCTTTATTTCATACGAAGAGTACAAGTGCACCCCAGGGTAAAACACTAGGTCTGATAAAATCTTTCTCTAGGAGATCTGATAGCTATTTTTTTAACTCATTTAGCTCTGCAGGAGCCATTCTATATGGCAGAATAGAAATAGGATGGGTATCTGGCAATATATCAATACCAAAATCTATCTTCGTATCAGGTGGAATTCCTAGGAGATCATTTGGAAAAATTTCTGGGAATTCATTTACTACAGGGATAGACTGATAGGAAAGACTTTCGGTGTTAGAATCTTTAACCTGAATAAGATGATACAAGAAACCCTTGGAGATAAGTTTTTGGGCTCTGAGATAAGATATGAAGTGTCCTCTAGGTGCTAAAGAGTGCCTCTCCCACTCTATTGTTGGCTTATTCAAAAAAGAAAAGGTAACCTTTCGGGTCCTATAGTCAAGTGTGGCATAACACCGATGGAGCTAGTACATCCCTAGGATTGCATCAAAAGTAACCATATATAGTTCTATGTGGTCTTCCATCGTATCCCTACTAAGAATAGACATGACACAATTTTTATACACCCTCCTTTCCAAAACAGAATCACCCACCGAAGTGGAAACAAATAAAGGTTCGGCAATCACTTTGCGATCAAACCCAAAACTAACCGCCACATACAGGGTCACATAGGATAAGGTAAACCCGGGATCAAGTAACACAAAAACATCATGGGAAAAGATTTGTAATGTACCGGTGACAACATCTGGTGAGGCTTCTGCCTCCTGTCGGTTGGTCAACACATATAATCAATTGTGATCGCTTCCAAAAGCTATAGTAGTGCCCGTTTGAGGAGGTGGTGGTGCAGAAGAGTTTTCCTGATACTTAACTCCACCAACATTCCTCCTAACGGAGGGACAATCTCTCTAGAAGTTGCCCCTCTGACCGCAAGAATAACACATAAATGTACCTAGCTGACACTTTCACGGGTGATGCCTACCACAAGTATCGTATCATGGAAAAGTATGACGTTGTTGCACCACACTACCCTACAATTGAGTATCCCGAGATCTGGGTCTATGACTAGTCTGAAAAATCTGGGGGCATCTATCAACTGGGGGCCTGGGCGCAGGGGCAATAGTGTAGACTGCGCCTTGTCCCAAAAATTTTTCTTTTGCCACTTGTTACCCCAATTACCACCCTACTGCTGACTGGGGTACTAATTCGCTGATCTGGATCTCTTCGCCTGTCTGTCCTTCTCTATGGACTCGGCTATCTTCTTCTTCTTCTTCTTCTCAACTTGCTGTTTATGAACTGTCAGCCTAGCAAAGTCTAATTCCCTGTTTAGCATCACCCCTTGACATTCAAGAACCAGATCATCTGAAAGGCTAGAAGTAAACTTCCTCATTCGGGCCCTCATACTACTCGTCATGTCAAGAGCATAACAGGACAACTGATTAAACTTTAAAGTATACTCCTGAACACTGATCCTATCCTGCTTAAGGTTTATAAACTCCTCTGCTTTAGCTTCCCTCATCTCAAAATAAAGAATCGGTCAAGAAAAGCTTCCACAAATTTATCCAATATTGTGGGCTCAGCACTGTCACCCTTTGCCTCTTCCCACTTATCATACCATTGGTTCGCTACATCCTTTAGATGATAAGCCACTAGGTTTACACCTTCCACCTATTCCACATGCATCACTCTAAAAATCTTCTCCATTTCGTCTATGAAATCTTATGGATTCTTTTCTACTTTAGTGCCAGTAAACTTAGGCAGGTTCATTATCATGAACTGACCCACCCTAGTAGCTTCAGATGTAATAGGTGCAGGCCCAACATCTTCTGATCGTTGGGACTGATTAGCCACCAATTGTGTCAGCATATGAATATATTATCTGAATTCTACATTCAAAATATCCTCGGGGGATGGTTAACATTGGTCCATGGAGCCCTAGGTGGACTGGTCGGGACTGGAGGGACTCTAGAAGTAGGGATAGGTTCTAGAGTGTGCGCTCTGTTATGTGTCCTTATCCCATGAGCTGGACAGACTTCGTCCTCTTGAGCATTAACGTTGGTGCGATGGGGAGGCATAGCTGGTTTTCTGAAAAGCAAGAGATCATTGATTAGGGGACAAATTAGACTCTAAAGCACGAGCTAAATCATAAAGAAGGGAAATATTCCTAAACGCCTAGTAGCCTCCTGCCTATAAGTGTTGCGTGCAACACACCTATAAACAAGATTCTACCCAACGTGATTTTGCAGATACCCTGGGACCATGAACCGTGCTCAGATACCAAGTTTGTCACGATCCAAACTAGGTCCTAGTCATGATGGACATCCTGAACCATGAAGGCTCGGAATGCCCTTCTCTATCTGGTAATCATGCACAACACTCATAAAAAAATATGGAAATATGGTCAAATTCTAATATCAACATAAATATGGAAAACTGTAGTGCAACTACAGCTAAATAACATATGACTCAGTGTGCAAAATCTCTACTACATGAAAATCTGATGACTGTCTAAAAACTGGGACAAGGCCCCCAATAGACCAAAACAATAATAAGGTCCATAATCTGAAAGACGGGCCTTCTAGAATAGATAAGGATCACCAATTGAACACTGCAAACTCTGTCTGACAAATCTACTGCCTTTCTGGACCCCTAAATAGAGCCTCAGAACCTAGAGGGAGGAAGGGGGTCAATACAGATGTACTGGTACGTAAAGTATTCCAAAATAAAACTTTTATATAGATAAAATAGTTGGAGAGCAAATCGTCAGATACTATACATGAAATAGTTCTAAAACACATGGGCACTTTCTGAAAATCACAAATAATTCTTATCAATGCAATGTCTGATCTTTGTATAACTTCTGAGTTAGGTGGTACTCTCCTACAATTCTGATATTCCACGGACTATATGGAATCTGCCATTGACTCGGCAGGGAAGCCCCCAACCTGAGGGTGCCACAAGGATTGGAGCTTCTGATTCTGATACGCCACACAGCTATAGGCCAGTGTAATATAGTATGCCTGGATCAGCAAATCAAGGTTTTAGGAAATGAGTTTTCTGACTCATGCCTTCTTCGGGGAACCTCTTAAGCTCTCTTTATGCCCAATTTTATCATGTTTTGAATCATGCATTATTCTAGTTTCAACATCTAAAAATTCTGATTTTAAATATGTATTCTATTATGTTCTGAATTACCATGACATAATTTGAGTTGGCATCGTCACACCAAGACTTGTAAGTCCTATTTCTGAGCCATAATGCATCATGCATAATTCTTTCATTAAAACATAGTTCAGACCACCCAAACATGCAAATAGTATAAGAGATTTCATATTTCGAAAGCATAAGTCAAAACTATGCAAGAACTCTTTAAACATAAGGTGGTCATGTGCTTTTGGAAAATTCCTTGCACTCTTTCATTATATGTATTTTCAACATTTTTCAATACAAGCAACCCTCTCTCTTTTGAAATTGAAATCATAATTCAAATATAACATCATTCAAGATATTTCATAACATGATTTTCAAGATATAGTTTAGAACAATTCATATCATATGGAAGATGGGAAAGATCATAACAAGAGAGAGGTTTATTATAAGTAATGCTCTCAATTGAATATTCATCCTTAAACACATTCATATATATATATATAATTTTCCAAACAATTTGGGGGAAGGCCTAAAGGCCAAAACAATATCGTCAAAACTTTAAAAATATGATTATATTCATAAATCCAAAACCCTTTTTCTTAAAACATGATTTCTAAGCACATGAGATTTTAGGAAAATCCTGCGTGCCTCGAAATAGAGAAACAATGGGTGTTTCTTAAAGCCTATGATCTGGGAACTTCGAATCTTCAATCAATTTTGAAAACCCACGGTTGAATCTTGAGTTTCTTGAAGTTCTTGTTTGAAACTCTAGAGATGATTCTTCATGATTTTAATGAAAATAGGGTTAAGTTGCTCAAACATACCCTAAATCCTTTGTTTGGATGGTTTTAAAGGCTAAGAAAAAGTTAAAATTACTATTAATGACTCCTAAACGAAACTGGAAATTTAAACTTAAAAACCCAACGACACACCATAATTGCGGTGGTCTAATAGAATTCGATGAGTGGGAAATTGGGTGCCTCCGAAATGTGCCATCATCGCGGAACCCCACTAGAATTTGGCGATTGTCAATTTGAGCCTCTCCACGACGCACTGGACACCAAAATGATGATGTTTATGACTGGAACCTTAAATTATTCATAACTTCTTCATCGAGGGTCCGTTTTGGACGAATCTTATATCGTTAGAAAGCTAATTCAGTCATATACTTAATGAAAGGTTGAAATATAGGAAATTCTACATCAAAATTAATTTATATCATTCTAGAATCTAATGCTTAGACTTTCTATGAACAAAATTTAGCTAATAAGACATCGGGGTGTTACATTAACCCACCGATGTGGGACTCTAATATGAGTACGTATCACGTAGATGGACTTATGAGGGCGTACGTTAGACCCGAGGCTTGGTGTATGTAATGAAGTACAAAGGAGCACCTAAATGGACACCAAAACAGTCCACTACATACACTAAAAGGGCCAAATTAGTCCACTACATATACTAGAGGGCTGCCCCTTCACTAAGGGGACTTTTGGTTATTTTACCTATTATTTGAAAGACACTATAAATAGAATAATTTAGGATTTAATTAGAGAGACTTTGATGAATATTATGAGTTTATAACACTTAAACATTTCCTCTCTAAGGAGAGAAGACCACCAATCTGAAATTATAACTAGGGAAATCAACTTGAGTGTTGAATCGTTTGTGTTAGATTCAAGCTTGGAAACATTGGATGCTTGAGAGATCAGGGTCACTCTTGAGCTAACGTAAGAGTTAGGTATTTGATGTGTGTGATGTTAAAAGTCCAAGAGTGGAATAGGATTTTGGGTTGTTAATATTATACCTTCAATTTGTCTAACTACCTATCCTTTTGTTTCTTTGTAATCATGTAGTAGTGTTGATGTTGTAACCGTGTGTTTGTGTTGTCAATGTGGAATCCGAAATTAGTCTATTGTTCATCTTGTTATTCTTGTATTGATACTATTTTGGTGTTATTATGCCATGGTGTCTTTTATTCTTCTTGTTGGTAGCGAATCTGAGAGGGGTCACCAAAAGAGGTCCTCGGTTTCTTGGCTAGTGGACTGATTTTGGTGTTTGTTTCGTCTTTTGTCTTTCTTGTATCATTTAGCATCAGAGCATGGCTAGATATTGTTTCTAAAAGATCAATCTTGGGCTTGCTTGTTAGAAAATTTAAAAACAAAGTTGAAATCTAAAAATTCCAAAAAAAAAAGAAGCAAATCTGTCCATTTTTGTGTCTTGGCCAAAATTGTGTTCTTGTTGTGTCTTGGCCGAGATTTTTCTTGTTTTGAGTCTAGATCTAGGAGTCATTTTATTTGTTTTGTTGTTTCTAGTGTTAGCTTCTTCACCTCTAACACTAAAGAAGTTTAGATCTAGATTTGAGCTTTAATTGTTAATGTTGTTTTTGTGAACCTAAACTTTGGCCATGTGATTGTTGTTGGTATTGTTGTTGCGGATTCAAAGCTTGTACGTGTGGTGTATTGTTGGTTCAAGGTTTGAATGTGTATTGTGGTTATTGTGTTGTATATTTAAGCTTGGAAAGGTGTTGTTGATGTTTGGGGTCCAACTTGAACCTTCGAACTTCAAGATTCAAAAAAATATGTTCTTGGTTTTCTTCACATCTTCATCTATTGTTGAAGAAAAAGTGGATGTTTGATCTTGGAAGTTGAAGAAATAGAGTGTGTATTTAATACCTCTCAAGACTTTTACAACCAATTCCAACCACTCAAGGACTTTAACAACCCTTTTTACAATAACCTTCCATGATTTAAGGACCATGTCTCGAGGAGAAAAGTCAAGTCTTGCTTTTTGAATTTGAAAGAGGATTTCATGTAACACCCCGCATTTTGGTCTAGAACGTAAACCATTATTCTTTCACATAGAGGTTGCAAAATTCATGAATCCTATGAAAATTTAGTGTGTAATCAATTATGTAGTGTGTGAATCTAGTTGAGCATGAATTGAGATCATAGAAGTCCCTTAACTCAAAGACGGGTTGAAAACTTTCCTATCGTTCAAGTTTTAGTGAATGTTGAAACTTGGGTTAAATTCAATAGATCATAACTCATTATATATGATGAAATGGGTGTCCTACTATATATAGAATGAAAGATCTTTGAATTAGCTTTCCATCGATACCAAATTCGCCTAAAACGGACACTCGGTGAAGAAGTTAGAGCATTTTTAGTGTCAGCTTTCCCGTTTGGCTGGCCACTGCATCGTGATGAGCCTTAAATTGACAATTGTTAACTCCAGTAGCTCATCGCGATTTCCAGAGCATCGCGGTGAAGCTTTATACGGCGTTCCAGTCCCAAATTTTAAATTCTAAGGTCAAACTAGCCATTTCCCATGGTCCCAAACCCATCCAAACACGGCATTTAATCCCAGATACACCTAAATACATACACATTCACCAAAATTCATCAAGAACGCTCTCTAGGGTTTCAAACAAGAATTCCAAATAATTCAAGATTCAACCGTGAGTTTTTGAAGATAATTAGAGATTTGGAATCTACAATCCGTAAGCTTCAAGAATCATTCATTATTCTCCAAAATAGAGGTACGTGAGGTTGTCCTAAATTTCATGGGCATGTTTTCAGAAAGGAATTTATGCAAGACTTTAAATTGATACAAGTATATATGTTTTTACAAATGGGGGGTTTTCAATTGATACAAATAACATGTTTTGATATGTGATTTTCAAAGAATTGTTGAGATATCATGGGGTTGTTTGTTTGAATGTATTTAAATGGTTGGATTGTGAACATATGGCCTGAAATTTCAAAAGGGTGCGATGTACATGAGTTGTGAATTTTCTAAATTCCCCATGATAATGTTTATACCCCATATTATACTAGGGTTAAACCATTGAGAGCATGAGTTTTGCAATTGATATGACATTAATCATAAATGATTAAACTTCTTGAATAATTACATGTTGAGAACCATGGTGTATGTGTTTTAATAGTGTGAAAGTCATACATATATGCATGTGTTAAATGGTATGAAAAGTTGGAAAGTTGATGTGATATGAATGACTTGCAAGTCGGGTATGACGATACCCTATAGAGTATGACCTGTGATTGATTAAAATAAGTTTGATGCATTGATTTTGTGAGATAGGTACCCGAAGAAAGCATGAGTCAAATGACTCTACGCTGAAAACCGTGTTTCCCGACTCGGGAACTTAGTACCCTATTGTGTGATCTTGTGTACCAAACACTATGTCATCCCAAATGGGGACAATGGTTAGGAGCCCTGCTTTGTGATCTTGTGCACTACCATACTTGATTGATTCGAGACACCCTGTTGTGTGATCATATGTGTCTTTCCCTCACTTATACTCTAATCTCAGGGGCAACCGAGATTTGACAGTTGGTGAAAATATAAAATTATAGGGTGTACCACCTAGCTCAGATGTGTTGCATTATTGTTGAAAAATCAGTATACTATGCCCATGTATTTTCGAAATCATTTTGCAATATTGTATTTTATAACAGCTCTCATTTAGTTTATATAAAAATCTTTGCTTTGTTTTGGATTACTTTGCGTACAGTACTTTGTATTGACCCCCTTCTATCCCAGGTTTGGAGGCATAGTCTAGGGGTCCAGATAAACAGTAGATTCTTGAGATAGATCTATAGAGTCAAGTGGTGAGCCTTCTATATTTCGAAAGGCCTGATGTCTGGCAGTTTATTTATCATTTAATAGTTTTGGGTCTATTAGGGGCCTTGTCCTAGTTTCAGACAGTTGTTTGTTTTAGTCATGTAGTAGAGATTTCACAGACGGTTTTCATATGTCTATAGATGTTGTGGGACATTATTTTCGATTATTGATTTCATTAGACTCGTGACCATGTTTTTGTAATATTGCGTATCTTCTGCATTTCTCTTTATCATATGAATTATGTGCATGATTTCCAGATAGATAGAGGTGTTTCGAGCCTTCATGGTTTGGAATGCTTGTCACGGACAGGGCCCCAATTTGGGTCATGAAAAACTTGGTATCAGAGCACGGTTTATGGTCCCAGGGTGTCTGTGAAATCACGTTGGGTAGAGTCTTATTTATGGGCATGTAGCGAGCCACACTTATAAGCAGGAGGCTACAAGGCGTTTAGGAATGTCTCTCTTTCTTCATGTTCTAGTTCGTGCTATGGAGTCAGAATGTTCCTCTTCCATACTATAATTCGTGCTATGGTTTTGTCCATACAAAAGTAAAATCATCCCAATTCTTTTCTTTGATGTGCTCAGATGCGTCTCATTATAGGGGAGAATCAAGTGCAGAAGTTTAGAATCTAAATGGTATGGTCCTTTCTAATTGAGCCATAAAGATTACAAAAAAAATCAAAGTCTAGTGAAACCGTGTGTGGCCTATTTCGATCCACTAGCCATTTGTTGTTCTTCCTGTTGTTCTTGTGTTGGTTGGAACTGGGGGTTTAGAGGCAAAATGGCGAGAAAAGTGATAGGGGTAATTTATTGAATATATGTATAGCCGAATCTTATTGCATGAGATCAAGTTGGTCATGGAGGTGAATTGTTTTTTGCATCAAGCATGAAAATGGCTAGATTAGCCAGTAAGTTATAATTATAGACTCATGGTTGTTTGTGGACTAGGAAGGTAGTCTAAATGTGCGCTTGAGTAAGTAAGTGTGATGTGAGGAAGCCATATAAGTAGATAAGATTTTATGGGGTATGATATAAGATTAAGGTTGACCATGTTTATTGTGTGATTTTACCCCTTTGATCTTCTTTTCCTTAGTAAATGTAAACTAGTACTTCAGAAGGTATGAAGTGGATTTTGAGCTATAATAGTGATGTCATGGAGGGGATTATGACTGTAGGTAGTAGTTGAATGAAATGAGTAGTTGGAGTTGATTTCCCAATTTGATGGACTAGTATATTATGTTGAATGCTTTGCGTTATTAGTGGTAGACGATGGATGGTAGACTATAGGCTTGAATTACAGATTGTAGAATATGGTGGCGAGAATAGTATTTTATGATTAATGATGTATGATTTATGGGATAAATTAGTAGGCTTGATATGATTTGTGAAAAGCCCAGGTTAAAGATTTATGAAAAGTTTAAGAAGTAATCATGTGTACATTAGGACTAGTGTTAAAATGATGAATTGTGGTTAAATCATTAAGTAGTTAAGAACATGGATATATTGGAATAAGTTGAACCCCAGGTAGCAAGTTGTTAATAAATTTTTATGCGTATAAGTGTATGCTATACCTAGTCTGTGTTTTTGAAATTTGTAGAATGGGGGGCGTCTGAGGAAGACTCAGGGGTTGTTGTTGTTGTATGGTGTTCGTTATAGTTGAATTCAGGAAATACAGGTAAGAAATATGTGCCTTCAGTATAGTTTTACAGATTTTGTTAAGTTGTTGATTATGTGATTTGAGGTGTAACGATAGTATCCAAAGGAAATTGAAGATGGAGTGTTAAGTGTTTAGAAGTGTAGGTGTCTATGCACATGAAAATATTAGTCGTAAGTCGATGACTCTGAAAGTTAGAAGAAAATGTCCTAGAAAATAATATAGTTCCTTTGTATTAGGGATTAATGAGAGAAGTTTGAGTTCATGTATATACTGATACCCCTTTTGTGATAAGGAGTATGGGTGTGTGCACTCACGAGAGTGAGAGTTGTAAATTGCTGGCTATTGATGCTAGCGAATGTTAAGAGAAGTATTTTTTCGGAAAGCAAGGCCTTCTGAGTATAGTTCATCAGGGAGAGTTTAGCGTTGAAGTTTATAGTGATGTCTCATTTGCGTGGAGGTTATGGCTACAGATTTTGATGTGAGGTTATGTCTGCAAGTCTAGAGGTGTGACTCTGATCTAAGAGGGAGATGGGTAATTAAGTTAGTTCCCAAATTTTTCTCAATTCGACAAGTTGCGGGGGAGAAATCATGATAAGTCTATTCTTACTCAAGCATACTCCTCCTACTTCCATTTCAGAGATTATTCCGCTAATGTCTTATGTCATCTGTTCAAGTTATGCCTATGCCTATGATTCGAGTTTCCGATGGACTTATGTCTATGATATGACCTCTAAACTTGAAGTAATTATGTCTCTCAGTAATCCAGTCTTTCATGTATTCAGGTCATATGTTATGTTGTTCATTATCCATGAAAATCTATGTCTCTCAGCATGCTTGGTTTTAAGGAAATATGATTCTATATGTCACTAATTTGCTCTTGCTTGGTTGCTCAATTTTTTCAAAACACTTTTTCTAGTAAAAGTGTTATCTGATTAACTTCCAAACTATTTTAATAATAAAGTGTCATACAAAGTGAGCAGTAGTGAAAGTTTGATTAACTTTCTTTCCCTTTAGACTTTGATTAATACTTTTGCTTTATAGACTCACTTTTTGGAATGCTATGTATCATTTTTTTCTTTAATTTTTTTAGTGTAGACACATAATTTTGTCCCTCCCCGAAAGCATTCTTACCATTTTATCCTCGTCTTAGTGTGTGCCCTCACCCGTGTGATAACCCCTTCACAAAAAGACAAAAATACAATTCCTAACTAATTTTATCTTATTCTAATAACCCCTTCCTATTACAAATGACACATCACCATCATCACCCTAACTACCCATGTGATCCCCCCTCCTTTTTCTTGTCCACAAAGAAAGAATATATGGGGGACCCACCAAAATACCCACATCATAACAAATCCATGCACATTATAAAAGAAAAATTCTAAGAGAAAAAAAGGGAGCTCATTCTTTGATCATCATCTTCTCCACAATAACAACAATCATAAAATAATCTTTCTCACAAGAACAACAACAAAAAAAAAGGGCGCCGGTGAACAGCAACCGGTGAACAGTACCGTGAATAGTAACAGTGAACAGTAACGGCATGAAAAGTGACGGTGAACGGGTCATTATTTGTCGAGTTGGATTATTGGTGTTAAGGTTCGGCTCGAGGTTTCCGGGTGCGGACTCTCTTTATTCGAATAACATTGAGTTTGAAAGCTTCAAATTTAAGGTCCAATTCTTTCTATTCTTTCATTTAATTCTTATGTGATTGTGATTGCGTGTGATTCGATACCGTGGTTTGTTTGTTGATATGAACTGTTGGTGACATTTGGGTATGTGATGTGCTAAGCATGATTGGTGAATTTTTATTATTTTCGATTGGTGGATTGTGTATTGAAATGGGTTAATCATGTAGTTGAGAATGAATTAGGGTGGGGATTAAAAATAAAGGAAAATGAATATTGATTAATTTTGATGTATTGATAATGTTGAACATGATAGAATTGTGATACGTTGAACTTGTTAGGCAAATGTAGGCCGGGTATGCAAATTTAGGAATAACGATTTGTTGGAGTGTTTGAATATGTGCGTGAATGGTACTTTCTACTTTATTGCATGAAAAGTTTAAATTGTACTCATTTGACCATGGAATGCCTCGAAGAATTTGTATTAATTTATCCGGAGAATGCCCCGAAGTAGCATGTACGCAAAGAAGGCTCATGATCAAGGCCCGGAACGTCGGGTGGAGTTTAGTTTAGGATTAGTTTAGAATAGAATAGGTCTTATATTTCAGCACCTCTTTTATTTTGGATTGTATAATTTGGACTGAACATTATTTTGGTTTGTTTTGAATTTTGTGTGATTTGTTTGTTTGCTTGTTTTGTGTGTTTATGTGGTTTGTACATTTGTAATGTCAAATTAGTCGATACGCTCCACCAAGCGACTGTGGTCGAACCATGGGATCGAGGGGTGCCTAACACCTTCCCCTCGGTCAACAGAATTCCTTAGCCGGAATCTCTATTCGCGGATCAGTTTTTAGAGTCAAACCATTTCGAAAAGAATTTTCCAAAGGTGACTTGGCACACCAGATTAGGCCAAGTGCCGACTCTGAATAAGAAAAAATAATGTAAATAATCCTTTTTTTTTTTTAAACAAATTCTTTTATTTTTGTCACCTTAATAATAAAATCCTTTCAAAACTAAAATACGATCTTTTGGATGTTGAAAAAGGGGTGTGACAGCTCTAGAGACTCTACTGGGGAACTTTTTAGAATTCGAGCTTATTTTTTGGAGTCGTATCGGCTTTGTTTGGCATCATGGGTGTATAAATATTGTTTGTGATTATTGTTTGTATTATTGTTATCACTGTTGTGCATTTCTATGCTCTTTGTTTATAGTTTTTTTCTTTATGTGTTACCGCTTTATATCTGGCATCATTTGCATAACCCGAGTCAATTCTTTCTGAAACAAGTCCCGGAGTGCATATCGTGCGCACAAAATCTAGTTGAGTCTCCCTTATTTTAGGGGGGGAGCCGTTGGATATATGGAGTAGGTGGAAAGCAAAGCAGCCACTATCGACCATATGCTCCCCCGAACGGCCTTGTTAGTAAACCACAACGTAGGTCAGCCTTTAGGTCATTCTTATGTGCATCATATTGAGACCTAGCAGGGCTCACACGGTCCTTTGTAGGATACTCACCTTTAAAGCATCCCCATGTGCTAAATTTTGCATCTTTGAGGGTAATGTGGTCATTTGACGGACTGATTCGGGGAAAGCATGTGTTAGAAAAAAAAAGGTGAATCAAAGAAGAGTTTCGTAGTTTTTAGGTTCTTTATGGCTTTTGTTTTCCACGATTCAAAAATTCAAAAAAAAAAAGAAAAAAAATCAAAAAGATTTTCCTTTTGTTTCCTTTAGCAAGCTTTCGCAATTTGAAAACTCCAAAAAGATATTTTTAGGGGCTTTTTATAAAAGAAAAAATCAAAAAAGGTGGTAGAAGTTTTGTACATTTCATTTAACGAAAATACCAAAAAGATTTTTTCTTTCATAGCTGGTGGTGTCATTTTTTATGTAAAGTGTCGAATTAAAAACTCAAAAAAAAAAGACTTTGTTATGTTGTTCATCATGTGTCTTTGGTCGTGTCTCAAGTCAGGGTGTCATTTATTATTTAATCATTAATTGTTCAATCTGGACGAACTACGCATCCCTGATTCTCCTCTTTTGGGAGTGAGATACGTAGGCAGCCTATTGTTGGTTCGGGGATCTTATTTAAAAAATTCAAAAAGATTTTCTTCACTCTTTATTTAGAGTAAGTGTTTCATATACATCTTTAAAAGAAAACTACAAAAAGATTTTTCTTTAATAGGTTCAAGTTTCATTTTCATATGAAATTCAAAATTGAAAATCCAAAAATATTTTTCTTTGGTAATCATAGGTTTCATTTTGTATAGGAATTTTAAACTTGAAAATGTAAAAAGAGTCTATTCTTTTGACAATTTGTTATTTTCTTCTCTTTTTAAAGTTTCAAGAAAAGAAAAAAGAAAGAAAAAAGTTTAATTGGTCATTTTGGTAAAACTTCACGAACTACGCACACTTGATTCTCCTTTTTCGGGGGTGAGATACGTAGGCGCCCTTCTTGGGTTCCGTGATTTTTTTCTAAAAAAAAAGGGGGGGTTGAAGAAAAAATGTTGAACTCTAACATATTTGTTACCTCTTGTTCAGTTAGTTTAAGGTGGTTGGTTTGTGGCTTCCTGGCTAGTCCTCCACATTATACCAAATCCAAAGAAGGGTCAGTTGTATCCAACAAGGATATAGAGAGTGGCATCATGGATGAAACAAAGAGTCAGGAAATTGAGAGTTTAAAGGAAGAGAATTTGAGACTGAGACAACAAATGATGGAAATGTACCGAGCTTGGGCCAGTGGGCTGCCTCCACCTCTGTTCCCCATTTTTGTCCCTGCAAATACCTTGAGTCTTCCACCAAATTCGATAGTCAGTTTCTTACTGTTGTTGATATATCACACCATGCCGTAGAATCCATTTCACGTCAAATGCACCCCAATGCTTCCGCCTCTCATTCTTTAGCTCCTCAGTATAAGCCTACCACATTCATAGCACTACATACCATCTGTGCTTTTATTGCTCAACCTTCTACTGAGGCTTCCACATTGCCTATCAATCCAACAGTTATGCTTCCCCAATCTGCTAGTGGACCCATGTTCAAGGCTCTTGATGGTCATTGCTATACTCTTGAGCCTACAATTAAGTTAAGAGGAACACCAAAATTTCCTACCAAGAAGCCTTGCATACCAGAAAAATCAGAGAAAATGGTGGGGAAAGTGAAGAGTGCAGTAAATGCTATGAAAAATTCCCTAGGACCTGCAGGTAAAGAAGATGTTTCATACAAAGACGGGCATGCCTTTAAGTGCTAACCTTTCTCCAATCTTTGATATGTCATAATTAGAGAGGAAAGATAGGCATGAGGAATCCATGAAACATTTGGGACAATATTGCAATCAATTAAGGGAACCTGGAGGGAAAGAGAATGAGGAAAATGCATCTTCTATTGCAGTTGGATGGCGAGCATGGCCAAGAAGACCCCGTTGTCGTCACTCTCAGGCTCAAACCCAAGTTCATGCCCAAGCTCCACATAATCACTCCTAAAGTTTATTACACTCTTCTCCTCCACCTCCATATCCAGTATATAATACACAACCATATGTTCAACCCCCATCTTACCCACAGTAGAACATACCAACTCCTCAGAGTCGTCCTGTAACTCCACAAACATACCAAAACCCTTCTAAGCCTGATTTTTTATCCAAGACAAATGATGAAATAAGGCATAAGTCGAGAGATAACTTTACACCAATTGGAGAGTCGTATGCCAATTTATTTCAGATATTGGTACAATGGGGCATGATCACTCCTCTCCTTAGGTGCACTCTTAATTAGTGTTCAAGAAATTTTGATCCTAATGTACGATGTGCGTATCATTATGATGCTCAGGGTCATAATATTAAAGATTGTTGAGATTTGAAAAGAGAAATTGAAAAGACGATTGAAGATGGTCAATTATGTTGCAGAACATTGATAATGAGGGAAGCTCTAGTCATTCTCATATGCAAACCAGTGGCTAAGTTGTCAGGCTGAGCAATTGAGAAGTCACCTCCTCTTCCTACTAGAAAGAGGTCTGGTAGTTTGTTTTGTCTTCTTTTTTATTTTTCAAATTATTTCAGGATTGTAGTTCGGGATTAATCTTATTTTGTCCCTTTGTCATTTGTGTTCAAACCCTTCTATCTTTTATTCAACTAAATGAAGTGTCCCTTTTTCCTTTATGTTTTAAATATGTGTTGTTTGTTTGTTTTCTTTATACAGTACACTTTATGTTGATTCTAGTGATATGACATGCGTACGGAGTCTTCAGCCATATCTTAAATCCAATTTAACCATGAAACATTAGATTAGAGGGCTAAAGTTAGAAGAAACATCTGAGAAAATAGTAGAGTGCTGAGACATTTGGTGACAAGTTAAAGCCTTTTCTTAAAATTAAGGCAATTATTTTGAGAATCACATGAATAACTTGGTCATCAACTGAAAAACATAGCTCTATTAGGTCAAATAGTGTCTGTTGATCCTATCAAGAGGAACAGATTGAAAATCAACTCCACAAAAGCATGAGTCATTCAATGTGAGGGATGTACAACAAATATAGAGTTGTATGTTTGATATGTATAGAAAAGAGGTGACACACATGCTCAGGGTAAGTTAGTGTTGTAAAACATGCCATAAGTGATGTTGATCGTGCACTGTAGCATTGCATGCTAGGTACTAGTATTTTCAAGGATTGATATGACGAAGGCATTTTAGTGTGCTATCCAAACATTGTGTCATCCTTTGTTTATCCCATTTTAGACTTAGTGTTATTTTCTTTCATACCCCTCTTTTGGAATCAAGATAAAGCCAACAAAGCTCAAAACAAAAGTATTGAGCAAGAGAATAGAGTCAGGAAGTTTTAAAAAAAAAAGAAAAAAAAATGTATCCAAGAAGGAAGAAAAGAGTGTCAAGAAATTAGAGTCAGAAAAATCACAAAGAAAAAAAGCCAAAAGAAAAAAAAAAAAGAACAAGTCAGAATCAAGCAAAAAAAATGAGCTGCCAGAACTACACATGACCTGATTCTCCTCTTTCGGGGGTGAGATACGTAGGCTTCCCTACTCCGAGCTCGGTCCAACCAAATAAACAATTTTAAATTGCCCAGTCAAAAGAAACTGGGATATTAGTTAATCCTCATTATTGGAGTAAATCCCAAAAGTTGTAAGTCCTACCCCAGTTCAAGTGTCATTTGGCCTTCATGCCATCCTTTATTTCTAACTCTATTCAAAAGTAAAGTTACAACCAAAGAAAGACCTTCAGATCAATCTTTGAGAATGTTAAGGCTAAGCATACAATGCAAATGATAACGCATTTTGGGAACTGCTCATCTTCCTCAGCATAGGTAATCAAGAGAGAATTAAAAATGAAAGAGTATTATTGAGGAAAACCCTCATGGGCACCATAAGGCGATGGTAAGTTGAGAGAGAAAAATGAGAGAGTCTTATTGGTGAAAACCCTCACAGGAACCATAAGACAACTGTGAGTTGAGAGAAATAAAAATAAGAGAGTATCAATGGTGAAAAACCCTCACGGATACCATAAGGCAATGGTGAGATGGGAGAAAGAAAATGAGAGAGGCTTGTTGGCAAAAACCTTTCAGGGCGCCACTAGCCGAATGAGGTCATAAATGTAATTGACCTAAGGAAGCAACTCAATTTCAAGATCATTAACTCAATAACAATTGGTAGAAGGTTTTGGATGGAAAGATCAGGCAGTTTAATCCGATATGCATGGCATAATCATTAGAGTTGACTGTCATTTCTAGATCAATTTTTTATTTCTTTTTTCAAATGGGGACATTCATTGTCTTTTCTTTCTTCTCTTTATTTTTATTTTGTTTTCTTGAGTCAGTGGTCCAAATAAAAGTCATTGTCATTTTTCTCTTGTTTTTGAGTCAAGTCCATATCAAAACAAGTGAGAAAAGATTTGAAAACTGGCTACCAGCTTCTTTAATTGCACAAAGCAAGACAAAGTCAACATGTGAAAGAGACATAATTGTGAGCTGAAGAAGACATACAGAAAGTTGTCAACAGACAAGCTGGGGAACTCATGAAAATACCAAGGTTTAAAGGATTTATCTGAGAAGCATGAAAAAGCAGAGATACTGTGTTTATTTTGGAGTCACTCTTAATAATCTGAGTTTGGGTCAATGACACGACAAAGCAGGGGCAAATGCCAGCAATCTGAAACAAAATGAAAGGAATAAACACTAGAACAAATGCCTAGAAAGCCAAGTGCTGCAAGCTACCACTAAGTTTTTAACTAACAAATTTTCTTTGTTGAAATAGGGACAAATTCGCTTCACTTAATTCAGCTACCATTGGAAATGCACATCCGTGAGATTTTACTTTCTTTTCAGGAATCTCCTAAAAAATAGGATTTTACTTTCTGTTCAGGACCCTCCTGAAAAATGAGATTTTACTTTCTGTTCAGGACCCTCCTAAAAAATTGGATTTTACTTTTTTGTTCAAGACCCTCCTGAAACATCGGACTTTAATTTCTGTTCAGGACCCTCCTAAAAAATGGGAATTTACTTCCAGTTCAGGACCCTCCTAAAAAATGGAAATTTACTTTCAGTTCAGGACCCTCCTAAAAAATGGAACTTTACTTTATGTTCAGGACCCTCCTGAAAAATGGAATAAATGGAATTTTACTTTTTGTTCAGGACCCTCCTGAAAAATGGAAATTTATTTTATGTTCAGGACCCTCCTGAAAAATGGGAATTTACTTCCAGTTCAGGACCTTCCTGAAAAATGGAAATTTACTTTCAATTCAGGACCCTTCTGAAAAATTGGACTTTACTTTATGTTCAGGACCCTCCTGAAAAATGGAATTTTACTTTCTGTTCAGGACCCTCCTGAAAAATGGGAATTTATTTTCTGTTCAGGACCCTCCTGATAAATGGGACTTTACTTTCTGTTCAGGACCCTCCTGAAAAATGGGACTTTACCTTCTGTTCAGGACCCTCCTGAAAAATGAGATTTTACTTTCTGTTCAGGACCCTCCTGAAAAAATAGAATTTTACTTTATGCTCAGGACCCTCCTAGAAAATGGAACTTTACTTTCTATTCAGGACCCTCCTGAAAAATGGGACTTTACCTTCTGTTCAGGACCCTTCTAAAAAATAAAATTTTACTTTCTGTTCAGGACCCTTCTAAAAAATGGAATTTTACTTTCTATTCAGGACCCTCCTGAAAAAAATGGAATTTTACTTTATGTTTAGGACCCTTCTGAAAAATGGGATTTTACTTTCTGTTCAGGACCCTTCTGAAAAATGGAAATTTACTTCCAGTTCAGGTCCCTCCTGAAAAATGGGATTTTACTTTCTGTTCAGGACCCTCCTCAAAAATAGGACAACGCTTTCAAAAATGAAATACTACTGTACTATAATTTTTGTTTGGGGTAATTTTCGTTCTAGTTTTAATTTTGGGTTTCAGGAGCCCACCTGAAGAATAAGGTGATGAAATAGCAAGTCAACGACCTATGTTAATGGTTGGAAGCAAGGTTAAATGTGACGGGGGCAAAAGCGATTGCCGTGAAAGCTAAGCCTCAAACCAACCACCATGTTTTTAAACTAACAAGTTTTCTTTGTATGAAATAGGAATACATGCTACCTTCGAATCAAGGATTTCAAAGCCTAAACATCAAGGGCCATAATATTCTCACTTCTACAAATGCAAGAGGCAATGTTGCTTCACATATTTGGTATTCAAACCCATGGTAATTCAATTGGCATTTGTAAGGAGACGCACTTCCTTGTTTTGGTAATTCTAGGAACATTTGTAAAGAGACGCACTTCCTTTTTTGGGTAATTCCAGCAATATTTGTAAGGAAACGCACTTCCTTATTTGGTAAATCCAGCAACATTTGTGAGGAAACACATTTCTTTTAGGTGATGCATTTCCTAACTTGAGCCTTGATTTCTAGAAAATGCACTTTCTAGTCGAGTTATTGCACTTAATCCTTAGGAGACGCACTTCCTTGCTAGTTTTCATTTGTAAGGTGACACACTATTAACTTAAACTTGTATCTCTAGAAGACGCACTTTCTAGTTAGAATCCCTCACTTTAATTCTTAGGAGATACACTTCCTAGTCTTGCTTATTCAATTGTACTCTCAAGAGATGTCTTTCTTGGTCAGAGTCTTCATTCATTTTTGCAACATGCAAGTAGGTATTATGTGACTTTTCCAAAAGTCTTCTGATGATAAACTGGGGCAAAAATTCAATTTCTGTTTTTGAAACTTTACTTTTCTAGTAAATAAAACCATTTATAATAATATTTGTTTGGGATAATTTTCTTTTTAGTTTTGATGTGATTTCAGGAGCCTGCCCGAAGCACAGGGCGAATAAATGGAAAACCAAGCAACAAGGTGAAGAAATTGAAAGTTAAACAGATTGAAAAATAGCAAGTTAGGAGCCCGCCTGCAGAACAGTGTGAAGAAGTTGAAAGCATGGCAACAAGTTGATGAAATAACAAGTCAGGAACCCACCTGGAGAATAGGGTGAGGAAATGAAAAGTCAAGCAACAAAGTGAAGAAGTTAAAAGTCAAGCAACAAGGTGAAGAAGTTGAAAACAAAGCAACAACGTGAAAAGTTGAAAGTTAGCAGATTGAAAAATATCAAGTCAAGAGCCCGCCTGAAGAACAGGGTGAAGAAATTGAAAGTTAAGCAATGAGGTGAAGCATTGGAAAATCAAGCAACAAGTTGAAGAAATTGCAAGTCAGGAGCCCGCCTGAAGAATAGGGTGATGAAACTTAAGTCAAGAGTCCAACAGAAGCTGTATAGATAGGATTTTTGTAATTTCATTTATGTTTTAACTTGTAATTTTCATTTTTGATTTAGTTACAGAGCCGTGGACCAAAGCCTCGACAGGACCTGACTCGACTCTCCAACTCGGTCGTCCTTCTTCCTTTTGTTTCTTCCCTGTGAATAATGGTTGAGTCAAAATTCTGTCTCGTTGTCTACTTCTTAGTAGGAAAACACTTTGTGTTTACCTGCAAAGAGGGGCATGATATAGACGCATAATTTTGTCCCTCCCCGAAAGCATTCTTACCATTTTACCCCTGTCTTAGTGTGTGCCCTCACCCGTGTGATAACCCCTTCACAAAAAGATAAAAATAACAATTCCTAACTAATTTTATCTTATTCTAACAACCTCTTCCTATTAAATATAACACATCACCATCACCACCCTAACTACCCATGTGATCCCCCCCCCCCTCCTTTTTCTTGTCCACAAAGAAAGAATATATGGGGGACCCACCAAAATTCCCACATCATAACAAATCCATGCCCATTAAAAAAGAAAAATTCTAAGAGGGAAAAAGGGGGCTCATTCTTTGATCATCATCTTCTCCAAAATAACAATAATTATAAAATAATCTTTCTCAAAACAACAACAACAACAACAACAGAAAAAAAAGGCACTGGTGAACAGTAACCTGTGAACAATAATTGGTGAACAGTAGTGGTGAACAGTATCGGCAAACAATAACGGCATGAAAAGTGACGGTGAACGGGTCATTATTTGTCGAGTTGGATTGTTGGTGTTAAGGTTCGGCTCGAGGTATCCGGGTGCGATTTGTTTGTTTGCTTGTTTTGTGTGTTTATGTGGTTTGTACATTTGTAATGTCAAATTAGTTGATACGCTCCACCAAGAGATTGTGGTCGACCCACGGGATCGAGGGGTGCCTAACACCTTCCCCTCGGTCAACAGAATTCCTTAGCCGGAATCTCTGTTAGTGGATCAGTTTTTAGAGTCAAACCGTTTCGAAAAGAATTTTCGAAAGCGCAACCGGATTATGCCAAGTGGCGACTCTAAATAAGAAAAAATAATGTAAATAATCCTTTTTTTTTTCGAAACAAATTGTTTTCATTTTTGTCACCTAAATAATAAAACCTTTCAAAACTAAAATACGATCTTTTGGATGTTGAAAAAGGGGTGTGACAGCTGTAGACACATAATTTTGTCCCTCCTCGAAAGCATTCTTACCATTTTACCCTCGTCTTAGTGTGTGCCCTCACCCGTATGATAACCCCTTCACAAAAAGACAAAAATAACAATTCCTAACTAATTTTATCTTATTCTAACAACCCCTTCCTATTAAAAATGATACATCACCATCACCACCCTAACTACCCATATGATCCTCCCTCCTTTTTCTTGTCCACAAAGAAAGAATATATGGGGGACCCACCAAAATTCCCACATCATAACAAATCCATGCCCATTATAAAAGAAAAATTCTAAGAGGGAAAAAGGGGGTTCATTCTTTGATCATCATCTTCTCCACAATAACAATAATCATAAAATAATCTTCCTCACAAGAACAACGACAACTAAAAAAAAAAAGGGCATCGGTGAACAGTAACTGGTGAACAATAACTGGTGAACAGTTACCATGAACAGTATCGGTGAACAGTAACAGCGTGAAAAGTGACGGTGAACGTGGTTTGATTGCGTGTGATTCGATACCGTGGTTTGTTTGTTGATGTGACCTATTGGTGACATTTGGGTGTGTGATGTGCTAAGCATGATTGGTGAATTTTCGTTATTCTCGATTGGTGGATTGTGTATTGAAATGGGTTAATCACGGGGTTGAGAATGAATTAGGGTGGGGATTAAAAATAGAGGAAAATGAATATTGATTAATTTTGATGTATTGATAATGTTGAACATGATAGAATTATGATACGTTAACTTGGTAGGCAAATGTAGGAAGGATAGAAAAATTTAGGAATAACGATTTGTTGGAGTGTTTGAATATGTGCGTGAATGGTACTTTCTACTTTATTGCACAAAAAGTTTAAATTGTACTCATTTGACCGGGGAATGCCCTGAAGGATTAGTATTGATTTATCTGGGGAATGCCCCGAAGTAGCATGTATGCAAAGAAGGCTCGTGATCAAGGCCCGGAACGTCGGGTGGAGTTTAGTTTAGGATTAGTTTAGAATAGAATAGGTTTTATATTTCAGCACCTCTTTTATTTTGGATTGTATAATTTGGACTGAACATTATTTTGGTTTGTTTTGAATTTTGTGTGATTTGTTTGTTTGCTTGTTTTGTGTGTTTATGTGGTTTGTACATTTGTAATGTCAAATTAGCCGATACGCTCCACCAAGCGACTGTGGTCGAACCACGTGATCGAGGGGTGCCTAACAACTTCCCCTCGGTCAACAGAATTCCTTAGCCGGAATCTCTGTTCGCGGATTAGTTTTTAGAGTCAAACCGTTTCGAAAAGAATTTTCCAAAGGTGACTTGGCACACCGGATTATGCCAAGTGACGACTCTGAATAAGAAAAAATAATGTAAATAATCCTTTTTTTTTCGAAACAAATTTTTTCATTTTTGTCACCTTAATAATAAAACTCTTTCAAAACTAAAATACGATCTTTTGGATGTTGAAAAAGGGGTGTGACATTTAGTATTGAAATTATATTCTTTCACCAAATCATTTGATTTCATTAATTATTCCTCTATACTCGGTGTTTAATTCCAAAATTGTGAGCTGTTGGATCAAACAACAAAGCAAGAAGAGGATTTTTTTCATCAAGCAAAAAGATTAGTCTTTAATAGTGTGTCCTTTCAACTACTTCTTAAGCAAATTAATTTCTGAATCCTATTGCTTACTTTTGTTCAATATCTAATAATCTTCGAATTTGATTCTTCTTTCTATTGGTTAACTTTCAAAATATATTTGTTTAGCCAATTTCTTTCAACTTACTGTATGTATATATCTATATACATACACTTCATGGCCAAAAAATATTTATAATATTTGTATAAATATAAAGCTTTTAATTAAGAAATTATAAGAATGTTAATATTATTTTGATAATGTAATAAGAAAATAGTGTCAAACAAAATGAAACGAAGGAAATAATATAAAGTGAACAAAGTATCGAGAGTTTGATTAAGAGTAAAATATCCAATACCGCCTGAACTATGATCAAATTTGCTACAACACACTCCAACTTCACGGGGCCCCTATTACCCCCGAACTAAATTTTAGCTTATTTTTGTGAACCTTGTTAGCTGACGTGGCACCTTTTGTCAGCCTTTATAGCTGATGTGGAACCTCTGATGTGCACCCCATTTTATGTAATAAAGGTGCCACGTCAATACAAAAGGATGACAAAAATACGCTAAAATTGAGTTTGGGGTAATAGAACCTCTGTGAAGTTGAAGTGTGTCGTAACAACTTTGACCAAAGTTCGAAAAGGTACTGGATGCTTCTCTCTTTGATTAACTTACTTTTCTTTTTCCTTTTAGACTTGTGGTAGACAAGCTGTGAGGACCCATTGCTTCATCCTTCTACTTTCTAGACTTTCTGAAAACACTTTGCATGGTTTTTTCTACAATTTTTTTTCAATACTAAAATTATTTTCTTCACTACCTTCCAAGCCAAATATCTCCCAACCATTTGAAGTTGTTGGATGAATAATAAAGCAAGCAGAAGATATTTCCATCAAGTTAAAAGGTTACTCTCTAATAGTGTTTTAAAAAAAAAAAAAACTGATACACTGATATCTTCTGAAGTAGGATTGTGAAAGTTGAATAAAAGGACATTAAAAATCTGACAAAATCTTTTTGATCCCACAGATAGATTACTTTAACAATATTATCCTTGTGCATAGAGTAACAATTCAAAAACATACTACTCTATGGATAATAAAAGGAACTTTGGAAGGAGACGATTAGTAATAATAAAAGGTCGTCGCAAGGAGAAAACGAATATAAATTGGAGTTATTTTTGAACTTTTGTGAGTAATTTGGAGTGAAAGCAGTATTTTGGTATTTTTAAAATTACTGAAAATTCCTAAATTGTATGGCCAAACGTAACACCATAAAAAATAGAGTAAAGCATCTAGTACCCCTGGACTATGACCAAATTTGCTATGACACACTCCAACTTCACGCGAGTCCTATTACCCGAAACTAAATTTTAGCTTATTTTTTCATCCTTTTAGCTGACATGACATCTTTGACGTGGGCTTCATTTTATGTAATAAATATTTCACGTCAGCCTAAAAGAGTGATAAAAATACGTTAAAATTGAGTTTAGGGTAATAGTACTCTTGTAAAGGAGTATATCAGAGCAACTTTAATCATAATTCGGAAAATAATGGATACTTATCTCAAAAAAATATATATATTTCATTGCCAATACTCCCTATTAGAGATTATTGTTCCCAGTTGAGAGTATGATTAAGTTGGAGGCCCCATTTGCTTTTGCTTTTTAAACATTATTGGAAATACTATGCATCATTTTCTACCAAACATCTATCATTTGTTCTCTCTCTATCTTCTAGTTCTCAGCTTTTCATTTTTCAACACAGCAACTATATCTGAATTTTCATCAAGGGATAAGGTTCATCTCTAATAAACTTAGTTTGTTTAGTTTTGGTAATAAGATTTGTAGAAAAATTTGAGAAAGTACACACAGAATACAATTTACTTATTTATATCTGTACATTTTTTGCTGCTTTATTCTCCTGATAAATTTTTTATCTATATTTTATACGTCAGATCCTGAGAATTTAAAAGGAAAGGAACTTGAAAGACAATTTTATCTAGTTTTATACGTCATATTCGGAGAATTTGACTAGTGAAACTTGAAAGACACTTGAGTCATGGAAAAACAAGGAGAAACAGAGAAAGGGAAAGCAAACAATTTTGAGGTATGTCATGATCACTAAACTTTACTTATGTATGTATCTGTTAATTAGTTACTTATATAAACTAATTTTGACTATGTATCTGTTAATTAGTTACTTATATAAACTAATTTTGACTCACTAAAATCACTGAACTTTACTTGTTGTATCAGTATAGTCATAAAATTAAACTTTTGTCACATTTAAGTCATTGAACTGTGTTAATTATCCTGAAAATACAATTCACTGAAAGGTCAGATTGTAAAATGGAGATTAGATGTATATAAGTTTTGAAAGTAGAGTCCTTTAATTAAATCCATGTGGCATTTGTTTAACAAAAAGAAATTAGAAAAATAATTTTGACATCGAATATTTCACTTCCACCGGTCAAAAAGGGCATATTGGAGTCTTTGGTGTTTAGGCCATGGTATAAATAGCCCATACCATTATTTGGTCTAAGTCTTGTAGTATATTTGGACCTTTTCCCATTATTTTGATTTGTGTTATTTGAATTTTTTTCATTGAAGATAAAGCATGTGACAAGTATCCGATAATGTTGGATGAAGTATTAGGTCAGACAGATAAAGCACGTGTTAGTTGCCTGTATAGAGTAAATATGGCATGGTATATATGTTCGCTATGAAAATTTTGATATAATATTTGGTCGTTTGATAGGTGTCATTTTCTGCTCTACGCAAGGACGTTGTCAACGTTCTGGATTTCATGGAGAGGTTAAGGAATGAAGAAGATCAAAATGTTGTTGACATAGCCGATCAAATTGAAAAGCTGAAATTTGAGCTGGCATTTATTTGTACGAACGTCCAGCTTTCTTATTCTGATTTGAAAGAGTTTGAAGATACAACGACTGGCAAAAGACAAGAGGTTGAAAATCTGCTTCGACCAATTTTGAACAATGTTGGAAAGAATGTCAGGTGTAAATACAACATGGATCATGTCCTTCCTAGCCTCATGGATAATATCGATGAATGTATCAGCTCATGTCATCGTTCTAAATCAAGTGCCACCATGACTGACGAGCAGTTGAATTCCCTCCTCCTGAATCTCCATCATATGTCCAAGTATCATGCTGAAAAGATATTTCCATTAGAGACTCAGTATGAGATTCTTCAGAATGTATGTGGAAATGTAAGAGATTTCCATGGGTTGATAGTGAATGATTGCATTGAGCACAAGATTGTTCAATGTGTCTTACCTCAATTTCAACTCATGGCTGAGAGAGTTGCACTCTTCCTTTGGGATGATCGACTTGATGGAGACTATCGACTCTACAAGCTAGCACATCTACTCATGAAGATCATTCCAATTGAACTGGAGGTGATGCGCATATGCTGTACAAATTTAAAAGCTTCACCATCAATAGAAGTTGGATGCTTCATCAAGCAGCTCCTGGAAACCTCTCCAGACATTCTTAGAGAATATCTGATTCATCTACAAGAGCGCATGGTAACTGTTATTACCGCTAGCACTTCAGAGGCTCAAAATATTCATGTCATAATGGAGTTTCTGATGATTATTCTTACTGACATGCCTACCGACTTTATTCATCATGACAAATTATTTGATCTTTTGGAACGAATTGGAGCACTTATCAAGGAGGTATCAACTCTCATTCATGACTTAGAAGAAAAATCAACGAATGAAGAGAGCACCGATGAAACAAGTCGTGCAACTCGAGACTTGCTGGAAAATATTGAACTCCTCAAGGATGATCTCAAACATGGTTACCTGAAAGCCCCGGACTCATATCAATGTTACTTCCCCATGAATGATGGACCTCTCTTCATGCATATGCTGCACATACACTTGAATGATCTGCTAGATTCCAATGCTTATTCAATTGCATTGATAAAGGAAGAAATTGCGCTGGTGAAAGAAGACTTAGAATTCATAAGATCGTTCTTCGTGAATGTTGAGCAAAGATTGTATAAGAATCTATGGGCACGTGTTTTAGATGCAGCATATGAGGCAAAAGATGTCATTGATTCAATTATTGTTCGAGATAATGGTCTCTTACATCTTATTTTCTCACTTCCCATTACGATAAAAAAGATCAATCTTATCAAAGAAGAAGTCTCCAGTTTACCTGAGAAGATTCCCAAGAACAAGAGCTTCGTTGTTGTAAACTCTCCCAAGAATCCAGTTGAAAGAAAATCATTGACAACTGGTAAAATAATTGTAGGTTTTAAGGAGGAGACAAACTGGTTAATTAGTCAGCTCACCAGTGGGCCGAAAGATCTTGATGTCATTTCAATCACTGGTATGCCGGGTTCGGGCAAAACTACTTTGGCGTACAAAGCATACAATGATGAATCAGTTTGTAGTCATTTCGACCTTCGTGCATGGTGCACAGTTGACCGAGATTACGACGAGAAGGAGGTGTTGGTAAAACTTTTTAATCAAGTTACTGGCTCGGATTTGAAGTTCAGCGAGGAAATTGATGTTGCCGATGAGCTACGGAAAAAATTGTATGGAAAGAGGTACCTAATTGTGTTAGATGACGTGTGGGATATTACTACATGGGATGATCTAACAAGACCTTTCCCTGAAGCTAATAAAGGAAGTAGAATTGTTTTGACGACTCGACAAAAGGAAGTGGCTTTTCATGGAAAGAGCAACTCTAATCCTCTTAACCTTCGATTGCTGAGAGATGAAGAAAGTTGGGAGTTATTAGAGAAAAGGGCATTTGGAAACAAGAGTTGCCCTGATGAACTGTTGGATGTTGGTAAAGAAATCGCCCAAAATTGTAAGGGGCTTCCTTTGGTGGCTGATCTGATTGCTGGAGTCATTGCAGGTTTGGAAAAGGAAAAGTCTGTGTGGCTTGAAGTTCGAAATAATTTAAATTCATTTATTTTGAACAGTGAAGTGGATGTGATGAAGGTTATAGAAATAAGTTATGACCATTTACCTCTTCAAATGAAGCCATGCTTTCTGTACCTTGCATGTTTTTCGAAGGACGCAGAAATCCACAGAAAGGTGTTGAAAATGTATTGGCGTGCTGAAGGGCTTGTTGAACCGACAGAGATGATGAGTGTGGACGAAGTGACGGAAATTTATTTGGATAATCTAATTTCCAGTAGCTTGGTAATTGCCTTCAATGAGATAGGTTATTACCCGACTTGCCAACTTCATGATCTTGTGCATGACTTTTGTTTAATAAAAGCAAAAGAGGAAAAGTTGTTTGGCAGGATAAGTTCAAGTGATCCATCTTCTTCTTCAGATTTGATGCCACGCGTAGTGACCATTGTTTTCTATAAGGAGCACTTCGGGCCGAACAATTTCGTCCTGCTCGATTCAAAAATGAAAAGGCATTCTGGTAAGCACCTCTGTTCTTTGTTGATAACTGGAGACGAGATGGAAGATCATCTTTCTGATGCATGTCACCTAAGAGACTTGAGGCTTCTTAGAGTGTTGGACCTGAGTACCTCTTTTATGATGGTGAAAGATTATTTGCTGAATGAAATAGGCATGTTGAATCATTTGAGGTGCTTAAACATTGGGACAACAGTTAAATCTCTGCCGTCATCTTTCTCAAACCTCTGGAATCTAGAAATCCTATTTGTGACTAACAAAGGATCAACCATGGTACTATTACCGAGTATTTGGGATCTTGTAAAGTTGCGAGAGCTGTCCATTTATGCCTGTTCTTTCTTTGATATGGATACAGATGAACCAATACTGATAGCAGAGGACTCAAAGTCAGATAACTTGAGAGAATTAGGAAAACTCGTGCTTTCCTATTCAAAACATACGGAGGATATTTTCAAAAGGTTTCCCAATCTTCAGTGTCTTTCATTTGTTCTCAAGGAATCATGGGATTATTCAACAGAGCAATATTGGTTCCCAAAATTGGATTTCCTAACTGAACTAGAATTCCTCAATGCAGAATTTGCAAGCTCAAACGCAAATGACAGTGGGCCCTCTTTAGCGACAAATTGGTCATGGGATTTTCACTTCCCATCAAATTTAAAAGCATTGTGGTTGTGCGACTTTCCTCTGTCGCACGATTCACTATCAACAATAGCGAGACTTCCCAACCTTGAAGAGTTGTTCCTTACGAGAACAATCATGCAGGGGGAGGAATGGAACATGGGGGAGGAAGACACCTTTGAGAATCTGCAATTTTTTTATTTGGAAGAAGTGAATCTTGCTAAGTGGGAGGTTGGAGAGGAATCCTTTCCCTTGCTTGAAAAATTACAATTTTGGGAATGCCATATGCTTGAGGAGATTCCGACTAATTTTGGAGATATTGGTCCATTAAAAATTATCAAACTTGTAAATAGTCCTCAACTTGAAGATTCGGCTCTGAAGATTAAACAATATGTTGAAGATATGATGGGAGGGGACACACTTAAGGTCGAAATATCCTGAGCGCCAACAGATCAGGTTCTTCTCCATGCTGATTCTTTTAGTGGAAATTGCCGCAGTGTAAAAAGATGTCTACACTGAATGCGTAGTTTGATGAAAGTCTCAACTGAACTCTTTGTGAATGGTCTTCTGTTTTCTTCTTTATTATATAAACTCCTCCTTTTTTTTTGTGTGTGTGTGGGATAACGTTTTGTAAACACCATTTGATGTTTGAACTTTCCCAATATCTCGAAAATGACTTTTTATATGTCTGACCACTGCAAAATTGTTTCCTTCTATGACTTTTTATGTTTCTTTCTTTAGTTTCTTGTAATCTTACTTGTACCAACTCATCAGTACATCATACAATATTCATCCATATTAACACTTACATTAAGATACAGACTGCCATACATATGTCTTAAACTGAAGCATTTAATCTGAAGCATAAATAATAAAAGTTTCTTTCTTTCCCGTAAATAGTCATCGATAAGCATTTGGAGTTTAGGGCTGCTGTATTTAATGATCAAGATGTTTAAATAGATGTTGTTGTACAACATTTGACCTCATGTGCAACAGTATGTGTTACTCTTCAGGCAACGAAGTTATCGAGAAATTCCAATGCAACAAGAAGTGGGATTTTTGCATGCAAAGAGTTTGAATCGTGATTTTGGGTGGTGGAACTCACGTGCACCAAGAATCAACCATCGACAAGCATTTGGAGTTGAGATGCTTCTGTATCTAATGATCAACTTGTTCGAATAGGTGCTGCTGTACAACATTTGTCCTTGTTTGCAACAGTAAGTGTTATTAATACATCAATTCAGGATATGCTCTTAAATGTAAATGGGAAAGATGCACTGTTGCAGTCAAGCAAGAAATTTGAGTACTATCGCTCGTGCTTGTTGTGATAATATCTTCTAACCATGGCTTCTTGTTAGAATATTATACTCTACTAGTTGCCTATCTGTGGAACAAGTAAGTTAACGTGGTTCACTGAAGTAAAAGATGAACACAGTATTTTTACGTGGAAAACACCCGGCTCCAGAAAGGTGTAAAAAGCCACGACCTACAGGATTTGACCCCAACTTTACTATTGCTCCTGAGCCTCAACAATCAACAAATTACAAGACTTCTTGTAAACTAGGAATTAAATTTCTAACTCCTATTTCTACAATAACACAAATCTTTCCAAGATAAGTGTTCCCAAGTCTTCGAGTTCCCTAACTTGGAAGACACAACTCCTCACTCAGACTAGAACAAAGACTCATTACAACTCAAAGAACCAATCTATTACATAAAGTCTACGACTTGCTAAGTAAAGGACCTGGTTCTTCAAGTAAGTGAACTTTTTTGTTGATTGATGATTTTCTTGTTCAGTGCATGAGTGAAACTCTTGAACTTGTTTCTTGTATTTAAACCAACTCCCGATAGAGTCCTTAAGATGATATACTCTTCTTTCTTCCATAGTACTCTCAAGTAGGTTCACTCCTTATTGCCGTCTCTCCTTGGCTGAATAGAACTCTTCCACTTTACCTCCTAGTCTGGCAGGACTCCTTGATCAACTCAATCACTAAGTGTTGCAATTATCTTCTCATTACTCTTTTTGCTGTATGTGATAAGCATTGGTACCATATCTGAGTTTCCTTGCTTATCCACTTTTGTCTTAACGCCTAGTCAGCCTTGCATCAACTTCAATATGCAATACATGTGAGGACCAGTAACTTCTATTTCTTCGCTTATATGGACCAGCTTGCACAACATGTTTCATCCATATGTCCATCATCAAAACTTCAAATTCCGTAACACTTGTTTTCTGCAGGTGGCACCTTTAAGTCTATTAAGCGAATAGGATTGATGAGCTTAACGAAGAGGAGAAGTTCGTTTCCAAGTTTGTTATCGAGCTGCAATTCTTGCTTCTTAATTTTCTGTGAAGCAACAGACGATTGGGAAGCTCATTAGAAATGGAATCACCAGGTTCGGAAGGGGATGAAGAATCAGTTGCTCAGAGTTATTCAAATGTGGTTAGAGCAGCGTGGATATATCACCATGGCATCTTCCTAAATCTCCATAGTGGAATCCACTATCCATTTGAAACTCCCGATATGTCAGTAAAAGCAAGACGTTCGCAGACCTTTCTGTGAAGCTAGTTACCAAGAAAGGTGCAGCTAACAAAGAGAAAGATCATGAAACTACTT
This sequence comes from Capsicum baccatum var. pendulum, assembly GCA_030864225.1. Lineage (NCBI taxonomy): Eukaryota > Viridiplantae > Streptophyta > Magnoliopsida > Solanales > Solanaceae > Capsicum > Capsicum baccatum. The sequence continues at coordinate 237,166,998 of CM061555.1, forward strand.
TAAAGCAACATGATTTGAGTAAAGAATATAGTACCCTGAACTATGACCAAATTTGTTACAATACACTCAACTTTACGAGGGTCTATTGCCCCGAACTAAATTTTAGCGTATTTTTGTCAACCTTTTAACTGACGTAGCACCATTTGTCAACCTTTATAGCTGACGTGACACCTTTGACGTGTATCTCATTTTATGTAATAAAGGTGTCACGTTAGTATAAAAGGGTGACAAAATTAAGCTGAAATTGAGTTAGGGGGAAATAGGACCCCTGTAAAGTTGGATGTGTCATAGCAACTTTGATCATAGTTCGAGGGGATACTGAATGCTTATCTCAAAAAAGAAAGTAAGAATTTTATTTTTATCTGCTTGTTTAGTTAGTTTAGATTTCGAAGAATATAGTTATTTGACATGTGAGGTACCAGATACTCAATAAACAGTGTTTTTTGCATGAAAAACAAAAGTGAATATAAGAAAAGTAGATAAGGTGTGTCACTAGACTTTCACCTATAGTTTAGTGGCTGTTTATGTCTTTTTCCAAACTTTTATAACAACAGATTAAAAAGGATGAAATATCACTTTATTGTGGAACATAACAGAGAATATTTTGATTATCCCCATTTACATCAAAATCAAAAGTATAAAAGTAGGAAAAAAAAAATAAGTTTATTTCTTGTGAGAAATTGTGATTAGCTTTCTAATTAAATTAATTAAAAACTAATTATCAATCATGTAAGTGTAATCTTTTGAATTTTGTGGCAGATAAGTGATTAATGCTTTTGCTTTTTAGACCTTCATGGAAGTAGCACCAACTTACCTTTATGAGATATCTTTGAAAACTGTGGAACACTATGCATCATCTTTTAAAACGCGTCACTAGGATACAAGACTTGCTTATCAATATATCCAACATTTCTTCCTTGGATTCAGAGACGATTAGTAACAAAAACATACTACTGTATGGATAATAAAAGGAACTGTGGAAGGAGACAATTAGTAATAATAAAAGGTCGCAAGGAGAAAAAGAATATAAATTGAAGTTATTTTTAAATTATTGTGAGTAATATGGAGTGAAAACAGTATTTTGGTAATTTTCAAATTACTAAAAACTCCTGAATTTTATGGTCCAACGCAACAACAAAAAATAGAGTAAAACATCTAATAACCCCTGAACTATGACCAAATTTATTACGACACACTCAAACTTCACGCAGACCCTATTACTCCTGAACTAAATTTTAGAGTATTTTGTCAATCTTTTTACCTGGCATGACACCTTTAACGTGCGCTCCATTTTACGTAATAAAGTCCCTATGTCATTCTAAAAGGGTGACAAAAATATGTTAAAAGTAATAGGACTCTTGTGAAGTTGAAATATGTCGTGGCAACTTGATCATAGTTCGAAATGATATTAGATGGTTATCTCAATAAAATATACTCCCTTCGTTTAAAAAGGAATGATCTACTTTCCTTTTTAGTCCGTTTAAAAAAGAATGACCTCTTTCCTTTTTTAACAACTTTTAAATTTTAATTTTCCACGTGGCATGTTTAAGACCACAAGATTGAAGGGTATTTTGGTACATTTGACATATCTTTAATTTAAAACCACAAGATTCAAAAGTTTTCTTTATTTTTTTAAATTTCGTGTCATGTCAAATTAGGTTATTCTTTTTTAAACGAAGGGAGTAGTATATATTTCAGATTATTGTTCCCACTTGAGAGTATGTTTAATGGCAGACAAGTGAGGCCATTGCTTTATGCTTTAAAATGTTTTCTAGTATGACTTTTTATCCTTCTTTCTTCAGCTTTTTTTTTTTTTTGTATTCTTCATGCTTCAAGAAAATTACAAAAACAAAAAATGTAATTTCTTGTCTTTGGTAGTAAGTTTAAAATTAGGGATGGTAAATGGGGTGGGCGGGTTTTATGCTATGTTGGACGGTGTGGGTTTAAAGTTATGTGGGGCGTGTTTTCGACTATGTTGGGTGTGTGGGTTTAAGGTTACGTGGGGCGAGTTGAAATATTTTTTATCAAAATTGAATCGGGGCGGGTTACAAGTTCACCCCATAACCGCATCGCACCCCTTGTCATCCTTAAATCAAAATAATCCTCAAGTATACATGGTCAAATAAGTACTCTCTCTATTTCATTTTGCTTATTTTAGTTGTTTGACATTCACAAAGCTTAAGAAAAGAACAAAAATATTTTTTACGAAGAAATTATAAGAATGTTTGTATATACTGGACTAAATAATAGGAAAATAGTGTGAAATAAAATTAAGAGTAAAGCATCTAGTATCTTCGTGAACTATGAACAAGTCATAGCAAAAAATATTTTTGCAGATATAAGTAATAGTAAGTCATTTGTTTTCTGAGAAATTTTTGTATATATTCTTTATAACTTTGATTTTACACTAAATATCGATGTGTGTTTTAATATTATGTGTATTATGTCACATAGGACATGTGTATCTACACGTTCAATTTTATACAAGTTTAAGCGTCTACTTGTGCACATCCAAAATCGGAGGTCATAGATGTGATCTGAGGCCAAGTTAAAAGGCATGTTTATGTATTGTGCTATACATAAATGGGGCCTTTAACTTGACTTCAACTTGCATCTATGTCCTCCAATTTTGGGCTTGCACAAATAGACATTTAAACTAGTATAAAATTAAATAAGTAGATACACGTCTCATATATGAAATAATACACATTGAACGTCATGTAAGATGCAAATTAACCACACAAGACGCAACATAATAATCCTGTGTAAAATGACAAGTCCAATGTTGAAAATGACAAGACAAAAGAGAACAAATGCTCATCTACTCAATTTCAACTGATAGTCACAAATAGTTCATGTTACACTTTCATTAAAAACACATTATTGTAGGTATTTTTAACACTGGCAAGAATGATGAAGGACCTGTTTTTGTGCTTTTGGAAGATTTGAAATATTTTTATAGATTTAATGATCAAAAATACATATGAATTATCTCGATTTTTCTAGTTTTTATATCCAAACTATCAGGTGTGCTTCGAGTTTTTGTATTTAAAATATTAGTTGTGTCAGTTGACTATTTAAATTATCATCAAATATTTATCAAAATGCAGTCAGTTATTTCTGTTTTGTACCTGAAATATTACCACCATTCAAGTAGAAAAAGATAACAAATGATAGTTGAGGCGTGTTCTAATAAAAATTTGATGATAGTTCAGGTAGCTAGGAAACTCACACATCAAATAGTTTAGACACAAAACTCGAAAAATGAGGATACTTAGGTGTATTTTTACCTTTCACATGGAAAATATATGTGCATTCCTTGTAAATACATTGTATGTATTAAGTAAAACATCTAGTATCCCTGAACTATAACCAAATTTGCTATGACACATTTCAACTTCACAGGGGTCCTATTACTTCTGAACTAAATTTTATCATATTTTTGTTAATCTTTTTAGCTTACATGGCACCTTTTGTTAACCTTTTTAGCTTACGTGGGTCTCATTTTATGTAATAAAGGTGTTACGTCAATATAAAATGGTGGCAAAAATATGTTAAAATTGAGTTCGAGAACTATAGGACCCATATGAAGTTGAAGTATGTCATAGCAACTTTTACTATAATTGAGAGTTACTGGATGTTTATCTCCTGAATATTTACAACAAATAAAAACAAAAGATTCACCTGCATATGTATAACTTTAATATTTTGTACTATTCTCAAAGCAATGTTGCCACTTGCACCAAATAAAGATAATGAAAGAAAATTTGAACTTATTATGTGTAAGGCAACATGGCTTAGTAGCCATGCAAATTGCAAAATGTCATAAAACTTCTTACAATATGTATCTCTTTTGCAATGTGTCAATATATATAATCTATAATTTCACTACTATAAATATAGTACCCCTCATTAGTTTCCTACTCTTCCCATCATAGTTCAATAATAATAAATAATAATCCTTACAATTTTATTTTATTTTTTCCTCCTAAAGTTCTCTATAGGTGTAATTCTTTTATTCTTAATGGTAATTCTTCACAGTTTCTACTAACAATTATAAGCAATATGGCTATTACTTGGTTTTCTCTTTTCTTGAGTTTGCTTTTGCTTTTGCATGGCTACTTTGCTCAACACCAAAGGTATTATTTATGACTCCCTTCATTTTGATGTGTAATTTGTTTATCTAGTTTTGATTTGTATAAATGTTTTTTCCTTTTTAATTTATTTGTATGGATGCAGTTTAAGAAAATAAAGTAGATTTAAAATTTTAATTTGTTTGTCTGGTTTTGATTTGTATAAAGAGTAAAAACACTTAGTACCCTGAACTATGACCAAATTTGCTACGACACACTCCAACTTCATGGGCACGTCAGCATAAAAAGGTGACAAAAATACTCTAAAATTGAATTAAGGGTAATAGGACTCCTGTGAAGTTGGAGTGTGTCGTAACAACTTTGATCATAGTTCGAGGGACCTTTGACGTGGCACCTTTGATGTGGGGTCCGTTTTATGCTATAAAGATGTCACGTCAGCATAAAAAGGTGACAAAAATACCCTAAAATTGAATTAGGGGTAATAGGACTCCTGTGAAGTTGGAGTGTGTCATAACAACTTTGACCATAGTTCGAGGGATACTGAATGCTTATCTCTTGTATAAATAAAATTTTAATTTGTTTAATTTATCATATTTTGATTTGTATAATACTTCTTTCATTTTAATTTATTTGTCTGGTTTTGATTTGTGTAGATAAAATTTTAATTTGTTCGTCTGATTCTATTTGTATAGATGCTCCCTTCATTTCAATTATTTTATTGATTTTGATTTGATACTGAGTTTAAGAAAATAAAAAAAAAATGAATCTTGTGGTTTTAAATAAAAGATGTAAATAAAAGATGATGCTACATTTCTAGATATAGATATGGATTTTTAAAAAAGTAAAGAAGATTTGTGATTTTGAATGAAAGCTTGTACATTTCAATTTGTTTGCCCTTGTTTTGACTCAATTAGAGTTTAATTAAAGATTGGTAGAATGTATCCAAATGTCCTAAAAAATTAGGAGACATGCATTCTTTTTAAAACGGATTAAAAAAAAAAAAAACACAAATAAATTGTAGGGAGCAATAATAATAATTCAAAGTTTTGCTTATAAAGATGTTATTAACATTAGATGCCCACTTTAGTAGTCTGGATTTAAAAGTTGCATGTTTTATTAAAATTAGACAAGTGATTTGAATATTAGTTTTGAATTATAAACTTCAAATCAGGTGGCCAAATTTTGCACTTCAGGCCACTGGTTTGATTTTGTAAAAGTTGCCAACTTTTAAATACAAGGCCATCAAGTGGTTATTTGTGCAAATAAGCTGAGTGCTTATGTACTCAAATTTCAAACTTCAGATCTATTGGCCATAGAAGTGGTTGTTTGTGCAAATGAACAGAGTATGTAAGTGCTCAAATTGCGATTTCAGTATTATTTTCGAATTTTAAACTTCAATGTAGGCAATCTCTTCTGAACTTCAGATTGATTGGTCTAGTTTTTTAAAGAGTTGTCAAGTGGCCGCATAACGTGGTTATTTGTGCAAATCAACATAGTTTGTACGTGGTCAAATTGCCATTTGAATATTATTTATGAATTTTAAACTTCAAATTAGGTGACTACTTTTGAAATTCAGATCGACTGGTCTAATTTTTGAAAGAGTTGCCAAGTGACCATAAAAGTGGTTATTTAGGCAAATCAACAGAGTATCTACTTGCTTAAATTGCCATTTGAATATTATTTCTAGATTTTAAACTTTAAATGAGGTGACTACTTTCGAACTTCAGATCGACTGATCTAATTTTCGAAAGAGTTGACAAGTGGCCATAAAAGTGGTTATTTGTACAAATCAATAAAGTATCTACCTGCTCAAATTGCCATTTGAATATTGTTTAAGAATTTTAAACTTTAAATTAGGTGACTACTTTCGAACTTCAGATCGACTAGTCTAATTTTTTTAAAGAGTTGCCAAGTGGCTACATAAAGTGGCAAACTGTTCAAATCAACATAGTATGTATGTAGTCAAATTGTGATTTGAATATTATTTCTGAATTTTAAACTTCAATGTAGGTGACCTCTTACGAACTTCAGATCGACTGGTCTAATTTTTGAAGGAGTTGTCAAGTGGCCAGAAAGTGATTATTTGTGCAAATCAACAGAGTATCTACTTGCTCAAATTGCCATTTGAATGCTATTTTCAAATTTTAAACTTCAATGTGGGTAACAGCTTGGAGCTTAATTACGAAAAATCTCGACATTTTGCATAATTACTAAATAAATTGATTTTGAGTCTGTCGAGATACATAATTAGCTTCCGATACATCCAACGAAGTTATATTATTTCCTTTGTAGAGATACATAATTAGCTCCCGATACATGTTTTCCAATTTTGGATATGTCGAGATACATAATGCATCCAATAAAGATACATTTTTCCTTAGTGAAGATATATAATTAGCTCCTAATACATTTTTTTCGATTTTGAATCTGTCGAGCTACATAATTAACTTCCGATACATCCAACGAAGATATATTTTTTCCTTGTAAAGATACATAATTAGGTCTCGATATATTTTTTTCGATCTTGAATCTGTTGAGCTTCATAATAACATTCAATGAAAATGCATTTTTTCCTTAGTAAAGATACATAATTAGCTCCCTATATATTTTTTTTCTATTTTGAATCTGTGAAGACACATAATACATCCAACAAAGATACATTTTTTTTTGTGAAGATACATAATTAGCTCTCGATACATTCTTCTGATTTTGGATCTGTCAAGATACATAATTAGCTCTTAATACATACAATGAAGATACATAATTAGTTGGGATATTTGTGATTTGTGTAAATACGGTAAGTTAAGGTGTATTGTTTATTTTCAATAGGTACCAACAACAACAAGGCCAATGTCAAATTAACAGGCTAAATGCACAACAACCCTCTTTTCAAATGCTAGCTGAAGCTGGATATACTGAGTTCTTCGATTTGAATAATCAACAGTTTCAGTGCGCTGGAGTCTCAGTTTTTCGACATGTTGTTCAATCGAAGGGACTTCTTTTGCCTTCCTACACCAATTCTCCAATCCTCGCCTATGTTGTTCAAGGTGAGCAAAAAAATATGTTCATATATACGTAATGTACTTTCTCCGTCTCATTTTATATGAAGTGTTACTGTTTAAAGAACAAGATCAAATTTGAATTCGGATGAATCATGTTATAAGTTAAAATTCAATATAAGTGAACTGGATAAAACGTAACAATAACATGTTTTCTAATGATGATCTTATTCTTGTGTGCACATGATCTGTTGTAAACAATAGGTCGATGATTTTATGTGAAGGTATTACTGTTTAGAGAGTCGCTTAAGTTCATGTTAGTTTCTTGAAATCAACGTTGTGATTTGAAGAATACGATCAGTTTTGAGTTTGGATGAATCATGTTATGAACTAAGATTCAATATAAGTGAACTATATAAAACGTAACAGTAATATATTTTGTTCGTGCAAGTGATGATGATCGTATTCTTCAAACAGTTAGATAAAACGTAATAGTAACATATTTTTTTTCGTACAAGTGATGATGATCGTATTATTGTACGCACATGATTTGATGTAAGCAATAGGTTGAAGATTTTAAGTGAAGGTATTACTGTTTGAAGAGTCGGAAAGTTAGATAAAACGTAATAGTAACATGTTGTTTTCTTGATGTGCTAGCAATGATGATCTTATTCTGGTGTCTATATGATTCGATGTAAACAACAGGTCGAGGATTTTATGGCTTAATGAACTCGGGTTGCCCTGAGACATTCCAATCATCTCAAAAAATTCAGCGATTTCAAGATCAACATCAAAGGATTGAACAATTTAGACAAGGTGATATAATGGCATTTCCAGCAGGTACTGCACATTGGGTGTATAATGAAGGAAATGAAGAACTTGTTCTTGTTTTTCTTGAAGATGCATCTAACAATGCCAATCAATTGGATCAAGTCGCGTGGGTACGTAAGACAAGTTTTTTTATTTTGAGATAAGCATCCACTACCCCCGAACCCCCGAACTATGGCCAAAGTTTCTACGACACACTCCAACTTCACGGGGATCCTATTACCTCCCGAGCTAAATTTTAGCATATTTTTGTCAACCTTTTTAGCTGACGTAGCACATGGTAGTCCTTCACACGCCTCGGGTGTTTAACTTCACACAAGGTGCCACATCAGCACAAAATGGTGACAAAAATACGCTAAAATTGAGTTTGGAGGTAATAGGACATCCATGAAGTTGGAGTGTGTCGTAGCAACTTTGGCCATAGTTCAAGGGTAATAGGACACCCATGAAGTTTAGGGTTACTGGATTGTGTCGTAACAACTTTGGTCATAGTTCGGGAGTACTGGATGCTTATCTTGTTTTTTTTTTAATTGTTACTCAGTCACAAGTAGCTCGAAATTATGTGTCTACTTATCGTATTTTATCTGCTGATACTCATTTTTTACATAATTTAATCGACATTTAGTCCTTGAATTTATCTTATAAATTTTGATACGAGTTTAAGTTATATACACTACGCGCAGAGGATATTTATCGCTGGAAAACCGCACCGAGCACTACAACATCAAGGTAGACAATACGGTGGCCGCAGCTATGGCAATGTTTTCAGTGGCTTCGATATAGAAATTCTATCAGAAGCATTTGGCGTTTGCAGGTCAGTGTTTTTGACACGAAACATAAACATATTATATACGAAAATTTACTAAAATTTCTTCATAATTTCAAGAATACAACGATTCAGTGCTAAGAACCTTAAATAACGAATCCAACAAGCATATGCCATGCTAAGTTGGAAAAAAAAAGGGTTCATTAAGTCTCTTTCGTCAAGAAATTACATTGGGCAAAACTCAAATTTTCACATTATATTTAAACGAGTAAATCATCTAGTAACCTCCTGAACTATGACCAAATTTGTTACGATACACTCCAACTTCACAGAGGTCCTATTACCCTGAACTCAATTTTAGTGTATTTTTATCACCCATTTTAGCTGACGTGGCATCTTTTTAGCTAACGTGACACGTTTGATGTGGGCTCCATTTTTATGTAATAAAAGTGTCACGTCAACACAAAGGGTGACAAAAATATGCTAAAATTGAGTTTTGGGGTATAGGTCTCATGTGAAGTTGGAGTGTCGTAGAAACTTTGGTCATAGTTCGAGGGGTACTGGATACTTTATCTCTATTTAAATGGATGAATCTTGTTGACTTGAGGAAAAATTCTAGTAGTAATTTGCAAAGGGGGTTCAAAAATAGCATTAGGTCATAGATTCAAGTCGTGAATGCGACATTCCTAGTACATTTTTTTTTTAAATATATTCTTGCTTTCACCGTTGCTATCAAGTTTAAATTCTGAATCCGCCTCTATAATGAAAGGGAAACGGCAAGGAAGCTACAAGGACAAGATGACATGAGAGGTCACATTATTAGTGTTCAAGAAGGGCTTAAAGTAATTCGACCACCTTTCTCGCAAGAACAAGAACAACAACAACACGGACAATATGATCCTATGAATGGAATAGAAGAGACAATTTGTTCGGCTAAGGTTAGACAGAACATCGATGATCCCTCTCATGCTGACATTTACAACCCACACGCAGGGCGTTTTACCACTATCAATAGTTTCACTCTACCTATTCTCCGCTTCCTCAAACTCAGTGCTTCTCGGGGAGTTCTCTACAGAGTAAGTCAATCATTTTCCGTTCAAGTTCTATGCATTGACGTTTCATAAAAAAATTATACAATCATGTTACTAGCGTAAAAGAAATCTTTACGATGTGGTATATAACTTAAAGGTTGATAACTATCTTGGCATTTTAACAACTAGTAAAAGTTACTAGAATCCTATTTCGATGAAAAACACCATATATTGGAATCTCAATCGAGATACATGGACCGGGCATTAGTTCATTCTCGAGTGTAGTGGAATGATGAGTTTATTTCTTCGCTTTTTTGACAATAAATCAGAATTCTCGTAAAGAATGGGCGAATATATGAGATTATTATATACTTTACATTACATATGATCTGACTAAGGTGTAAATGATCAAAAATCCTATCTTCTTTTTTACTAGAAAAAGAGATAAACATCCAGTACTCGCTCGAACTATGGCCAAAGTTGCTACGGCACGCTCCAACTTTACCGGGGTCTTATTTCCCCACCCCCACCCCGAACTCAATTTTAGAGTATTTTGTCACCCTTTTGTGATGACGTGACACCTTTATTACATAAAATAGAGCCGCGTCAGTTAAAAAGGATGACAAAAATACGTTAAAATTTAATTCGGGGGTAATAGGACCCCTGTGAAGCTGGAGTTGGAGTGTATCGTAGCAAATTTGATCATAGTTCAGGTAGGTAATAGATGCTTTACTCCCAGAAAAAAACGAAATAGATAATTTCTGCCTTACTTGATCATTGGTTAAAACTTATTGAACTTTGAATTAACATACAAGTGCGGAAACAAGATTTGAAGTTTCCGTTCTGCAACATCATCCTCAGTTCGTAGAACTTAAACTCTTTCTGAGAAAGCGCGCCACTGCACGCTTTCGTGTTCTTCTAACACTCTTTACTAACAGCAGAATTCGATGATGGCACCTCATTGGTATTCGAATGCGCACAGCATAGTGTACATAACAAGGGGAGAATCAAGAATGCAAGTAGTAGATCATCGAGGACAAGCAGTGTTAGATGACCGTGTCAGAGAAGGACAATTTATCGTTGTGCCACAAAACTACGCGATAGTAACTCAATCTGGAAATGGAGGTTGTGAATGGATAACATTCAACACCAATGACAATGCCATGATCAACACGTTAAGTGGCCGTACCTCGGCTATTCGAGGGCTGCCTGTCGATGTCATTGCCAATGCTTATCAGATATCGAGAGATGAAGCGCGGAGTCTTAAGTTTAGTAGGGAGGAAACTCTCATTTTCCCAGTTTCTACTAGATCTCTCCCTCCTTACGAGGGAGTTGTGTCTGCTTGATGAGGTACTGGTTTTACTAGTTTATGTAAGAATCGCGGCGCGCTTTATGTACTGAGAAAGAGGGGAAAATGAAGAACAAATTTTCGAATAAAAGAATGTTGTTCGAGTTCTTGTGATCTTGATGTTTCTTGGTTGTTGATATCTCTATAGGAGAGAAGAGAGGTACTTGGAACTCTTAAATAAAGAGAGATGCATCCCGTCGAACTGGCTAAAGTTGCTATGACACACTCCAACTTTATATGCGTTCTATTATCCCGATTCAGTTTTAACATATTTTTGTCACACTATTGTGCTGACGTGGCACCTTTATACATAAAATGGGGTTCACGTAAAAGGTGTCACGGCAGCTGAAAAGATTGACAAAAGATGTCATGTCAGCTAAAAAGGATGATAAAAATACCCTAAAACTTAGTTTAGGGGAGTAATAGGATCCCATGAAGTTTAAGTGTGTCGTTGCAAATTTGGCCATAGTTCAGGGAGGTACTAGATTCAGAGAAGACTACATGCATTATCTCTGTGTCTTCAAATACTATTTTAGGGCTTATCAATCCCTTCATGAGTATCGATATAGGTTCTGGTGGGATTATTGAAATTTCTTAATAAGAGGTTTCGGGATTAAGCCTGTGAGAATGAGAAAATTATTGTTGGAAACATGGACCATCCAATATACAAAGCCACAACAACATACCCGGTGTATTTCCATAAAGTGGGGTCTGACGCAGATCATATCACTACCTCAGATGAAGTAGAGAGGCTGTTTTCAATAGACCTCCGGCTCAGGACCAATAACAGATATAACAAAAAACATAAAAGCAAACAACATACAAGGGGTGATATATCGCTAGATAATAAAGAAAACGAGACTCCCTCAAAGTAATATTACAAACTTTAGCTACGAAATATACGAATCCAACATCTAAAAATACTCTTTACACTTGTTGCATTCATATCAGATCCTTCAAACATGCATTAATCTAATAATCTCAACTAGCACGATTCATCGTGCCACTATTGTTTTTCTGGTTAGTCGAGTGGTTATTGCCCATTTTTCCATCGTTATCAAAATCTAAGTTGCTCGAACTCTCTAAATGAATTGTCGCATCAGTGTCAGATCCTTCAAAAATGCACTATTTTTGAAGGATCCGACAAGCACCTTATGACATTTATGAAGAGTCCAAGCAGTATAGATCAAAACGAAGGATAAAATCTAAATAGTGTGGGGACAGTCCTTCAAAATATTTGCTCACGATTCAAAAGGTATTTCTGATTATTTTTAAGTAGCTTTTGCTTGAACTATATGTTTATGTTGGTATGTGTATACTATACTATCTTCGAAACTCACTTATGAAATTATAGTGAATATGCAAAAGTTTATAAACCAGATATCGTTCCTTCATTTATAACCAATTAAACAACATTTAATTGTTTAGCAAATCTACCTTCAAAAAAAATTACTCTCCGCGTCTCAATTATTAGGACAATTGAAAATTTGAGATTTAAGCTTCTAAAATTTTGATTAAGAATTTGAAATTAAATCTCTATTTTTGAAAAATAAAATTTACATATTTAAAAACTGCGTAAAAAATACTATAAATAATAATTATTAATAACTTAAAATATCTAAAAGATAATGAAAAAATAACCAAAGAAATATTTATTCGACTCTAAAAGTTCTAACTATGCCACATAAATTAGTACGAGATATATAGAGTATGATTAATAATAGAAATCATCCCATATAAAAAGTGGGAGTCGAGCTGCTCAAGCAGACTCCGATTCCATCGACATGCATGCTTAGCAGAGGTTCACTTGGAAAAATTTTATATTTCTCTCCATTTTAATCTATTTAATGTACTAAAATATATTAAAAATACTATAAATAACAAATGTTCTGCTATTTATTTAACAACTGCTATGTAAAAAGTAATATAAATCACAATAATTAAAAAAAAAAATTAATTTACTCTCAAAATTTTATTGGCATCATATATGCATATCTAAGGATTTATCCATTAAACGCATAAAGGTTCTAATTAAATACATATATTTATTCATATCTTAGAATTTTTTTCTATTAAACTTATTTAGCGCCAAATCTGACGTGTCCACCTCAGCTTTCCCGCTAATTTGCGCAAAATCCCACGTGGCATTTTGTCCATGTCACCTTTCCCGCAAATTTGCGCCAAATCCGACGTGGCATGTTGTCCACGTCACCTTTCCCGCCAAAAAAATACACTACATATAGTTCCCCATTCCCCACACCCACCCCCTCTTCACTTCTTCACTACCCCCCACCCTACCCACCCCCAAAGCTCTCTCTGCAAATTCAATTCTCATCAATGGAGTCTACTGATTCATCACTATTGAACACATTCAAATCAAAGAAGAAACTTCAAATCGGATCATCCGACCCGAATGCATCCGGGTCGGATCCAATTTCGAATCCATGGAGTTCCAAAACCCCCGAAAAAACAATCAATCCTCCTCCTCCTCTTCGCCGGACCCGGAATCGGAATGCTGCATTTTCACTCAAGGATATCCGACAAGCTGCACTGAACCTCCGGAAACCCGACCCGACCCGACTCGATAAGTCTTCCAGCTCTATGAAAACTCAATTGGATGCTTCGTCTTCTTCGTCTGTGAAATTGAAGAAGCCTGTAGATCCAGTAAAGCTACCTGAAAAGTAAGTGTTAAAGCTTTTTTTTTTTTTCGATATTCGTCTTAATTTGTTTGTTCGATTTTGATTTGGCACGGATTTTGAGAAAGTAAATTATATTTTTGAATCTTGTAGACGCAAATTAAACATATGCAAGTGTAGTAAAATGCCTTTTTTGGATATTAGTTTTAATTTATTTGTTCGATTTTGATTTGACACGAAATTTAAGGACGTAAATTATACTTGTGAACGTAAATTAAACATACGTAAATGTAGCAAAATGCCTTTTTAATCTTGTGTCTTAACTGTACAAAATGCCTAAGTGTAGCAAAATGCCTTTTTTCTGGATATTAGTTTTAATTTATTTGTTCGATTTTGACTTGGCATGAAATTCAAGAAAGTAGACTTTTGAATGTTGTGGGCGTAAATTAAACATACGTAGATGTAGCAAAATGTCTTTTTAATCTTGTGTCTTAATTGTGTTTATGTGTTAAGTTAGAACTAAAGAGTTGCTCCGTTAAAAAGAGGAAAGAGTCTTTTTTTGTTTTAATTTGTATGTTATTTTGATTTGACATGGAATTTATGAAAGTATACTTTTGAATTTCATGTTTAGTATCAAACATACTAAGATGTACCAAAATGTGTTTTAATCTTGTGTCTTAATTGTGTAATGTGTAAATTTGGAATTAAACAGTTGCCTTAAAAAAAGAGGAAAGCAGTCTTTTTTATTTAAAATCGTATTAGAAAGGAAAAGTAAGACAAACAAATTGAAATTAACGATGGATTTGAGACTTCGTATGTGTATACACAGGGGATGCGCTTGAACAATTTGCTATAAAGATACATTAGTCACTTTCTTTTAAGATCCATAGAGTTGGGATTGAAGTCAAGAACATACATATATATTGAAAAGTTCCAAACTTTTTGTAGTTTGAGTTAACTAGTTTGAATTGAGATGTAGTTATTTGATGTTACATTGGAGTTTGTGTTTGTGCGTGCTCGTTTGTGTGTGAAAGCGCGCTAAAACTTGGGGAAATATTTGACTTTTTGACTTCATAACTCGGAAAGTACAATGTGTTGGAAGCTAAGGAACTTTAAAGGTTGAATTTATCAAGTTAAATGTGCACGTTATGCTGTTGGCGTAAAGCTGTATATATCGTTGTTTTCAGATTCTCGGGGCGAAGCTTTTTCCGAATTGTGTTTTGCTCTTTTTCAGGTACGAATTGTTGGATAAATTCTTCAATAGCTTGGTTAGTTCGATTCAGTTGCTACAGTTGAAGGGTTCATCGACAACATTTACAAACATTAGTGCAAAAGTGGAGTGCCTATCAGATAGGTATGCCTAAACAAATGACATTTTTCAACGCATTTTTATCGATGATTTGTATATCGACTTTTGCTAATTGCCTAATGTTGAGTCTCTCTGTTGATTATTGTGTAGGAGGTTTACTTACAATCACTTGGCACAGCTGAAGTTTCTTTTACCTGAGGCTATTGAGATAAAAAAGATGCTTGTGCTCGATGAACGGACAAGCTGTATGAAGCCTGATCTTCATATTACGTTAAATGCTAATGGAGTTGAAGTTGATGAGAAGTTGAAATTCTCTAGTGTTTCCGATAAACTGAGGAAAGTGTTCCTCAACCGGATTTTGGATTTCGCTAAATCCCACCCTGAGGTAATATACACTCTTAACTTTGTGCAAGTTTGGACAATCGGAAAATTGATTTGCTATGATATGTTGCCTGTACATTATTTGTTATTCTTAAGGCCCAAGTTGGATGCGAATGGTGCGTTTAGTATTTATAGACTTAAATCTATGTTGATTGAAATCATTAGTGTAGTTTGAGATGTTAAGCTAGCTTCACGAGGCATATTGTGACTTGTGCAACAGAGAATTGCTTTGCAATGGTCTACGTCGCTCGAGCTCTTTGAAAATGTCAACGGGTGTCAGATCCTTTAAAAGTAGTGCATTTTTGTAGGATCCGACAGGGGTGCGGCCACATTTTTGGAGAGTCCGAGCAACTTAGGCAATGATATGTATATTTATTAGGCCCAAGTGAGACGTGTTTGCTGTATTTAGTGTTCATAGACTTAGATCTACGTTGATAAAGGCAAAACGAACAGATTATATTACGATGTTTTGCTTTTCCTGCAAAAGGTGTTGTTGACGAATGCTATTTCTGAATTTCAGGGAGATGACATTCCGGAGGAAGTGCTACCAGGAGCATTCGGTGTGTCTAAGCCAGAGCTCTTAACGGACTCATCAAGTCCTGCAGGAGCACAGTCGATGGAGGAGACATCAATTAGCTCGATGCAGAAGCCGCCAGCAGCTGTATCTCATCTGTCTCAATCTTTCAGGAGATCCTTTTCTCATCGAGCATCAGTTGGCAAACTAGAGAACGCAAAGCAACATCCGGCAGTTACTTCTTCAGAAACCCAGATTGATAATTGTTCCACCAGCATCGCCTCTAAAGCTGCTGATGAAACTCCTTCCAAATCACCTTTGACACAAACTAGGTCCACAAGATTCTCAACACGACGAGGGGCTCATTCTGCTACTCAACCTTCAACTCCGTTAAAAAACATGAAAAGTGAAGATGGTTCGTGTTTGTTAAGTGCTGAAAGTACTCCAGCGAAACTTGCATTTACTCCAGCGAAACTGATGAGTTCTACGCCTTTGCTCAAACCTTCCAAGAGATGCTGTACGACTCCAGATGGCGAGTCAACCGAATCACCTAAAAAGCTAGCTAGGCGCCCCCCTCCTAGTCGGTCATTGACCTTTAATACTCCTGTAAAGAGTTCAAAAGTTACAGAAGACGTCAGCAGGAGCAGAGAATCATCAACAGATGATGAAATCTTCGACATTCTTCAGGAGAATCTTGTGCAGTCGGTAAGACACGAAAAGAACTTTCTTCAAATATCTATATTTCGTAGTCTAGTATTTGATATTATTGGCTTATTTTTCTCCGATCTACAGATAAGAGAAAAAGAGAAGATGGCACTAGAGGATCAAGATCCAGCTCTATCCCAAGCGAAATGGCACAAGAAAATGATTTCGAGCTTGCCTAAGTTCTTCGACATGATTTACTTCCTATTTAATTCAATGAAACGCTCTGTGATTACTAAAGAGGAGCTTATGTACAAAGTGATTTCGAGCAATCCAGAGATTGCTGATAAAAGTAAGCCTGTTTGATTAAATACGTCGAGCTGCTTTGACAACAATTTGAAACTGTTTCTGACTTGAAACTTCTTTCTTTGCAGGAGAAGTTGAAGATCAACTCCGGTTACTGCTAGAATTCGCCCCTGAATGGATCCATGAAAAGCTGGCGTCTACTGGAGATGTACTCTTGTGGTAAGCTTTGTTTCTTCCTCGGCCTTCCTATCCATAATTTCAAAAGTACGATCTAATCAGTGCTAAGAACCTTAAATGGTGAACCAATCAAGTCCAAATCTTGATTCATAGGAGCTTGACGTGATAATTTTGTTTACCTTGCAGCGTCCGCGATGCACCAGATGTTGAATCAATACACACAAGAATAGCCGAGGCAAAGTGAGAGGAAGCAAGGGCAAGGGGATTTGAATTCTGCCCCGAGTTTTCCAAGTTGAGTTGTAAATGATAGTTTGGCTAACAAGATTATTTCAATACATTGACTGGTTCTGCAGCATATGGCTGCATCATTTTGCTATTCAGTACAGTGCAATGTCATTTTAACTGGTTTAGTCAGCAATATAGAGCTAAATTTTCAAAAATGGGACTTTTTCTTTTCCATTTTGCTTCATGGATTGATATTCTAAACTCGAAATGGTTCAATTAATTTGGATTCATGCCGCGCATAAGGCTTACTAAGGGGTAAGCGCTCCCTACTCAACGAGCTTTAACTACTTGATAATAGCTGTTGGAACTTTCATTTCTTTAACTAACCACCTAGCTTTCAATATCATTGGCGCCCGACTAAATTTGGATTCGTGTTGGGATGTACTCGTAATAAAGAGCTAAATCCACCCCTCCCATACTTCATCTGAGGTAGTGGTATGGACTGCGTACACTTTACCCTCCCAAACCCAATTTTGTGGGAACACGTTGAGTGTTTGTTATACTGTTATCTGTCTTGAGCAGGGGGGTCTATCGGAAACAATCTCTCAATTATCTGGTGCAAATTGAATAACTTGCTTTTATGTTCCTCTTTTCTTTGAATCTTCTCAACAAACTGATTCACTCTTCGGAAAAATAATCCGGATTCACTCTCAGTTATTCGCTCCAAGATGCACGACAAGACCTCCAATCTCTCTCCGACATTGATATGAAAGTTGGAAAAACTTAAAAACTCAAAGCTGCCTCGAAATGTTCCACACAGACATCAGTGTGAAGAATGAAGACCTTCTATTCTGTATATTTCATATAATTGATTAGTACAAACGAAACAGGCCGGTTCATGCATTACGCGTATACTAATGTATATTTCAAAAATTGCTCAACTATATGTATAGTTCTCCACTGCCCCCTCGTAGTACGCCTCAATGGTTGCACGCGATTACTAGGCGTGTCTCCTCCTTTTGTGACTGCTGCTGGGATGTGCAAGATGAGTCTACATGATTCAATCCACTCATCGCACCTCCATGCACACGCGAATCAAAGATGTGGCTGCATGTTCCTAGAACTGAATTCTGATTAAGGGCGATTAGTCTGCACGTGGCAACAAGAAACTGAACCCTGAGTTTTCGCGTATAAGTGGAGGTGGTTCAATGTCTGCAATATCAATCTGATCCATCGATTTAGAGAGGTCATCAATTGAGAACGGTATGCTGCACCATGACCAACAAGCGCGATCAGTTATAAGTGAAAGTACATTCTAAGGAAGTCGTGCTCAAAAAGGGAGTGGCGATTTTATATCTAACCTCAAATCATCATCAAGCAAAAAGGAATTGCTGACTGCATTGTTCGAGTCTTCAGTCATTAGTACGCGCATATTGGATATAACCTGTCAAGTGATCGATAAACTCTACTGATTAATCGACAGCAGATAACAAAAGTAAGAGCGTTTACAGCAATCAAAGATGTAGCAGACAGTGTTCGAAACTGTATAAGCCACACTGTGTGCGACGCAAAGGAATAACAAGGCTTACATCTGGTGAAAGGCTATGCGTGCCATATTTGTCGTCCCAATACATTGTGCTGATTCTGTAAAGTTGTTGAATGCTAAGCACCTGTTCATGATTTACAACTTCATGAGAATGATAATGTATGGTCTCGAGAGATGGATCATCGGTATATGTAGTAGTTCGGTACTTACAGGACATAGATCATGGCTTACTTCATCCAACGTTTTCTTTGGCTTCTGGTGTATGACCTAGTACAGTCCAAAACGAGCAGAATTAAAGATAGCTGCCGATGAAATACAGACAAAGATCATTCCAAATTCTGTCGAACTACAGTTCTTAGGTTCGTGCACTCAAATTTTGTGGCACGTTTCTTCAATCATGGTCACATTGCATCGGACAACAACAACAGCAGCAAACCCAATGTATTCCCATATAGTGTGGTATGGGGAGGGTAAAATGTATGCAGTCCATACCACTACCTCCGAAGAAGTAGAGAGGCTGTTTCCGATAGACCCCCAGCTCAATGTACACAGTCTATACCACTACCTTCAAAGAAGTAGAGAGGCTGTTTCTGATAGACCCCGGCTCAGGAATACTATACACTAACAAACCAAAAGCACACACCTCACCCAAACCCTCCTAACTAGAAGCTCCAACCCAGTGGTGGAGCTACCTTTGCTCCAGGGGTTCATCCGAACCCCCTTCGATAAAAAATTCTACTGTTTTTATACTATTTTTACATGGTTAAAATATTTTTTATGCATATCGTAGCTATTGAACCCCCCTTCAATTAGTTCGTATATTTACTTCTGAATCTCCTCAATGAAAATCCTGGCTCCGCCACTGCTCCAACCTATGTACAAAGCCCTAAGACTGCTAGCCAGGCTACACCAGAGCACACACCCACACGCACTAGCCCTCTACCCTAATCCGCATCCTTCATACTTTCCTATCTAGCGTCATGTCCTCAGTAAGCTACAATTGAGGACAAGGACATAAATTTGCAATTCTGATTACTAGGAAAACCGATCCTTTGCCTTTGTTTTTCAGTTTATATAGTCAGTTACTTACCAGAAAACCGATCGCCTGTCTTATATGCTTGAGCTCCTCCCAAGCTAATCCTGTATACTGAACAAGTTCCCTTCATCAGCGAGAACAAAAAAACACGGTCAATAGTGTTGTAACAAGTGTGAGGAGACCAAGGTACCTCATCGGTTGCTTTGTAGCACCAGTGCTCCAGTTCCGCCAAACCAGTTTTGACGTATTCACCGTTGCTAAATGAACAGCATTCTCTTCTCAACAAAAGGCTACAACAAGGAGGCACATATAAAGAGTTGAATCTTGAAGCTATAAGAAGATTATGAGATGTACACTTGACGACAGACCTGTTAAATAATTGGACGTTGATGAAAGAAAAGACTTGCGTAAATACTTTGCGCACAAGAAATGGAGGCACCTGAAATACAAGAGAGAAAAAATAACCCTATTATTATGTCCAATCATGAGGTAACCGATATATAACTCTATATCGAGACTGCCTCAATGCATCGATTACTTAATAGATGATCGCAGTCTTCAGGAAAGTTCGGCCGTTCTTCCTTCAGCTAGAATAAAAAAGGGCAGCTCGGTGCACTAAAGCTTCTGCTATGTGAAGGGTCCGGGGAAGGACCCCACCACAAGGGTGTATTGTACGCAGACTTACCTTGCGTTTCTTCCAGAGGCTGTTTCCAAGGCTTGAACCCGTGACCTCCTGGTCACATGGCGACAACTTTACCAGTTACTCCAAGGCTCCCCTTCTTTCTTCAGCTAGAATATATTACTTAAATTACATGAAATCTATTAACTACTGTGTGAATTATTCTTTCCACCTATATGAAGTATGCTATTCTTGTTGGTGAAAAGAAGGGAAGAGTAGTAGAAAAATTCATTAAAGGGCAGCCCGGTGCACTAAAGCTCCCGCTATGCGCAGGGTCCGGAGAAGGACCCCACCACAAGGGTGTATTGTATGCAGCCTTACCTTGCATTTCTGTCAGAGGCTGTTCCATTAAAGGACGGAATATGCTCCAGAAAGGACTATGTGCAGATGTATATCCATGATTTTTTTTGACTAATATAGAGCGGAGGAGTCATTGGAAAAAGATAAAATATAATCATAGAAAACCTACACGTCTTGCTTTTACTGTTATAGCAGGAGTTACTCCCAAGGGCGGAGCCAGCCTTTTGTTCGGGGGTTCGGGCACCCCCGAACCCGGAGAAATATACTATTTATACATGATTAAAATTATTTTTTATGTGGTTATAGTAGGTGTTGAACCCCCTTCCACTAAGTTTTCTTTGAATAAGGAACCCCCTTAGTTGAAATCCTAAGTTTTCTTTAAATATGGAACCCCCTTCATTGAAATCCTGGCTCCGCCTCTGGTTACTCCACGTATTCCTTGACGTAAAAGGGGTAGTGGATTTCTTTCCGTCTTTTGTTGAATCTTTTTCACGGCTCGATAGAAAGACAAGCCAATGATATTTTTTTCGTGTTTCAGAATACGGTTAACCAAGACATCATTCCATGGGTTGATGATATCAAGACTGTTAATTCACCTTCCAAGTTCAAAGCAAGTAAATGGGAGGAAAGCAAAGATATGGACGGCGTGAAAAAAAAAAACATGTTTCTGCGACTCTTACATGATTGACTTTCAATAAGTTCAAAAAGTTAGCGAGGCTCTTGACGATTCCTTGCCAGTGCGCGATCAAAATTTCCTGCGCAGCAGCATTTGCAAGTGCACGTGCTGTTGCCCCTTTAAGTAAACTTGCTCGAGATATCCTTGGTGCCTAAACCAAAGATTGGAACATGTAGAAAAGCTTTAGTACACCTAAAATCTAATGTTGTTTACTATGTTCGAACAAATATTTAGGTAGATCTATGACAGTATCTCAAACCTGAATGCACAACCCCAGAAGCGGAGAAATCTCTTTCTTAAGATTATCGCGGATCATTCCATAAATCTTTTCTACATATGCTGTTAGCTGCTGTTTAAACAACAATGCAGGATATTTGGCTTCAACTTGGCGTAAGTTATCCACTCCACCAGCCGAATCACCATCAACGAGAGAAAGATTTACACCTTGAGGGGTTCCACGAAAGCTCTACAAATTGTTTAATCAGCATTACGTGTTATACATAAACGATAAATATCAATTTTTGAAATGGAACTTCTTTCACCTGTGTCATTCTCCCAAATAGAGTTGCTGATGATTGTCGCCTGTGCTGTGGGGTAATCCCAGCAGCACCACCGGCTTTTAATGTACGTTGTAGCAGCAGCAACAGCGTGGATGCATTGGATAGCCAGTAAGCTAACATATCGTTGTTGTCCTGAGTCTACATCGATGAAAAACTAGTTCGTAAGTGAAAAAGAGACATTTATTTTATCGATCTGTATCTTTCGGTATAACATTGTGTATAACTATATTAACACTGACCTCAATAGCTTGGCCAATGGTTTGTATTACCCTGTCGAATATACTGGTTCTCTCGACTTCAAATGATCGCCATTGCCTAAGGCACTTGTAGATAATGCAGGCGGCAACAGGTCTGCCTTTAGAGAAGCCGAGGTGCTGTGCAACACACCGGATGATCAAGTCCTGATACTCCTGTTGTTTATCGTTAAGTGATTTTTGTGGTCTTCCTTCCACCTCGGCACTCTCCCTTGAAAATGAAGCGCTAGACAGATCCTTTATAAATTTCAATCGTTAATCAACCAACAAAAGAGGTGAGCGATATACTAAAACGACAACTAATGTGCAAGCAGCCTTCGACTTACTACGCTATTCCTTGTGCTGCTCTCGCTCCTCTGCCAATATCGTAGAAACAGGAAAAAAATTAGTTATAGATTTAACATCTGATATGAATGGAGGTTTTCAGGATTACCTGAATACTTGATCTTGACCGGCTAGACAGCAATTTATTGTTCTGCGCCATCATCAGAGCCTGCTGGCGAAGTACTTTGTTTTCCGACTCTATGTTGGTGAGCTTTTCTTCGAGCCTATTAATAAGAAGGACAAATATTTTGATCAACTACATCCTGAAAATGTCCGAGGTTCTCCTAGATATCCATTTTGTAATACAAGGATACCAATTGTAATGGTGTATGGACATCTATAACAAAATAAACCAATTGTATGAACGTCTCATCTAAAAGCTTGAACTGAGAGAGGATACATGTCTATATATTTATATCGTTTAAAGCACTTCCCCTCACTCGTGAGCCCCCTTTTTGGGGCTCTCGAGCAAGTGAAAATATTTTGTTGATGGATGGTAGCGGAGCTTGAACCACATCCTCAGCCTGCATTAATACCGCGTGATATTGTATGAACTTCTTGGTAAAGCCTCTATGACCGTCCCTTGACCTGATTCATTTCAGCAGCTAATTTGACTGAAATTATACCCTCCTTATCATGAAAGATGCGTAACAACAATGTAACGGCCCATCCCACCAGTGATATTGTACGCTGTAGGCCTAGACACGCACGGCTTTAAAACGCGTCAGTAGAGTGAAAGGCATGTTTACTTATGTACCCAACATTTCTCCTGTGTTTTGCCGATGTGAGACTCCTTATCCTAAGTTGGGGTGTTATAAACAACTTGGTAATTTTCTTCACGGACACTACTCTCGAGTTTGAATCTGAGCGTTAGATCAATTACAAGAACAAACAGAAGGATATTTCCCATCAACAAGTAGATTTTGAAAATGAAATCTGTTACTACATTACTGTATTTTAGTTATTTCTTTTGGGTTGTTACACAAACTGTATTTTAGTAATTTTATCGACTCAAAAGGTTGGTACTATTCTCACAGTGTTCAACGAATAAAACAGTTATCGATATGTTTGAGTAGCTACCTGCTCAGTGATTCCTGAAATTGTTGAACTTTTTTTTCGGTTTCTTCCAATTTCTTGTGCTTTCCTTCACTCGATTCTTGAGCTTCAGAATGTTTCCTTTCAGAATCATCAGCGCGTTTCTTTTCAGATTGCAACGCTGCCTATATAAAGGTTGAAACATGAAAACAACAGCCATATGTTAGCGGAGAAACGATGAACTTCCACACAAATTCTGTAATCTGTAGTCTCTCCTTTGTTCTACGGTTGATAGCACTTGAGGTTAACTTTACGAGTTCAGTGTCGGTACCTTTAGATTTTCTACTTCTGCATTTAAAGCATCAATCTTTTCTGTATCCTCGACAAGAACCGGCTTCTCTTCCACGATAGAGGTTGCTTCTTCAATTGCTTTCTGCGCAGCCTCACGTTCCTTGATGAGCAGGGCATTCGTTTGTTCCACTTTGCTTTGCGCACCTTCCAATGAACTCTTCAGCTTTGCTATTTCCTGGCTCTTCGCCTCTTCCAAGTCCGTCTGTGAAATAGCGGATCAAACAGTGTCCCTTCCACTTGCTTTACATATCATGCAGGAAAATGAAATGCGTGATCTGCTTAACGCAAGTGAATTACCCTTAGGCGTTTCTCCAACTGCAGACGCCATGTAAGTTCTTCGACCTGTTTTTCAAGCTTATCCTTTGCTTCTTTTAGTGCGCCCGTTTCTCTTGAAGCCTGACAGTATTGGAAATGTGTGTTAGCGATCCACAGACAACGAGAACATTAGAAATCACACTATTAGATACGAATAGATTAAAAATAAGATCTTACTGTATCAAATAGCAAACAACAATCTGATACATTCTTTCACTTGAAGAAAATGCAAGGGGTACTATGTCGATAACCACAATAAGTGAACTAGAAGGTTTAAACCGGATTAACGGACTTCATAGTTCATCACTCAGCGACAAGTATAGTTACATGTAGACTGCATGCTGTTGTTTTGATTTCCATGTTCAGAAGATTTTATAGAGTAAAACATCTAGTACTCCCCTGAAGTATGATCAAATTTGCTACGATACACTCCAACTTCATGGAGGTCCTATTACCCTCCGAACTAAATTTTAGTGTACTTTTGTCATCCTTTTTAGCTGACGTGGCACCTTTGACATGGCCCCATTCTATCTAACAAAGGTGGCACGTCAGAATAAAAGGGTGACAAAAATATGCTAAAAGTGAGTTCGGGGGTAATAGGTCCCCTCTGAAGTTGGAGTGCGTCGTAGCAACTTTGGTCATGATTCGGGGATACTGGATGCTTATCTCAAATTGCTGGGATCGTACTTTTATTACTTCGCTTGAGGTTGCTCACCACGTCTCTATGAGTTTTACCAAAAGGAAGCTTCATAATGCTCATCTCTTTCCGATAAAGGTTCAGAGGAGCGATTAAGGATCCATCATGCTGCAGAACAGCTTCCAAGGTGAACTACGCACCGTGTAAGTAAACGCCTTAGCTAGAAGATTATTACTTATGTAACGGAGCATCATCTCAGTGAATATCAAAGGAAATTGAAAGTGCGATACAGTCCAAAAACTAACCATCTTTAGTTTCCGAAGCTCTTTCTTTGCAACCCTTCCCCTCCATCTGCATTGTGTTACAATCGCTGCGATTATGAGTTTCTTGTAATATGAAAAGGCTCGATGACCATGCCAATGTGCCTGCAAGTAACTTTTCTAGTTAATAGCGAGAAGAAAAAGGCACGGTCAATCCACTGAATCGATAGAAAACAAGTAAACGAACTTGTATTTTAGTGGCTGCTTTGGTTTGTCTTTTATATCTGAATTCCTTTCGTGCAGCTGTAGCTCGAATTCCTGTCTGAAGAGCAATGACATTGATTTTGAGTCCTGTATAGGACTTCCGGGCCAAATGTCCACGCAATTTCGTCTGGATTCTGATAGAAGCAGCTTCTCGTTTCATATTGTCATACACTTTGCAAGCAAGCCTTCCTGTCGACCATGACAAAGCGACAACACTGAACTTAGTAAGCAGTAATACTCCTTACACGGTGCTTGTTTTGCGATCTATATAGGCACTATGACTATATAGATCAGAAGGGTGAAAAACGACAGATGTTCCGAGAAAAGTTATTGATATAGAACAGATGGTTCATATCCTCCATAAACAACAAGAACAACAAACTCAGCGTAATTCCACAAGTGCGGTCTAGGGAGGGTAACGAGTAGGCAGACCTTACCCCTCCCACCCCCCACCCACCTTGAGAAGATAGAGAGGTTGTTTCCGATAGATCCTTAGATCAAAGAAAGATGAAAAAGAGGTGGTAGAAGCAAACAGCAATAACGACAAGATAACAAGTTATAAATAGAAAAACCTCGGCATGAGGATTGTATGCAAATCGCAGCCTGCTGCAATGCGAGAAAGTATTTCCTAGCGATATGAGTTCGAATTTTCCTTTGGATTGTCTTAGCTGCTTTCGCCAGTTTCTGTGCTCTGCGTGCATCCAGCTCAGCCATCTGACCAGCTCTGAGAAAAACTTTTGTTTTTCCAATCTGCGAAAACCATTTTTCCGACAAATAGTTGATTCATAAATTTGGGAAACTCATGTTACATCGACTAAAAGAGTTCATCAACCTTATGAATGCTGCATGCAAAATGTATACGACAGTGTCGTGGAGAACTATTCCAAACAAATGAACCAATTTTAACCGCGTGAACAGTGGATAACAATAGTCCTAGTCCTCGGCATATATAGAAAACTATATTAAGCGAAGCCGCGAACAATCCATAGGAAAAGCAGATATAAGAGATGAGCCATATCGACAAGTTGAAAAAGCTACTACGACATTGATCTTCTACTAAAGTTATGGAGAGGTGTTAGATGAGAAAGAGATACACTCTCAACGCTGAATAATGTAATACCATCGATTGTGAAATCAAATAAATAAAACAAAACAGCTTTTTCGATAAGAAGGAAAGAGTTCAAATAACCTGAGCACCAGCAAGCCCCATCTTTTCCAAAATCTTTTTGCATGCAACTTTTTCATCGGCGCTGTCCACAAGCGGATCAAATCAACATAGCATGTCAATTCATCGTCAAGAAGCTAAGCTGCGATGAATTGAAGTGAAGTTGTTTTTTGGATTAGGAACACAAAATCAGTACTTACTTCCCTTCCAAGACCTCAGGAGAGAGAAGTCCAAACCGGTTAAGGAACTCAAAGAATGTCTTACGGGTTGGGTAGCCAGCGCAGCTAATTCTAATTGCTTCTAGAACACCCTGACGACAACAAAATGTAAGCATAAAGTTTTAAGAGTACGAAAGGAAATTGTTCATCTAAAAAATGTCGAATTTTACTCACACCACATCGCAGTTGCTGCAAAATGTTAACATTCTCAAAAATCGCAGGTTTTAGTTGATTGTTAGGCTTCACGCATCTGATATAATGAGGTTCCGTAGAATTCAGAGTTTCCATCAACGATGTAAGTTGTAACTGCACCAGTTTAATCAGAGTTATCAGACTTTCACATACTTTTCTAAGCAATAAGGACTTGGCAACAGTTCACCAATATCTGTCGAAAGTAGAGTAAAGCATCTAGTGCTAGTGCCCCCTTGAACCATGACCAAATTTGCTACGACATACTCCAACTTAACTGGGGTCCTATTATCTCCTGAACTAAATTTTAGCGTATTTTTGTATCCTTTTTAGCTAACGTGGCACCTTTTGTCAACCTTTTTAACCGAAGTGTCACCTTTAATGTGGACCCCATTTTACGTAATAAAGGTGCCATGTCAGCACAAAAGGGTGACAAAAATTTGCTAAAATTGAGTTTCGGAGGGTAATAGGACGCATGTGAAGTTGGAGTGTGTCGTAGAAACTTTGTCCATAGTTCAAGAGGGTACTAGATGCTTATATCTCGAAAGTATAACAGTCAATAACTACCTTAAAACGAGAACCGATGGATGAGAACTTTGACGATTTGGATGATTTGGTTGTTTCCTCAGCAACAGGAGGGAAAAGGCCAGCTACAAATGGGCATTTGGAAGCACTTAATAAATCTTGATGCTCCGGAACAACATAGTCTTTGTTTTTATCCAAAAAAAAATCGGACTGGTATTGAACCTGAACAGAAAGACAATTTACTGTTAGTAATGCCGATATCCAACACAACAACATTTGACCGAACAGAAAATTCATTCCGATGAAGTTCTTTTACCTCTCCGGCATAATGAGCGATGGTAAAATCAGTACGAGACAGTTTTGGTTTGATAAATCGTTTGTGGACCTTGAATGTCTGATAAAGCTTCTGAGAGAATGTTTCATGAGTTGACTTGGGGAACATACTGAAAGAGTCCATTTCAAAGAAACGTCAATTAAATTATTCTTCCTCGCCAAGACAGAAGCATATACAACACCTATGTACAACGCTCATACGTACAGATTAAGTGCTATACATCTTACCAGGCTTCATCGAGAAGAGCGATGATACCTCCAGGTTTCTGCCAAGCAATACAATACAAATCAAATTTCAATGTGATACCTCAAAATTTATGCAGTACAACAAAAGCGGTATGTTTTTTTAAGTGGAAACGATGCACAAGGGTATCAGTAAATGCTGCGAAACGCATGGTATTTTTGCAGGAATTCTATTGCACCGCTAACTTCAAATAACTTCCAATACAATCGTTGAAAATCTATTTGAACCTAATAATGCTGTCTGTCTTCCTAATAATGCTAAGTAGAATGCAGAGAAAACGAAATGAAATTGAATAAGGCTAAGTTGCTCGGACTCTCCAAAAATGTGGCCGCACCCGTGTAGGATCCTATAAAAGAGCACTACTTTTGAAGGATCCGACATGCACCCGATGACATTTTGGCAGAGTCCGAGCAACATGGGAATAAGGAAACCTTTTCAATAAGATCCAGAACATCCTGATTATCCACAAATTCTATGTAGCTCCAATCGATCTCTTCTTTAGTGTATTCCTCCTGCTCCATCTTGAACACGTGCTGGGAAGCAAATATACGCTCGTTCAGTTTCGCGCTTAGAAGAAGATATCGACAGAAATTATCGAAAATTTCAACTACAAATACCTGGTTAAAGTGTTGCTGCAGCTTCTCATTTGTGAAGTTAATGCAGAATTGTTCAAAACTGGTACACAAAAGTCGAACGAGTCAAATGTCAAAACACCACATTCAACAATAGCCGTGTATCCTCCAACGATTTAACGCCTACCTATTAGTTTTAAAACTTTCAAAACCATATATGTCGAGGACACCAATTAGAGATTTTGAGTTCGGATCTTGACCAATCGAGTTATTTATTTTGTCCACCAACCTGTAAGCAGTTGAAAACCGCGCATGTTAGTGTCAAATGATCGGTAACAGACTACATTAAACAATTCCGTGAAGACAATAGAAGCGTACCAGTCAAACAAGCGAGAATATATCGTTTTAGCAAGCCCATCTCGACTAACTGTTGCTGCATCGGGATCAAGACTTCTCTTTATTACTTCTTCGGGTGTGACCATTACACGTTTCAATAGCGCGTCTTCCAAATCCTTAAGATCGCACCTGATATAAGAATTGAATCACATCAAACACTCGACAACAAAGAATAAAGATATAAGCATCCAGTGCCCCCCCGAACTATGACCAAAGTTGCTACGACACACTCCAACTTCACAGGGTTCCTATTACCCCCTTGAACTCAATGTTAGCGGTATTTTGGTCACGCTTTTGTGCTGACGTGACACCTTTATTACATAAAATGGGCCTATGTCAGAAAAAAATATTGACAAAATTTGCCACGTTAGCTTAAAAGGTTGACAAAAATAAGCTAAAATTTAGTTCAAGGACGTAATAGAACCCCGTGAAGTTGGAGTTTGTCGTAGCAAATTTGGTCATAGTTCGGGGGGTTACTAGATGCTTTACTCACGAATAAATTAAGACAGCGAGAAGTAAAATTTGAAAGCTAAGAACATACATTAGAAGCTCAGCAACAGTTTGAAGATGGAACTTAGATTTGTCATCTTTTAAAACTGATGAATCGATTTCTTCGCCCTTTGCAAACTGAAGATTACCAAGATGAAGAACGGAAGCCACTACTCTAAAAATCGCTTCCTGAAAAAGAAACGAGTAACTTCTTAGATTCTTAGAAGCACTAAAGCTCCCGCTATGCGCAGTGTCTGTGTACGTCAGAAGCTGTTTCCAAGGCTTGAACCTGTGACCTACTGGTCGTATGGCAGTAACTTTACCGGTTACTATAAAATAAAAATGGCAGCACAAACTAAAGGAACCAGGGAATTAACCTGCTCTTGCTCACTAATGCCAACAACATCCATCGCCCTCCGTGTTGCCAGATAATCTTGGGCATCACTTACGCCAACTAGTTCATAGCAACTCGATTGATTAAGATAGTGAAACGTTTTAGGACTACCCAACTTATACTTTTCAACTACCTGTTAAGATAGGAAAACTGTCAGACGGATGTCAAGGCTATCAAATAGATGAAACGAAAGAAGCTTTGAAATCCGATTACCTCCTGAGGTGCTGCACATAGAAGGTAGAAACAATGATAGTTTCGTTCAGGATCTGAAACTTGGCAAACGCGAGATCTTTCAAGGAGGTAAGTTCTAATAGCTGCACCAGATATTCTTCCATTTTTGTCAAACTGAATCTCGACAAATTTACCAAAACGACTGTAACAACATAAGTATAAGCATTTCAGAAGAATAACCGTATGCGACTTCTTCATTGGAAACATGAGTATAACAGTATCTCACCTCGAATTGTTATTTCTAACTGTTTTCGCATTGCCAAATGCTTCAAGTACTGGATTTGACTGGAGATAAAACGGAGTTAAGAGAATAATACAACCAGTAAGTTGGCAGAAGAAAATTACTGACGACGCTTAATTCTTTATAGTACTTTTTAGAAAGAGTAAAGCATCTAGTACCCCAACGGAGGTCCTATTACAACACCCCCCCAAACCAAATTTTAACGTAAACCTTTTTAGCTGATGTAGCACCTTTTGTCAACCTTTGTAGCTGACTTGGGTGGCAAAAATACGCTAAAAATAAGTTGGGGGGAATGGGACCCCGGTAAAGTTGAGGTATGTCGTAGCAACTTTGGTCATAGTTCGGAGGGGTACTGGATGTTATCTCTTTTAGAGATGAAACAGGATTTTTCAAGATTATAGTGTTCAAATAAATGAAAAAGGATTTTAAAGTACTACTGAATATTCACATAGAGCATAGTGACACCTCTACAAGCTTTCTGTAACAAAGCAAAATAATAGTGAACTCATCAAGATCATACAGTTTACCTCTAGAACTTGCTGCTCGACAGTTCGACCTTCAGTGCTTCTACGGCCACCCAAATAAGCAAGGTATTGCATAAGCATTTTAGTAGTTTCAGTCTTACCAGCGCCACTTTCACCGCTAACCAATATTGAATTGCTTTTACCTTCATTTATCATTTGCCTGATTCATTATATAAACTTAGTCACAAATGTTGTGTTTGCGGGGTAAATCATGAGGTGGAGTGGAAGTTGAAACAGGAGTACCTGTAAGAAGAATCAGCGATAGCAAAGACATGAGGACTTAATTCGCCAAGTGGTGCTCCCTTGTATTGTTCCATCATGTGGCGATTGTATATATGAGGCAACTTTTGGAATGGATTGATGGCGATGAGAATACTTCCGGTATAAGTCTGTCACAATGTCACATTACGATACAATATGATGATAGATACACCCATCGATGCAACAATTAATCTACAGAAATTGGACTGTAAACTTACATATATTTCGTTGAGTTGATATCTTGAAGCCAAATTCTGCAACACGCCAGGCTCGTGCAAATATGATAACTTGGTCATGTCATCAACTCCAGCAGCCGGAGCATCTTCATCTTTCGGATATATTTTTGATAAATTTACTGTAACCTATTTGAATTGAAAAGTGAAAGACAGGTAAGCAGTTACGAGCGAAAACATAAGAAGGAACGAGACAGAACTTACATAATGCATTCTGAACAAAAAGAACAACACCAACTACTACGACGCTAAACAAGTTAGGGTCGACTAATGAGTAAACTGAAACTGCAAGAATAAAATAATGTTACGCGCAAAAGAGCTATAACGTACCTTCTTTCCATCAGATGTATCGACCTGAACATCCTCTCCATTAATCTGTGATACTTGTCCATCAATCCAAGCAATGGATGGATCTTCAATCCACACATGGGATCCCACAATGATATTTACTGGAGTTCCCTGCATACAATTTACCTTTCTATCAGATCAGAAAGCCAAAAGCAGAAGTACTTATCATGAGATAGAGGCTAAAGAAATAGGAACACATGCTCCGCGCGCGAAAGAACCTAGATGGTATACCCCAATTGACATGCACAATAGTTTTGCTTACATGTAAGTAGCATACATAAAGCAATTATGTTTGTTGATGCCAAAATTTCAGAACAGTACTTCGCTGGAAAAGGAAGGTTTGGAGGATGCGGATTAAGGTAGACGGGTAGAAGGTAGGACTGTGTCTCTTGCTAGTAGGTAGGTGTGTTTTGTCTTGTTATCCATGCTAGCTGTTGTAGTGTCTGGTCTTGGTGTTTTTGTAATGTTGTTGTTTCGGATAGGTCGAGTGTGCTACTTTACTTTGTGTCTACGTATTTTTTCTTGTGCTTAGATTATGTCCTACTCTAGATTGTTTTTGTCTTGAGCTGGGGGTGTTTCGGAAACATCCTCTCTATCTCACCTCTGAGGTAGTAGTACGGATTGCGTACTTTATCCTCCCCAGACCCCACTTCGTGGGAATATACTGGAGATGTTGTTGTTGTTGTTTACTTAGCTTATTAGTTTTCGGTGAGACTGATCCAGTGATGATATCAAAGGCGCGCTTAAAGCACTCTTAAGCCCTAAACCGAGGCTCAAAACGTGTTGAGCCGTAACTGCTGTCATCAAGTTTCTAAGGCATACTTTTTTACTTTATCGTAATTGTTTCCGATTTCTTTGTTCATACATTCGTCATTCATTCTTATAATTATTATTTCTATCTGTTCTCATCGAACCATACGCTTTCATTTACGCTTTAAGCCCCAACAGACCTTACAGAACATACATATGGAATGTGAAAAAGAACATAAAGTATTCCTTACCATCTTTACTATATTCAGATTACTTCTTCAGCTATACATCCATTGTATCAACAAACGCGTAAAATCGAATCACAAACAGACTAATACAGAAAATACACTACCTCCCACCAGCAACAGGTATCAGGTAACTATGCCCATTAAGGCTATAAAAGATGGAAAGATATCGAACCTGATACCTCATGGTGCTCAACCCAACTTCACTGAACCACTAGGCCACACCCTTACACTCTTTACTTATTAGCTTTCTGTCAGACGGATCCAGTGTTATCAAAGGGGCGCTTAAGCCCTAAATTGAGGCTCAAAATTGTGTTGAGCACTTCGACTCCTGTTACGTGTGCTCAACTGTTGTCATCAAGTTTCTAAGGCATACTTTTTCGTTGTCAATGAGTACTCTACACTAAACCAATTGATACTTCACTTTATCGTAACTGTTTCCTATTTCATCGTTCATATATCTATCATTCATGCTTATAATTATTAGTCTTCAACAAACACATAAATGTTTCTATTTGTTCTCATCGAACCACACGCTTTTATTTACGCTTTAAAGCCCCAACAGACCTTACAGAACATACGTATCAAATGTAAACAAGAAGAATTTTCTTATCAAAATGAGCCATTTTTTAAATCAACTCACCAAAGTAACATGTTTTTTGAGAACTTTACAAAACTAGTATAAACACTGTTGGCAGTAACGTATAATGATTTAAGAAAATAAACGGACCAAAACGACGTTAAAATAAGAATCATTACTGACAGTAATGTTAAACCAAAAACGTTACCAATGGTAACGATCGAGACTCAGCAACTCTGCCAGAGTTGATTTGGCAGAGCCGCAGAGCCTAGTTATAGTAAAACGTTACTGTCAGTAAAGATTCCTACTTTAACGCTGTCTACTGTTCATTTTGGTCCGTTAATATTTTTAAAACCTAATACGTCACTGCCAACAACGTTTATACTAGTTTTGTAAAGTTCTCGAAAAACATATTGATTTAAAAAATGACTTATTCTGATCAAAACTTGTGAAGAAGAACATAAGTATTCCTTACCATCTTTACTATATTCAGATTACTTCTTCAGCTATACATCCATTGTATCAACAAATCCAGTGTTCAAAATGGAATCAAAGTTAATCGTTAGAGATGCACAACAAATCAGAGAAGTTTTCACATCACAGGTAACCGTTGATCAAAGTGAGTATTGGATGTGAATGGATGGATGGATGTGTGTGACATTGTTTGGTTGAATAATGCTAAAGAATAGGAGAAATGTATGTTGAATTTTTCTTTATATGAAAAACACAACACATATTTTGTGGCTAGTCTGTTATCTTTTTTTGCATGAAATGAAAATATTAACTGACACTGTTACATAATTATTATTTTATTTTTTTCAAATATGTAGAACAGTACTTGTCCGCTTTTCATTTGACATGGGGTAAAGTACCAATAAATAATAAGTAATTCTACATCGGCAAAACACACGAGAGATAATGTTGGGTATATAAGTAAACAGGTCTTTCACTCTATTGACATGTTTTAAAGCGGTGCAGGTAGGGGTGTGAATGGAACGGTTTGGGTCGGTTATTGGTGAAAACCATAACCAAACCAACTTATTCGGTTTTTAAATTTCTAAAACCAAACCAAACAAGAAAAAAAAAAAAACATCAGTTTGGTTCTTGTCGGTTTAGTTTGGTTTGGTTCGATTTTTTCGGTTTATAACTTTAGCTAATGATAAAAGTTAAAAAATTTTAAAAACAAATCGAATATAACATATGAGATGTCAACCGAGTGTTGTATCTCAACCTTAAAACTAAGATGTCAACTGAGTGTTATACTTTGGTAAAACCATGAACAACGCCATATGAACGCTTCTAAAAAAATATTTAAAAATTACATTTAACAGAATGAAATGATAACCCCCCCCCCCCCCCACCCCCAAAAGGTGAATACATAAATTTGTTGCTCAAGAAGGTTCAACAAGAAAATTAAAATTAGTGACTGTTTATAGTCTAATGAATCTCAGCTGTAAATTTCAATACACAACAAAATATTATTTTCACAATTAGTATCATTTGTCATTCAAAGTGGGAAATTCATGTAGAATCTCACAAGCTACTGTCAACTGGATGAAGACAAATAACTGAATGTACTACGACTAAAGTTAAATCATGATTAAAATATAAAATGTAACAAATATTTATATTGTATTTACCAATAATATATAAATAATTATATATATATATATATATATATATACACACACACATATATATCGGTTCGGTTTGATTATTTTGTCGGTTATTTTAGAGTAAAACCAAACCAAACCAAAATTAGTATCGGTTTTTTAAAATTCAAAATCAAACAAAATCAAACTTAACCAAATATAAGTTTTTTTTAATCGATTTGGTTTGGATAGCGGTTCAGTTTGGTTAAAAATCAAACCGTGAACATCCCTAGGTGCGGGTCTAGACACAGAGCGGATAATATCACTAGTGGGCACTGGGCAGGGCTGGGTTGTTCTATTTTATAATATCATAGTTTGAATATAATAAATTTAATGTTTTGGAAAATGCATTGAGTGATAAATAGTATTAAATAACAAGGATAAAATTGGTAGAAAAGGATAAATTATTCATTGAGTTTTCAAACTGAACAAGTATTGTTGGACATCTATTTTTAATATAGTGGATTGATATTATTGGACGGCCTCCGTTCGGCAATATTTGTTCGTGTTACTAAAAATAGTTGTCCAATAATACTTATCGTGTTTGAAAAATCAATGAATAATTTACTTATTTCTAACCACTTTGCCCTTAGATTTAATTATATTCATTACGCTATACATTTTTCAAACCATTAAATTATTTATATTCAAAGAATGACATGATAAAATTACACATATTATTTATTACTTCCTCTATCCCATTTTATCTGTCCCAAATTTCCTAATTTGATGTCTTTTTTTACTTATCAAGACAAGACAATTTTTTTTCCCATTATACCCTTAGCGTAATTGATTACTTCTTGGTATTAGCATTCTTGAAAAATGTTGCAAAGAGGAGTACTATTAAAAATACACCATTAAGAATATAAATGGTGGTTTGGTATTAGTCATCCATCAATATTGGAACTAACAACAAGACACAATTAAGAAGGGCAAAATGATAAAATTACATTACTGATTATTATTTTTTTAATAGTTGTGTCATCCCAATTTAAGACGGGTAAAATGGGACGAAGGGAATATTTTTAACATGATAAAATTACACAGATTTTTGTGGCGCTAAAATATTAACTGTCACTCTTTAATTTACATCACTATTTTTTGTCTAACTATTCCCTTTCCTCCGTCCAACAATAGTTATGCACTGTTAAATTTGACACAGAGATTAAGAAAGAATAAATAATATAGAGTAATTTTATTATATCACCCTTTGAATATATTTTTTATGTGAGTAGTTTGACTCGATACAGAATTTAAGAAAGAAAGAAAGAATTTCGAAATTTATGTTCTAAAATAAATCGTCGGTATTTTTTGGTCAACTACTCCCTCCGTCCATATATTAATGTCAAGGGTAAAATAGGATAACAAAGTTGTCTTTTTTTTAATATGTCAAAAATTACAAGTAAAAGTAAAAATTCAATTAGTAAATAAGTGAGAAATAAAACCTAAAGGAACAATAAATACTATCTTCATTCACTTTTACTTGTTACATTGTGACCTGACACATTCATTAAAAAGATAATTATTGATAGGTTTATTTTATCATACGTCCATACTAGGTCATTCTTTTGAAACGGAGAAAGTAGTAAATTAGACAAATAAAAGTGAATAGCGGATATTGAAGTGTGTGATCATCTCATCTAAAAGATTAATTCTGTTAGAGAGAGTACACATTTATTATTTAATTATATTGTTAACATGCTCCTATTATTCTTAACACGCCCGCGAACCCTTTTTTTATGAGTCAAGCATGTGAAAATTCGTTTTAATAGTGAATGACGGTGAGATTCAATTCTAGGACCTCTATTTGCTCTGATACTATATTAAAGTGTGTAATCAATTTATCTAAAAATTTAAACTGTTAGAAAAAATACACTTTAATTATTTAATTGTATTTTCAATGAAGAAGATATAAACAACCTATTTAAAATAGAGTGTATATAATAAAGAGTAAATGCACTATTTTCATCCTAAACTATAAACGAAATTATTGAGACACACCCTAACCTAAAGTGGGTCCTATTACCTCCCCCCCCCCTCCCCCCCGAATTAATTAAATCGTATTTTTGATAACCTTAAGTGCCTACGTGGACCTTCAGTATGTTGATTCACGCAGTGTGCCACATAGGCCTTAAGGTTATCAAAAATATGATTTTAATTAGTCCAGAGGGTAATAAGACCTCCTTTAAATTAGAGTGTGTATCAACAATTTCGTTTATAGTTCAGGGTGAAAATAGTGTATTTTCTCTATAATAAATTAATTACAATTGGAATAGTTGTTGGTAGTGTTAATACAATACATTTTCCTAAAATTAGCAAAAGTAAACAAACAAATTCCACTCCAAAAACGTGTAAAAGATTGTGTCTTAATTCCTTTGACCTCCAAAAACATGGGAGAATTCAGTATTAATACACATTGTATTTTTATTTTATTTATAGTAAAGTCAAATCTTTACTAAACATTATGGCCGGTATGTATTATTCCACTTTAGAGTAAAAATTAATTAGTATTTGATATATAGCTGCAATAATATTTACTATATTTTTACTTGGACGGCTATTAAATTAAATACCATATAATTTGTTCAAATGAACCGACCATAATACCCCAAGGTTAATGTAGGGGCCATTTGATTTATTTTTTTGGTAGTTTGATGTATTAAAGTTTTCGGTATGCACAGAGTCCGGAAAAGGACCCCATCACAAGGGTATATTGTGTGCTCGGCGGAGTATGCATCGGTCGGGTCGGTTCGATTTTGTGCATTATCGATTCGGTTTGTCGATTTTCGGTTTTGTAAACACGCTAAACTGATAATCGAACCAATAATATATTCGGTACTAGTTTTTGTTAATCGTTTTTTAGTCTTTATCAGTTTGATTTATCGATTGAATTGATTTTTTCACATCCCTATTATGCGCAGTTTTACCTTGTACTTCTTCCACAAGGTCGTATGATATACGTTTTTGGAAATCACTTAAAACATAAATACTAGCCAACAAGGGTTGTGGTCGAGTGGTAGTACTCCTTCATCAGTAACCAGATCAGGTCTCGGGTTCGAGCTTCCTGTGAGATTTCTCAGTGCAAATTCGAATTTAAAACGGGCTCCAATGCAGTACTTAACACCGGAAGGGTAACCAAAAAAAAAAAGCATAATGAGATCATTATATCGTCATGTCTAGTATATATTTTAGAATAATTACGTGCTATTTTCCATCGAAATATTAACTGATAATCATAAAAAAAGAAACTATCTTCAATAAAAGGTCATATAATACTGATAATGTAAAAAATATAATTATATCACTGGTAAATATATATAACTTAAATCATCGAAAGAAATAATATCGGTATATAAACTTCAGATATTTTGTATGAATGAATGAATTTCACTTATTCACGCCTCGAAAAACCTGCTTCAAGTTCTCTATTAACCCAGATTTGCATTCTATAAAACATGTTAAAAGACGAATACGCTTTCTGTCGCTATTTTTACTTAAACCTGATATCTCTGATTAACTGTAAAATATAATGTACGTATAGCATGTGCATGGCGTGTTGCATGTTAATTTAAGTAATAATAAAGATTTATACTTTCGGTTTCTACTATGTATTCAATAAAGTTCCCTTTCATACTTTTTTGGTCAAAAAGTCCTTCAATAGCATTTAAAATATATTGAAATAATAATAATATGTCCAATAAATCAATCCTAATTTTAGACCTCTCAATTCATTATAAATACACAATCATTTTCTCATACATTTTCTCATCATATATCTCTCAAATATTTTGCTATATCACCTTTTATATTTTATAATATAACATTGCTAAATCGTTCGCAGTTGGTGTATTTTTATTTTTGATAATCTGTTGCTAAATAAAATTAGTGACGAATTTGATTGTTGCGAAATGAATATGAGACTACAAAGAAGCCCTATTGTATTAGCAATATTTGTGATTATTATTTCAATCATCAAACAAAATGAAGCAATTAGAATTAATCTTCTTGATGATCAAAAAGGAGGAGTAGTTTGGGAAAAAAATGTAAATATGTTGTTGTTGTTATCATCTCTCCAATGGGGTCGAGTCTCACCGCCATCACCTAATCCTGCCACTAATGCGAGCCCTGGCGGCAACGGTAAGACGACGCCAAGCGTGATCGGTCAGAATACAGTTATTTCTCCTGATCCTCTTCCTCCGTCTTCGCCTCCCCGTAAAGTCAAGGGTCTATGAAATTGGGGTAATTTGGACAGCAAATGTAAATATGTTGTTGTTATTATCGTCTCTCCAATAGGGTCGAGTCTTACCGCCATCACCTAGTCTTGCCACCAATGCAAGCCCTGGCGACAACGGTAAGATGACGCCAAACATAATCGATCAGAAAACAGCTATTTCTCCTCAACCTCATCCTCATCCTCGTAAATTGGACCACCAACTTGAAGTTGATGTGACTATAAATAGAAAATAAGTCTAACAATTGAGAATCAATGGCACTATTGACATTTCCACCAAGAATTTTGACAATTTATATATATTTATGGTACTTTAACTAAGGTATCATAATATTTTTATTTATTTTTATATTAATTTATATACGCTTATGGTGTTATAGGTGTATTTCGAAGTTTCTCAGACTATAATAAAAGAACTGAATTTTTCTTATTTATTTTATATAGAGTTTTTCATTTTATTTTCGTTATTTTAATATTTTTTTATATAATGAGCATAATGTGGATTCACCACCTACTATTTGTTGCAATTTTAATACATTCTTATGTATATAAATTTATACTCCATATTAAAGTATTGAGCTAAAATAAATCTAATATAATATATACAAAGCTGCATACGCCTCTAATACTGTAAGAGATAACTGGCATGTTTGTTAAAAAAGAATAATTATCTCAAAATAATTAACATGTTTAAATAATCAAGAGATCATTGGACATATTTTTCTAACTTTACTCTTTGTAATTTAATGGAAGTGTAATTAACACCAATAGGTAATTGTTAGAGTTGTGACCCGATTTTTATTGATCTGACCCTAAAAGTTTCGCGGTGCAACCCATGTTTGTGATTTTTTGTAGGATCAGTGGTGGTTTCTGGGATCGGGCCTGGAGCCCACCACTGATCCCGTTGGGGGTGCGGGGTGAAGTTCTCGCGGTATGGACCTTTATGTTTTTTGGCCTAGGACTTATTTGTACACACGTATTATATAAGTGCATTTAGTGGGTCGTTTTGGACGTGACAAAATTACTTCATTGAGACTACGTCTCCTACATTGTACTCCTCTCCATTATAGTGAAAATCCTCCTCCTCTGCCTGTGGTTTTTTCCGCAAGCATTTTCACGTAAATTTGTGTGTTTCTTGTTTTTCCTTTTGCTTGTGGTTTGCTTATTTTCTGGCCGATCATAACAGTAATGACAATAGTTAATGTAAGTTTAATAGGGTCATATTAGTCAATTTACATTTCTTATTAATTTCTTCTTAATAGTTGTGCGAAAGAAAAACATGTCAAGTAATATGAAACGGAAGAAATATTATATAGTAGATCAAGTACCAACCAAGGGTAAAATAATTAAAAAGCCCCTCCTAATTAATATTCTCGAGAGAGGTGTAAAAAAAAAAAAATCACGATAAATAATTTGAGACAGAGGGAGCTACAGATCATAAATGACCTTATCGAGCTTTGAAAATGAAGAAATTCTCGATAACAATCCTCTCATATAGGTCCTACACGATGCGAATTAATCGAGCTAATAGTTAAACAAATATAACTTGGTATAATTTTTTGTTCTTATGTTACTTTAATTATTTTCTTGTTAAAATAAATGGGCAGAAAACATCTTATTTTTTTTTCTTTCTAATATTATGAAAGTCAATTTTGTTAGTCTCTTCTCTCACATGACTCTTTCAAAAAAAAAAAAATTAATCACAAATTGACTATTTCAATTCAATTTCTGTAAATTTTACGTCAATTAAATAGTCAACAGTCAAAATTCTTGAAATTGAAATTAATAACACGTTATGAAAGTTGTATAAATACACCATAACAACTTTCAGAATTATATTCTCATCACAAATTAACACACCAAAAATTCATATTGATTGTGCACTATTTTTTTTTTACCAAAAAAAAAATAAAAATTCAACATGGCAATCAGTACACAAAGTTACAAATTTTTTAATATTGTTTGTATAATCTTGATTTTTTTTATATTCCTAAATATGAAAAAATGTGATGCAACAAGATTATTTAAACATGAAAATTATCTTTTGTTACCATCACTGCAATGGCGTCCTGTTCGTCCTCCTAGATCTAATCCTGGTACGAATTCTCGTACAAACATAGCAAGTCAAGTATCAGAAAGAAACTTTGCTGGTCGTAAAGAAATTGCTCTTCCGCCTCCTCCGCTTTCTTTTTCGGGTAATATCGAGCATCGACAACAGAGACAAAAAGCATTACGTGATTTTCTTTCATCCGTCTAAGTCTTGATCGACAGAGCGAGCGGGTATTCGTGTTTGTGGGAGCTAGGTAGAATAAGATATAAGTTTAGATGCGCATAAATTGACTTGAATATCAGTGTAATCAACCGACGACAGAGTCGTATGACAGAGTTATTAATTTTTTTATTTTTTACATGTACATTCTCTATCGATAATGATATTTCTTATTTTTATTATTAGTGAGACGATTTATATGTACCACACAAACATCGAACGATCTATGGGTTTGTTTTATATCTTAAGTTTCAAAAATCTACTTCATATTTTTATGGGATAATACTCACAAAAATACCTGAACTTTGACCGGATTTTCAGTTGAGCATACCGAACTTTGCGGGGGTAAGACTTTTTAAAGTGGATTTAATTTCCTTCCGAAACTCTATGCCCAGTTTTGGCAGTTGGCGGTGTAATACACGCGCTAGTCTCATTTTTACACGTGTATCGGTGCGTATAATACACACGTCAACCTCATATTTATACGTGTCTAGTGGGCAGATATATGTCATTAAAATACGAAAGGAAAAAGTCTAGAGGGTAATAGGACCCCTGCAAAGTTCAGTATACTCAACTGGAAATCCGAGTAAAGTTCAGGTATTTTTGTGAGTATTATCTCTATTTTTATTATTAGTGAAACAATTTTATAGATACCACACAAACATCGATCGACAATTTATACATACCACACACCTTAACTTACCATATTTACATAAATTTTCATCCTTATAAAGTAATTACATAAATTTCAACTAATTATGTATCTTCGTTGGATATATCGGGAGCTAATTATGTATCTCGATAGATCCAAAATTGAAAAAATGTATCGGAAGCTAATTATATATCTTTGCGAATTAAAGGAAAAAATGTATTTTTATTGGATCTTTTATGTATCTTGACAAATGTAAAATTAAAAAAAAAATTACTGAAAGCTAATTAAGTAGATTTACAAAGGAAAAAATATATCTTCGTTGGATGTATCTGGAGCTAATTATATATCTCGAGTCTCGACAGACCCAAAATTGAGATTTTCAGTATCTATGCAAAATATCGAGATTATTTTCTGTAATTAAGCTCCAAATTATAGAAATTTGTATTGTTTGCCCAATAATTAAACAAAATTGAAAAGTAGCATAGGGTTGTCTACTTTGTGATTAGTAATACAAACAACAAACATAAAATTATGAAGTTCCTTTTTTTTTTCTTTCAGTCATTTTCCCCAGATATATATATATGACTAAATTAATAATTCAATTTATGAATTTCTTTATGTGACCCCATGTAGTCAATAGTCAAAATTAAACAATAAAAATTGAAAATACAGATTTTTGAAAGAATTAAAATCATAGAAATACATAACACGTTGTGAAAGGTTATAAATACACTATAAAATGTCACTACCAAATTCATCAAAAATCAAATATTCTTACAAAATTAAATCAACATGGCAACCCAAAATAACAATATTTTTGCAACTTCTTGTTGTGTTATGTTGCTAATTTTTTTCATGTTCAAAACAATTGAAGCAACAAGATTCATTGAACGTGAAGAAAGTCTTTTGTTATCATCTATGCAATGGCGTTCGGTTCGTCCTCCTAGATCTAATCCTGGTACAAATTTTCGTACAAATGTGACAAATCAGCTGATACTAAAAAGAAACTTTGCAGATCGTAAGGAAGTTATTGCACATCCTCCTCCACTTCCTAGTAATTAACGAAAATCCGCATCAGCAATAACAGGTGTTAGGTATTATCATATGTCAGTGAATTAATTTATTTATTAGTTTAAGTTATGTGCACCGTCAGTGTATAAAATATTTTACACTATAAGTTAACTTGACCTGCTATTTTTTAGGTTATTCAATTATTTACATAAGAATTAAAAAAAGAAAAAATTAAGTAACCTGCAATAGCATGTCAAGTTTACCTGATAGTGTAGAATATTTTGTTCACTCACGATGCAGGAAACTTATACTCTTTATTTATTTTGTATGTATCAGACAATGTACTAATTTTTCATAGTCCAACTATAGCCATGCAGTAATTGGTGGAGTATTTAATATTATAATAATCTTATTTATTGCAAACTTGTGTTATTAATGATTGTGTATTGATAAATAGAAGGTGATATATTGTCAAGTTTTATTGAGCTTGTTTATAGTAAAAGACAAAGGGCATCTATTAAATTATTTTAAAGTATAGTTTATTTTGATCGGTTCAAATTCACGTCAATCCGTTCATTTGATACTGGTACTCCCAATTGCAAATACAAAGCACATTTGTCACCACTAGGGATTGTGGTGCAATTTATGAGAATTTTTTATTTTTAATCAGAAATTTTGAGTTCGAGTTTGATGAATTGACCTGAAGAAATAGGG
This sequence comes from Capsicum baccatum var. pendulum, assembly GCA_030864225.1. NCBI lineage: Eukaryota > Viridiplantae > Streptophyta > Magnoliopsida > Solanales > Solanaceae > Capsicum > Capsicum baccatum. The sequence goes on from CM061555.1 coordinate 237,210,958, forward strand.
TCAGACCTAAGGACGAGGTTTAATATATTTTTTACTCGTTAATAGTTTGGTCCAATCATATTTTCGTGATCAGTGTTTTAAAAAGTAGTTTTGAGATTCGCCCTGGATTTCTAGGCGCACGTGTCACTTAGTTATGTGAGGTTTATGTTTTAAGTATACTAAAAAGTAAAAATAGACGTCCAACAATTAATACCTTTGTTGTAACACACCTCAACTTTGTGGTGCTCTTATGACCACACTCGACTGTTTATTACTGTATTTCTGCGGCATATATTTGTCTAGTTGGACCACTTCAGACCCTCACGCGATCAGTGTGCATCTATTCACGCAGTGGTCCAACTAGGCATATATATGCAACAGAAATACGAGAATAAATAGTCGGGGGGGTCATAGGACCCTTGCAAAGTTAAGGCGTGTTACAACAAATTTCGTCAAAGTTTAGGTATATTTCAAACCTTTTTCCCTTGAAAAATCAATAAATAATTTACCGTTTGCTCCATTTTATCCTTGCTATCAAACCAGTAAATAAAATAAAAATACGACAGACAATTTAAGCCGGTGAAAGTATATGACTAGTTCAATTCAATTTCTCAATTTCTTTATGATACCAAAGTAGTCAATAGTCAAAATAAAACGATGAAATTGAAAATAGAAATTTTCAAAAGAATCAAACTCTTTAGCAATATATAATTACACGTTATGAAAGTGTTATAAATACATTAAAACTCCATCAAAATTTCATTATCAAATTCATCAAACAAATAAAACTCTTAAATTCATTTCCAACAAATTAGCAAAATCAACATATGGCAACTCAAAATTATAACAATTTTTATACAACTTCTTGTTGTATATTAATATTGTTTTTTTTCTTTTTCCTAAGTCAAACGAGTGAAGCAACAAGATTTATTAAACATAAAGAAGATCAAGAAGATGAAAGTATAATTAATTTGAAGGGAAATGGAAAATATCTTTTACTATCATCTCTCCAATGGCGTTCGGTTCGTTCTCCTAGATCTAATCCTGGCACCAACTCGTTTACAAACATAGCAAGTCAGATATCAGAAAGAAATTTTGCAGGTCGTAAGGAAGTTGCTCGTCCTCCTCCACTTCCTTCTTTCCATAACGAGTATCCCCAACACAAACAAAAAAATGTTGGTGGATTTTTTCGATCGGTCGGTGCATTGGTGGATAGAGTTTTCCGATATTTTTACTAATTGAAGATAGCATATATTGGTTAAATAGAAAAAAAAAAAAAAAAAAAAAAAAAAAGGTCACCAAAAATAGCATGGACACATCGTTAAGAGACACAATATAGAATTTTTTTTAATTATTATTAGTTTCATTATTTATTTATTTTTTGTATAAATGGCCATCATATTTCACAAAAGAAGCAGATGGAGAGAAAAAAATGGCTCAATAAATCACAGTATAGCCATTGCAATAATTATTTGTAGATCCATTTTAATATTATAATCTTATTAATACTTTTTATTTATTGCAAAAGTTGTTACTCCCCACGTTTCATTTTTACATTTTACCTTACTTGTTTATTTTCGTAAATCAATAGCATTTTATTTTTTTTTCATATTATTTTTAATATTAAAAATAACTACATAAATAATAGTAGTCAAATTTAAAATCTCAATAAATTATTAATAAAATTAATTTATTTAAATACACCTATAATTAAAAAAAATTAAGAAGTATATTAAGTTAAGTTAACATAAGCCAAGTAAAATAAACGGAGGGAATATATATTAATGATTTTGAGTCTTGATTCATTAGCGCACAAACATTCCCCCAACAGAGCTAAAAATGTAATTTCTATTAGGTAAAAGTTTTATGTTAAAAATAGTTGTTCAATTTTATTTGTTAAATTTGAAAAATTATGAGATAATTTATTATTTTATATTTATTTTATTATTATTATTAAATATTAATGCATTTTTCAACATTTGAATAACTTAAAATTAACAACTGTTATAGTAAAATTAACCTTTTATTTTATTTCGTGGAAATGAATTTGAATGATTAAGCTATTGCTTTGGATTTAACTGCCGATTAATTAAAATTTTATTTATTTAACGTCTCAATGCATATAATTTATTTGTTTATAAACATAATAAAAGAAAATTAAATAAAAAATTAATTAAACAATAAAAAAATACCTCCTAATGATATTAACACCTTGTTCAGAATTTCTTAACCTATTCAGCTCAAATAAGTTCCTATCTTAATATAAAAAAAAATATCTTAAATACTGCTTTTTTTAAAAAAAACAAAATCTTAAATAAATGTGAAGAGTACCCTCATTTTTACTTGGTGACTAATAATATGTCTAGATCAAATATTCAATTTCTAAAATCTTTGTGACGCAAAGTAGTCAACATTCAAAACAATACCATTAAATTGAATTAAATTAATTAAAGTTGTAGAAATTAATAACTCATTAAGAAAGGGCTATAAATACACTAAATTTCCATCATAATTTTACCAAAATAAATCAACATGGTAGTACAAAATTATAACAATTTTTATGCAAATTATTGTTGTATAATCTTGTTTCTATTATTTTTCATAAGCATGCAAACAAGTGATGGAGCAAAATTACTTGAACATAAAGAAGATATAATTTGGAAGGGCAATATTGGAAAATATCTTCTCTTACCATCTTTTCAATGGCGTCCGGTTCAATCTCCGGGGCCAAATCCTGGAACGAACTCCTTTACAAACGTGACAGATCAGATATCAGAAAGAAACTTTGCAGGTCGTAAAAAGGAAGTTGTTCATTCTCCTTCGTTATCTCCTTCCAGCAATGAGTATCCACGACAGAGACAAACAGTTGGTGGTGGTTTTCTTCCATCGACCAGAACATTGATGGACAGAGTTTCTCGCTATTTTAACTCAGTTAGAGATAATTCTGGAACAAACTCCTTTACAAACGTGGCAGACCAGATATCAGAAAGAAACTTTGCAGGTCGTACTAAGAAAGTTGTTCATCCTCCTCCGCTATCTCCTTTCAACAACGAGTATCCACGACAGAGACAAACAATTGTTGGTGATTTTCTTTTCCATCGACCAGAACATTGACGGACAGAATTTTTTGCTACTTTAGCTAATTGAAGGTAGCAGATATCCGGTGAAATAATGAAAAGACTTATTAATAGAACTTTATTGAAAGAAAGAAAGGCTAAGGTTTACAATTTAATCTGAAAAGTATAAAAACTGACTAAACCAAAAGTAGGCTATATATACATAGCCAATAACCTAAAGGTCCATAAACTAAAGGCCCAATAACATATGGGCTAACATCCCCCCTCAAACTCACAATGCAACAGCAATAAGCATTGAGAGTTTGTCACACAAAAAACGAAATCGAGACGCCGACTGAGCCTTCGTAAAAAGGTCAGCAATCTGCAAAGACGATGGAACAAAAGGAAGCGATATGGTCCCGAGCTGCAAATGATGACGGGTGAAGTGACAATCAATCTCAATGTGCTTCGTACGCTCATGGAAGACAGAATTCTTTGCAATTTGTACCGCACTTTTGTTATCACAATGCAGGGGAGTAGGCATAGAAATGTGAACCCCCATATCTGCAAGAAGCCAACGTAACCAAATAATCTCACATGTAGTCACAGCCATGGCACGATACTCAGCCTCCGTGGAAGATCTAGAGACAACATCTTGTTTCTTGCTCTTCCACGAGATTAAAGAGTCTCCAAGAAACACACAAAAACCAGTGGTGGATTTACGATCATTGCGATCTCCATCCCAATCAGCATCACTATAGGCTCGCAACTCGAGAGATGACGTCGAGGGAAACAAGAGATTCTGAAACTGAGTGCCACGAAGATACCTTAGAATACGAAGTACAGCTCCCCAGTGCACAGAAGTAGGAGCAGTAACAAACTGGCTAACAACATGAACTGCATGTGCTATATCTGGACGAGTAACCGTAAGATAAACCAAACTACCCACAATAGTCCGATAAAGACTCGGATCTGATAATGGAACACCATCACTAGGAGAGTAACGTGCATTGGTTTCAAGGGGAGTATCTACAGTCCTGTTGTCAGAAAGACGCGCCCGTGTAAACAAGTCAGATATATACTTAGTCTGAGAAAGAAGATACCCTTTCTTAGACTGAGCCACCTCAATACCCAGAAAATAACGCAGCAAGCCCAAGTCCTTCATTGCAAATCGATGAGCCAAATCATGCTTCAATAACTCAATACCACTATGATCATCACCAGTAATAATCATATCATCTACATATAAGGACAATAGAATTCGCCCTGCACTTGTATATCTAACAAACAATGCTGAATCATGGTTACTCGGGACAAATCCAAGGGAAGTAATAACAGTGGAGAATTTCTCAAACCAAGCACGAGGGGCTTGTTTGAGACCATATAAAGCTTTTCGAAGCCGACAAACTTCACCTGGCTGGTGGTCAATACCTGGGGGAGGAGTCATATAAACTTCCTCGTGGAGATCACCGTTCAGAAAAGCATTCTTGACATCCATCTGAAATATCTTCCACTGTCGAACGGATGCAACAGCAATCACAGTGCGAACAGTCGTCATCTTTGCTACGGGGGAAAAAGTCTCCTCATAATCCATACCATATTGTTGTGAGTACCCTTTTGCCACAAGTCTCGCCTTGTATCGCTCAACAGACCCATCAGATTTTGTTTTTATCTTATACACCCATCGACAACCAACCGCATGCTTACCAGGTGGGAGAGTAACCAAATCCCATGTATGTGTATGATGAAGAGCAGCAAGTTCCTCAGCCATAGCATTCTGCCAAAGAGGATCAGACACAGCCTCTCTATACGACTCAGGTTCAGACAAATGATGTATGTTTGCAATAAAGGAAGCAAATGAGGCTGAATATGTAGAATAGGAAAAATCTGGCAGTTTGGTGGACTTACAAGGTCGAGTAGACCTCCTCAGAGGTGGTGGGTCTCCAGTCTCAACAGTCGAAGGAGCAGACTCAGGCACAGGCGAGGCTGAAGCACTATCAGGTGGCACACCAGATGGCATGGATGAATCCGGAACTGGAACCTCTATGTCAATCCCAAAGGGATCAATAAGCCGAATATCTGACTTTGTCACATCATGGGTTTTAGCTGGAATGGAATAAAAAGGAATATGTTCCAAAAAAGTGACATGTCGTGAAACATATAATTTCTGACTTACAGGATCATAGCAACGATATCCTTTTTGTCCAATACCATACCCCAAAAACACACATATAGCTGATTTTGACCCTAACTTATTTCGTTCAACATGAGGACGAAGAACAAAGCAAGTACATCCAAAAACTCGTAATGCAGAATAATTCGGCGGGTGACCATATAGTTTCTCAAACGGAGACATCCCTGAAGTCAATGCAGTAGGAATACGATTAATCACATATACAGCAGTTAGGACTGCTTCTCCCCAAAAAATACTAGGAACCTCTGCAGACAAAAGTAAAGAGCGTGCTGTCTCAACAATATGACGATGTTTTCTTTCTGCCAGACCGTTCTGCTCAGGAGTGTCGGTACAAGATGACTGGTGTATGGTACCATCAGAGGCAAGTAACTGAGTGAAGTCATTAGAGGTATATTCACCCCCTAAGTCACACCTGAAACACTTTATCACAGCCGAATGTTGTGTTTTAACAAGGGCTCTAAAGTTGTTGTAAATGCCAAAGAAATCAGATCTGCGTTTCATAAGATACACCCAGGTATAACGAGTATAGTCATCTATAAACGAAACATAATAGGTCGATCCACCCTTAGTGGAAACTGGCGCTGGTCCCCATACATCAGAATGAATAATATCAAAAGGAGCAACAGAATAAGACACACTTTTATTAAACGGTAAGGCAGAAAATTTTGCCAGTTTACAACCACTACAATCTGAAATATCACTAGTGTTCACATGACCCAAAGCACCACTAGAGACCAAAAAACGTAAACGTGAAACTGACACATGTCCTAATCTGGAATGCCAAAGATAAAACGGAGAAGACAAAGGACTCAAACGAAAAGAAGATAAATCTATGCTAGAGGCAGCAACTGCAGACACTTTGAGATTCTCCAAGACATAGAGTTCCCCCAACCTACGGCCGGTCCCAATCACCCTCTGAGTGTGTTGGTCCTGTATAACACAAACAGATTCAGAAAAAAACACCCAATTACCAGCCTTACACAACTGACTGACCGAAACAAGATTTAAAGCAAGTTTGGGAATGTAATAAACATCAGAGAGGACAATGTGAGGGGTAGTAACAGAACCAACACCCTCGACTGACATAGGTACAGCACTCGCGGACATAACAGAAATTGGTGAAATGGGTGACAAAGAACCAAACGATGACAAATGAGGGGACATGTGATGAGACGCACCAGAATCCAATATCCACAGGGAGGAAGGAATACCTGAGGTACTAGAAGAAACTGAACCCGAATGAGACATAGATGCTGACATGGCCGTAGGATTAGAAACGAAGAACTGTCTGAACTGTTCGAAAACCTGGGGATCCAACGCAGAAGGTGGCATAGTGCTAACAGACTCAACATCTACAGATGGTGCAGCAGCAGCAAACTGTGGAGGACGAGATGACCATGGAGGAGCACCAGAGGAGCGTGACGGAGACTTTTGCTGCCCATATTTCTGTTGCTGCCCAGATTGAGGTTGTTTGACCTTGTTAAGTAACAACGGACACTGAGCCTTCCAATGATTTTTCTGTTTGCAGAATGCACACTCATCAAATGCAACTTTAGGAGATTGTCGAGTCTGAGTACGTGGTGGCCTAGACTGATCAGTTGAAGCAGCAAACACGACAGGAGTAGTAGTTACTTTAGACCCTTGAACCACTTGAGACTTGATACGAGTCTCCTCTGCAATCAGTTCATGAACCACAGAATCAACAGTAGGGAGGGGAGATCGATGAAGGATTGTTCCACGTAGGCCCTCAAAGTCAGAACGTAGTGCCATCAAAAACTGAACCAAGCGTTGCTCTTCCCGTCTAGCAATGTACGGCCCAAAACCTTTTAACTCTGCAGATTCAGTAAGTGCCAATTGATCCCACAAATCCGACATGGCAGCATAAAAATCTTGAATACTGAGGTCATGCTGTTGAAGAGCACGGATATCATACTCCAACTGGTACTGTTTAGCAAAATTAGACTGAGTGTACAGTCTTTCCAAATGATCCCAGACCTCCTTTGCTGTGTCATACTTAGCCAATTGCATACCAATTGACTGAGTTACAGAATTGTTGATCCAAGTGATAATCTTGGAGTTATTAGTTTCCCATAAGTCCACCAACAAATCAAAATTTTCAGTTGTATCATCGATAGGTCTTGGTTTTACTCCAGTGATATAACCCCACATATTCTTCCCACGAAGAAAATTCTTCATGACATAACTCCAATAGGCATAGTTCTTACCATCTAATTGAGTACTAATGGACTGGAGAGAATCATCCTTTCCAGTCATTGTAAAAAAAAAAAAAAGATGCAAAACCCTAGGTTGAACAATTCCGAACGAACAACAATGGCAGCAAGCAAAAGAACGAAAGACGAACAATACCAGACAGCAAACGAAGACAGCAACGAATCAATCCAACGAAAACAGCAAACGAATACAGCAGCACCTCAAAAAAGAAAATTCGGGGCTCCGCCCCGAACCCCGGACGGGGGCGCGCTGCCCCCCGTACCCCCCAGCGAACTCACCGCGAAGTTCGATCCGCGCAGTAGGTGCCTGCTACAAAATCTTCAACCAACAAATCAAAGGACATGGATCGAACTAGCTTTGATACCATATTAATAGAACTTTATTGAAAGAAAGAAAGGCTAAGGTTTACAATTTAATCTGAAAAGCATAAAAACTGACTAAACCAAAAGTAGGCTATATATACATAGCCAATAACCTAAAGGTCCATAAACTAAAGGCCCAATAACATATGGGCTAACAAGACTCACCAAAAATAGCATGGACACATAGTTAAGACACACAATATGGGATTTATTTTTGTATAAAATATAAATGATCATCATGCTTCACAAAAGCAGCATTTAATATTGTAATTCTTATTGATAGGTTTCATTTATTTCAAACATTGCTATTAATGATTAAACTAAAAAATTTATATAAATGATAGTAACTATCAGGTTCATTTTATTTGTTACTTTCTCCGTTTCGTTTTAGTTAACTCACTTTTTAAAAATATTTGTTTAAATTTAGTTGTCTGATGAAATCAAGAGAATTTTATTATGTTCTTCCAATATTATCCTTAATATTAAATGATTAAACAAAGTATATTTACTTAAATTTATATTTTCGAAGCATAATTAATAAGACTAATTTGGTAAGATAAACCCTCTAATTAATATTTTTTAATGGGTATGCCAAGTCCATTGGGGTCAACTAATATGAAACGAAGGGAGACTTAGTAACTTTTTTTTTTCTCAGTCTGCATAGAGCCTTTATTTATTTATTTATTTCACTCAATATTCGTATTGGAGTTTCAATTAATTTAGATTGTGCACCGCATAATCCATGTTAGAGGTGACGCTCCCAACTGAATTACTCGATATCTAGGGCTCGCACCTAAAATTTTTAATCAAGGGTGAAGCAGTTCTACTGAACTTATCACACTTACACAAATTTCCAACCTTATAAAGTAATCACAAAAATTCAAATAATTACGTATCTTCGTGGACGTATCGGGAGCTAATTATATATCTCGACAAATCCAAAATCAGAAAAAATATATCGAGATCTGATTATGTATCTTTACCAAAAAAAATGTATCTTAGTTTGATGTATTATGTATCTCGACAGACCCAAAATCGAAAAAAAAAATGTATCGAAATCTAATTATGTATCTTTAGAAAGGAAAAATTGTATCTTCGTTGGATGTATTATGTATTGGAAAAAATATTCCGGGAGCTAATTATATATCTTTACAAACAAAAAAAAAAATATCTTCGTTGAATGTATCGGGAGCTAATTATATATCTCGAAATTTATATTTTTTTTTAGCTCACATATGACTAGTTCAATTTCTTGAATTTTTTTTTTCTAATGTCAAGTAGTCAATAGTCAATGTCAATTCCACATATCATGAAATTGAAAAAGAAAAAAACACTATAATTTGAGAAAAATTCAAACTAAGTTGTAGCAACACGTTATATGATAAGGTTATAAATACACCAAATATCTCATTACCATATTCATCAAAATCATATACTAAATTTATTTTCTATCAAAATTAAATCAACATGGCTACACAAACTAACAATCTTTTTGCTACTTCTTGTTGTGTAATAATACTATTTCTTTTTTTGTTCCAAATTTTGGAAACAAGTGAAGGAGCAAGAATTCTTGAACATAAAGAAAATCTTTTGTTACCATCTTTGCAATGGCGTCCGGTTCGATCTCCCGGATCTAATCCTGGTACCAATTCTCGTACTGACATGATAAGTACACAGATATCAGAAAAGAACTTTGCAGGTCGTAAAGAATTTGCTCGTCCTCCTCCAGTTCCTTCTTTCCATAATGAATATCAACAACATAAGATATCAATCGCGACCAACATGGCTACCCATTGAAGATCGATGATAAGTCACGTAACGCATGCAGCATCCACCAACGAAATAGTAAACCATAGGCGTGTTCATCCTGATTTCTGAACGATAAATAGACGATGCACCATCCATATTGCTACCACCATAGGAATAAATATTATTACTCTCTAATTATGACTCAAAAAATTACTCAATTGATAACTATTGTAAGATATAGGACCTTTGTTTATTTATTTTATTTTTTATTTTTATTTTTTATTTGTATCTACCATCATGCTTCACAAAAGAAGTAAAAGAATGGTCAATATACTAATGCTTCATAAGGCAACAATTATTAATGGAATAACTTATATCATCTTTTATTGATTTAATTATTGCAATTATTTTTGTTTATATGATTGAGTCAAAATAGGTTGAACATTATTTTTCATTGAGGTAAGGATCCAGTACCCTCTTGAACCGTGATCAAAGTTGCTACGACATACTTCAACTTCTCATGAGTTCTATTACCCTCCTGAATTCAATTTTGTTTTTTTTTTACATCATTTTGTGCTGACGTGACGCCTTTATTATATAAAAATGGAGCTCATATCAAAGGTGTCACGTCAGCTAAAAATGTGTCACATCAATTAAAAAAGGTGACAAAAAAATCCTGAACTTAATTTTAGTTTATTTTTTATACTCTTTTGTGCTGACATTGACACCTTTATTATATAAAAATGGAGCTCACATCAAAGGTGTCACGTCAGCTAAAAATGTGCCACATCAGCTAAAAAGGGTGACAAAAATATACTAAAATTGAGTTCAGGGGGTAATTGGACCCCTGTGAAGTTGGAGTATGTCGTAGCAAATTTGGTCATCGTTCAAGGGTACCAGATGTTTTACGTTTTTTTCATTTAATACATGATATGTCTATTTAAATCAGGTCAATTTGGGTGATCGAGTTGGAGTATGACCCATTATAGGGCTATTTATACCAGAGGCGGATGTAGAGTAGAAGGTGTGGGTTTCCGGGAACCCACATCCGCGACCATAAGGCTTAAAATTACATAAAAAAATCGTTAAAAGTTATAAATTTTAATAGATGGGAACCCAAAACTAAACCAAGAGATAACTTAATGGTAGGAAATGAGCCCTTAGGAACCCACAAGTTTGAAATTCTGGATTCGACTCTGATTTATACCCCTTCTGTTACTAAACTTAACTAATTTGGATGAATTTTCCCAAATCAATAAAAATCATCTGATTTCAATTTAAACTATTCATTTTGAATGAATCCTTAATTAAATTCGAGTCGGGACCCACCAAACTCTTACTTGACTTTGGTCGTTTTTAATATTCTACATGACCTAGTATTTTAGTAAATTTAACTTACGAGTTGCCTAATGCGTTTCAACGAAAGCAATAAAGACAGTAAGTACTGAACATGATAGTCTTACGTGAAAAATAGCTGGCTCACAAAAGGTGCAAAAAATCACGATTCGTACCTCTGAAAGATTTAAAACCACCTTCATTAAATGTAATGAGCCTCTCAACAAAAGATTGCAATCTCTGTAATCTAAGAAATTATAAACTCCAATTCCTAATATTCAACAATCTCCCTAGACTGTTAAATACCACTTCAAGTTTCCCGACTAGAAAATTAGGCAACAAAACTCTTGCAACGCTAGGAACTAACTCTAGTTCCTAAAAACACAAACCTTACAAGGTTTGCGTTCCTAAGTCTTCGGATTATCCCAACTTAGGCTCAAATTTCTAAATCAGTTTATAACACATTGGCACCTTTACCTTTATTATATGATAATGGAGTTCACGTCAAAGGTGTCACGTCAGCTAAAAATGTATCACGTCAGTTAAAAAGGGTGACAAAAATATACTAAAATTGAGTTAAAGGATAATAGGACCCCTGAGGAGTTGGAGTATATCGTATCAAATTTGATCATAGTTCTGAAGTACTAGATGCTTTACTCCTTTTTTCTTTCAGTTAATCATGGTATAACTATTTAAATCAGGTCAATTTGGGTGATCGAGTTGGAGTATGATCCATTATTTTCACATATTGACCCAAACAAATTTCGAGCGAGTTAAGCATATGACACATTTATTGACTTGATCAGCCTCGATCGGCTCATTTTAAATTTAAAATTTAAAATTTTTTTTTTCACTAAAAGTCTATTTTTTTCAGATTAGTGTGTCAAAATAATTAACAAAAAATCTATAATTTTTTTTCATAAATGAGGAAGACAACATCACTATTATTTTTTTTTAAAAAAAAGAAAATTAATTTAAAAAAGAACGACATTGTCTATCGCATTTTTTATCTATTATAATTTTTATTTATTTTTTGCTAAAAAAGCGATAGACAATGTCTCAATGTCCGTCGCTTTTTTTTTGAAATATTGTGTCAAAATAATTAATAATTAATTTATAATTATTTTTTTATAAATATGATGGAAAAAATAATTTTGTAAAAAATAAATAAAAACTAGGACAAAATTATTTTTCGTAAAAAATAAATAAAAATTAGTTTTATTTCATTAATAAATAAATAATTTTTATATTTTAAAAAAATAAATCAAATATAATTTTTCTTAGAAAGCGACGGACAACGTCGCTTTCATCCGTCGATTTTTCGATCAAATTTTTAATAAATAGACTATTAGGGCAACACTCGCTTTCATTTCTCTTTTCCTTTCTCCTCTCCGCCACCTCTCTCTTTCTCTCTTTATTAATAAATAAATAATTTTTAGATTTTAAAAAATAAATTATATATATATATATATAATTTTTTTGAAAAGACAACGGACAGTGTCGTTTTCATCCATCGTTTTTTTGGTCGATTTTTTAATAAATAGACTATTAGGGCAACGCTACTTTCATTTTCTTCTCTCTTTCTTTTTTTCTTTCTTCTCTCCGCCGCCTCTTGAAAGGCGATGCCTAAACTAGTCGGACTTAGCTCTCTTTATTTCTCTTCTCTCCGTCATCGTATCGCTGGTAAACTCCTCTGCTGTTTCTTTTTTTTTTTTTTTTTTTTAATTTTTCTATTGAAATAATTTATTTTATTTTACTGTAACTCAAATCAAAAATAGAAACTTTGTGTTTGGATTTCTAACATGTGCACATAGGAAATACTACTAAGGGACTTTTATACAATAGTGAAGATGTTTTTTCATGTTTATAAATAAGTGGGTTTAAATTTTTCTTTTACATAAAGATTAGCTTAAACTTTCACTATTCATGTTTACTTGTGCACGATATTAAAAATAGATGTTCAACAATATTTGTCAAACTTGAAAAATCAACAAATAATTTATCATGTTTTACCCATTTTACCATTGCTATTAAGTATTTCCTCGATTCCATTTTACTTGACCTTCTTCCTAAATTTATTTGTTTCAAATTAGTTGTTTATTTTCGCAAATCAAGAGTGTTTTATTACTTCTTTTTCATATTACCCTCAATATTAAGTACTTAAATAAAGAAAATAGTAATAGTTTGAGGTGGCATTAAGCATCCCTAGCGGTACGAAAAGAGGGGTCGTGATGATATCATCTACGTTCGTACCGTTCCTCGTGGAGTAGATCCCGCATCCAACCAAGTCTTTGACCAGGGAACGGGAGAATTCCCACTACCGCTGCCAGGCCAGCCAGGCCATGAGCACGGTGGGAGCGGGCTTCCCAAGAAGCCAGCCCGAGATTTGGAATTTCAAGACATCATTAATATTAATAGGGTTAATCTTGTAAAATATACTTCTAACTAATACTTTCTTAATGAGTTTGTCAAGTCAAAAAACGCCAAGTAAAATAAAAAGAGGGAGTAATGTTCATCACCTAATGAATTTCTCAAAATATAAAGTTTATTATATTTAAAGAGTGATACGATAAAATTATTTTTATTATTTATTGATTCTTAGAATGTATGTCAAGTGAATAGTGATATTGGAACAACAATTAGGCCATTTTAGTGACAGTTAACAAAGCTCTATGTGCTTATGGCAAAATGAGTTGGGAGAGGAGAAAATTATTCATGCATTTAGTTAAGATAAAATGCATTATTTCTACCCTGGACTATAAACGAAATTATCGAGACACACTTCAACTTAAAGAGGTCCTATTACCCCAGACTAATTAAAATCGTATTTTTGGCAACCTTAAAGGGGTCTACGTGGCACACTGCGTGAATCAACATACTGAAGGTCTATGTAGGCACATGTAAGTGCCACGTAGGCACTTAAGGTTACCAAAAATATGGTTTTAATTAGTTCGGGGTAATAGGACCCGCTTTAAGTTGGTGTGTGTCTCAGCAATTTCATTTATAGTTCAGGGTGGAAACAGTGCATTTACTCTTTAGGTAATACTTTCTTCATTTTAATTTATGTGGCATAATTTGACTGAGCGCAAAGTTTAAGAAATAGGAGAACGACTTTGATATATTTACCCATAAATCTTTATTAAAGTCATTTTTGTGCTATTTTTTGATTGACTTTTCATGTTAAATGGAATTCAATGAGGATAAAATAGAAATTATGTCATTAAATACTTGTTGAATAAGAAAAGATGATATTATTTTTGAAATGGACTAAAAAAGAAAGTATCACACATAAATTGTTGGTAATTGGTTTGAAGCATTATGAATTGGAAAAGCTACTGTACAATTGTTGATAATTTATTTTCCATTCATCAATTTATATAGAATTTATGACAATTTTAGTTGGTGATTAATTTTTCATTCACTATTTTTTTTTGTTGTTTCCCTTTCTGGGTTTTATAATTGTAAAAAAAATGTTAATCATTGATTTTTTATATTTGACTAGCTAATTGGTGTTGAATTGGAACTCAACTTCTCCTTTTTCTCTTCAACTTTGGCCAAATAAAGGTAAGTTAATTATTTTTCTTTAGTTTGTTATATTTTATCATGGATTATAAATGTACATTGTAGTATTCAAATTATGTGAATTTTGCTTGGTATGATCTTGTTTGAATTATATGGTGTGAGACGGACGTGCAACACCTCTACTTATTTAATTAAATTGTTTGACTTGTTCTAGAAATGATAACTGGAAATTGGAATATTTATTTGACTTGTGAATTAGTGAATAGTTGGAATTTAGAAAAATGCTCTGTTTCCACTCTAAATCATAGATGAAATTGTTGAGACATATTCGAACTTTAGGAGGGTCCTATTATCCCTGGATTAATTAAAATCGTATTTTTGGCAACCTTAGTGTCTTCATGGCACATATGTGCCACGTAGGCAGTAAGGTTTCTAAAAATACGGTTTTAATTAGTCCAGGGGGTAATAGACCCTCCTAAAGTTCGGGTGTGTCTCAACAATTTCGTATATAGTTTAGGGTGGAAACAGTGCATTTTCTCTTGCAATTTTAAACTTTTTGTTGTGATTATTTAGTGTTAGAGGGACGTGCAACACCTTTACTTATTTGATTGTTTGAATTGAAGAGACTTGAATTAGTAAAGAAGTGACTTTGTACTGACTTGAAATTAGTGAAGTAGTGATTTAAAATTGTGAAGTATTTAGCGAATTGAAATTGTGGACTAACTGACTTGGAGATATTAACTAGCGACTTAAAATTGTGAATTAGTGACTTAAGAATTGTAAAGCGTTTAATGAATTGGAATTGTGAACTATTGGCTTGAAAATGTTAGCTAGTGACTTAAAATTGTGAACTAGTGACTTGTAATAGTTAGGTCGTGATTTTAATACTCAAGATTTTTTATATATTGTTTTAATGTAAACTTACGTAAAAAGGACATCGCGTGGTGATGGCGATCGATCTCGTACTGATAAGAGTTCAAAATCAATTTCTAAGAAGAAATCTAAAAGGCCTGTACAACCTGATGATATTCCTGGCCGGCTTTTATCCCAGCAAGAACAGATGCACAGTTCTTCATTGGGTAGTCTTATGACCCCTATGGCACTGAAATCCTGTCGATTATCATGGTCTTAGAAAGCAATCCTTACCTCGACACACTTCTACTTCACTTACTTTTATACCCCCACGGCCCCACCTAGTATGTGAAGTAGAAGTGTATCGAGGTAGTGATTGCACTTTGAGACCATAATAATCTACAGGATTACCAGTGCCATAGGGGACATAAGACTGCCCCAATGAAGAAGTGTACATCTGTGGCTGGTATAAAAGCCATCCAGGAATATCATCATACTGTATAGGCCTTTTAGATTTCTTCTTAATAATCGACCTCAAACACTTATCAGTACGAGATCGATCACCATCACCACCTGATATCATTTGTATGCAAGTTTATATTAAACATATAAAAAAATTATAAGTATTAACAAATAATTAGTGGTAAAAAAAAACCAACATGCTAGTCTATATTTTCCTCATCGCTTGTTTCATTCTCTCATTCTTCAGTAGTCTCATTTTCATCATTCCATTCGTCTCCTAGAATGATTCATTTTTCTTATCTATTTGTTTCTCAATATTTGTGGTTGCAATTATTGTTAGGGTTTTTTATTTTCTTACTATATTTAAGTTTTACTTTTTCTTAGAAAGAAAATAAAAGTTACCATAATTACCTTCTTCTTTTTTTCTGAAAGAAAAAATATAATTGTTTTTCATATTTGGCTAACCTATTTCTTGGAGGAATGATTTTGGACATCTATAAATAGAAAACCCCTTTCTCGTACCATAACACAATAACATCCACAATGTAATCGTTAAAAGAGTCTGGCTTAGGGGGAGATTTTCTCTCTTATTAGTTTTATGTTTTTCTAATATTAGGTTTTAAATGTAGGTCAATTGGCCAAATCATATAATAATTATGTTTTTGGTATTGTTTTCTTTGTCTTCTGAATTATCACCACGATAGTTTGCAACTAATAGCTTTCGCACGACGCCCTCTCGATTTCGAACCCAACAATTATCTCATCATCAGAAAGTTCTTCTGATATGCGTTGAGGATATTGTGGATTGTTTTTCCAACTTAGCATCCATTGTTTGATCAACAACTGCGATTTTTTCTAGTATACCAGATTTAACACATTCTCAATCTCAATTCTATCCACATGCTTGGTTTTTATAACCACCCATCAATTGTCTTTATCCCTAAGCAATTATATTATCTCGTATGTTTACTTTAATTATATTATGTTGTTGATTCACCCTGGTACTTCTATGTGATGGATCGAACCACTTGCATCGAGTTAGGATGTATTAGTCAGGAGTGCAAGGTATTGGTTCATTACGCCAGACTGAGGCGATTGATGGTGTTCAGCTTGGCACTATGTCACAGGACATTACATAGCTTACGCATACCTTAGCATAGTTCGAGGAACAACGAATCACTCAAAATGATACACCATGTACAAAATCATCGAGGAACTTAAGCAACAAGTGGTTAGCATAACTCCTCGTTTTTGTCATCGTTCTCAATGTCCCTATTCAAGTAGCGAAGAAGACATAGAGAGTGACAAGGAGTTAGCGGGGACTACTTAGTGTTGTTGAATTTGATGCTTCTAGATACTTTTTACACATTCTTACACATTAACTTTTGAAAAACCTTTTAGTTGTTTAAGTGTTGTTGGTTTGAATTTTTTTATTTTTTTTTGGATTAGCAAAGTCCAAAAAAAAAACTTTTTAGTTGGTTTGGATTACTTAAGTGTTTTGATATTGTAGTGTATTATGTCTTATATGATTGTTTTAACAGTAATGCATGTTGCTTGAGGCTGTATATATTGAATTGCATTTTCATGTGAAAGGTGGGATGTAGAAAATGTAGATTTCTTCATTTCGAAAAAATGTGGAAAAGCGCCGGAGTATTGGGTTGCTTTTGTCCGCCGCTTTTTAATTTTTTTTTATTTTATTTTCTCCCAGAAAAACAACTTACTATGACTCTATAGTCCGTCACTTTTGTTCTTCATAAAGCAACAAACAACGTCGCTTTTTTTGATTTTTTTTTTTTTCAAAAGGCGACGTCTGTCCTAAAAAAGACGGTGCAGTCCGTTGTTTTAAAAAAACAACATATCTTTTATCGATGCAAGTGAATGTGTCACTTTTTCGTCGATTTTTGCCAAAAAAAAAAAAAAAAAAACATTGTCCGTCGCTTTTGACTGATGTTTTATGGACTTTTTTTTAGTAATTACTTTAAGTTTTCACACTAGTAGACTTCTAACTTCACAAGAACTCTCTTCTTTCTTGGACTCTCTTTGATGTACTTTATGATTAATTAATATTATTAGGTTAATCTTTTTAAATTAGCTAACACATAACTAATTAAATTTATTTGTAATGCCAAGAAGTCAACAGTCAATACACCAGATCCTAAAAAAGTTGATTAATTTGTTACCAAATTCATCAAAATTAATATCTATATATATTCCTATATTTCCAACTTAATTGTTTAACTGATCAAATTAATCAACATGATGACAACATAATTTTTTTTTTTTTGGGCTACATTTGTATAATACTTCTTCTTTTATTTTTCATAATTAGCATGGAAACAAGTGATGGAGCAAGGTTTCTTGAACATAAAGAAGATCAAGAAGATCTTATGTTATCATGTAAACAATGGCGTCCTGTTCGTCCTCCTAGATCAAATCCCGGTACGAATTATTGTACAGACGTGACAAGTCTGATATCAGAAAAAAACTTCGTAGGACAAAAAGAAGTTATTGGTCCACCTCCTCTCCTTTCTTCTAATAGCGATCGAGTATCCACATCATAAAGCAAAATCCACAATAATATTATAAGTGGTTTGCGTTTTTATTTTTGACCCCCGAATAAAAACGAGAAAATACATAGGCGATGCACCATCCTTGCTACTAAATAAATAGTACATCCAAAACTCTTAAAATAATAACTCAATTGATGGGTTTTTTTTTTTTTCACTATATAGACCTTAATTTCGTTTCATTGTTTTATTCATTTTCTTATGTACTAATAATTGTCCATTAGTAATTAATTAGTGGAACAATATTTATCATTTTTTTTCGACGCGATGTGTGACGCCCATGCAAAGCGTGCCTTGACCTAATGGCTTCAGACGCAACTCACGTTTAGATACTCAATGGTCCCGTGAATGTTAGAAATGATTTACATTACATTTTTCATTTTACGCGATAAAACCAAGATTCATTACTGCCTTCAAATATTAGAAGTTTATTTTAAATCACAAATTTTAATATTATTGAAGAATTGACATGAAATAGGTGAAGCATTGACATTAACATATCAAGAAGACCTCTTTTTCGAAATTATTTCAAACATATACGACTGAAGTTACAAAAATTCGTGTCTAACTTTTAAATCTAATTTAACTTTAGATAAAATATTGATGTTACTCGATACTTATTAATTTTATATAAATGATTTTTAAGGAGGAAGAATTTTATACACCGGCCATAAAAATTTTAAAAAATCTAAAATAGAAAAAGTACACTCAAAAATATTGCCCCTCCAATTTATGTCCCTTCCATTTCTCTTTTTCTTGATTTAAAATTAATTAATGAAAGGAAAAGTAGCACAACATTTTTTTTGTGAACATAGGAGCTTGTATTATAATAGCATCACATGTACAAGGATGTATATATCTTGTGGCAGTGCCACTTTACAAATACGGACAACAACAGAACGTCATCATGAATCCACTGATTTCTGTCGCTTCCCTTATTGCTGCTGGATTGGCCGTAGGGCTTGATTCTATTGGACCTGGAGTTGGTCAAGGGACTGCCGCGGGTCAAGCTGTAGAGGGTATCGCGAGACAGCCTGAGCTATTTTGATTCTTTTCTTTGTAGAACCCCTAAGAGACCTTTTTGCTCTCGTTTCGGAAGCAGAAAGGGCTCGTGGAATAGAAAGAGTTCGTTGCATCAACAAAAATAGCGGAATTTGACCTACCTGAGAGGTTAAATAGCGCGTTCAGGCACTTACAGCATTTCTAGCCTTTCATTTCTTTTTATTTTAGGCTTTATAGCCTTGAAGTAGGCCTTACAGCAGGCACTTACAGTAGTTGTCCTGCTGGAGCTAGTATTTGCATCCTGATAATTGTTAGTAGTAATATTATACAACAACTAATTGGTAGTAGGCACTCCAACTGTCAGACATGATAATTCGTCATTACTATCAGCCTGTAAAATATTCAAAATGGACGATGGAGGATCCCACATTAACCTAGTACTAGTAGTAGTAGATATATTTGCTCTTGTCAGTGCATCTGTCATCTTATTCTGTTCCTTGTAAATGTGCGTCAACGGTGAATTATCTAAACTACGCATCAGAAACCTGCAATCAGAGCATAAATTTGAAATTTCATCAGGTAAGCTATTTAGGAGAGATACAAGTTGATGGCAATCCACATTTATTTCCAAATGGATGTAATGATATTGAATAGCTAATTCCAGTCCTATACGTAATGCATGAAGTTCCGCTTCTATGGGGCTAAGCGCGCAGACCGTTCATACATTTCCTAGCACCTAATCACCCTTAGAATTCCTCAAAAACGCTTGTTAAACGTAGCATCCGTGTTAAGCATTATCGAGTTATGGGGACGGGGCTGCCATTTGAGATACATTGTTATAGGCTACGTAGTGGGATTTGATTTTTCGATTATAATAGCTGCAACGGGGATCTGAAACGCTGCATTGTCAAAGACGCATCTGTTTCAAGCAAGCCCTAGCAAAATTTTGTTGGAATTTTGATGTTGAAAAAACGTTGCAGCCAGAAAGAGGCAAGGTTAGAGCTCGTGGCGTAAGTACAGACCAAACCGTCAAGTCAAACCGAACCGACGAACCAAATCAAACCGAGAAAAAGAAACGACTTATGATTTGGTTTGATTGGTTTGGCGTTAGAAAAAAAAAACCGACCATTCTTGGTTTAGTTTGGTGTTAACCAAAAAAAAGTCAAATCGAAATATAAACTTTTTTATACATAAAATATTAATTATAATCTACTTTTTAAATACTTTTTCAACTAGTTTTAGTAATATTCAATAATTTGAAAGTAGATGTAGAAATATATTTAGATTTGGGCCTTTAAGTTGTAATATTTGTCCATTAATTGCTAATTAAATGATCGAAAATTCAATATAAACTTAAAACGTAAATTTTTCATTCTTCATCTCACTTTTTAGTTTCAAGAGAGTTTTTCGCTCCTCATTTTTTCATAATTATGGTTTTTCATTAGCACATGAGTGAAAACATATTTGATCTAATCTTCGATTACAATATAATTGCAAAAACTAAAGATTATAAAAAAATAAATGAAAAAATCGACTAAAACCTAAACCAGAAAAACCAATTTTATGTTGGTTTGATTTGGTTATAGTTTTAATAAACCGACATGATTGGTTTTTTTTTTTTTAAATAAAAATCGAACCAACCCGACCTATGTACACCCTTACGCACAGGATACCTAGCTCCTCCCAAACTGGAGTGAAAGCTTTACATGCTAGTAAAATGTGGGCGGTGATTTCCTCAGTGGAAGAATCACAACTTAGGTATGCAGTCAGAGGCGGAGCCAAAATTTTTCGACGAAGGGGGTTTCATATTCAAAGAAAACTCAATCGAAGAGGGTTCAACACCTATTATAACTACATAAAAAATAATTTTAATCATATATAAATAGTATATTTTTCCATCGAAAGGATTCGACCGAACCCCCGAATAAAAGGCTGGCTCCGCCACTGTATTCAGTAAATATAATATAGGTAGGATGCAGTGGGAATTCGATTGTGATTCAGAAGCCAAATAAAGTGGCGAATTTTTGGTGGCATGGTATACTCTGTGGTTAAAATTATGAAGCTAGACACCTAATGGGGTTGTGTTCAGGGACGGAGCTAGCATGGGCCCACGAATTTCAGCAAAAAATTATATCTTTTATATAAAGTATAATTTATTTATTTTTTAGGTCTGTATAGCAGTTGAACTCTCCTCATACCTCTTCGTCTGTTTACTTTTTATTTTTTAAATTCCTTTAATAAAAATTTTGACTCTATCACTGATTGTGTTGTAGTGGAATAGACGGTACCTGTATGTCGGGGTGGATTCAGAAGTTGGGTGAAGATTTTCAAAAATTCAGTAATTTTTACGTGAATATTGTATTTGTATTAAAAAAAATTAGTAAATACGTAAAAACTACAAGTTAAGAACTCAAACAAACTGTGTTGTTGATTTAGTTATAAAAAAGAACTTGCTAATTCACCAATATGGGTTGTGGTGCAACGGATGGTGCTGTTCCACCCTTAACTAGAGGTCGAGGGTTCGACCCTAGGCATGGAGAAAACTCTATTGAAAGCGCTATCCTCCGAATGGGGCCCTACCCGGCGCGAGTCCAGATTAGTCGGACTCCAATGCGGGTACCGAATACCGAATGAAAAATCAAAAAAAAAAAAAAAAGAACTTGCTAATTCAATACAAATATTGAACATCAGATGAGAAATAGAAAAATAATTTTATGAAACTATTTTCAAGGGTCTATTATAAATAATCTCTATGTAAATTCTATTTTTCTCGAACTCTACTTTACGAAATTATACTGATATGTATTTATTCCCCAGCATATGTTATGACCAATTCTAATTTTTTTTTTTATCTACTTTTCTCTTATCATATGACCAATTCAATATTTTATTTTATATTTTTGGGTTTAATTCTTTCTGACCCACAAACAGTCAATGGTCAAAATCTCACCACAAAATTGAAAATTAGCAATTCATGAAAATATCAAAGTCACAGCAACACGTTCTATAATATGTATAAATACACAACAAATTAATTATAATCACATCACAAACTTCACTCCAAAAAAAATAAAAAAATCACCAAAATCATATAATCCAATCATTTTTTCCTATAAATTAAATCAACATGGAAACAAAAATTAACATTTTTTTTGCTAATTGTTGTATAATCTTGCTATTTTTTCTATTTTTAAGAATAGAAACAAGTGATGCATCAAGATTAATTCTTGAACATAAAGAAGAACAAACGTATCTTCTATTATCATCTTTGCAATGGCGTCCGGTTCGTCCTCCTAGATCAAATCCAGGTACTAATAATGCTCGTACTGACATGACAAGTCAGATATCACAAAGAAACTTTGTTGGTCGTAAAGAGGTCTCTCGCCCTTCACCAATTCCGGCTTCTTTCAATGAACATCCTACAGAAGAAACGAGTTTAACTTTTACGCACTGACGATGAAATCATTATTGCAGCTAGATGACTATTCATACCATTGACTTTGTCGAGTCAGATATCACAAAGAAACTCCGCTGGTCGTAGGAAGGTTTCTCTCCCTCCACCAATTTCAGCTTCTTCCAACAAACATCCTACAAAAGAAACGAATTTAACTTTTACACACTGATGATAATATTATTATTGCAGCTAGATGGCTATTCATTCCATTGACTTAATTTATTTATTTATTTTTTCTTTGAACTGCCTTGTTAATTCTTTAACATTTCTTGTATTATAAAACATAATATAATCCTTACCTCGATAAACCATAATATAGAGCAATTTTTGTATATGTTCGAAAGTGTAAAAAAATATTTTATGAAATCAAGTCACTTATAAAAATTACTGGTAAATTTCTGTGGTATGACATTATTCATGATAAATAATAAAAACGATAACTAATTTTTACTTTAATAAGTTGGACTACATTGATCATATAAAAAACAATTAGTATACTTTAAATGTATATGACTTAAATCATAATTGCCTATTACTATTATTGTAGGTGAGTTAATTTTAATGTAGTAAAATAAGTTAAAAAGGCATTTTCATAACTCTATAAATTCATAAAACGATATCAAAATTTTCTCTTCTTGATATCAAATATTTCAAGAAGATCTACAAAAACCTCCTTTCATAGAGATCAAATTCAAATCTTTCTATGTTTGAGAAATGCGCTAACGATCCTCGAATTATGGAGAAAACCCATATCAAATTCAATTTTTTGTGCGTTCGAAAAATACACCACTAACAGTCCGCAAATTACGGAGAAAAACCATATCAAATCTAATTCTTCCAATGTTCGAAAAATACGCTACTAACGACCCTCGAATTACGGAGGAATTTCAAAGAGAAGAATTAAGAGATCAGGAACAGAACTGTACCCGCATATTTATCAATAAAACTTTTGTTTTTTCATATTTTATGTGTGATTATGATTTCTTTTCTATCACATAAAATTTATTGCAAACACCCTCATTTTATCATATTATATATTTGTCAAAATTATTTAAGATATATACTATTTTTTGTTTATAATTGTATCAAACACAAAAAAAAAAAAAAAAAAAATCAAAATCCACTTATTTTTGAATTTTTCCCTTCTAAGGAAGTTTAACAAATTTATTTGTTTTAATAGTGGAAATGTCCTCCTCTTGTTCTCTCTATTTATTTTTATATATGGTTTACCTCTTCTTTACATTTGACTATTTGAATTAATTGGTTGTTAAAAAAAAAAAAAACTATTTGAATTAATTAATTTACTACAAAGAATAACTAGACCAAAGTTTTCTAACGTGAAACATAATTTCAGAGTTCCTAAATAAATTAATGCCAACAATTAGGGGAAGAAAAAAAAAGTAGTTGACTTTTGAGAAAAAGAACAAAATTATTACTAATTTATTTTATTTCTTTTTTCCTCATTATAAAATGAACAAAAAACAACATATATATGATTAATTAAGTTTATGTTTTATCTATTACTATCTTTTATTAAAACGTAATTAATTTCTTTTTTTCTTTAAATATTTATACATCGATTTTATTTAAAATGTAATAACTCACACTTAAATATACATTTTCATTTTCATATGACTAGTACATTTTCTTTTTAAATAATAATCTTTCTCTTGTATGACTTGTTCAAGTTCAATTTATTTATTTTTTCATAAATAATATATATATGATTAATTAAGTTTGTGATTTGTCTTTGATTAAAACATAATTAGTTTCCAATTTTTTTAAATATTTATAGATGATTTTATTTAAAATTGTAATAAGTCACCCTCAAATATACATTTTCATTTTTATAAAGTACATTTTTATAATAATAATAATAATAATAATCTTTTCTCTTGTATATGACTTGTTCAATTTCAATTTTTTTTTTTTCCATAATCCCTAGAAGTCAATGGTCAAAAATTTTGACATGAAATTAAAATTTGTGAAAGTTTGAAGTCTTGCTAAACACGTTAATTATTTTCATGACTATAGACTATAAATACCCCTAATGATTTAAGCTCCATTATATTCTCATTTCAACATTATCAAGAATGAAATCACAAAGTAACATTTTAGCTTCAATTATGTGTACAAAATTGATGGTATTATTATTTTTGCTTCTAATTTTACGTGTTCCGCAGAATGAAGCTGCTCGAATTTTTCTACGTACTAGCGAAAAAGAAGGTCATGTTAACCGAAAGGTAAATGAACATCTTTTGTTACCATCTCTGCAATGGAATCCCGTTCGACCGCCAAGTCCCAATCACGGCACTGGAATATCCGATCCAAAAAGATTATGATGGGCTATCTTGGGCCGAGCCCATTTGGCCCATGAAATAATTAATTTCTCAAATCTAACACGTATTGTATAGTTGCCTATCAAAATAATAAAGAATAATCGCAAAATGCGTAT
This sequence comes from Capsicum baccatum var. pendulum, assembly GCA_030864225.1. Classification (NCBI taxonomy): domain Eukaryota; kingdom Viridiplantae; phylum Streptophyta; class Magnoliopsida; order Solanales; family Solanaceae; genus Capsicum; species Capsicum baccatum. Next base: position 237,236,179 of record CM061555.1, read on the forward strand.
TTTGTGTATCTTATCATATTATATATACGTAAAACTACATTCTTGATACAAAATAGTGTATGTTTTTTTCTATATTTGACTTGTGAATGTAATTATTTTGATATATGTAGCTTACTCTTCGTTTCTATCTCATAATGTACTGATTTATTTTTTATTTTACTATTTTATTCTAAAGTAGATATTGAATTAATTAGCTTGATGTTATTTCTTGTTATTTTTTTTTCAAATGTTAATAATGTTGAATGTAGCGGAAAAAAAAAGGCAGTTCGGTGCACTAAAATTGTCGCTATGTACGGTATTCAGGGAAGGATCCCACTACAAGGATGTATCGTACGCAGCCTAGCCTTATCTTGCATTTCCACCAGATGCTATTTTCAAGGCTTGAACCCGTGACCTCCTGATCACATGACAACAACTTTACCAATTATTCAAGGCTCCCCTCTGTTGAATGTAGTGAATGACAAAATATAATATGATTATAATCAATGTGAGTTGACAATTTTATGACGCAGAGTGCCATTTCTCCTTTTATAAACATAGATCGTAACTTATCATACTTACACAAATTCTCACCCATATAAAGTAATTATAAAAATTTCAACTAATTATATATCTTCATTGAATATTTTAGAGAGCTAATTATGGATCTCGACAAATCCAAGATAGGAAAAAATGTATCGAAAGTTAATTATGTATCTTTATAAGGAAAAAAATGCATCTTTGTTGGATGTATTATGTATCTGGACAGATCCAAAATAAAAAAAATGTATCGTGAGCTAATTATGTATCCTTATAAAGCGAAAAATGTATTAGGATCTAATTATATTATGTGTCTCGACAAACCAAAAACTAGAATTTTCAGTAATTATGCAAAACGACAAAATGACAAAAGTTTATGTAATTTACCTCCAAACTGTCAGAATTTGTGTTGTTTTGCCATTATAATTTGCTAGCAATTTACCATTCTTGAGAAACAAATATATTAGTAATAAAATTATTTTTATTTAGGTAGGAGCAGTAAAAAAATTTGTAGCTGAAAAATAGGAAGTAATCAATTTTGATTAAAACTTGATATCTCCATATTTTTGTTAACTAATTCACTAATATAGAATAAAGGGGTTTTTTTAAGGGAAAATTACCCGGATTAGTTATTATTGGGTTTTTATTATCACTTAAAGCCTAATTTTTAATTAATTACAATTCATAGCTCACTCTTGCCAATTAATTATTCCTAATTATAATTCATAACCTTTCTCATGTATTTTCTCTCTTTTTCTATTTTCTATAGTTCTCTTCTTTTTTTTCATTTTTTATTTTTATTTTTTTGTTGCTTTCTCTTTATTTTTTATTTTTTCACCTTTTTCTTCTTCTTTTTTATTTTTTATTCATTTTTTTCTTTTTCTTTTTTCCTTTTCATTTTTCTCCTTTTTTTTCTTCTTTTTTTTTAGTATTTTTTCTCCTTCATTTTTTTATTCTTTTCCTTTTTATTTTTTCTCCTTTTTTATTTTTTTTCTTATTTTCTATTACTCTACTTCTTCTTCTTCTTCTTCTTCTTCTTCTTTTTTGTATTTTTTTCCTCCTTTTTCTCTCATTTTTTCTCCCTTTTTTTCTTTTTTTTTTTATTTTCAATTTTTCTCCTTCTTTTCATTTGTGCGAACTAACAAACACAAATACAAGTGCAAATTATAAAATACAAATACAAATGCGAACTATAACATACAAATACAAGTGTGAACTATAAAATACAAATGTGAACTATAACGTATAAATACAAGTGTGAACTATAAAATACAAATATAAATACGATCTATAATATATAAATACAAGTGTGAACTATCATTTGTATTTTTTAATTATTGAAAAGGAACGATTGATTTTCTTTCCCCGAATACTTGTTTGTATTTAATGATACGAGCTGTATTTATTGATAGAAATAAATACAACTCAAATTTTTATACCAATACAATATATACAAATACATATTGTATTTGTAAAATTATTTGTTTCATTTGTTTGTCATTGTATTTGTATCAAGTGATATTTGTTTATTTACAAATATGAATGATAATTTTGATATACAAATACAAAACGGTACATTTGTATCAAATGATGCATTACATATTTATATATTTTAGGATCCAGAAAATATAATTAATGCACTTACTTGTTTGTATACAAATACAGATGATAAATTGTACATAGTCACGACTAAATACAATATGCAATCAACTTACAAATAAAAATACAAAATAATTTCTTAAAAATAAAAAGGTAATGAAGAAAATAGAATACAAATACAAATATAATTCAAATATAATATAAATATACAAACACAATAAAACCATAATATAAATATAATCCAACATAATATGCAATCAATTATAAAATACAAATACAAAATAATTCTTTAAAACACAAGTGTGAATTATATAAAATATAAATGACAGCTCAAACAAACAAATACAAATACAATTGCAAACTATTAAATACAAATATAAATGCAAACTATAAAATATAAATACAAGTTTAAATTTTAAAATACAAATACAATTGTATCAATAAATACACAAATATAAATGGCGGTGTGGCTACAAATATGATAAACAATTGTGGTATTTACGTTATCATCCATGACTTGTGCGCGATTAGTCATATTATTCGAAAATACAAAAAATATAAAATAAAAAAAATAATAACGAAAAAAAAAAATCAAAGAAGAAAGAGAACTAGAAGTTAGAGATTAAAGATAGAAAAAAAGAAAGAAAAAGAAAAAGAAAAAGAAAGAAACGAAAAAAATAAAAGTAGAAAAAAGAAGAAGTAAAAACGAGAAAAACACAAAAAATATAAAAATATAAAAAAAGATGATGGGATAATACCCATGAAAATACCTGAAGTTTGATCGGATTATCAGTTAAGCATACTGAACTTTGCGGGGGTCCTATTACCCCTCAGACTTTTTATTTTTGTATTTTAATGGCATATATCTGCCACTTGGCACACTGCATGTGATTCACGTACATTGAGCGCATGAACAGTGTTAAAAACATTATAAAACTCTTTTTTTTTGCCAAACAACCCCTTAATTTTATAATTATTTAAAGTTTTATATTTTTATTTATTTTTTCATTCTTCTTTCTTCTTAATGGATCTCAAAAAATCATGAAAAAAAAATTTCATGTATGGAACTCGGAATCTTTCCGAACTAATGGAAAGATTAATGGTTATAATTAATGGAAAGATTTTTCCGAATCTTTCGAGTTCCATTTATAATTTGAACTCGAAATTATAAATGGATTCGAACTCGGAATTATAATTCGAAAAGATTAATGGTTATAATTAATGAAAAGATTCTGAATTAAATTTCATGTATGGAACTTGAAAAATTCCTTAATGGTTATAATTTAATGGAACTCGCTAAATGAAACTCAATGAATGATTCGGAAGATTCAAACTCGAAAACTCACTAATTTAATTCCAAGTTCCATTAATGGAAATTTATATCTTCCGAGTTCCATTAACGGAAGATTGAATAGCTTCATGGAAATTGAATCTTCCGAGTTCCATTAATAGAAGATTGAATAACTTCATACATGAAATTAAATTTTTCGAATCTTCCGAGTTTCATTAATGAATTTTTCGAATCTTCCGAGTTTCATTAATGGGAATTTTTCGAATCTTTCGAATTCCATTAATGAATTTTTCAAATCTTCCGTGTTCCATTAATGGAAATTGAATCTTCCATTGAGTTTTCAATTAGCGAGTTTCAATGGAAAATTAATGGAAGATTTCATTCAATTATTTGAAAATACTTTCTTCATAAATTCAATGGAATCATTTGGAATATTTAATATGATTGTAATTGTGAAAAATGTTGAAAAGTGATAAAATGGAGAAGAAACGTGTACCACACTTTACGAAAAAAACTGGGTATACGTATTGAGGGGGGATTAATTTCACTTTAAAAAAGTCTGGGGGAATTAATTCCTATTTAAAAAGTATAGGGGGGTAATAGGACCCCCGCAAAGTTCAATATGCTCCACTGAAAATTTGGTTAAATTTAAGGTATTTTCATGGGTATTATCCCAAAGATAATGGTAGTGTTAGGCAAGAAAATATTCACTTTAATGAGATAAGCGTGATTGGGATTTTTTTCTTTTTAAAAATATTGAATTTCATTTTTGGCGCGACTAAATAGGGACTGTATTCATATCTTATATGAATACATACTATCTGTAAAACCGAATACAACGGGCATAAATCGAATACAACGACTATAAATAGTAATTATGTAAAATATAACTATGAAAGGTGAATTTTATAGCAAAATACTGCTATTTTTGAAATATTTCCTTTTTTTTAATGCCATATAAATTATGTTTTTATGGTAATATTATACACAGTACATAATGATAGCAAATGTTATATAGAGAATAAGTTCGCTTGTGGAAAAAAAGTCCATTTTTGGAAAGGAATCAATAGGAATAATAATTTTATCACTAATTTAAGTTTTTTAAGCTAAAAATTAATAATAGTTTGTTTAAATTTATGAATATTTTACTTTATTACTAAATTTGAGCTTTATTTTTTTTTTGAAAGAAAAATAAAAAATTTACCTTTTCTGAAAAATAATATAAATTTTTTTTTTCCATATTTATATTTTAATTTATGAAATATGTCAAATTTATTAGGACCCTGTGTCCTCTGTATATATACCACAACAACACCAATAACAACAACAAATACATATCTATTGTACTATCATAGTATTAGAATAAAATCACAAAATAGAATCATGTTTTTACTTTTTTGAAGCACTACACAAAACGAAGCTGCTCAAGTTGTGTCACGTAACGATGAAAAACTAGCTGATCAACTCTTTTTTTAATCATCTCAGAAAAGGTGGCACTGGCAAAAATAATAATGCCCATATATATATTATATATATTAATCATTATGTGCTGTTTCTTTTTTTTTTTTTTTTGGTTCCCAAGTTATTTCTTCCATTAGGGTATCCTATTAATCAACTTTATTTGATAATAATTTAATGACTCAAAGTAGGATTTTCAATTTTTAAAACATTTACTTATCTAATATTATTTTCAAATACAGTCAGTTATTTAAAAAATTTGAATCTCGAAATAAAGTACTTCCGAAAAATTAAAATAAACCCAAAGAACAAACAAGTCGACAATCGCACCAACATGGGTTGTGGTGCAGTGAATGAGGCTGCTCCACCCTTAACCAGAGGTCGAGGGTTCGATCCTGGGTATGGAGAAAACTATGTTAGGGAGCGCTTCCCCCCGAATGGGGCTCTACGCGGCGTGAATCCGGATTAGTCGGATTTCAATACAAGTATCGAATATTGGATGGGAAACCAAAAAAAAAAGTCGGCAATCACAAAAGAAAATAATAGAATGAATTTAGTTGTCATGTATGCATAATTTTCAAATATTATGTAAATTTATTACGCAAAACCATTAAAATATTATTTTCAAATACAGTCAGTTATGTTTTCCATAAAGAGCTCATGAGACTCCCCATACAAAGAAAGGAGCGACTTGCCAGACTCAAATTGGCATATAGAAAAGTGGAATCCGTTCTAAATTTCCCTAATTTCTTTCTCTCCTGTCATGAGGAGTCGCTTTGGTGACGCAGTTCAGCAAATCCCACCTACATCTGCAGAGCCAGATCAACAGGACGATCTAAAATATTAGGTGGCCCGCGGGCATAGAAAAAAGAAAGACAATTAAAAAACTGTTGTATGACCGATAGTAGTACATGACTGACTTGGAACTAATTACTGAAAACCATAAATGAGTTTCCTCGGTCACTGAACTGGGTTACTGAACTCCACCTTCTCGGAATCCCATTTCTGAAAGTCAAGTCGAAGGCAAATGGATTCCCTTGAGTATATACGTTTTATTATAACATCTGCTGATGTACCCCATAGTTGGACTGTACCTTCCTTAGGTGTCAAATGTGATTTTGTACCTGATCGTTTAAATCAGACCTCTATTTCGGTACAACAAGAAGGAGTTTACTATGATCAGTGCAGTAAGATTTGTGAAACTAATTACACCTTTATGCCGATCGTCGTTAAAAAATTTGAATCGCAAAATAAAGCGCTTCCAAAAATTGAAATAAACCCAAGGCACAAATAAGTTGACAATCGCAAAAGAAAATATAATAGAATAAATTTAGTTGTCATGTATGCATAATTTTCAATATTATGTAAATTTATTTCGCAAAAACTTAAAAAATATTATTTTCAAATACATAGTCAACTATTAAAAAGATCGACTCTCAGAATCAAAACTATGACACATAAATCGAGATAATGAAAAGTATGAAGCTATCTTTTTTTTTTGGCACAATTTCTTAATAGTACAAAAGTTTTGTGTTTGGTGAAATGATTAATTAATAAAGATTTACATCATATAATAATTGGGAATATTTAAGCCATGAGTTGTACCTTGTAAGTTGTTAAGAAAACATAGAAATATTATTTGTTTATTTATATTCATCGAAAGTCAAATAATATGCTACCAATAATTAATATTTATAGGTACTATTTTGCTCGTGATTGCATTGCCCATTACTTTTTTTTTAATGAAAAAAAAATAAAAAGGTCAAAGCTTTGAGGATTATCAAATTAGCAGCGAAATCAGAATTTTTGGTTTATAGATTCAGAATTATAAATTATTATGTTTTAATTATTGTATTATTTGTTGTTGATATTATTTCTGTATTCATTATTTTCAATCAAACTTTCTTAATTACTACTGTATTTTTTTTATACCCGATTCTTTTTATGTTTTACTTGAGCTAATAGTCTATTAGAAACAATCTCTACCTTCACAAAGACAAAGCGTAAGACTACATATATATTATACTTCGCAAACTCCACTTGTGTAATTGCGTTATGTATGTTGTTGTTGTACTATTTAGAACCAATTTTTTACACCTGATGTATTTCAGTTTGTTTGGCTTGATTCGAAATACGAGGGTCAAACAAATTAATATTTCCTCCGTCTCATTTTATGTGTCATTATTTTCTTTTTTTGTTTGTCCCAAAAAGAATGTCACCGTTCCTTATTTGGTTACTATTTTTAAAGATACAATTCAACTTTTATCCTTATTGATCCCACTTAAAAAGACCCACTTAATTAAAAATAGTGATAGTATATTCTTTTAATAAAGGACAATTTGATAAAAAATCATCAAATCTTTACTTATTTCTCAAACTCCGTGCCCGATCAAATTATAAAACATAAAATGTAAAGAAGGGAGTATTCAATATGAATTTCGACAACATAAAATTTTTACTTTTTTAAAAAATAAAATTTATATATTTAGAAATCACATAAAAAAAATAAAATTTATATATTTAGAAATCACATAAAAAGCACTATATGTCACAACAGTCAACCATTCAAACGGATATGAGAACAGACAGGAATAGACAATATGACAAACAAAGAAAAAACAAGAAGAAGACACACAGATTTACGTGGAAATCTTTGACGGGAAAAATCACGGGTAGACGCAAAGGAATTCATTATAATGGAGAGGAGTACAACGAGGAGACGAAAATCTCAATGACGTATATAAACCGTCCAAAACAACCCACTAAATCACACTTATATAATACGTGTGTACAAATAAATCCTACACCCAAAAACATATAATATACGTACGTATGTATATAATACGCTCGTATGTGTATAATTAATACTCCTGATCCTTATGTTACCATCACAGACCCCACAAAAATCACAAACATAGGTTACAATGCCAACTTTTTAGAGTCGTATCAACATAATTTGGATCACAAACTCTAATACAAATAATTTAAAAAATATTTAAAAAGAAATTATGATTAAAAAAAGAATATTTTTTGACTGTTCAAATAATAATTAAGACAAACAAATTAAAGTAAATCAAATATATATTAAATGTTTTTTCATCATATAAAATTTGAAATGAATTTTATAGAATCCATAGCTACAACCCCTTGTGACTATAGGACAAACGGTTGAATATTTAAATAGTTCATGGACATCACGTCTATGTCACCTCAATTTGTTCTTAAAAGTTTGTTGGTGCAACTCACGTTCACTTCATTCATTTTTTTTTTTTTTTTATATTTTTTGCATTAATTATTTCATATCTTAAATAAATATGTGGATGAACCAAATATTCACAAGCATCTTGGCACTTGGCTAAATATTTTTGAATTTTGTGTGAATACATTACTAGTATTTTTGTTTTTGAATGATGAAATTTGAAGATTTGTTGATGCAGCCAAGCGATGAGAAACAGAAAAGAATACTTCTTGAAGAAGAGGTAATAATTACGATATCTAGCTATGTGTTTCTGAGCCGAGGATCTATCGGAAACAACCTCTCTACTTTAACTGAGGTAGTGGTATGAACTGCGTACACTTTACCCTACCCAGACCCTATTTTGTGGGAATATACTAGGTAGGTATGTTGTTGTTGTTATATCTAGCTATGTGTTTTTGAGTTGAAGGTCCAATCTCTCTACTTTATCTGAGGTAGTGATATCGACTGCGTACACTTTATCCTCCCCAGACCCTACTTTGTAGGAATATACTGGGTATGTTGTTGTTGTTATATCTAGCTATGTCGTGCTTGGGCATGACCTTAGATAGGAAGGTGTGGAGGACGTTAATTAGGGTAATGGTTAGCTGGAAGGAGTGCGTCAATGTTTGAAGGTAGAAGTGCGTGTTGTTTTTGTTAGTAGTCGTAGTGCTACGTTTGTAGTGACTTGTCCTTGGAGTTTCGATGATGTTTGTTGTTTCGTGTAGATCGATTGATTGTTTAGTTAATACTACCTACTAAGTCTTTTTCTAGACTGTTTTTGTCTTGAGCCAAGGCTGCATCGGATACAACATCTTTACCTCATCTCTGAGGTAGTGGTACGGATTGAGTACACTTTATCCTCTCCAAACCCCACTACATAGGAATATTAGTAGGTAGGAGTGCGTTGTTTTGTTATCTACACTGGCAGTCGTAGTGCCACACTTGTAGTGTCTTGTCCTTGGAGTTTCGGTGATATTTGTTGTTTCGGGTAGATCGATTGTAGTATATATTATTTTGTATTAGTCTTGTTTAGATAATATGTGTTGTTTTGTTACTACCTGCTAAGTCTTTTTCTAGATTGTTTTAGTCTTGAGTCGGGGATATCGGAAACAACAGCTCCACCTCATCATTGAGGCAGTGGTACGGGCTGTGTACACGTTACCCTCCCAGACCCCGCTGCATACGAATATACTTGGTATGTTGTTGTTGTTGTTGTTGTTCTTGTAGCTATGTCGCTCCGACTCTTCAAAAGTATTGTTCCATCCGTGTCGCAATTCTGTAAAAAATGTGCTATATTTTTTAGACTTTCCAAAATATACGTTATCTTATCTGTGTCGAGTTCTCCGAAAATGCATGTACTTTTGAACGATGTGACACGTGCACCCGATGACATTTTTGAATGTTCGTATTGTTAACAGGTTGAGGAACTGAGAGAAGAATTAGATGGACAACTTCAGGTCAAAACAGTGTTGCAATATGCATTACAAAGACCAAATGTTGGTTCTTGTCCCTGCATATCCACCCTCCCTCGCCGGGTACGTTTCACTATCAGAAAATCGCTAATTTTTATTTAAAGTTTTTGGTCGAATCCGTCTAAAAATTGGCGCGCTCTAATTTTGACGAACCAAATTTTGACGAACTTTGGCACAAATTTCCGTAAAAATAAATTAGCAATTTTCTGATCGTGTTATATTTTTAGTTTGAATTTTTGTATAGAGATAGTCAAATAGATACTAAAGAAAGAAATTGTTTGAATGCTGCATGGCATACATATGTCTTCCACTTCTTTCATTATCAGAAAATCGCTAATTTTTCGTGGAAAATCGCTCGTCAATAACATTTTCAATTGCTTTTTCGTCTGAAACTCCTTACCGACGAGCCAATTTCAAATGGGATATCCGTAAAAAATTAGCAATTTTCTGATAGTAATTTCTTATGTAGTTTAAATTTTTTTCATAGACATAGTTAAATAAATACAAAAGAAAGAAATTACGTGAATGCTGCATGGCATACATATATCTTCTGTTTCTTTCACTATCAGAAAATCGCTAATTTACTAAAGAAATCGGCTCGTTGGTAGCGCTTTCCGTATGAAACGCATTTACACATCTGTCAAAAATTAGCGATTTTCTGATAACCATCTAACCATGTCAAGCCTTATCTATGTTTGTTGGTACTATCGTTCGATTTTTTTCTTTATAAATTTTAAATTTTGAATACGTCACTGCAGGTTCAACATTTGTTGGAAGAGGTGGTGATGGCGGAGGAAGAGATAGCTTGGCTAGAGAGAAAAGTCGACGCGCTAAAGATGAAGCTGTACCGAGAGAAGGAATTGGCCGAAAAATGGGAAGTGCTGCAACTTAAACAAGTTCAGCATCAACAGCATCAGCGATTAATTTCAAAGCCCTTACCTCCTCCACGACCCGATAGATCACAAAACTATCAACTCAGAAAACAATATAGAATTCGTAAAGACAGAAGAGCCTCTGTTGGTTCCTCCATCGACTTCCACATCATTTATTCTCCGATTAATCTCAATGGTAAGTCAATTAATGCTCGCGAAAGTTACATATTTGATCGTTCAACAAAAATAATTATGACGATACACTTGCTAGTATAAAATATGTGTATATGTACCGATATACACTAAATATACATTTATCGTATATTATTTTGAAAGAGAACTATACAGTGCAAAATTTCTTAATTGCCTAAGTATAAATGTTACCAAGATAACAGATGCTCTGATACCAATTTGTAAAAAAATAATTTATTGACCCAAAATCTTACAAATTTCTGTTAATAGCTAGTAGCATCCAAAAATATTAACACTATCAATTTTTTTTATTTTTTTTGGAGTTTAGAGGAGGAAATAATTGAGAGTAGTTCAAGAGGTTCAAGAAATTGGCGCAGGCACCACAGCCAGCCAGTAGATCTAGAAACGAATAACGAGACGCCAAATAAGTTGTCAGAAGAAGTACTCAAATGCTTAATAAGTATATATCTCAAGTTAAACAAGGCATCGTTGGAGAACCAAAGTTCATCAACTATTTCAACTTCCATTGCAAAACAATCTCAAACTTGCTCGAAGAAATCCAAAAGCAACTTCATATGCAGCAAAACTTGTACATCATCTGCTGCTGATGCTCCGATTTTCGCGCTCAACGATTACGCATCGAATCTTGATCCTTATGGGATCTTGTTAGACACTAATGGAATTCAGAGAGAGATTGGATCTTACAAGAATTTCATCCAAATCTCAACAACTTCTCTTAACACGTGTCATATATCCGAATGTCTTCCCCAAATGGGAAAGTTAAGGTACCATTCTCAAAAATTCACACTATAAAAAGAACTGGAATTAGCTATGAATTTCATCTCTAATCTATCGTTAAATTGCTTGTAGCTAACATATTCTTTTGTTAATTCGTTGCTAATCTGTTGCTAAATAGCTCACAACTGACATATTCTTTTGACAATATGTCGCTAATTAAATTGCTCACAACTATTTGTTTTTTTTATACTCTGTCATTAAATTGCTCGTAGCTTACAAATTTTGTTGATAATTTGTCGCTAAACTGCTCATAGCTAACATATTCTTTTGTTAATCCGTTGCAAATCTGTTGCTAAATAGCTCACAACTGACATTCTTTTGACAATATGTAGCCAAATTGCTCACAACTAAAATATTTTTTTGATAATATTCTGTCACTAAATTGCTCATAGCTTACAAATTTTGTCGATAATTTTTGCTAAATTGCTCATAGCTAACATCTTCTTTTGTTAATCCATTGCCAATCTGTTGCTAAATAGCTCACAACCGACGTATTCTTTTGACAATATGTCGCTAAATTGCTCACAACTAAAATATTTTTTTTGATAATCTGTCACTAAATTATGTTGGGTTCATAGTGTGTTGAATGGAAAATGGAGAAATCAAGTGAAGGGAAGGAGACACCCGAATTGGAAAGTTTACTCTTCTCCACATTGGTGGAAGAAGAGAACTTTAAAGTGTTTATAAAGTGAAACACTTACTTCACATGGTAAGTGAGGCAAGGAAATAGAGATGACTCGCGCCGTCGTCGTCGCTCGCTTAGATTTGGATTTGATCAAATGATCAATCGATTAATCCAAAACAGTAATGCTCAATTAAATGCACTGTTTCACGAAATGGTATAATGTTACTGCAATGGTTTAAGTAAACAGACATGCATTTTCAGGAAAAGACACACACCTTTGAATTGAACCAAGGCCACCTTTCTGAAAAGGTATGGTATGGCTATAAAAACCTGGTTTCACCCACAAGTTTTTAAAATCATTATTTTTGATTACAAGCTTCTCTTCTTGTCTTAAAATACTCTAAGTGTGATCATTCTAACCGTGAGTGTGTTCGAAGAATCTGCCTATTTGAGGTACCGCTATAGTCGGATTGAAGACCATTTTATCCTGGGAGGTAGATTCCACAACCTCGGGTACAGTGAGGGAAATTATTTCCTTAAGGAAAGTCCGTGAATTCGGACGACTTGGCCTAACAACTTTCTGTTTCATCTACTTTCGGAAAAAAAAAAAATACACCTCTTTGAAAGATCATTTTGATTTTGTGTTGAAGGTATTTGTTCAACTTCTTTGTGTTCTTGTTCATACTTGAACTCAAGAGTTGAAGTTGTTATTCTATTATACAGATTCTACGTATCCGTATTGTCGGAATTAACAAATTACTCGTAGATTACAGATTTTATCAATAATTTGTCGCTACATTCCTCATAGCTAACATTTTCTTTTGATAATATGTCGCTAAAATTGCTCGCAATTAACATTTTTTTTTTGTTTTTTGATATTATGTCACTAAATTGATCCTAACTACCATATTTTTTGATAATCTATCGCTAAATTGCTCACAGCTAACATATAGTTTTGATAATTTGAAGCAATATTAATTAACATGTTTTGTTGATAATCTATCGCTAAATCGCTCATAGCTAACACATTCTTTTGATGATCTGTCACTAAATTGCTCGCAACTAATTAACATATATACTTTTAATTATAATTTGTAGCTAACTCGTTGCTAAATAGGAATAACGATGAATTTTGCTATTGGAATTTGTCCGTCGCTAATTTCTTTTTTTTTTTTAATAATGAAAGATTTCTTGTCAAAAATATTAAATTGACATTATATTTTCTATCTTCTTCTGAATTTTTTTAGGTCTATGGTGCAAAAATTCAGCATTGTTGACATAACTTGCTTGACCTACAAGCAGAAATTGGCATTTTGGATCAATGTTTATAACATCTGCATAATGCATGTACAGTAAGACATGTTAATTATTCAAATAAAAATATAAATATTGAAAAAAATAATTAGAAAAAACTACAAAAATTGATGTATAATAATAACTGATGAAAATATAATTATTTGTATATGTTCAATCCAGGCATTTTTACAATATGGTTTGCCTTCTACAGAAGAGGAACAATTATCTCTCGTAAATAAGGTACGCACATAATTTATTTCACCGCGAAAAAAAAAAAAAGGAAAAAAATTTCGAAATATACCTAAATTTTGACGAAATTTGTTGTAACGCACCTCAACTTTGTGGGGGAACTATGACCCTGCTCGACTATCTATTATCGTATTTCTGGGGCATATATTTGACCAGTTAGACCACTACACGAATATACGCGCACTGAGCGCGTAAGGGTCTGAAGTGGTCCAACTGGACAAATATATCTCACAGAAATACGGTAATAAATAGTCGAGGAAAGTCATGGGATCTCCACGAAGTTGAGGCGTGTTACAACAAATTTCGTCAAAATTTATGTATATTTCTAACTCTTTTCCCCAAAAAATAAAAAGAAAGAAAAACTAAAATTCGCTACGAATTTCATCTCTAATTTGTCATTAAATTGCTCATAGCTAACAGAATTTTCTGATAATACATTAGGGGTGGATTTTGCTTAATTTAATAGTACTTGATTCAAACATTTTATTCTAAAACTTGAGTAAAGCATTTAGTACTCGCCTCAACTATGACCAAATTTGTTAGGACACACTTTAACTTCACGGGGTTCTATTATCCTTTTGAACTCAATTTAGTGTATTTTGTCACCCTTTTTAGCTTATGTGACACCTTTTTAGCTGACGTGACACTTTTGAAGTGAGTTCCATTTTTATGTAATAAAGTTGTCATGCCAGCACAAAAGGGTGACAGAAATACGCTAAAATTGAGTTCAGGAGAGTAATAGGACCCATGTGAAGTTGAGTGTGTCGTAACAACTTTAGTCATATATAGTTCAATGGGGTACTGAATGCTTATTTTCTTAAAATGGTATTAGGATACAAAGATGACACTACAAGAAAAACTGAAATTAGCTACGAACTTCATTGCTAATCTGTCGCTAAATAGCTCATAGCTAATAATTTTTGGATAATCTATTGCTAATCCTTCGTTAAACAGGACTATTGGCGGCGAATTATGTTATTTAGCTATAGTATTTGTCCGTCGCTAATTCTTGTTTTTTGCAGGCTGCCATAAATGTTGGTGGTATTGTACTTAATGCATTAGCCATTGAACATTTCATCCTTAGGCATCCAAGGGATATTGAACATGTGAGTATGTAATATAGCTCTAGATAAACTTAGGCATAACACATAAACAGACACTGCATGCAAACGGTCAAATTTTGGCCACTTTTGGCAAGTAAACATTTAAATTATATCAGTTGACAAGTAAACAATATTATCCAACTTTGATTAAACACATTTAGACATGTCAACTCTGCTTCATTATGTCAGTTGAACAGTTCAACTTTTAGAGGGTTTATGGTTGTTGGTGCTTATCATTGTACTGTCATAGTATTGTAGTCCCTGCTTGTGATATCTATCATAGTCTGTCGTTTATTGTGTTTCGATCATCACACGAGTTTGTTGTTGTTCATGTTTCTTTCTTGTAAACTTTGCACCGTTCCCTTATTAGTTGTTGTATTTTCTTCACCATCTCCTTCTTCTGCGTACCTGAATTGCTACACTTGAGACGAGGGTCTTTCGAAAACAACCTTTTACCTTCCCGAGGCAGTGATAAGGTCTGCATAGAATGTATCTTCCCCAAACCTCACTTGTGCAATTTCACTGGTTATATATGTTGTCGTTGTTGTCAGCATTAGGCGTCTATAAGACATAGTACAGACGAGTTAAGAGTGTTTAGTTATCAACTGAAAACAAGCTGAAGTATTTAGACGTGCATTCTTAAATTTAAAGTGTTTACTTGTCAACTGAACCAAATTTTGATTTTGTTTATGTATTATGTCATAAATTATACTTTCATGACTTATATTTTGATTTAATTTCACTAAATTCAAATTATTTTATTTTAAAGGGTTTGACAGATGATAATGAAAGATTTTTGAGGAATGCTTATGGTCTTGAGTATCCTGAACCTAATGTCACCTTTTCACTATGTAGAGGAAGCTGGTCTTCACCTGCAGTAAGTTCGTTACAATTTATGTGACACTTTTTTTTTAGTCGGTTTTCAATGATACCTATCTATGTCTCGTAACAATTTTGGCTTTTAACTTTTCGTTTTACGTGTTTTGA
This sequence comes from Capsicum baccatum var. pendulum, assembly GCA_030864225.1. Lineage (NCBI taxonomy): Eukaryota > Viridiplantae > Streptophyta > Magnoliopsida > Solanales > Solanaceae > Capsicum > Capsicum baccatum. Next base: position 237,251,878 of record CM061555.1, read on the forward strand.
TGTGATTTATAATCGCATAAATATCTTTTAAATATGAAAAAAATGATCCCTCAAGTTTGTGAATATGTTCAAAATAGTCCCTTAAGTATACAATGAACAATTTTGATCTTTTAAATTGTCAAAGTTTTAGGCTTGGTCAAACAATAAACTATTTAAGTTTGTTAGATTTGACCAAAAATATACAACATACAAGATCACACTAGACACTTATACAACAAAAAAATACCACAAATTATACATCAAATTATTGCATTATACTCTATAAATAAATAAAAAGTAGCAGAAATTACAGAAATTGTACCCCTAACGCGGGCTCTCGCTAATTTCTTTTCTTGATAGTTTCGTCAAATTTAATAGACAGAGTTCGATAAATATTTGACGTAGACTAAAAGTGTTAAACTTTTATCAAACTTAAAGAATCAAAGTTGTTCAATTGCATACTTAAGGGACTGCTTTCAACTTACCATCAAACTTAAGAGACCATTTTTATTATTTTTCGAATACTTACTTCCAAGTTAATCGTCCAGCGACTCAATCCAGAACTATGGACTATAACAATTTGGTATCAGAGCCCATTACCCACAGGTCCCAGGATCTTGTTTCTGATTACGTCTATATCCATATCGCCAAAAAACTTTGGCTAGTCGTGTCCATCATACGCTTGCACCTAAATATTATGGTCCTTTTGCTGGCTCACAATTCTTAAAAGTCTTTCTTTTATTTTTCAATTCCGTATTCAGTCAAACACCTTCATAGTGAATGCGAATTCCTAGTCGTGTTAACAATGTTGTATACACTATTTCAGCTAAGGATATACAGACCAAATGAAGTCACGAACGAGCTAGAAAAAGCGAAAATGGCATATTTGGAAGCATCAGTAGGAGTGACACATAAGAAGAAAATAATGGTACCAAAGCTAATGCAATGGCATATGAAAGATTTTGCAGATGATATGGAATCCCTTGTAGAATGGATGTATAGCCAATTGCCAAGTTCTTGCTCTTTGAAAAAATCTATGATGGATTGTCTTGTGGCAGGCGAAAAGAAATCGCTATCGATTGCTAAGATGATTGAGGTTCAACCATACGCTTCGGAATTCAGATACTTACTTCCTCTATGATCACAAAACATCAGTCGAGAAAAGATGTGTAACAAAGTCCTGATATCATTAACAATAAACAAACAAAAAAAAGAAAATCGACGATCATTGATTTTTTTTGCATCTGTTGCCAAAAATGACCTTAATATATAGTAGGCAAAAAGCCTCGTTTGTTTGTACTTGATGAACTTAGTCATTATAAATTTTAATTTTTTCTCAGCCTTGTTTGAAATTTGAATTTTGATCAATCAAACCTGAAACCCTCAAAAAAGGTCCATGATGGATTGCCTTGGTGTACGGAAAAAAAACCGCTATCGATTGCTAAGATAATTGAGGTTCAACCATACGCTTCAGAATTCAGATACTTACTTCCTTTATGATCACGAAGCATCAGAGAAAAGATATGTAACAAAGTTGTTCAATTGCATACTTAAGGGACTATTTTCAATCTACCATCAAACTTAAGAGACCGTTTTTATTAGTTTTTGAATACTTACTTCCAAGTTAATCGTCCACCAACTCGATCCAGAATTAGGGGACATAACAATTTGGTATCAGAGCCCTTAACCCACAGGTCCCAGGATCTTATATCTGATTATGTCTACATTCATTTTGCCAAAAAACTTTGACTAGTCGTGCCCATCATACGCTTGCACCAAAATATTATGGTCCTTTTGCTCGCTCACAATTCTTAAAAGTCTTTCTTTTATTTTTCAATTCCGTATTCAGTCAAACACGTTCATAGTGAATGCAAACTCCTAGCCGTGTTAACAATGTTGTATACGCTATTTCAGCTAAGGATATACAGACCAGATGAAGTCGCGAACGAGCTAGAAAGAGCAAAAATGGAATATTTGGAAGCATCAGTAGGAGTGACAAGTAAGAAGAAGATAATGGTACCAAAGCTAATGCAATGGAACATGAAAGATTTTGCAGATGATATGGAATCACTTGTAGAATGGATATATAGCTAATTCCCAAGTTCTTGCTCTTTGAAAAAATCTATAATGGATTGTCTTGGCGTAGGCGAAAAGAAATCGCTATCGATTTCTAAGATGATTGACGTTCAACCATACGCTTCGAAATTCAGATACTTACTTCCCTATGATCACAAAACATCAGTCGAAAAAATATGTGTAACAAAGTCCTGATATCATTAACAATAAACAAACCAAAAAAGAAAACCGACGACCATTGATTTTTTTTTGCCTATGTTGCAAAAAATGACCTTAATAGCAAGCAAAAAGCCTCGTTTGTTTGTACTTGATAAAGATTTTAATTTTAATCATTCAGATCTCAGTCATTATGAATTTTAATTTTTTTTCTCAACCTCGTTTGAAATTTGAATTTTGATCATTCAAACCTGAAACCCTGAAAAAAAGTCTATGATGGATTGCCTTGGCGTAGCGGAAAAGAAATCGCTATCGATTGCTAAGATGATTGAGGTTCAACCTTATGCTTTGAAATTCAGATACTTGCTTCCTCTGTGATCCCATAACATCAGTTGAGAAAAGATCTGTAACAAAGTCTTTATATCATTAACAACAAAGAAAAAAGTTGCCGACCATTGATTTTTTTGCATATATTGACAAAAAATGACCTTAATAGTAGGCAAAAAGCCTCGTTTGTTTGTCTTGATGAAAATTTTAATTTTAATCATTTAGATCTCAGTTATTATGAATTTTAATTTTTTTCTCAACCTCGTTTGAAATTTGAATTTCGATCATTCAAACCTGAAACCCTAAAAAAAAGTCTATGATGGATTGCCTTGGCGTAGAGGAAAAGAAATCACTATCGATTGCTAAGATGATTGAGGTTCAACCTTATACTTCGAAATTTAGATACTTACTTCCTCTATGATCACAAAAACATCAATTTAGAAAAGATCTGTAATAAAGTCTTTGTTGGGTTCCATATGTATGGAAGAAGTTTGAATAGAAAATGGAGAGAAAAATGGTGGAGGGAAGGAAACACTAATTTAGAAAGTGTACTTTCAAATTGGAAAGTTCACTAAATCTCCCACATTGGTGGGAGAAGAGAACTTTGGAGTGTTTTTAATAAAGAATACTTACTCCACATGGATAGTGAGGTAAGAACAAGGTGGTACCTCGCGCTGTTGGCGTCGCTCGCTCGACTTTGGCTTCGGCTTCGGCTTGGGATTTGGATTCAAAGAAAAAATGACAGAAACGCAGAAAAAAAATCTGTGTTTTATCCTCCATTTATATGCATGTATACAGCTAACTATTGTAATGTTTCGAACTTTGGCTTTGGCTTCGGATTCGGATTTGTATTCAAAGGAAAAATGACAGAAACGTAGAAAAAAAATTCTGTGTTTTATCCTCTATTTATATGCATGTATACAACGAACTGTTGCAATATTTCAAACTGAACTGATGCAATGTTATGAACTGATGCTTCAGAAAGATGCAACCATTCAGTAAAATGACACACTAATTTATAAAATGGCATACCTGTTCGGAAAAGACACACTGTGTGGGCGAATAGACATGTTTTTTCAGGAAAGGTTACACCTTTTTAAGTGAACCATTGCCACTTTTCAGAAGAGGCATGTTATGGCTATATAAACCTGCTTTCATCCACAGGTTTAGACATGAAAAATAATTTCTGAAACACAAACTCTTCTTGTCTTCAAATATTCTATGTGATCAATCAAACTGTTGAGTGAGTTTGTAGAATCCGACAATTTGAGGTACCTCTATTGTTCGGATTGAAAGCCATTTTATCCTGGGAGGAAGATTCCATAACCTCGGGTACAGTGAGGAGAATTATTCTTTAAGGACACTCCGTGAAGTCGGAGGACTTGGTCTAGATTTCTATTTCATCTTTTTCTGAATATTAACATAGTTCTAAGATAGATTATTCATAATCTAGTGTTGACGGTGTTAAGAAACTTCATAAGTTCTTGTCTTGTTTGAACTTGCTTTGAAGTTTGTGTTGCTTATATACAGATTCTTGTACCCGAATACATACAAAATAATAATCTTAAGGAATAACTCAGAATCTATATTACTTGTTTTTGGAGATTAAAGCTTTAAGCTTTCTACTCCGTTGAAATTTAACTAGTGATTAGAAGACATAAAATCTTCGTCACAAGTTTAAAATTTACTCGGTTGACAATTGGAAGTCATAAAAATTTCATTGTTAACTAGAAACAAGAAGAAGAGTTTAAAGTTGCTTAACTTTATAAGTAGTATTCTGAAAATACTAAATATTATTGTCTTGTGGTGATAGAAAAAATGAGTAACGAAAGTCAAATGCAAGATACGGCCACGACTGTGGGGGCAACTAGCATTGATTCAACAAGTTGAGCAAATGCTCCGTAACCAATGACACCTACGAAGAAGCTCGAGAAATTTGCGGGCATTGACTTTAAGCGATGGCAGCAGAAGATGTTCTTCTACCTCACAACACTATGCCTTCAAAAATTTACTAGTGAGGATGCTCCTGAGGTGCCCGAGGGAACCTTGGACAAAGAGCATTTCATGATTATAGAAGCTTGGAAACACTCGAACTTCCTTTGCAGGAATTATATATTGAGAAGTCTCCAAGACGACCTCTACAATGTTTACAGTGGAACTAAGACATCGAACGAACTGTGGGAGGCACTAGAATGAAAATACAAGATAGAGGATATGGGAATTACGAAATTCTTTGTTGCAACGTTCTTGGACTTTAAAATGATAGATATCAAATTGGTTGTCTATCAAGTGTAGGAATTGTAAGTAATCATCCACGATCTCCTAGCGGAAGGTATATCTTTGAAAAATACCTTAGTTGAACAAATTGAAAAGGTTCTTAATACTCACATAAACTGTTTTGTAGGTTTGATTGTGAATGATGCTTTCCAAGTAGCTGCGATAAATGAGAAGCTACCACCGATGTGGAAAGACTTCAAAAACTACTTGAAGCATAAACACAAGGAGATGACTGTCGAAGATCTTATTGTCTGACTGCGTATTGAAGAGGATAATAAAGCTACTGAGAGAAGGTCAAAAGAGAATTCTGCAATTAATGGAGAACATATTGTGGAAGATGACCAAAATAATTCTAAGAAAAGGAAGAAAGTTGAACAAGGAAGCAATCAACCCAAGAAGAAATTCAAGGAAAAATGCTTCAATTATGGCAAGATTGGCCATAAGTCCACGAATTGTTGCACCCCAAAGAAAGACAAGAAAAAGGATCAAGCAAATATGCTTGAGTCCAACAAAGAATGTAATGATCTGTGTGCTATGTTCTCAGAATGCAACTTGATGGGGAATCCTCGCGAATGGTGGATGGATTCTGGTGCCACCTGTCATGTGTGTTCCAACAAAGAGTTTGTTTCGTCATTCGCTCTGGCTCAAGTAGAAAAAATGATCTACATGACTAACTCTTCTACTGCTAAGGTAGAAGGAACAGGAAAAATATGCTTGAAAATGACTTCAGGAAAGGTCTTGACACTTAACATTGTCTTGTATGTTTTGGAGTTACGTAGGAATTTAATTTCTGTTTCACTTCTAGACAAGAACGGATTCAAATGTGTAACCGTTTCTAGAAAAATTGTAATTAGCAAAGGAGAAATGTGTGTAGGAAAAGGCTATCTCACCGAGGGCCTTTATAAGATGAATTTAATGAATGTTGAAATAAATAAAATTTCAAGTTCTTCTTATTTACTTGAGTCTTATGATTTATGGCATGAACGTTTAGGCCATGTTAATTATAAAAAAACGCTACGAAAATTGATTAACTTAGATGTTTTGCTGAACTTTGAGTGCAATAAATCAAAGTGTCAAACATGTGTGGAATCAAAATATGCAAAGCATCCTTATAAGTCTGTTGAAAGGAATTCCAATCCCTTAGACTTAGTACACACTGACATTTGTGATATGAAGTCAACACCATCACGTGCTGGGAAAAAGTATTCCATAACTTTTATTGACGATTGCACTAGATATTGTTATGTCTATTTGTTAAATAGTAAGGATGAAGCAATAGATGCGTTTAGGCAATATAAAATAGAAGTTGAAAATCAGTTAGATAAAAAAATAAAAATGATAAGAAGTGATAGGAGCGGATAATATGAATCTCTCTTTTCCAAAATATGTGTAGAGAATGAAATCATCCATCAAACTACGGCTGCGTATTCACCTCAATCTAATAGAATTGCAAAAAGAAAAAACCAAACTTTGAAGAAAATGATGAATGTCTTACTTATAAGTTCCGATTTACCGCAAAACTTGTGGGGGGAGGCTATCTTTACAGTCAATCATATACTCAATAAAGTTCCCCATAGTAAGACACAATCAACTCCTTATAAAAAATAGAAACGAAGGAAACCCAACTTGAAATATTTCAAAGTGTGGGGGTGTCTAGCAAAGGTCCAAGTTCCTATGCCTAAGAGGGTTAAGATAGGACCTAAGACTGTGGACTGCGTGTTCATAGGATATGCTAACAGAAGTAAAACATATCGATTTTTGATTCATAAATCTGAACATCCGAATATAAATAAAATACGATAATTGAATCAGATAATATTGAATTCTTTGAAAATATTTACCCCTATAAAACTAGACATGCACAGTCTAATGGAGGATCTAAATGACCTCGAGATGAACCAAGTGAGAATATACATAATGAAGAGAATCCAAGACGTAGTACACGTCAAAGAACTTCTACTACGTTTGAATCATATTTTGTAACATTTCTATTAGAAAATGAGCCTCAAACATTTAAAGAAGCGATGTCATCTTCAGATTCATCCTTTTGGAAAGAGGCAGTCAATAGTGAGATTGCTTCAATCTTAAGCAACCATACATGAAAATTGGTTGATCTTCCTCCAGGAAATAGACCTTGATACGAGTACGACCACAAGGATGGACGAGAACGAGTGCGTATTGAATCTATCCAAGGAAGTGCACAAGTGAAGTGTGAAAGAGGGTCTAAATGCACTAAAAACAGCCCCTAAGTTACACTTGATAGGCACCTCACCCTTGAGGGGTATTGTGGTCATTTTGTATTCTATTTTGTAATGCACTATATATAGAACCTCTTAGGGTTAGCCAATTGCCAAGTTCTTCCTTTTTAAAAAAATCTATGATGGATTGTCTTGGCGTAGGTGAAAAGAAATCGCTATCGATTGCTAAAATGATTGAGGTTCAACCATACGCTTTGGAATTCAGATGCTTACTTCCTCTACGATCACAAAACATCAGTCGAGAAAAGATATGTAGCAAAGTCCTGATATCCAGTGGCGGATTTACATAGGGTCTAGGGGGGAACCCCCTTTGTCGGAAAATTATACTATTTTTATATGGTAAAATTTTTTTTTAAGTATAAATAATAGAGGTTGAAGCCCCTTCGACTAGTCCGTATATATACTACTGAACCCCCTCATTGAAAATCCTGGATCCGCCCCTGCTGTTATCATTAAAAATAAGCAAACAAAAAAACCGACCACCATTGATTTTTTTGCATATGTTGCCAAAAATGACCTTAATAGTAGGCAAAAATTTTAGTTATTCATATCTTAACTCTAATAATAGTTAAATACATCAAATATATATATATATATATATATATATATATATATATATATATATATATATATATATATATATATATATATATATATATATTCACGTGCTTAATAAGTGTATTAATGTGTATAAAATATCTCTGCTTAACTATATACATGTCAATAATAACTGTATCTACATATCTGATATAAAAACCTTAAACTACCGCTATATCATGTAATTTTTTAAAAACTATATAGTGTATCACGATTTAATATTTCAATGCAAATTACACGTAGTCAATGGTCAAAGTTTACTACCATCACAGAAAACATTCTAAGAAAATCAAAGACTTCATTATTGTTAAATTCATAAAATGATTCAACTAATTAATTCACAATTTCATACTTAACCACTATTTTATAATTATTCAATGTTTAATATCTTTTTACATGAAAATAAAATTACGAGAAAGATATTTCTAACTAATATACGGAAAACTCCAAAATAATAACAACAACAACAACAACTGGATTAACGTATATTAGATAATTACATAATTTTCAATATTAGTGTTTTCAAAGATATTTTTTTTCTTTTCTTTTTTTCCTTTAAGTGTAAGACTAGGTCAATTTCAAGAATTCTTTTTGTAAACCCTAATAGTCAATGGTCAAAATTCTTGCATGAAATTCAAAAATTGAAAAAATTTGTTTTATTTCCAAGTTATAACACGTTAATTATTTCATATATATAGGGTATAAATATGTTGCCAATTTCAATAACATTCACCATAATCACAATCCTCATTCATCATATTCTAATTCCAATAATATCAACAATGAGATCACAAAGTAATATTTTAGGTTCTACATGTAGTAAAATAACACTAATACTACTATTTTTGCTTTTATTAGGTGCTACACGAAATGAAGCTGCTCGAATTCTTTCACATAGTGGAAACAAAATCGTAATTCGAGCAACAAATGAACATCTTTTGTTGTCATCTCTTCAACGGAATCCCGGCGATCCACCATCTGACAATGATGGGACCAACTCTCTTTCTACTGTCATGATAAGTCAAATATCACAAATAAATTTCGTAGGTAGTAAGACAACAAATGTACATCATTTGTTGCCATCTCTTCAGCGGAATCTTGTACAACCGTCAGCTCCCAGTGGTATCACCAACTCTCCTTCCACTGACATGACAAGTCAGATATCAGAAAGGAACTTTGCAGGTCGTAAAACAACAAATGAACACTTTTTATTGACTCCCAATGGTGGCACCAACACTCCTTCCACTGACTTGACAAATCATATATCAGAAAAAAAATTTGCAGGCCGTAAAACAACAGAACACCTTCTGTTTCCACGTTTTCAACGGGAACCTATCCCACCGCCAAGTCCCAATCAAGGCAGCACGGGGCATCATTAGCTTGTTCCTAAGGAATTCACCCGAACCCCCATCAACGAGAAATTACACTATTTATATCTAATTAAAATTATTTTTTAGTTATATATAGCAGATGCTGACCCCCTTCGGTTAGTTCGTGTGTTTACTTCTCTTTTCAATTAGCTTTTGTTTTTACTTATTCATATTTAGAATCCCTTAGTGAAATTTGGCCATTGATGGCACCACCTCTTGTTTTACCGATATGACAAGTCAGATATCAAAAAGAAACTTTGTAACTTCTTACAAAAATGAACTTAATTTTTTCTTTTAAAAAAAAAAAAGTGTATTCCACTGTAAATATCTCTTTGAATATATACAGCTTATTCTTAAAAACACAATTTTAAAAATCCAAAAAAGTTTATGTCCAAATACTATAGCTGAATATACACTTATTTTCTGTCCCACATAGAGATCTGATTGCAATAATCTTTGTATATTTCTGAATTCTTGAAGATTCCAATACACAAGTCTTTATTTTTTAAAAATTTAATCATCTAGTATTCGAAATATACTGAACCAACCAATTTGGACCTGTGTGCACGTAGAGCCCATGAAGGAGGTAACGCTCCTTACTAGAGTTTTCTTCTCAATCAATATAACCATCTTGTATTCGAAATATATATACTGACCTAACCAATTTGGATATAATCCGTGTAAATAGGTCGATTACGGATCCAATTAGAACCCATTAAAGAGGTAACGCTCCTTAATAGAGTTTTCTTCTCAGACGATATAACCATCTTGTATTCGAAATATACTGACCTAACCAATTTGAATATAATCCGTGTAAATAGGTCGATTACGGATTCACATAGAACCCATTAAGGAGGTAACGGTTCTTAATAGAGTTTCATTCCCAATCGATATAATCATCTTGTATTCAAAATATTCCGACCTAACCAATTTGGATATTCCGTGTAAATAGGGCGATTAAGGATATAACGCTCCCTCATGGGGATTTTCATCTTAGTCAAAAAGCTCTTAATTCGTTATAACCATCTCGTGTCCAAAAAATATACTAACCCAATTAATTTGAATTCATGCCAGCGTAGGACCTATTTAGTAAAAAAAATGCTTCCTAACACTTTTTTGCATCTCAATCAAGAAAGCCAATTCAGATCGACTCAAATCTAGGATCTAGAATCACTAGGCTCAAAAAAAGAATAGAACCTCATCATATATATTATATTTTAAATTACTTTTTATGTATATTTACATATAAAATCGAGCTAAAATCAAAATTGAACCTACAGAATCCGTCTTAAATATATAAGATATAATTTCTATATACATCCCAAACCTTTAGCTTCACACCCTTTCATTATTCTAAGTCTTCTACAAGAATTAATGAACATATCCAATGGTACATCTCCAACAAGCATCCAATCACCATCTTTGTCTTCATATGTCAATACATAATTAGATCCACTAGTAGTATTGCCTTCTTTTTCCAAATATATACCTGAAAATTTATAAATCAACAAGAAAATGATAAGTTTTTTTTGTTATCTCAAGGGAAAATATAAAGTTGTAAATTGGTTTTATATTATTAGTAAGAGTAAAATATGAGGTACCTCTTGAACTATGATTAAATTTGTTACTTTAATTTTACGGGGGTCTATTACCTCCATGAACTAAATTTTAATGTATATTTGTCATCTTTTTAGCTGACGTAGCTTTTTTTGTCAACTTTTTTAGCTGATTTGACGTGGGCTCCATTTTATGTAATGAAGGTGGCACATCAGCACAAAAGGGTGATAAAACACGCTAAAATTGAGTTCAGGGGTAATAGGACTCTGTGAAGTTGGAGTGTGTCGTAGCAACTTTGGCCATAGTTCAGAGGGTACTAAATGCTTATCTCTATTAGCAATTTTATCTGTTATAGCAAGTAACATGTCATATTTTTTCAGGTAACTGATTTCACTTATTATGGTTCAATTGAATACGTAGTAATCTTTTAGGTGACTTAATAATATAAAATATTTTTATAATCTTCGTGTATGGAAATTAAACTCAATATCTTTATTTTAAGTCAGTATTCATTACACATAAAATAGTGAGTAAAGTGAAAATCCAAATGCATTAAACTTAAAATTCTGGTTCTGTCTCTGATCGACCTTTTAAAATTCAGATGTAAATTGGTTTTATATTATTAGTAATTTTATTTGTTATAGTAAGTTACATGTCATATATTTTTCAGATAACTGATTTCACTTATTATGATTCCATTGAATACGTAGCAATCTTTTAGGTGAGTTAACAATATAAAATGTTTTTATGATATTCGTATATCGAAATTAAACTCAATATCTTTATTCTAAGCCGGTATTCATTACCCATAAAATAGTGAGTAAAGTGAAAAATTCAAACACATTAAACCTAAAATTCTGGATCTGTCTCTGATCGACCTGACCTATTAAAATATGACCATACGAGATAACTTAAAATTTTGATTGCACAGAAGATAACCATACGAGATAACTTAAAATTCTTGATCTGTCTTAATCGACCTGACCTATTAAAATATGACCATACGAGATAACTTAAACTTTTGATTGCATACAAGATAACCATACGAGATAATTTAAAATTCTAGATATGTCTTAATCGACCTGACCTATTAAAATTTGACCATATGAGATAACTTAAAATTTTGATTGCACACAAGATAACCATACGAGATAACTTAAAATTCTAGATCTGCCTCTGTAACTGACTATTAATAGAAGCTAAAACTCACCAATAGGGTGCTTGAACATGTTCTCCAAAGCCTTGAGTAGTTCTTGATAACTTTTGTAAAACCTTAGGTCAACTTTTCTAAGATAAGGTGCTCCATCCATGCTAACTTTCACATACATTCCTTGGGAAATATCACAATTTGAATTCTTGGTTTGGATAACAATATTCTTCCTGTAAGATCTAACAGGTGGCCAACCAACAATTTGTACTCTGAAAAAAGAAAATAAATAAATAAATTGTTAATTTAAAACCCCTTTTAAGTCAAGAATTAGAATATAAACAAGAATAAAGCATCTAGTACCTCTGAACTATGACCGAATTTGCTACAACACACTCCAACTTCACGGGGTTTCTATTACCTCCGAACTAAATTTTAGCGTATTTTGTCAACCTTATTAGCTGACGTGACCTCCATTTTATGTAATAAAGGTGTCACGTCAGCACAAAAGGGTGACAAAAATACGCTAAAATTGAGTTTTTTTTTGTGTGTGGGTGGGGTGGGGTGGGGGGGAGGGTTAATAGGACCCCTGTGAAGTTGGAGTGTGCATTGTAGCAACTTTGGCTATAGTTTAGCATACATATATATGAACTATAGTAAACTTACTAACATGACTAAATTTCACATATTCCTAAATCCTAATTATTGTGAAAATTCTATAACATGACTAGCTACTTACTTTGGTGTAGAAGAGGAGTCTTGTTGATCATGATGATTTATATCTGATGAAGATCTTTTATTATTCGATAATTCTGTCTTCGATTCATCTGTTGTACCAGGTAACCCTAATCTAAGCTCAGTCGCGAGATCATTATTCTCATAGATTGTTGCCATTTTCAATATTATTGATATATATGTAACTATATATATCTCAAGAACTTGTTATAATTTAATGAGTAATTTGTAATTTTGTATTGATGAACTTGGCTAACAAGTTGTGAATTGATGAATGAGAAGAGGAAGATAAGTGGATTTATATATTTAGGGTGACATAATATTTAGAGGACTTATTTTCTTTGTGCATGAATTTGTTAACATGGAAAATAACTCCTTCACGCTCCTTGTTAGCACGTAATAACACAAAAGTTTATACTCCCTCCATTTCAGAAAGAATGACATTATTTGACTTGACACGGAGTTTACAAAAATACAAAAGAATTTTGAATCTTGTGGTATTAAATTAAAGTTACGTCAAATGGATCAAAATGTTGTTTAATCTTGACGTCTTACACATGGCATGTGGAAAGTTGGAATTAAAGTGTTGCCAAAGAAGGAAAAGATCATTCTTTCTGAAACGGACTAAAAAAGAAAGTAGGTCATTCCTTTTTAAACGAGGACAGTATTATGTTTCATATAAAATGATACATATATTTCCGCATAACTTATACAGTACTCCCTCCGTTTAAAAAAGAATGACCTACTTTGACTTGACACAGAGTTTAAGAAAATAAAGAAGGCTTTTGAATCTTGTGTTCTTAAGTTAAAGTTGTGTCAAATGTACCAAAATGACCTTTAATTTTGTGGTCCTAAACATAACATGTGGAAAGTTGAAATTAAAGTATTGCAAAAAAGGAAAGAGGTCATTCTTTTTTGAACGAACTAAAAAGGAAAGTAGGTCATTCTTTTTTAAACGAAGGGAGCATCATTTTTTAGGAATATCGACTTTAATAAGCCCCCCTCCCCACCCACCCCCTACCCCCCACCCCTCCCACCCCCAAAAAAGGATTCAAGGTGTTGATGAGAATGATCATGTATCAAACTGGACGAGAACTCTGATCTCTTTATAAGATTCGAACAATCTTCTTTTCTTTGAGCTACTTTTTAGTCCAACGCCTAATTTAACATAGTATTCAGGCCTGAGTAGGTATTTGATCATGAGAATAATCTGATGTTGGACTAGGGCGAAAATCCTGATTTCATTATAAAGCTTGGACAATACTGATCTCTTCGAACTAGCTTTTGGGGTGTGAACATATTACTCCGCGAGTCCGGGAGTGTTAGAGACTCGAGGTTCATTGAGAGTTGTTGTGGAGTGATCAAAATGACAGGCAAGATTAGGGTGATATGATGTGAGACAAGGGAACAATGAAGGGACAACCCCATTAACACAAGGTATTATTAAAACGATCGTGGCGGAGTCAGAATATTTATAACTAATAAAATTTAAAATTACATCAAATTTGTCGAGTATTTCGATTGATTGATAGAGTTCTTTACCGTATTTTTAACTTATACAGTATGCTGATATCTGTTTGATTATACAACTGATACTCGTTGTCTGAATACAACTTTGTAATACAATTGAGACCCGCTTAATACAATAATTGTAGCTACTTCTTGTGAACACTTACATCATAGCTACACTATGTAATTACGTTCTAAACTATAGCTATTTATAAGAAAAATTAATGTAACTTATACAGTATGCTGATACCCGTCTGATTATACAACTGATACTCATATAATTCTTGATACAATTGAAACCTGCTTAATACAATAATTGTAGCTCCATCTTGTGAATACAAATCATAGCTACACTTTGTAATTACGTTTTAAATTATAGTTATTTTTTTTTAAAAAAAATCCAATCTATATAATTAAAGCATTTTTTTTAATAAATTGTCTTTATTCCAAAAAAAAAAGAAAAAAAGACATGCGTACGTTCTATCCTTTACATACTCAATTTATAAAATCGCACTAAATATATAATCATCGTTATCAAAGGCAATTAATTAATTAATGTGGGGAAAGGGGAACAACCTCCACGTGACATTGGTCCCAATTATGTCTATTGATAGATATGAGATTGATTTAGGGCATGGACATAATATGAATTTCTGATTAATATATATTACCTACCATAATTAATATTCTTGATTTTTCATGATTTTTTTTGTACAGATGTCTAAATTCTTGAGTATTGATGAAACATTTTGGGTATGGTTTGATAGGCATGAACGTGTGCATATATTTAATGAGACGAATTCAAAATTTAATATTTATGGATTGTTATAATAATTTTATATTTAATATGTAATATTACCTTAATTTATAATTAAATATTTAATAAATTTTTCTAAATAATATGATATTTATATCTAAATTCAACTTCAACTATGCATATACCGAGGTAAATTTAGGAAGGAAACCTCAAAAATGTGATCGAATTATTGAAAATAGCTTATTTATGTCATTTGTTATATATTTGGTTCATCTATGCAATCACTTTTAAAAGTTTGGTTTATGTATGCCACTATCGTTACAGAAAAGTTCATTTGTGTTATTATTTTGTAATGGTGATTTTTTGCAAAATTATTTTTTTCACGAGACTTATAAATTATAGAAGCATAAATGAGCCAAACTTATAACGAACGATACAGATGAACTATTTTTAATAATTCAATGACATATGTGAGCCTTTTTCCATTTGGAAATTACTAAAACCAGTACGTTCATAATGAATGTGATCTTGTTTTGGTATACATTTCAAATTTTTTTGACATGTGTGTGTATAGTAATAACTAATAATGATGGATTGTTGAAAGTAATTAGTAATTGTAATGTTGTTCATCGACGAATATTATAAATGGTGGAGACGGTGTTGATTGTGGGTGGTGAATATAATGGTAATGGTTCAAGCCTTGAAAACAACCTCTGGCAGAAATGCAAGGTAAGGCTGCGTACGATACATCCTTATGGTGGGGCCCTTCCCCGGACACCGCGCATAGCGGTAGCTTTAGTACACCGGGCTGTTCTTTTTTTAGTATCCTTTCCAAACAACGTGTGTCTGACCGACATGGAGCCATGCACATGATTTCAAGAGGACGTGTTTTTGTCTTATACAGCTCGGGATGAAGATCGAGGGTAGGAGAAAGCTTATTTTTAGGAGTAATTTTCCGCCTTTATTAAGGAGATATAAAATAAGCTTACTTGGTGAAATCATAAATTTTAGTCTTAATAAAATATTATACTTATATTTTTAACTATACACGTGGGTCAAAGGATGACAATTTTTTTTTTAATAAAAAAATGATACACACGTGTAACGCAACGTATAAATTAATTGATAGTGAGATGTGGCCCTCCCACACGTGTAGTTGAGTTTTTTTGGACTTTTATTACATCCTTTTTAAGGTACTTACTTTCTTGTCTGTGGGTTTGGGTTTTATTTGGGTCAGCCCAATGCCTATGGGCCCATTATCATGCATTTATGTTCCTTACATAGTTATTCCCTTGGGGCCCATTATATGAATGAGTATGTCTACCCATGAATTATTACCTCAATTTCAATGACAAAACAATATAAATTTCGACAGTTTGGAGCATAATTATGGAAAATTCTAATATTTTATATAATTATTGAAAATTTTGATTCTGGGTCTGTTGAGATATATAATTAGCTCCCGATACATCCAGCGAAAATATATTTTTTTCCTTTGTAAATTAGCTCCCGATATATTTTTTCGATTTTGGATACATCCAATAAAGATACATTTTTTTTCTTTGTAAAAATACATAATTATCTTTCAATACATTTTTTTTATTTTGGATCTGTTGGGATACATAATTAGCTCCTGATATATCCAATGAAGATACATATTTAGTTGGAATTTTTATAATTACATTGTAATGGTGGGGATTTGTGTAAATATGATATGTTTCAATGGAAAAAATGTATTTTTTTCTTTGAATAAATAATAAAAGAAAAGTTGATCTTAGATTGGAAGGCGCGGAGAACAAGAATTAGGGTAAAAGTTTAGTAGATATGAGTGCGTTTATACTAATAGATAGGAGTGCCTTGTCTTGCTGCCCTTACTAGCTAGTAGTCGTAGGGCTCTTTTAGTTTCTTATTCTTTGGTCTATGTTAATATCTAGTAAGTATTTCATATAGTTCAGTTGCAGTAATATCTGTTGTAGTAAGGTCTATTACTATCTGTTGTTTTTGTTACTTCCTATTATCTCTTGTACTTTCATTACGTCTTTTTCTAGCATTGTTCTTGTCTTGAGCCGAGGTTCTTTTAGAAACAATCTATCTATCTCATATTTGGGGTAGAGGTAAGATCTGTGAACACTCTAACCTCCTCAGACCCCACTTCGTTAGACTACACTGGTTATGTTGTTGTGTTATTGAATAGCTGAACTTGCACGTGGATGTCGATTTTGACCCATAAATTGTGTACCCCGTCCAACATTCAAATTTGGAGGGATTGACTCGATGACATATATCGAAAAATTAAGTGCATACGAAGCATCTTATCTAAAAGCTTGAGTTCAACAACAAGCGATGAAAAAGACTTTTTTGAGTTAGCGAGTTGAGTTATGACTTACTTTCTATCCATCTATATATTGATCCAAGTAAACTTAGGGACAATTTGGGTCAGCCCATGGGCCCATTGTATGTATATGTATACCCATGAATTATTATTACCTCAATTTCAATGACAAAATGTAATATTTTTTTAGTTTGACTAAATAATAATAGAGAAAAGAATAATCAAAGGTATGCGTGGATGTCGATTTTGACCCATATGTGTACCCCGTCCAACGATTCAAATTTGGAGGGACTAACCCAGCGATGTACGTGTTAAACGGATAAAAAATAAGTGTACGCGAATCAGACTATGACTTACTTTAGATCGATATTGATCCAAATAAACTTGGGACAACACATAGGGTTAGGGTACTATTCGCCCTGGAGTGGTTCGGTCATCAATGTACTTGTGGGGTATATGATTAGAATGGTGGTTGTTGTGGTTGTACATAGTGTTAGTGTTGATTTAACGAATAATGGTTGTACATAGTGGAGTAAAACTGTATACTGTCGGTGTATATAAAAGTTAAATTTATTCCGATTGATTTTTGAAAGTCATTTAAAGCATCATATGGACCATGGGCCATGGTGTGTTATGAAGAGAGTTTTTGGAACAAATAAAGGTCCAAATTAATAAGAAGTTTTGAATTTGAGTTTGAAAATGAAAAAATTCTTGGAATAGAAGCGTTTTTCTCTACAAAATGAACATATCTAATAATGCGAATTCAGATTAGTCTAGCCAGCGAACTTTCGAGGTGAATGGTTAATCAAAAGAAACTTGGTCGAAGAAGTAGTAGTGAACCAAGATACGTACTGAAACTGTTCAATATTTTTTCATCCTTAATCAGATATCTCGAATTTAAATTTCAAAAATAGAATATTTTATCGTAGGAAGCGTTTTGCTCCTCAAAATGATCATATCGATCTGACGTAAATTTAAATTAATCAGGTGAATAAACTTTGACCTAATTTTCTACAAGTACATATAGAAACATAGATGATAGAAACATCAATATAAATAATTTCCATTAGCAATGATGATTGACTTATGATCATCCATATTCTTGACACACAAATTATAATATTATATTAATAATTAAGGACTAATCTTTAAGCGTGTGATTGGATTAATAACTATGACTCAAATATAGTTAACAATCGAACTACAATAAGACTTAAATAAGTAATAAAAACCACTTTAATTCCAACACCCTTAAAAAATATACAACACCCAATGCAATATAATTGTTATAAGAATAACACATTTCTATGAGTTTCTCAAAATATTTTTTCACTCTATTCACTTTTTATAATATTAACTGAGTTCTAGATTTAATATTTATAGATATTTTATAAATATATTAGAGCGAAGGTTTCTGAGTTCTCATGAACCTGTATAGGTATAAAGTTGTTTTGGAACTACCACTTATACTCCTTATCGAAAGTTTCTTAGATCCTCAGCTCGAACTCAATAGTTTTTAACTATCACTTATACTCTCTATCGAATGGTTCTTCGATCCTCAGCTCGAACTCGATACTTCTTAACTACCACTTGTATTCTCTATCGAAAGATTCTTAGATCCTCAACTCGAACTCGATACTTTTTAACTACCACTTATACTTCCTATCGAAAGGTTCTTAGATCCTCAGTTCGAACTCGATACTTTTAAACTACCACTTATACTCTCTATGGAAAGGTTCTTCGATCCTCAGCTCGAACTCGATACTTTTTAACTACCACTTATTCTCCCTATCGAAAGGTTTTAGATCCTCAGCTCGAACTCGATACTTTTTAACAATCACTTATACTCCCTATCGAAAGGTTCTTAGATCCTCAATTCGAACTCGATACTTTTTAATTACCACTTATACTCTCTATAGAAAGGTTCTTAAATCCTTATCTCGAACTCGATACTTTTTAACTACCACTTATACTCTCTATCGAAAGGTTCTTAAATCCTCAGCTCGAACTCGATACTTTTTAATTACTACTTATACTCTTTATCAAAAGGTTCTTAGATCCTCAGCTCGAACTCGATACGTTTAGTTAAAAGCAGAGAAAAATCAATATGTACCATATAGTTGGGGAGCTAAATAGGGTTGGAGGACACATGTAATAGGGTTTGACTCCAAAGGTGACAAAAATCCAACAAGTTCACATGCAACCTATGAAATGAATCTTTGTGCACATGCTTTATCCCCTATTGTTTTGGGTCCTTTGTCTGTGCATATTCCTAGCAGGCATAAGCCATAAATACACTTTTAAATTTGGCCGCAAATTACATCTATCGCCTTCAATTTTGAGTGTGTATAAGTAGACACTTAACTTGTATAAAATTGAATAGGTAAACACACAAATCTTATGTGACATAATACATGTAGAACGTCATGTAGGACAAGAATTAATCACGTAGGATGCCACATAAAAGATATGTGTATACTAGTTCAACTTTATACAAATTTAACTGCCTACTTATGCACATCCAAAATTGAAGGTCATAGATATGACCTGAGACGAATTAAAAAACATGTTTATGTATTATGCTAATTTAACCATCCCCTCTCTAAATATTACTCCTTCTGATAGACCCTCCACTCAAATAAAAGAACAATTCAGTTCACTAAGCATTCTGCATTTACAAAGGATCCAACATGTATTTGACTTTCTATAAGTTAAAAATAATTAAGGGAAGTTTGGTGCATGAAGCATCAAGCCATGTGAAGATATTTTTTTATGTGTGTTCTGGATCTTTAAATTTTTTGAAATAAAGGACAGTCATGTGAATAAAGTATTTTTGCGTTCACGAAGGATTTCGAAGAAAGGTCATACCTCAACGGGATGTGATATAAGGAGTTTACCCTATTAATTATCGATAATTGATATCACGACTCTAACATATAACCTATAATTAAGTTATACGAAAATAATTTTACTGTTGATCCAAAATTTCCTTTCCAGTGTTTTAAAAATGAAAATCCTATAATTGAAAACTACACAAAAAACACTGTAATAGTTAATGATACAAAATATTTTAAAATTATTGAAGAAAAGTGTGATTAAAAGAAACTATTTAACTCATCAAATAATAATGTTACCAACTTACCATATGAGGGGTATAATTATATGTTTTTGAAATGAAATCCCATAATTGGAAACTACACAAAAACACTGTAATAGTTAATGATACAAAATATTTTAAAAATATTGAAGAAAAGTGTGACTAAAAGAAATTATTTAAATCATCAAATAATAATGTTACCATATGAGGGGTATAATTATATATATTAATTATTTCTAAATCGATAGAGGTGTGAAAAAGACAGTAGTGTTTGTCTTTAAGAGAAAAAGTGAATGAGCAGTTGATGAAATGGAAAGGAATTAAGGAATTCTTCGACATGAATTATGATGGAATGATATTTATTTTATGAAAATAATTTTATTTTTGATGTAATTATTTTTATTTCTGCTGTTAATATTAAAAATTTTCTATTCTTAATTAAAGATTTCGACTTCAAACTTTTGAAAATGAAAAAAATACTACTGAAATTGCTATACATCTAAAAAAATAAATCTTAAAATACGTGAATTCAAATTTAATTGATTTTATCAATAATAATAATAATTGAAAGGAATCCAACATCACCATTCTAGAATATTAATTCGTTTACGTGCACGCTAGTCCATCAAAATCAAATCATCAATAATTAAACAATTTAGAATAATGAAAAGATGATAAAAACTTAGTTTGCATCATATGTTCTTAAGACTTGATCATAATTAAGTGATATATACATTTTTATTTATTAATTTTTAAAATTCATTAACTAGAACTTATACGAGGTATCACAATAAAGTTTATCTTCAATCCGTTTTTAGGTTCGATAACGAACTTTTTTGAAGTTATATTCTATTATTTAATTAGATATAAACACTCAATACGTGGACTGTTGCTGCTACGTGATTAGGAGGTCATGATTAGTTCAAGCTGTGAAAACAATATTTGATAGAAATACAAGGTAAGACTGCATGCGTATGATAGACCCTTGTAGTTCGATCTAGATATAAACACTCCATACACGGAGTGTTGTTGCCATGTGATTAGCAGGTCATGATCAGTTCAAGTTGTGAAAACAATCTCAGCAGAAACGCAAGATGAGACTGTATGCGTATGATATACCCTTGTAGTTCGATCTAGATATAAACACTCCTTACACGGAGTGTTGCTGCCATGTGATTAGGAGGTCATGATCAGTTCAAGCTGTGAAAACAATCTCTGACAGAAATACGAGGTAAGACTGCATGCGTACAATATACCCTTATTGTCCGATCTCTTCTCCGAAAGTCTTGCACAACGAAAGTTTTAGTACATTCAATTATCACTTATAAACACTCAATCATATATGAATACAAAAGGAAATGCAATGCATGAGAAGGATGTCATGATCAGTCAAGCTGTGAAAATAATCTCTGACAAAAATATGAGGTAAGACTACATGCATACAATAGATTCGAAAGCTTTAATACATCTGACTGACATTTATAAACATCAGTATGAATAAAAAAGGAAATGCAATGCATGAGAGGATGACTCAAAACACTTGATAAGATCAAACTATAACCCAACAAGATAGAAAAAATTCCACCTCCTCAACTATAACAAGTGTCAACACATCATTTATCAAAGTGAAGACAAAAACAACCCATTCCCCACAACCTTTAATTTGCCATATTGATAGTACTATTACACTCTTTTTAGCCCAAACATACCCTTCCCCATTTCATTTAATTGTATCTACATGTCTCCTTCTATTTTTCTAATGAATATCTATTTTTTATTTTTTTTTGCTAGTCACTACCTAGGTGGTAAAACTTTTTATTTTGGGATTTTCTAGAGTTTGAAAATGAGAAGTCCTTTCTTAAAGTTCTTTTTGCTTTATTTTAGAGTAAAGCATCTAATAATTTGGAACTATGATTAAATTTTCTACGACACACTTTAATTTTACAGGGGTTCTATTATCTCATGAACTTAATTTTAGCGTATTTTTGTCACTTTTTTTAGCCGATGTGACACTTTTTAGCTGACGTGACACATTTGACGTAGGCCTCATTTTTATGTAATAAAGGTGTTATGTCAGCATAAAAGGGTGACAAAAATACGCTAAAATTGAGTTTAGAAGGGTAATAGAACCCATGTGAAGTTAGAGTATGTCGTCGCAACTTTGGACATAATTTGAGAGGATACTGGATGCTTATCTCTTTATTTTATATGACATATTTTTATTTTTCATTAAATTTAATTTATAGATAAAATATACTTTTAAATTGTTTGAAATAGGATTAACTTTATCCTCTATTATATTTTTGGCTCAAAAATATCCACGGCATTATATAATTAACTCAAAAATATCCTTCAACTAGCTAAATAGATTAAAAGTACTCTTCCTACTAATTAATAATTTCTCCAAAGTAAAGAAAAATAACCAATTTTACCCTTCAACCATATGAAGTTAAGTGATTTTGCCATACATTTTTCTATGTAATAAAAGTCTCTCTTCCTGATTTTTGAATTTCATGCAGTGGGGAGACTCTATTTTCACTAAGGTGATTACTTAAAATAAAGAAATACATATATATAAAAAGTCAACGGGATTCAACATCAACTAAACATACATAAAATATATATTTTCACCTAAATAGATAGTCCTTGTTCCCCGACCCCTAAGTCCACCTCTAATTTCGTGCTCAGTCAAACACTGTTATACTCCCTCTGTTCGCTTTATTTGTCACTAATTTTCAAATTGAATTTCTACTTTTACTTGTCATTTTGAATATATCAAGAAAAGACAATTTTTTTCCTATTTTACCCCTAGAATTAATTGTTTTTCTCCAAATTAATTTCAAAACAAAATGTAAACATCATTTAATAAGCTTAAATTATGGTAAAATAGTCATGTTATTAATTATTTTTCTTAATAGGCATGTCAATTTAAATTGTGACAAGTAAAACCGAACTATAATTTTTTTTGGGGGGGCGGAAAGGGGGGGGGGGGGTTAAATTAACAATTTAAGCTCTACCAAGTCCAAACTAGTTGCTATATATATATATATATATATATATATATATATATATATATATATATATATATATATATATATATATATATATATATATATATACACTTTTAACTTTCACTTCTCTCTCTCAAACCCAAAACTCTCAAAAGATTAACAAAAATGGTAGGGGAAGAAGAAAATACTATTAATAAGTTGGATTTTGAGGAGACAGAACTAAGGTTAGGGTTGTCTTGTGGAAGAAAAAAAGTTCATCATGATAATGATACTACTAATGTTAATGGAAAAAGAGGCTTTGTTGATTTGAAACTCAACATTTCTTCTCATGATATTAACAACAAGAATACTCAGCTGGAATTCAAGAATAATTCATCACTCAAAACTCAAGTTGCCAAGTATGTTTCTTTAATTAATTTTATCTTTTTCTACTTATTCTCTACATGCGAAGCCAGAAATTTGGCGAAGGGTGTGCTAATCTGATCTTCTTTATTCTGAGTTTGTGTTAAAGTTGTGCTAAGTTAAAAATACAGTTATAATAGCTAATAGGTGTACATACATTGGATCACCCTTCGCCTAAGGTGGCTCCGCTCATGCTCTACAAGAAAACTAGCTTCGAAATATATTTAAACTTTGGAGAAATTGTCTGTAACACGCCTTAATTTTGCGGAGGTGATATGACCCCCCTCGACTGCTTATTCTTGTATTTTGTGGCATATATTTGTCTAGCTGGACCACTATGTGAATACACGCACGCTGAGCGTGTGAGGGTCTGAAGTGGTCCAGCTGGACAAATATACGCTACAGAAATATGATAATAAATAGTCGAGGGGGTCATAGGATCCCTGCAAAGTTGAGGCGTGTTACAACAAATTTCGCAAAAGTTTAGTTATATTTCTGACTCTTTTCCCTGTATATAACTTCTTTGATTTCACATATTCAAATGATGATCAGGACACAAGTTGTGGGTTGGCCACCAGTAAGATCCTCATGGAAGAATATTTTGACTTCTCAAAAGATTATTGGACATCAAGAGAATGACAAAATTGGCAATGGTGTTTTAGTGAAGGTCAGCATGGATGGTGCACCTTACCTTAGAAAAGTGGACTTAAACATGTACAAAAGTTATCAAGAATTGTTTGATGCCTTAGCCAAGATGTTTAGTTCCTTCACTATTGGTATGTGACCTATATTTTCTTTGAATTCAACTTATCGTCAGCGGATTTAGAATTTTGAGTTTATTGATTCTGAACTTTAGGAAAAGGTAACTCAATTACAACGTTCAATTTAGTCGCAGAACCGGAGTCGGGATTTGAATTTTATATATTCTAATAAATCTTAATCAGTGGCGGACTTAGTATTTAGGGATCGTGGGTGAACGGAAGGTTCAAACACATATATTGACATCCAAAGCTTTACGGTTCTGCCTGGAAACTAAAGCACCGGGTTATTTTTTGGCTTCCTGGGTACTTTTCTAAATCTTATACCAGATTTATACATTTTTATATAATTATACCTAGTCTGTGTCGAATTTAATGGGTGTCGAAGCACCAAAAGTTTGACTATAGGTCCGTCCCTAACCTTAATTATATTTTGGATTCTAAACTAAAATTTTTTATATATTAAATGATTATTTTTCAGAAAAATACGATATTTGAACCAAGGTTACTAGATTCAGCCAAACCCATATCTCGACCTCTAATTAACTCTACTCAGGTTCTGAATAAATTATCTATGCATATTAAATAAATTTTTTTAAACACAAATATCGAGCTTTGCTAAAACTACTGTCTGACAAATTCGTACCTGATACTCTAGCTCCACCCCTATAAGGCTGAACTCCTATATGCTAACTAATACAATAATGCCAATTACATGTATTAATAGAGCATATAAACTATATTTATTATTTTAGTGTATATAAGTTAAATTTTATTTTCAAATATATATTATAATTTGTATGTATATGTTTTATCAACAGTCCAAGGAATGAAAGATTTCATGAATGAGAGGAAATTGATGGACCTTTTGAATAGTTCTGATTATGTTTCTACCTATGAAGACAAAGATGGTGATTGGATGCTTGTTGGAGATGTCCCTTGGGGGTAAGACTTTAACACCTCAACTACATATATTTTTATAAATTATATTTACTTATTGAGGAAAAAAATCATAATTTCTAATTTAAGTTATTTAGAAAGTACAACAATAATATATGAAGTGAAATTTCACAAGTGAGGTGTGGAGATGATAGAATAATGCAGGGGTGGACCTAAGTTCAAATATATAATGCTTTGGCATTCGTTAAACTTGACTAGAATAGGTATAATTATATAAGAATTGTACAAAAAATGGTATAAGATGGAAAAAACACCCATGAAACCAAGAAGATAGCTGGATGCTTTGATTTTCAGGCGGAATCTTAAAGCTTTGGGAGTTATTATGTGTGTTTGAACCTCCCGAACACCCACAACCCTTAAATGTTGGATCTGTCACTGATAAAATGTATGTAGACCTTATCACTACCCCTAGAGGTAAAGAGATTGTTTTCGAAAGTCATTTATAAAGTAAACAAACATAAATTTTATGGTAGGCATTAATTGATGACATGGTAAAGACATTAATAATCTGATTTAATTATAAAGCTCTTCATTTTTCTCTTCCTTCCGATAAGGGATTTGGTTAAGATGTCATGTAGCCCTTTCTTTAGATGCTTGTCAGCTTAGAAGTTTGGCCTTCCGTCATGGGCATTATATACACCTCCTTTACGAACTCATCGTCCTTTGCTGAGGTTTGCCCTTTCACCTTAAGAAGAGAGAGACCTGACTTTAATATCGTATTTGTCCCTAACCTTGCTTTACAGATTCGTATTGTTCGCTTTAACCTAACAAGCCTTACAGATTTGTCACCTTGGACGATATCCTCTGTCAAGTAAAATATGTGCATACCATACAACAACAATATATTCAGCTTATTTAGATAAAGTGGGGTCTGGAGAAGGTATAATGTATGCAGTCCAAACCACTATCTCAAACAAAGTAGAGAGACTATTTTTTATAAACCCCCCACTCAGGATAAATAACAATAATAGAAAAGATAGAACAACAAACAATAAATTACACACCAATAGATAATATAAGAAACAAGACATTACGTCAACTTGTATTATGCAACTCTTCATGTTCTCTCTCATTAATTCCGACGTTGAATTCTCCTAAAGTATCATGTGTAGGTATTCTTAAAAGACTTACCAAACCTAAAAATTTGTCAGTCGTTCTGTGACTCATCTTCATCAGCACGCCCTCCATCATCATGATCACACTATACTTATTATACGTCTTCTTAAAAAACCGGTCAAACCTAAAAATCTGCCAGTCCTTTTGTGACTCATCTTCATCAGCCCGCCCTCCATCTTCATGATCACACTATACTTATTATACGTCTTCTTAAAAAGCTTGTCAAACCTAAAAATCTGGCTGTCTTTCTGTGACTTGTCCTCATCAACCCGATCTCCATCATCATGATTACACTATACTTATTATACGTCCCTTAAAAAAATTGTCAAACCTAAAAATCCGCTAGTTCTTCTATGACCATCCTCATCAGCCCGCCCTCCATCATCATGATTGCACTATACTTACTATACGTCTTCTTAAAAAACTTGTCAAACCTAAAAATCTGCTAGTTCTTCTATGACCATCCTCATCAGTCTACCTTCTGTCATCATGATCACACTACACTTATTATATGTCTTCTTAAAAAACTGGTCAAACCTAAATCTTACAGTCTTTCTGTGACTCATCATTATCAGCCTGCCCTCCATTATCATGATCACACTATACTTACTATACATCTTCTTAAAAAAACTTGTCAAACCTAAAAAATCTGTCAGTCTTTCTGTGACTATCCTCATTGGTTCGCCCTCCATCATCATGATCACACTATACTTATGCCTTGGATTAATTTTCACCTTATTAATACTAACATTATTTCCTCAAATGAACAGGATGTTTGTTGATTCTTGCAAGCGCTTGCGCATCATGAAAGGAATAGAAGCAATTGGACTAGGTATGAAATTTAATTTCTACATACTTGCTTATGGTATGGAGGAAAATATTTTCTGAAAAATATTTTTCATATTTGTCGGTCAAAATATTTTCTCTCAAAAAATAAATTTTTTTAAGTGGCATCAATTTCATCATCCTCCATGTTGTTTCCTAAATTACATATAAATGCTCAAACACCAAAAAATAACTAAAAGAAATCGCTTTTTTTCTTCGTACCAAACACATTCTTAGTATATCGACTAGAATATTGAATTATTAATGTTTGAATTTCAGCACCTAAAGCTATGGAGAAATGCAAGAATAGAAGTTGAATTATTGCTGTGTTGCATGTGTATTTCATGCTAATCGATACAAATATCCCACTATCTTGATTGGAGAAATCAAGCTAATAGTGTGCTATGTAATGTTAATACTATATAATGAAGTGCTTTTATGTATTCATTAATTTATCTAGAGTTTAAATATTTCTTGCTTAATACTGAACTTATTATTATAAAGTTTGTCCTATAATTTAGTGTAAGGTTGTTACTTATAATGCCTTGTTGTCTTTGTCCACAACAACAACATACCCAGTATATTCCTATCAAGTGGGGTCTGGGGAGGGTAAGTGTACGTAATTCATACCACTACTTAGATGTAACAGAGAGGTTGTTTCTGATAGATCCTGAGTCAATTATCTATTTTTCATATTCATGTCCCCATCAAAATATGTACTCTCCCTCTCTTAATGTTTATTTGCTTATGGTAATTTTATTATAAGTCATCTACATGCAATTAGAAAATGAATTGAAAATGATTAGTGCTTAATAATAATAAGGGTAAAATAGGTATAAAATAGCAAATTATCTCTTATTTGTTAAACATTTACATAATTATAAAGAGAAAATATGTGCATGCATGTGCATATGTGCTTAATTTTTGTCACCCAAAAACAAGATTTAGAGATATGATAGTCGAGAATGAATTTGATATTATATAGATATCTTATAAATTATAATCGTTATTTTTCTCTTTCTTTACATGATAGTTTTATTTCAAAATTTTTTGTTCACGAAAACTAGGGTAGACTTTGATAGTACATGTTTACGACTTTCTCTGTAACTTGTGCTTGTAAATATAAGGTACAAGGTAGTATGTTCATCAATCCACACTACTACATCTTGAGGTGTGGGATAAACCTTTTCTTTAATTGTCCCGTTAAACTTAGCAAATTTGTATGCCATCTGGGAACAACTTTAGAAGTAAGCCTTTTGTCTTTCCTTTTTACTTTGTATTTGGGAATTGGACAAAAATGCAATCAAGTAATTGCTGTTTCGACAGTGGGATCAATTTGCGTTTTTGCTTCTGGAATCAATTACGGCTATTGTGCTATTATCCCCAACAACAATCCGCACTTTCTTTGACTAAAAAGGTCTCGTTTCAATAAAATTAATGACTTAAAACCAAATTTAATAAAAGGTGCTAAATATATACACATACATATTAAATTAATATTGTACTCCTAATAATTTAGAGTTTCCTTTTTAATTCTTGTCTATAACTAACTTCACATAGTAACATTATTATTTATAAAAATAAGAATTAAATTTAGTTAATAAGATGTTACAATTTGTTTGCAATACATCAATTTGGATGTTGTTGTAAAAACTTTATTTATTAGTATGACGTTTGAGTTGTTTAATTCAAAGTTCTAAAATGTTTTCGATAAAATTTTGATAACTTTCTTTCTTTACTTCTTTATACATATATTTACAACAACAACATATCCTGTAAAATTTCATAAGTGAGGTCTGGGCTCTGGGGAGGATAAAATGTATGCAGACCTTACCACTGCCTTAAGAAGGTAGAGAGGTTGTTTTCGGAAGACCCTCGGCTAGGGTTGGACATATTTTGGTTTAAACCGAAAAAACTGAATAATTCCTCAAAAAACATATTTTAAGTTTTTCGAATCGGTTTTGGTTTTCAATTTTTGAAATTCGGACGGTTTGGTTTTTTATTTTTCAAAAAAATAATTCGGATAAACTGATTAATCAAAATTCTATAAATAATTAATAATATATATATTTTATTACATATATATAATATTTAATATATAATAATATAATATAATATAAATATATAATAATAACCCTAATAACTAATAAGTAATAGCACGCCACATACAACTAACAGCATACATCAGTCCAATAATCGAACAATCAATCGAACCATAGACCACCGGCGAGATTGTCCTCTGTACAACAACACCAGAGGCGGCGACCAGACGACCATTGTGGGCTGCAGCCCACAGTGCCGACTGTGGTCTTTCCGGCAGCGACCATTCTTCCGAGTTCCGATTGTTTATGTAAACTTATGCATAATGAAGTTGTATATTATGTTAAACTCATGGTTATATATCATTTAGTTTCATCCATGTTAAGTTATTTATATCTGGGAAATGAAAAATAGGCTTGAATTTAAAAAAAAAATCATTAATTTTAAATGTTCAGTCATAATAAAGAGAGGTTCACTACTTTAATCTTCAAAACCGAAATAACCGAACCGAATTTATAGAAACCGAGCTAAACCGAATTTATTTTGGTTTGGTTATTGTTGTCATTTTTATTAATCCGAAAATTGAAAAACCGAACCGATATTATACTATCAAACCGAATGCCCAGCCCTACCCTCGACTCAAGTGTAGCAAATCCAGGTAAAAAAAAAGAGGAAATCGGTGGCGAAAATTTGACAACTAACAAGGGAACATTTCCATTGTTATTTACTTATTTTATAATCTCACTATTATCTCAAGTGAAATTAAAATCATAAAAATTCACAATTAATATTTTTTGAGGCCTTAAAAGTTTGGTTGTCCAAAACAAACGGTTTACTAGCGTCACTTACAAGTTACAATGTCATTTAAACAAGGAAATAAATATATGTTACTATTTTAGGTTATTTGTTTTGTTACACATTAATCAAGGTAAATTTTTCATTATCTAAACTAATCAATTAGCGAAATAGCACTTTTTGACTCCATAACTGTGCTTTTAATAAAAATTTACATGAGTCTTTTTATGTTCTTGTTATGTACATTGTATCTCATGTTAGTTATTTTGTGTTATAAAGTTGAATATAATAAGTTTTTCTTATGAGATACCATCGAACCATACAACAACATACCCAGTGTATTTTCAAAAAATGAAATCTGAAGAGGGTAGAATCTGGGGCGGAGCCAGCCTTCTGTTCGGGAAAAATATACTATTTATATATATTAAAATTATTTTTTATGTGGTTATAGTAGGTGTTGAACCTCATTCGACTAAGTTTTCTTTGAAGGAACCCTCTTAGTTGAAATCCTAAGTTTTCTTTGAATATGGAACCTCTTTCGGTGAAATCCTGGCTCCGCCTCTAGGTAGAATGTACACAGACCATGTTACTATCTCAGATGACGAACTAGCACAATAGTTTAATTTAAAACCATTTTTTTTACTAATCGTTATTCCATAATAAGGAGAAATAGTCAATTTTGCCCTCAAAATTATTCAAAATGGTATAACTTTAAAGCCAAAAACATAACGAAACGTGTTTTTATCGTGAAAAAACTTAGTAGCTTTAGTTGGTTGACTACCTGAACTTCTACTTTATTGGTGAGTGTCATCTCCAATATAAGAAAAAGAAAATGAAAATACACTCGTTGTGAACCCGAATAGCCCATAAGCTGGCCAAGTTGTTGGGCCTAAAGCTAAACCACAAAGAGGCCCAGTAATTAGACAGCCCAACAATAGATTTGCTCGGGATCCAAGTTGAGTAGAGATAAAATGGTGGTTGTTGCAGTCGAGTTCGAAAACAATCTCTCTACATCGAAAACAACCTCTCTATCTCTCAGGTTTTATCGAAAACAACCTCTCTACCTCTCAGTTTTTATCGAAAACAACCTCTCTACCTCTCAGGTTTTATCGAAAACAACCTCTCTACCTCCCATAATTATGGAATTACACTGAGTATGTTGTTGTGGTACTACAATAGATGAGCAAAAATTAGCTCTTGTACAGGGTTCCTGTGATCACTAGATGTAACTCAAGGGGCTAACAAAATCCTTGAATTTTTATCATGTCTATTTTACATTTTCTTTTTTGTCCTGAGCCGGAACAGCCTCTCTACTTCACTGAGGTAGTGGTCTGATCTGCGTACACTTTACCCCTCCCCAGATCGGCAGACCCCACTATGTGGGAATACGCTGGACATGTTGTCGTTGTCTATTTACATTTTCAAGTTTACACTAACAAAAAAGGTTCTTTCAACATCTAGTTAGCAACATCCGCGATGCACCCTAGGTGTTTATCTCCTTCTGAATGGATCGCTTTCGCCATTTAACTCAACTAGCTCAACTCGATTCTTCATTCGCTACATTGTCTGTGCGTTACTATATTTCTTCTGTCATTCCATAAATGTTAGGAGATTTCATGACATTGTTTGTTGTTTCCTGTTTCTTGTTAAGTTTGATTTTTCCAGGCTTGATCTTTCAACACCAATAAGGCACGTTTCCATGCCTTGTCCAGATATTCTACGGCCAGTATATCCAGTCTGAGAAGATTCGGAACTTCGTGAAGGGTAGAGGATCAAATTAAAGTTCGTTTTCCATTGAGAAAGCTAACAAGGCAGAATTAGCAAGAACATCCTATAGTAGTAACTTAGATACACTGAATGCATCCTATATTACCTTTGTTATACTCCATGCATAGTTGTCCATTTTCACAAATCAAGAGTGTTTTATTACTTCTTAGAAGCAACATCTCTGGTTGACTTCCGATTAATTCTTTTCTCGATCTGCTTTGATATGTTTCTCTTTGAGTCGAGGGTCTATCGAAAACAACTTCTCTACCTCTCAAGGTAAGGGAGCCTTAGAGTAACTGGTAAAGTTGTTGCCATGACTAGGAGGTCACGAGTTGATCAAGCCTTTGAAACAATCTCACAGGAATGTAAGGTAAGACTGCATACAATACACTCTTGTGGTCGGGCCCTTCCTCGGACCCTTCGCATAGCGGGAGCTTTAATGCACCGGACTGGCCTTTTATTCCATAAATGTGCAACAACACATCCAGTGTATTTCCACAAAATGAGTCCTGGGGAGGGTAAAATGTACGTTCTCCATACCACTTCCTCAGATGAAGTAGAAAGGTTGTTTCCGATAGACCCCCGGCTTAGGACAAACACCGATATAACAAACAAAAAACATAAAAACACACAACAGAATGATACAAGAAACAAGACACCCATAGATTAATACTATAAATGTAATTTTCTGAAAATGTTTGGTCTTTCCTGTTTCTTTTCAAGTTTGATTTTCCAGGCCTGACCATAATCTGGAGCTGGAAGATGTAAGAGCAAAGATATTCCTTTAGACCTTATGCAGGTAATTCTGTAGAACATGAAACTTGGAAACTTAACTATATATCATGATTCTCAACCAAGGCAAAATTAGCAAGAACATCCTATATTAATAACTTAGATACAGTACTGAATGAGCTGAGAATCTGTTGAGCAACTTGAGTTTTCCGTTGGTTTCGATTGGTGTGAATGAAAAATGGAGGGGCACAAACTTTTGAGGAAAAGACACATTGTTTTGAAAAAGGAGTGACTGTTCAGATAGCTGTGTCTGTTCAAAAAAAAGACACAATCTTTTGAATGAACAAACATGACTCTTCCAAAGGATACACCTTTTCGGATGAACCATTGACACCTTTCGGAAGGGGCACTTTATGGCTATATAAATTTGCATTTTTTCCACAGGTTTAGTATGAAAAAAAAAATTCTGCATAAGAAAAATATTCTCTTGCTACAAAAAACTCTGTGTGATCATCTCCCGTTGAGTGAGTTTGAAGAAAACTAGAAAGTTTGAGCTACCGCTACATTCTGGTTGTGAAGCCATTTTATCCTGAGAGGAATTATTTCCTTAAGGACACTCCGTGAATTCTTAGGACTTGGCTTTTTTCTGCTTCATCTATTGTTACTGAAGTAGCGAATGAAAGTGCTTCTGGCATTGCATACTGGAACTAGTCTGTTCTCAACCACTGGAAAGAGGAACAGTTTAACAACTAATCCTTGGATTCACCCAAGTTCAGTGGTGCTGTGGGCGAGGATGCCTACGAGTTCTTGATTGATTGCCGGGAGAAGTTGTATAACCTTGGATCGCTCGAGTCGCATGGAGTTGCTTACACTACCTATCAGTTGAGAGATGTAGCCAGGGACTGGTGGAGGCCACTTGTTAGTTGCAGACCCCACCAGAGATGGCTTGGAATCAGTTTGTCGAAGCCTCTTTGGATAGGTTTGTGCCCTACAGTTTGAGGGATCAGATGAGATGAGAGACGAGTTTGATCACTTGGAGTGGGGCTTAATGACTATCGTCGCGTATGAGGCACGTTTTCATGACTTGTCCAGATATTCTATTGCCAGTATTGTCACCGAGTCTGAGAAGAGTCAGAAGTTCGTGAAGGGATTGGATGCTACGTTTCAGTTGGCTACAACCCAGATGGTAGTGTCAGGGGCATCATTTCAGAGTGTGGTGGATCATGCGAAGATGACCGAATCTATCCTTCGATCTACTCAGGGAAGCGCCAAGAGGGTGCACCGTCAGGGCGAGCCTTCTAGTCATCCCACACCAGACAAAGGAACTGACAATGACGCTGAACAACAAGAAGGCAAAGTTGATTTGTGGAAATCCTTGGGTTGTTTTGTGGAAGGAGGTCTAATTCAATTTGGTTCTCATTAGTAGACTGTGAAGACCACATAGTTATCAAAAGCGAAAAGCGCAAAAAGGCTCCAAGGTTCGTAGGGGGTTTAAGCGCAAAATGCGAATCAAACATGGGAAGCACAAAGGGAGAAAAAAAAAATACAAATATATATGTATGTTTGGTTCAAGAATAACAATTATAAGCATGAACGACAAATATATGAATGAAGAAACCGAAACAAAAATTACGATAAAGTGAAATATCAGTTGTTTAGTGTCGCCTCTTCAGAAGAGGCTCAACCCCAAGGAAAAGTATGCCTTAGAAAATTGATGACGACATTGAAGCGCACATTAAGCGAGGCAAAACACTAACACATTTTGAGCCTCGTTATAGAGCTTAAGCACGTCTTTGATAAAAAGAAATGCTTTATGTGTTGGTGTTTCTGAGTCCGGTTAAAAAGGAAAAAGTGTCACGTAAATTGGGACGGAGGGGGTAATGTTTTATGGCCTTGTTGGAGTGAAAAGTTGTGAGAGTGATGCACAATTTCTTCTTCTCCAGTTTTGCAATTTGGTGAGAGTTTCTGTTTGGGTAGCTATAGGATGTCATGCCCGATTTCTCCGAATACAAATACGCTAAGTTGCTCGGACCCTCCAGAATTGTTGCCACACTCGTGTCAGATCCTTCAGAAATACACTATTTTGAAGGATCCTACACTCGCCTAATGACATCTTTGAAGAGTCTGAGCAACTTATCAAATAAGGGACGACCCGGTTCATACCTACTCCGTAGGTGTCGGGGAGGGGGGGACCACTCCTGGCCTGACCTACGCGCCCTCACCCCAGCTTCGCTGGAGGGGCGTTTTGAACCCCCGACCCTGGCACACCACGGTAAGCAAGCTTACCGCTGAGCCAAGGCCATCCCTCGAGCAACTTATCAAATAAAAAAGAAAAATAGAAGTGACAGGTTATAGTGACTACTTTGTGTCTTTCCTAATATATAGTAGATGCTGAACCTCATTTGGCTAGTTCGTGTGTGCACTTTTGAACCCCGCAAATGAAAATCCTTATTCCGCCATTGAGTACGAGTACATAGGAGTTAACAACCTATGACATCTCAAGTTTGAATTTGAATTCGCGCTACAACTCTTGGTGTGAGCCTACCTGTACTGTGGAGAATTACCTATGCGAGATGTGATTACTCGAGGTGTGCATAAGTTGGCCTGTACAACGCTGACATCAAAAGGATAACATAGACAGACAGTGTTGACTGCATTGTGTTGAGAAACTTCAATGGAATATAAGTCCGCGAGTGGTTGAGTCATAGGAGTAACAACTTGTGACATCTCAAGTTTGAATTCGCGCTACGACTCTTGGTGTGAGCCTACCTCCAAAACCTTGCTGTGGAGAATTACCTTTGCGAGATGTGATTACTCGAGGTGTGCACAAGTTAGCTTGTACAACACTGACATCAAAAGGATAATATATACAGACAGTGTCGACTCTTGGTGTGAGCCTACCTCCAACACCTTGGTGTGCAGACTTACCAAAAGCGAGATGTGACTACTCGAGGTGTGCATAAGTTGGCCTGTTCAACGCTGATATCAAAAGGATAATATATACAGACGGTGTTGACTACATCGAGTTGTTAATAAACTTGAATGGAATAAATCCGCGAGTGGTTGAGTCGTAGGAGTAACAACCTGTGATATCTCAAGTTTGGATTCGTGCTACAACTCTTGGTGTGAGCCTACGTAACAACCTGTGACATCTCAAGTGTGGATTCGCGCTACAACTCTTGGTGTGAGCCTATGCAACAACCTGTGACATCTCAAGTTTGGATTCGCGCTACAACTCTTGGTGTGAGCCTACCTCTAAAACCTTGCTGTGCAGAATTACGTATGCGAGATGTGATTAGTCGAGGTGTGCAAAAGTTGGCCTGTACAACGCAGAAATCAAAAGGATAATATTGAACTAAATAGGAACTTGGCTTTAAGGTTTACTGTCATTTTGACTTATGTGAATGCCAAGACTAGTAGGCAACTTCCAACTTTTGATGAGTTACCTAGGCTCTGTCTAGTGTGCTATGTTGCTCGAACTCTTCAGAAGTATTGGCGTTGAATCTTCCAAAAAGATACTACTTTAATTTTGGCAGATTCGACACACACCTGTTGACAGGTTTGAAGAGTCTATGTTGCTTGGACTCTTCAAAACTATAGGTGCACCTGTGTCGATTCATCCAAAAAGACTAATTTTGGAGGATTCAGCACATACCTGATGACATTTTTGAAGAGTATGTTGCTTGGACTCTTCAAAAGTATAGGTGCACCCGTGTCAGTTCATTCCAAAAGGCACTACTTTTGTAGGATTCGGCATGCACCTAATGACATTTTTGAAGAGTCTATGTTGCTCGTGCTCTTCAAAAGTATTGGTGCACCCGGAATCAGTTCATCCAAAAAGGCACTAATTTTAGATGATCCGGCACACAACTGATGACATTTTTGAAGAGTATATGTTGCTCGTACTCTTCAAAAGTATTGGTGCATCCATGTCGGTTCATTCCAAAAGACACTACTTTTGGAGGATCCGACGCGTACTCGTTGACACTTCTGAAGAGTAGTATGTTGCTTGGATTTTCTAAAGTATTGGTGCACCTATATATATTGGATCATAAAATAAAAGGCACTACTTTGGAGGATGTAGCATGTATCTGTTGACATTTTCGACGAGTCCGAGCAACATAGCTTGTACTACTCAAGTGATACGTGAATTGCTCACCCCGACCTTGGCTATGTTTATTTACTTTGCATGGCCGCACCTAAACTATTGGTCGAGTCAAACTATATCATATAAGTTGGAAAATGTTTTGTTTTTCAATGACAACCTAATAATTTTGGATCAAATTATGTATATATGTTCAAAAGAAATATAAAATTAGCATAAGTAAAATATTTTAACCTAAAACCCTATAATAGAAATTCTACTGCACATGAAACCGAATAATTTTAAAAAGTGAATTTCGAACATTAGATGACTAAACAAAAGAAAAGAATAAAGAAGTCAAACAGTCAACGTAATAAAAAAGTAGTTTGGTACACTAAAATTCTCGCTATGCGCAGGCTCTGGAGAAGGCCATTACTATCGTGTACTGTATACAGTCTTACATTGCATTTATGTCAGAGAAAACAATAGCCCGATGCACTAAAGCTCTCGCTATGTGCAGGATCCGAAAAAGGACCCACCACAAGGGTATATTGTACATAGTCTTACCTTGCATTTCTATCAGAGAAAAGGGCAGTCCGATGCACTAAAACTCCCGCTATGTGCAAGGTTTGGAGAAGGACCCCACCACATACAAGGATGTATTGTACACAACATTTCTTTGCATTTCTAATAAAGAGAAGCAGTGACGGAGCTAGAATTTTCACTAAAGGGATTCATAAGTGAATATAAAAACTAATCGAGGGGGTTCAACATCTAATATATATACATAAAAAATAATTTCAACCATGTATATATAGCATAATTTTCTGTCAAAGGGGGTTCGAATGACCCCCCTAACTTGAGTGTAGATCCGCCACTGGAAAGAAGGGCAGTCCGATGCACTAAAGCTCCCGCTATGTGCAGGGTCCGGAGAAGGACCCCACCACAAAGATGTATTGTACGCAGCCTTACTTTGCATTTCTAATAGAGAGAGGGGCAGTCGGTGCCTAAAGTTCCCGCTATACACAGGATTTGAAAAAGGACCCACCACAAGGGTGTTTTGTACGCCATCTTACTTTATATTTCTGTCATACACTATTTCCAAGGCTTAAACCCGTGATCTCCTGCTCACACGATAATAACCGCAATTCATCTTGTTTTGTTTTCATTTGATTTTGGAATTTCAATTAATGATTAATTCGAATTCACGTACGTAACACCTATTATAAAAATAATTATCCAATATTTTTTTATATTCAGAACTCGAATATGAAACTTCGATAACATGTAACGGATCCCTAGGAAGTCCCTTTAGTCCACCACAAAAAGAAAAAGTTAGTGTTCACTTTTTTATTTTATTTTCTGCTCTCAATTATTCCAACAATAATGACTACACGAATTAAAGCAATTTATATTACTGTAAAGGCTGACCTCATATCATAATTAATTTGAAAGATTCTTACAGTATTTCTTTTTAAATAAATTTTTAATCAAAAAAGTGTTTGTATAAATTATTTTTATATATTTTTCTTATCCTTAATAAGAGATTTTAGATTTTAACCTCTTAGAGATAAGAAAAACTTTGTTGCGAGTATCGTTTTTAGAAATTGACTCTATAATGTACAAATTTAAATTTAATATAATCTTAATTTAATATGAATATCAAGCGAGAAAAAAAATAGAAAAATACAATAAAAAAAAATTTCTTTCTCCATTTTAAAAAGAATGACATGGTTTGAAACATCTAGTATTTCCTCAACTATGACCAAATTTAAAACGATACACTCTAACTTCAAGGAGGTCCTATTACCCCCTAATTAAGATTTAGCGTATTTTGTCGATCTTTTTAGCTGACGTGAGGTTCATTTTCTGTAATAAAGATGTCACATCAGCATAAAATGGTGACAAGAATATGTTAACTTTAGTTTAAGAAAATAATAGGACTCATGCAAAGTTGAAATATGTCGTAGCAACTTTGGCCACTGTTCAGAAGTTACTGAATGCTTATCTCGTAAAAAAACTTTTGAATCTTGTAATTTTAAATTAAAATTATATAAAATATATCAAAATAGGGTCCTATTATCCCTTAATTAAGATTTAGCATATTTTGTCAATATTTTTAGTTGACGTGACATCTTTTATCAATTTTTTTATCCGATATGATAAATTTATCGTAAGACTCATTTTATGTAATAAAGGTATCACATTTGTACAAAATAATAACAAAAATATGTTAAATTTAGTTCAGAAAAGTAATAGAAATCATGTGAAGTTGAAATGTATCGTAGCATTTTGGCCACTACTCAAAAGTTACTGGATGCTTATCTCGTGTAAAAACTTTTGAATATTATAATATTAAATTAATTATATAAAATATATTAAAATATTTTTTAATTTTATAATTTAAATATATTATGCGAAAAATTAAAATTAATAGTGTAAAAAGATAATCATATTCTTTTGAAAAAAGAAAGAGTAACAAAGGTCATATATTGGGACCCACTTTGAAATGTGTGAGTCTATGACAGAGACTGCATTTTTAGTTTAGTCCTTTGTTTTTCTCAGGTATTTATTACAATAGTTGACAAATAATCCACCATAAATGACAATCATGATCTCTATGACACGTTTATTAAAAAAATAAAAATAATTTCAAGAATAATCAATTAATACTGTCAATAAAAATAAAAAGATAGTTCGATTCACTAAAACTTTCGTTATACTTATAATCAACCTTATTTTGTATTTTTATCAAAGATTATTTTTAAAATTTAAATTCGTGATCTTATGGTTACATAATAACAATTAATATTAAAGGTAATATAGGAAAAAAAATTAGCCTTTTTTTGAATAGGTCAAATGTAATGAGTAAAAATAAAAATTCAATTAGAAAAAATATTGACAAGTAAAAATAAATGAAGAAAATATTTGAGTACAGATCTAAGATAATCTCTTCAGTATATATTGAGTAAAATTTTAATCATTTAAATCTTCAAAAAAAAAAATGATAACTTTTAGTGTCTGTTAGATAATACTTAACAATTTATGTTTGTTAGATTAGATGAAAATAGTGAAATATATTATTATAAATATCAAAAAAACCTTATCAATTTTTTAAACATGTAAGACATAAAGATATTTTAAATAGAAAAAATAACAATAACAACAACATAATCAGTGTAATGTAAGTTCGATAATATGAGTTCGATAATTTCTTTCTCTTTTCATTTATTTATTTTGCCCAATCTAACATATAAAGTTGGATAAATATTTAATAGAAATCAAATAACTATTGATAAACTTAAAATATCAAAATTGTTCAAAACATACCTAATAAATTATTTTTTATCTACCCTCATATATTAAGGTGTCATTTTTTTTTCTCATTAATAAAGTCATAAATGTCCAAAAATAAAAATAATCAATTAGTCAAAAGACATGAGAAATAAATCTTAGATGTAATGCTATTTACTACTTTGACTAATAGCTACTTGTACTGTTCTATACATTCTCTCTCTAATCTAATAAGTACCATTAAAAAAAAATACAATATTGGTGCATTAAAATTTTTATTATAAATATAATTTTTAAAAAAAATTAAAATTATAAAAATTTATTATATTCATTCTTACTCACATTTTTATAAGAGATTGCTTTCACGACTTTAACTTGTGACATTATTTTTAATTACAAACAACAATTTTACTATTTATTTTAAGCTCCTTTTCGAAATAAACACTCATAAGAGAGTGGTTTGATGTACTAAAACTTTCGTTTTAAGTAAGGTTTGAGAAAAATTTAAAATCAGAAGGATTTATTGTACGCATTCTTAATCCACGTTTCTGCAAGAGATTATTTCTATTATTTGAAATCGTGATTTTCTCATCACAAATAATAAGTTTATCGATTACTCAATGCTCCCCTTTAAAATAAACATATCATAAGAAAATTAGTTTGGTGTACTAAAACTTTCGTTATGTACATGACTCTGAAAATATTTGAAACTCCAAAGATTTATTATAAGCATACTCACTGCACGTCTTTAGAAGAGACTATTTTCTTCACTTGAATCTGTAACTTTTTGATCCCAAACGATTACTTTATCAAGCTCCTGCTATGCGAAGAATCTAAAGAAGGAGCTGTGGAGAAGGCCCACCACAAAAGTTCTGAACAAGGGCCTACCACAAGGGTGTATTATATGCAGTCTTACTTTATATTTCTACAGAAGATAATTTTCAAGAATTAAATTCGTAACGTAATAACAACTTTACCATAACTTGAAGCTTTCATTCAAAATAAACAATCATACATAAAAGGACAATTCAGTGCACTAAAACTTCTGATATACGTAGAATTCAGAGGACTTCAAAAATTTTGGAGAATGGCCTCACCACAACGACATACCTTATATTG
This sequence comes from Capsicum baccatum var. pendulum, assembly GCA_030864225.1. Classification (NCBI taxonomy): domain Eukaryota; kingdom Viridiplantae; phylum Streptophyta; class Magnoliopsida; order Solanales; family Solanaceae; genus Capsicum; species Capsicum baccatum. The sequence goes on from CM061555.1 coordinate 237,292,955, forward strand.
CTATCAAAATATATTTTCAAAATTTGAACCTATAAACTTCTGATGACATGACAACTAACTTTATCGATTACTCGAATACTACCTTCAAAATAAACAACCATACATAGTGGAGTAAATATTAAAGATTGATACTTTGCATACTTTTGGACTTTGTGATGTTGATTTTTCTCTAGCTGAGCAAAAAAGTCTCCTCTTTCACACCCCCCAAAACCTTTTTTCCCTCATCACCCCTACCCCCAACCCCCAACCCCGCCACCCCACCCCACCCCACCCCACCCCACTTCACCCCCACTCCCTTATGAAGATTGAAAGAATCTAGGGTTCAACAACACACCATATTAAGTGTAAAGATCCAATCTTTATTGTCATTTTTGCATTTTATGTTAATTTTTCCCATCTTGGATATGTTTTGTTTTGTGTTAATTTCATTCTAATTAGTGTAAAGATCCAATGTTTATTGCATTTGCTGCTGTTTTTATGCTGATTTTCCCATTTGGGGTTGTTTTATTTTCTGTTAAATTTCAATTCTTGATGTCCTTAGCTGGTAGTTTGAGCATACTTTCTTTGTTGAGTTTGGCTTAATTTCAAGAACCCTTCTTGTTTTTTGGTGTATATGTGTGTGTGTGTAGTTTTTCTTGTGTTTGTGTGTGTGGTTTTTCTTGTGTTTTGGGGGGCAACTCTTTTGGTTTTAGGAGTTAAACTTGCTGCCCTTTTGATGGTTCTTGAAAAGGAACAGTTCAAGAAGGTTCAATTGGTTGAAATGAATTTCTAGATTCGCGAATTTATCGACATCAAGTTGATAAAAAGAACCAAATTCTTGTTCAATTTTCTTGAGGGGGTGGTTTTTGTTTGTTTTGTGTGGTTTGAGTTGAGCTTAAATGAATCATTTGAGTGTTCGTATAGTCGATCTCAACTTGTATGTGAGGCTGTGGCGTAGTAATAGTAGGAAGTGATAGCAAATTTATTGACATCAAGTTGATAAAAAGAACCAAATTCTTGTTCAATTTTCTTGAGGGGGTGGTTTTTGTTTGTTTTGTGTGGTTTGAGTTGAGCTTAAATGAATCATTTGAGTGTTCGTATAGTCGATCTCAACTTGTATGAGACTGAGGCGTAGTAATAGTAGGAAGTGAAGTTTTGGTATTTTGGGGGCTGAGAGAGGTGAAATGGAGGAAATAGAAGAAGCAAATAATGCTGCCGTTGAGAATTGTCATAGAGTGATGAGTCTTTTATCGTCTGGGACACACGATCGGAATCAGTATATGAATTTAGTTAGAGAAACTGGAGAAGCTGTAAACAAGTTCAAGAAAGTTGTCACTCTTTTGAATTCAACTTTAGGTCATGCAAGAGTGAGGAAATCGAACAAATTCAAGACCCCTTTACCTCATAACATCCTTGTAGAAAACCCGAATTGCAAAATCGATGATCAGGCGAAAGATCTTAGGTCACGTCCTATCGATGAAAATCGAGTCCTAGAGATGGGGGGTACTAATGTGAAGTGCAATCTTACTTTAGGAAGCCCTTCTTTGGAATTAAGTTCAAATAGTAGAAATCCCCTTAATTTTGGCCAACAAACGCATTTGCCGAGCTACAACTATCTTCAACAGCAGCAGCAGCAACAACGGCTGTTTCTACTTCAGCAGCAGCAATTGAAACAGCCGGCGGAGATGATGTACAGGCGGAGCAGTAGTGGCGTTAGTCTAAATTTTGATAGCTCGACATGTACTCCGACCATGTCCTCGACTAGGTCTTTTATCTCCTCATTGAGTGTGGACGGTAGCGTTGCTAATGGTAGTAACTTTCATTTAGTTGGGGCTTCACAATCTTTGGATCAGAGCTCGTTCCAACACAAGAGAAGGTGCTCGGAAAGGGGAGACGAGGGAAGCGTGAAATGTGGAAGCAGTGGGAAATGCCACTGTTCAAAGAAGAGGTTTGTATTTTATCTTGCTTTATACGTTCTCTATTTTTGTCGTGTAATGTCTTGTATGTGATTAATAAACTTCGGAATTGTCTTCATATAGGAAACACAGAGTGAAAAGATCAATCAAAGTACCTGCTGTAAGTAACAAGCTAGCTGATATTCCTTCCGACGAGTATTCTTGGAGAAAGTATGGACAAAAGCCGATCAAAGGTTCTCCGCATCCTAGGTATTATTCATGCTTCCTTCCGTAAGCTGCAGCTCAATTACCATGCGCTTACAAATCGGAACTTTATGATCATCATTTTAAACACATTCTAATCATGTGCATATTGATCATACAATTGGAGAGTGAGGATCACTTGTCATGTTTGATGTCTGTATTCAATGGCGGATGCAGAGTATGAGGTACGGATTCACGGGAACCGAGTAGCTTTTACCCATACCCTGTATATGTATTAAGAAATCCACTGAATATCTATAGATATTTGACTGTGAACCTAGTTATAATCGTATCTTATCTTAAGATTAGTGTAGGAACCGATAAACTTCAAATCATGAATCTGCATCTGTCCGTATTATTGCAGTTTGCAAAAGTTATCGGGAAAAGAAGATAAGTTATTAGGAGCTCCAGTCTAACATGAACGCTTATCTTCTTCACATGACTACCGTCCTTTTCGTTTGGCGTTTAGACATACTTCTTATTTGGGTGGTGAAGTGAGCAGCTCGATTAACGTACTGGCTTGGAGGCTGCATAACGATTAACTTAGCGATCTCTCTTCTTATTTTTTCCAATTAGAAAAGAACAATTTTTGTGCTTGACTTGTCGATTCTTCCAAACATTTAACTGATACTCAATAGTTTGCACATATCGATATGATGTTATATTAGTCTTTGCTTTTACTTCCGGGATCTGTGGTGTGATAGTGGCTCTATCAAGTCTCTTTTATTGATCACAACAACCAATACTCGCTTCGATTCTGAGCAAGTTTAATGCATATTCGCGTAGACTAACGTCTTTCTTGATGTATTCAGGGGATACTATAAATGTAGCAGCATGAGAGGCTGCCCTGCCCGGAAACATGTTGAGAGATGCTTGGAAGACCCTTCAATGCTTATCGTGACTTATGAAGGTGAACATAATCATCCCAGAATGCCATCACAATCAGCTAATACCTGAAAACTATTGGGAAAAATTTAAGAAAGCTGATCACAATCCTCGACAGCTTTTGTGTACTTTGTTATCGATTGGCTTCGTTGTTACTGTACATATGGTATTTCGAATGATAAAACATCCATTCCGAGTTGAACAACTATGCGATGGGATTCAAGATTTTCCTGATTGTAAGAATATTTCTTCATCAAGTAAGAATCCTTCTTGTAATTTAGCCATTGTGGTAACTTTAGTTTTGTGATAGAATGTAAGACGCATGCTTTGAGATTGTATAGTTAGATTTGTCACAATGTCAAGGAAATTTATATTCCTTTTGAAGTTGCTCGGACTCTTCAAAAATGTTGTCGGAAATTCCTTTCTAAGTTGCTCGGACTCTCCAAAAATGTTGCCGCACCCGTGTCGGATCCTTCAAAAATACACTATTTTTGAAGGATCCGACACGCACCCGATGACAATTTTGAAGAGTTCGAGCAACTTATATTCCTTTAATCTGTCCTCCATCCTTATACTCCCCCCTCCCCCTCATCCCAACCAGCAGGTCTAGGGACTTAATTACAGGTTTACGTGAATTCAGTAATTTTTGCCCAGACACACGGTACATGGTAGGAAATATACTAAATGTTTACAAATATTTGACCGTAAATACGGTTATTATGATACTACAAAGTTGAGGTTGATGTTGGAACTCATAAAAGGTTCACATGAGCAAGGAAATTATGGTCTTTGCTCTTGCATGCTTATCCTTAGCCGGGCATCTATCCGAAACAGTCTCTCTACTTCATCTGAGGTAATGGTATGAACTGCATACACTGGTTATGTTGTTGTTGCTCTTGCATGGCTTATCAAAGGGTTGTCTTAAGTGATGTTTTCATTTCTTAAAGAGTGTTTTTTTGGTGAATTCATGTCAATGGTGGAAGACATGTCTTTTGTTCTTGAGCATATTGCCACATGAAAATTTAGAAATTTTTGATAGGGAACGCATTCCCAACTCGTAATATAAAAGTTATTTACACTGAGTAGGAATAAGGTAACATCCCCTCGTTGTCGAGGAGCTCTTGGAGACCTTACGCCCGTGACATTGGAGTTGACGATCCCAGTCTTTTCTGTTTGCGCGGGCGTTCTTCCTCTTGCTTCATCGAATACATCGAGAAAAGCAAATGTGAAATAAAGAGGACACCTTGTGACATTTTATTCCATTCTTACTAACAAATCAACAATGGATACACAAACAAGAAGGATTGTAAGGTAGAGTATCATGTGAAATAGCACATATTCCACAAACAAGAAGCATTCTTGTAGTGGAATATGATAAGCATATGGCAATAGAAAAAAAGAATAATATGTTATGTTAGTGCCCAAAGAATTGTTCACTTTTTGTCACTTTGTGATTAGATGTGATTTACTTTCCTTGTTTTGTGATTTTATAAGAAAGGGAACAACTAGAAAATGATACTCCCTCCGTTTCAAAAAGAATGATCTATTTTGATTTGATACAAAGTTTAAGAAAATAAAGGAACTTTTGAATTTTGTGGCCTTAAATTAAAGTAGTGTCAAATGTATCAAAATACCCTTTAATCTTGTGGTCATAAACATGTCATGTGGAAAGTTGAAATTAAAATATTGTCAAAAAAGGGAAGGGGTCGTTTTTTTTAAACGGACTAAAAAAACAAGTAGGTCATTCTTTTTAAACGGAATGGAGGGAGTATTTATTATCTTTATGTCCAATTCTAAGTTAATCTTGAAAAGGTAGTAGTAGTAGTAGGTAACTTTATGAGTATGACATTAACTTTTTGTTATGGAATCATTGGATGTAACTATGAGACAAACTCATTCACTAGGTGGGTTATTTCCCTCTGTTCTAGTCTTAGTGGACAGAGTTATTTGGTACTTGTTGCTGGTGGGAGGTGGTTGGTGGCTGTTCTAGTCTTAGTGGACAGAGTTATTTGGTACTTGTTGCTGGTGGGAGGTGGTGAGTTATTTGGTACTTGTTGCTGGTGGGAGGTGGTTGGTGGCTGGTATTCCGTTGATTTAATCGAGGTGCGCGCAAGCTGGTCTGGACATCACGTTTCTTTGAAAGCTTGCTAACGTAGAAGCCTGGCAATCCTTCACCTCGACTTGCCCTACATTAAAAGGCATCACATACACACCCTTAGGGGTCGTTTGGTAGAGTGTATAAGAACAATGCAAAATATGATGTGTTAGTAATGCTTGTGTTAGCTATGCGTGTAGTTTTCTTATGCAGTATTTGGTTTGAAGTATTAAAAATAATATGGATTAAATACTTTTTAAGAATTTTTTTTTTTTACAAAAATATCCTTCATATATATGTTGAAAAGGATGTGAATTTTTTTTTGAGCGATAATAGTGTCTTTAATAATGTTAATGCATGTATTAGATCCATTGCATTGCTAATACCATAGATTTTGAGGTATTAGTAATACACACCTCAATACACACAATAGAGTGTATAACTAATGCAAGTATTAGTTATACATAAGGTGCAAAAATATATCAAACAAGGTATTAGTAATGCATATTAAATTAATGCATGCATTAGTTTTTCAATGCACTCTACCAAACGACCCTATAGACTTGTCATAAATCAAGTCCATGACACAAGTTGTCGCAATTTGGTTCAATGGACCTAGGGCTGGGCATAAAATACCGAAAATCGAATTATCGAACCGAATTGAAAAATTTGGTAATTGGTATTCGGTAATTTGGTATTTGGTATGGTATTTGGGAGCAAAATTTTAATATTTTGGTATTCGGGATTGGGTTTGGTATAAGATATTATTACCGTTTGGTATTCGGTATTTACCGAATATTCTATATATGTGTGTGTGCGAGTTTGTGTGTATGTGTGTGTCTAACCAACCCAATAGACAATAGTATTAGTCATCCCAAAGAATCTCTTGGACGTTGGTAATCTATTCGTAAAAAGCAACAAAAAGAATACTAACTAGGGTTTCTATTAAATATACTCTTTGAAGTGTAAACGTACATTTACACATTTCCAACTTTAATATAGTATTATCAAATACCATACCGAACCGAAGTTTAATTTACCAATTACCGAATTACCGAACCGATGTTTATAAGTATGGTATATGGTATCTACGTTCAAATACGAATTATCAAATTACCAAATTTGAACTTTGAAAATGCCGAACCGAATACCGAACGTCCAACCCCTAAATAAACCTCACTAATTTCCTTTTTCTTTTGTGAGGCTTTACTATCGTCAAGCCCAAAAGTAAATTGCGTGAAATTAAATCAATCAAACAATAATATTTTAATACATATGAAATTATTTGGCTTAATTAATTTGTCCATTTAAAATTGTCTAGGAGGAATTGTAAGAGAAGCAAGGTTCGAAATTTTTTTTGCAAAAAAGGATTTTATTTCTTTTGGTATTTTAGAAAGGGTCGATTAGTAGAGGAAGGTATATGTACTTGAATAACTATAAGCTGACGTGTGTACTATGCAAATCACCAAGAGATCTTGAAAGTGAATCGTATTCAACAAAAATTTCATTGACCTAGCATAAAGACATTTGTCATGTTCGAATTGATAATTACCCATGATTTTTGTGACACACTATTGTTACTATCAGTGGCGAAGCGACCCTGGGATAGTGTCACGATGGACTTCATCATCACGTGAACTCATCCAAATGCTAGATGTTGGATATTTCCCACATAAAGTTGGACAAAATGAGTTGAAAAATGTGTTTTCGATGGATTTTTTTAGTCGAAAATCGCTTACGATGATGTTAATTTCGACATAAATGTCCGTCGAAAATTCACAAATTTATAGTAGTTCGAGAGCTATAATTATCATACTTTAAATTTAAACTCATGACATTCCATACCATCAAGGCTTACCGTCTAGATAGCATGGGTGTCAATGAGAGTCGATCAATTCTCGTTACCTTCTTTCTTCCGGACCCCTCCGCCCTACCACAAATGTAGGAAATTTTGAATTTTCTTTTTTAAAACTATTTTTTTTTTCATGTATAGTTGGACATACTGTTTTGAAAAACGTTTTTCTTGGAAAATAAGTTTCTTAAATATAAGAAAAATAAGTTTTCTAGTAGGGAAAATAAGTTCCATAATCGCAGGAGCAGCTCGAGCAGTCCGTCGACAGCTGTCAGGTTCGAGATTGGGACCCTGTGCCCAACCCTTAGAGCCAATGTCCAATTTCCTAGATTTTATTTAAATGTTATTGGGATTAATATTTTCTTACTTACCTAACAAATCCTAGAAAATAAATAAGAAAAGCAAGAAACTCAACGCCACTAATCTTGAACAACTTGAAGCCGGGCTTTCTTTCCTTGCGTGAATTTTTTTTTACCTCCAAGACAAAAATATCGAATTCCTTGATCATAGAACCAGCTAGGACTGAAACAACTATCGAATTAATAACAATCATTCCATCGATTGCTCTTACTCTTAGTAGCCGTTTGGCCATGAAAACTAAATTTTTTCGAAATTGGAGTTGAAGTTGGAGTTGGAGTTGTGTTTGGCCATATCTTATTTGAATTTTTTTTTTCGACTTTTGAAAAAACTTTTTTAAATATGATTTTATGCCCTAACTTTTACAAACTATCAAAATCACCCAACTAAAATTTACCTACTAATGGAAAAAGAACACAATTAGCCACTATTATAAAAATAATTACATATACATGGCCATATTTAATGAATTTCAATTATGACATATATAATATTTACATTAATAGCCGTTTTCTCATATTTCAAAATTTTGAATATAGATTTTATATTGACAATCACTGCTTCCTGTTTTTTAGGTAATAAATATTATCTTTCAAACAAATTTATTTTTTTAGAAATTTATTTAATTTATTTCCTTCATTTTCTGTCCTAAAAAATAGGAAATGATGATTTGTTATTAAATTTTAGGGTGCCGCTAATTTATTTCTTTAATTTTCTTATATATGAAAGATTTTACTGTGTGTGACTAAATTATTTCTATGTAAAACATGCTTTGCATATTTATGGTATATTATATCATATACCATAAATATATAAATATACTTAGTATGTTTCTTTATACTTTGTATTTTTATATATGTGTGTATATGGTATATACATGGTATAAACTTCATATATAACATACTTTGTATATTTATATTATAAATATGCTTAGTATGTTTCTTAATACTTTATATATTTATATATGTGTGTATATGGTATATACATGATATAAACTTTATATATAACATACTTTGTATATTTCTATTATAATTATAATACTTTATATATTTATGGGTATAAATATAATACTTTATATATTTATGGGTATAAATATAAATTAGTAGTAAAATAATGTCTTAAATAAGGAAGAGAATTATAAATAAGGGATAAAATAAAGATGAGAGAGAAAAAGAGATATATATTAATTAGGATAACATTAAGTTTGAAATTATATTTATCTTATTCTTTAAAACTGCTATATACGTAATATTGAAAAAATAATGTTATAAGGAGAGTTTTATGTAAAAATTTAAAAGATTGGGGTTATATATAATAATAATAAAAGATGCAATTGGAGTTGGAAAATTGTGAAAACAACAAAAACCTGTTTTCCTTTTTCAGAAAAATTTTTCGAAATTATTTTTTGAATTTTCATGTCCAAACATCATAATTTCTAACTCCGAAAAAATTTTCCGAAAAAAAAGGAAAAGTTTTCATGGCCAAACGGGCCCTTATGCTTCCTTCACATACATAAGAGATCACTCCTTTCGGACAAACATTCTTCCTTCAAAACATGTACACACCTAAAAGAAAAGAGTAAAGCATCCACTACCTCCGAACTATGGATAAATTTGCTATGATACACTCCAATTTCACAGGATCCTATTACCCCCGAATTATGACCAAATTTGCTACACTTCAACTTCACAGGGTCCTATTACCACCCCGAACTATGACCAAATTTGCTACGATACACTCCAACTTCAAGGGGTCCTATTACCCCCCCCCCCCCCCCCCCTCCCCCCGCGAATTAAATTTTAGCATATTTTTGTCATCCCTTTTAGCTGACGTGACACCTTTTGTCAACCTTTTATATAGTAAAGGTGTCACGTCAGCATAAAAGGGTGATAAAAATATGCTAAAATTGAGTTCAGAGGGTAATACCCCCCTGTGAAGTTGGAGTGTGTCATAACAACTTTGACCATAATTCGGGAGGGTACTGGATGCTTATCTCAAAAGAAAATAACGAAAATTAAGAGCACATACTACTTGTAGTTGAGGGGAATGAAGCCTGGTCCGAAATCATTCGATATATATATATAAACTTCTCTACCTTCTATAGTATTTTTCATTCATGTTGCCTTCTAATGAAAGATCTCGAACCAGACAACATTCACCTCAACAATATTACATATGTTTCTCTCTTTCTGTGTTGTTGTTTGAGAGAAATAGAAAGGATAGAGAGAGAGTATTGTGCATTACTCTTCTTAGGGTTCTCTAATTATATGCCCTAAGTATGAGAATAAATTCTTATATTCCTCTTCTAATGTGCTTTTCACACCTAAGATTGACTATACAAGTGAGGCTTGCTCGAATAGTCGAGCAGCTTCATCATTAATCAGTAGGTTGAGGAGTCGAGCTATGTTGGAGGATAAGTGAGAACAGGCTCTAATAGTCGAGCATCTCCATCATTAAACTTAAACTTAAATATTAATACATACGACTTAAGCAACATGCACGAATCAAACTAATGATAGACCGCCTAAAGTTACTTGAGCTGAAATTGGTTTAATGTTGGTCATAGCTCAATTAGTCAAAATCTAACCTTTTTTAAAAAAATTACTTTTTCATTAATGGCCCAACAAAACTTTTTTTTTCTCTTTATTATGACTACTATATATAACGCTAACATAATATTTTAATTAAAGTATTTTATTAAATTTTTTCATGAATCAATTTAGGGATATACCAACAAAATATTTAGATGTGTTTTAAATTGAATAGATCAAAATACACTGAATCGAATAAATTAAATGAGCAAATCAATAATGAGTCCAAATTTAAATTGGCTAGACATGTTATATGATTATGCTTTGAGAATCTCTAATGTAAAGTTTATTAATTAGATTATTATAAAATTCCACTTTAAAGGTTGACATGCTTAAAAGTAAATGATAAGGGAGTTTATTCCCCAAGCAAAGGATGTCTTTTGCTTTCCACTTTGTTAAAGGATGGATGGTAGTATCACACACGTTAGAGTTTGTGAGTCAAATTTTATTGATTTGATTCTGAAAAGTTCGTGATGTGATTTATGTTTGTAATTTTTTATGGGGTCTGTGGTGATAGTGTATGAATTCGTATGTTTTTGGGTCTAGGATTTATTTGTATGCGTGTATTATATAAGTACAATTAGTGAATTGTTTTTTGATGTTCAGAAAATTCGTCATTGAGACTACGTCTCCAACCTTGTACTCCTCTCCATAGTGAATTTCCTCTGCCTCCGCCCGTGATTTTTGTTAGAGTGGGTAAAAGTCCCATATTGGTTGGGGAATGGACTGGTGGTTTGCTTATATGGACTTGGGTAATCCTCTCCTCTTGAGCTAACTTTTGAGGTTGAGTTAGGCCTAAGTTCCATTCTTGATATGGTATCAGAGTCAGGTTCATTTCTGTTTTGGGCTCTCGATCTACGCGCTAGTGCCAGTTGGGCCTGGGCGTGAGGGGGGTGTTGGAGTGGGTAAAAGTCCCATATTGGTTGGGGAATGAACTGGTGGTTTGCTTATATGGACTTGGGTAATCATCTCCTCTTGAACTAGCTTTTGAGGTTAAGTTAGGCCTAAGGTTCATTCTTGACATGGTATCAGAGTCAGGTTCATCCCCGTTTTGGGTTTCCGGTCCACGCGCCAGTGCCAGTTTGGCTTGGGCATGGGGTGTGTGTGTGTTAGAGTGGGTAAAAGTACCATATTGGTTGGGGAATAGACTGGTGGTTTGCTTATATGGATTTGGGTAATCCTCACCTCTTGAGCTAGCTTTTGAGGTTGAGTTAGGCCTAAGGTCTATTCTTGACAGTTTTTTCCACAAGAATTTCCACATAAATTTGTGTGTTCTTCTTGTTTTTCATTTGCTTGTGGTTTGCTAAATACTATCCGATTCGTTTCGTCTGCCCCCGTCAATTTTTATTTGTCACTTTATATTTTTTGAAAGTCTAAAAAATTTTAATCAATATTTTAAGATATCTATATTTGTAATCATATTGATATAAGGATTGTGACTTATAGCATTTCTTGCATAATTTTCAAATATCTAAGTTTGAAATTTAAAATGTTCGATTAATCTCGTTTAAGTTTAATTTTAAAGTTTAGTTAAATTGACATTCATAAAGCAAAATGTGATATGTAAAAATCAAGGAAAGAAGTATTATTTGATGAACAACAATAACGTATCAGTATAATTTAATAAGTAAAGTTTGAATATAATAAAATATATGAAGATCATATAAAGATGTTATTTTCGATAAATTCTCGATTTGAAAAAGTATTATTTTTCCATAAACAAATTTGAAAAATACAACTTCTCTTGATGCCAAGCTTAAATGTCAAGCTTCTTGCTGGTCCACAAATATAAGAACCAACCATGGATAATTTAAATATTATTGTCTTATTAGTTTGACCATATTGAATATTTTAAATTATTTTATCAATTGTTTACCCCATTTTCTGTTTGTATGAGATAGATGACTATTTGTACTATTTAAAAACAAAAATGTCCTTCACCCGATACAAACAAATATTCAACAGAAAAATTATTTTATTGGGATTATAGCGTGTTCGACTATCTACTAATCTTCTACCATAATCTTTGACATATTATTTAGATCGATTTTAATATATATATATATATATATATATATATATATATATATATATATATATATATATATATATTAATTATATTGTCATGAAAAAAGAATTACAACTTATAGTATTTTTCATATAATTTTTGAATATCTAAGTTTTAATTTTTAAATATTAAAATGAAAATTAAAATATTGAAACTAATTTAATGCAATATAATTTTACATTATTTATTATTGCAAACCTCAGAATTCACTGCCCATAAGTAAGTTTTCTTTTTGTTTCAACTTCTTCAAGCTTGTTTTCGATGATTGATAGGTATCGTTTGATAATGTATCGTATCATACTATATTATGTTGTATTGTATTGTTTTGACTAATAATAATTATTACAATAGTTTGATAGATTATATTACTTTTCATTGTTAGTTAATGTTACACATCAACAATAATATAAACCTAATTAAAGAAAAGTAAAATTAGGGTAAATGATGATAAAAAAAAAGATAACGATATGATGTGATCACACCAACTCGGTATTTATGTAAGATTGAACTTATCATAGTTATGTAATGATGGATTCAATAATATAATATTATAAAATTTTAAATAACAATCAAAATAAATATTGTGTACTATATAATACAAAACAATATATAACAATCATCAATACAAGGTGTATTAGATTTCAAATTTGTTTTTTTTTTTTACATGAGTTTCGTGTGTTTAGAGAGTTCAATGTATTATTAGCAGTATAGGGATGTATTGATGACTAATTTCATTTCTAGTTTTATTCGAGCCGTGAAATCAGCCACTGATGCTTGCATCAGGGTAGGTTGATTACATCTCACCCCTTAGAATTACGGTTCTTCTCCGAACCGTGCATGGACGCGCGAGGCTTAGTGCACTGAGTTGTCCTTTTATTGAACCTTGCAAAAATATTCATGCTTCTTGCATCTCTTTTGTGTTGGGCAATAGTTAAATACTTGTCACACCCCTTTTTCCAACATCCAAAAAAGATTTGGTTTTAAGTTTCAAAAGAGTTTTCATTATTAAAGTGACAAAAGATGAAAGTTAGTTTCGAAAAGGACTTTTTATATTCAAACTCAGAGTCGCCACTCGGCATAATCTGGTGTGCCAAGTCACCTTTGGAAATCCTTTTCAAAATGGTTTTTAACTCTTTTAAACTGATCCGCGAATAGAGATTCCGGCTAAGGAATTCTGTTGACCGAGGGGAAGGTGTTAGGCACCCCTCGATCCCGTGGTTCGACCACGGTCGCTTGGTGGAGCGTATCGACTAATTTGACATTACAAATGTATAAACCACACAAAAAACACATAACAAACACACAAAACAAAACAAATCCAAAATTTAGTGTTCAGTCCAATTATTTCAATCCAAAAATAGAAAAATGCAAAAAAAATATAAATCCTATTCTAAGATAGTCCTAGACTAAGCTCCAATGCTTCACCCGATGCCTCGGGCCTTGATCACGAACCTCCTTCGAAGACATAATACATCGGGGCATTCTCCGGTGAATAAATACATGAAACCTCGGGGCATTCCCCGTCCAAACGAATACACTCGAATCAAATATGATAAACTAGGAAGAAATATTCGCACGCATATTCAAACATTCAACCAAAACACAAGTTCTTAATTTGCTTACCTGAACCTACATTTGCCTATCCGACTATCATGATACTATCACGTTCCGACAATATTCATGCTTTTTGAATTTAAGCAAAGCAATAATAAATCAAAGTTAGTCTAAATTAACCCCTTTTAATCAACTTCTCAGTTCACCCCCAACTATCAATTTTAATCCTTCATGAGATATTATTTCATCACACAATTCATAATCAATCCATAATTAAAGAAATCAAGCACCGAATCAAAACAAACGCATATTCATATCATCACTGATCAACCAACACACTCTATCCAATTCAAAGCATTGAACATGACAAACGACGAAATTAAAAAAAAAAGAAGGAGTAGAATTGGATCTTAATACCGTTTTCAAGTATTATTCGATTAAACGAGATAAAATTCGCACCGAAACCTCGGATCGAACGAGATAAAATTCGCACCGAAACCTCGGATCGAACCTCAACCAACGAATTCAACACAAACCCGCCAACTCAATCGAACCCAAAACCATTCACGTTAATGGAGTTACGAGTTTCGTCGGCAAACGATGCTATGGTCGTTGGGATGGCCTGTCATGTCTTCAAACGAAGCTCCGACAAGCCTCAACAGTGATGAACCATTCCAACTCAGAACTGAGAATAGCAAAACAAGGAGATCTAGATCGGATTTTGAAGGACCTACCCTCACCTCGAACTGATAATCGTGAGAATAAAAGAACCCAAATCGAAATTCGAGGAGCTTAGATGGAATTGAAAGCAGATCGAGGTATGCACGAAGGTTTTGCATTGCCTCATCTCCGGGAAGCTCCGACAATGACTGAACGACAAGGAAATACTAGTTAGGACGTATCCGATGGATTTTTGAACGGATTTGTGGTAGCTCAGATGCGTTTCCGGCGAATCTGTCGCCGGAGCAGTAACTAAACCACGAAACTCGTGTTCTCTCAGCTTTCACTACCCTTTTTGTTCGAATCCCTCTATCTTTCTTCCATTTTTATTGGTTCTTAATCATTATTTACCCCCTTCCTCAATCTATTTTTCGTGAGTGTATGTGTGTTAATCGAAGAAGATGGTGAGTGTGTGCGTCTAGTCGGTGTTTGTGTGTGAGGTCAGTATTGATGGTGAAGTTGGTGGGTGTTCGTGTGTTTTCTGTGTGCTAATGGACCAAGAAAAAAATGGAGGATCCCCCTTTGTTGTGGAGAAGATGATTGTGTATATATTGAAAAAAAAATAGAACCCCTGTGCGTGAGAATGGGATATGTATATATGGTAGGTGATAGTGTGAGGGGTCACGTGGGTGGGTATTGGGGTAGTGAGGTGGGTGTGATGTGGTTTATTTTGATTGGGTAGGTTGTTAGGATAAGATAAAATTAGTTAGAGATTGTTATTTTTGTATTTTTGTGGGATGTAATCACGTGGGTGAGGGCACGTGCTGAGATGAGCTAAAAATGGATAAAATGAACTTTGAGGGGGACAAAATTACGTGTCTACATCATGCCCCCTTTGAATGTAAACACGTAGTGTTTTTAGACAAAGAAGTAGACAACGAGATAAAATTTTTTCCTGACCGTTATTTAAAGGAAGAAACAAAAGAAAGAAGGACAACCGGGTCTTGACTTAGGACATCCTACCTACCCAAGTTATGAGGGAATTGAGTGACAGGTATCTCAAAGGATTGGAAAGAGATGGACTATATCGAGTTGGAGAGTCGAGTGAGGTTCCATCGAGGTTCCAGTCCACGGCTCTGTCATTACATTAAAATGAAAATTACAAGATAAGGCATAAATGAAATTACAAAAATCCTATCTATACAGCTTCTTTTGGACTCTTGACTTGAGTTTCATCACCCTATTCTTCAGGCGGGCTCCTGAATTGCTATTTCTTTAACTTGTTGCTTGCCATTCAATTTCTTCACCCTGTTCTCCAGGCGGGATCCTGACTTGCTATTTCATCAACTTGTTGCCATGCTTTCAACTTCTACACCCTGTTCTCCAGGCGGGTTCCTGACTTGCTATTTTATCAACTTGTTGCTATGCTTTCAATTTCTTCACCCTGTTTTGCAGGCGGGCTCCTGACTTGCTATTTCATCAAATTGTTGCTATGCTTTCAATTTCTTCATCCTGTTCTGCAGGCGGGCTCCTGACTTGCTATTTTTTAATCTGTTTAACTTTTAATTTCTTCACCTTGTTTCTTGGTTTTCCATTTATTCTCCCTGTGCTTCGGGCATGCTCCTGCAATCACATCAAAACTGAAAAGAAAATTGTCCCAAGTAAAGAAATGCATTTCCTATGAGTTAACTGGAATGACTCGACTAAAAGGTACGTCTTTTAGGAATCAAGGGGGATGACTCGACTAAAAGGTACGTCTTATAAGAATCTAGGGGATGACTCGACTAAAAGGTACGTCTTATAGGAATCAAAGGGAATGACTCGACTAAAGGTACGTCTTCTAGGAATCAAGGGGATGACTTGACTAAAAGGTAGTCTTATAGGAATCAAAGGGGATGACTCGACTAAAAGGTACGTCTTATAGGAATCAAAGGGACTGACTCGACTAAAAGGTACGTCTTATAGGAATCAAGGAAAATGACTCGACTAAAAGGTACGTCTTCTAGGGGTCAAAGGGGATGACTCGACTAAAAGGTATGTCTTATAGGAATCAAAGGGGATGACTCGACTAAAAGGTATGTCTTATAGGAATCAAAGGGGATGACTCGACTAAAAGGTACGTCTTATAGGAATCAAAGGGGATGACTCGACTAAAAGGTACGTCTTATAGGAATTAATAGGAATGACTTGACTAAAAGGTACGTCTTATAGGAATCAAAGGGGATGACTCGACTAAAAGGTACGTCTTATAGGAATCAAAGGGGATGACTCGACTAAAAGGTACATCTTATAGGAATCAATAGGAATGACTCGACTAAAAGGTACATCTTATTGGAATCAAAGGGGATGACTCGACTAAAAGGTACGTCTTATAGGAATCAAAGGGGATGACTCGACTAAAAGGTACGTCTTATAGGAATCAATAGGAATGACTTGAATAAAAGGTACGTTTTATAGGAATCAAAGGGGATGACTCAACTAAAAGGTACGTCTTATAGGAATCAAAGGGGATGACTTCACTAAAAGGTACGTCTTATAGGAATCAAAGGGGTTGACTCAACTAAAAGGTACGTCTTCTAGGAATCAAGACTTAAGATAGGAAGTGCATTACCTAAGAAGCAAAATTCACATTATCCAATCAAGGAAGTGTGTTTCCTTATCAATGTTGTTTGAATTATCAAAACAAGGAAGTGGGTCTCCTAGAGATCTTGAATTATGAGTTTTACCATGGTTTTGATTACCAAACCTGTGCTGCAACCTTGCCTCTTGCATTTGTTGAGGTGAGAAATTACGGCCTTTGATGTTTAGGCTCTGAAATCCTTGATCTGAATGCAACATGTATTCCTATTACATAAAAAGAAAACTTGTGAGTTTAAAAACATGGTGGCTAGTTTGTGGCTTTGGCTTTTGAGGCAATTTCTCCTGCCCCCGTCACATTTAGCTTTGCTTCCAACCATTAGCGTATGTCATTGACTTGCTGTATCATTGACTCAAACTCAGCTTATTAAGAGTGACTCTGAAACAAACACAGTATTTCTGCTTTGTCGTGTTTCTCAAAAAACCCTTTGAACCTTGGTATTTTCATGAGTTCCCTGACTTCTCTGTTCACAAAACTTCCTGTATGCCTTTTTTTTGGGCTCACAATCATGTCTCTTTTATGTGCTAGCTTTTGTCTTGCTTTGTGTAATTAAAGAAGTTGGTAGCCAGTTTTGAAATTTTTTCTCACTTGTTTTGACATGGACTTGACTCAAAGACAAGAAACAAAAAAAGAATGACAATTTTTGTTTTGATAACTGACTTAAGAAAGATAAAAATTAAAATAAAGAGAAGAAAGAAAAGACAATGAATGTCCTCTTTTAAAACAAAGAAACAAAAAATTCATCTAAAAATGACAGTCAACACTAATGATTATGCCATGCACTTTGGATTAAGCAACTTAATCTTTTTATCCAAACTTTCTACCCATTGTTGTTGAGTTAATGGCCTTGAAACTGAGTTTCTTTCTTAGGTCAATTGCATTTAAGACCCCATTCGGCTAGTGGCGCCTTGAAGGGTTTTCGCCAACAAGCTTATTTCATTTTCTCTCAGCTCACTATCGCCTTATGGTGCCCGTGAGGGTTTTCACCAATAAGACTCTCTCATTTTTATTTCTCTCAACTTGCCATCGTCTTGTGGTGCCCGTAAGGGTTTTCACCAATAAGACTCTCTCATTTTTATTTCTCTCTTGATTCCCTATACTGAGGAAGACAAATAGTTCCCAAATGCATCATCATATCCCTTGCATGCTCAGCCTTAACATCCTCAAAGATTGATCTGAAGGTCTTTCTTTGGTTGTAACTTGGATTTTGGATAAGGTTAGAAAGAAATGATGGAATGGGGCCCAAATGATACTTGAAGTGGGGTAGGACTTACAACTTTTGGAATCGACTCAAACAATGAGGATTAACTCATGCCCCAGTTTCTTTTGACTGGGTGACTCTAAATTATTTATTTGGTTGGACCGAGCCCTGATTAGGGCAGCCTATGTATCTCACCATCGAGAGAGGAGAATCAGGTCATGCGTAGTTCTGGCAGCTTGTTCTTTCGCTTGATTCTATTTTTTTCTTTTGTTGACTCTTTTGTCTTTGGGACTTTTCTGACTTTATTTTTCTTGACACTCATCTTTTCTTTCTTTTTCGACATATTTTTTTTGAATTTTGTTGACTCTTATCTTGATTCCAAAAGAGGGGTATGAAATAAAATAACACTAAGGCCCAAATGGGGGTAAATAAAAGATGACACAGTGTTTGGATAACAGAATGAAATGCCTTCATTATATCAATTCTTGAAAATGCTAGTACATAGTATGCAATGTGAAAGTGCACGATCAAGATCACTTATGAAATATTTTACAACACTAACTTTCCCCGAGCATGTGTGCCACCTCTTTTTCTACACTAGCCCAGCATACAACTCCACTTTGTTGTACATTCCTCATGCTGAAGGACTCATAACTTCATGGAGCTAATTTTCTTCCTGTTCCTCTTGATAGGATCACGTAGACACTGTTTGACCTAATTAAGACATGTCTTTCAATTGATGACTAAGTTATCCTTGCGATTCTCAAAAAGTCTCAATTTTCAAAGAAGGTTTCAAGTTGATCACCAAATGCCCCAACACTCTATTTATTTTCTCAAATGCTCTCTTTTCCTAAATTTAACTCTCTGATTCAATGCTTCATGATTAATATAGATTTTAAGATTTGACTGAAAATTCCGCAGGTATGTCATATCACTAGAATCAACATAAAGTGACTGTATAAAGAAAACAAACAAACAACACATATTTGAAACACAAAAGGAAAGAGACACTTCATTTAGTTGAAATAAAAGATAAAAGGGTTTAAACATAAGCGACAAAGGGACAAAATAAGATAGATCCCGAACTACAACCCTGAAATAATTCAAAAAATAGAAAAAAAAACAAAACAAACTACCAGACCTCTTCCTAGTAGGGAGATAGATGAATTCTCAATTGCTCAGCCTGACAACTTAGCCGCTAGTTTGCATATCAGCATGACTAGAGTTTCCCTCACTATCAATGTTTTGCACCATAATTTCCATCATAAATCATCTTTTCAAATCTCGACAATCTTCAATACTATGACCTTAAGCCTCAGAATGATATGCACATCGTGCGTTAGGATCAAAATTTCTTGAACGCCGATTAAGGGTGTGCCCAAGGAGAGGAGTGATAATTCCTTCCTGTACCAATCTTTGAAATAAACTGGCATATAACTCTCCAATTGGTGTGAAGCTATATCTCGACTTCTGCCTCATTTCATTGTTTGGCTTGGATAGAAAATCTGGCTTAGAAGGGTTTTGGTATGTTTGTGGAGTTAGAGGATGACTCTGGGGCGTTCAGGTATGCCATTGTGGGTAATATAAGGGTTAAACATGTGGTTGTGCATTATACAATGGATATAGATGTGGAGGAACAGAGTACAATGGATTTTGGGAGTGATTATGTGGAGCCTGGGCATAAACTTTAGTTTGAGACTGAGATCGACGACGACGTGGTCTTCTTGACCTTTCTTGCTGTCCAACTATAATTGCAGATGCATCTTCCTCATTCTTTTTCTCCCCAACACTTCCTGAACCATTTGGAATTACTTGAGTAGTCGCTTTTAATGTTGCAAAACTCACAATGCGACCTTTCTTAATTTCCTCTTCTATCATCTCCCCCATTTTAAGGACCTCAATGAACGGCTTGCCTAATGCAGGAAACAAGTGTTGATAATATGTTTCGTTCCGTGCTTGAATAAACACCTCCACTATTTTGCTTTCTTTCATTGGCGGTTTTACTCTAGTAGCTTGTTCGCGCCATCTGATCGTATACTCCCTGAAACTCTCAATATTCTTCTTTGTTATACTCGTTAGGGATTTTTCGTCAGGGATCAACTCCACATTGTATTGAAATTGTTGCACAAATTCGTTATCTTGGTCATCCCAACTAATCCATTTGTCAATGTCTTGGTCAACAAACCATTCTGAAGCTAGACCTGAAAGACTTTCACCAAAATATGCCATGAGTAATTCTTCCTTCCCTCCAGCGCCCCTTAGCTGGTTGCAATAACGTCTCAAATGTGATACAGGATTGCCATGTCCATCATACTTCTCAAACTTCGGCATTTTAAAACCAAGAGGAAGATGTACACCAGGAAATATGCACAGATCTTTATATGAGACACTTTTGTACCCCCCCAAGTCCTTGCAAGTTTTTCATAGTCAGTTTCAAACTTCTCAATTTTCTGGCTATTTCCTCTTGTTCTTCTGTCATAACAGGCTTCTCAGTGTTAGGAGTAAATTCAGGCGGTTGAGGGCAATCGTAAGGACCGGTCGACTTAAATGTAGGCTCAAGAGCATAATACTGATCACTAAAAATATTTAATGCAGGCTGTCTTGTAGAGTAGGGAGGCACAACTTGAGGATGAACATCAAAAGTAGGAGGTGGGGGTGGCGCCGCAAAAGCATGAACAATAGCTGGAGTCGAGTATGTGGTAGTCTTGGATTGGGGAGTAAGAAAATGAACATTAGAAGTGGTTGGATATTGTTGCCCCGGAGTCGATCCTGATGCATGTTGTGGCATATCAACAAAAATGGGAAATTTTGCATGTGACACGGGAGGCAAGCTAGAAAGACATTCCAGATTATCAGTGGGAACTGGAGGAGGCGGCAACCCATTAGACCAAGCTTGATGCATTTCTATTATTTGCCGCCTTAATTTCCGAATCTCTTCATTATCTCCTACATTCTCATTCCTCGAACTCCCTACCTGATTAGTGACAACTAACTCGGTATCCTTGCTGGCCCTAACTTCCTCTGTGACTTGGAGCAATATGGAGGACCAACCAAAGTACCACAAACCAACCACCTTATACTAACTGGACAAGAGATAAAAAATGCGTTAGAGTTCAACGATTTTTCAAAACTTCTTTTTATTTTTTATTTATTAATTTTTATTTTTTGAAAAAAAAAATCACCGAACCCTAGAAGGGCGCCTACGTATCTCACCCCGAAAGGGGAGAATCAGGTGTGCGTAGTTCGTGAAGTCTTGCCAAAATGGCCAATTAAACTCTTTTTTCATTCCTTTGCTTGAAACTTTAAGAAGAAAAGAAAATAACAATTTGTCAAAAGAATTGACGAAAATCTTTTTGCATTTTTTACTTTTAAAATACCTATACAAAACGAAACCTATGATTACCAAAGAAAAATCTTTTGGGGTTTTCAATTTTGAATTTCATATAAAAATGAAACTTGAAACTATTAAAGGAAAATATTTTTGTAGTTTTCTCTTGAAGATGTATATGAAACACCTACTCTAAATAAAGAGTGAAGAAAATCTTTTTTTGAATTTTTTGGAATAAGATCAACCAAAAATAAAACCTACGACTATTAAGGATTTTTTTTTTGTATTTTTATTTTCAAGACATGTATGAAACACCTACTCTAGATGAAAAGTGAAGAAAGTTTTTTTTTGAATTTTTTAAATAAGATCCCCGAACCAACAATAGGCTGCCTACGTATCTCACTCCCGAAAGAGGAGAATCAGGGGTGCGTAGTTCGTCCAGATTGGATAATTAATGATTAAATAACAGGCTATACCCTGACTTAAGAGACACGACCAAAGACAGACGATGAACCATGTTAATAAAATCTTTTGAGTTTTCATTTTGATACTTCATAGAAAAATGACATCAACAACTATGAAAGAAAAATCTTTTTGGTATTTTCGTTATACGAAATGTAAAAAATTTCTAACATCTTTTTTTTTTTCATTTTTCTTTTATAAACACATCCTATGCATTAAAAAATATTTTTGAAGTTTTCGAATTGTGAATGCATGCTAAGCGAGACAAAGAAAAATCTTTTTGATGTTTTTGAGAAAAATGAGTGCGAAAGGTAAAAAAAGTCCTTTTTAATTTTGGAATTGTGAAAAATAAAAGCCATAAAAAAACTCTAAAAAACTACAAAACTCTTTTTTTTTCTTGTTTTTTTCATTACCCACACACTTTACTTCTAACACATATTTTTCCCAAATCAGTCCATCAAATGACCACGTTATCCTCAAAGATGCAACATTTAGCACGTAGGGATGCTTTAGAGGTGAGTCTCCTACAAAGGACCAAGCGGGCCTCGCTAGGTCTCAGTATGATGCACATAAGCATGACCTAAAGGCTGACCTACATTGTGGTTCACTAACAAGGCTGTTCGGGGGAGCGTATGATCGATAGTGGCTGTTTTGCTTTCCACCTACTCCATAACACCGAAGGCTCCCCCCCTAAAATAAGGGTGGCTCAACTAGAGGTCGTGTACAACACGTGTACTATGGACTTATTGCAGAAAGAAGGCCTGGGGATAGACACATGATGACAGATATAAAAGCGGTAATACATAGGATAAATACTATAAACAAAGAGCACGAAAAATGCACAAAGGTGAAAGCAATAACATAAACAAAATCACAAACAATGCTTATACACTCAAAATGCCAAACAAAGCCGATACGACTCCAAAAATAGCTCGAATTCTGAAAAGTTAGATTCTCCAGAAGAGTCGCCAGAGCTGTCACACCCCTTTTCCAACATCCAAAAAAGATTCGATTTTAATTTTCGAAAGGGTTTTTATTATTAAAGTGACAAAAGATAAAAATTAGTTTCGAAAAGGACTTTTTATATTCAAAACTAAGAGTCGCCACTCGGCATAATCTGGTGTGCCAAGTCACCTTTGGAAATCCTTCTCAAAACGATTTTTGACTCTTTTAAACTGATCCGCGAACAGAGATTTCGGCTAAGGAATTCTGTTGACCGAGGGGAAGGTGTTAGGCAACCCTCGATCCCGTGGTTCGACCACGGTCGCTTGGTGGAGCGTATCGACTAATTTGACATTACAAATGTATAAACCACACAAAAAACACATAACAAACACACAAAACAAAACAAATCCAAAATTTAGTGTTCAGTCCAATTATTTCAATCCAAAAATAGAAAAATGCAAAAAAAATATAAATTCTATTCTAAGCTAGTCCTAGACTAAGCTCCAATGCTTTACCCGATGCCTCGGGCCTTGATCGCGAATCTCCTTCGAAGACATAATACATCGGGGCATTCTCCGGTGAATAAATACATGAAACCTCGGGGCATTCCCCGGCCAAACGAATACACTCGAATCAAATATGATAAACTCGGAAGAAATATTCGCACACATATTCAAACATTCAACCAAAACACAAGTTCTTAATTTGCTTACCCGAACCTACATTTGCCTATCCGACTATCATGATACTATCACGTTCCGACAATATTCATGCTTTACGAATTTAAACAAAGCAATAATAAATCAAAGTTAGTCTAAATTAACCCCTTTTAATCAACTTCTCAGTTCACCCCCAACTATCAATTTTAATCCTTCATGAGATATTATTTCATCACACAATTCATAATCAATCCATAATTAAAGAAATCAAGCACCGAATCAAAACAAACAACAATTCATATCATCACTGATCAACCAATACACTCTGTCCAATTCAAAGCATGAACGTGACAAACAACGAAATAAAAAAAAAGAGAAGGAGTAGAATTGGATCTCAATACCGTTTTCAAGTATTATTCTATTAAACGAGATAAAATCCGCACCGGAACCTCGGATCGAACCTCAACCAACGAATTCAACATGAACCCGCCAACTCGATCGAACCCAAAACCATTCACGTCAATGGAGTTACGAGTTTCACCGGCAAACGACACTATGGTCGTTGGGTTGGACTGTCATGTCTTTAAACGAAGCTTCGACAAGCCTCAATAGTGACAAACCATTCCAACTTAAAATTGAGAATAGCAAAACAAGGAGATTCGGATCGGATTTCGAAGGACCCACCCCCACCTCGAACTGACAATCATGAGAATAAGAGAATCCAAACTGGAATTCGATGAGCTTAGATGGAATTGAAAGCAGATTGAGGTCTGTATGAAGGTTTTACATTGCCTCAGCTCCGGTCAGCTCTGACGATGACCGAACGACAAGGAAATACTAGTTAGGATGTATCCGATGGATTTTAAATGGATTTGTGGTAGCTCAGATGCGTTTTCGACGAATCTGTCGTTGGAGCAGTAACTAAACCAAGAAACTCGTGTTCTCTCAGCTCTCACTACCCTTTTCGTTCAAATCCCTCTATCTTTCATCCATTTTTACTGGTTCTCAATCATTATTTACCCCCTCCCTCAATCTGTTTTTTGTGAGTGTATGTGTGTTAATCGAAGAAGATGGTGAGTGTGTGAGTCTAGTCGGTGTTTGTGTGTGAGGTCAATATTGATGATGAAGTTGGTGGGTGTTCGTGTGTTTTCTGTGTGCTAATGGACCAAGAAAAAAATGGAGGATCCCCCTTGTTGTGGAGAAGATGATTGTGTATATATTAGAAAAAAAATGGAACCCCTGTGCGTGAGAATGGGATATGTATATATGGTAGGTGATAGTATGAGGGGTCACGTGGGTGGGTATTGGGG
This sequence comes from Capsicum baccatum var. pendulum, assembly GCA_030864225.1. Classification (NCBI taxonomy): domain Eukaryota; kingdom Viridiplantae; phylum Streptophyta; class Magnoliopsida; order Solanales; family Solanaceae; genus Capsicum; species Capsicum baccatum. Next base: position 237,317,698 of record CM061555.1, read on the forward strand.
TAGTGAGGTGGGTGTGATGTGGTTTATTTTGATTGGGTAGGTTGTTCGGATAAGATAAAATAAGTTATGGATTGTTATTTTTGTATTTTTGTGGTATGTAATCACGTGGGTGAGGGCACGTGGTGAGGTGAGCTAAAAATAGATAAAATGAACTTTGAGGGGGACAAAATTACGTGTCTACATCATGCCCCCTTTGAATGTAAACATGCAGTGTTTTTAGACAAAGAAGTAGGCCACGAGACAAAAGTTTGTCCCGACCGTTATTTAAAGGAAGAAACAAAAGAAAGAAGGATAACCGGGTCTTGACTTAGGACATCCTACCTACCCAAGTTATGTGGGAATCGAGTGACGGTATCTCAAAGGATTGAAAGAGATGGACTATACCGAGTTGGAGAGTCGAGTAAGGTTCCATCGAGGTTCCGATACACGGCTCTGTCATTACATTAAAATGATAATTACAAGTTAAATCATAAATGAAATTACAAAAATCCTATCTATACAACTTCTTTTGGACTCTTGACTTGAGTTTCATCACCCTATTCTTCAGTCGGGCTCCTGACTTGCTATTTCCTTAACTTGTTGCTTGCCTTTCAATTTCTTTACCTTGTTCTCCAGGCGGGATCCTGACTTGCTATTTCATTAACTTGTTGCCATGCTTTCAACTTCTACACCCTGTTCTCCAGGCGGGTTCCTGACTTGCTATTTTATTAACTTGTTGATATGCTTTCAATTTCTTCACCCTGTTTTGCAGGCGGGCTCCTGACTTGCTATTTCATCAACTTGTTGCTATGCTTTCAATTACTTTACCCTGTTCTACAGGCGGGCTCCTGTCTTGCTATTTTTCAATCTGTTTAACTTTCAATTTCTTCACCTTGTTGCTTGGTTTTTCATTTATTCTCCCTGTGCTTCGGGCATGCTCCTGCAATCACATCAAAACTGAAAAGAAAATTATCCCAAATAAAGAAATGCATTTTCTATGAGTTAACTGAAATGACTCGACTAATCGGTACGTCTTTTAGTAATCAAGGGGGATAACTCGACTAAAATGTACGTCTTATAGGAATCCAGGGGATGACTCAACTAAAAGGTACGTCTTATAGGAATCAAAGGGAATGACTCGACTAAAGGTACGTCTTCTAGGAATCAAGGGGATCACTCGACTAAAAGGTAGTCTTATAGGAATCAAAGGGGATGACTCGACTAAAAGGTATGTCTTATAGGAATCAAAGCGGATGACTCGACTAAAAGGTACGTCTTATAGGAATCAAAGGGAATGACTCGACTAAAAGGTATGTCTTCTAGGGGTCAAAGGGGATGACTCGACTAAAAGGAATGTCTTATAGGAATCAAAGGGGATGACTTGACTAAAAGGTACATCTTATAGGAATCAAAAGGGATGACTCGACTAAAAGGTACGTCTTATAGGAATCGAAGGGGATGATTCAACTAAAAGGTACGTCTTATAGGAATCAATTGGAATGACTCAACTAAAAGGTGCATCTTATAGGAATCAAAGGGGATGACTCGACTAAAAGGTACATCTTATAGGAATCAAAGGGGATGACTCGACTAAAAGGTACGTCTTATAGGAATCAAAGGGGATGACTCGACTAAAAGGTACGTCTTATAGGAATCAATATGAATGAATTGACTAAAAGGTATGTCTTATAGGAATCAAAGGGGATGACTCGACTAAAAGGTACGTCTTATAGGAATCAAAGGGGATGACATAACTAAAAGGTACGTCTTATAGGAATCAAAGGGGATGACTCAACTAAAAGGTACGTCTTCTAGGAATCAAGACATAAGTTAGGAAGTGCATTACCTAAGAAACAAATTCAAATTACCCAATCAAGGAAGTGTGTTTCCTTCTCAATGTTGTTTGAATTATCAAAACAAGGAAGTGGGTCTCCTAGAGATCTTGAATTATGAGTTTTACCATGGTTTTGATTACCAAACCTGTGCAGCAACCTTGCCTCTTGCATTTGTTGAGGTGAGAAATTATGGCCTTTGATGTTTAGGCTCTGAAATCCTTGATCTGAATGCAACATGTATTCCTATTACATACAAAGAAAACTTGTGAGTTTAAAAACATGGTTGCTAGTTTGTGGCTTTGGCTTTTGAGGCAATTGCTCTTGCCCCCATCACATTTAGATTTGCTTCCAAACCTTAGCATATGTCATTGACTTGCTGTATCATTGACTCAAACTCAGCTTATTAAGAGTGACTATGAAACAAACACAATATTTCTGCTTTGTCGTGTTTCTCAAATAAACCCTTTGAACCTTGGTATTTCCATGAGTTCCCCGACTTCTCTGTTGACAAAACTTTCTGCATTCCTTTTTTTTGGGCTCACAATCATGTCTCTTTTATGTGCTAGCTTTTGTCTTGCTTTGTGCAATTAAAGAAGCTGGTAGCCAGTTTTGAAATCTTTTCTCACTTGTTTTGACATGTACTTGACTCAAAGACAAGAAACAAAAAAGAATGACAATTTTTTTTTTGATAACTGACTTAAGAAAGATAAAAATTAAAATAAAGAGAAGAAAGAAAAGACAATGAATGTCCCCTTTTAAAATAAAGAAACAAAAAATTCATCTAAAAATGACAGTCAACACTAATGATTATGTCATGCATTTGGATTAAGCAGCTTGATCTTTTCATCCAAATTTTCTACCCATTGTTGTTGAGTTAATGGCCTTGAAACTGAGTTGCATTCTTAGTTCAATTGCATTTAAGACCCCATTCGGCTAGTGGCGCCTTGAAGGGTTTTCGCCAACAAGCTTCTTTCATTTTCTCTCAGCTCACTATCGCCTTATGGTGCCCGTGAGGGTTTTCACCAATAAGACTCTCTCATTTTTATTTCTCTCAACTTGCCATCACCTTGTGGTGCCCGTAAGGATTTTCACCAATAAGACTCTCTCATTTTTATTTTTCTCTTGATTCCCTATGCTGAGGAAGACAAATAGTTCCCAAATGCATCATCATATCCCTTGCATGCTCAGCCTTAACATCCTCAAAGATTGATCTGAAGGTCTTTCTTTGGTTGTAACTTGGATTTTGGATAAGGTTAGAAAGAAAGGATGGCATGGAACCCAAACGATACTTGAAGTGGGGTAGGACTTACAACTTTTGGAATCGACTCAAACAATGAGGATTAACTCATGCCCCAGTTTCTTTTGACTGGGTGACTCTAAATTGTTTATTTGGTTGGACCGAGCCCTGAGTAGGGCAGCCTACGTATCTCACCCTTGAGAGAGGAGAATCAGGTCATGCGTAGTTCTGGCAGCTTGTTATTTCACTTGATTCTATTTTTTTCTTTTGTTGACTCTTTTGTCTTTGGGACTTTTCTGACTTTATTTTTCTTGACACTTTTCTTTTCTTTCTTTTTCGACATATTTTTTTTGAATTTTGTTGACTCTTATCTTGATTCCAAAAGAGGGGTATGAAATAAAATAACACTAAGGCCCAAATGGGGGTAAACAAAGGATGACACAGTGTTTGGATAGCAGAATGAAATGCCTTCATCATATCAATTCTTGAAAATTCTAGTACATAGCATGCAATGCGAAAGTGCACGATCAAGATCACTTATGAAATATTTTACAACACTAACTTTTCCCGAGCATGTGTGCCACCTCTTTTTCTACACTTGCCCAGCATACAACTCCACTTTGTTGTACATTCCTCATGCTGAAGGACTCATAACTTCGTGGAGCTAATTTTCTTCCTGTTCCTCTTGATAGGATCACGTAGACACTGTTTGACCTAATTAAGACATGTCTTTCAATTGATGACCAAGTTATCCTTGCGATTCTCAAAAAGTCTCAATTTTCAAAGAAGGCTTCAAGTTGATCACCAAATGCCCCAACACTCTATTTATTTTCTCAAATGCTCTCTTTTCCTAAATTTAACTCTCTGATTCAATGCTTCATTATTAAGCTGGATTTTAAGATCTGACTGAAAATTCCGCAGGTATGTCATATCACTAGAATCAACATAAAGTGACTGTATAAAGAAAACAAACAAGCAACACATATTTGAAACACAAAATGAAAGGGACACTTCATTTAGTTGAAATAAAAGATAAAAGGGTTTGAACTTAAACGACAAAGGGACAAAATAAGATAGATCCCGAACTACAACCCTGAAATAATTCAAAAAATAGAAAAAAAAATAAAACAAACTACCAGACCTCTTCCTAGTAGGGAGATAGATGAATTCTCAGTTGCTCAGCCTGACAACTTAGCTGCTGTTTTGCATATCAGCATGACTAGAGCTTCCCTCACTATCAATGTTCTGCACCATAATTGATCCATCATGAATCATCTTTTCAATTTCTCTTTTCAAATCTCGACAATCTTCAATATTATAACCCTGAGCCTCAGAATGTTATGCACATTATGCGTTAGGATCAAAATTTCTTGAAAGCCGATTAAGGGTGTGCCCAAGGAGAGGAGCGATCATTCTTTCCTGTACCAATCTTTGAAATAAACTGGCATATGACTCTCCAATTGGTGTGAAACTATCTCTCGACTTTCGCCTCATTTCATTGTTTGGTTTGGATAGAAAATCTGGCTTAGAAGGGTTTTGGTATGTTTGTGGAGTTAGAGGAGGACTCTGGGGCGTTGAGGTATGCCATTGTGGGTAAGATGAGGTTTGAACATGTAGTTGTGCATTATACACTGGATATGGATGTGGAGGAACAGAGTACAATGGATTTTGGGAGTGATTATGTGGAGCCTGGGCATAAACTTTAGTTTGAGCCTGAGATCGACGACGACGTGGTCTTCTTGACCTTTCTTGCTGTCCAACTATAATTGCAGATGTATCTTCCTCATTCTTTTTCTCCCCAACACTTCCTGAACCATTTGGAATTACTTGAGTAGTCGCTTTTAATGTTGCAAAACTCACAATGCGGCCAGTCTTAATTCCCTCTTCTATCGTCTCCCCTATTTTAAGGACCTCAATGAACGGCTTGCCTAATGCAGGTAACAAGTGTTGATAATATGTTTTGTCCTGTGCTTGAATAAACACATCCACTATTTTGCTTTCTTTCATTAGAGGTTCTACTCTAGCAGCTTGTTCGCGCCATCTGACCGCATACTCCCTGAAACTCTCAGTATTCTTCTTTGTTATACTCGTTAGGGATTTTTTGTCAGGTATCAACTCCACATTGTATTGAAATTGGTGCATAAATTCGTTAGCTAGATCATCCCAACTCAATGTCTTGGTCAACAAACCATTCTGAAGCTAGACCTGAAAGACTTTCACCAAAATATGCCATGAGTAATTCTTCCTTCCCTCCAGCGCACCTTAGCTGGTTGCAATAGCGTCTCAAATGTACTACAAGATCTCCTTGTCCATCATAATTCTCAAACTTCGGCATTTTAAAACCAAGAGGAAGATGTACACCAGGAAACATGCACAGATCTTTATATGAGACACTTTTGTACCCCCCAAGTCCTTGCAAGTTTTTCATAGTCAGTTTCAAACTTCTCAATTTTCTGTCTATTTTCTTTTGTTCTTCTGTCATAACAGGCTTCTCAGTGTTAGGAGTAAATTCAGGTGGTTGAGGACAATCGTAAGGATCAGTCGACTTAAATGTAGACTCGAGAGCATAATGCTGATCACTAAACATATTCAATGCAGGCTGTCTTGTAGAGTAGGGAGGCACAACTTGTGGATGAACATCAAAAGTAGGAGGTGGGGGTGGCGCCGCAAAAGCATGAACAACAGCTGGAGCCGAGTATGTGGTAGTCTTGGATTGGGGAGTGAGGAAATGAACATTGGAAGTGGTTGGATATTGTTGCCCCGGAGTTGATCCTTATGCATGTTGTGGCATATCAACAAAAATGGGAAATTATGCATGTGACACGGGAGGCAAGCTAGAAAGAAACCGGCTAAGGAATTCTGTTGACCCAGGGAAAAGTGTTAGGCACCCCTCGATCCCGTGGATCGACCAAGGTCGCTTGGTGGAGCGTATCGACTAATTTGACATTACAAATGTATAAACCACACAAAAACACATAAAACAATCAATCAAACACACAAAACAAAACAAATCCAAAATTTTGTGTTCAGTCCAATTATTACAATCCAAATATAGAAAAATGCGAAAAAAATATAAATCCTATTCTAAGCTAGTCCTAGACTAAGCTCCAATGCTTCACCCGATGCCTCGGGCCTTGACCATGAACCTCCTTCGATGATATAATATATCGGGGCATTTCCTGGTGAATAAATACATAAAACCTCGGGGCATTCCCTATCCAAACGAATACACTCGAATCAAATACAATAAACTAAGAATAAATATTCGCACGCATATTCAAACATTCAACCAAAACACAAGTTCTTAATTTGCTTACCCGAACCTACATTTGCCTATCCGACTATCATGATACTATCACGTTCCGACAATATTCATGCTTTTCGAATTTAAACAAAGCAATAATAAACCAAAGTTAGTCTAAATTAACCCCTTTTAATCAACTTCTCAGTTCACCCTCAACTATCAATTTTAATCCTTCATGAGATATTATTTCATCACACAATTCATAATCAATCCATAATTAAAGAAATCAATCACCGAATCAAAACAAACAATAATTCATATCATCACTGATCAACCAACACACTCTGTCCAATTCAAAGCATTGAACATGAAAAATGACAAAATAAAAAAAAAAGAGGAGTAGAATTGGACCTCAATGCCGTTTTCAAGTATTATTCGATTAAACGAGATAAAATACTCACCGGAACCTCGGATCGAACCTCAACCAATAAATTCAACATGAACCCGCCAACTCGATCGAACCTAAAACCATTCACGTTAATGGAGTTACGAGTTTCACCGGCAAATGACGCTATGGTCATTGGGATCGACTGTCATGGCTTCAAACGAAGCTTTGACAAGCCTTAACAGTGATGAACAATTCCAACTCAGAACTTAGAATAGCAAAACAAAGAGATTCAGATCGGATTCCGAAGGACCCACCCCCATCTCAAACTGACAATCGTGAGAATAAGAGAACCCAAACTAGAATCCAACGAGTTTCGATGGAATTGAAAGAAGATCGAGGTTTGCACGAACGTTTTACGTTGCCTCGACTTCGGTCAGCTCCGGCGATGACCGAACGACAAGGAAATACTAGTTAGGACGTATCTGATAGATTTTTGAACAGATTTGTGGTAGCTCAGATGCGTTTTCGGTGAATCTATTGCTGGAGCAGTAACCAAACCACGAAACTCGTGTTCTCTCAGCTCTCACTACCCTTTTCGTTTGAATACCTCTATCTTTCCTCCATTTTTACTGGTTCTCAATTATTATTTACCCCCTCCCTCAATCTGTTTTTCGTGATTGTATGTGTGTTAATCGAAGAAGATGGTGAGTGTGTGCGTCTAGTCGGTGTTTGTGTGTGAGGTTAGTATTGATGATGAAGTTGGTGGGTGTTCGTATGTTTTCTGTGTGCTAATGGACCAAGAAAAAAATAGAGGATCCCCCCTTGTTGTGGAGAAAATGATTGTGTATATATTGGAAAAAAATGAAAACCCTGTGCGTGAGAATGAGATATGTATATATGATAGGTGATAGTGTGAGGGGTCACGTGGGTGGCTATTGGGGTAGTGAGGTGGGTGTGATGTGGTTTATTTTGATTGGGTAGGTTGTTAGGATAAGATAAAGTTAGTTAGGGATTGTTATTTTTGTATTTTTGTGGGATGTAATCACGTGGGTGAGGGCACGCGGTGAGGTGAGCTAAAAATGGATAAAATGAACTTTGAGGGGGACAAAATTACGTGTCTACAATACTTAAATTCCAAATGCCATAGGATTTTATTGCTAGTTTCCAACTGTATTTTTGCTTGTCTACTAACGTCACAAGGGATAAGGCTTTATACACAACTCACTTACATTGGTTATAATGTGAAGGCAACAACATAGATGTACAACACCACAATAGAAGTGCTTCACCAATTTTATAGACCACAAGGTGGGTTTTATATTATTGGTAAAAACTTAAATATGTCATTGAACTATCAGAAATGACTTATTTATGCCATCAGTTAAAAGTTTGGCTCATTCATGCCATCGCCGTTACAAAATCAGGTCATCCATGATATTACTTTTTAATGATGGATTTTCAAAAACAGTTTTGCCACGTGGCTTTTTATTAAAGGTCCATGTCATTAATTAAAATAAGAGAAAATGTTTAAATATGCCATTGAACTATCAGAAATGACTCATTTATGCCATCAGTTAAAGTTTGGCTCATTCTTACCATCGCGGTTATAAAATCAGCTCATCCATGGGATTACCTTTTAATGGTGAGTTTTCAAAAATAGTTCTGTCATATGGCTTTCTATTAGAGGTTCACATCATTAATTAAAATAAATCTATATTAATTTTATAATATCCGAAATTAGTTAGTATCGAGATTATTTGTCCCACCATTTATACCATAGTGATGGAATAAGTTATTCCATATAAATGGCAGAATAATTGAGATAGCGGACTTCTTTTACGCCATTATTTGGAAATGATTTTTCAACAATGTATGTTCCCCTAATTCGTGATGAGAGAATGAAGAAGTTCTATATTGGTACGTCTCATTTTTCTTGCTTGCCCTAATCGTTCATTGGATTCTTTTTTTGCAACTTTGGAGTATATATTGGAGTCACTAAAATTACAACTAATTAGTTACTGCAGTATAAAATAAAAAGTTATTGTAGGATAGAACTTTTGAGGCTTCTGATAGTTCATTGGCTTCTTTTCTTGCAAGAATGAGCCGAACTTTTAACTGATGGCATAAATAAGCCATTTCTGATAGTTCAATGCATATTTGAGCCTTTTTCCTTAAATTTTTTTTGGCTCATTTAATTAATGACGTAGATGAATCATTTTTGACCACGTGTAAAAAATGGTTTTGCCAAAAACCACTAAACTAAATTGTTAAAAAGAAGGCATGGATGAGCCTTTTTTGTAATGACAATGGCATTAATGAGCCAAAATTTAAACGGATGGCATAGATGATCCCTTTCTCAAATTTCGATGGCATATTTGAGTCTTTTCCCTATATTATTTAAGATAGAAAGCAAATGAAAAAGATATATAATTGAGATTGCACTGTTAGCTTCCTAAAATAAAACTGATACGTTTCAATAATGACGAACTAATAAAATAAATATGTAGGCTACCTTTAGAGGAGATCAAGGCAAAGAATCAACAGATACTGAACCCTCAAATTATATTTGGAAGAGCTCATAGGAATATTTAGAAGATCTCCGAATAAGGGGAGTCAAGGATTCTAATAGAGCAACAATCATGGAAGAAAGATCTCGCACAAAGTCGAGCAAGGAAGAAAATTATATCCCTTATACAGACATATCTGATATGGAAGTGTATGGATGTGAATCACCATTTAATAAAGGAAGGTCATATCACACGCACGAAACATATCTAATATGGACGTGCCAATAATGTGAATTCTCAATCAAGGTGTAACACCCGATATTTTTGGGCTAGAATTCGAACCTATTATTGCTACGTGTATAGACGCGAAACCAATGATTCTATGTCAACATAAAGATGATGATCATTTCATAGTGTGGTAACATCTTTGGAGATTAATTGAGAGAGTAAAAATCTCCTAACTCAAAGACGAGTTGAGAATGTTTCTACCGATTGAGATTTAGTGAGCGTACCTATTGGGGTCAACGTCCAACGACCATTACTTCTTGAATATTACAATATAGGTGACCTAATATATACCAAATGAAATATCTTTTAGTCTTATTTCTAACGCATTCAGTTTCACCTTAATCCAATATCGGAGTAGAAAGTTGTGCTTATTTTACTTGGGAGTGTCTGTCTGTCAAAAAGTGACGACTAGGCTGATGAGCCTTTAGCTAGGTGACGACTGATAACGCTCAATCTACAGCTCTCGTAGGAGTGTAAAGCGGTCGTAGTCAAATATAGAACCCAACTGGGTTGGGTATCGATCCCTCAGGGAATAGCTTGGTCAACAAGTAAGCAACTATTACTAGACTTTTAGTGCAAGTCTCGTAAAAAGGGGGGATTGTAGTGTGTAACAAAAGTATTAATGTAAAAACTGAAAATAACAACGTAAAAAGAAAGAATGTTTAGTAGGTTGTAAAACAATGAGAATTGAAGCGTTGGGGTTATGTCCACCTTCTGAGTTTACGTCTCTATTAGCTATGAGTTATGCGGAATTCAGACATGCATGTGCTTATAGAGAATTGTATTCGATGGTAAATCCAGGCGTCTTTCGACCTATTCGAGGATTATTTCACTTTAACTCTTTCGAGATTAAAGCGTGTCTAATGGTACGAATTCTCCAAGAGGTTAATCCGGTTACGACACTAACTTTTTAATAGGGGATGGGACCCTACTACCTTGACACTATCTCTTTTCCAGACAAATAACCTTTCTTTCGAACAAGTTAAATGTTATACTGGCGTATTCTTGTATTTGCAACCACAAAGAATTTAGATTAAGATGAAGAGAATAATGATATAAGCAGCATACGTGTCACGAACTCACAAACTCACAGCGATAGATAGTATCTCATTCGGTTTCCATAACCCCAACAGAGAAGTTTAGTTACCCATGAATGCGAAGAAAATCACAATTGTCATTGTTATTATACCACAATACTGACTAATTTCGTGTAGCACAGGTGGTAGGCGTTTAGCCGTGAATTCCTGGGCAAAGTAACGATTCTCTTGTTGCAAAAATTAAGAATAAATGAATAGAAGAAGAAATAGAAAGATGAATTAAAACTAGAATGAGAATTGTTGAGGAATAGTAGAAAAATGTATATGGCTCTCTCCCCTTCTCCCCAAAGTATCTAGTATGATAGGGTATTTATAATACCCATATCCTAATCCTACTAAGCTAATGAAATACTTAACCCAATTGTACTAGGTTAATGTAACATTATCCAAATCCAAATAGACTAATGAAATACTTAACCCAATTGTACTAGGTTAATGTATTATTATCCTAATCCAAATAAGTTACTGCAAGTCCCCAAAGTCTTCAGAAATGCTGTTTTAGCCCGGGACAGATTTTCCATACATCACTTTTGGTCCTTAGGCGTCCAAGCTTCCTTTTCTCCTTCCGTGAAGCTTTCTTTGGCATCAAGTAATCCATAAAATGCTGAATTCTGCATCATTTACACCTGAAACTTTGCTAATCATGTTCGTTAGCTCACTTACAGGAAAAAGGACTAAAAGTGCATGAAATATATAATTTGTTCTCGAAACTAGGCTAGAATATGGGCAAAATCTAGTGCTATAGGCATGTAAATTCGCCTATCATCAACACCCCACACTTAAGGCTTTGTTCGTCCTCGAACAAACTATCCTGTCCATCTAAATCATCAACTTAGGGTTTCACAGTAACAACACAAAATATTCGTCAAGACAAGCACAACAATTATCAACAAAGAGTAGTTTTCCGATTATTAGTAGAAACAGTTTAACCTCTAGTATAGACTCTTGATGGTGGTCAACTCATATTCAAAAGTTAAGGCACAAGGAATCATATACAACTACCCAAAACTCATCAACCATGTGTGTCTCACAATATCTTACCCATAATCACTCACAAGTATAGCATCTTTTTCAAACATGGGTATAAAAGTATCCTTGCTCTCGCTCTCACAAAGAATTCATATGCAGCAATTGATGACCATAAGCTTGCCCTTAGTGTAATGCTCCACTAAATGTCAGAATACTAAGCTTAGGATCAAATAGGTCTTTTACAAGTTGTAATGTAGGCTAAGGGACGGGTAGGACTATTTTGGCCAGAAATAGTGACTAAGTTCCTAAGCACTTTAATACATCACATTGCATCATCAACATTTTTCTTTCAACCTTTCTTCTTTCTTTTATTCTACCACCCTTGTTCTCATCTTTTGTTTTTCAATTTTAAGCATAACTCACTTTTCAGCTTTCTTTTCCTTTTTTCTTTTCATAACATACCTCTTATGATAGCACTTTCTTTTTCATAACGCATTTAAGCACCACTGCAATTTAAAGCATCATACTCACCCAATTTCCTCTTATTTCGTCACATGACTTTATACGTTAAAGCACTTAGGAATTTGGATCAAATTACGGTCTTGAAAATAATGGATTGGGCTTACATATGAGGTTGTCAAAGAAAATAGACTAAAGGCTCAAAAGGGTTTAACTAGGATGATGTCCACGGGTAGGTAAAATGAAGGTAAACATGTATAGGTTGCCAAAGAAATGCCTAAATCATCTCCTAAACTTACACTCCTTATTTTTGCTTTGCATACATACCAGGCAAGTTCTAGCATCAGCTACAAACATAGAATATACTATTAATCTCACACACACAAGGCACATGGTCGACTTTATTGGAAGTAGTATAGACTCTCGACCCAACAAGTGAAGGAATTGAACCACACAATATCACATAATGAGTCACAATTAGAGCCTAAACGTCTCAATAGTCATGATGTTAGCACAAACTCTTGTTATAATCTCATGCTGCCTATTAGAATAATTTCATGCGAAGCTAAGTAAAAAAATTACTACTAAAAAAACTTAACTTAAACTAAAAAAAACACACACACAAAAAAACGAAACAAATAAAACAAAGTAAACAAAACACACACAAAAAAAACGAAACAAATAAAACAAAGTAAACAAAGTGAACAAACATAGATGCGGTAGAGAAGTATAGCATGCAATACCACCACCCCATACTTAAACGGGACACTGCCCTCAGTGGAAAGTAAATACAAAGAACCTGGTCAGTCGGACTCTTCCTCAATGTCGGGGGTCATACCCCCTTCGTCGGAATCATCATAAGAGTCGTCATCAGAGTTCTCCTCCATGTCGAAATCTGGCAAGCGTCGATCATCATCGGTCGGCACATCATCGTCTAGAGGTTCCTCAAAGTATGTTCCTACTCCACACATCTCCCGTGCATGCATATTCATTGGATAGTCATGGTCCAACTGTTGGAGCTCTGCAGCAGTTGGAACACGACCTCCACTCATCATTGTGAACCGAGTCATGCCATAAAGATGACGGAAGAAACTCTCATCTCGAGCATGTCTCTCCGCAGTAGTAAGGTTGACTCCATGTGTTGTTTCAGCATCTTTGACCTTTGTGAGGTCAACCTTCTTCGGGTTATGTGGGAGTTTGTGATCAGCTGGTTCCTCTTCGATATCCTCCTTCAGCAAGATTGCTGTCAACAGATTACCGAAAGTGAAGTGGGACCTCTTGTGTAGTCTGGCCTTCCGCATTGTAGAGCGAATGATTGCCCCAATTTTGATAGGGACATTCGTCATCAATGCATAGACCAAACACATTCTATCTCTTGTTATTTTGGTGTATTGAGTCCCAGGAATAAGGCATGAGTTGACGATGCACAACCAGATTCTTGCTTCCCTATTCAAAAGAGCATAGGGGAAGGTGTTGTGTCGTCCGGTGTCTTGGTGTCTGCTCCACCTTGCCATGGATCTACTTCCACAAAGTGTGTGTCGAATTGCTCTATAAGGAAGTCTGCTGTACAGCTCTTTGAATGGTGCTGGATCGACCGTAGGTAAGCCAAGAAAGGAGTTGATCAAATCCGCGTTGAGCTGTAAAACTTGGCCCCGAATCTTGACTTTGCTGCCCGTGGTTTTCGGCGACCAGTTGGCGTAAAATTCTCTTGTAAAATCAATATTACATTCTCCCATGTCGCGGAAGATGAAATCCAGATTCATTGCCATGATTTTTTCCAACATACGCGGTTCCTTCTTCGCTAGGTTGTCCTTGTTGATCAAGTCGACATGAACATATTTGCTTTCCTTGTTGTTCCTATACCATTCTTTGGCTTCCTCCTCAAGAACCCATTTTATTCCAAACATTCGGCGGGGTAATTGCATTGAGGATGATTCTCCTTGGTCCTTGCGACCTCTCTTCTTGCCCTTTTGGGATGTGGTAGCCTTATCTTGTCTCGCTTTAGGTGCCATTGTTCCTGAGATTTAAATGATATTTCATGTTAGCATCAACTCAATGGAAATAATCTATAAACAAGCCATCGGGGTACCACCCCACACTTAGGTTCGTTGATACAAATCAGTGAAGTGAAAGTGGTCGATTACTTAGACTTCGTCGACATACGTTTAAGGAGCTATATTACAACAAGAAAATCAGTGATGTATCACTTCTTGCAACCTTTGCAATACGTTCATGTTAGGGAAAAGAAGACTACTACATAGGGGTTTCATCATGGTATAGTTTCTATCAACAATTACAAACTCCTATGTCGGTAGGCAACTATAAGTCTTATCCCGATGAACGGGATAGCCTAACATGTAGGTATACAAGTGACAAGACTATGCAATGTTCATAACCATAGCAATTCCGCAAAGAGTATGGCAATGCAATTAAAACCAAATTCAAGTCGGAAACAAGTTAAGATTATCCTAACGTACATGTTTACTCACATGGTTTTGCTTCAATAATTCAAACACTTTAACATCACCAATATTTCTTCAAGATGTAGCAATTCATGATAGACATAGCAACGTACTACTTACGAGAAATAGATAAAGAATAAAAGAGTACTTACGGGATTGAAGCCTTTGGAGATGTTTCTTGTGAATTGAAAGAGCAAAAAGAAAAATTTTGAGATGATTTGGAGTGGATGTGTGGCACCTTTAGGTCAAGTTTCAATGTGTTTATGTTTCAAGACTAATTTCCCTTTATATAGGAAAAGAATGAGTCGGATTTTGACCCATTTAAAATCGGTTTTGGAGACAAAAAGGGACCATAGGCGGCGCCTTTAGCTTTGCCTATGCATGGTATAGGCGGCGCCTAATGCAAAGCATAAGCTAGCATAGGCGGCGCCTAGTGTAATGCATAAAGGGACCATAGGCGGCGCCTAGTGCATGGCTATGAGATTTTGAGACCAAATGCTTTAGCATAGGCGGCGCCTATGCTATAGCATACCTGAGCATGGGCGGCGCCTATGTCTTTGCACACTAGATTCCGAGACCTTAGGCTATAGTATAGGTTTTGCATTGTTCGTGGCCTAGTTTTACCTAGGCCTAGCCTTGCTCGATGCCTATTTTATCATGAGCAATGCTCAATCCATATCCTTATGCATTTTTATTCCTAACTTACCACCTTTACCATGCAATACGTCCAAATCGTTATTTGAAACCAATCTCCTCGTTGAATACCTCTTGCACCTATATTTGCTCAAAACCAATGAAAACGATTAGTACGATGGGTTGCCTCCCACTAAGCGCCTTACTTTTGGTCGTGGCACGACTCTTATTTTTGGATTTTTATTTATCAAAAGCAAAACAAGTACTAGAACGAAAGAAAGACAAAACGATAAACGATAAACGATGGGTTGCCTCCCATATAGCGCCTTATTTATTGTCATGGATCGACATAGTTACCTCGAGTACTTAGACTTCGTCGAGATAAGTGATGGCCAGATAATTCATCGAGTCAAAAGGACCGATATAAGGTTTAACACGTTGACCATTCACCTTGAAGACAACACCATTATTGTCTTCCAATCAACTACTCCAGACGAGTAGACTTGGATAACTTTGTATGGTCCAGACCACTTAGACTTTAACTTACCTGGGAAGAGCTTCAATCTTGAGTTGAAAAGAACTACCATATCATCCTTTTGGAAGTTTCGTCGAACAATCCGCTGATCATGATACTTTTTCATCCACTCCTTGTATAGGTCTGACCTTTCATATGCATGGAGACGGAACTTATCTAATTCGTTCAGCTGCTCCAACCTCAGATTCATTGCATCATCCCAATTCAAGTTCAATTGCTTTAATGCCCACAATACCTTATGCTCGAGCTCGAGGGGTAAGTGACAAGCCTTCCCATAAACTAGTTGATAAGGAGACATACCAATGGGTGTTTTGAATGCAGTCCTATACGCCCACAGTGCATCATCTAGCTTTCGAGACCAATCCTTCCTATTAGCATTGATCGTCTTCGCAAGGATTTGCTTGATCTCCCGATTGGAAACCTCTACTTGTCCACTAGTTTGTGGGTGGTAAGACGTGCCTACCTTATGTTGCTTGACACCATACTTGGCCAACACGGATTTGAATAGCTTATTGCAAAGGTGAGATCCTCCATCACTTATGGTAGTACGTGGTACTCCAAAGCGAGAGAAGATAGTCCTCTTTAAGAACGCTACAACACGCTTTCCTTCGTTGTCAGCCAACGCTACAGCTTCAACCCATTTCGAGACGTAATCTACAGCAACTAAGATGTACTTCATTCCAAACGAATTCACGAATGGACCCATGAAATCAATACCCCATACATCAAAGAGTTCTACCTCAAGAATTTTGGACATGGGCATCTCATGGTGTTTCGAAATAGCACCTTGACGCTGGCATTGGTCGCACCTTCTAACATAGTCATAGGCATCTCTAAATATCTAAGGCCAATAGTAACCACTTTGCAATACTTTCCTTGCCGTCCGATTGCCTGCATGATGTCCTCCAACTTGGGAAGTGTGGTATGCTTCCAAAATATTAGGCACCTCTACATGGGATATACATCGTCGAATAATACCATCCGCACATCGTTGAAACAAATATGGCTCATCCCAATAGTAGTGTTGTACGTCATGCATAAACTTCCTCCTTTGGTGGTAAGATAAATTGGCAGGTATCACATTACTCACCACGAAATTTGCAAAGTCGGCATACCATGGTAATTTTTCCATTGTTGTCGCTAATATCTCCTCGTCAGGGAATGCATTATCAATCTAAATTTCAGGTTGCTCCACATGCTCATTCTCGAGTCTAGATAGGTGGTCGGCCACTTGGTTCTCGCAACCTCTTCTGTCTTTGACCTCAAAATCGAACTCTTGCAGCAACAATACCCATCGAATTAATCTTGGTTTTGCATCATTCATTGTCATTAGATACCTAAGAGATGCATGGTCTGTATGAACGATCACCTTAGTACCCAATAGATAGGCACGAAACTTCTCAAACGCATACACAACTGCTAGGAGCTCTTGTTCTGTCACAGTGTAGTTCCTTTGGGCTTTATTCAAGACTTTACTTGCATGGTATATAGGATGAAATAGCTTCTCCTTTCTCTGACCAATCACAGCACCAACGGCTACACCACTAGCATCACACATGACTTCGAACGGGAGAGACCAATCTGGTGCTACCATGATAGGGGCTTCAATGAGTTTTCCTTTGAGGCATTCGAATGCCTTTAAGCAATCTTCATTAAAGTCAAACTTTGCATCTTTCTCCAAGAGTTTACACAATGGACTAGCAATTTTGGAGAAGTCTTTGATGAACCGACGATAGAAGCCTGCATGGCCGAGAAAACTACGAACTCTCTTCACCAAAATTGGAGGCGGTAGCTTTTCAATAACCTCTATTTTTGCTCGATCAACCTCAATCCCTCTTTCGGAGATCTTGTGCCCAAGAATGATACCTTCTTTTACCATGAAGTGACACTTCTCCCAATTCAGCACTAGGTTGAATTCTACACATCTTTGCAATGCCATGCTTAGGTTTGCCAAGCACGCTTCAAAAGACTCACCAACAACTAAAAAATCATCCATGAATACGTCCAAAGTGTCTTCAACCATATCAGAAAAAATAGACATCATACAACGTTGAAAGGTGGCTGGTGCGTTACATAACTCGAATGGCATACGTTTGAAGGCAAACGTACCATATGGGCATGTAAACATTGTCTTATCTTGGTCTTCGGGGGCAATACAAATATGATTGTAGCCTGAATAACCGTCCAAGAAACAAAACCATCCTTTCCCCGCTAATCGATCTAGCATTTGGTCCATGAATGGCATTGGGAAGTGATCTTTGAGTGTCCAAGAATTCAGCTTTCGGTAGTCCATGCATACTCTCCATCCAGTGACGGGTCTGAGTGGAATAAGCTCATTCTTCACATTTGCGACCACCGTCATACCTCCTTTCTTGGGAACACATTGTACCGGGCTTACTCATGTACTATCAGAGATTTGATACACAACCCCCGCGTCTAACCACTTGATAATTTCTTTCTTCACCACTTCTTGCATAGGTGACTTTAGACGTCTTTGATGCTCAATGGTGGGTGTGCAATTTTCTTGAAGCTGAATTTTATGTGTACAAATCCCAGGTGGAATACCAATAATATCCGTAATGGTCCATCTAATGGCTCTAATATACTTCCGTAGAATAGCAATGAGAGCTGCAACTTGTTGCTCACCCAAATCTGCTGCAACAATGACTGGAAGTGTGTTTCCGCTTCCTAGGAATGCATACTTTAAATGCCTTGGCAGCTCCTTCAATTATAATGTGGGTGGCTCTTCAATAGATGGCTTAGCTGGTGGTGTGGGTCAATTCTTGAGATCAAGGTACAGCTTCTTGGGAGCATAGCGATATGTTCCTAATCCCGATAGAGCACAAATAGCTTCTTCACAATTTTCAGCATCCTCATTCTCTCCATTCATGAGCACAACCGCTAAAGGGTCATCAATAATTTGCTCTTCTTCAAGTAATTCTTTCTCATCATCAAAGAAAACATCAGCCACCGAAAATACACTCAGATCTTTGGGTTGCTTCATTGATTTGCACACATCAAAGCGAACCACTTTGTCATTTATTCGGAACGAAAGCTCATTAGCTCTCAAATCAATGAGCACACTTCTTGTAGCAAGGAAAGGGCGTCCCAAGATTATGGGAACTTCTGAGTCTGCCTCACAATCCAAAATAACAAAGTCTGCCGGAAAGATGAATGAAGAAACCTTTACCAATACATCACATAGAATACCAACAGGTCGTTTTACCGACCTATCCGCCATGACAAGCCTCATGTTGGTTGGAGTAGGATCACCCAACCCTAACTTCTTATAGATTGATAATGGCATCAAATTGATGCTGGCTCCTAAATCACATAATTCTTTGGCAAAATTCAAATATCCAACGGTGCAAGGAATAGTGAAAGCTCCGGGGTCGGCCTTCTTCTGAACTATCGATCGGGTACCGATTGCGCTACAATGATGCACATCTTCATTCAACTCATAGCTTGCTTCCTGCTTCTTTGTCAAAAGATCCTTCATAAATTTCGCATACCCAGGCATTTGTTCAAGTGCCTCCACCAATGGAACATTAATGGTCAGCTGCTTTAACATAGTCATGAATTTGCTGAACTTCGTGTCATCCGCCACCTTCTTCAATCTTTGGGGAAAAGGTGGTGGTGGGTATGGAATTGTTCTCTCCACGGCTTTCTTCTCCTCTTGCTTCCGTTTTTCCACTTTTTCAGGTTGTACGTTGCTGGGTGTGACGTCCTGGACGTCTTCCGCGGACTCCTCTTCTATTGCGTTGTCATCCAAGTCCGCAGCTTCGTCAACCACTTGCTTGCCTTTTGCTGAAGTTTCCAGCACCTTACCACTTCTGGTAGTGATGGCCATGCATGACCCATCATTCTTTGGGTTTTGCACAATATCGTTAGGTAAAGTGCCAGCCTTTCTTTGATTGAGTGTTGCTGAAAGTTGGCTCAATTGCTGCTCTATTTGCTTGATTGAAGTGGAATATGAATCAAATAATTGTTTCATGGAGGACAAATCATTAATTACCTCCGTTACTCCCGCGCTCGTTGCTTCCACTCCTTTCAATAATTTAGCCATCATGTCTTCCATACTTCCAGAATTAGATGTGGTGGTGTCACGTCTACCAGGGGGAACGTACAAACCACTCTTTTCATTCTTGTTCTTCCAACTACCTTGGTCTTTGTTTCCAGATTTATCATAATAGTTCCGGCCTTGGTTTCCTTGGGTATTCCCACGGAAACCCCCCTGGTTGTTCAAGTAGTTGGCCTCCTCTTCCGAATCAAATTCGTCTCTTCCTTTTGACGCAATAGCTTTCACTTTTTCGGTCTTCCCTGATAATAAATGCTTTGTAAGAAGATCCATTTGTGTTTTCATATGCGCCATATCTTGATCACGTTCTTCTTCTCTTCTTCTTTGGTCTGCAGTCATGCCAATAGATAAAGTGGGGCTTGCTACCTCAGAATCCCTGGTATGCCAAGCTCTACTTTGTTTCGTCATACGATCTAGCATATTGCTTGCTTGACCAAAGGTGAGGTCCATAAAAGATCCTCCAACTGCATTATCCACCACTGGTTTAGTTATTGAATTCAAGGCTCTATATAATATCTCCATTAGGTGAACATTAGTCATATGATGGTTTGGGCATCTCGCTAGCTTTGTCTTGAACCTCTCCCATGTTTCACGAAGAGCTTCAATGGGAAGCTGACGAAAGTTGCTGATTTCATCTCGCAATTGTGCTCTTTTGGATGGCGGAAAGAATCTTTCTAGGAAAGTGTCTCTCAATTGCCTCCAATTTGTAATAGAATCAGGAGTCAGCCCGTTCAACCATAGAGTTGCCTCCCCAGACAGAGACAATGGAAATAGACGTAATCGAATAGCATTCTGACCAACACCAGGATTGTCAAACGACTTGCATGTAGAAATAAAGTTGATGAGATGCATATTCGGATCATCGCCTGCTAGTCCACCAAATAATCCCTTGAGTTGCAATAACTGAATCATGGTGCTCGTGATGTTGAACTTGGCTTCGGGCGCTAATGATGGAGGAATTATGGCTCCAGTGGCTCCGGCACCATCAAGATCATCATCATCATCGTCGAAAGCTGGTTGCATGGGTTGACGATCATACCTAAACCGAGCTTGACGACCTCTTCTGTTGGCAGGTGTTGCGATTTTAGCAGCATGCCTTGGGTTTAGTAACTCGTCATCACCTAAATCCTCATCGTCAGGATTTGTTGCTCGCCCAGGGTTATCAATGTTTTGTTGGTGTACTTGGGCGGCGGCAAGAGCAGCTAATCTCGCCTGTTCTTGTTGAGCAGCCATCCTTTCGATTTCTGCTTGTGCTTCCATTCTGCCAATACGTTGTGGTTCAGGATTGATAGGTAATAACGGTTGACCAGAACTTCGAGTATGGGGCATGCACTAAATAAAAACCTGCAGTAAACAAAAACAAAAACTAAAAGTAAAAGTACGAGAATCTTTGACAAAAGGGTCTAGTAATTATCACAAACTTAATTGACACTCGTATTCCCCGTCAACGGCGCCAATTTTTGATAACGCTCAATCTACAGCTCTCGTAGGAGTGTAAAGCGGTCGTAGTCAAATATAGAACCCAACTGGGTTGGGTATCGATCCCTCAGGGAATAGATTGGTCAATAAATAAGCAACTATTACTAGACTTTTAGTGCAAGTCTCGTAAAAAGGGGGGATTGTAGTGTGTAACAAAAGTATTAATGTAAAAACTGAAAATAGCAACGTAAAAAGAAAGAATGTTTAGTAGGTTGTAAAACAATGAGAATTGAAGCGTTGGGGTTATGTCCACCTTCTAAGTTTACGTCTCTATTAGCTATGAGTTATGCGGAATTCAGACATGCATGTGCTTATAGAGAATTGTATTCGATGGTAAATCTAGGTGTCTGTCGACCTATTCGAGGATTATTTCACTTTAACTCTTTAGAGCTTAAAGCGTGTCTAACGGTACGAATTCTCCAAGAGGTTAATCCAGTTACGACACTAACTTTTTAATAGGGGATGGGACCCTACTACCTTGACACTATCTCTTTTCCAGACAAATAACCTTTCTTTCGAACAAGTTAAATGTTATACTGGCGTATTCTTGCGTTTGCAACCACAAAGAATTTAGATTAAGATGAAGAGAATAATGATATAAGCAACATACGTGTCACGAACTCACAAACTCACAACGATAGATAGTATCTCATTCGGTTTTCATAACCCCAACAGAGAAGTTTAGTTACCCATGAATGCGAAGAAAATCACAATTGTCATTGTTATTATACCACAATACTGACTAATTTCGTGTAGCACAGGTGGTAGGCGTTTAGGCGTGAATTCCTGGGCAAAGTAACGATTCTCTTGTTGCGGAAATTAAGAATAGATGAATAGAAGAAGAAATAGAAAGATGAATTAAAACTAGAATGAGAATTGTTGAGGAATAGTAGAAGAATGTATATGGCTCTCTCCCCTTCTCCCCAAAGTCTCTAGCATGATAGGGTATTTATAATACCCATATCCTAATCCTACTAAGCTAATGAAATACTTAACCCAATTGTACTAGGTTAATGTAACATTATCCAAATCCAAATAGACTAATGAAATACTTAACCCAATTGTACCAGGTTAATGTATTATTATCCTAATCCAAATAAGTTACTGCAAGTCCCCAAAGTCTTCAGAAATGCTGTTTTAGCCCGGGACAGATTTTTCATGCATCACTTTTGGTCCTTAGGCGTCCAAGCTTCCTTTTATCCTTCCGTGAAGCTTTCTTTGGTGTCAAGTAATCCATAAAATGCTGAATTCTGCATCATTTACACCTGAAACTTTGCTAATCATGTTCGTTAGCTCACTTACAGGAAAAAGGACTAAAAGTGCATGAAATATATAATTTGTTCTCGAAACTAGGCTAGAATATGGGCAAAATCTAGTGCTATAGGCGTGTAAATTCGCCTATCATCAACGACTAACGTGATGAGTCACCAACTTAACTTGTCAGCCTTAACCAGAAAATAACAAAATCCATCTTGAAAGTGACAAGACGTCATCTAATTGACAGGCCGGGCCATCAACCTTGTTGTCAACTGAAGAAATTTACAATTTTTTCGGCTTTTTTAGGGACAGTTTGATCTTTTCCTCACCCCACTCCTCCCCCACGACTTAAAAACACTAATATGCCCTATTATATTTAATTATATAAATTAAAATACTGTTCCCTCCTCTCTAAATCCCTAAGTCAAGAACACTAGGGTTTTTTCAAGGTTGGTCCTCATAGCTTCAAGAGTTGATTTCTTTCCGTAATTCTTAATATCTCAGGAATGTTCCTCTTCCCCAAATCTTATTTTATCAAAAGCATGTGTTTATAATTGTACCTTTGTGATTTTATTGATGATTTTAAACGCGAGTTAAGGGTTATTGAACATTGTTGAATTAATAGCTTTTCCAATGACTTTTATGAATCATGTATGGTTTGAATTGATGGTTTGAATATGTGGGGTGCATGGGCATGGTGAATAAACTAGGGGGTCATGGTTTTCCCCAAATTTGTGAATTTAATAATTGAATTGGTATAACCCCAATCCAATCTTGTGAAATTGGCTTTAAATATGAATATATGCACATTGAACTACTCTTGAATTATGGCAATTGCATAAAAAGGCTAATGAAACATGAATGATTTGAAAGGCCTTTATGACCATGAATTGATTTTGAGATGGAACTTTGGAGTCCAGATGGCTAAACGAGTTCGAGTCCCAATTGACTAAATATTTTAAAGTCCTATTGGCTGATGGGTTAGAGTCACAGTTGGCTAAATCGGCTGGAGTTTTATTGGTTAGTGCCTTAGTGGGTTAGAGTCCCATTAACTATTTGATTTGACATGATAACATTCACTTGCAAGCTATAGACGGTATGACGATACCACTTGATATTGCCTAAAAGAATGACTCCTTGATTAAATGAATGAGTTAGGTGCTAAATATTTTAATTGGTCTTAAAGGCGATTGTGTAGCTAAGCCGTGAAAGTGGAGGCCCCGAGGGACCACCACTGAAAATCGCATTTACTGGGGCGAGGGTCAAAATGATCGGGTGTTCGAGTCACCCTTGCTTTATGATCTGGTGTTTATGTCACCCTTGGTATATGACCGGGAGGTTCAAGTCCCCTGTGCATGTATGTTATGATTATTCTCCAATTTGTGCGGCTACTTGCACTGGGACCCGATCAGAGGGTGAGAGTTGGGGCCCGTATAGCCCGTGGGTAATGTTATGACGGTTACACAACACAGCCAGGCTAATATATATATATATATATATGTGTGTGTGTGTGTGTGTGCGCGCGCGCGCGCGTGTGCATGTGGATTTTATTATGATTTCTGACTTGGCATTATTTTATCTCTTCCCTAAATTACATGCTAGCACTTATCCCGCTAACCGTCTTTGGACGTTGTATCCCCATGTGATATGGAGAATGGAGACACTTCTACTTTTCTTGCTCAGTGATAGAATTTCTGGGTTGTCAGCAGTCAGTTTTGAAGTGGTGAATTTTTATTTTCCGAAAGAGCTATCATTTTAAAGTCTTGTTTTCTTTATGTCTTAGACTACCATTATTGGATTCTTTTGGCTATCGATGAAGGCATGTCCCGATTAATGTTGATTTTGTTCTAGAGGCTTTATGGATTACTGTGGATTGGGATGTTTGTCGAATTCTTAGAACTATGTGTTTGTTTTGCTTATCTTGCTTATATCTATTTGGATTGCTTTCACTGTCATATATGGGTTGTGTTTTGTTTGACTAGGCAAAGGGGTGGTCTTTGGTCCTCGACGGACTTAAGATACCTATCATGGTCAAGCTCTGATTCGAGTCATGACACAAGGAATCAATACAAATCCTTGATTGAAAGAAAATCAAGATCACCCTACAATGATTTTTACAAAAAGTTATCCCACTACGTTAATTTAGACACACACACAAGCCCTGCTGATTTTCCTAATCACCTTAAGCTTTGCGTGACGAAAGTTCACAAACAGACAGTTCAGTTGAGACTTTCATCAAACACAATTGAAAGAATAGAAAAGAACCTGTTCTGGTGGTGCTTAAGAGCTGCCTGAATAAAGGGGACCTGAAGCTCATCCCCTCTCATATCTTTAACATATTGCTTAATCTTTAAAGTAAAATCTTCAAGTTGAGGGCTCTTTACAAGTTTGACAGTTTTCAACGAACGCTGAAATTAGGCAGAATCTTCTCATGCTTGTGATATCCCCACAGTATTCCTCTCTAAACTTCCATTTAGCAAGAGCTCCATGTTGCTTTCTTCCCCTCGATATTTGCTTCTTCCCCTCGATAATTGTTCTCATAAGGAACAACTTCAAGGTTAGGAGTCTCCTATTGTTGATACTGAATCAGATGTCATGTCAGAGGATAAAGTCCCACAACATCAATGTTTTCAAATTAGAAAGGAAGTGAAAATTCCACGATCAATCTGATGCTGCCTCAGTTTCATTTGAGTTTGAACTTTCAAAACTGACGAATTCTAATTCAATTTTGGGAACTAAAATCACTTTGTTGGATAATCCATCCTTGACACTAAATTCAAGATTTTGAATATCCGTTGTGTCATTCAAATAGGAAAGCACGGATTTTTCTAAAGATCTCAATTTCTCTAACCTTTAAGTCCTCTGTTATTACTATTGGTTTATTTGTATTCAAATCATGGAATGCAACACTCGCAACTTTACAAGATAACTAATACTCGCTAATAGTACATTAAATGTCAAGCTTATTGATGGTCCACCTTTTGGAATTTTGATGAGACTTATTGATGGTCCACCTTTTGGAATTTTGATGAGACAAATGTAAGAACCATCTATGGATAATTTAAAGGCGCCTAGCAAGAATGTATCAATAAAATTAGTGGCCTAAAGCCAAATTTTAATTTGAGACTTAAAAATATATATAAACATAATAAATAAAATATTAATATTTTTTTTCTTATTTTTTCATAATTATTGTTTTTAGTATAGTGTTATATTTCACATAGTAATATTATAATTTATAATAGTAAGGATTGATTCAAGTTAATAATAGGTTAACAATGTGTTTTCAATATATTACCTAGGATGTTAATGTAAACATATTGTTTATTATTATAAAGATTTGAGTAGCTTAATTCAAAGTTTCAAAAATATTTCTATTGAATGGTGATAGTTTAAAGAAAAAACCTATATTCAATATTGCTATTTTTTTTTTTTATCAAATTAACAACTAAAATCTTTTTGAGGCTTAAAGGTTTTGGAGGCCTAAAAGAAAGATTTTATTAGCTTCACCCTTGAGCCATCTCTGACCTGTGCGATGTGCAAAATTATTAATGAAAAGAATCACAAATATTATTATCTTATTAGTTTTGACCATATTGGAATATTTTAATTATTTTATCAATTCTTGACCCCATTTTCTGTTTGTATGAGATACTTGAATATGTGTATTTAAAAACAAAAATGTCCTTCAGACGATACACACAAAAATTCAACAGAAAAATCATTTTATTGGGATTATAGCACGTTGGACTATATATTAACCTTCTACCACAATCTCTGACATATCATTTTGATCGATTTTAAAATATATATTTTTATATAGCAAGATTTAGTATGTATTGCTTCAATGTGTTTTACTATCTGTTGTGTCATTTGGTTTGTATCTTGATATCTTACTATTATTTTTTTTTTCTGAATATCTTGTCTTTTGAGCCATGGTCTATCAGAAACGTCTCCTCTATCCCTGCAAAAATAGAGATAAGGTCTTCGCACATTTTACCGTCCTTAGGCCCCATTTGTGGGACTACACTGGGTATGTTGTCGTCGTTGTTGTTGATATGTTGCTTGAATTTATTTGATATTCAATATTTTTTGTTCATTTTAGTTTTATCTATTCTTTTAAACTAACCTGATTTTATCCATAAATGTTTATTCCATCATACAACCCATACAAACAAGTACTACATGATATCTGAACTCACGAACTATATAGGAGACAACTATACTAAACTCTTATCTGTATCTATGTGGTAGAGGTAAGGTTGCGTACGCACCACCCTATTCAGACTCCACGTATGTTGTTGTGGTCAACAATTCATCCATAGTACATCGTCGAATTCACCTCTTAACTTATCTCCTACTAGCGCGCTCCGTTCTGTGTCCCCCCTGGTTGTCATAGGCATAGCCAAAGGGTGCCACGCCGGAGTTCCATTCTCATATCCGTTACATGTCAGTCGTCGCAATCCACTCCCATCCAACTTCACCAAGTACAAGTCACCGTAAGGCTGGAACTGGTTAGGCAATGACACTGGTTCTGCTGTCACTCCGCTCAAATTGCCCGTGAACAAGAGCCATTCGCTGTCGTTACTAAAGCATACGTGATTTAGTCTCTCCATATTCACATCATCAGAACTCTCCGGCCCTGCTACGTGGATCCTCCGCAGCCCTGTTCCATCCGGATGAATAACGTAAATGCTGAAGCAATTGATGTTATCCGGATTATGCCTGTTGGAAGAAAATGCAATCAGTTTTCCATCAGGTGACCAGCTTGGCATTGTATCAATCCATGGCCCCTCAGTTAATCGAAGGATTTCTCCCCCCTCTAGCTCTCCATTGACTGCATCAACAATATACAGATTCTTATGCCCTGAGCGACCTGACCGGAATACCACGTGCTTCCCATCTGGCGAGCAAGATGGGAACGCGTTGTTTCCAGTCTTCTCCTCTGTGAGAACTTTTATTTCTACTGGAATTTCCACACCATCATCACGATTTAGCCTTGCTGAGTTGAATGAAACTCGCGCGATTTGGACTGTTGTTCTTACAGATTCGAATATAGGTCCTATTGATGTAAAGATCACGCCGCTTTCAGATGGAGACCAGGAGTTACAGAAGGCTGTACGATCTTTGATCAATGTCCACTTCTTAGAACCATCAGATTTGACGATGTTGAGCCCTGTGAATCCAGGGTTGAACGCGACAAAGTCACCCGAGGGAGAGAAGGAAGGGAAGTATCCATTTAGTCTCAGCATTGTCAATCCTTTTTCAGGTGAAACTACAGGGTCCAAGTAAGGAATTGTTGTTTCTCCTGATGATGGTGATTCGCCTCGGTATCTATGATAACCGAGGTACGTAGACTTAGGAGAGAAGAACGGATTATAATGATGGGTAGTCGGGTTGATCAACTCGGTTACTGGATAGAACTTTTGTAACTCCACATCGAAGATCTCAATGTGTCGATAGCTCTTCCCCGGTCTTCGTGTAGCAACAGCAATCATTGATTTGGAACCGTGTGAGGCTGCAGGAGTAAAGCAGTGTAATCCAGGCGGAGTGACACGAACCAAACCAAAACCAGCACGCAAGTTGGTTAAGTCCTTTGGCAACTCAACTCGAAAAATGCTCCACCAACCATCTTCATCTTTTCGGTGAAAGTAGATAGTCGAATCACCGGACCATGTTGGCCAGCCACCGTGTTGACACACAACTGTTCGCTTATCAGGTTCTGATTCAGGGAAAACAACAATGTCAGTAGTCAGGTGATTGAACTCATCACTAGGCCAACGACGTTCTCCATAAGATGCAACAGCTATCAAGCATCCAGACCGCGAAATCGCTGGACTGTAATCAACGTAGCCATCCGGAGTCAAGCGGATTATCTCATTACCATCCTCATTGACACCCTCGACAGCACTGGAGTAAAGAGCGGACGAGCTGGTGAAAATTTTCGAGGGTGTCTGATGAGAGGAGATATAAAAGAGACGTTTATTTTGAATGAATGGACGGTCGAGAAATACGCTATTAACAGAAGTAGGAAGTAGTTTGATCACTACATGTGTGGAGGGATGGTCCCTCCTCAAGTAAATGCGCGGAGCACCTGATCTCTCAGAGACGAAGACCAGTGTCTGGTCTTCGTCAATGAATTGACCGTTGAAGTTAACAGATGCACCGTCTGTAAGACGGCGCTCTGTAGGAGAATCGAGGAAAGAAAACGGCGATTCGATAGAGAAAATATCGAAACCGTAATTGGTTCTACCAACAGTAGAGAAAATAATAGTACCATTTGGTGAATGCGAATCCATAATGATTTTGTTGATGTGATTTTGTAGAGCTGGGGAATGATAATTTATAGAGAAATTTAAGCTCAATTGTTGGTGGGGAACACTTGAAACATCCTAAAGGCGTTAGAAAGAGATTTAATTAGCCAGCGTAATAGTTTCAATCGATAGAAAAAGTTATCCATGATGTTGATGTTAGGCATGACGTTTGTTTTTTTGTTTTGTGTTGAATGTTGATGTTAGGCATGATGTTTGTTTTTTTGTTTTGTGTTGACCGTTGTTTTACCTTAATACGGAATGAAGCGTAAACCTGAGGTGTTGGATATAAGTTTTTACTTTATTCGTTTTTAATTTGTTTGTTCGATTTGTAACTTGACATGAAATTTGAAAAAATTAAAGAAGATTTTTTAACTTTGTAATTTTAAACTAATCATAGGTAGAATATATGAGAATGTTTCTTATTTCTATGGTCTTAAACATAGATGGTGGAGAACTCAAATCAAAAAGTATATTATTTTTATACTATTTTTACACTATTAAAAATATTTTTAATGTATATCTAGTACATGTTGAAACCCCTTTGATTAATTCGTATGTTTACTTTTAAATCCCTCAATGAAAATCATGACTCCACTTCATACCTACAAATTGCTCCAACGTCTTTTCCCATTGGGTCAAACCCTAATGGGAAAGGAAAAAGATTTCTTACTATTTTTATACTATTTTTTCATGATTAAAAATATTTTTAATGTATATATAGTAGATGTTGAACTTCCTTCGACTAATTCGTTTACTTCTAAATCCCTCAATAAAAATCGTGACTCCGCCACTAATCCCACATACTTTCATACCTACAAATTGGTCCAACGTCTGTACTACGCTTCACTCCGTGACTAGCCTCGAAAACGCCTTTTCAACATTGGGTCAAACCCTAATGGGAAAGGAAAAAGATTCCTTGTTTTAGTCGTTGGCTGCTTCTCTAAAAGTTCACATAGGCACTCCAACTTGTAGTAAAGTTGTTAGGGCCCATATTCACGTATTAATAATTGAAAAACCTATGTAAACGCATAATACATAAATACACTCTTTGACTTGATTTTAAATTACATCTGTAATCTTTAATTTTGGATGTACGTAAATAGAACGTAAACTTGTATAAAGTTGAACAAGTAGACACACATCCTATATGACATAATATACATAGGACGCCATGTAGGACAAGAATTGACCACGTAGGACGTCAAATAGGACATATGTGTCTACTTGCTCAACTTTATACAAGTTACATGCCTACTTGTACACACTCAAAGTTGGAGGTCGTATATGTGATGTGAGGTCAAGTTAAAAGGCATGTTTATGTATTGTGCCTAGGGGTGTACAAACCGAACCGTTAAGTCAAACCGAACCGATGAATCAAACCAAACCGAGGAAAAAAATCGACTTATGATTTGGTTTGATTGGTTTGGTGTTGGCAAAAAAAAAACCGATCATTCTTGGTTTGGTTTGGTTTGGTATTAGAAAAAATAAAATCAAACCGAACCCAAACAGAACCGACGTAATACATATATAATTTTAATTTTTTATACGTAAAAAAATATTACTTATAATCTACTTTCTAATTACTTTTATTATTTTTTATTATATTCAGAAAATAGATATATATTCTTGGGCCTTTAATTATAGTAACCAACCTTTTAAAAGTAATTATACTCTCTCCCACTTTTTTGATTACTTTACTCTCTCTTCCTATTAATATATATAACATAGCC
The DNA here is from genome assembly GCA_030864225.1 of Capsicum baccatum var. pendulum. NCBI lineage: Eukaryota > Viridiplantae > Streptophyta > Magnoliopsida > Solanales > Solanaceae > Capsicum > Capsicum baccatum. The sequence continues at coordinate 237,348,189 of CM061555.1, forward strand.
AACATATACATAGCATTCTGTATATATGTGAGATTTTTGTAATATGTTTAGGGAGTTTGGATTTTTTGTAATATTGAAAACATAAGTTGTGTATTTGTGTAATTTTTAGTTTTTTCATTAATAAAAAATTAATACAAAGCCCGATATCTATATCTATAATCTATAATATATTAAAAATGAGAAGGGCATTAGAAATGTTGTTTGAACTTTTTGCCCTTCATTAAAAGTTTCATTTTAGACAAAATCATCTTTTCACTATTTTTTTCTAATTTTTAAACGTTAATAATTAATTAATATATATTTATGGTAAAACCTTTTCTTATTAGAAGTTGTCAGAATTAATGACAAGTAATACTTTTTCCATTAGTTTAAGAATTATAAAACAACTAAATTTGATTTTAATAAGATTTGAAAAATCTAGAAACAAATATAAAAGCCATAGATTAAGAAAATTTTAATAAGTATTAAATTTTAAAAAGTTTTAAATACGTAATAAGAAACGACTTTTTATTATTTTATCAAATTATTATTTAACTATTTTTACTAAAAACACACGTCCCACCTCAAAAAGAAAAAAAAATAAGTAGTGCCAGATTGTAGTTAGCATACAACCTAATTTTTTTTCTTTTAAGTATGATTTTTGATTTAATTAGGAGTCATTAATTTTCTTTTCTTTTAAGTTTCGTTTGTCTTGATTTTCTATAATAATTAGTTTTTTTATGAAAAAGTTTCTCAAATTAGATTAGATTTCTTCCATGTTTCATCAACTCTTTCTTAAAAGGAAAAAAAATTGTACATCTATATATTGAGCATTTCTTTCCAATAAATAATAGAATAACATTCACAATTTAATTGTTGAAGAGTATGTTCAAGAGAAGATTAGTTTTATGTACTTTGATATTAGTTTTTAATTTGTAGGTCAACAATATTAAATATTATGCATCTTTTATTAACGTTTTTTTATTGTATGATTTATTGTAATTTCAATTATTGACATTCGCATGATGTGCAGGTAAAAAAAAATTATGTGAGTGTGTGGTTGAGACTTCATGCCTATTATGAGAGGATTTAAAGGTATTTTTTTTTAAAAATGAATTATATCTCATTCATATTAGTACGATTTAAGTTGTTAAGGCGTTGATTAGAAGTGCACGTTCTGCTCTTTGATTCGATTTTATCAAATTTCAATTCAATTCTTTAATTTATAATTTTAAAAAGTACACATCAAACACAGAATCGAACTATTTCAGTTTGGTTCGTTTTCTTTCAACTTCGTTTTTATTTGATTCGATGTTCAAAAATATTTGAACTTTTTATCCTTCGTTAAAAGTGTCTTCTCTAGACAAAATTATTTCTTCAATATTTAAGAATTGAATATTTATTAAATATTTTAATAAAATATATGTTATGTTTGCGCTATTTATTAAAGTGTGAAGGATCTTTGAGAAGTGATTTAAATTTTTTGCTTCTCATTAAATTTTTTTATAATAGACAAAATCATCTAATTTTAAATAATCAAATGTTACACGTGCGAGACACGTGGGGTTTAACTAGTTAATATAAAAACCTAAAACTGTTTAATTGCTTCACTTTTTACATTTAACTTTCCAAATTTTCAGAGAGTTCTCATTATTTTCTCATCTTACTTTTCTCATTCGTCAAGTTGTGATTTAGGTTTGTTTCTCTTCTTTATCTCTCTCTTTTTCTTTTAATGGAATTATGTTCTAATTAATTACTTTATGGAGTTAAGTTTTTAATACGTTGTCTCCAATTCTTCATTCTTTTGTGTGCTCACATTTTATGTGAAGGAAACTTTCAGACAAGTTATTGTGACTAGTGACTTAGAAATTGAACTATTTAGGTATCCACATAATATTACTTTGAGAGATAGTAGTTTAGACGTCTTAATAATTTGCCAACTTAATTTTTATTGGAACTACTCTACGAACATTTTTTTTTAAATCTTTTTAGTGAAAATATTTAATTTTTTTCTTCAATCACATTATAATTGTAAAAAAACTGAGAAAACTGAAAAACCGAAAAACCCCCGACTAAAACCGAAATAAAAAACTGATTGTACATTGGTTTGATTTGGTTTATTGATTTAAAAAATCGGCATTATTGGTTTGGTTATATTTTAATAAAAAACCGAACCAACCCGACCTATGTACACCCCTAATTGTGCCTTATGTAAATGTACACTTCAATAATTTAATTTATCAATACAGTGAAAATACACTATCGATATACTTAAGTTATATATGCAGTGTGTGTGTGTGTATATATATATATATATATATATATATATATATATATATATATATATATATATATATATATATATATAAGTAGATATCAAAATAATATTTTGGTGTAATTTTTCCTTAATAATTCAAGCCTTCTATCTACTCCTCTAGTTAAGCACTACTTAACTTGATATACATTTGGCAAAATGGTTCGGTGGACCCTTGTACTATGTCTGTTTTGTAATGTGGACACTCCTACTTATATGTTTGTCATCTAGACCCTTAAACTCATTAAAAGACAATATTTTAAGCCCTATTTTGGTGTGTGTAACACACTTGCCTCCACGTCAGCTTCCACGTTATTTTTAAATATAGTATTAAATTCCACATCAGCTTCCACATCATTTTAAATACAACATTAAATTCCACATCATTTTTAAAATGCCACAAACGAAATTAAATATTTAAAAAATAAAAAAATTAAATTGATCATAAAAAATAAATAAATTGAGAATTAAAAAAAAATTAAAATGGTGGGGGTTGGGGCTTTCTTCTCCATCTCCACCGCATCTGCCTCCACACCTTCTCCCACTCCCTCGCTACCCCCACTAGTTCCCCATTCCCCACCTTTCGACTAAAAAAATATCTTACTTACAACATTAACATTCTTCAACAGACTCAATTTCTGAATCGATTCAAGTAAATTCAAGTCAAGCAAATAAATAAAATCATTTGAGAGAACAATGAGTTTTCTAATATGAGTAGTAACGTGGATCGAAGTGATGGGTTGACCAATGATGTTGACCCACATGTAGAGATAAACCAAATTTTGAATTCAAGGAGAGGGAAATAACGTCTCCGGAGTCTGTTCCGACAAAAACTAGGATTTGGGAATCAGAATTTGTGGTGATTGCTAAAGAGCGAATCGACGGAAGTTGAGGAATTGAAGGGTTTAAGCCAGAAAAAAGTTCGAGAACGTTCCGTGAATGAGATTTGGGTTCTGATCTCGGTATGATTTCGAATTTGCCATAGGAGAAGAAGCAGAAGAGCTAGCAATGACTAAATGACTATTGGTTAACCGTTACCCTCTTCATTCTTAACCTCCATTTTTGCTTTTTGAAATTAATCAATACTATTGGTTGTTGCAACAGTGTTGGGGTTTTTGTTGGCTATAATAGAGGAAGTGTTGGCGATGGCAACCTGGTGTGAAGAGGACGATGGCAACCTTGGCGATCCAGTTTTTTGTTTAAGTATTATTGATGAATAGATACTTATGAGAGTGAAGAGAGTTAACAGATAGATTATCAAACGAAATTTTCTTTTGGTTATTGAAGAAGATTTTTAATCTTGTAGGAGGTGCTGGTTATTGATTGATTCGTCCATTTTTTCTTTTTGAAAATTTTTTGAAGCTAAATTGAAAGTGTAAAGGTTTTATTTTTATTGCGGAAGTCAAAGATTAGAAGGTGCTAAGAAAGAGGTGGTGGACTGGCGGATTTAATGTTTTAATCTTTTAAATTTTTTTAAAATTATTTTAATGTAAAAGTGGCCAAAAAATGATGCCCACTTGCCCTCTGCGCGTGTAATCACACGTTCCGTCCTACTCATTCATTTTTGTGCCACATAAGCTTGGTCAACGGTTAGAGGGGTTTAAAATATTACGTTTTATTGAGTTGAAGGGTCTAGATGACAAACATGTAAGTAGTAGTATGCACATTACAAAACAGACATAGTATAGGGGTTCACTGAGCTATTTTGCCTATACATTTTCCAAATATTAACCAATGATATGACCTTAATTTAAGGCTGTTAAGTGGGCTGGGCCGGGTCAACTCGAAATCGGCCCTTTAAATTTATTCGGGTTGTGGGTCGGGCTGGGGTTAAGTGGGCCAGGCTGGGCCGGATTTGGGGTTAAGTGGGTCGGGCCGAGCCGGGCTCAACAGTAAAAATTTTAAAAATAGCCCTAACCTGGCCCACTTAACCCAACCCGGTCAAAACCACCTAAACCCAGTTAAAAATACAGTAAAAATTTTTTTTTTTACAATGTACACTATATATACCCGCCTATATACATTTTAAATACGTTAAACAATATATATACACTATATATATATATATATATATATATATAGTATATACTACATTCGAATTTAAAAAATATATACACAATTACACATATATACGCGCCATTTAATGTATATGTACTACTTTAAAGTTTAAATAAAATATACTGCAATATATTTACATTACAATATATATATATATATATATATATATATATATATATATATATATATATATATATATATAGTTATATAGTTATATAGTTATATAGTTATATACTAATTTATAAAATATATGCACATGTATACGTTAAATATACACGTCTATAGAAGATATATACATATATATACGCACCATTCAATATATATGTACTAATTTAAATAAAACATATACCACAATATATATGCAATTTATAAAACATATACTCATATATATATATATATATATATATATATATATATATATATTAAATATACACATCTAAAGAAGATATATACACAAATATACAAAAAATATGTCACTTAATATAATAAATTAATAATACTTGGTAGTAAATTAATAATATATTAGAAGTAAGTTTTTAATTTAAACTAGAAATTCAATTTAAATCATTAAATGAAAAAAATTACAAAGTAAGGACTAAGGAGTGAATTAATGTTGAATTTTATTGATTGCGAAATGATCCAAAATTTATAATTTACATGAATGAAAAATCTACAAATTATGCATCATTTTTTTCAACTCATTTATGTTAATATTAACGGAAACTTGCATAGGATAGTCAAAGTCAACGGGGGCAAAATCATGCATTGGACTTGATTCTGCTGAGTTCTTATGTGAAGACATAATTTCTTCAAGTTTCTGCTCGTCGTTAGGCTCCGGTTCCATTCCTTGATTTCTTATTTCCGCTCTAATCCAATCTCTAAGGCAAACTAGAACATTCATTGCATTGCTTCCCAATGAGTGTCGGTTGTCTCCAAGTTGCTGTCGTCCCTGACTAAAGGCGCTCTCTGATGCAACGGTTGACATTGAAACATTCAAGATATCTCTAGCTAATCTTGAAAGCATAGGATATTGTGTTTCATTACTCCTCGACCAATCCAATGTGTTGATCCATCGTCTGCGATCCTCTGGCGGTGACCGAAGATAATATTTCAGCTCTTCCCGATAAGTTGATATGTAAGCTCTGTCATCAACACTGTTCCAACAAGGTAAATCATAAAAGGAATCAGGAAAATCACTATGTGCCGGCCTTTTAGAAGATGATGGCTCCTCGGGAGGATGAGGAGCGACAGTTGGATTGATATTTGTAGGTACAGCTAAATCAACTAAATCGGCATAGTGATTATATAATTTTTCTATGTTTCATTCGCATCACCCATAGCCGTCCACAAATTAGGTTGTACTTGTTCAGAATCATTGTTAGTATTTATTTCTAAGTTAGCATAAATAATAGTACTAAAGTGACACATAGTATTATATTTCATGCACGAATTTAGCATAGCACCAACCAAGTAAATAGGGGGAATCGAAAAAAAATATTTTTTAAATTTGGTAAATATGGCACCAACAACTTCTTTATAACCTTCTTTATTTTTATATTCTTTGAGCAAACCATAAATATCGGCTATATATGCCAAAATATTACAAACAGTAGGATAATAAGCACCAAAAAATTCAACCGCAGCTACATAATTTTTTTTTAAAAAACTTAACAAGATCATTAATTACAACCCAAACAGAATCATGTAGCATGCAATCAGCAGAATCAACAAATGAACCACAATGTTGGTTAAAAGCTAGTGTAATAGGAACTCTATATTTATAACACATTTTTAAAAATCATACGTAGAATTCCATCTAATATCAATTTCCTCACGCATCAATATAGGTGCAAGTCCATTTTCTTGGCATTTAACTTTAAATTCTCTAATTCTCAATCTACGATTATTTTCTTGAATAAAACCAACAGCAAGACGGATTTTTTTAATATAAAATTAAAAAAACTCAAGACCATTTTTTACAATTAAATTATATATATGACATGAACACTTAATATGTAAAATTTCAGGCAACGACAGAGATAGCTTAGATTTTAACTTTTTTATAGCAATCTTGTTGTTAGAAGCATTACCAAAAGCAATACATAAGATTTATTTTCGATACCATAAAATCCGGCAACTTTAACAATAGAATCAACAATAAAATCTCCAGTATGTTTACGATCTTCATCATATAAAAAAGCAAGAATACGTTTTTGCATCACAAAATTACTATCCATCCAGTGACCAGTAACGGTTAAATAATTATTTTTATTTATAGCACGATTAAGATCAAAAGTTAGGGACAATCTACATTGAATATTTTGTAACAATGTTGATAAATAAAAACAATGTTGTGAATGAAGTCTTAAAATATCAGACTGACAAGTACTTCTAGGAATACCATTAAACATAGGATTATAAATTTCTTGAATATACTGAATAAAGGCATCATAAGAAGAAAAACTAAAAGGTAAACAATCCACAACTACCATTTTAGCTATTTCTTTCCGGTCCCTCAATTTATTATACTTCTTTGTTACCTGACCGGTTGTTGGATCCATTCTAGTTTGCATTGGCCCACCAACATCCCCACCACCTCATGCAATATTTAACTCTCTTTCATAAGCATCACCTATATGTCTTATTAACGTACCCGTACCCCCTTTCTTGCCTCCACTTTAATGCTTATATATTTGTTGACAACTATTGCATTACACCTCAGTATCTGATATACATTCAAAAAATTGCCATGCAATACTAGCTGTTTTACGAGATCTTAGGGCACGGGGAGGACGGGAATGGAGATTAACCGATTCAGATCTAACGTCAGCATTTTCTACTGCGGATGTCTCACCAATATTTTCATCATCTTCGTCTAAATTAACTGCATCTACTTCATTTTCTTCTTTTATACCGTAATTTTCCTGAGCTTCTACATAATTCATATTATGAGCTTCTACTTGAAGTACCTCTACCACTAGTAATTCACTTTTTACTACCACTACCGCTTTCGGAACAAATTTTTTTAACACCTTTAGTAGCAAGGTTTCTTAATTTATCCATAATATAAATTAAACTTTCAAAATTCAAAATACACAAATATAATAAAATTAAATATTCAACAATTAATACAATAAATAAAAATTAAACGTAAGAGATGGAACGACAATACCAAATTTTGGAAGTATCCGAAGGTTGCGACTTTAGAAACTTCCACTCGTACTTTGTAGTCGCAAAATTAAAAAATTAAAGTGAGCACTTTAGAAAATTAAATATATTGAATATTTGAGAATTGAGAATTGAGATTTGAGAGAGAATGAGATTTGAGATAGTGAAAAATTATGTGAAAAATGATTTGAAGTGTAGCGTATTTATAGAATTTTTTTTGGAATTAAAAAGTATTTTAAATGTTTTTTTTTTAATAAATGGGCCCAAATTATCCATTTGGACCCAAAAACGGCTATATAGCCATTGGTCTAATGGCTAGTTTGGCCCAAATATTATTTTTTTTTCTTTAAAAAAAAACTTATCCGGGCCGAGCCGATTAACTGGCGGGCCTGAACCGGGCTTGGTCTAGGCCGGCTTAACCAGGCCCAACCAAAAAATTTAACCATCCCAGGACCCCGTACCTTACATCCCATGGGCTGTCTGGGGCGGGTTAAACCAGGCCGATTTTATTAAGTGGGCAAGTTCGGGCCGGGTCAACCCAGCCCATTTGACAGGTTTACCTTAATTATGTGAGTGTGAATGGAATATTTAATATTTACTAATTAAAATTTGGAAAATGTTTAATAATATCTTTTGAAGCATTAAAAATAGTTTAAAATATATATCTTTTTCATTTATTGGATCAGAAATGTTTTAACGTATTAAAAATGACTCAATTGGCCTGAAAATAGCCTATTCGTGCAGTTTCGCCCGTTTGACTATCCAAATGGCTATGTTGACCCCGACAGACCATACTCACCTGTTCCACACACGCTGGGGGGCCACCAGTTAATTTTTGACCCAAACCATGCCTGTGCCCGGGCCCACCCCAAGAACTGTGGGCTAACATCCACCGAATTAGCCCGAACATGACTTGTTCGTGCTGTTTCGCCTGTTTGACACCCAAATTGCCACACCGACCCATCGGACCACCCTCACCTGCTATTCAAACGGCCTGGGGCCGCCGATTGATTTTTGACCCAAACCACGCTCGGGCCTCGGGTCCACCCCGAGAACTTTGGGCTAACACCCATTGAATTGGCCTGAAAATGGACTGTTCACATTATTTCACCCGTTTCTCACCCAAATGGCCCTATCGACCCCGTCGGGCCACCCTCACTCGCTCCTCACATGCCCTAGGGGTCATTGGTCAATTTTTGACATAAATCACACTCTGAACCCAGACCCACCCCGAGAATCTTGGGTAACACCCACCGAATTAGCTTGAAAATGGTCCGTTCTCATTGTTTTGTTAGTTTGACCACCCAAATGGTCCCGCCTACCCTGTTGGGCCACTCTCATCCATTTCTCACATGCTCGAATGTCGTCAGTCAATTTTTAGCCCAAACCACGCACGAACCCTAGGTCCACCTCAAGAGTCGTGCTAACACCTACCGAATTAGCCCAAAAATAATCCATTCACATTGTTTTGCCTATTTGACTACCCAAATGGCCCCAGTGGGTCATCCTTCCCACTCATCACATGGCTGAGGTGCTGTCAGCGAGTTTCAGCCTAATTAACGTCTAGGACTAGGCATACCCCGAGAATCGTAGGCTAAAACCCATCAAATTAGCTCAAAAATGGCTCGTTTGCATCATTTCCCCTCTTTGACCACCCAAATAACCCCGCCTGGCCATCCTTACCCACTTTTCACATGCCTGGGGAGCCGTCGATTGATTTTCGGCCTAAAACACGCTTGAGCCCCAGGCCTACCCCAAGAATCATGGTCTAAGACCCATCGAATTGGCCCAAAAATGGCCTGTTCCCGCTGTTTCGCTTGTTTAACTATCCAAAAGGCCCTGTCAACCTAAACTTGCCCGCTCCTCAACTTGCCAGAGAGCCCCAGACGATTTTAGGCCTAAAATACGCTCGGGACCCAGGCCTACCCTTAGAACCATGGGCAATAGCACATAGGTTTAGCCCAAAAATATCTTGTTCACATTGTTTCACCCGTTTGACCACCCAAACAACCTCACGGGCATAAATTCCACCGCTCCTCATCCTGCCTTGGAGCCCCTGATTGAGTTTTTGACCCAAAACACGCTCGGGACCCGATCCCACCCTTGGAATCGTAGGCTATAACACATTGATTTGGCTTAAAATCGCCCGTTCACGCCGTCTTCCACATTTGACCACCTAAACAGCCCCGCCGGCCTATACTCCTTCACTTCTCAGCCTTTCTAGGAGCCCCTGATTGATTTTTTAGCCTAAAATACGCTCGGTCCCTCTAGGCCCTTCCTAGAATCATGGGCTATAGCATATCGATTTGGCCCAAAAATGACCCGTTTGTCCTGTTTCACCTGTTTGGCCACCCAAACAGTCTTGCTGACCCTACCGACCCATAATTCCCCACTCCTCAGCCTTCTTTGGAGACCTCGATCAATTTTTTACCCAAAAAATTCCTGATCTCAGGGCCTACCCCCACAATCGTGGGCTATAGCAAATTGATTTAGCCAAAAAATGGCCCATTGGCGCCATTTTGCCTATTTAACCAATAAACAATCCCGTCGACCCTACTGACCCACACTTTTTCTCTCTTTAGAGAGCCTGGGAGGCCCGATCATTTTTTTACAAGAAAGACGCCTGGTATCACTCCTGGAATCGTGGGTTATAACACACTAGTTTGGCCTAAAAATGACCCGTTTGACAACCCAAACAGCCCCATCGGCCCACACTCCCTACTTCTCAGCCTGCCTGGGAGTCCTCAATCAATTTTTATCCAAAAAGCATCCGATCCCCGAGCCCACCCCAAGAACCATAGCACACCTGTTTGGCCCAAAAATGTCCCGTTCACGTCGTTTTACCTATTTGACCTTCCAAATTACCCCGTCGACCCTGCCTGCCCATACTACCCCGCTCCTCACCCTTTCTGGGAGCCCTCGATCGATATTTATCCTAAAACACGCTGAGCCTCAGGCCTACCTCCGGAACTGTGGGCTATAGCATATCGATTTGGCCCAAGATGGACTTATTTGCATCGTTTTGTCTGTTTGACTACCCAAATGGCCCCACCGACTTACACTTCTTCGTTCCTCAGCCTGTCTGAGAGCCTCAAGTTGATTTTTCACCTGAAATACATCTGGTTCCCAGGCCCACGCCCACCCCCAAAATCATGGGCTATAGCACACCACTTTAGTCTGAAATGGACTATTTGGGCCATTTAACCCATTTGATCACCCAAATGGTCCTACCGACCCTATCGGTCTATATTTTCTTACTTCTCAGCCTGCTTGTGAGGCCTCAATTAATTTTTAACCCAAAATTGCCCGAACGCTGGGCCTACCCCAAAAAATATGGGCTATAACATACTGATTTGGCTCTAAAATAGCTCGTTCATGCTATTTCGCCTGTTTTACAATCCAAACAACCTTGCTGGCCTAGTCGGCCCACACTTCCCTACTCCTAAGCTTTCTTGAGAGCCTTCAATTATTTTTTGACCCAATATATGCCCGGTCCACAGGCCCATCCTTTGGGGGGTCAAATAGGCAAAACAACGCGAACAAACTATTTTGGGCCAAATCGGTGTGCTATAGCCCATGGTTTTGATAGTGTACTAAGGTTTCAGGCGTAAAATAGGATGAAAATCAACCTGGGGCTCCCAGGATAGCTAATGAGCGGGGGAGTGTGGGTCTTTGGGGTGAGAGGGGTAGTTTGGGTGGTCAAATGGATGAAACACCATAAACGGGCTATTTTAAAGCCAAATTAGTGTGCTATAGCCCATGGTTCTAGGGTGTGCCTGGGGTTCGGGCATAAAATAGTTAAAAATTGACCTGGATCTCCCAAGATGGTTAATGAGTGGGGGAGAGCGGGTATTTTGGATGGAAGGGGCGGTTTGGGTAGTCAAATGAGTAAAACGGCACGAACGGGCTATATTTAGGCTAAAAAGATATGCTATAGCCTTTGATTTGGGGGTGGGCCAAGGGTCCAATCATGAAATCAGCCAAAACTTGACCTGAGACTCCCAAAATAGCTGATGAGTAAGGAAGTGTGGGCCTTTGGGGTGGGAGGTGTGGTTTGGATAGTCAAATGATCGAAATGGCACAAACGAGCCATTTTTGGGCCAAATCGGTGTACTATAGCCCATGGTTTTGGGGTGTTCCTAGGGTATGAGCGTAAAATGAGTTAAATTTTGACCGGGGGCTCCCATAATGGATGATGAGCTAGGGAGTATGGTCCTTTGGGGTGGGAGGCGCAGTTTAGGTGGTCAAATAGGCGAAATGGCCATTTTTGGGGACAAATCGATGTGTTGTAGCCCACAGTTCTGGGTGTCCCCCATTTTTCAGTGTGAAATAGGCCAAAAATCAACCTGAGGCTCTTTGAATGGCTGATTAGCCAGGGAGTGTGGGCCATCAATTTGGTAGGGGCGGTTTGGGATGTCTAACAGGTGAAACAGCATGCAATAGCTATTTTTGGGCTAAATCGTTGTGCTATAGCCCATGGTTCTGGGGGTTTGCCCGGGGTCCAGGCGTGAAATGGGCCAAAAATTGACCTAGGGATCCTAAGATGGCTGATAAGCAGAGGAGTATGGGCCTTTAGTGTGAGAGAGGCATTTGGGTGGTCAAATGGGCAAAACGAGCTATTTTTAGGCCAAATTGGTGTGCTATAGCCCACGGTTGTAGGGGTATGCCTAGGTTCCAAGCGTGATATGGGTTAAAAATTAACCTAGGGCTCTTAGGATGGCTGATGAGCAGGGAGGGTGGATACTTAGGGTGGTCAAACGTGTGTAACGGTGCAAACGGGCCAGTTTTAGGCTAAATCAATGTGTTACAGACCATAGTTTTGGGGGTGGCCTAGGGTTTGAGCGTGAAATGGGTTGAAAATTGAACTAGGGCTCCAAGGATGGTTGATGACCAAGAAAGTATGGTCCTTTGGGGTAGGAGGGGCAATTTTATTGGTCAAACAGGTGAAACAGAGAGAACGGGCCATTTTTAGGCAAAATTGATATGCTATATAGCCCACGGGTTCAGGGTGGTGCCAGGGATCCAAGCGTTAAATAGGCTAAAAATTGACCTGAGGCTCCTAATAAGGCTGATAAGTGGGGGAGTGTGAGCCTTATGGGTGGGAGGGGCAGTTTGGGTGGTCAAATGGGTGAAACAATGTGAATGGGCCATTTTCAAACTAAATCTGTGTGCTGTAGCCCACGATTTTGGGGGTGTGTTCGGGGTTCAGGCGTGAAATAAGCTAAAAATCAACCTGTGGCTCCGAGGAAAACTGATGAGCAGGGGAGTGTTGGCCTTTGGTATGGAATGGGCATTTGGATGGTTAAACGGGAAAAATGGCACTAACGGGCTATTTTTGGGCCAAATCGGTGTGCTATAACCAATGATTTTTGGTGCATTCCCTGGGTTCGGGAGTTAAATGGGCTAATAATTAACATGGCGCTCCCAGAATGGTTGATGAACGAAGGAGTATGGTCCTTTGTGGTAAGAGGGGTGGTTTGGGTTGTCAAACGTGTGAAACGACACAAACGGGCCAATTTTATGCCAAATTGGTATGCTATAGCCCACTGTTCCGAGGGTGTACTTGGGGTCCAGGTGTGAAATGGGCCAATAATAGACCTAGGAATCCTAAGATGGCTGATAAGAGAGGGAATATGGGATTTTAGGGGGGAGGGGTAGTTTGTGTGGTCAAACGGGTGAAACAGCATAAACGGGCTTTTGGGCCAAATTGGTGTGCTATAGCCCACGGTTCTGGGGGTGTGCCCGGGGTTCGAGCATGAAATAGGATAAAAATAGACCTAGGGCTCCAGTATGGCTGATGAGATGAGAAGTGTGGTCCTTTGAGGTGGTAAGGATGGTCAAACGGGCGAAACGACATGAACGGGCCTTTTTTGGGCCAAATCGGTGTCCTATAGCCTATGGTTCTAGGGGTGTGCCTAGGGTCCATGCGTGAAATAGGTTAAAAATCAAGATGAGTCTCCTAGGATGGTTGATGAGTGGGGGTAGGTGGGCCTTTAGGGTTGGAGGGGCAGTTTGGGGGGTCAAACAAGCGAAACAGCATGAACAGGCTATTTTTAGGCTAAATCAGTGTGTTATTGCCCACAGTTTCGGGGGTGTGCCCGTGGTTTGGGCTAAAAATTAACCTGGGGCTCCCAAGATTACTGATGAGCATAGAAGTATGGGCTTTTGGGGTGGGAGGGGCAGTTTTTGTGGTCAAACGAGCAAAATGGCGCAAATAGGCCATTTTTGGGGCAAATCGGTGTGCTATAGCCTACGGTTCTGGGGGTGTACTTGGGGTTCGAGAGAGAAATGGGTAAAAAATCAACTTGGGGTTCCCAGCATGGTTGATGAGTGGGGGAGGGTTTAACCTTTGGGGTGTGATGGGCATTTTGAATGGTCAAATGAGCAAAACTGCACGAACGGACCATTTTTGGGTCAAATCGATGTGCTATAGCCCATTTTCTGCGGGTGTGCTTGGGTTCCGAGTATAAAATAGGACCAAAATCAACCTGGGGCTCTCAGGATGACTGATGAGCAAGGGAGAGTGGGACTTTGGGGTGGGTAGGGTAGTTTAGGTGGTCTAACGAGCGAAATAGCATGAATGGACCATTTTTGGGCCAAATTGGTGTCCTATAGCCCATGGTTCTAGGGGTGTACCTGGGGTTTGGGTGTGAAATATACCAAAAATTATCTTGGGGCTTCTAGGATGGATGATGAGGTGAGAATTATGGGCCTTTCAAGTGGGATGGGTTGTTTGGGTGGTCAAACTGGCGAAACAGCGTGAACGAGCTATTTTGGGCTTAATCGATGTGCTATAGTCCACGGTTCTAATGTACGCTAGGGGTCTGAGTATGAAATATGCCAAAAATTGACCTGGGCTCCCAAGATGGCGGATAAGTGAGAGAGTGTGGGCCTTTGGGGTGGAAGGGGCAGTTTGGGTGGTCAAACGAGCGAAACGGCATAAAAGGGCCATTTTTAGACCATATCAATGTGCTATAGGCCACGGTTCCGAGGAAGTGCTTGGGGTCCTAGCATGAAATAGGCTTAAATTTGACTTGGGGCTCCCAGGATGGTTGATGAGGAGGGAAGGGTGGGCCTTTCAGGTGGGAGGGGCAGTTTGGGTGGTCAAATGGGTGAAACAATGTGAATGGGCCATTTTTAGGATAAATCAGTGTGCTATAGCCCACAGTTATAGGGGGTGTGCCCGGAGTCCGACTATGAAATAGGCTGAAAATCAATCTTGGGCTCCTAGGATGGCTGATCAACAAAGAAGTATGGGCCTTTAGGGTGGGAGGGGAGGTTTGGGTGGTCAAACGGGCAAAACAGCCTGAATGGGCCATTTTAGGTTTAATCAGTGCGCTACAACCCACAGTTTTGAGGGTGTGCTCGGGGTTCAATCGTGAAATGGGCTGAAAATCGACCTGGGGCTTCTAAGATGGTTGATGAGCAGGAGAGTATGGGACTTTGGGGTGGGAGGCGTATTTTGGGTGGTCAAACAGGCAAAATAGTGTAAACGGGCTATTTTGGGGCCAAATCGATGTGCTATAGTCCACGATTTCTGAGGTATGCTCGGGGACTGAGAGTGAAATAGGCTATAAATCGACCTGGGGCTCCCAGGATAGTTGATAAGTAGGGTAGTGTTGGCCTTGTGGTGGGAGGGGTGGTTTGGGTGGTCAAATGACAGAAAAGGTGTGAACAAACTATTTTTGGGCCAAATCAGTATGATAGTGCTCACAATTTTGGGGGTGTGATCGGGTTTCGGGCGTAAAATAGGACACAAACCAACCTCAGGATCTCAGGATAGATGATGAGTGGGGAGTGTGGGACTTTGAGATGGGAGAGGCTGTTTGGGTGGTTAAACAGGCGAAACGGCGAATAAGCCACTTTTAAGCCTAATCGGTGTGCTATACTCTACGGTTCTAGGTCTGTGCCTAGGGTTCGAGCACAAAATAGGCCAAAAATTGACCTAGGGCTCCCAAAATGGATGATGAGCGGGGTAGCATAGACCTTTAGGGTGGGAAGGGTGGTTTGGGTGGTCAAACGGGCAAAATGGAATGAATGGGCCATTTTGGGGCTAAATTAGTGTGTTATAGCCCACAGTTCCAAAGATGTGCTCGGGGTTTGAGCATAAAATAGGCTAAAGATCAACCTAAGGCTCCTAGGATGGCTGATGAGTAGGTGAGGGTGGGCCTCTGAGGTGGTAGGGGCAGTTTGGATGGTTAAATGGGTGAACCGACAAAAATAGGCTAATTTTGGGCTAAATTGGTGTGCTATAGCCTACAATTCTGGGGGGAGCTGGGTGTCCATAGTTCGAGCGTGAAATAGGGTAAAAATTGACTTGGGGATCATTGAATGGCTGATGTGTGAGAAAGTATGGGCCTTTAGGGTGGAAGAGGCGGTTTGGGTAGTCAAACGGGCAAAATAATGCGAATGGCCCATTTTTGGGTAAAATCGGTGTGCTATAGCCCACGGTTCTGGGGGTGTGCCCAGGGTTCGAGCCTGAAATAGGTCAAAAATTAACTTGGGGATCCTAGGATGGCTGATGAGTGGGAGAGTGTGGGACTTTGGGGTGAGAGGCATGGTTTGGGTGGTCAAACGGGCAAAACGGCATGAACGGGCTATTTTTGGGCCAAATCGGTGTGCTATAACCCATGGTTCCTGGGGTGTGTTTGGGGTTCATGCGTGAAATGGAAAAATATTGACCAGGGCTCCCAGGATGACTGATGAGCGGGGGAGTGTATGTCCTAGGGGTGAGGGGCAGTTTGGGTGATCAAATGGGTGAAATAGTATGAATGGGCCATTTTTGGTCTAAATCGGTATGCTATTTCCCATGGTTCAGGGGGTGTACTCGGGGTTCGAGAGTGAAATGAGTTAAAAACTGACCTGGGCTCCCAGAATGGCTGAGGAGAGGAGGAGTATGGGACTTTGGGGTAGGAGGGGCGGTTTGTGTGGTCAAACGAGATTAATGACGTGAATGGGTCATTTTTGGGCCAAATCAGTGGCTATAGCCCATGGTTTTGGGGGTTTGCCTGGGGTCCAGGCGTGAAATGGGGAAATAATCAACTTGGGGCTCCCAAAATTATTGATGAGTGAGAGAGTGTGGGCCTTTAGGGTGGGAGGGGTGATTTGGGTGGTCAAACACATAAAATGATGCGAATGGGTCATTTTTCGGCCAAATCGGCGTGCTATAGCTCACTGTTCCAGGGGTGTGCCCTTGGTCCGGGCGTGAAATATGCCATAAATTAATCGAGGGATCCCAGGATGGATGATGAGCGAGGGAGTGTAGGCCTTTAGGGTGGGAGGGCGGTTTGGGTGGTCAAACAGGCAAAACGACATGAACTGGCCATTTTTGAGCCTAATCGGTATGCTATAGCCCACGATTCTTGGGGTATGCTCGGGGTTCGAGCATGAAATAGGTAAAAAAATTAACCTGGGCTCTCAGGATGGCGGATGAGCTGAGGAGGTGGGCCTTTGGGGTGGGAAGGGTGGTCAAAAGGATGAAACGTCGAGAATAGACCATTTTAGGCTAAATTGGTATGCAATAGCCCACGGTTCCGGGGTGTGCCCAGGGTCTGGGCATGAAATAGGCTGAAAATCAACTTGGGGCTCCCAGGATGGTTGATGAGCAGGGAAGGATGTGCCATTGGGGTAGGAGGGGCGGCTTGGGTTGTCAAATAGGCAAAACAGCATGAATAAGCTATTTTTAGGTTAAATCGGTGTGCTATGCCAAGAGTTTTGGGGGTGTACCCATGGCCCAGGCGTGAAATAGGCTAAAAATTGACTTGGGGCTCCCAAGATGGTTGATTAGCGGGAAAGTATGGGCCTTTGGGGTGGTAGGGGCGATTTGGGTGGTCAAACAAGCAAAACAGCGTAAACGAGCCCTTTTTGGGCCAAATTAGTGTGCTATAGCCCACGGTTCTGGGGGTGTGCCCAAGGTACGAGTGTAAAATGGTCAAAAGTTCATCCAGGGCTTCCACAATGGTTGTTGAGCGGGTGTGTGTGGTCCCTTGGGGTGGGAGTGGTAGTTTTGGTGGTCAAATGGGCGAAACAACACAAATGGGCCGTCTTTGGGCCAAATCAGTGTTCGCCCACAATTCCGAGGGTGTGCTCGGGGTCAAACATAAAATGGGCCAAAAATTGACCTGGGGCTCCCAAGATAGCTGATGAACGGGGGAGTGTGGGCCCTTAGGGTGGGAGGGGCGGTTTAGGTTTTCAAACGGGACAAACAACACAAATGGGCCATTTTTTGGCCAAATCAGTGTGTTGTATCCCACATTTCTGGGGGTGTAGTTGGGGTCTGGGCATGAAATGGTTTGGGCCTTTGGGGTGGGAGAGGTGGTTTGGGTAGTCAAACAGGCAAAATGATAAGAATGGGCCATTTTTGGGCAAAATTGGTGTGCTATAGCCCACAGTTCTGGGGGTGTGTCAAGGGTTTGAGCATGAAATAGGTCAAAAATCAATCTGGGGATCCTAGGATAGCTGATGAGTTGTAGAGTGGGGGCCTTTGGGGTAGGAGGGATGGTTTTGGTGGTCAAACGAGCAAAACGGCACGAACGGATCATTTTTGGGTCAAATCGGTGTGCTATAACCTTGGTTCCTGGGGTGTGCTCGAGGTCCATACGTGAAATGGAAAAAATGAAACTAGGCTTCTAGGATGGCTGATGAGCGGGGGAGTGTAGGTACTAGGGGTGGGAGGGGCGATTTTGGTGATCAAACGGGTAAAACAGCGTGAATGGGCCATTTATGGGCCAAATCGGTGTGCTATTGCCCATGGTTCAAGGGGTCTGCTCGGGGTTCGAGCGTGAAACGAGCTAAAAACTAACCTGGGTTTCTAGGATGGCTGATGAGAGGAGGAGTATATGCGTTTGGGGTGGGAGGGGCGGTTTTTGTTGTCAAACGGGAGAAATAGCGAGAATGGGCCATTTTTGGGCAAAATCGGTGTGCTATAGTCCACGATTTTGGGGATATGCCAGGGGTCCGGGCGTGAAATGGGCTAAAAATCGACCTGGAGCTCCCAAAATGGTTGATGAGCGGGGGAGTATGGGCCTTTAGGATGGAAGGGGTGATTTGGGTGGTCAGACGCGTAAAATGATGAAAGCGAGCCATTTTTTGGGAAAATCGGTGTGCTATAGCCCACTGTTCTAGGGTGTGCTCATTGTCCGGGCGTAAAATATGCCAAAAATTGACCTGGGGATCCCAGGATGGCTGATGAGCGAGAGAGTATGGGAATTTAGGGTGGGAGGGCAGTTTGGGTGGTCAAACGGGCGAAATGATGTGTACGGGCCATTTTTTAGCCTAATCGGTGTGCTATAACCCACGGTTCTTGGGGTGTGCTCGGGGTTCGAGCATAAAATGGGCCAAAAATTAACTTGGGCTCCCAGTATGGGGTATGAGCGGGGAGTGTGGGCCTTTGGAGTGGGAAGGTTGGTTTGGGTGGTCAAATGGACTAAACGGCGAGAATGGACCATTTTTGGGCTAAATCAGTGCGCAATAGCCCACGGTTCCTGGGTGTGCCCGGATTTAGGTGTAAAATAAGATGAACATCAACCTGGGGTTCCCAGGATGGCTGATAAGCAGGGGAGGATGGGCCTTTAGGGTGAATGGAGTGGTTTGGGTTATCAAACAGGCGAAACAGCGTGAAAGGTCCATTTTTAAGCTAAATAGGTGTGCTATAGCCAACAATTCCGGGGGGGGGGGGCAGGGTGTGTGGTGGTGTTTGTGGCCGAGGCGTGAAATAGATTGAAAATCAACCTGGCGCTCCCAAGATGGCTGATTAGCGGGGAAGTGTAGTCTTTTGGGGTGGGAGGGGCGATTTTTGTAGTCATATAGGCAAAACAGCTCTAACAAACCCTTTTTGGGACAAATCGGTGTACGTATCCCATGGTTCCGGAGGTGTACCCGAGGTCCGAGTGTGAAATGGAAAAAAAATCATCCTGGGCTCCTACGATGGATGATGAGCGGAGTGTGTGGTCCCTTGGGGTGGGAGTGGCGGTTTGGGTGGTCAAATGGGCAAAAAAGCACGAATGGGCCATTTTTCGGCCAAATCAGTGTGCGCCTATAATTCCAGGGGTATGCCCGAGGTTCGGGCATAAAATGAGTCAAAAATATACCTAGGGCTCCCAGGATGGATGATAAGCGGGGAAGGGTGGGCCTTTGGGGTGGGAGGGGCGGTTTGGGTATTCAAACGAGAGAAACAACACAAACAGGCCATTTTTGGGCCAAATCGGTGTGCTATAGCCCACATTTTCGGGGGTGTACTTAGGGTCCGGGTGTGAAATGGTCGAAAAATTGACCTGGACTCCCATGATTTTTGGACCTGTGCTATAGCACCTATTCTAGGATCCCCAGGTTGATTTTTGGCCCATTTCTCTCCCGGACCCCGAGCACACTCCATAATCAGGGGCTATAGCACATTGATTTAGTCCAAAAATGGCCCCAGTGCACTGTTTTGCTTGTTTGACCATTCAAACAACCCCTCCCACCCAAAAGGCACACAATTTCTCGCTCCTCAGCCATCCTAGGATCCCTACATTAATTTTTGGCTCGTTTGCACCATTTCACCTGTTTGACCACCCAAACCGCCCCTTCCACTACAAAGGCCCACACTCCCTCACTCCTCATCCATCCTGGGACTCTCAGGTGGATTTTCGCCTATTTCCCTCTTGGACCATGGGCACATCCCCTGAACCGTGGACTATAGCACACCAATTTGGCCCAAATATGGTCCGTTCGCACCGTTTCGCCCATTTGACCAGCCAAACCACCCCTCCAACTCTAAAGGCCAATACTCCTTCACTCCTCAGCCATCTTGGGAGCCTCAAGTCGATTTTTGTCCCATTTCATACTCGGACCCCGGGTACACCACTGGAACCATCAGCTATTAGCACACCAATTTTGCCCGAAAATGGCCCATTTCACATTGTTTCGCTTATTTAACCACCCAAGCCTCCCCTCCTACCATAAAGGTCCATACTCCCTCGCTCCTCAGCCGTTTTGGGATACCCAAGGTTATTTTTGTCCCATTTCATGCTTGAAACCCTGGAACACCCCAGAATTGTAGGCTATAGCACACCGATTTTGCCAAAAGTTGCTCGTTTGCACTGTTTCGCCCATTTGACAACCCAAATCACCCTTTTCTACCCTAAATGCCCACAATCCCCTGTACCTCAACCATCCTAGGAGCCCCAGGTTAATTTTTAGCCCATTTCACGCTCAGACCCTAGGCACACCCCAGAACCATGTCCTATAGTACACCAATTTGGCAAAACAATGGCCCATTCGCACCATTTCACTCGTTTGACCACCCAAATTGCCCCTCTCACAACAAAGGACTACACTCACCCACTTCTTAGTTATCATGAGAGCCCAGGTCAAGTTTTGTCTTATTTCACGCTTAAACCTCGGGCACACCCCCAAAACTGTAGGCTATAGCATGCTGATTTGACCATAAAATGGCACGTTCACGTTATTTTGCCCGTTTAACCACCCAAACTGAGTCTCCCATACCAAAGGCCCACACTCCCCTGCTCCTCGGCCATCCCGAGATCCCCAAGTTGATTTTTGGCCTATTTCACGCCCATACCCCGAGCACACCCACAGAATCATGGGCTATAGCAATCAAATTGGCCCAAAAAATGGCTCATTCGCACAGTTTTACCTATTTGACCACCCAAACTGCCCCTCCCACCCCAAAGGCCGACCTATTTCATGCCCGGACCCCGGGCACACCCCTAAAATCATGGGCGATAGCACACCGATATGGCCTAAAAATGGCCTGTTCGCACGATTTTTCCCTTTTGACCAACCATACCATCCCTCCTACCCTAAAGGCCCACACTATTCTTCTCGTCACCTATCTTGGGATACCCAAGTTGATTTTTGGCCAATTTTACGCCCGAACCTTAGGGACACCCCTGGAATCGTGGGCTATAGCATACCGATTTGGCTAAAAAAATAGTCCATTCAAACCGTTTTGCCTGTTTAACCATCCAAACTGCCCCTCCCACACTAAATGCCTACACTACCATACTCCTCAACCATCCTGGAAGCCGCAGGTCAATTTTTAGCTAATTTCACGTCAGACCACAGGCACACTCCTAGAATCATGGGTTATAGGACATCGATTTGGCCATAAAATGGCCTGTTTGCACTGTTTTGCTTGTTTGAACCCCCAACTTCCCTTCCTACCCAAAAGGCCTACACTCCCCCGCTGATTAGCCATCTTGGGAGCCCCAGGTCAATTTTTTGCCCATTTCATGCCTGGACCCCAAGCACACCCTAGAACCATGGGTTATAGCACACCAATTTGGCCTAAAAATGGCTAGTTCACACTGATTCACCCGTTAGGCCTATTTCACGCCCAGACCTCAGGTACGCCCTTGGAACCATGGGATATAACACATCAATTTTAACCAAAAACACTCGTTCACATCGTTTCATTTATTTGACCAAGCAAATCGCCCCTCCTACCCCAAAAACCCACACTCATTCACTCCTCAACCATTCTGGGAGCCCCACATCAATTTTTAGCCCATTTTACACCCCTACCCTGAGCATATCCACCAGAAACGTAGGCTATTGCACACTGATTTGGCCCAAAAATGGCTTGTTCTATCTATTTCGTCCGTTTCACCATTCAAACCGCCCCTTCTACCCTAAAGGCATACACTCCCCCACTCCTTAGCTATCTTGGGATCCCCAGGTCGATTTTTGTCCTATGTTACTCTCGAACCTCGGGCACACTCCCATAATTGTGGGCTATAACACACCGATCTTGCTAAAAAATGTCCTGTTAGCATCGTTTCACCCGTTTGACCACCCAAACCACCCCAAAGGTCTATACTCCCCCCGCTTCTCAGCCATCCTGGGAGCCCCAGGTCAATTTTTAGCACATTTAACGCCCGAACCCTAGGCACACCCCCAGAACTGTTGGCTATAGCACACTGATTTGGCCAAAAATGGACCGTTTGCACCGTTTGACCACCCAAATTGTCCTTCCCATAATAAAGGCCTAATCTCCCATAA
The DNA here is from genome assembly GCA_030864225.1 of Capsicum baccatum var. pendulum. Classification (NCBI taxonomy): domain Eukaryota; kingdom Viridiplantae; phylum Streptophyta; class Magnoliopsida; order Solanales; family Solanaceae; genus Capsicum; species Capsicum baccatum. The sequence goes on from CM061555.1 coordinate 237,370,711, forward strand.
ATGGATCCTTGTGATGATTTTTGTCCCATTTCATTCCTGGACCCCAGCTACACCCTAGGACCGTGGGCTATAGCACACCGATTTATCCCCAAAATAGCCCATATGCATCGTTTTGCCCATTTGACGAACCAAACTGCCCCTCCCACCTCAAAGGCATACACTCCCTTTTTTCTCAGCCATCCTGGGATCCCCAGGTCAATTATCAATATATTTCACACTCGGACCCTAGGCACACCCACGGAACCATGAGTTATAGCACAACGATTTGGCCCAAAATGGCCCATTTGCACTATTTCACCCGTTTGACCACCTAAACCATTCCTCCCACACCAAAGTCCCACGCTCCCCCAATCCTCAGCTATTCTGGAGTCCCAGGTCAATTTTTGGCTCATTTCACATTCAGACCCCCGGCACACCCCCAGAATCATTGGCTATAACATACCGATTTAGCCCCAAAACAACACGTTCTCATTGTTTTATCCGTTTGACCTCCCAAACTGTCCTCCCACCCAAAAGAACACACTCTCCTACTCCTCAGCAATCCTGGGAGCCACAGGTTTATTTTTAGCCCATTTCACACCCGGACCCTAGGCACATCCCAAAAACTGTGGGCTATAACACACCGATATGGCCCAAAAATAGCCCGTTTGCACTATTTCACCCTTTTGACCATCCAAACCATCCCTCCCACAACAAAGTCCCGCACTCCCCAGCATCTCAGCTATTCTAAGAGCCTCAGGTCAATTTTTGGCCTATTTCACACTCGAACCACGGGAACACCTCCAAATCTATGGGCTATAACACACAAATTTCATAAAAAAATGGCTTATTCGAACCGTTTTGCATGTTTGACCACCCACACCGCCCTTCCCACCCCAGCTCCTCAGTCATCCTAGGAGCCACAGGTTAATTTTTGGACCATTTAATGCCAGACCCCAAGCAGACCCAGGAATCATGGGCTATAGCATACTGATTTGGCCCAAAAATGGCTCATTCACACCGTTTGGCCCGTTTCACCACCTAAACTGCCCCTTGTACCCAAAAGGTCCACACTATCCCATTTTTCAATGATCCTGGGAGCCTTAAGTCAATTTTTTTCCCATTTAACATTTGAAACATGGGCACACCCCCGGTATTGTGGGCTACTAATTTGTCTAAAAAATGGCATATTTATACTGTTTCACCCATTTGACCACCTAAACCGCCCCTCACATACAAAAGGCCCACACTTTCCTACTCTTCATCAATCCTTGGAGACCAAAGTCGATTTTTTGCTAATTTTAATTGGATCCCAGGTACACCCCTAGAATTGTGGGCTACATCACACTAATTTAGCCCAAAAATGGCTTGTTCGCATTGTTTCACTTATTTAACCACCCAAACGGTCCCTCCCCTAAAAAGGCCCGTACTCTTATTCTCCTTAGCCATCTTGGGAGCCCCAGGTTGATTTTTGTCCCATTTTATGCCTGCTCCCCGAGTACACCTCCAGAACTATGGGCTATAGTACACCGATTTTGCTAGAAACAGGCTCGTCCACATCGTTTTGCCTGTTTGACCACCCAAACCACCTCTCCCACCCTAAAGGCCCATACTTCTCGGATACTCAACCATCCTGGGAGACCTAGGTCTATTTTTGGCCCATTTTATGCCCGGACCCTAAGCACATTCTCGAAACTGTGGGATATAACACATCAATTTGGCCTAAAAATAGCCCGTTTGTATTATTTTGTCTATTTTGCCACCAAAACTACCCTTTCTACCCCAAAGGCCTACACTCCCTCACACCTCAGCAATCCTAGGATCCTAGATCAATTTTTGGCCTATTTCACACTCGAACCCTGGGCACACCGATTTGGCCTAAAAATGGCTTGTTCGTACCGTTTTACCCATTTGACCACCTAAACTTCCCCTCCCCCTCCAAAGACCCACACACCCCCACTTCTAAGTCATCCTAGGAGACCCAGGTTGATTTTTAGTCTATTTCAGACCCAAACCCTAGAATACCCCCGTAACCATGGGCTATAGCACACCAATTTGGCCCCAAAAGGGCCCATTCGTTCTGTTCTGCCTGTTTTACCACCCAAACTGCTCCCCAGACCAAAAAACCACACCCCTACGCTCTTAAGCCATACTAGGAGCCCTAGATCTATTTCTAGTCCATTTCATGCCTAGAACCCTTGGCACACCTCAGAACCGTGGGCTATAGCACACCGATTTTACCCCAAAATAGCCCGTTCATATTGTTTTACCTGTTTAACCACCCAAACTGCCACTTCCACCTAAAAGGCCCATACTTCCCCACTGATCAGCCATCTTAGGAGCCCTAGATTTATTTTTGGCCCATTTCACACCCTGACCTCAGGCACACCCCCGAGCTATGGGCTATAGTACATCGATATGGCCCAAAAATGGCCCGTTTACACCATTTTACCTGTTCGACCACTCACACTGCCCCTCCCATACCAAAGGCCCATACTTCCCCACTTCTCAGCCATCCTGGGAGCCCTGGTTTAATGTTTGGTCCATTTCATTCTCGGATCCTGGGCACACCCTTAAAACCGTGGGCTAAATACATCGATTTGTCAAAAAATAGCCTATTTGCACCGTTTTGACCTTTTAAAAATCCAAACCACCCCTTCCACCCCGAAGTCCAATAATACCCCTCTCCTCAACTATCTTAGGAGCCCCAAGTCGATTTATGGCCTATTTCACACTCGTACCCTCCTCAGAATCGTGGGCTATAACACATTTATTTGGCCCAAAAATGAGTCGTTCGCATTGTTTTCCTATTTGACCACCCAATCCACCCATACCACTCCAATGGCCTACACTCTACCGCTCGTCAGTCATTCTTGGATCCCTAAGTCAATTTTTGGCCCATTTCACACCTGAACCCTGGGCACACCCCTAGAACAATGGGCTAAAGCACAGCGATTTGGCCAAAAAATGGTCCGTTCATATTGTTTCTCCCATTTGACAAAGGAAACTGCCCCTCCCACCCTAAATTCCCACACTCTTCCGCTCCTAAGTCATCTTGGAAGCCCCAGGTCAATTTTTGGCCCATTTTACGCTCGAACCTCGATCACACCCCCGAAATAGTGGGCTATAGCACACTAATTTAGCCTAAAAAGGCAAGTTTGCACCGTTTCACTTGATTGAGCACCCAAATAGATCCTCCCACCCAAACGGCCCACGCTCTCCCGCTCTTCAGCCTTCCAGGGATCCCCAGGTTGATTTTTGGCCCATTTCAGACCCGAAACTAGGGCACACCCCCAGAATCATGGGCTATACCACACCCCCATATTCTGGGCTATTGTATGCTGATTTGGCTGAAAAATAACCCGTTTGGACCATTTCGCTCGTTTGACCACCTAAATTACCTTTCCTACCCCAAAGGACCACCCCCCATTCCTCAGCAATAGTGGGATCTCAGGTCGATTTTTGGCCCATTTCACGCCCGGACCCCCGTCCCACCCCTTAAAAAATGGGCTAGAGCAAACCAATTTTACCCAAAAAGGGCCTGTTCATACCGTTTAGCCAGTTTGGCCACCCTAAGAGTCCCTACCAAACCAAAGTCCCACACTTTCTCGCTCCTCAGCCATCCTAGGAGCCCCAGGATAATTTTTGGCCCATTTTACACCCAGACTCTGGGCACACCCCTGGAACCCATGGCTAGAGCACATTAATTTGGCCAAAAAATAGCCCGTTCGGACTGTTTTGCCATATTGACCACCCTGATCGCCCCTTCTAACACAAAGGCCCACACTTACCCACTCCTCAGCCATCCTAGGAAACCCAAGTTTTTCGAATGATTTCATGCACGGACCCTGGGCATATCCTTGGAACCATTGGCAATGACACATCGATTTTTTCGCAAAATGGCCTGTTAGCACTGTTTTGCCTGTTTGGCTACCCAAATTTCCCCTCCCACACCAAAGGCCCACACTCTCTAGATCCTAAGTCATCCTGGGAGTCCTAGGTCAATTTTTGGCCTATTTTAAGCCCGAACCTCGAGCACAGCCCTGAAACCGTGGCCTATAACAGACTAATTTTTCCCCAAAATGGATCGATCATACCATTTCACCTGTTTGACAACCCAAAGAACCCCTCCCACCCCAAAGGACCATACTCTTATGCTCTTCTTCCATCCTGGGAGCCCCAGGTTATTTTTCAGCCTATTTCAAGCTAGAAGCCCAAGCACACCCTAGAACCATAGGCTTTAGCCAATTGATTTGCACCAAAAATGGACCGTTTACATCATTTTACAGGTTTGACCACCTAAACAACCCCTCCCACCCTAAAGGCCCACACTCCTCCGCTCCTTTGCAATCCTGGGAGCCCCAGGTTGATTTTTGGCCCATTTTATGCTCGAACGTAGAGCACACCTATGTAACAATGAGCTATAACCCACCTATTTGGCCCAAAAATGGCCCGTTCGCACTATTTTTCTTGTTTGACCACCAAAACTGCCCCTCCTACCTCAAATGCCCTCACTCTCCAGGTCCTCATCCATCCTGGGAGCTTTAAGTTAATTTTTTACCCATTTTATGCCTGGACCCCAGGGACACCCCTGGAACCGTGGGCTATATAGCACACTGCTTAGGCCCAAAAATGGACCGTTCGCATTGTTTCACTTATTTGACTACCCAAATTGCCACTTCCTCCCAAAGACCCACACCCCGTGCTTCTCATTAATTCTGGGAGCCCAGGTTAATTTTTGGCCTATTTCAGGCCCGAACCCTGGGCACACCCCCGAAACCATGGGCTATAGCATATCGATTTATCCCAAAAATGGCCTGTTCACACCGTTTCCCCCAATTTGACAACTCAAACAACCTCTCCCACCCAAAGACCAATACTCTCTTGCTCCTCAGCCAACCTAGGTGCCCCAAGTCAATTTTTAGTCTATTTCACGCCCGAACCCCGGGCACATCCACAAAACTGTGGGCTATAGCACACTGGTTTGGACCAAAAATGGCATGCTTGCACTGTTTTGCCGATTTAACAATCTAAACCTCCCATCCCATCCCAAAGGCCTATATGCCTCCGATCCTCAATTATCCTGGGATCCCTAGGTCGATTTTCAGCCCATTTAATGACAGATCCCAGACACACCCCTAGAACTATAGACTATAGCTCATTAATTTTGCCTAAAAATAGCCTGTTCGCACTATTCACCTGTTTCACCAACAAAACTACACCTCCAAACCTAAAGGCCCACAACCCCTTCTCATCATCTATCCTAGGAGCTTGAGGTTGATTTTTAGGTTATTTCATGCCCAGACCTCAGTCACGCCCTCAAAATTATGAGCTATACCACACCGATTTTGCCAAAAAAGCTCGTTCGCATTGTTTCCCTTGTTTGACTATGCAAATCGCCTATACCACCCTAAAGACCCACTTTTCTCCGCTCCTCAACCATTATAGGAGCCCAGGTCAATTTTCGTCCCATTTCATGCCCGGACCCCGAGCACACACCCAGAACGTCGGCTATAGCACACCGATTTAGCCCAAAAATGGCCCATTCGCACTGTTTCACCCATTTGACCATTTAAACTGCCCCTCTCACCCTAAAGGTCCTCACTTTCTTGCTTCTCAACTATTCTAAGAGCCCTAGGTCGATTTTTGTCCCATTTTAAGATCGGATCCCGGGCACACCCTCGGAATTGTGGGCTATAGCACATCGATCGGACCCAAAAATAGCCCGTTGAGCCATTTTCCCCGTTTGACTTCTTAAACTGCGCCTACCACCCTAAAGTCCCACACTTTCTCAATCCACAGCCATCCTGGGAGCCCCAGTCGAATTTTAGGCACGTTTCACGCTTGGACCACAAGCACATCCTATAGCGCATCAATTTGGCCCAAAAATTGCTCGTTTGTATCGTTTCGCCCCTTTGACCACCCAAATCGCCCTTATAACCCCTAATACAACACTCCTCTGCATCCTAGGGGCCTCAACTACATTTTTGTCTTATTTAACTCTCGAACGCAGAGCACACCCCAGAATCATGGTCTATAGCACATTGATTTGGCCCAAAAATGGCCCGTTTGCACTGTTTTGCCGGTTTGACCACCCAAACCACCCCTCCCACTCCAAAGGGACACACTCCCTAGCTCCTCAATCATCCTAGGATCCCTAGTTAATTTTTGGCCCATTTCATGCCTGGACCCCGGGCACACCCTCGAAACCGTGGGCTATATCATACCAATTTGGCCCAAAAATTACCTGTGTGCACCATCTCGCCCGTTTGACCACACAAACCACCCCAAAATCATATACTCCCCCACTCCTAAGCCATCTTGGGCGCCCTAAGTAAAATTTAAGCATATTTTAAGCCCGAACCCCGGGTACGCCCCCGAAACCATCGGCTATTAGCATACTAATGTGGCCAAAAAATGACTCATTTCGCATTGTTTTGCCTATTTGACCACCCAAACTGCCCCTCCCACTCCAAAGACCCATACTTTCCCGTTGCTCAGCCATCTTGGGATCTCCCAATCGATTTTTATCCTATTTTATGCCCGAACCCTTAGCACACCCCAGGAACCATGGCCTATTTTTTGCCCATTTGAATACCCAAACTTTCCCTCTTAGCCAAAGGCCCACACTCCCCCGCTCTTCATCCATACTGGGATCCCCATGAAAATTTTTAGCCCATTTCATACACGGACCCCGAGCACACTATTAGAACCATGGACTATAGCACACCGATTTGACCCAAAAATAGCTTGTTCGTATCGTTTTACCCGTTTCACCACCCAAACCATCCCTACTAGAACAAAGGCCTACACTATCCTGCTTCTCAGCCATCTTGGGAGACCAGATCAATTTTTGGCCTGTTTCACGCTCGAACCCTGGGCACACCCCTAGAACTGGGGGCTATATCACACTAATTTGGCCCAAAAATGGCCTGTTTTCACTGTTTTGTTTGTTTGACCACCCAAACCACCCCTTCCACCCAAAAGGCCTATACTCCCTCACTTGTCAGCCATTTTGGGAGCCCTAAGTTAATTTTTGGCCGATTTTATGCCCGTACTCTGAATACAACCCCAGAACTGCAGGATATAGCACACCAATTTGGCCCCAAAATGGCCCCGTTTACACCGTTTGCCTGTTTGACCACCCAAACTGCACCTCCCACCCCAAAGGACCACATTAACCCACTCATTACTTGGGATAACTAGGTTGATTATTGGCCCATTTTATGTTCGAACATCAGGCACACCCCTGAAATCGTGGTCTATAGCACACCAATTTGGTCAAAAAATAGCGCATTTATACCGTTTCGCTCGTTTGACCACACAAATCACAATTCCCCCCTAAAGGCCCATACTCTCCTGCTTCTCACCCATCCTGGGAGCCCAGATTAATTTTTGACCCATTTAACGCCAAGACCCTGTGCACACCCTTAGAACCGTGGCTATATCATAATATTTTTGCCTAAAAATGCCCTGTCCACACCGTTTCTCCAGTTTGACCTCCAAAACCGCCCCTCCCACCCAATAGGCCCACACTCTCCCACTACACAGCTATATTTGATGCCCCAGGTGGACTTTTGGCCCATTTCACGCTCGGACCCCAAGCACACCACTGAAACTGTGGGCTATAGCACACCAATTTGGCCCAATAATAGCCCATTCACATTTTTTTGCTTGTTTGACCAGCCAAACCGCCTGTTCCACCCCAAAGGCCCACACTCCCCCACTTATTAGACATCCTAGGTGCCCTAAGTAGATTTTTGACCTATTTTATGCTCGAACCCCTGGCACACCCCCAAAACCATTGGTTATAGCACATTGATTTGAATTTAAAATAGCCCGTTTGCACTATTTTGCCAATTTGACCACCCATACCACCCCTCCCTTCCCTAAGGCCTACATTTTCTGGCTCTTCAAATATCCTGGGAGCCCCAGATCAATTTTTGACCCATTTCCCGCCTGGACCCAGGGCACACCCCCAGAACCATCGGCTTTTAGCACACTAATTTGGCCGAAAAATGGCCTGTTTGCATCATTTCATCCATTTAACCACCCAAATCGCCCCTCCCACCCCAAAGGTCTACACTTCTTTGCTCCTCAGCAATTCTTGGAGCCCCAAGTTGATTTTCAACCTATATCACACTCGAACCCCGGGTTCACCCCTGGAACCATGGGCTATAGCACATCGATTAAGGCAAAAAATAGACCGTTCGCACCGTTTTGCCCATTTGACCACCCAAAATTTCTCACTTATTAGCCATCTTGGGAGCCCCACATCAATTTTTGGCCCATTTAATGCTCGAACACCAGGCACACCTCTGAAATCGTGGGCTATAACACACCGATTTTGCCAAAAAATGGACCATTTGCACCGTTTCACTTGTTTGACGATCCAAACTACCTCTCCCACCCAAAAGGCCCCCACTTCCCCACTTCTTCGCTATCTTGGGAGCCCCGAGTTATTTTTTGGCAAATTTCACTCCCAAACGCTAGGCACGCCCTCGGAACCGTGGGCTATAGCACACCGATTTGGCTAAAAGATAGGTTGTTCGTACTATTTTGCCTGTTTGACTACCCAAACTGGACCTCCCACCCCAAAAGCCCGCACTCCTTCCCTTCTAAGATATCCTGGGAGTCCCTAGTCAATTTTTGGCATATTTTAAGCTCAGACCCCGTTCATACCTCTGGAACCATGAGTTATAGCACACCAATGTGGCTTTAAAATGGCTCGTTTGCACCGTTTCACCCGTTTAACATTCAAACCACCCCTCCCACCCCAAATACCCATACCCCCCACTCCTCATCCATCCTGGGAGCCCCAAGTTGATTTTTGGACCATTTCACACCTAGACCCTGGGCAAACACCCCAGATCCTTAGGCAATAGCACACCAATTTGGTTTAAAAATACCCCGTTCTCACCATTTGTCCTGTTTGACCACCCAAACCACCATTCCCATCCAAAAGGCCCACACTCCCCCACTCCTCAGCTATGCTGGGAGGCACAGGTCAAATTTTGGCCTATTTTATGGTCGAACCCTGAGCACACCCCTGAAACCGTTGGTTATAGCACACTAATTTGGCCAAAAAATGGCCTGTTCACACCGTTTTACCCATTTTACAACCCAAACTATACCTCCTACCCCAAAGTCCCACACTCACCCACTCATGAGCTATCTTAGGAGCCTCAAGTCAAATTTTAGCCTATTTCACAGCTAGATCCAGAGCACACCCCTGAAATGTGGGCTATAGCACACCGATTTGGCCTAAAAATAGCCCGTTCATATTGTTTTTTGCGTTTAACCAACCAAACTACCCCATCCACCCTAATGTCCCATACTTCCCCACTCATCAGCCATCCTGGGAGTATCAGGTCAATTTTTGGCCCATTTTATGCTCGAACCTCGGGCACACCCACAAAATCGTGGTTATAGAGCATAATAATTTAGCCAAAAAATGGGCTGCGTGCACCGTTTTGCCTGTTTGACCACCCAAATTGCCCCTACCACCCAAAGGCCCACTCTCTTTTGCTTCTCAACTATCTTTGGAGCCTCAGGTCAATTTTTGGCCCATTTCACGCTCGATCCTCGGGCATACCCCTGGAACTGTGGGCTATATCTCAATGATTTGGCCCAAAAATGGCCCATTCGCACTATTTTGCCTATTTGACCACCCAAATTGCCCCTCCCACTCCAAAGGCTTACAATCGCCCGCTCCTTAGCCATCCTATAAGCCCCATGTTGACTTTTTACCCATTTAATATTGGGAACTTGGGCACACCCCTAAAAATATGGGCTATAGCACATCTATTTGGACTAAAAATGGTCAGTGCGCACCGTTCTGCCTGTTTGACCACCCAAACCTTCCCTTCTACCCTAAAGGCCCACACTTCCCTAATCTCCAGCCATCTTGGGAGACCCAGGTCAATTTTTGACCTATTTCATGCTTAAACCCTGGACGCACACCCAAAACCGTGGGCTATAGCATACCGTTTAGCCTAAAAATGGTCTGTTCATATTGTTTCACCCGTTTGACTACCCAAACTGCCCCTCCAACCCCAAATTCCCACACTCCCCCACTCCCCTACTCCTTATCCATTCTGGGAGCCCCAAGTCAATTTTTAGCCTATTTCACACTCGAACTGCAGGCACACCCCCGAAACCATGAGCTATAGCATACTGATTTGGCCCAAAAATAGCTTGTTCTCACCGTTTCGCCCGTTTAACCACCCAAACTTTTCTTCCCGCCCCATAGTCCCTAACTATCCCACTCCTCATCCATCTTAAGAGACCTAGGCTGATATTTGGCCTATTTTACGCTCGAATCTCATGCATACCCTAGAACCATAGGCTATAGGACACTGATTTGGCCTAAAAATGGCTCATTCGAATTGTTTCACTTGTTTGACAACCCAAACCGCCCCTCACAACCCAAACGCCCACACTTTCCCGATCCTCATCCATCTTGGGAGTGCCAATTTGATTTTTGGCCCATTTCATGCCCGAACCCCTGGCTCACCTGTGGAACCGTGGGCTATAGTACACCGATTTGATCCAAAAATAGCCCGTTCACACCGCTCCACATGTTTGACCACACAAACTGCCCCTCCAATCCTAAAGGCCCATACTCCCTCACTCCTTATCTATCCTAGGATCCGTAAATCAATTTTTGGCCCATTTTATGCTCGAACCTTGGGCACACCCCTAGAATCGTGGGCTATAGCACACCAATTTGGCTAAAAAATGGCCCGTTCACATCGGTTTGTCTATTAGACCACCCAAACCACCTGTACCACCCCAAATTCCCACACCCCCCATCTCCTCAGCTATCCTGGGATCCCCAGGTCAATTTTTGGCCCATTTTACTCCTCACTACTAAAAAAATGCCAAAAAGCGACGGCCAACGTCACTTTTTTTGCAAAATCGATGAAAATCCATTTCTTTTTTTCCATCTCAAAAAGGGGCGTTGTTTTTTGAAAACGATGGTATGCTTCGCTTTATTATGATGGACAACGTCGCTTTTAGAGAAAAAAATTTGTTAGTTATTTTTTGAAAAAGTGACGTTGTGCGTCGCTTTATTAAAAAAATACTTTTTTTTCAAAAAAATTGATACTGTCCATTGTAATTTGAGTAAAATAAAATGTTTTTTTTTAAAAAGACGATGTTGGTCGTCGCTTTTTATTCTTCATAATGAATAAAAAGCGACCTTGATAGTCATTTTTTTTCTTCATAATGAATAAAAAGCGATGTTGGTCGTCGCTTTTTGTTCTTCATAATGAATAAAAAAGCGACGGCCGTCGTCGCTTTTTGTTCTTCATACTGAATAAAAAAGGGATTGTCTTCGTCGCTTTTTGTTCTTCATAATGAATAAAAAAGCGATGGCCGTCGTGGCTTTTCTGTATTTTTTTAATGCAGAAATCTGCATTTTCTGCATCCCAACTACCAAATAAAAATGCAATTCAATATATATCCCTCATGCAACATACATTATTATAATTATCACACAACACACTACATCAACAAATCATTTAAGCAATCCAAATCAACAACACTTAAACAATTAATCCAATAACATTCAAAATACTTAAAATAATCTTAAAGATTCTTCACTAATTAAAAGCTAAGTTCAAATGATTACACTTTAATAATTTCAAAACACAAGTTCATCGTTCAAGTAACTACACCAAACCATTTTCAAGTCACTAATTCACTTCTTAAGTAACTAAACTTGATTGATTTGAAGTCAGTAGTACACATTTTAAAACACTACACTTAACCATTTTCAACTCTCTAATTCACTTCTCAAGTGACTAAATTTAACCATTTTCAAGTTATGAATTCACATTTCAAGTATCAACACTAAACCAATTACAAGTAATGAATTCACATTTCAAGTATCAACACTAAACCAATATCAAGTCATGAATTCACATTTTCAAGTGATTACACTTTACAAATTTTAAAACACAAATTTCACCTTTCAAGAACTACATTAAACTATTTTCAAGTTGCTAATCCACTTTTCAAGTGACTAGTACACATTTCAAAACACTACACTTAACTATTTTCAAATCTCTAATTCACTTCTCAAGTGACTAAACTAAACCATTTTCAAATCATGCATTCACATTTCAAGTATCAACACTAAACCAATTTCATGTCTTGAATTCACATTTTCAAGTGATATTACACTTTACAAATTTCAAAACTCAAGTTCACCTTTCAAGAACTACATTAAACCATTTTCAAGTCGCTAATACACTTTTCAAGTGACTAGTATACATTTCAAAATACTACACTTAACCATTTTCAACTCTCTAATTCACTTCTCAAGTGACTAAACTAAACCATTTTCAAGTCATGAATTCACATTTCAAGTATCAACACTAAACTAATTTCATGTCATGAATTCATATTTTCAAGTGATATTACACTTTACAAATTTCAAAACACAAGTTCACCTTTCAAGAACTACATTAAACCATTTTCAAGTCGCTGATACACTTTTCAAGCGACTAGTACACATTTCAAAACACTACACTTAACCATTTTCAACTCTCTAATTCACTTCTCAAGTGACTAACTTAACCATTTTCAAGTCATGAATTCACATTTCAAGTATCAACACTAAACCAATTTCAAGTCATAAATTCACATTTTCAAGTGATGTTACACTTTACAAATTTTAAAATACAAGTTCACCTTTTAAGAACTACATTAGATTATTTTCGTCCTCGAATGATGATTATAACTTATTTGACTCCTATAATTATCTAAGACACTCATGAGATCATTTACTTAACTTCCACTTCATTTTATCCATTATGTGGTCCTAAAATTCTGTTGAGATCATTTACTTAACTTACACTTTATTTTATCCATTATGTGGTCCTAAAATTCTGTTAACTCTCAAAATTTTCAAAAAATTTTGCCAGAGTTTACTCTGTAAATAGGCCTATCGAACACCTGTCAGCTAACCAGAATACATATAAATATGCTTCACAGAGCGTTACAATAAATATGCTACTCAACTGATAATACACGAGGCTCCACTTGGCCTTATAGTCAGATATTATCATCTCCTTTTAGGTTTAAGAAATCATTCTAAGTTCGCAAACCTCTTCGTCATTCTAAGCTGAACCATTATCATCTTACTCTAGAGGTTGATGTATCACCATATATAATGATGCTAAGTTATTCCTTAAAAATTTACACCTAAAGTATAAATCCACAACTAACTACTCCATATAGAAACAAGACACACCTCAGATCCGCACTACCACATTAACTCGCAAGGTACTAAACATAAATTCATGCATAGGTTAAGTCAATCTACTAGATAAGTTCGATGTACTAGCACTATAATCCTAATAATCTTCCTTGCATTTTTAATCACAATTCAAGCTTAAGGTATAACACTTATCATGGATAACCACAAGAATTTATATACTATGTTGACTTATAACTGTTGAATAGAGATCAAATAAATACTTTTCCACCGAGGGTCTGGCTCTGGTCGATGGCTGCAGTGTTGACTAGTGACTGGTGGTTGGTGGCGCAGAGACTGGTTCGTCCGGTATGGGGCTGGTTCATCCAGCGTTGGAGGCTGCTCGTCGCGAATTAAGCGATCTGCCGGCGGCTTAAGGGGCTTCGTCGGCGTCGTTTCACCAGAAAAGGGCTGAAGTGGCAAATGAGGAGAGAGAGGGAGCAAGATGCATTTGTTATGGTGAGTCTTAGAGAGAGAGAGAATATAGGGGAGGGAGGCGGATGTTTGAGGGAGAAAATGAGGATAGGGTTTGATTTTTTGTTTAAAAGGAAAGATTGGTTGATCTGATCTCAGTCGTTGGATCAACTTTGATCAACGACTGGGATTAAGGTATTTAAAAGTAGGTCAATTGGGATTTAAATCGGGATTTATATTGATATTTAATTTTGACTAAAATTGATACTAATTGGAATAAAAGATTGGCTAAAAATTAAACACAAGCAAAGAAAATTAAATAAGAGTGGCTGCTAGTTTAATAAATGTAATAATAATAATAATAATAATAATAATAATAATAATAATAATAATAATAATAATAATAATAATAATAATAATAATAATAATAATAATAATAATAATAATAATAATAATAATAATAATAATAATAATAATAATAATAATAATAATAATAATAATAATAATAATAATAATAATAATAATAATAATAATAATAATAATAATAATAATAATAATAATAATAATAATAATAATAATAATAATAATAATAATAATAATAATAATAATAATAATAATAATAATAATAATAATAATAATAATAATAATAATAATAATAATAATAATAATAATAATAATAATAATAATAATAATAATAATAATAATAATAATAATAATAATAATAATAATAATAATAATAATAATAATAATAATAATAATAATAATAATAGAGAGATGGCTTATGTGTTTTAAAAGGAAAGAGAGGGTAATTTGATCTCAGCCGTTGGATTAGGTTTGATCGACGACTGAGATTTAAAGGATGAGAATCTGATCAAAATTTACATAATTTTTTAATTGTGTCACAAATTTTCTATAATTGTAATAAATTGAATAAAACTATGCTATAATTGGTATATTGTGGTAAAAAAATGGGTCAGAAAATAAATAGATCAGATAAGTTGATTTAATTTAGACTATTATTTACATAAATGTTATAGATAATAATAATAATAATAATAATAATAATAATAATAATAATAATAATAATAATAATAATAATAATAATAATAATAATAATAAACTCTACAATATATTTGAAAAAATTAAGAGAGTGCACCGTTGCGTGGAAAAAATAATTTAATAAAATTATGTAAAATATCGTTTTTAAGTTTAAAACTTATAGAAAATGGTATCAAAATAATTTGTGCATTTTTCTAAATTAAAAATGTGACACGTCAATATGTATTTAATATAAGAATAATGTGTAGTAAAATATTAATAATTGAAATCAAATAATTTTGATAAAATAGCACCCTAAATGACGAGAAAAATAGTAAGACGTTGATATTAAAATAAACTAAGCATGTAAGAATTACTGTTACGTAAAATTACTATATAAAATAGCAGCCTGAGAGGGGGTATCGTGAGGTCAACATTGGGTGTCAACACAATTAAACCGATTTAGTCCCACAAATTAGGTCTGTGGAGGGTACAATGTACGCAGACCTTCTCGAAAATCTATTTAAGCTTGAAGATTCTTGTAAAATAAAACACATCATGTAGGATTTTTGCTTATTGATTTGATTATTGGTTTAACTTATTTAAAAATCGATAACCGATAAACCAAACCGATAATATTTAAAATCAAATCGAATTGACCGAAACACACCCCTAATTTCAAGAAAAAAATAGTGAAATTGGGATTAGAAATTGGGTTAAAAAATATTGAATTGGAGATTTCGATTATGTCAATACAACGTATTAATAGAATGAATTGTCGGTTAATTGGATTCATTATTATAACTTCAATAGTGTATTATTAGCTCGAACATATGATGTTAACGTATTATTCATAATATTTGGATATATAGACTCAGTTAGCTAGCTTTTAACTATATACATCACATACACGAGTATATTACCTCGTAATACAACGTATTTTATTTCTACTCTGATGAATTATCATTTAATTTAGCTTATATTATTATATTATAATTTCAAAAATGTATTATTACCTTGATGAATCGATCGTATGACATCAATGTATTCAATATATATAGTTGATTGACTATAAAATTCACAATATGTATTACATACATCACATACACATGTAAATTACCTCGTAATACAACATTTTGTATATATATAATGATAAATTATTATTTAATTTAGCATATATTATAATATTATAACTTTAACAGTATTTTTTTTATCAATCAATTGTAAGATATCAATGTATTCAATATGTAATTGAATACATTTAAGTTTTTTAATGTAAAAATTATTTGTTTAATAGTAAATTAAAAATCAAATATCGAATGACAGTGTTGTTTTTATAAAGATAATTTTTATTTAGTTTTAACAAAAGCGACGTTGTCCGTCGCTTTTCTAGAATTAATATTTTAAAAAATAAAAATTATAGTGACGTTGTCTGTCGCTTTTAATAAAAATAAACAAAATAAAAATTAAATTTTAAAAGCGACGGACCATGTTGCTTTTCAAAAAATTAATTTTTATTTAATTTTAAAAGAAGCGACGCTGTTCGTCGCTTTTTCTAAAAGAAAAAAAATTAAAAATAATTACAAATTGCGATGGACAACGTCGCTTTTCTAGAATTAATATTTTAAAAAATAAAAATTATAACGACGTTGTCTGTCACTTTTAATAAAAATAAAATTACATTTAAAAAACGACAGACAACGTCGCATTTCAAAAAATTATTTTTTATTTAATTTTAACAAAAGCGACGTTGTTCATCGCTTTTTGTAAAAAATAAAAAAAAATAAAAATAATACAAATTGTGATGGACAACGTCGCTTTTGTAGAATTAATATTTTAAAAAATAAAAATTATAGCGACGTTGTCCGTCGCTTTTAATAAAAATAAACAAAAATAAAAATCAAATTTAAAATCGATGGACTACGTCGCTTTTTAAAAAATAATAAATATTAGTTTTTAATAAATTACTACGTTGTCCGTCGCTTTTATTAGAAAAAAATTATAAATTATTTTTTAATTACTTGGCACAAAAATCCGCAAAAAAAGCAAAGGATATTAAGACGTTGGCCATCGCTTTTAATAAAAAATAAATAAAAATTAAAAATAAACTAAAAAAGTGACAACCAACGTCGCTTTTTGGCCATTTTTTAGTAGTGCTCGGAGACTAGGCACACCCTTGGAATCGTCGGCTACAGCACACTGACTTTGTCCAAAAAAGGCTCGTTCGTACCGTTTTTTCCATTTGACCTCCCAAACTACCCCTCCCACCCCAAAGTCCCCCACTCCTCAGCCATCCTGGGAGCCTCAGGTTGATTTTTGGCTCACTTCACGCCCTTACCCCAAGTACACCCTTGCAACCGTGGGCTATAGCACATCGATTTGATCCCAAAATAGCCCGTTTGCACCGTTTAGCCCCCGTTTGACCACCCAAACCACCCCAAAGTCTTTTACTCTCCTACTCCTCAGCCATCCTAGGAGCCCTAGGTTGATTTTTGACTCAATTCACGCCCGAACTCATGGTACACACCCGAAATTGTGGGCTATAGCACACCGACTTAGCTCACAAATGGACTGTTCACACCGTTTCGTCCATTTGACCACCCAAACCGTACATCCCACCCCAAAGTCCCACACTCCCCCACTCCGTCGCCATCCTAGAAGCCCCAGGTAAATTTTTAGCCCATTTCACACTCGGAACCAAGGCACAACCTCAGAATCATAGGCTATAGCACACTAATTTGGCCCAAAAATGGCCTGTTTGCATCGATTCGCCCATTTGATCACCCAAACCGCCCCTCCTACCCAAAGGCCCAGATTCCCTCTCTATTCAGCCATCCTGGGAGCCATAGGTCAATTTTTCGCACATTGAATGCCCAGAACCTGGGCACACCCTCGAAACTATGGGCTATAGCATACTGATTTGGCCTAAAAATGTTCAGTTCGCACCGTTTCACCTGTTTAACCACCCAAACCGCCCCTCCAACCCCAAAGGCTAACACTCTCCTATTCCTCAACCATCCTTGGAGCCTCAGGTTGATTTTCGACCTATTTCACGCCCGAACTTTGGACACACTTCGGGAATTATGGGTTAAGCACACCGATTTAGCCTAAAAAAAGATCGTTCACACCATTTCGCCTGTATCACTAGCCAAACCACCCCTCCTACCCCAATGTACCACTTTTCCCTGCTCCTTAGCCATCCTGGTAATCGTAAGTCAATTTATGACCCATTTTATGCCCGGACCAAGGCACACCCTCAAAACTGTGGGTTATAGCATACCGATTTTGCACAAAAAAGGCTCTTTCACACCGTTTCGTCTATTTTACCACCCAAACCGCCCATCCCACCCAAAAGGCCCATACTTCACCACTCTTCAGCTATACTGAGAGCCCTGGGTAGATTTTTGACCCATTTCACGACCGGACCTCAGGTACACCATTGTAATCGTGGGCTATGGCACACCAATTTGGCCTAAAAATGGCCCGTTCACACCATTTTTCCATTTTGACTGCCTAAAATGCCTCACAAACCCCAATGGCACACACTCCCCCACTACTCAGCCATCCTAGGAGTGCCAGGTCAATTTTTGGCCCATTTTACGCTCGAACACCGAACACACCCCCAAAACTAGGGGCTATAGCACACCAATTTGGCCCCAAAAATGGCCCGTTCGCACCGTTTCACCTGTTTGACCTCTCAAACAGCACGTCCTACCCCAAAGTCCCACACTTTCTCACTCCTCGACAATTCTGGGAGTGCTAGGTCAATTTTTCTCCCATTTACACCCAGACCCTGGGCACACCCCTGGACCGATTTTGACCAAAAATTGCCCATTCTCACTGTTTCACCCGTTTAACAACCCAAACTGCCCCTCCCACCCCAAAGGCCCACACTCTCCCACTTTTCATCCATCTTAAGAGCCATGGGTTAATATTTAGACCATTTCACGCCCGAACCCGGGGAACACCTACGGAACCGTGGGCAATAGCACATCGATTTAGCCTAAAAATAGTCTATTTCCATCGTTTCACTTGTTTGACCACCCAAACCACCCCAAAGGCCCATACTCTCCCACTCCTCAGCCATACTGGGAGCCCATAATTAATTTTTGGCCTATTTCACGCTCAAAACTTGGGCACAACCCAAAAATCGTGGGCTATAGCACACCAATTTAGCCCAAAAATGGCCCGTTCGCATTGTTTTGCCCGTTATACCACTCAAAAAACCCTTCCTAACCCAAAGGACCGCAATTCCCTGCTCTTTAGCCATATTGGGAGTCGCAAGTCAATTTTTAGTCTTTTTCACTCCAGAACCCTGGGCACACCCTCGAAACCGTGGGCTATAGCACACCGATTTGGTCCAAAAATGGCCCATTCGCAATGTTTCACCTGTTTAACCACCCAAACCGCCCATCCCAACCTAAATGCCCTACTCCCCTACTCCTCAGTTATCATAGGAGCCCTGATTCGATATTCGACCTATTTCACACCAGACCCTGAGCACACCCATGAAACTGTGGGCTATAATACACTGATTTGGCCTAAAAATGACCCTTTTGCATCGTTTGGACTGTTTGACAACACAAACTTCCCTCCCACTGTAAAGTCCCACACTCCATCACACCTCATCCATCCTGGGATCCCCAAGTCAATTTTTCGACCATTTCACACCCAGACCCTGAGCATACTCCTGGAACCGTAAGAGATAACACACAAATTTTTCCCTAAAATGGCCAGTTTACATCATTTTTCCCATTTGAATACCCTATTACTCAGCCATCCTAGGAGCCCAAGGTTAATTTTCAGCCTATTTCAAGCCCGGACCCCAGGTACACCCCTGGAATTGTGGGCTACAACACACAAATTTGATATACAGCCCATTTGCACCGTTTCGCCTGTTTGTACACCCAAACCGCCCCTCCCACCCCAAAGTCCTATACTTCTCTACTTCTCAGACATCTTGGGAGCCCCAGGTCCATTTTTAGTCAATTTCACGCCCGAACCCCGAGCACACCCCTGAAAATGGGCTTTGGCATATTGATTTTACCCAAAAATGGCCCATGTGCACCTTTTCACTTATTTGACCACCCAAACCGCCCCTATCACCCTAAAGGCCCACACTCCCCCCTCTTCTCAGCCATCCAGGGAGTCCCAGTTTGATTTTTGAGCCATTTTATGAATGAACCCCGAGAAGACCCCAAAAACCGTAGGCTATAGCCTACCAATTTGACCTAAAAATAACTCGTTCTTACCGTTTCGCTTGTTTGACCACCCAAACTACCCCACCCATCCTAAAGGCCCATACCTCCCCGCTTTTCACCCACCCTAGGATTCCTAGGTTGATTTTTATCTTATTTCATGCCCGAACCTTGGGCACACCCCAAAACCGTGGGCTATATAGTACACTAATTTGGCCTAAAAAAAGCCTGTTTGCACCATTACTCCCATTTCATCGTCCAAACCTTCCCTCCTACCCGAAAGGCCCACACTTCCCTGCTCTTCAGCCATCTCGCAAGCCCTAGGTCAATTTTTATACCATTTCACGCTCGAAAATTGGGAACACCCCCGAACCATGGGCTATAGCACACCGATTTGGCCAAAAAATAGCCCATTCTCACTGTTTCCCCATTTGACAATCCAAATAGCCCTTTTCATCCCAAGGACCCAGACTCCTCTGCTCCTCACCCATCCCTGGAGCCCCAGGTTGATTTTTAACCTATTTTACTCTCGAACCCAGTAACTCCTTCATAACTGTGGGCTATAGCACAATGATTTGGCCCAAAAATGACCCGTTTGTTCTGTTTCGCCCGTTTGAACACCCAAACCTCTCCTAAAACACTAAAGGTCCACACTCCCCTAATCCTAGGCCATTCTGTAATCCCCAGGTCAATTTTTGGCTGAAAACCTCGGGAACACCCTCGAAACCATAGGCTTTAGCACACCGGTTTGGTAAAACAATGGCCCATCCATACTATTTCGCCCGTTTGACCGTCCAAACTGCCCATCCCACCCTAAAGGCCCACACTCCCCTACTCTTCATCCATCCTTGGAGCCCAGGTTGATTTGCGGCCCATTTCATGCCTGGACCCCGGGCAATCCCCTAGAACCGTGGGCTATAGCAGCTCAATTTTACCTAAAAATAGCTCGTTCGCACCATTTAGCCCGTTTGACCACCCAAACTGCCCCTTTCCACCCTAAAGACGTACACTCCCCCTCTCTTCATCCATCCTAGAAGCACTGGGTAGATATTTGGCCCATTGCATTCTCGAACCCCGACCACATCCACAAAATCATGGGCTATAGTACGCCGATTTGGCCTAAAAATGACCTGTTTGCACCGATTCGCCTGTTTGACCTACTAAACTACCCTTCCCAACCCAAAGACCCACACTTCCCCGCTCCTCAGCCATCCTGGGAGCCTCAGGTCAATTTTTGGACCATTTTACGCCATGACCCTGGGCATACCCCAAAATCGTGGGCTATAACACACTGAATTTTCTCAAAAATAGCTCATTTGAACCATTTTGCCTGTATGACCACCCAAACTTCCCCTCTAACCCTAAGGGTCCACACTTCTCTGCTTCTCAGCCATTCTAGGATCCCAAGGTCAATTTTAGGCCCAAACCTTGAGCACACCCCTAAAACTGTGGGATATATAACACATTAGTTTGGCCCAAAAGCATCCTATGTATACCGTTTTGCCTGTTTGACCACTAAAACCGCCCTGTACACCTCAAAGGCCCATACTCCCTGGCTCCTCAGCCATGCTGGGAGCCCCAGGTTAATTTTTGGCCCATTTCACGCTCGAAACCCAAGCATACTCTAGGAATCATGGGCTATAATACATCGATTTAGCCCAAAAATGGTCCGTCCACACTATTTTGCACGATTGACCACCCAAACCGCCTCTCCCACCCCAAATACCCACACTTCCCCACTCATCTACCATCCTAGAAGCCCTAGGTTAATTTTAGGCCCATTTCACGTCCTTACCTCGAGCATAACCCCAAAATCGTGGGCTATATAGCACTCTGATTTGGCCCAAAAATAGTTTGTTCACACAGTTTCACTCGTTTGACCACCCAAACCATCCCTCCCATCCCAAGAGCCTATACTTCCCTGCTCTTCAACTAACTTGGGAGCCCCTGGTCAATTTTCAGCCCATTTCACGTCTGAAACCTAAGCACACCCCATAAACCGTGGGCTATAGCACACCATTTTGGTCCATAAGCGGTTCATTTGTACCGTTTCGCCCGTTTGACCACTCAAATTTCCCCTTCCACCCTAAATTCCCAAACTCTCTCGCTTCTCATCCATACTAGGAGACCCAAGTTGATTTTTGGCCCATTTCATGCTCGGACGCTAAGCACACACCCGAACCAATGGGCTATAGCACACCCGTTTGGCCATAAAATGGCCCATTCAGTCCGTTTCGCTTGTTTGACCACCCAAACTACCCTCTTTCCCTAAAAGCCTACACTAACCCACTCCTCAGCCATCCTAGGATCCCAAGGTAGATTTTTGGACTATTTCACACTCAAACCCTACACACATCCTTGAAACCATAGTCTATAACACTACTTTGGCCTAAAAATGGCCCATTCTTACCATTTTACCCGTTTGACCACCCTAACCATCCCACCCATGCTAATAGCCCATAACCCCAGCTCCTTATCCTTCCTGGGAGCCCCAGGTTGATTTTTATCCCATTTCACGCTTGGACCCCGGGCATACCCCCAGAACCGTAGGCTATAGCATAACGATTTGACCCAAAAATAGCCTGTTCACTCTGTTTTTCCTGTTTGACCACCCAAACCGGCCTTCCCACCCCAAAGGTCCATACTTCCCCGCTCCTCAACCATCCTGGAAGCCCCATGTTTATTTTTTGCCTATTTCACGCCCATACCATGGGAAATACCCCCATAACCGTGGGCTATAACACACCCATTTGGCCCAAAAGAGGTTTGTTCACATTGTTTAACATGTTTGACCCCCTAAACTACCCCTCCCACCCTAAAGAGCCACACTACCCCCACTCTTTCGCCAACCTGGGAGACCTAGGTCAATTTTAATCCTACTTCACTCCCGTACCCTAGGCACAAACCCAAAATCATAGGCTACAACAAACATATTTGGCCTCAAAATGGCCCATTCACACCGTTTCACCCATTTGACTGCCCAAACCACTTCTCTCATTTGACCACCCAAACGACCACTCCCTCCCAAAAGGATACTTTCACGCTCAAAATTCAGGCACACTACCAGAACCGTTAGCTATAACATACCAATTTGGCCTAAAAATAGCCCGTTCGCACTGTTTTTCCTATTCGGGCACCAAAACCATCCTTCTCACCCTAAATGCTGAATCTCCCCCACTTCTCAGCCATCCTAGGAGCCCCAAGCCATCCTAGGAGCCCCAAGTTGATTTTGTTTTCCTATTTTAAGCCTGAACCCCAGACACCCCCCCAAAATTGTGGGCTGTAGCACACCAATTTAGCCCAAAAATAGCCCATTCGTATCGTTTTACCTATTTGACTACCCAAACCGCCCCTCCCTCCCCAAAGACCCACACTCTCCTACTCCTCAACCATCCTATGAGCTCCAGGTGAATTTTTAGCTTATTTCACACCCAATCCCCGAGGACACCCCCAAAATCGTGGGCTATAGCACACTGATTTGACCTAAAAATAGCCCATTAGTACTGTTTTACTCGTTTGACTACCCAAACCACCCCTCCCACTCCAAAGACCCATATTACCCCTCTCCTCAGCTATCCTGGAAGACCCAGGTTAACTTTTTGCCCATTTCACATTCGGACCCTGGGCACACCCTAGAACCATTGGCTATAGCACACTGATTTGGCCCAAATAAAGCTTGTTCATACCATTTTGCCCATTTGAACACTCAAACAACCCCTTACACTGATTTGGCCCAAAACTGGCATGTTTGCACCCTTTGACCCGTTTAACCACCCAAATCATCCCTCCCATACCAAAGGCCCATACTTCCTCACTCCTCAAC
Organism: Capsicum baccatum var. pendulum; assembly: GCA_030864225.1. NCBI lineage: Eukaryota > Viridiplantae > Streptophyta > Magnoliopsida > Solanales > Solanaceae > Capsicum > Capsicum baccatum. The sequence goes on from CM061555.1 coordinate 237,394,427, forward strand.
TATCCTGGGAGACTCGAGTCAATTTTTAGCCCATTTCATACCCAGAACCCTAGCACACCCCAAGAACTATAGGCTATAGCACGTTGATTTAGCCTAAAATAGTCCGTTTGCACTATTTTGCTTATTTAACCATGCAAACCGCCCATCCTAACCAAAAATCCCACACTCCCTTACTCATCAGCCATCCTGGGAGCCCTAGGTTGATTTTCATCCCATTTCACTCCCGAACCCCAGGCACACCCCTGGAATCGTAGGCTATAGAATGCCGATTAAGCCTAAAAATAGCCTATTCACATCGTTTCAACTATTTGACACCCAAACTGCCTCTCTCATCCCAAAGGCCCACACTCCCCCTCTGCTCAGCCATCTTGGGAGCCCCAGGTCAATTTTCAACCAATTTCATGCTCGTACCATGGGCACACCCCTGGAGCCATGGGTTATAGAACACCGATTTTGGCTAAAAATAGCCCATTCGCATTGTTTTGCCTATTAGACCACCCAAACTGCCCCTCCTACCTAAAATACCTAAACACCCTTAGAACCGTGGGCTATAGAACACCGATTTTGACCAAAACTGATTCATTTGCACCGTTTTGCCCATTTGACTACTCAAATACCCCTCCCACCCCAAAAGCCCATACTTCTAAATTTCTTAGCTATCCTAGGAGCCATAGGTAAATTTTTAAACCATTTCACGTCTGGACCCCAAGAACAACCCCTAGAACCGTGGGCTATAGCACACTAATTTGGCATAAATTAGACCGTTCATAACGTTTCAACCATTTGACCACCCAAAATACCCCTTCCACCATAAAGGCCCACACTTTTTCCCTACTTAGACATCCTGGGAACCCCAAGTCAATTTTTGACCCATTTAATACTTGGACCCTGGGTACATTCTCAAAATATGGGCTATAGCACACCGATTTGGCCCCAAAATAATTGGTTCACACTATTTTTCCTGTTTGACCACTCAAACCGCCCTTTGATGTGTGAGCAGATGCTAACACATTTGAGGCTTTTAAATGAGAATAATTGCAAAATTTGAAGCAATTTTTGTCATTTTTGATTATTTTGTATTTGATATTGCAGTAAAAGTCAAGATGTAAGAGAACCAACAATAATAGAAGTAAAAAAGTTGATTTCTAAACACGTAGAGAGGGAAGTATAGCTGATGACTTGTCTAATAAGTCATCATCCTTGTGATAAGCTATCAGAGTTGTCGTCAACCCTAGACAAAGAATGGGATTTGGAGTGAAGAAGCAACAAAAATTCTGATAAGTCATGAACTTTGTGATAAGTTATAGGAATCATCATCAGCTGTAGACAGTGTGAGGTAGTGAGAGCAGAAGTCTGATGACATTTCCTGATAAGACATCAGGTGTCTGATAAGCCGTCATCCCAAAGAAGAAATCATGAAACTGAAAGAGGACCTGACAAAAATTTTTATAAGTCGTCAGACTCCTCATAAGCCGTCAGAGTGTCATCGTCAGCCTAAGAAAGAAATCATCAAACTTGGATAAGAAGCTGACGACATTTCTGATAAGTTGTCAGACTCCTGATGAGGTATCACACTTTGTCGTCACTTGTGCAAGAAAACATCTGTAATCTATGATTTGTTTCCATAATTAGGCTGAATTATTTAAGGCATAATTTAGGGGTTTTCTGAGGATCTTCAACTTCATGTTTTTCTTAAGTTTTCTCTCTAGTTTTCTCTGCAACATTATAGTTTACTTTTGGAGAAATTATTATTACTTTTTTTTGGGATTTTCTACTGTGATTTAGAAGGAGAAACACTTGTTGGTATTCATCATTCTGTAAGTTATAATCTATCGAACTATGAATACAATTGGTGTTGTTGCTTTCTACGTTATGAGTAGTTAGTTTCTTTAACCCGAGTTGTGTGATCTATGGGTTTGGGTTTGTAACGTAACTAAGTGTTCAAGATTCTAACGTTGGTAGAAACTTCTTGTTAATTCCATTGTTTTATATTCTGAATAATGGATGCAAACAATAGGACTTGCTTACTAGTGATTTGCTTGAGATAAGAAATCAACCCTAGTAAGAAGCGAATTATCAACAGAGGCTTGGAAGCATCAAAATTTCATTTAATAATTAATGCTGTAACAAGATTAATTAACTTGAGATAACATCCAATTATGAAATATAAATTCCCTAAGTTCGAAAGAATTAGGTGGTTAAATGTCTAAATAGGTTAAGAAACATTTAGACATAACTTCAACAAGTATAGTCTGTTGTTCCTACCTACCACAAGAATCTTGAACCGTTACTAGCGGCTGTCAAATCCCAACACCCATAGTGAACATAACGCTGGTTCTCCATATAATATTGTTTACAAACACTGAAATTGAAGTCAGACATAATTATTGATAATTTCCAAAACCCCCCATTTGCAGGAACTTGCTAACTATTAGTTGATTGACTCCCGAACAACTTAAATCGACACCATATTCCCTGTGGGATCCCCCAACATAGTTGGGTTATATATTGACAACGATCTTTTATATTCTCGTAAGAGAGGTGTTGTTTGAGCGTTATCAAAAATGGCGCCATTGCCGATGATTTGGTTGTAAATTAAAGTTTGTGTGCGCTAATTAATTGTTAGTCAAGTTTCCTAGTTTTACGTTTATTTGTTTTTTTTGTTTGCTGTATGACTTTTGTGGTGTATGCCAAGAACCAAAAATTTTGGAGAACCATTATTACCATTTAATCTGGAACCACAACTAATCGACAGAATGGCAGACCAACAGGAGGCTGACAGGTTAGTAGCCTTAGCTAGAGCTCAAGTGAATGTGCAGAATGAAGGTCAACAAGTAAGCATCCAAATCCTGAGGATGAAGACTTAGGAGACGAGGAGTTGCTAAACCCTGGTAACCCTATGCGTGCAGAGCAAATAGCTATACCAGTATAGTATAATGCTAATAAGAACCATCCGTTCCGAGGAAGGCAAGATCAACAACCGGTCCAAATGACCTCAATGATGATGATGATGGAATGGATGGAGTAGGTTCAACGGGTGCAATTATTTCTCCACTGTTAGCACCTGGGGCAAAATTCAATATTACGAGTACTATGATTCAACTCCTTCATCTGAAGGGGTTGTTTGGTGGACTTTTTGGGGATGATTCGAACTTCCATTTGGTGAACTTTGTCACATATTGTAAATCTTTTGATAACCCAGGAGTTGGTCAGGATGCTATCCATTTGAGACTATTTTCATTGTCTCTGTCTGGGGAGGCAACATTGTGGCTTAATGAGCTGACACCCGATTCTATAACCAACTGGAGGCTGTTGAAAGGAGCTTTCCTATAAAGGTTTTTTCTATCTTTCAGGAGTGTATAGTTGAGGGATGAGATCAGTAAGTTTAGATAGCTCCCAACTGAATCCTTGCATGAAACCTGGGAGAGATTAAAAAACAAGCTGATGCAGTGTCTGAACCACAACATGATGAACATATACTTGATGGAAACTTTGTATAAGGCTCTTAACTCTGTGACAAAACCGATTGTAGATAATGCTGTTGGTAGTTCGTTTGTTGATCTTACATTCCCAGAGGTTTCAAAAATGCTAGAGAGAATGACCAAATAGAGTCGGGCATTGCATACCAGAGACTCACTGGTAGTAAGCCCCACTATTTTTGTTGGTATGACTGCGGAACAACGCAGAATAGACGAGGAGTGTGATCAAGACATGCTTATCTAAAAATACAGATGGACTTGCTAACCATGCATTTAATATCAGGTAAAACTGAGAAAGTGAAGGCTGTGGAATTACAGGGTAACGTGGAGTCTGACTCAAAAGAAGAGGCTAACTATGTAAATAATCAGGGGTTTCCGAGGCAATAGACAAGGAAATCAAGGTTGGACTTATTATAACAAGGCTGGATATAAGAACCAGGAGCAAGTAAATTGGAGGAACAATAATAATAGGAGTGGGTTATATGTCGCTCCCAGAAATTATGAGGCTACTACAACAAATTCAAAATAGATGTCCATGGAGGACATGATGGCTAAATTATTAAAAGGAGTGGAGGCTACCAACTCAGGGGTGACTACCATGAAGACCGATCTGTCCTTTATGAGTCAGTTGGTAAACTCGCACTCCGCTTCGATCAAATAGCTGGAACAAAAATAAGCCAACTCTCTATAGTGCTGAACTAGAGAAAGAGTGGAACGTTACCTAGTGATACATTTTAGAATCTGTAAAATAATGGCTCATGTATGGCGATTACCACTAGAAGTGGTAAGATATTACCTGGCCCTTCTGTGGGCAAAGGTGGAGTTAAAGATATGATTGAAGTAGATGGTGAGCTTGAAAAAGATAATCCAGTGAAGTCTGGAAAGTTGGATGGTTTTGATGATGCTCCAGAACAAGGAAAAGAGAAGGAAAAGGAGAAGGATAAGGAGGTAGTGATTACCACTATTCCAAAACCATCACCTCCCTTTCCTCAATGGCTAAAGAAGAAAATAGATGATGCAAAATTTAGCAAGTTCATGGCAATGTTAAAGAAACTAACAGTGAATGTGCCTTTGGTAGAGGCACTTGAACAAATCCCAGGATATGCTATATGTATGAAGGATCTGGTGATGAAGAAGAGGGTAGTAAGCTATGAGCCAGTGGATAATCTCCACCATTGTAGTGTAATTTCTACACGTTCCTTAGTGAAGAAGAAGGCCGACCCTGGATCATTCACTATTCCATGTACAATCGGGTCTCTCAATTTTTCTGAGGCCCTATGTAATCTAGGAGCCAGCATAAATCTGATGCCGCTAGCTGTGTATAAAAATCTGGGTTTGGGGAATACTACCCCGACAAATATGTGGTTGGTGATGGAGAATAGGTCTATAAGGAGGCCAGTAGGAATATTACATGATGTATTGGTAAAAGTGGCCGACTTTATACTTTCTGTTGATTTTGTAGTCCTAGACTGTGAGGTGGAATTTGAAGTACCCATCATTTTGGGTAGACCATTCCTTGTGACTGGGAGAGTGGTAGTGGATATAGAGCTGCATGAGCTAAAGTTCAGGTTTAATGACAATGAAGCAAGATTCAAAATGCACTCATCTATGACACAACAAAAGGAGATGAATGTCTTCTCAATCGTGGATGTGTTTTATAAAGATGGGAAGGAGGTAGCAGCATGGTATCTTGATGAAGTATGAGTAGCCAAGATAACTGAGTCGTGCCATGACGTTAAATCAGGAGCTATATGGGAGGCAACCCATGATCCCCATGCTTGATCTACTCCAGGTATACCTTAACCCTTAGTTGAATTTTTCTTTGATTTTAAGTTGAGGGTATATGGTAAGTTGTTGTTGTAAAATTTTGTAGTTGACTAGGAGAAATACAAGTACCTGAGGCAGTTAACATAGTTTTGTTATTTTGTGAACACATCTTAAATGATCTGATTATTTAACTGTGTGATTTGCATCTAATTATGACCACCGTGCATCTTGTTATGATATTAAATCTAGTGACTTGATAATCATTTCTAAACAATTGCATGAACTGGATAAGTAGTAACTTGTGATATATTTGTGTGCCGTGTGCGTGTGAGATCTTACTTAGTTCCCTTTATATGTTGAACCCAGAACTTGCCCGGTTAGTCTTACCTAGGTTGAAGGGTAAGGGTTAGGAAAGGATCATAGGCCGTTTTGATATTAGTCCACTTTTAGCCTAAATGACCTTCCCTGTATGCATAATATCCCTTGATCCCTATTTTGAGCCTGAATAGCCTATTTTTTTTTATGATACCTATCACCGTCCCATTTATATCATAATGAACTTATTTTGGCCCTGGTCCTCCTTAGACACTATGCACCTTGACTTAGGCAAATAGCCTAAGTTGAGGGTGGCTATCATAAGGGTGCATGATGTAAAATAAGTATGGAGAAAGGCAGAATAAAAAAAATAATAAAAAAGTTGGGTACGGTGGAAAAGAACAAGAAAAAAAAGTGATGAAAAAAAAGAAGTGATTGTATAAAAGACCGCACCCATCCGGAATATGTGTGATCAAGAAAAGAGAAGAATAGAAAAAGGTTAATAAGTGAGACCCCTGAAGCTAGTGTAGTGTCAAGGAGGCTTAGTCACTTTAAATATCATCGAGTATCATACCAGCCCCTAGCCTACATTACAAGCCAAAGAGAAAACCTATAGTGATCATAGCTGACCTGTCTGAAAATCTTGGTAATGAAAATAAGTGCAAGCCTATGGTATTTGGCATACATTGATTGGAAATTTATTTTGAGAGTGAGTGTCTTTTGATTGCTCCCTTGGTTACATATGTGATGTCTGATATAAGTGAAGTGGGATTTCTTTGTAATGACGGCACACTGGTTACGTTGTTAGTTGCTAACTTGTTTGGATAGTGTAATGTTGGTACATTCATGGTTGTTGTTGTTGAATTGATGCCATATCTTAATTCCTGTGTATCAAATTGTTGTTCTTCAATAATATGCACAGTTGTTTTTTAAATCAATTGACCTTGGAGATGGTGAAGATGTTTTGAGATAATATAGATGGTTGACTGTCGAATGTACTTTGTATCCTCTTGGTTGTGTTTTAGTTTCTTGAGGACAAACAATTGTTTTAAGCTAAAGGTGTTGATGTGTGAGCAGATGCTAAAACATTTGAGGCTTTTAACTGAGAATAATTGCAAAGTCTTAAGCAACTTTTGTCGTTTTTGATTGTTTTCTCTTTGATATTGCAGTAAAAGTCAAGATACAAGAGAACCAACAATAATGGAAGTAAAAGAGTTGATATTTGAGCAAGTAGAGAGGGAAGTATAGCTGACGACTTGTCTGATAAGTTGTCAACCTTGTGATAAGCTATTAGAGTTGCCGTTAGCCTTAGACAGAGAATAGAATTTGAAGTGAAGAAGCAATGATAATTTTGTTAAGTCGCCAACTTTGTGATAAGTTATAAGAATCATCGTCAGCTGTAGACAGTGTGAAGTAGTGGGAGCAGAAGTGTGACGACATTCCCTGATAAGACGTCAGGTGTCTGATAAGCCGTCAGAAATGCCGTCATCCCAAGGAAGAAATCATAAAAGTGGAAGAGGGCCTCATGACAATTTTGATAAGTCGTCAAACTCCTCATAAGCTGTTAGAATGTCATCATCAGCCTAAGGCAGAAATCATCAAACTTGGAGAAGAAGCTGACGACATTTTTGATAAGTCGTCAGACTCCTGATGAGGTATCACACTTCGTCGTCACCTATGCGAGAAAAGATCTGTAATCTGTGATTTGTTTCAATAATTAGGTTGAAGTATCTAAGGCATAATTTAGGGTTTTTTCTGAGGATCTTGAACTTCACATTTTCTTCAAGTTTTCCTCTAGTTTTCTCTGCAACATTATAGTTTACTTTTGGAGAAATTATTATTACTTTTTTGAGGAATTTTCTACTATAATTTAGAGGAGAAACACTTGTTGATATTCATCATTCTATAAGTTATCATCTATCGAACTATGAATACAATTGGAGTTATTGCTTTCTACGTTATGTGTAGCTAATTCCTTTAACCCGAGTTGTGGGATCTATGGGTTTGGGTTTGTAACGTAACTAAGTATTCAAGATTCTAATGGTGGTAGAAACTTCTTGTTAATTCCATTATTTTATATTCTGACTATTGGTTGCAAACAATAGGCCTTGCTTACTAGTGATTTGCTTGAGATAAGAAATCAACCCTAGTAAGAAGCGAATTATCAACAGGGACTTGGAAGCATCTAACTTCCATTTAATAATTAATGTTGTAACAAGATTAATTAACTTAAGATAACATCCTATTATGAAATATGAATTCCCTAAGTTCAAAAGAATTAGGTGGTTAAATGTCTAAATAGGTTGAGAAACATTTAGACATAACTTCGACAAGGATAGTCTGTTGTTCCTACATACCACAAGAATCTTTAACCATTACTTGCGTCTATCAAATCCTAACACCCATAGTGAACATAACTCTGGTTCTCCATATAATATTGTTTACAAACACTGAAACTGAAGTCAGAAATAATTATTGATAATTTCCAAAACTCCGTATTTATAGGAACTTGTTAACTATTAATTGATTAACTAACAAACAACTTAAATCGACACCATATTCCCTGTGGGATTCGACCCCAACTAGTTGGGTTATATATTGACAACGATTGTTTATATTTTCGTAAGAGAGGTGTAGTTTGAGCTTTATCACCCCTCCCACCCCAAAGGTCTACACTCCCTCGCTACTCAGCCATCCTGGGAGCCCCAGGTCAATTTTTATCCTATTTCACACCTGGACCCCGGGCACACTCCTGGAACCGGTTTATAGCACACAAATTTATCCAAAAATATCCTGTTCACACTGTTCGCACCGTTTTACCTATTTGACCACCCAAACTGCCCCTCCCACCCCAAAGGACCATACTCCTTCACTCCTTAGCTATCCTGGGAGTCCGAGGTGGATTTTGGTCCTATTTCACGCTCAAACCCCGGGCACACCCCCAACACCGTGGGCTATAGCACACTGATATAGCCCAAAATGGGTTTGTTTGCACTGTTTCACTAGTTTTACCACCCAAACTACCCCTCACATCATAAAAGCCCATACTACCCTGCTCCTCAGCTTTCCTGGGAGACCCAGGTCAATTTTTGGCCCATTTCATGCTCGGAACTCGGGCACCCCCAAAGAACTATGGGTTATTTTATAGCACACCAATTTTTCTAAAAATAGCTAATTCACACCGTTTCTCTGTTTGACCATCCAAATTTCCCTCCCACTCCAAAGGTCTACACTTCCCCGCTCCTCAACATCCTAGGAGATGCTGGTTGATTTTAGGCTTATTTCACGGTCGAACCCAGGCACACCCCTAAAACCATGGGCAATAGCGCAATGATTTGTCCCAAAAACGTCGCGTTTGCCGCATTTCGTTCGTTTGACAACCCAAGCCACTTCTCTACCCTAATAGGCCGCACTACCTTTCTTATAAGCCATGCTAGGAGCCCTAAGTAAATTCAAAACCTATTTCACAATCGAACCTCTGGTACACCCCCAGAACCATGGGCCACAACACATCGATTTGGCCCAAAATGGCTCGTCCGCACTATTTTACCCGTTTGAAAACCCAAACTGCTCCTCTCACCCTAAAAACCAACACTTTCCAGCTCATCAGCCATCTTGGCATCCCCGAGTAGATTTTTGGCATATTTCACACTCGGAATCCAGCCCCTCCCCTAGAAAGTGGGCTATAGCACATCGATTTGGCCCTAAAATAGCCCGTTCATACCATTTCGCATGTTTGACCACCCAAATCACACCTAACACCCCAAAGGCCCACACTCTATTGCACCTCAGCTATCCTGGGAGCCCTATGTCAATTTTTTGCCCATTTCACGCTCGTACCCCAGGTACGCACCTAAAATTATGGGCTTTAGCACACTAATTTTACCCAAAATAGCTCGTTCATACCATTTTGCCCTACTGACCACCCAAATCGCACCTCTCACCCAAAAAGCCCATAATTCCTAGATCCTCAGCCATCTTAGAATCCCCAGGTGGATTTTTGACTAATTTTACACACCCCTAAAATCATGGGCAATAGCACACCAATTTGTCCAAAAAAGGCCTGTTCACACTATTTTTCCTGTTTGACCATCAAAACTGCCTCTCTTACCCCAAAGGACCACACTACCTTGGTCCTAAGCCTTCCTGGGAGCCCTAAGTCAATTTTTGTCCTATTTTATGCTCGGACCCCGGGCACACCTGATAGCCCAAATTACACCTCTCGTATGTGAGAATAAGTGGTCGTTGTCAAATATATAACCCAACTAGGTTGGGAACGAATCACACAGGGAATATTGTGCAACCTAAGTGTTATGGTTGTTAATAGACTGTATATCGAAGGTTCTTGAGAAAGTGGGTTTTGATTAGTTAATAATGTTCAAATAATGGTAACACGTAGCATTCCATCTAACGAGTTTTATTGCAAGTATTAATTCAATGAGAGTAAGCAAACTAGAGTTATGTTCACCAAGATGTTCAATCACATGGGGTTGTGAATTATCTTAAATTCCCAATTTTCAACTTCAATTGCAAGAGTTATTGAATCCTAAAGTTTACCCATTTGTTTCACAACCTAAATGGGTAGTTTACTCCTTAATTCTTTCGAACTTAAAGAGTATATTAATTTATTCAATTAGTCCCTCATGTGGGTCAATCCTTGTTAAGGCACCAACCACTAACCCAAAGGTTAAAGCCCTTAGATTTCATGTAAACTCCTTCTTTTCCTAACATATACTTTTCTTCTCAGACAAGTAATGTTATTGGGCTCACCCTTCAAGTTTGCAACCAAGAAAGGTCATTAATATGAAGAAGGTTTTATACAATCTCAATTACATATGGAGATTCAATATTTCACAACCCCAATCAGCTATTCACATCAAGGATCCCATAACCCTAGTTATGGGAACATAGCCTCACATCCCAATAGAAGAAGAAGAAGTTGTTATGTTTTTCATAAATAAATTCAGAGATATCACTTACAAAAATTATAAGTCAGTCTTTGGAGCTTAGGGAGCAGGTAGTGGAGGTTAAAAGGGTTAATGATAGGGTGATGACTATCAAGTTAGTCTTTGGGGGGTTTACTTTGAACATCTGCAGTGTGTATACACCACAGGTGGGTCTGAGTGAGGAGGAGAAGAAAATATTTTGGGAGGTTTTGGACGAGGTGGTTAGAGGCGTGCCTAGTTCGGAAAAGATTTTCATAGGAGGGGATTTAATAGTAACATCGGGTTTTTGCCATTAGGGTATGATGAAGTGTATGGAGGATTTGGGTTTGGGGTTAGGAATGATGAGAGATCTACTCTTTTGGATTTTTCGAGGGCTTTTGGGTTGTTAGTAGTGAATTCCAGCTTCCCGAAGAAAGAGGAGCCTTTGGTTACTTTTCGTAGTAGTTTAGCCAGGACCCAGATTGACTTTTTGCTACTTAGGAAGGGGGATAGAATTTTGTATAAGGATTGTAAGGTTATCCTTAGTGAGAATCTGGCAACCCAGCATAGACTTCTGGTGATGGACTTGGTTATCAAGAAGGGCCAGATAAGGTGGGGTGGGAAGGGTCGGCCTAGAGTTAGGTGGAGTGCCTTGACTCCGGTTAGTACTTTGGAGATAGGGACAATTTTGTTCCTATTTCATACATGAACCATGGTCACACCCCAGAACCGTGGGCTATAGCACATCGATTTAGCCTAAAAATGGCTCGTTTGCATTGTTTCGACCGTTTAACCAACCAAATTACCCGTCCCATCCCAAAGGGCCACACTCCCCTGCTCCTCAGCCATATTGGGAGCCCCAGGTCAATTTCAGACTATTTCACACCCAGACCCCAGGCACATCCCCCAAACCGTGGGCTATAGCATACCGATTTGGCCCAAAAATGGCCCATTCTCACCTTTGGCCTATTTGACCACCCAAATCACCCCTCCCACGCCAGAGGCCCACACTCCCCTGTTCTTTAGCCATCCTGAGAGCCCCTGGTTAATTATTGTCCCATTTCACGCCCAAACCCTGGTAAACCCCTGCAACCATAGGCTATAGCTCATCGATTTGGCCTAAAAATGGCCCTTTCACATTGTTTCACCCGTTTGACCACCCGAATCGGCCCTCTTACCCCCAAAGGACCACCCTTCCCTACTCCTAAGCTATCCTGGGAGCTCTAGGTCAATTTTTTTACATATTTCAGGCCCGAACCCCAGGCACACCCCCGGAACCGTGGGCTACACTGAACTTATTTTACCTCAAAAATAGTCCGTTTGCACCGTTTCACCCGTTTGACCCCCCAAACCCCCCCTCCCACCCCCAAGTCCCACACTTCCTCGCTCCTTAACTATCCTGGGAGACCCAGGTATATTTTTGTCCCATTTTAATACCAGATACCGTCCCCAGATTCGTGGATATAGCAAATTGATTTGACCTAAAAATGGTCCGTTATCACAGTTTTGCCTATTTGACCACCCAAACCCTCCTCTCACCCCAAAGTCCCCCACACTCCTCTACTCCTCAGCCATCCTGGGAGCCCCATGTCTATTTTTAGACCATTTTATGCCCGAACCCCGGGTATACCCTAGAACTGTGAGCAATAGCACACCGATCTGTCCTGAAAAGGCCCGTTCACACCGTTTCTCCCGTTTAACCACCCAAACCAACCCTTCCACCCCAAAGGCCCACACTTCCTCCTCCTCATCCATCCTGGTAGTCCCAGGTTAATTTTTGACTTATTTCACGCCCGGACCGCGAGCATATCTCCAGAACCGTGGGCTATAGCACATCGATTTGGCCAAAAAATGTCCTGTTTGCACTGTTTACTCATTTGACCACCCAAACCGCCCTTCCAACCAAAAGGCCCACACTTTCCCTCTCCTCACCCATCTTAGAAGCCCCAGGTTGATTTTTGGCCCATTTCACGCTCAAACCATGGGTACACATCCAAAACCCTTGGGCTATTACACATCGATATGGCCCAAAATTGGCCTGTTCACATCGTTTCGCTCGTTTGACCACAGAACAGCCCCTCTCATCCAAAAGGACCACACTCCACTACTTCTCAACCATCTTGGGAGCCCCAGGTCAATTTTTAGCCTATTTTATGCCCGGAACCCGAGCACATCCCCGGAACCGCGGACAATAACACACTGATTTAGCCCAAAAATGGCTCATTCTCACCGTTTTGGCCGTTTGACCATCCAAATTGCCCTCCTGCCCCAAAGTCCTAAATTCCCCTGTCCTTAGCCATCTTGGGAGCCTCTGGTCAATTTTTGGCCTATTTGATGCCCGGACCCCGGGCACACCCTCGAAAGCATGGGTTATAGCACATCAATTTGGCCTAAAAATGACTTGTTCGCACTGTTTCACCCATTTGACCACCAAAACTGGCCCCTTTACCCAAAAGGCACACTCTCCCCACTCCTCAGCTATCCTGGGAGCTTTAGGTCAATATTTGGCATATTTCACACTCGAACCCCGGGCATGCCCCCCAGAACCGTGGGCTATAAAAAACTAATTTGGCCCAAAAATGGCCCGTTCGCATTGTTTCGTCCGTTTGACGACCCAAACTGCCCCTCCCACCCCAAAGTACCATACTCCCCTGCCCTCAGCTATCCTGGGAGCCCTAAGTCAATTTTTGGCCCATTTTATGCCTGGATCCCGCCCCCAGAACCATGGGATATAGCACATCAATTTGGCCTAAAAAGGGTCTATTCTCACTATTTCACCTATTTGACTACCTAAACCAACCCCCTCCTACCCCAAAGGCTTACACTCCTCCGCTCATCAGCCATCATGGAAGCCCCAGGTCAATTTTTAGACAATTTCACCCTGTACCTAGGGCATACCCCAGATCGTGGGTAATAGTACACCGATTTGGCCCAAAAAGGTCTGTTCACACCGTTTCGCCCGTTTGACCATCCAAACCAATCGTCCCACCCAAAAGCCTACACTCCCCACTTTTCTACCATCCTGGGAGACCCAGGTCAATTTTTGGCTTATTTTACACTCGGACCCCCGAGCACACCCCTAGAACCGTGGGCTTGAGCACACCAATTTGTCCCCAAAATCACCCATTTGCATCGTTTTGCCCGTTTGACCACCGAAACCACCCCTTCCACCCCAAAGTACTACACTCCCCCGTTCATCAGTCATCTTGGGAGTCCCAGGTCTATTTTTGGCCCATTTCACACCCGGACCACGGATAGACACCCAGAACCGTGGGCTATAGCACAACAATTTGGCCAAAAAATGGCCCATTCGCATTGTTTCGCTCATTTGACCACCCAAATTGCCCCTCCCACCCTAAAGGACCATACTCTTCCATTCCTCAGCCATCCTGGGAGCCCCAGGTCGATTTTCGAATTATTTCTTCCCCAAACCCCAGGCATACGCCAGAACCATGGGCAATAGCACACCGATTTGGGGGAAAAAAGCCTCGTTCACGCTATTTTGCCCGTTTGACCAACCAAAATATTTCTCCCACCCCAAAGGCCCACACTCCCACTCCTCAACCATCTTGGGAGCCCCAAGTCAAATTTTGGCCTATTTAACGCCCAGACCCCGAGAACATCCCCAAAACCGTGGGCTATAACACACCGATTTAGCCCCAAAATGTCCTATTCATACTATTCAGCCACCCTGGGAGCCCCAGCTAATTTTTTGGACTATTTCTTGCCTGGACCCTGGGCACACCCCTAGAACTGCGGGCTATAGCACACCGATTTGGCCTTAAAATAGCCCATTCGCACTGTTTCTCCCGTTTGACCACCCAAACCATCCCTCTCGCCCAAAAGGCCCACACGCCCCCGCTCATCAGCCATCCTGGGAGCCTCAGATCGGTTTTGGGCCTAAAATACGGTCGGGCCCCTAGCACACCTCGGATACATGCACTATAGCACATCAATTTTGGCCCAAAAATAACCCGTTCACACCGTTTCACCCATTTTGACTACCCAAATCACCCTTCCCACTCTACAGGCCCACACTCCCCCGCTCTTCAGCCATCTTAGGAGTCTCAAATTGATTTTTAGCCCATTTCATGCTCGTACCATGGGTGCACACCCATAACCCCTAGGCTACTACATATCGATGTGGCCCAAAAATAGTCCGTTCACATCATTCTGCTTGCTTGACCACCAGAACTGCCCCCTCACCCAAAATGCGCACACTCCCCTACTTGTCAACCATCCTGGGAGCCTCAGGTCAATTTTTGGCCTATTTTATGCCCGAACCCCGAGCAACCCCTTTCCCTCTAAAACCGTGGGCAATAGCACACCAATTTGGCCTAAAAATGGCCTATTCTTACCGTTTCGACTGTTTGACCATCCAAATCGCCCTCCCACCCCAAAGGCCCACACTTCCCTTACCTAGGCCATCTTGGGAGCCTCTGGTCGATTTTTGGCCTACTTCATGCCGGGACCTTGGGCACACACCCGGAACCATGGGTTTTAGCACACCAATTTGGCTAAAAATGGCTCGTTCACAATGTTTCACCCATTTGACCACCAAAATCGGCCGTTATATTGAAAAATCCCACTCTCCCCCACTCCTCAGCTATCCTGGAGCTCTAGGTCAATTTTTGGCATATTTTATGCCCGAACCCTGGGCACACCCCTGGAACTGTGGGCTATAGCACACTAATTTTTCCCCAAAATGGCCTGTTAGCACCGTTTCATCTATTTAATGACCCAAACCATCCCTCCCACCCCAAAGTACCACGCTCCCTCGCTCCTCAACTATCCTGGGAGCCCCAAGTCAATTTTTGGCCCATTTCACGCCTGGATCCCGCCCCCAGAACCATGGGATATAGCATATCGATTTGGCCAAAAAATGGTCCATTCTCATCTCTTCGCCTATTCGACCACCCAACCCAACCCCCTCACACCCCAAAAGCTCATACTCCTCTGCTTCTCAACCATCTTGAGAGCCCTAGGTCCATTTTTAGCCCATTCACGACCGCACCCCGAGCTCACCCTTGGAATCGTGGGCAATAGATCATCGATTTAGAGAAAAATGGCTTGTTCGAACCGTTTTGCAT
This sequence comes from Capsicum baccatum var. pendulum, assembly GCA_030864225.1. Lineage (NCBI taxonomy): Eukaryota > Viridiplantae > Streptophyta > Magnoliopsida > Solanales > Solanaceae > Capsicum > Capsicum baccatum. The sequence continues at coordinate 237,410,003 of CM061555.1, forward strand.
GTTTGACCAACCAAACTACCCCTCCCACCCTAAAGGCCCACACTCACTCTCTCGGTTCAACCATCTTAGGAGCCTTAGATTGATTTTTGGCCCATTTCACGCACGAACCACGGGCACACCCCAAAACCGTGGGCTATAGCATATTGATTTAGCCCCAAAATGGATCGTTCGCACTATTTTGCCTATTTGACCACCCAAATTGCCATCCCATCTCAAAGGCCCACGCTCCCCTACTCCTCAGCCATCTTGGGAGGCCCAGGTCAATTTTCAGACTATTTCACTCCCAGACCCAGGGCACACCCCCGAACCATGGCCTATAGCACACTGATTTAGCCCAAAAATGGCCTGTTCTCACTGTTTTGCCTGTTTGACTGCCCAAATTGCCTCTCCCAATCCAAAGGCCCACACTTTCCTGTTCTTCAGCCATCCTGAGAGCCCCTGGTCGATTTTTGGCCCATTTCACAACCGAACCTCGGCAAACCCCTAAAACTATAGGCTATAGCTCATCGATTTGGGCTAAAAATGGCCCGTTCACACTGTTTCACCCGTTTGACAACCCAAATCAGCCTTCTTAACCCATAGGATCTCCCTCTCCTATTCCTTATCCTTCCTGGGAGTTCTAGGTCAATTTCTTACATATTTCAGGACCGAACCCCAGGCACACCCCTAGAACAGTGGACTATAGTGAACTAATTTTGCCCAAAATATGTCTCATTTGCACCGTTTCTCCCGTTTAACCCCCCAAACTGCTTGTCCCACCCACAAGTCCCACACTCCATAGCTCCTCAACTATCCTAGAAGCCCCAGGTATATTTTTGTCCTATTTCACTCCCGGATCCCGCCCCCAGAATCGTGGAATATAGCAAATTGATTTGACCTAAAAAGGGTGCGTTATCATCGGTTCGCCTATTTGACCACCCAAACCCCCCTCCCACCACAAAGGCCCACACTCTTCTGCTCCTTAGCTATTCTGGGATTCCCAGGTCAATTTTCAGACTATTTCACGGTCGGACCCCGGACATACCCCAGAATCGTGGGCAATAGCACACCGATTTGGCCTAAAAAGGCCCGTTTACACCGTTTCGCCCGTTTGACCACCCAAACCAACCCTCCCACCCCAAAGGCCCATGCTCCCTCCTCCTCAGCCATCGTAGGAGCCCCAGGTTAATTTTTGACCTATTTTATGCCCGGACCACGAGCGCACCCCCTAGAATCGTGGGCTATAGCACACCAATTTAGCCCAAAAATGGCCCGTTCGCACTGTTTTTCCCATTTGATCACCCAAACCGCCCCTTCCAACCCAAAGGCCCACACTCTCCCTCTCCTCAGCCATCTTGGGAGCCCCAGGTTAATTTTCGGCCTATTTCACGCCTAGACCATAGGTACACACCCAGAACCCCTTGGCTATTACGCATCGATGTGGCCCAAAAATAGCCCGTTCATATCGTTTCGCTCGTTTAATCACCAAAATTGCCTCTCTCACCTAAAAGGCCCATACTCCCTTACTTCTAAACCATCCTGGGAGTCCCAAGTCAATTTTTGGCCTATTTTATGCCCGGACCTCGGGCACATTCCCAGAACCGTGGGCAATAGCACACCGATTTGGCCCAAAAATAGACCGTTCTTATTGTTTTGCCTGTTTGACCATCCAAATCGCCCTCCTACCCCAAAGGCCTACACTTCCCTTCCCTCAGCTATCTTGGGAGCCTCTAGTTGATTTTTGGCCTTTTTCACGCCCGAACGCTGGGCACACCCCAGAACCATGGGTTATAGCATATCGATTTGGTCTAAAAATGGCTCGTTCGCACTGTTTCACTCGTTTGACCACCAAAACTGGCCCCCTTACCCAAAAGGCGCACTCTCCCCACTCCTCATCTATCCTGGGAGCTCTAGGTTAATATTTGGCATATTTCACACCCGAACCCTGGGCACGCCCCCAAGAACCGTGGGCTATAACAAACTAATTTGGCCCAAAAATGGCCCGTACGCATTGTTTCGTCCGTTTGATGACCCAAACCGCCCCTCCCACCCCAAAGTACCACACTCCCCTGCTCCTCAGCTATCCTGGGAGCCCTAAGTCAATTTTTGGCCCATTTTATGCCTGGATCCCGCCCCCCAGAACTATGGGATATAGCACATCAATTTGGCCTAAAAAGGGTCTTCTCTCACCATTTCACCTACTTGACTACCTAACCCAACCCCCTCCTACCCCAAAGGCTTACACTCCTTCGCTCATCAGCCATCATGAAAGCCCCAGGTCGATTTTTAGACCATTTCACCCCGTACCTAGGGCATACCCCAGATCGTGGGTAATAGTACACCAATTTGGCCTAAAAAGGTCTGTGGGCTATAGCACACCAATTTGGGAGCCCCAGGTTGATTTTTAACCCATTTCACGCCTGAATGCAAGACACACCCCTGGAGTCGTGGGCTATAGCACACCGATTTAGCCTAAAAATGGCTCATTCGCATCGTTTCTCTTATTTGACCACCCAAATCGCCCCTCCCACCTCTAAGGCTCACACTCCCTCGCTCCTCAGCCATCCTGGGAGCCCCGGGTCGATTTTCAGCTTATTTCACGCCCAGACCCCGGGCACACCCCTAGAATCTTGGGAGATAGCACATCGAATTGGCCTAAAAATGGACCTTTCGCACCGTTTTGATCGTTTGACCACTCAAACCTCACCTCCCACCCCAAAGTCCCACCCTCCTCCATCCTTACTCATGCTGGGAGCCCTAGGTCAATTTTCAGCCCATTTCACTCCCACCCTGGGCACACCCCCAAAATCGTGAGCTATAGCACACCAATTTGACCTAAAAATAACCTGTTCGCACCGTTTTGCCCGTTTGACCACCCAAACCGCTACTCCCACCCCAAAGGCCCATACTCTCCTGCTTCTCTGCCATCCTGGGAGACCTAGATTGATTTTCGGTCCAGTTCACGCCTGGACCCGGGCACACCCCTAAAACCATGGGCTATACCATATTTATTTGACCCAAAAATGACCCATTTGCACCGTTTTTCCCGTGACCACCCAAACCGCCCCCGCACCCCCAAAGGCCCACACTCCCTGCTCCTCAGCTATCCTAGAAGGCCCAGGTCGATTTTCGGCTTATTTCACATCCGAATCTTGAGAAATCTCCTAAAATCGTGGGGTATAGCACACCTATTTTGCTGCTCCTTTAGGTTTAACACTAAACTTGATATGCATTCTCCACAATTTAATCAATGATTTCACCTTATGTCAGTGTGAATGGAATATAAATGCTGAGAAAATCCAAATGTTCTAAAAATGGACTACTCAATATTTCAAATTCAAAATTTGGAAAATTTTAACATCTCTTAACGTATTATAAATAATTTACAAATAACATTTTTTAATTTATTGGATAAAAAATGTTTTAACGTATTAAAAATATCCAGGTAATGCTAAAGGTATGATTAAAAGAGATCATACATTTAATTAAATATCATATAATTGTGTCATTAATAAAGGGACATTTTTAAGCCTAGAGATAAAGTTCATGATAAAGATATTCCAAAATCTTTACCATGAAATCGTCCAGTGAGTTTAGATGCCCAACTAAAACAAATCATAGTTCGAATATCCAAATAAAATTTAAAGAAACATTCGTCAAGCTCTTCAACCTTTTTAGTATAAAATCAATTGAAATTGGGTCATAGATCCAATCTTGAGTGAAAAAAATACCGCAACATCAATCTCGTTTGATAAAATCATCACGCTATACATCAACAAAGTCCAAATTATATCTTTCACAACTTTACATTTACCTACTACTATACCAAAGTGAATATATATCCACCAAGACATTCATAATGGTTTTGTTAATACCTTCTACACCAAGACATAACACTTTTGCTAATACTCGAAAATAGTTCACTTGCAGAAAATAAAATAATTTAGTGACTTTCACATATATTATTAAAATTTAAACTAGAATCTATGAAATTACTCCCACTTCTTTGGATCACCATGATTCATCCCATCATTGTACTCGAGGTTATTATTATTGTTGTCATCCCTATTTCTCCCACCTATTATTTGAAAAAAAAACAAAAGAAAATTAGAATTTATTAATCATATCGAAGACTACAATTTGTTTGAAATCTGATATAATTTAATAATAATTGATCTTATTGATATTGAAGTGGTTACAGCTGTATATATAGAGAACTGAAGAATAACTAATTACAGAATAACCCAGATGTATTTAATAATTATATAGGTAGTCTATTATCCCCCCGCAAGCTGATCAGCGGTAACGAGGGGCAGCTTGGAGCAGAGATGCTGAAAAGGCTGTAACGGAAGAGGCTTGGTGAGAATATCAGCAAGCTGGTCAGTAGATGGGACATAGTGCGTGGCCATCGTGCCTGCAAGTACCTCATCGCGAACAAAGTGACAGTCGGACCCAACATGCTTCATACGATCATGAAGGACTGGATTTTTGGTAACACAAATAGTGGACTGATTGTCACAATAAATCTGTGGTTTCGTCGGGGGAATGCCAAGTGCATCCGTAAGGTATCGTAACCACATGGCTTCAGCAACACCCGCAGCCATGGCACGATATTCTGCTTCTGTGGAGGAACGGGACACTCGCGTTTGCTTCTTGGTGCACCAGGAAATCAGATTCGGTCCCATCATAACAATATATCCAGTAGTGGACTTCCGATCATCTTTATCGTTAGCCCAATCCGAATCAGAAAAAACAGATATATCAAACGAGCCCTTTTGAAATAAAATTCCACAGTGAAGAGTACCTTGAAGATAGCGCAGAATGCGTTTCAAGGCCTGAAAGTGTTGTTCTGTGGGAGCATGCATTGATTGGGAGACTCGATTGACTGCATATTGGATGTCCGGACGAGTAACAGCAAGATAATGAAGTCCACCGACGAGGCTCCGATATAGTGTAGGATCGGCAAAGGGAGTATTCGGCCCTGGGGATTGGCGGACTGCCATGGGAGTGACCGCGGGTTTGCAGTCTGTCATTCCAGCTCGATTTAGAAGTTCAAGGGTATATTTTGTCTGATGCATCAATATGGTTCCCGATTTGCGGATGAGTTTGAGGCCAAGAAAGAACTCCAGAGGACCGAGGTCCTTAAGTTTGAAGTCACGATGCATAGCCTCAGTAATTTCAGTGATGAGTGATGACGAGCTGCCTGTAATAACAATATCATCCACATAGATAAGAATGATGACAGTCCCTCGAGAACAGTGAAGGGTGAAGAGGCTGTTGTCATGATGGTAGGTGCGAAAACCAAGACCCTGCAGAAAAGTAGAGAGGCATGTGTACCAGGCACGTGGGGCCTGTTTCAGGCCATACAGTGATTTGCGAAGCTTGCAAACATAGTGAGGACGGTTGGGATGAACATATCCCGGTGGCTGAACCATATAGATTTCTTCCTCAAGATGACCATGAAGAAAGGCATTGCTGACGTCTAACTAATGAAGCGGCCAATCATAGTGAAGAGCAAGAGACAAGACCAGACGAATAGTCTGTTGCTTAACAACAGGGCTGAAGGTCTCCTTATAATCCACACCATACTCCTGATGATACCCTTTTGCAACCAGACGTGCTTTATAGCGAGAAAGAGATCCATCTGAATGTCGTTTGATGCGAAACACCCATTTGCACCCAATAGACTTTCGGTTACTAGGCAGAGGTACCAAATCCCATGTACGTTGTTCAGTCAGAGCCTGAAATTCCTCATCCATAGCTTGGCACCAGAAACTATTTTTGGAGGCTTGGTTGTAGGTAGTAGGCTCAGTTATGGGATGTGCATCAAAGGGTATTTGAGTGTGGTAGGCTTTGGGTTTGAAGGTACCGGCCTTGGCTCGGGTTGTCATAGGGTGAGTGTTGATTGGAGGGTGATTAGGAAGGGGTGGTGGAGTTGTATGATGTGTGGACGGGGGTTGGGTGGGGCTGCCGTGGGAGCTGGGATGTGCAGCGGTGGATGGGGTGGCTGTATGTGTGTTAGGAGTATGATGTAGGGAAGTGGTGGGTTGTGTGGCAGTCGGCTGGGTGTTCGGGTGGGAGGTTTGGGGGTTCGGGTGGGTGGGTGGTTGGTTCGAGTGGCTAGGTGGTTGGGACGGGTGGGTAGTGGTGTAGTGGGGTACCGGGTTAGGTGCCGAGTGAGCCGGAGCATGAGCGGGTGAAAAGGACGGGAATAATGGCACAATGCCAAGTGGATTGGGGGAGTATGGAGTAGAGGAAAGACTTGTGTAAGGAAATTGTTCCTCCACAAAACGAACATGACGGGAAACATATGTTTTCTGAGATACAGGATCGAAACATTTGTAACCTTTGATAGTGGGATGATAGCCTAGAAAGACACAAGGGGTGGACCGAGGTTGAAGTTTATGTTGAGTGTGTGGACACAACCAAGGATAAACTAGACACCCAAACGGGCGGAGATGGATGTAGTCGGGTGGATGATTGTAGAGACGGGCATATGGAGTGGAGTTGGAGAGAGTGTGAGTGGGCATGCGATTTATGAGGTAGTTGGCAGTAGCAAGGGCATCAACCCAAAAGGAAACAGGTAAGGTGGAATCATGGAGGAGCGCAACAACTGTTTCTATTAGGTGACGGTGTTTGCGCTCAGCAACGCCATTTTGTTCAGGGGTATATGGACATGAAGTATGATGAAGAGCCCCTAGATTTTGAAGAAAAACACCAAATGCATTGTTGACAAATTCTTTGCCATTGTCACTTCGAAAAATTTTGATTTTGGCATTAAATTGATTTTGAACCATTCGGTTAAAGTTGACAAAAACAGTATAAGCTTCGGATTTAAATTTCAGAGGATAAAGCCAAGTGAATTTACTGTAATCATCAACAAAACAGATATAATAACGAAAACCTTGAACAAAAGGAACTGAGGTTGGACCCCAAACATCAGAATGAATTAATTGAAATGGCGCAGTGGCCTTGTGTTCAGACAGTGAAAAAGGTAAACGACAAGATTTAGACACTGAACAGGACTCGCAATGTAATTTTTTTGAAAAATTAAAACCTAAGGAAGATAAAATGGATTTGGTGATGGCGGATGATGGGTGCCCAAGCCGGCGATGCCAGGTGGACGAGAGAATGGCTTGACTCACAACAGACGGAGACCTGGATGGAAGAGTGTATAGCCCATGCTCACAGCGGCCCGTGTACCGCACCCGGTTTGTGGTATTGTCCACTATCTGGAAATTGGTGTCATTAAAAATGAGGGTGCAGTTATTTTCTTTAGTAAAGCGATAAACAGATAAAAGATTGGATGTGAGGGAAGGGACGTGGTGAAGGGTTGAGAGATGAAATTTACCATTTGGGGTATAGACATACCCAGAGCCGGTGTTTGTGATGGGAAGGGATTGACCATTGCCTACTGTAATAGTTTCTGAGCCATGATACGGATGAGGAGCTTGAAGTTGTGAATAATCCGACGTCACATGGGTGTTAGCACCTGTGTCTAGATACCAATCGCCAGATTGAGCGTTTGTGGACGCATGCATCGCCCTTGATCCTCCGGACTGGATTTTTACATTCGGCGAGTCATAATAACGATACCAGCAATTAGCCGCAGAATGGCCCCGCTTAGCACAAATTTGGCACGTCGAAAGATCTCGTGTGGGTCCCCGCTGGTTTCCTCGTCCCTGTCCGCGGCCTGACTGGAAGCCGTCCCTCGGTGGAGGCCTGCCTCTGCCTTGCTGCCCGGCGTTCCGACGGTCACCGCCGCCGCTGCCTCGCCCTTGGTTACAGCGATCGTCACCACGACCCCTGGCCGAGCCCCCGCTGCCAGCCGAGTAAAGAGCCGTGACGCCAGGGGTGGAACTGGCTTCTCCGAGCAGTAATTTGTGTTCCATGTCTAGATTCAATTCTTCTGCATTAAGCCATCCAGACAGTTGATTCAGAGTGATTTCGACAGGTGAGAGGCGAATATGCTGTTTGAGAGAGGAATAGCCAGCCGGAAGACCACGTATCACGGCATTCACCACGTCTCGTTCAGGAATAATCTCGTTCACAACATCTAGGTCAGACAGAATAGAGGCCACATCATCAAGGTATTGAGTCATCGTCTTCGTTCCCTTCCGAAGAGTATGCAATCTGTCACGCAACTGAAAAATATGAGCCGTGGACACAGAGTTGTACCTTGTGGCTAGTGCGTCCCAAAGTGAAGCCGATGTGAGAAAACCCCGGGCGTGTTTGTGCACAGAGGGGCTAATAACTGCGAGAAGGCAGGCTCGGATCTGAGTGTCTACGATCATCCACGGAAGGTAGTCGGGATTTGGGAGCATGACGCCGTCCTTCTCGGCTGTCTCGGGCGGCTGCTTCTCCACACCGTCAATCCATCCGAGCAGCAAGTTGGCTGCGAGGGCGGTGCGGACGTTAAGTGCCCAGGCCGGGTAGTTGTTGTCAGATAATTTTTCGGGGATGAGGTTGTGGAGATTCCTGAGCAGTAATTTTACTCCAGACGGTAAATTTGACAGAGGATCAACAACCTTGTCCATGGCGCCGACCTACGACGGAGGAGGGAGGCCGTGCGGCGTGGTGTAGACGGTGGCGGCGGCGCACACACGTCGGAAAAGAGGAGAGATTAGGGTTTGGGCGGAAGAAGAAACCCTAGCTTTGATACCATGATATAATTTAATAATAATTGATCTTATTGATATTGAAGGGGTTACAGCTGTATATATAGAGAACTGAAGAATAACTAATTACAGAATAACCCAGATGTATTTAATAATTATATAGGTAGTCTATTAAAATCGAATAGCATAGAATCTAATAGGCATAATATATAAGCAGATACTCAAATTAGACATAATATATAAGTAAGATCTTATTCGACTTCAACTGACAAGTAAATACTTCAACTTTGAGTATTGATATCCAAATACTTCAACACACTTCAACTTGAATTTACTATGTCAGTTGATCGAATCTAATAGAATAATATATAAGCAGATACTCAAGCAAATACTCAAATTAGGCATAATATATAAGTAGAAACTTATTCGACTTAAGCTGACTAGTTAATACTTCAACTTTGAGTAACACATCTAAATACTTCAACACACTTATTTACTCTGTCAAGTGATCGAATCTAACAGGCATAATATATAAGGAGATACTCAAATTAGGCACATCATATATAAGTAGAAGCATATATTATGTAGAAACTTATTTGATTTTAGCTAACTAGTAAATACTTCAACTTTGAATAACACGTCTAAATACTTCAACACACTTATTTATTATGTCAGTTGATTGAATCTAATAGGCATAATATGTAAGCAGATACTCAAATTAGACATAATATATAAGTAAAAACTTATTTGACTTGGCATAAAATATAAGTAGAAACTTATTTGACTTCAGCTAATTAGTAAAGACTTCAGCTTTGAGTATGATCATCTAAATACTTAATTCAACACACTTTAACTTGAATGTACTGTGTCAGTTGATCGAATTTAATAGGAATAATATATAAGCAAATACTCAAATTTGGCATAATATATAAGTAAAAACTTATTCGACTTCAGTTGACTAGTAAATACTTCAACTATATGCATGTACATCTAAATACTTCTAACACACTTCAACTCAAATTTACTATATCAATTGATCGAATCTAATGGACATAATATATAAGCATATACTTAAATATTTAAGTGAAAACTTATTCGACTTTAGCTGACTAGTAAATACTTCAACTTTATGTATGTACATCTAAATACTTCAACACATTTCAGCTTGAATTTACTATGTCAGTTGATCAAATCTAATTGGCATGATATATAAGTAGTTACTCAAATTACGCATAATATGTGAGTAGAAACTTATTCGTCTTCAGCTGGCAAGTAAATACTTCAACTTTATGTATGCACGTTTAAATACTTCAACTCGAATTTACTATGTCAGTTGGTCGAATCTAGTAGACATCTAGTAGACATAATATATAACCAGATACTCAAGTAAGAAATAATATATAAGTAGAAACTTATTCTCCTTCAGCTGACTAGTAAATACTTCAACTTTGAGTATGCACATTTAAATACGTCAACTCGAATTTACTATAGTTGATCGAATCTAATAGGCACAGTATATAAACAGATGGCATAATATAAAAGTAGAAACTTATGCGACTTTAGCTGATTAATAAATACTTCAACTTTGAGTATGCACATCTAAATACTTCAACTCAAAATTTACTATGTCAGTTGATCAAATCTAATAGACATAACATATAAGTAGAAACATTCGACTTTAGCTGACCAGTAAATACTTCAATTTTGAGTATGTACATCTAAATACTTTGACTCGAATTTACTATGTTAGTTGATCAAATCTAATAGGCATAATATATAAGCAGATACTCAAATTAAGCATAATATATAAGTAGAAACTTATTCGACTTGAGCTGACTAGTAAATACTTCAACTTTGAGTATGCACATCTAAATACTTTAAAACGCTTCAATTCGAATTTATCATGTCAGTTGACCGAATCTAATAGGCATAATATATAAGTAGAAACTTATTCGACTGATAAGTAAATACTTTCATTTTGAGTATGGACATCTAAATACTTAAACTCGAATTTACTATGTCAGTTGATCTAATCTAATAGGCATAATATGAAGGATATACTCAAATTAGGCATAATATATAAGTAGAAACTTATTTGACTTCGGCTGACAAGTAAATACTTCAACACACTTCAACTCGAATTTACTATGCCGAATAATCAAATCTAATAGACATAATATATAAGCAAATACTCAAATTAGGTATAATATATAAGTAGAAACTTATTTGACTTCAGTTGATTAGTAAATACTTCAACTTCGATTATGCACATTTAAATAAGTACTACCTTGTTTATGTTCTCTTCTCTTCTTCTCAAGGTAATATTCTTTGCACATTTTAACACATAGTTCTCTTTGATGGTCATCAAACTGAGTTTGAACTTTGCCCTGATGTTTACATTGATGCAATTCTGAATCTTTAATACTAAAACATGTGTTACTATGTGTTAGAAGAGAAGAAAAAGTGAACACAACATATATATATATATATATATATATATATATATATATATATATATATATATATATATATATATATATATATATATATATATATATATATATATATATATTACTTATAAAGGGGATAAGTAGGCACGTATTCGATATGTCTGTTTGTGTTGTCTGCTTCAGCTACTTCAATCGTTATTTTACTATATTATTTTTAATTAATCATTATAAATTATTTAAGTATAAAAAATTAATAATATTTAATAAAAATAATAAATTGAATATAAAATAATAAATTAATTATTGAAGTTTTATTTTTACTTGATGTCTTATATGAGACCTATTTAAATTTTTTCACAAGTATTTTTATAGTAATTTTATTATATTACTTTAATTGGTTGTTATAAGTCATTTAAGACATGTCTGCTTTATTGTTTCAATCGTGATTTTATTATTTTACCCGTAATTAAGTTTGAAAAAAGATAAAATAAAAATAAAATAATAAATTAACTCTTGATGTTTTATACTATCTTCTCTCAGCTACTTCAATCGTAATTTTACTATATCACTCCTAATTAATTATTATAAGTCATTTAAGTATTAACAAATTAATAATATTTAACAAAAAATATAAATTAAACATAAAATGATAAATTAACTCTTGATATTTAAAATTAATTTGATGTTTTATATGAGACCCATTTAAATTTTTTTCACAAGTATTTTTATAATAATTTTATTTTATCACTTCTAATTAGTTGTTAGAAGTTATTTAAGACATGTCTGCTTCATTTTTTCAATCGTGATTTTATTATATCACCCTAATTAATTTTTATGTTCATCCAAGCATTAAATAATTAATATTATTTCATAAGAAAGATAAAAATACATACAAAATGATATGTCAACGTAAAATATTTATTTCACTATCAAATTATATTAGTACCATAAAAATTATGATGGGACAGAGAAACATATAAAGTAACATATATTATTTAAAAATGAGAAGACACGTAAATTGGTTAAGAGAGTATTAATATCTTATTAAAAAATTATGGTAAAAGCATTATAAATTGAATATTTAACAACTTAAAAATATAAAAAATATAAAAATATTCGACTGACTCTCAAACTTATATCAGTGTCACTTAAATTGGAATAGAAGAAAAAGTATTATAAATCATAATAATTAAAATTTTAAATTATTTTAATGATTAATTATCTAAATTATTTGTAAATTGTAAATATGTCACTTTTAATTCAATAAAGGAGCTTTGTGCTCCAACTTTAAATCAAAAAAATATATTTGTGCCATATAAATTTAGATAAAAAATAATATATTTTGGGTTCATGGTAAACATGGATTTTCGTTGTCTAGTATATTCTAATATATAGAAGAGGCTTGGAAGCGGGAGGAGGTCATCATGCCTGCTTCCTCCGTGATTTTATCATATCCCCCTAATTAATTATTATATGTCATTTAGGTATTAAAAAATTAATAATATTTAACAAAAATATAAAATAGACTTTTATGACATGTCCGCTTCAGCTACTTCAATCGTGATTTTACTATTTCTGCGCTAATTAATTACTATAGGTCATTTAAATATTAATCCATGATTTTACTATATCACCCCTAATTAATTATTATATGTCATTTAAGTATTAAAAATTAATAATATTTAACAAAAAATAAAATACACATTTATGACATGTCTGCTTCAGTTGCTTCAACCGTAATTTTATTATTTCATAATTAATTACTATAAGTCATTTAAGTAATAAAAAAATTAATAATATTTAATAAAAAATGATAAACAAACTATTGAAGTTTTAAATTGATTTAACATCTTATATATGGCCTATCAAAATTTTTCACAACTATTTTTTATATTAATTTTCTTATACCACTTGTAATAAGTTATTTCCTAATTGATTATTATATGTCATTTACGTATTAAAAATTAATAATATTTAATAAAAAAAGATAAAATAGACATTTATGGCATGTTTGTTTCAGTTGTTTCAACCGTAATTTTACTATTTTATTCCTAATTAATTATTATGAGTCATCTAAATATTTAAAAAATATTTAATAAAAAATAAAATTAAAAAAATATAAATTAATTATTGATGTTTTAAATTAACTTGACATCTTATATGAGGCCCACTTAATTTTTTTCACAACTATTTTCTATAGTAATTTTATTGTATCATTTTTAATAAGTTATTATGAGTCATTTAAGACATGTCTATTTCGGGACTTCAATCGCGATATTTGATTGACTCTCGAAATTATATCAGTGTCACTTAAATTGAAATAGAAGAAAAAATATTATAAATTTTAGTAATTAAAAACTTAAATTATTCTAAAAATATAATAGACTATCAATGCTACAAAACTTTGGACAAGGAGGATATTATAAATTATAATGGCTAGCAACTTAATAGTAAATTACAATGTCAAAAAACTATTATAAATTACAATAGCTAACAACTTAAAATATCTAAAAAAATTTAAAATATAATTAATTATCAAAATTTTATTTGCATCATAGAAATTGAGATTAAAAAATAACATATATTGGGTCCGTGCTAACACGGGCCTTCGATATCGTGTATATATATCGAAAATTTTAATTTTAATATAAATTTAAATATAAAATTTCTAAATGTTGCAAAATAATTTTTTTTGTTTGAATATTCTGTAAAAGATGATAGGAGTCACAATAATTGATACTCCATTATTGTTCGTATTTACTTATTTATATGACTTTGGAGGAGTAATAAATAAAATTATAATTTTATAATCTCATTCTTAATTTATAAGGCATTTTACTTATTAAAAATAATTGACACTTAATAATAAAATAAATACAAAATAATAAATTATATTTAATTTTTTAATAATCAAATAAAAATAAACACCTATTTTAATATAATAATCAACTAAAAATGAATGAAAGAAGTACGTTAAAAAATATAAAGACATAAAAACTTTCACCATCAAATTAAAATTGTTTGATTTGTGAAATTCAAAAAAAAAAACAAAAAACTGAGACAAAGTATCATTGAACCTAATACATTTTAAAAGTTATTAATTAATAATTATTATTTATTATTTTTTTGTATCATATTCCCTTACGTACATGAATGAAGACAAGTGTTATAGAGGTGGCTTTAGAAACAAGTGATATGTCAACATTACAGATGCTCATATCCACGTGTCAAAATTTTTGCAAATTAATATATATAGTATATAGATTCTTTTTAAATTTTTTATTCAATATTAATTTTTTTCGAGTTGACTAATTTGAATTTGTAACAATAACAGACATTAAGAAGCTGTAAAAAAATAACTCGAGAAGTATGGGGCACGTAGAATTTCGTGGTAATCAATAAGGATTATCTTGTAAGGCTAACTGACAGTTATGGATTCAGAATTTAGAAATTATAGGTGTTTAAAAAGTTAATCTAAAATTTTAAAGCATACGGCTATATTCTTGACTTTCTGAATGGTTTTTTAAAATTTATTTCAAATTTTAGATATTTTTTATATAATTATATTTAATTTGTATCGAATAATATAAATAGTGGAGTACAAAAAAATTGGCTATAGATTCGCCTCAATTGACAGATACAGTTTGAAATTTGGAAAAATCGGGTCGATCGAGAGTCTTCATTCAAGCGACGGTACAAAAGAAGAACTACACAAAGTGAGAGGCCGAGGGCAGGGAAAAGAGTCGAGTTGATCAAGCTCAATGATCAAAAAAAACAAAATGAAATCAGAATTTGACCGAATAAAAAAGTAAAGCTGTGGATACCATGACCATCGATAAAGAAGCAAATCACCATCAATAAAAAGAATCAATAAAATGAATCTTTTTATGATATTTGCTAGCAACAACATTATGGAGATAGTCACTTAATATAGATTGATCTGAATAAAAAATTTTTTTAAATAAATTCAAATAAAATTTTATAGAAACAACAGTAATTAGAATACGAAACAATTTTATTGGATTATAAAAATTACAAATACAGTGGTTGAAGAAATGAATTAATTAATTAGTAGAATTTTTTAAAAAAATAAAAAACCACTGTTTTATTCATTTTCCCTCTTTACTTTTTTTAAGGCTTCAATTCTTCAGTGTCTGGAATCTCTCTGCAAAAATAGAACATAATAACATATTAAAAAATTGTACTGTAGTAACCAACATGTTATTTTCATGTGTTAAAAATGAAAAAAAACAAAAAACCTGCTAGCATTTGTTAAAAAAACTATACTAATAATATTAAAAGAAAAATGTTTCCTACGTTTAAATTTGTTTGATCTAATTTAAATTAATATGGAGTTTAAAAAATTAAACGAGGCTTTTAATTGTCGTGATATTAAATTAAAAATATGTGAAATGTATCAAATATTTTTAATCTTCTATAGTAATCTTAAAAATGTGATTTTGGCATGAGGTATGTGAGATAATTGATCTCGAGATTAATTTTAGAATAAACTTATTTCATATTTAATTGAAATAAAATCATGAAATAATTTAACCCAAAACAAAATTATTTCAAAATTATCGTATTATTTTTATCTCACATTAAGAATAAAATAATAATCTCAAAATAACTAAATTCGGATAATTAATTTCTCAACCAAACCACCCCTAAAGAGTTGCTAAAACATGAAACTATTGTTCTTTTTTACTTCAAATAAAATATTTACTATTGTTGTTTTTTACTTCAAATAAAGTATTTTCTATAGCATCATGAATGACGTATAGCAAAACAAACTAAAAGAAAATGAGATAAGACACAAATACATCCCCAAATTCATATCGAAAATATCAAAAATTGTTGTGATATATCTAAATTTTACCGGAATTTTATTACCCCTAAGCTCATTTGTTCTATATTTTTGTGCTTTTTTTCTGACATGATTGTCATGTCAACACAAAAGAAGCACAAAAATACAGAAAAAATGAGTTTAGAGGTAATAACCCCCGTAAAATTTAAGTGTGTTATATTAATTTTGGGTATAGTTTAGGGGGATACTTATACCTTATCTCAAGGAAAATAGATCAAATAAATTAAAACGAAATGATACTTGTACTTTTTGTGCAACCATGTCAGCATAAAAATATAGAAAAAATGAGTTTAGAGGATAATAAAACCCCCATAAAATTTAGGTACGTCATAGTAACTTCTAATATAATTTACGAAAATACTTATACTTTATCTCAAATAAAATAGATCAAATAAATTTAAACGAATGTGTTAATATACCTTTGAGCAATTTAGAAGCACAATCCTCATCACACTTAATCTCACAATGAGTATATCCTAATCCTTCATCAGAACATTTCTTATCACATGTATTATAACAATTTTTATATTCAATTGCAGCTTCTTTAAATGCTTGTTGAAATTTTTCTGAATTAGTTTCTCCACTTGCCATGGAGACATGCATAGAAGAAGAAATAACAACAATGCAAACAAGAAACATTGCAACAAGCTTCTTTGATGATTCCATTTTTTTTTTTTAATAATATATGTTGGTTAGTTTGGTTTGATTTTTTTTTATTATTGTGCTTGTTGATTTTGTGTTTGTTTTGGTTGTGTTATATAATCTCCTATTTATAGTTGTTTTAGGATGTATATGTACCTTAAATCAAAGTGATGGATATCCAATTTTGTAGGAAAATTCTTGTTGTGGTTGTTTTTTTGTGTGGTTTGTATAATAAGACTTTATAGGTATTATTAAAAATTATGATATATTTAGAATACATGGAATATGGGAAATTGGATCCGGCTCCTCTCCATTTCCACTTTCGCTATTTTTCCCATGTTTCTATCTTTATTGGTGACATATGACATAGTTCAAATTGAATGGGTAAGATTTAATTACTCTAAAGTAGATCGCTAACCATGATTTAGATAATAAATACATTATATATTTTTAATTAAAATAATTATTGTAATTCCAAAATTTTAGAAATATATTATCTTGTCCATAAATTTAGCAACAAAAAGTCTATTCCTCCTAAATTATTTTTCATATGCATGGTCCATCTTTTAATTTCTATTTAAATTAATTTTTTTATTGCATTTTGGGAATTTTCTCTTTAATAATTACTAACTATTTTATTTTTTTAAAATATATAAGGGTCTACAAGTTCTCCTATTTTATTTCACCTATTTTAAAGAAAATAAAATAGATAATTAGTAAAGAATTTTCTTTTAAAAAAATTAATTTAGAATACGAGAGTTTTCTGTCATTTTCTCCCTATTTTGTTTCATCTATTTTAAAGAAACTAAATATCTAATTTTTAAGAAAAAATTTCAAAAAAAGGTGATAAAAAATGAATCTATAATAGAAGAGCCGACTATTTCTCCTACTTCATTTCACCTATTTTAAAGAAAATAAAATAGCTAATTGTTAAATAAAAAGTTTTTTAGAAAAACTGATAATAAAAAAAAATCAATTGATAAAGAAATTAAAAGATGAAATTCTTGCCTAGGAAAAAAAGGTAGGAAGGAAAAACTTTTTTGTTACTTTATTTATGGACATGTTGCTGAAATTGTGAAATTATAATAATTTTTTGAACTAAATATATAATGTAATTATTATTTAAACTATAGTTAGAGGTGTATTTTAGAATAATTAAATCTTAGCCATTTAATTTGAATTATGCCACATTTCACCAATCAAGGTAGAAACTTGGAAAAAATGGAGAGAGTAGAAATGGAGAGGAGCCAAGTCCTCGGAAATTATATATTTTGACATACTAAAACTATCACATTTGCGAATTTCATACTCAACTATTTATTATTTCATTTAGGTATAATATATAAATATATCCTTAAACTTGTCCTGAAATCACATCTATGACCTCCAACTTTGGGTGTGGACAAATAGACAATTAAACTTGTATATAGTTGAACAAGTAGACACACACGTCCTATATAACATAATACATGTAGGGTGCCATGTAGAATAAAAATTGACCACGTAGGAAGTGCGATAATATGAACTCTCAATAACAAGTAATATAGGTGAATTTTATTGAAAGGAAAGCACAGATGAACAATACTAACTGATGTAGTTACTATTGTTAGAAGAAGGGGGAAAAGATGAGAAGGGTTACAGAAAGAAAGAGAGGAAAGGATACGAGAATATGCTGCCACATAAGATGACGATGTCGTACTTCTATCCTAGATACTGCATAAGATACTGTAGTATGTTAGAAGATTTAGTTAAAATATAGCTATGTTGGAATTAGTTAAATTAGTTAAGTTAGATTTAAATTTAGTAAAGTTAGATTTAGTTATTTATTAAATTAATTATGAGAAGACCATTTAAAAATAGAAAAGCTTTTAGAAAAATTAAAGAATCGTTAGTTAGTAATTATTCAGAATATATAAGTCTAAATAAAACAAAAGAAAATCCACAAAGATTAGCCTATTTAATTACAATAATATCTAGTATTGAAGCAAAATTAATAATCCATTTAAAATCTAGAAGAATGAGACATATACCACCTAATTATGATAAAATTAGATTTAGATATCCACCAAAATATTATAAATATAATTCAAATGAATAAAGAGCAAAAATACAAAGAATTAAAACAATTTATCTCTGAAAAACGTAAAGAATTAAAAATAAGAAAAGAAAGATTACATTACAATATATTTGCCGGAGTTAGTAAAAATTCAATAAAAATACAAAAAGATGAAATATCAAAATTAGAATCTCAAATAGACAGTTTAGAATATATATATCAACATGAACTATTCACAATAAAATGAATAAAGAAGAATTTATAATAGATGAAAAAATATATGAAAATCACGAAGGATCAAAAATAAAAATAGTATTTTCTAATTTAGGAAGAAGATATAAGAAAATAGGAGAACATTTATATCTAATGTTAGAAAAAGAAGAATTAAAATTAGAAGATAAATTAACAGCAATGGTAAGAATAAAGAAAGAAATAGATAGAAAAAAGGAAATAGAAAAAATTAAACAACAAACTACGGAAGAAATACGAAAAATAGAAGAAACTAAAAATAGTAGAATTGCTGAATTAGAAAAAGAATTACAAATATTAAAAGATTTATACGAACAAAGACAAAAAGAAAAAGAAGAAATAGATAAAGAACAAAAATTAATAAACGAGATAAATCAATTTAAAGAAAAATTAGAAATAAATAATATAGAGGTAGAAGAAACGGATAATTATGATTCAGAAGATAGTGAAACATATACGGAAATATTAACAAATATAAAAGATTTAGAAATTAATGAAAAACAAGAAAGAATTAATCAAGAAAATTTGGAAAATAATAATACAGAAATAAATACTCTTGACAAAAAAGAAGATGAAAATCTAATACCCAAAACAATAGAAATAAGAAAACCTATATATTACAAAAATAAATTTAAAAGATATAATGAATATAACAAATGGATACCAAAACAAATAGTTAATAAAAATTATAACTTTTTAGATCTATACTGTGTAATAGATACAGAAAAAACAATACAATTATGGATAGGATATATGACAAAACAATTATTAGATAATAATATAAACATAACAGATGCACCAGAATACATAGAAAAAACACTAATAGGATCAGTAAAATTATGGTTTACAAATTTAACTGAAAATAGTAAGAAAGTATTAAGAGCTAATAAACCTATGGAAGGAGCAGCATCAACAACAACTAAATTAACACCTATAGAATTATTGAAAAAATATGAAACAGCTATAAAAGATGAATTTGGTAGTATGACAACATTAGAAGAAGAACAAGATGAAGAAAAAGATACAAACAGGAATTTAATGATAAAATTAACAATATGTAATATGTGAATATACTTGCGCATTTAAAGAATATTATTATAAAGGAGCATATAGTATAGAAGAAAGTAAAGAAATAAGAAAATTATATTTTAATAAATTACCCGAACCATTTAGTTCAAAAATAATAAAAAGTTGGGAAGAAGCAAAAATAGTAGATACATTAGGAGCTAGAATAAAATTTTTACAACAATGGTATAGAAAGCTATGTGAAAAATATAGAGAAGAATTAAAAATGGAAAAAACATTAATAAGAAATTTAGCATGTTGCAAAAATAAAATAGCACCTCAATTTGGATGCGAAGAAAGATATTATAAGAAAAGAAAAAGACATAAGAAATATAAGAAATATAAAAAATCAAAATATAAATATAAGAAACCAAGAAAAAGATATTATGTAAAAAATTACAAAAATAAAAGACCATATAGAAAGAAAAAATCTATAAAAGAATGTACTTGTTATAATTGTGGAAAGTTAGGACATTTAGCTAGAGATTGTAAATTACCCAAAAATCCAAAAAATAAACAAATATCCGAAATAAAAATAGAAAATACAGAATATATGCAAATAGATTATATAGATTATGAATTAGAAAGTGAAGACAGTATATATGAAATTTCAGAAAACGAGACAGATACTGAAATAGATAGTGAGATAGATGAATCAAATGACTGAAGAAGATATAAAAATAATAACAAAGGAAGAATATTTAAATAACGAAGGAACAGAACAAAAGATAATATTTGACAGTAATATATTTGATGAAATAAAAGGAAAAGAGTTAGATTTAAGTGTAGAAAAAATATTTAAAATACCAACAATAAAAAATATTTTTAGTAGGAAAAAAGATGAATATTATGTAGTATGCCAAAAAGAACATGTAATAGACTGTAGATATGCAAAAGGAAAAGCTCGTATACCACTAGTACCAAAAAGGATAATTAATAAAGAAATAAATGATATAAAAAGTAAAGGAGATCCAATAAAATATGTACACCTCGGAGGTACAGAAATATTAATAAAAGCATGTTTTAGAGAAGGAATAGATACACCGATAGAATTATATTTAGCAGATGATAGAATTATAAAACCTATAGAAAAAAGCATAATAACTGCCGTAAAAGGAAATTTAATATACCAAAAATTTAAATTTATAATAAGTGCAAATTATTCAGTAGCAGTAACAGATAGGAATATAGATAAATCATTAGTATTATATTGGAAGATATCAGGAATAGAATTAACCCCAGGAAGTAAAATATTTACAGCGAGATGTAAAAATTTATATGTATTAACAACAAAACACAAAATAACAGGGAAAAATAAGATTAATAAAATACAAATAGATAGCCCATTTGAGCAAATTGTAAAAACAATAGATTATAATGACTATAGCTATAGAGACATAGATATAGAAGAAAATTTAGACATAGTAAATGATAGAATAAGTACAACGAAAAGAATAGCTAATGAAAAACCAGAGTCATCGAGCTCATCAAAAAGAACAAGTTATGAAACAAATTCAATAAGTAATTTAAACCAATATTACATAACAGGAAAAATAAATGAAAAAGAACATTTAATACTATTAAACACAGGACAAGAAGAAAATTATATAGCAAAATATCTAGTAAAAAATGAAGAAATAAAAACTAATAATGATATATGCCCAGATCTACCGAGAAGTTTAATAAATAATAAAGATATAGTAGAAAAAGAAATAATAATAGGAGGAATTAGAAAAATAAAAATAGAATTTGAGGTAAAAGAAGAAATACAAAAAGCAGATATAATATTAGGAATAAAATGGTTAGAACAAGTAAAACCATATAATATAGAACATACACAATTAGCCATAACATATAATAGGGAAAGATTATTCTTAAGAAGAGCCTTAACATAAAATGAAAATATATGTATTAATGAAGATAGTAGTGGAAGGATATTACAGTAGATATTATACGCCTATGATAGATACAGGAGCAGAAGCTAATTTATGTAGATATAATTGCTTACCAGAAAGTAAATGGGATAAATTAAAAATACCAATAGTAGTTAAAGGATTTAATAATGAAGGAAACTTAATTACTTATAAAGCTAGGAACGTAAAAGCACAAATATGAGATAAGATATTGACAATAGAAGAAATTTATAATTATGAATTAACATCAAAAGATATACTTTTAGGAATGCCATTTTTAGATAAACTATACCCACATATAATAACTAGAAACGATTGGTGGTTCACAACACCATGTAAACAAAAAGAAAGAGCAAAACGAGTTAATAATAAAATAAGAAAGAAAACTGATTGGATAAAAGGAAGTGAAAAAATTACACAAAAGTTAGAAAATATAAAAAACGCTGAAGATACAATAGAATTAGTAGTATTCTCTATAAATAAAACAGAAATAACTATATTTTCAATAAATAAGATAGAAATAGTTAAGAAAAAACTAGAACAATTATATAGCGAAGATCCATTAAAAGGATGGGAAAAACATAAAACTACCATAAAAATTGAATTAATCGATAAAAATAGTATAATAACCCAAAAACCATTAACATACAATTTTGATGATTTAAAAGAATTTAAAATGCATATAGATGAATTATTAGAAAAACAATATATACAAAAAAGTAATAGTAAACATAATAGTCCAGCATTTATAGTAAATAAGCATAGTGAACAAAAAAGAGGAAAAAGTAGAATGGTTATTGATTATAGAAATTTAAATGCAAAAACTATAACATATAATTATCCGATACCAAATAAGATAGTAAAAATAAGACAAATCCAAGGATATAATTATTTTAGTAAATTCGATTGTAAATCAGGATTTTACCATCTAAAGTTAGAAGAAGAATCTAAAGAATTAACCGCATTTACGGTACCACAAGGATTTTACGAATGGAATGTATTACCATTTGGATATAAAAATGCACCAGGTAGATATCAACATTTTATGGATAATTATTTTAAACAATTACCTAATTGCATAGTATACATAGATGATATATTATTATATACAAAGACTAAAGAAGAACATATAAAATTATTAGAACAATTTACAGATATAATAGAAAATTCAGGAATAAGTCTAAGTGAAAAGAAAGCCGAAATTATGAAAAACCAGATAGAATTTTTAGGAATACAAATAGATAAAAGTGGAGTAAAAATGCAACAACATATAGTACAAAAAATAATAAATTCGAAAGAAGAATTAGATACAAAAAAGAAATTACAATCCTTTTTAGGATTAGTAAACCAAGTAAGAGAATATATTCCAAAATTAGCAGAAAACCTAAAACCACTACAGAAAAAATTAAAAAAGGATATAGAATATAATTATAATGAAGAAGATAAAAAACAAGTTCAAAAAATAAAATTACTTTGCAAGGATTTACCAAAATTACAATTTCCGGATGAAAATAGAAAATTTACATATATAGTAGAAGCAGATGCCAGTGAATATAGTTACGGAGGAGTACTTAAATATATGTATGAAGCAGAAAAAATAGAACACCATTGTAGATACTACTCAGGTACGTTCAACGAGACAGAAATAAAATGGGAAATAAATAGGAAAGAATTATGTTCATTATATAAATGTTTATTAGAATTTGAGCCATATATTGTATATAACAAATTTATTGTGCGAACAGATAATACACAGGTACGCTGGTGGCTAACAAAGAAAATACAAAATTCAGCTACAACAAAAGAGATTCGGAGACTAGTTTTAAATATATTAAATTTTACATTTATAATAGAAGTAATCAGTACTAACAAAAATGTTATTGCAAATTACATATCAAGACAAAGCTACACAAACTGAAATGATAGAAGAAAATATACATGAAAAGATACTCAACGCCCTGACTACTCTTTCATTGAAAGTGGACAGTATGGGTACTGAGATAGTAAAGATGGGGACTGAGATAGAAACACTAAAGCTAAAGACTAGTGAAGATAAACTGAAGTCTATAGCTATGAATCAGCTAACTCAGCAATGCGCAGAGCTATGTCGATCGGAAGACAATAAAATTCCAGAGCTAGAAAGAGATGTTGGGATACTCCATAAAACCCATAACGTTTATCAATCTACTTCTGCAGGTACAAGCAAAGGAGTTAGAAAAAATATGAACCTAAACAAGCTATTTGACAAACCATATACACCAAATACATCAAAAGACCCCATGTTTACACCCCCACAAGTTACCACATATCGAGATAGCCTAAACCAAGACAAAAAGACATATAACTACACAGCCCGCACATATATAGAAAATATCTACAACGTACAAACTTTCTTAAATAGCAACCCAAAAGCTACAAATATCCAAGAACCAGATACGAACTATATAACCCATAAATTAACCGGATACAACAAGCTAATTGCCTTACCAAAAACTAAACCAAGCTTAGTTAAAACTTGCTACGAATATGGATTACTTAGTACCGTATATACCACGGACGGAACTGAGATATCTACTATACCCGAGATATATGAAGCATTTACCACATTTAAAAGAATAACCAAAGGTACTTTATTTTTTATAAAAATCTACACGGCACCAGCAGAGATATTATTTGACGAAGTTAAGAAACCTATACAAGTTGTAAAAATAGGAATGACACGAGATATGATTATACCACAAGATATTGGTACACAGCCAGAGATACCCAGAATTGAGATACCAAAATTTTATGCGAACAAAAGAGTTATCGGACTATCTACAATTTTACAAGAGCTAGCAAACACATATTGTAACCAAAATCCTATATGGAGTTATTATTCAAGAAATCATGTATTAATATATTCGAATTCAAAAGAGCTACGAGAAACAGATATGGAGACTATTAGGCAATGGATTATGACGTTGCTTAAACCAGAGACAGAACCTATCGCCAGAGCTATTAGAGAAAAATTTATTTCAGAAGAATTATTGACCAGATATTGCAAAACTATTGGACACAAATACCCAGACCACAGATGTTCAAAATGTAATGGAGGAGATAATGACGTCCCAGCAGTGCAGCTAGAATAAAAGAAAATAAGGACGACAGCTGGAAAGATAAGACCGGAGCAATAATGGAGATACAGTAAATCTAACAAAAACCATGGAAACAAGATATTTTTAAAAAGTTACGTAAAGTCTTTAAATTATTGTATAAAGTCTTTAGGAATTATTGTACTTTACTATTGATAAGAAGACTTTTCTTGTTTTAGCTAGGTAGTAGGCTTTTATAGCCTTTAAGACTTTTTTACCTTTTTTGTTTTTTAGCTTTAGGATTCTTATCTTTTAGGACACATGTAAAATACTTAGAAAAATTTGTAAAGTTTGCTTCACTTATAAATAAGAAAAAAGAAGGCATTACGAAGGTAAGCCTTCTCACCTTCAAGCAAAAATTCTCTCCGACCAAAAATACTTTTGCCTAGTTAATTAAATATATACACTGCAATGGAAAAATCTATGGAACAACAAACCTCAGAAATATCAAAGCTACCGGAACAGGTATATCTATTTACGATTATGAATAGCTAAATTCATAATTCCCGACAATCATGATATGATAAAATAAATTCATATTAGTTACTTTATAGTAGAATTATTCAAAAAATAATATGTTAAGAAGTTTATTAGCAAAGTGGAAACGGAGAAAAATTCCAAGGAACTATGTCATCCTAAAGGTGAAACCAATGAGGCAAGAAGCCATGTCGGGAAGTAACCAAAGTCGAGGTGCTGTTTAAGGGAAAAGTATCCGAATTACCATGCTAGTAGTGACCGAAGAACATGTTATTTAAGAATACTCTAGTATATAGTAATCTGAGATGACTATATTTTATTATGTATATGGTTGAAGGGAATATTTTGAAAAAAGCAATTTTATGATAATGAATGATAATATATCTGATGTCATGGTAGATAAATTCAAGATACTTATTTTGTATGTACTTAGAAATATAGATATTGCAAATATAAGAAAAATTATATTAGAAAAAGCATATGGAAAAAATTATACGGATAGAATAAATTATATACCACACATACCTAACTACTCTTATAAATATTTATTATGTTGAAATTACGTAGGATTTTTAAAGATACGCAAAAAATACAGTTACTAGAAAAACAGATAAAAATAAATATAGCCAAATACATGGAAAATAAAAAATATATAAAATCTCTTAATAAAAATATGCAAAAACTACTAAGTCTAAAACAAATAGCTATAAAATATCAATTTTAAAAAATAGCCCATTTAGACTACCTTAGAGTTTTAATCTTATATATACTTAAAGATATTGAAATAATAGATATTAAGAAAATGATATTAGAAGAAGTAATAAACTACGAAATTGAAATGATAAATGCCACAGCACAAATATACGAAGACATTTACCCAGAAGGATATTATTCAGACCAAGATTGTGGATGTTAGAATATATTAGAAAAACTAGAGAAAACCAAGATAATCTAAATAACGAAGTTAATTATAGAAACCATATTAGAAAAATAATGGAAGATCTAAAAGAAAAGTTAATATGGATAGAAAAAACCTTAGAAAATTTAGAAAAAAGTACATGTAACAGTTTATATAATATAAAAAACTCACTACGAGAAGAACAACACAAAATAATAAATGACATAGAAAATCTAGAATTAGATATACACTACAGTACAGAAAGAATAAGTTATTACACAGAAATTTGTAACTCAGCAGTTACTACAGGATAAAATAATAAACTAAAAATTAATGAATACATCTCACAAAAAGAATAACCACGCACAAAAAAGAATAGA
This sequence comes from Capsicum baccatum var. pendulum, assembly GCA_030864225.1. Classification (NCBI taxonomy): domain Eukaryota; kingdom Viridiplantae; phylum Streptophyta; class Magnoliopsida; order Solanales; family Solanaceae; genus Capsicum; species Capsicum baccatum. Next base: position 237,436,731 of record CM061555.1, read on the forward strand.
TTCATCATCTATTGATAAATCTATTTATCAGCTTAGTTATCATAGATTCATCATCTATTGATAAATCTATTTATCAGCTTAGTTATCATCACCCCCCTACAAATGGTATCAGAGCCCAGTAATTTCAAAGATACGGAAGTGATCTACGTGTTAGAAGATTTAGTTAAAATATAGCTATGTTGGAATTAGTTAACTAACTTAACTAATTTAACTAATTCCAACATAGCTATATTTTAACTAAATCTTCTAACACGTATATCACTTCCGTATCTTTGAAATTACTGGGCTCTGATACCATTTGTAGGGGGGTGATGATAACTAAGCTGATAAATAGATTTATAAATAGATGATGAATCTATTCTTTTTTGTGCGTGGTTATTTCTTAGATTTTGTTTTAATAAGTTATTCTTTTTGTGAGATGTATTCATTAATTTTTAGTTTATTATTTTATCCTGTAGTAACTGCTGAGTTACAAATTTCTGTGTAATAACTTATTCTTTCTGTACTGTAGTGTATATCTAATTCTAGATTTTCTATGTCATTTATTATTTTGTGTTGTTCTTCTCGTAGTGAGTTTTTTATATTATATAAACTGTTACATGTACTTTTTTCTAAATTTTCTAAGGTTTTTTCTATCCATATTAAATTTTCTTTTAGATCTTCCATTATTTTTCTAATATGGTTTCTATAATTAACTTCGTTATTTAGATTATCTTGGTTTTCTCTAGTTTTTCTAATATATTCTAACATCCACAATCTTGGTCTGAATAATATCCTTCTGGGTAAATGTCTTCGTATATTTGTGCTGTGGCATTTATCATTTCAATTTCGTAGTTTATTACTTCTGCTAATATCATTTTCTTAATATCTATTATTTCAATATCTTTAAGTATATATAAGATTAAACTCTAAGGTAGTCTAAATGGGCTATTTTTTAAAATTGATATTTTATAGCTATTTGTTTTAGACTTAGTAGCTTTTGCATATTTTTATTAAGAAATTTTATATATTTTTTATTTTCCATGTATTTGTCTATATTTATTTTTATCTGTTTTTCTAGTAACTGTACTTTTTGCGTATCTTTAAAAATCCTACGTAATTTCAACATAATAAATATTTATAAGAGTAGTTAGGTATGTGTGGTATATAATTTATTCTATCCGTATAATTTTTTCCATATGCTTTTTCTAATATAATTTTTCTTATATCTGCAATATCTATATTTCTAAGTACATATAAAATAAGTATCTTGAATTTATCTACCATGACAGCAGATATATTATCATTCATTATCATAAAATTGCTTTCTTCAAAATATTCCCTTCAACCATATACATAATAAAATATAGTCATCTCAGATTACTATATACTAGATTATTCTTAAATAACATGTTCTTCGGTCACTACTAGCATGGTAATTCGGATACTTTTCCCTTAAACAGCGCCTCGACTTTGGTTACTCCCCGCCACGGCTTCTTGCCTCATTGGTTTCACCTTTAGGATGGCATAGTTCCTTGGGATTTTTCTCCGTTTCCACTTTGCTAATAAACTTCTTAACATATTATTTTTTGAATAATTCTACTATAAAGTAACTAATATGAATTTATTTTATCATATCATGATTGTCGGGAATTATGAATTTAGCTATTCATAATCGTAAATAGATATACCTGTTCCGGTAGCTTTGATATTTCTGAGGTTTGTTGTTCCATAGATTTTTCCATTGCAGTGTATATATTTAATTAACTAGGCAAAAGTATTTTTGGTCGGAGAGAATTTTTGCTTGAAGGTGAGAAGGCTTACCTTCGTAATGCCTTCTTTCTTCTTATTTATAAGTGAAGCAAACTTTACAAATTTTTCTAAGTATTTTACATGTGTCCTAAAAGATAAGAATCCTAAAGCTAAAAAACAAAAAAGGTAAAAAAGTCTTAAAGGCTATAAAGCCTACTACCTAGCTAAAACAAGAAAAGTCTTCTTATCAATAGTAAAGTACAATAATTCCTAAAGACTTTATACAATAATTTAAAGACTTTACGTAACTTTTTTAAAATATCTTGTTTCCATGGTTTTTGTTAGATTTACTGTATCTCCATTATTGCTCCGGTCTTATCTTTCCAGCTGTCGTCCTTATTTTCTTTTATTCTAGCTGCACTGCTGGGACGTCATTATCTCCTCCATTACATTTTGAACATCTATGGTCTGGGTATTTGTGTCCAATAGTTTTGCAATATCTGGTCAATAATTCTTCTGAAATAAATTTTTCTCTAATAGCTCTGGCGATAGGTTCTGTCTCTGGTTTAAGCAACGTCATAATCCATTGCCTAATAGTCTCCATATCTGTTTCTCGTAGCTCTTTTGAATTCGAATATATTAATACATGATTTCTTGAATAATAACTCCATATAGGATTTTGGTTACAATATGTGTTTGCTAGCTCTTGTAAAATTGTAGATAGTCCGATAACTCTTTTGTTCGCATAAAATTTCGGTATCTCAATTCTGGGTATCTCTGGCTGTGTACCAATATCTTGTGGTATAATCATATCTCGTGTCATTCCTATTTTTACAACTTGTATAGGTTTCTTAACTTCGTCAAATAATATCTCTGCTGGTGCCGTGTAGATTTTTATAAAAAATAAAGTACCTTTGGTTATTCTTTTAAATGTGGTAAATGCTTCATATATCTCGGGTATAGTGGATATCTCAGCTCCGTCCGTGGTATATACGGTACTAAGTAATCCATATTCGTAGCAAGTTTTAACTAAGCTTGGTTTAGTTTTTGGTAAGGCAATTAGCTTGTTGTATCCGGTTAATTTATGGGTTATATAGTTCGTATCTGGTTCTTGGATATTTGTAGCTTTTGGGTTGCTATTTAAGAAAGTTTGTACGTTGTAGATATTTTCTATATATGTGCGGGCTGTGTAGTTATATGTCTTTTTGTCTTGGTTTAGGCTATCTCGATATGTGGTAACTTGTGGGGGTGTAAACATGGGGTCTTTTGATGTATTTGGTGTATATGGTTTGTCAAATAGCTTGTTTAGGTTCATATTTTTTCTAACTCCTTTGCTTGTACCTGCAGAAGTAGATTGATAAACGTTATGGGTTTTATGGAGTATCCCAACATCTCTTTCTAGCTCTGGAATTTTATTGTCTTCCGATCGACATAGCTCTGCGCATTGCTGAGTTAGCTGATTCATAGCTATAGACTTCAGTTTATCTTCACTAGTCTTTAGCTTTAGTGTTTCTATCTCAGTCCCCATCTTTACTATCTCAGTACCCATACTGTCCACTTTCAATGAAAGAGTAGTCAGGGCGTTGAGTATCTTTTCATGTATATTTTCTTCTATCATTTCAGTTTGTGTAGCTTTGTCTTGATATGTAATTTGCAATAACATTTTTGTTAGTACTGATTACTTCTATTATAAATGTAAAATTTAATATATTTAAAACTAGTCTCCGAATCTCTTTTGTTGTAGCTGAATTTTGTATTTTCTTTGTTAGCCACCAGCGTACCTGTGTATTATCTGTTCGCACAATAAATTTGTTATATACAATATATGGCTCAAATTCTAATAAACATTTATATAATGAACATAATTCTTTCCTATTTATTTCCCATTTTATTTCTGTCTCGTTGAACGTACCTGAGTAGTATCTACAATGGTGTTCTATTTTTTCTGCTTCATACATATATTTAAGTACTCCTCCGTAACTATATTCACTGGCATCTGCTTCTACTATATATGTAAATTTTCTATTTTCATCCGGAAATTGTAATTTTGGTAAATCCTTGCAAAGTAATTTTATTTTTTGAACTTGTTTTTTATCTTCTTCATTATAATTATATTCTATATCCTTTTTTAATTTTTTCTGTAGTGGTTTTAGGTTTTCTGCTAATTTTGGAATATATTCTCTTACTTGGTTTACTAATCCTAAAAAGGATTGTAATTTCTTTTTTGTATCTAATTCTTCTTTCGAATTTATTATTTTTTGTACTATATGTTGTTGCATTTTTACTCCACTTTTATCTATTTGTATTCCTAAAAATTCTATCTGGTTTTTCATAATTTCGGCTTTCTTTTCACTTAGACTTATTCCTGAATTTTCTATTATATCTGTAAATTGTTCTAATAATTTTATATGTTCTTCTTTAGTCTTTGTATATAATAATATATCATCTATGTATACTATGCAATTAGGTAATTGTTTAAAATAATTATCCATAAAATGTTGATATCTACCTGGTGCATTTTTATATCCAAATGGTAATACATTCCATTCGTAAAATCCTTGTGGTACCGTAAATGCGGTTAATTCTTTAGATTCTTCTTCTAACTTTAGATGGTAAAATCCTGATTTACAATCGAATTTACTAAAATAATTATATCCTTGGATTTGTCTTATTTTTACTATCTTATTTGGTATCGGATAATTATATGTTATAGTTTTTGCATTTAAATTTCTATAATCAATAACCATTCTACTTTTTCCTCTTTTTTGTTCACTATGCTTATTTACTATAAATGCTGGACTATTATGTTTACTATTACTTTTTTGTATATATTGTTTTTCTAATAATTCATCTATATGCATTTTAAATTCTTTTAAATCATCAAAATTGTATGTTAATGGTTTTTGGGTTATTATACTATTTTTATCGATTAATTCAATTTTTATGGTAGTTTTATGTTTTTCCCATCCTTTTAATGGATCTTCGCTATATAATTGTTCTAGTTTTTTCTTAACTATTTCTATCTTATTTATTGAAAATATAGTTATTTCTGTTTTATTTATAGAGAATACTACTAATTCTATTGTATCTTCAGCGTTTTTTATATTTTCTAACTTTTGTGTAATTTTTTCACTTCCTTTTATCCAATCAGTTTTCTTTCTTATTTTATTATTAACTCGTTTTGCTCTTTCTTTTTGTTTACATGGTGTTGTGAACCACCAATCGTTTCTAGTTATTATATGTGGGTATAGTTTATCTAAAAATGGCATTCCTAAAAGTATATCTTTTGATGTTAATTCATAATTATAAATTTCTTCTATTGTCAATATCTTATCTCATATTTGTGCTTTTACGTTCCTAGCTTTATAAGTAATTAAGTTTCCTTCATTATTAAATCCTTTAACTACTATTGGTATTTTTAATTTATCCCATTTACTTTCTGGTAAGCAATTATATCTACATAAATTAGCTTCTGCTCCTGTATCTATCATAGGCGTATAATATCTACTGTAATATCCTTCCACTACTATCTTCATTAATACATATATTTTCATTTTATGTTAAGGCTCTTCTTAAGAATAATCTTTCCCTATTATATGTTATGGCTAATTGTGTATGTTCTATATTATATGGTTTTACTTGTTCTAACCATTTTATTCCTAATATTATATCTGCTTTTTGTATTTCTTCTTTTACCTCAAATTCTATTTTTATTTTTCTAATTCCTCCTATTATTATTTCTTTTTCTACTATATCTTTATTATTTATTAAACTTCTCGGTAGATCTGGGCATATATCATTATTAGTTTTTATTTCTTCATTTTTTACTAGATATTTTGCTATATAATTTTCTTCTTGTCCTGTGTTTAATAGTATTAAATGTTCTTTTTCATTTATTTTTCCTGTTATGTAATATTGGTTTAAATTACTTATTGAATTTGTTTCATAACTTGTTCTTTTTGATGAGCTCGATGACTCTGGTTTTTCATTAGCTATTCTTTTCGTTGTACTTATTCTATCATTTACTATGTCTAAATTTTCTTCTATATCTATGTCTCTATAGCTATAGTCATTATAATCTATTGTTTTTACAATTTGCTCAAATGGGCTATCTATTTGTATTTTATTAATCTTATTTTTCCCTGTTATTTTGTGTTTTGTTGTTAATACATATAAATTTTTACATCTCGCTGTAAATATTTTACTTCCTGGGGTTAATTCTATTCCTGATATCTTCCAATATAATACTAATGATTTATCTATATTCCTATCTGTTACTGCTACTGAATAATTTGCACTTATTATAAATTTAAATTTTTGGTATATTAAATTTCCTTTTACGGCAGTTATTATGCTTTTTTCTATAGGTTTTATAATTCTATCATCTGCTAAATATAATTCTATCGGTGTATCTATTCCTTCTCTAAAACATGCTTTTATTAATATTTCTGTACCTCCGAGGTGTACATATTTTATTGGATCTCCTTTACTTTTTATATCATTTATTTCTTTATTAATTATCCTTTTTGTTACTAGTGGTATACGAGCTTTTCCTTTTGCATATCTACAGTCTATTACATGTTCTTTTTGGCATACTACATAATATTCATCTTTTTTCCTACTAAAAATATTTTTTATTGTTGGTATTTTAAATATTTTTTCTACACTTAAATCTAACTCTTTTCCTTTTATTTCATCAAATATATTACTGTCAAATATTATCTTTTGTTCTGTTCCTTCGTCATTTAAATATTCTTCCTTTGTTATTATTTTTATATCTTCTTCAGTCATTTGATTCATCTATCTCACTATCTATTTCAGTATCTGTCTCGTTTTCTGAAATTTCATATATACTGTCTTCACTTTCTAATTCATAATCTATTTGCATATATTCTGTATTTTCTATTTTTATTTCGGATATTTGTTTATTTTTTGGATTTTTGGGTAATTTACAATCTCTAGCTAAATGTCCTAACTTTCCACAATTATAACAAGTACATTCTTTTATAGATTTTTTCTTTCTATATGGTCTTTTATTTTTGTAATTTTTTACATAATATCTTTTTCTTGGTTTCTTATATTTATATTTTGATTTTTTATATTTCTTATATGTCTTATGTCTTTTTCTTTTCTTATAATATCTTTCTTCGCATCCAAATTGAGGTGCTATTTTATTTTTGCAACATGCTAAATTTCTTATTAATGTTTTTTCCATTTTTAATTCTTCTCTATATTTTTCACATAGCTTTCTATACCATTGTTGTAAAAATTTTATTCTAGCTCCTAATGTATCTACTATTTTTGCTTCTTCCCAACTTTTTATTATTTTTGAACTAAATGGTTCGGGTAATTTATTAAAATATAATTTTCTTATTTCTTTACTTTCTTCTATACTATATGCTCCTTTATAATAATATTCTTTAAATGCGCAAGTATATTCACATATTACATATTGTTAATTTTATCATTAAATTCCTGTTTATATCTTTTTCTTCATTTTGTTCTTCTTCTAATGTTGTCATACTACCAAATTCATCTTTTATAGTTGTTTCATATTTTTTCAATAATTCTATAGGTGTTAATTTAGTTGTTGTTGTTGTTGCTCCTTCCATAGGTTTATTAGCTCTTAATACTTTCTTACTATTTTCAGTTAAATTTGTAAACCATAATTTTACTGATCCTATTAGTGTTTTTTCTATGTATTCTGGTGCATCTGTTATGTTTATATTATTATCTAATAATTGTTTTGTCATATATTCTATCCATAATTGTATTGTTTTTTCTGTATCTATTACACAGTCTAGATCTAAAAAGTTATAATTTTTATTAACTATTTGTTTTGGTATCCATTTGTTATATTCATTATATCTTTTAAATTTATTTTTGTAATATATAGGTTTTCTTATTTCTGTTGTTTTGGGTATTAGATTTTCATCTTCTTTTTTGTCAAGAGTATTTATTTCTGTATTATTATTTTCCAAATTTTCTTGATTAATTCTTTCTTGTTTTTCGTTAATTTCTAAATCTTTTATATTTGTTAATATTTCCGTATATGTTTCACTATCTTCTGAATCATAATTATCCGTTTCTTCTACCTCTATATTATTTATTTCTAATTTTTCTTTAAATTGATTTATCTCGTTTATTAATTTTTGTTCTTTATCTATTTCTTCTTTTTCTTTTTGTCTTTGTTCGTATAAATCTTTTAATATTTGTAATTCTTTTTCTAATTCAGCAATTCTACTATTTTTAGTTTCTTCTATTTTTCGTATTTCTTCCGTAGTTTGTTGTTTAATTTTTTCTATTTCCTTTTTTCTATCTATTTCTTTCTCTATTCTTACCATTGCTGTTAATTTATCTTCTAATTTTAATTCTTATTTTTCTAACATTAGATATAAATGTTCTCCTATTTTCTTATATCTTCTTCCTAAATTAGAAAATACTATTTTTATTTTTGATCCTTCGTGATTTTCATATATTTTTTCATCTATTATAAATTCTTCTTTATTCATTTTATTGTGAATAGTTCATGTTGATATATATATTCTAAACTGTCTATTTGAGATTCTAATTTTGATATTTCATCTTTTTGTATTTTTATTGAATTTTTACTAATTCCGGCAAATATATTGTAATGTAATCTTTCTTTTCTTATTTTTAATTCTTTACGTTTTTCAGAGATAAATTGTTTTACTTCTTTGTATTTTTGCTCTTTATTCATTTGAATTATATTTATAATATTTTGGTGGATATCTAAATCTAATTTTATCATAATTAGGTGGTATATGTCTCATTCTTCTAGATTTTAAATGGATTATTAATTTTGCTTCAATACTAGATATTAATGTAATTAAATAGGCCAATCTTTGTGGATTTTCTTTTGTTTTATTTAGACTTATATATTCTGAATAATTACTAACTAACGATTCTTTAATTTTTCTAAAAGCTTTTCTATTTTTAAATGGTCTTCTCATAATTAATTTAATAAATAACTAAATCTAACTTTACTAAATTTAAATCTAACTTAACTAATTTAACTAATTCCAACATAGCTATATTTTAACTAAATCTTCTAACACGTATATCACTTCTGTATCTTTGAAATTACTGGGCTTTGATACCATTTGTAGGGGGGTGATGATAACTAAGCTGATAAATAGATTTATAAAGAGAATCTTCTCCTCAAGGTTCTAAGTAGTTGAATCTTGGAGCTTCAATGGAGTAATTTGTTGATTGAGTTGTCCTCTACAACGTTTGAGCAATGAAATATGAAACACCGGGTGAATGCGAGCATCCTCAGGTAGTTGGAGTTTATATGCCACCAACCCAATTCACTTGAGCACGTTGTACGGGCCAGAGTATTTCCTACTTAGTTTATGTTGGTGGTTACTTCATAAGGATTGTTCTTTATATGGTTGCAGCTTCACAAAGACCCAGACACCTTCTTCAAAATGATCCTCAATGTTGACACCCAATTTTGACTCTCCATACCTAAAATTAACACATTTAGGTTGCCTGATTGTTAAATGGCACAATATGCAATTTTTCACATATTTTTTGCAATTGTTAATAAATTATTGATAATCATCATTATTTTAGAATTTTTACTCATTTATTTTCATATCATAATTTTACATGATTTATTTATAATTATCTTTAATTTCATAAATTTTAAAGTTTTCATCAGTTTATTATTATTTTAATATTTTTGCACAGTACTTTACATACGTACACAATATAGCACTGTATATTTTACTGCACAGTATAGTTTTAATTATTTATAGCATAATATATTTTTTCAAGATAATTATATTTTTTATTTTTTATTGATATCTTTTTTTGTGTTTATACATTGGAATTCATTATTTTATATGTTATTTAATACGACCTACAAAAGTGAGTTGATTTAGTTATTATAATACACAGAATAATAAATTAATCAAATCAAGGTCTCCTCACTTTTTAAATTTTTTGATTTTATATTCACCTACTATCCCTAATTTAAGAGACTTATTGAAAAAAAAAATAGATATGAATATTATTTTTTATTATTTTTCCTTTTTTAAATATTCCACCCACGCACTACACACAAAATACAAGCACATACGCACAAAATCAGTGGACCTTTCTTTTCTCTCTTCTCTTCGGTGAGCTATGGCCGAATTTCGGCGAACCACCACGCACCACCACCCCTCTCTCCCTTCTATCCTCTTCTTCCATCTCCGGCGAGCTCTAGCCCAAACTACCGGTGCCGCCCTCCTTTTTTGCATTTCCGGCGAATCCCCCCAGTGACAAACCACCAGATCTGTCCGGAGCTTTGTGTATCCGGCGTTGCTTCGGTGAAAGTCGTTAAAGCAACGCCGGTAATTACCATTGCTTCAACTTTTACTTCTGATGAACTGCGTCTCATTAAGTTTGTATGTTGTGGGCTTTGTTTCACACGGATCTGGCAGACAAGATGTCGTATCCGATGACCTCTTCTCTGATACATATTTGTATATGTTGTAATTATTATCTTGATCTATTTGTTGTTGTTCATTATATCATTTTTTTTTTAATCTTTAGCAGATTTGTGATTTGTTCGGGTATTTTCGTTGTTACTTTGCTGGTATCATAGCTGTTATTGCCTTTATTTTGGTTGTTACTTTGCTGGTGTCATAGCAGTTATTACCTTTATTTTGGTTGTTTCTTTGTTGGTATCATAGTTGTTATTGCTTTTGTTTTGGGTTTTTGCTATGCTAGTTTCATGGCTGCTGTTGTCTCTCTTTTGGGGCAATTACATTACATTTTTGTCCATATTAATTTTATTAAATTGATAACGAACAAATACTATGCTATTGGCCAATGAAATTATCTCTCCGACTAGATATTTGAGGTCATCCCATTATAAAAGACGGATATTGTATATATAAATACGTAATAAAATAAATAAATTTGGGCGATGATGAAATTTTTATAACAACGTAAAAGGTTTTTTTGGATGGCTAACAAATCAGCAACCACTTCGTATCCATGTTGTATCTTAAATCTAATTTGAGCCCATTTTTTAGCAAAAAAATATATTTTTAAATACATATATACACATACCTTTTAAATTTATTTTGATAATTATTTATTTATTACTAATATATTTATTACAAGTGTTTGTGTAGGTTCTCGGGAATACTCGTCGGGAATGATATTCAAAGAAGAGCTTGAATTTTTTTTGTATTTGTATTTTCTTTTATTCTTATCATTGTACGAATATCAATTATAGTGAAAATTTTATTTTTTGGGGCGTGGGGTGGGAATACTTTTATACAAATATTCATCGCGCGTTTAGGCAAATTTAAGCCGTTAACATTTTATATTAAAATTGATTCACATATTTAATCAAATAATTCATACTTTTATATTAAATTGTCTATATTATTTTAATACTCATTTTATAGTTTCATTTAAAATATTGATTTTTTTTTCTCTTTTAATAAACCTAAGTCTGGTCGGGAACCGCATTTGTGCATTTTGAAGGGTGTCTAACCCCTTCCCTTCGGAATAATTCGAACCCTTACCTAGAATCTAATTTGATTTCGTAGATTTAAATAAAGTCATACTTGTTAAATAAATAAATAGGTTTCCTATTTTTCCTTAAAAATTAGCTGGCAACTCTATACAAAATTAATTCTTTTTGAGTCCATAATGTCGTACTCGTTTTGACCTTAGGTAAAAATTGGGTATGACAGTTTGGCGACTCTGCTGGGGATTGAGAATGGCTCTAACCGTTATAGATTTAGGTAAATATTTATGTTTTTAGATATTGTTATTTGTTTCATACTAATTGTCTTGATTTATTTTGTTTATGTGGCATAAATTATTTATTTGTTTATCGCTTTATATAAATTGACATTCCGTTCATATTTTCTTCATTTTGAAAATTGATACTCACACATATTGTACACGCAGATTGTACAATTCTTTCGAATCATCTTATTTTAGAGAGCCCGCGCATGCGTGGGGTGAATGAGAGTTCTACTGTCGTGGGACTATGTGCCTTCTCATATGAGAAATCTAAGTATGTGTCTACCCACTCTTAGTCAACATGGGATATAGTTAAATAACACCATTTTAGGTGCATGCATCGTTAGTAACTTTATGTCCGAAGGATTCACGACCCAAGTGACGCATTATCATAGTGTTTGTATATATTTGAAGGATTATTGTGTCTGTACATATTTTTTTGCTCTAAATTGATTATAATTTAGTGAGAGGGTGTAGTCTAACCTTTGTTTTGCATAACGGATCAGTTAAAAATGCACCTTAGTAACATCGTCATTAGCTTCATATAGGTTTGAACTACGTTTTGACTCGATTCTTGTCCTGACAAGATACATAGGCAGCCCTGCATTAGAATTCGGTCTCTCCACTGTTTTAGAATAATTTCTCCTGCATTTAAATTGAGAAATTTTTTTGAAACAGTTCAAAGACGCTCTTCAAAAGTCCTCAAGAGTGCAAATCAATAGCTCATCAAATCCAAATCTCATTAACATTAGTGCTTAGTCGACCTACCTTAAGATCCTCACCGAATTTTTGTGCAAGAATACTTAGCTTCTTCTTTTGAATGTCGTAAACCATTAAATTTATGGTGTATCGATCCTCACTTTCAAAAGCAGAAGTTTAATATTTTTTCAGTTATAATAATACTGCAACTACAGCGAAATAATGTCATTATTCCTTTAATGTTTGACTTTTTCAATCTTGTCAGTATACTGAAGTTGTGTCAAAGCTCTCCCCATGCTTGATATTCATTCTTTCGATCATTTGATCAGTGCATTTTTAATGTTAAAAGCAGTTCATTCCCGATCGTCTTTCATATTATTTTTTAGGATGACCATCATTATTTTTACAATCATACATTGCACATACTAATTTGCAAATTTGCCTGAACTACGCAGACCTAATTCTTGTTTTCATAAGATACGTAGGCAACCCTCATTTGGATTCGGTCTCATTCTTTTCAAAATAAAAAAATAATAAAAATAAATTTTGACTTGGTTGTTACCGATACAGTTAGGAGTGTGCATGAGAAAGAACAAACTGGTATGATGAAAAGGACCGACTTCATGGTAAACCATAGATTCTTTTGGTACCTTTTATCATACCTGAGTAATGCTTGAAAATTCTCTTGCCTACATTTAAAACAAGAACGAAACTAACATCATTGTTTCATGTGCATTGTGTGGTTAGCTTTAGTTTAATTCATTATATTGCATTGTTTATCTAGAACTTGTTCTTAATGTCCATTGAGGTGAAATTCTGAGTTGCACTTGATTTAGGAAAGGATTGTAGGCCTTCTTTAGACCGATTGAGCCTTTCACAGCCCACTAAATGACATTAATCCCTAGCATTTCCTCTTTTGAGCCTAAAACCTTTTTTCTGAAAAACCGCATTTGAGCCTATACCTTTTTGAGTGTTTACGTGCACTATCTCTCTGTTGGACCTACCTCCTTGAGCGCACTAAATGCGTGCAAATTGCGGACAAATATTCAAGATCAAAAATATAAAATGCAAAGGATATATTTTCCAGATGAAAAAAAATGAAAAAATGACTTGAATAGGAGCAAAACCCCACCAGAAAAAAAGAGAAAAGAAAAAAAAGAACAAAAAATATATAATTTCTTTAAAAAAGGGCAAAAACTCCAACACAAAATAAAAAAAAAAAGTCGACACGAATACAAAACAAGGGACAATGAAGCGCAACAAAGAAGATCATGCGTCAAAGCACAACGACTGTTGAAAGCACAAATGCAGTGTAATGCTCATTGAGGAATTAGTTACTTTCATCCCAAATATTATCCTACCCACCCTCAAGCCTACATTACAAGACAATAACAAGTCCTACAGGATCCTATTTCAAGCGTTCTCACATTAGTGGATACTTACATGGAGGTCAAGCCTTTGGTATCACAATTGCATGTATTGAATTTCTTTCTGAGCGTGAGTGTATTTCTCTAGATGTCCCCAAATTTAAAAAGAAAAAAATATTCAAGTATGTACGAAATGGGGATTTCTTTTACACAAATATGTGCGAAATGAGACTTTTTTTCTAGAGAGGGCACTTGAAGCAGGATGATGGGCATAACTCAAAACATTTGCTTGAAGCAACACAAAAAATCTGGTCGATACTTAAGCGTGTTTGAGGTACCACTTAAAACTATAGGAGTTACCTTGAAGTCGATCTCAGTTAGCTGGGAAGAAAATAGGGAAATTCTTATGTACACTATTAATTATTAGTACCAACTGAAGTCAAGACACGGTCGTGTTTTCTTCATCTTTCAGCATTTTTTATCGAGAAAATTTTATTTCCTTTTTTCCAAGACTCCCACTTTCGCATACAAACATTTTTTTTACCTTTCATTCAAGGTATCTATTTTTACATACATACATTTTTTACTTTTCATGCAAGGCGCACAGTTTTGAAATACGGGCATTTGCATCAGTTTTGAAATACGGGCATTTGACTTTTTTTCAAGCATATACCTTCAAATACCGAAATTTTGTTTTTAAGCCAAGCACCCATTTTTCAGTATTTTTTACATTTTTTATAGTCTTGCCAATCGAGAGGTTATTACATTTCTTCTGTCAATATAGAGCTTCTTACATTTCAATAGCCTCGTCACTCGAAAGGCTATTAGATTTTAGTCACTTCACTAGTTGAGGGCCTTAGTCTTCGTAGACAATTGAAGACATCAAACAACTTTTCAAGATTTTTTTAATCTCAAAGAGATGGTATTAGCCATAAATCATACACTGGGGCAAAATTTTAAAAAATCGCCATCAAATGTACCCTATTTTTTTTATTTCGAACTACATTGACCTGATTCTCATGACATTTGAGATATGTAGGAAACGCTATGCAGAGTTCGGTCATCAAAACCTCATAATCATTCTTTCTCCCCAGCAAGTACACAATCTTACACCCCCAGCATTCCACAGCTCGATACTGGGACAATTTTGAAAGAAACATTAAAAATATGTGAACACTTTCATTTTCAAATAATTCTTTGCTCAATAATCATTTTTACATGGGTCTGTCCACCCTAAAATAGAATAAATTGGGTCGGTCTTCCCTCCAAAAGATAGTTATCCATGTTTGCTTGCCTTTACTTGCATATATCGCACTGCATTTATTTCTATTACATTACATGTTATCTTTGCCTTTATTTGCATGCATCGCAATGCATTTATTTTAACGTTTAAGCATCACATGTTATCTTTGTCTTTACTTGCACGTACTGCACTGCATTTATTTTATATTTTAAGAACTATAGTCTATATTTTCCTTTACTTGCACGGATTACAATGCATTTATTTCATCATTTTAAGCACTGCATGTTATTTTTGTCTTTATTTGCACACATCGCAATGCATTTATGTTATCCTTTAAGCACTGCACGTTAGGTTTATCTTTACTTGCACTTCGCACTGAATTTATTTTATTATTTAAGCACTGCATGTCATCTTTGCCTTTACTGACTCATATCGCAATACAATTTATTATTTAAGCGCTGCATGCCTCGCAAATATCGCAATGCATTTATTTCACCATTTAAGCACTGTATGTCATCTTTGCTTTTGCTGCCGCATATCGCAATGCATTTATTTTCTTGTTTAAGCACTGTACGCTATCGGAAACAATCTCTCTACTTCTCTTGAGGTAGTGGTATGGTCTGTGTACACTCTACCCTCCCCAGACCCCACTAGGTGGGAATACCCTGGGTATGTTGTTGTTGTTGATGCACTGCACGCACATATCGCATTGCATTTATTTTATTATTTAAGCACTGGATGTCATCTTTTCCTTTACTGGAGCTTATCGCAATGCATTTATTTTTCTATTTAAGCACTACACGCATATATCACAATACATATATTTTATTATTTAAGCACTACAAGTCATCTTTGCCTTTACTGGCTCATATCGCAATGCATTTTGTTATTTAAGCACTGTATTCCTCGCAAATATCGCAATGAATTTATTTTATCATTTAAGCATCACATGTCATTCTTGCCCGTACTTATCATAATTTTGGCTCTCCATACTTAAAATTAACACATTTAGGCTCCTTGGTCGTTAAATGACACAATATGCAATTTTTCACATATTTTTTGCAATTGTCAATAAATTGTTGATAATTATCATTATTTTAGAATTTTTACTCATTTATTTTCATATTTGAATTTTACATAATTTATTGATAATTATCTTTAATTTCATAAATTCCTATCAGTTTATTATTATTTTAATATTTTTGCACAGTACTCTACATACGTACACAGCATAGCACTGTAATTTTTTACTACACAGTATAATTTTAATTATTTATAGCATAATATATTTTTTCAAGATAATTATATTTTTATTTATTATTTATAATATTTTGTATTTAACATCAACATTCATTATTTTATACAACAACAACAATAGACCCAGTGTATTCTTACAAAGTGAGGTTTGGAGAGGGTAAAATGTACGCAGTCCATACCACTACCTCCGAAGAGGTAGAGAGGTTGTTTCCGATAGACCCCCGGCTCAAGAATAAGAATAGTATACCAAGACCGTAATGAAACATGAGACATGGTGGATAACATAAACAAAAATAAGAGATAAGAGATAATAACAATAAATATCAGAGAATTCCAAAATAAGAGAAAATAGGAGCAATACGCAATAAATATAAGAAAACGGATACTCACCTAGTAGTGACATACTCTCACAATACCTAAGACACCCACCACACCCAAACTCTCCTAACCCCTAGCCACAACCCACACACTCACACTAACCTTCTACCCTAATCCACGACCTCCACACCTTCCTATCTAGGGTCATGTCCTCAGTAAGCTGAAGCATCTCCATGTCATGCCTAATCACCTCCCTCCATTATTTCTTTGGCCTACCTCTAAACCTTCTGAATCCATCCAAAGCTAGCCTCCCACACCTCCGAACAGGGGCATCCGTGCTCCTCCCCATCACATGCCCAAACCATCTCAACCTGCCTTCTTGCATCTTGTTCTCCACCGAAGCCACTCCCACCTTCTCTTGGATAATCTCATTCCTAACTTTATCCCCTCTAGTAAGACCACACATCTAATGCAACATTCTCATTTCCTATACTTTCAATCTTTGGATATGAGATTTCTTGACTAGCCAACACTCTGCTCCATACAGCATGGCCGAACGGACTGCCACTTTGTAGAGTTTTCCTTTAAGCTAAGGGGAACCTTATTATCACAACACTCCTGAGGTGAGCCTCCACTTCATCCAACCAGCTCTAATACGTTTAGAGACATCCTCGTCAATCTCTCAATTTCCCTGAATCATAGACCCAAGATATTTGAAACTATCCTTCTTACAAACATCTTGAGATTCTAACCTCATTATTACACCGTCCTCCTAACTCGAGTTACTAAACTTGCATTCCAAATACTCCGTCTTGGACCTACTCAACCTGAACCCCTTAGATTCAAGGGTTTGCCTCCAAACATCCAATTTCTCATTCACACCCCCCGTGACTCATCAATCAATACTACATCATCCGCAAATAACATACACCACGGTACCTCACCTTGAATACTTCACATCAACATGTCCATCACCAACGCAAATAGGAATGGGCTTATGGTCGAACCCTGGTGCAAACCTATCTCGATTGAAAAATGCCCTGAGTCTCTTTCCACCGTCCTCACCCGAGTCTTCCTTCCATCGTATATGTCTTTAATATCTCTGATATACGCCACTGTAACTTCTTTCACCTCCAGGAATCTCAAAAGAACCTCCGTAGGGACTTTGTCATACACTTTTTCCAGATCGATGAACACCATGTGCAAATCCCTCTTCCTTTCCCTATGCTGCTCCACCAGTCTTCTCACCAGGTGGATTGCCTCTGTCGTTGAGCGACCAGGAATAAAACCAAATTGATTCTACAAAATGGGCACGACACTCCTCAATCTTCGCTCAATCACCCTCTCCCAAATCTTCATAGTGTGACTCAACAACGTAATACCCCTATAGTTGTTGCAACTCTGAATGTCACCCTTATTTTTATTTAACGGAATCATCGTACTTTATCTCCAAGCCTCGGGAATTCTCCCAATTTTGAAAATGGAGTTGAACAAATCAGTCAACCACCTTAACCTGCCCCCCATCATACTTCCAAAAATCTACTGGAATCTCATCAGGCCCATTGCCCTACCACTCTGCATCCTATGAATAGCCTCTCTGACCTCCTCAACCTTAAAACATCTGCAGTAATTGAAGTCACGGCTCTTCTACGAGCGCTCTAACTCCCCTAAAACAATACCTCTATCCCCCTTCTCGTTTAAAAGTCTATAAAAATACTCCTGCCATCTCTTCATAATGTGAACATCCTCCATAAAAAATCTCACGTGATCGAGGTCACGACCCTTCTTCTCCCTAGCCTTAGGAAGCCTATACAACCTTTTTTCTCGACCTTTCTCCTCTAACCCCGTATATAAGCTCTCAAACGCTGCTGTCTTAGTAGCCGTAACTGCTAACTTAGCTTCTTTCCTTGCTACTTTGTAGTCCTACCTATTCACCTTCTTCTATTCTTCATCCTTACTCTTAATCAACTTAACATACGCCCCCTTCATAATTTTTATTTTCTTCTTAACTTATTCATTCTACCACCAGTCCTCTTTATGTCGTCCTGCCCAACCCCTCGATACCCCCAACACCTCTAGCTTTCTCTTTGATGCAGATGGCCTCCTTATCCCATATATCATCCACATCCCCTCTACACTCCCACACCTCTATTCCCTCCACCTTCTTCCTTATCTCCAACGCACTATCTGGCGTCAAGCCACCCACTTAGTTCTAGGTCGACTCTCTTCGACCTTACTCCTCTTGCTTTCTTGATACTTAAGTTCATCACCAAAATCCTATGCTGGGTCAAAAGATGCTCACTCGGAATGACTTTACAATCCTTACAAAGAACCCTATCCCCCTTCCTAAGCAGTAGGAAGTCAATTTGAGTCTTGGCTGTTGCACTTTGAAAGGTAATTAGGTGATCCTACTTTTCAGAAAGCTCGAATTCACAACCACCAGCCCAAAGGCCCTAGTAAAATCCAATAGAACAACCCCCTCACCATTTCTTTCACTGAAACCAAATACTCTATACACATCTTTATAACCACCCGGTAAAACCCCAATATGCCCATTGAAGTCCCTCACTATGATAATATTCTCAGAGCTAGGCACGTTTCTCACCACCTAGTCCAAAACCTCCCAAAAACATACTTTCACCTCCTCATCCAAGCCCACCTGTGGCGCATAAACACTACACACATGCAGCGTAAACCACCCAATGACCAATTTAATCATTGTCAGCCTATCACTGACCCTCTTAACCTCTACCACCTACCCTCTTAGCTCCTTATCCACTAAGATTCCCACTCTATTACGATGCCTCTCACTGCCTGAGTACCAAAACTTGTACCCATCCACATCCCTAGCCTTAGAACCTACCCACTTAGTTTCCTGAACATACACAATTTTAATCCTTCTCTTCTTAAGAATTTTCAACAACTCTATAGACTTACCCTGAAGGGTCCCTATGTTCTAAGACCCTACCCTCAACCTATCTCCTCTCGCCTCTCGCCTACCCCTTCCACCCCTCACCGGCATAGCCTGAATACTCGGCCTAGACCCTACACCCATCCTTGCACTCCTCTTTTCTCCCCTTCCAAAATTGCCCCAACCCCCAACCCCTTTAAACATGACCCTACTCTAATATCAACCCCCATAGCCACAACTCAAAAATCATAACAAAGCCCCAAACCCCCACAACCACTACTCAAAAATCATAACAAGGCCCCAAACCGACCAGCAGACAGACGGACAAACCAACAAAGCAACAATATGTAAACAGTAGGCAAACAACAGATATGCACCAGAACACACTACAGGGAAACAATAAAAAAACAACAATAAAACATAAACGGGGAAACAATAAAAAACAAACAATAAAGTGTAACTAAAGAAAAAAAGGTTGCCGGATTCACTAAAGCTTAATTAAAGAAAAAGGTTTGGATGTCACCAAAGTACTGTATTTGCTGGTTACGAAAGTGTTGATGTCAAAATAGGTTGCCAGAAAAGAGCTGCTGGAGAGGGCCGCCGGAAAATATCTCCAGAGTGTCTTCCTGTTGTTGCCAGAATCTGGTCACCGATCATCGTCGGACTAACTGTTTTAACCAGTTCTGATCGATGCTACACCCTGTGTCATCGCCGGAGTCGAGTCAGCAGAAATCCTAAATTCGTCGGCAATAGCAGTGACATTGTGGTAGAGAAATCTCGAGATAGAGAGAGAGCCTGAGAGAGAGAGAAACTAGGAGGAGAGAAAGAGGGAGGGAGGATGTTCCTTACCTGTGACGGCGCAGCTCCGTCGCCGACGTCGTAGTCGCCGAACAGTCAAATGTGACCGTTTGTTATGAACGTTAGAGATTTAGAGAAGATCATATTCATTCATTATTTTATATGTTATTTAATACGACCTGCAAAAGTGAGTTGATTTAATTATTTTAATACATAAAATAATAAATTAGTCAAATCAAGGTCTCCTCACTTTTTAAATTTTTGAACTTTTTGTTCACCTACTATCCCTAATTTAAGAGACTTGTTGGGAAAAAGTAGATATGAATATTATTATTTTTTATTATTTTTCCTTTTTTAAATGCTCTACACACACAATACACATACATAAGCACAAAATCAGTGGACATTTTTTTTCTCTCCTCTCTCGGGTGAGCTATAGCCGAATTCCAGCAAACCATCACGCACCACCACCCCTCTCTCCTTTCACTCCTCTTCCTCCATCTCTGGCGAGCTCTAGCCCAAACTACTAGCACCGCCCTCATTTTTTAACTTTTCGATGAATCCCCTCAGTGACAAACCGCCTTATCTATCCGGTGCTTGGTGTATCCGTCGTTGCTCCGACGAAAGTCGTTGAAGCAACGCCGGTAATTACCATTGCTTCGACTTTTTACTTCTGATGAACTGCGTCTCATTAATTTTGTATGTTGTGGGCTTTGTTTTGCATGGATCTGACAGACAAGATGTCATATCCGGCGACCTCTTCTTTGATACATTTTTGCATATGTTGTAATTATTTGCTTGATTTATTTGTTGCTGTTCATTATTATTTTTTTAAATATTTAGAGGATTTGTGA
Source organism: Capsicum baccatum var. pendulum (assembly GCA_030864225.1). Lineage (NCBI taxonomy): Eukaryota > Viridiplantae > Streptophyta > Magnoliopsida > Solanales > Solanaceae > Capsicum > Capsicum baccatum. The sequence continues at coordinate 237,457,686 of CM061555.1, forward strand.
TTTGTTCGGGTATTTTGGTTGTTACTTTGTTGGTATCATAGTTGTTATTGCCTTTATTTTGGTTGTTACTTTGCTGGTGTCATAGCTGTTATTGCATTTATTTTGGTTGTTACTTTACTGGTATCATAGCTGTTATTACCTTTGTTTTGGGTTGTTGCTATGCTAGTTTCATGGTTGCTATTGTCTCTCTTTTGGGGCAATTACATTACATTTTTGTCCATATTAATTTTATTAAATTGATAATGAACAAATACTATGCTATTGGTCAATGAAACTATCTCTCCGTCTGGATATTTGAGGCCACCCCATTATAAAAGATGGATTATGTATATAAATACGTAATAAAATAAATAAATTTGGGCGATGACGAAATTTTTATAACAACGCAAAATTTTTTATGATTCTATCTTGGCAAGACGATTTAGGATGACTAATAAATCAGCAACCACTTCGTATCCATGTCATATCTAACATTTAATTTGAGCCCATATTTTAGCAAAAAAAAAATATTTTTAAATACATATATGCACACATACCTTTTAAATTTATTTTGGTAAATATTTATTTATTACTAATATTTTTATTACAAGTGTTTATGTAGGTTCTCGGGAATACTCGTCGGGACTGATATTCAAAGAAGAGCTTGAATTTTTTTTGTATTTGTATTTTCTTTTATTCTTATCATTGTACAAGTATCAATTATAGTGAAAATTTTATTTTTGGGGCGTGGGGAGGGAATGCTTTTGTACAAATATTCATCGCGCGTTTAGGCAAATTTAGGCCGTTAACATTTTATATTAAAATTGATTCACATATTTAATCAAATAATTCATACTTTTATATTAAATTGTCTATATTATTTTAATACAAATTTTATAGTTGCATTTAAAATATTGATTTCTGTTTTAATAAACCTAAGTCTGGCCAGGAACCACATTTGTGGATTTTAAAAGGTGCCTAACCCCTACCTTCGGAATAATTCGAACCCTTACCTAGAATCTAAATTGGTTTCGTAGATTGAAATAAAGTCATACCTGTTAAACAAATAAATAGGTTTTCTATTTTTTCTTAAAAATTAGGTGGCGACTCTGTACCAAATTAATTCTTTTTGAGTCCATAATGTCCATAGATACCTATTCATGGGGGCTATCAGTTACAAAACATCACATGTATTGCTCAACACATTTGTTCAATTCCTCTGATTGTCCATCTGTCTGCAGGTGATATGCCTTGCTCATAGCCAAAGCAGTCCCCTGTAATCTATTTATCTCTTTCCAAAAAATATGAAAGAAATGAGGGTCATGATCAGTAATGATTGTTCGCGGTGGGCAGTGAAGCTTATTCACATGAATAACAAAAGCCGCAGCCACAGTTTGAGCATTAAAAGTTGATGGGAGAGGAATAAAATGTCCATACTTGGATAGTCTATCAACCACAGTCATGATGGTAACTTTCCCTTTAGATCTCGGCAAACAAGTAATAAAGTCCATAGCTATCTCTTCAAAAATCATCACCAGCACCGGTAATGGTTGTAACAGACCTGCTGGTAATCGGTTAATGTCCTTAGATCGCTAACAAGTCTGGTACGAAGCAATGTAAACCTTAACATCATTACACATTGCTAGACAATAAAAATTCAAGGTCAAACATGAAAAGTATGGGCAACTCCAGCATGACCCCCTATATTCGAATCATGAAATTTTGAAAGTAACAATCACTTCAAGGGAGAATATAGTGGTATTACCAGACGTCCTTTGTAGAAGATAATCCATTTACGAAAAGTATAATCAGCATATGCAAAAGGTTCACTCCTCAACCCCTGTTGAATGGACAATAATTCTGGATGGCGTTTATTTGCTTCTAATAGTTCTCCAAGCCACTAATAAGTGTGCTCCAAAATAGAAAACAACACTCCAGTACTGGGTGGTCTGGACAAGGAATCAATGGCCTTGTTTTGCTTTCCCGGTTGGTAATGTATCGTGAAATCATATCCCACAAGCTTTCCAAGCCACTTTTATTTCTTCGGATTTTGAATAACCTAATTAGTGAGGTTTTTGAGGGTCTGCTAATCTGTGGAAATGGTGAAACATCGACCCAACAAGTATTGCCTCCATTTTTCCATGACTTGAGTAATTGCATACATCTTACAATGGTAAGTAGAAACCTTTTGCATTTGAGGGCTTAACTTCTGACTATAGTAAGAAATTAGATGTCCCTTCTGTGAAATAATAGCACCAATAACAACACCAAAAGCATCATTTTCCATGTGAAATTCATTATCAAAGTTGGGCAAGGCCAAAACAGGGGTGGAACTGAGTCGAACTTTCAATTCTTCAAAAGCCTGTTGGGTTTGAGCAGTCCACGTGAAGGCATCCGTTCGTAGTAAATCAAACAAAGGACTAGCAATAATCGCAAAGTGATAAATGAATTGTCTGTAGTACCTAGCGAGGCCCAAAAAACTACGTACCTTCTCTACTGTCTTTGGTACAACCTACTATTTAATAGTGGAAATTTTGGAAGGATCCACTGTCAGTTCATCCGGGGAGATCACATGGCCTAAATAATCAATAGTTCTCTTCCCAAATTGGCATATACTGCATTTAGCCAGCAGTGGATGTTGTTGGAGCAATTTGAAAACCAATTCTAGATGTTCCAAGTGTATCAACCACGACATACTGTAAATAAGAATATCATCAAAGAAGACCAACACAAACTTGCAAAGATATGCGCAAAATACGTCATTCATGGTCTCTTGAAAGGTGGAGGGAGCATTACTTAAATTGAATAGAATAACCAAGAACTCATAATGGCCATCATGGGTCTTGAACGCAGTCTTCGGGACATCAACAGTTCATTAAATAGCTCATCAATAGAAGAAATTAGAAATCTATCTAGCACAGTGATGGTATTGAGAGCTCGATAATCGACATAAAAACGCCAAGAGCCATATTTCTTGCTAACTAATAACATGGGTGATGAAAAGGGACTTGTACTAGGCTTGATAATTCCACCCCTTAACATATATAAAACTAATTGCTCCATAATTTGTTTCTGAAGATGTGGATAACGATAGGGCTTAACATTGACAGGACCAACATTGGGAGTGAGGTGAATGGCATGATCTATAGCTCGAATAGGAGGCAACCCTTGTGGTTTGTTGAAAACTCCAGAATATGAATTCAATAATGCCCCTAAATCAGGGGGTATATCTTTATCCTTCTTAGTCGAAGCCTCGTGCACTAGGAAAAGGCAAAAAATGAAGAAATCGCATTGGTGGCCGAATAGCGGCGTAGTGTTTTCAACTGAGCCAGTTGAAAATCGTCCAGTGAGTCACCTACCCATTGCACCTACTTGTTATCCAAATGGAATTCCATATGACGTTTGGATGATCAGTAAGAACAAGTCCTAGAGTGGCCAGCTAAGCCCCTCCAAGCACCACATCTGCCCATGGAAGTCCAATACATGCAAGTCCATAGAGAGGCCAGTCCCTTGGACTGAGAATCATACATCTCAAATCACCCCTCCACAGTGGAAACATTGGCCATTACCCACAACTACCACAAAATTAGTAATGGGTGTGACTTTGAGATTTAGGAACTTAGCAGCTTGAGTTTGAATAAAATTATGTGTACTTCCCCCATCAACCAAAACAGTGATCGGAGACCTCTGCATGTGCCCTTTGAAACATAAAATAGTAGGAGAATGACATCCATCCAAGGCATGGTATGAAATTATGGATTGAGCTTGCACTTTTAAGCATTGGAGCTCCTCATTTAACAATTCCTCCATGGTGGCATCCTCTAATGACGGAATCAGGAGGTCTAAATCATCTTTGAGTAGAAGGATTTGAGGCATATTTGTGCACCGATGATTAGCCACATATTTCTCATCACAAAAATAACACAATACTTTTTCCTGACGTTGTTGCATCTCAACTGGAGACAAATGTTTGATAGAAAAATTAGTGGAGGGAATACCCATATTTTTATAGGGTGATAGAGATAGAGAATAAGGGTTGAGTAGTAGAGGTTGGGTCCTAGCAAAAGTTGGTTGCATTGGCCCTTTTTCTAGATTAAGACGCTGCTTATTGGTATAGGCCAAGAAAATTGCCTCATCAAGGGTGCTGGGTTTATGAATCAACACATTAGTTTTGATATCCAAACGAAGCCCAGATACATATAACTTGACCTTCAATGTGTCTGGTATATCCTTAGTCTCATTAGCGATAGCTTCAAACCTAGCCTGATAGTCGGCGACGGTGGAAGTTTGATGAATTTTTGCTAGTCGGCCTTTTGGGTCCTCCAATTCCCTTTTTCAAAATTGAATGAGTATCTTAGGAGAAAAATGAGGCCAATAAACCAATTGCTTGTTTTAGAAGAGCCAGCGATACTATTCAAGAACGGTCCCATCCAAAAAAAAAAGAAGCCAGAGATAATTGTTGCTCTGGAACGATAGAGTAAAGAGTAAAATACTGTTCAACTTGAAATATCCAGGAATCCAGTTGTTCATCAGAAAACCTAATCAGCTCCACAGATGCTGGTTTATGTCAGAGAATAACAGGGTTACCGCTGTCGGTATGGGAAGACAGAACAAATTTGACCGATTTCAAGAGAGAGAAGTCTGCCGATGGAGTTTTCAACTGAGAACTAATCGACGACACTTGATTAAGAACTTCTTGCATCAATTTCTATTGACCATACCATCAACCGCCAATCGAAGTTCTGACATCTCCCGGGCCATGCCCGTTTGTGCCTCTTCAAGATGCTTGAGTCGAGTATCCACCATTGGAATACAACAATGAAAGCACCAATGCAGTAATCTGAAATCTCAATAACAAGTAACACAGGTGAATTTTATTGAAAGGAAAGCAAAGATGAATGATACTAACTGATATAGTTACTACTGCTAAAGGAAGAGGGTAAAGATGAGAAGGGTTATAGAGAGGAAGAGAGGCGAGGACACGAGAATATGCTGCAACATAATACTATGATGCCTTACTTATATCCTAGATACTGCATAATATACTATAGTATTCCCGTATAAGACAATGAACTATTCACATGTGCCTCATCCCGGTTGCCATATATAATCCTTCAAAAACCTATTGACATGTTTCGTTCTATTGCTCCTACGTGGCTGCTTCTCAGGCCCAATTTCTTCAGTTTGAATGGCCAGCCCATTTACTTCATTGTCTAATGTTGGTTCACTGGTTAGGTTCATAAATGAAAGGCACTTAAACTTGTATAAAGTTGAACAAGTAGACACACACATCCTATGTGGCATAATACACGTAGGACACCATGTAGAACAAAAATTAACCATGTAAGATTCCACATATGGCATATGTGTCTACTTGTTCAACTTTATACAAGTTTAAGTGCCTACTTATGCAAACCCAAAGTTGGAAGTCATAGTGTGATCTGAGGCCAAGTTAAAGGCCATGTTTATGCATTGTGTCTTTCATTTATGTACCTAAAATATCACTCCCTTTGTAGTGAACTACACCACATCACAAAAGTAGACCAAATATTAGTTTCCAATCAACAATTGAAGAAAACATCTAGAGTAGTGATTGAGGCGCCACAAAAAAACTTATGAGGAAAAGGCTCACATATGCGTGGCGGAAGGGGATATAATTATAATGATGAAGGTAGTAGGTATGACAACAACTGACAGTAATGATGGTAGTGGATGATAGTAAAGATGATAGTGATTGTGATGATCTAGGTGGTTATTAGTGATAACCGGTGATTATGAACAAAGTTGTTGTGAAACATATTCACAAAATAATATCTCTTAATGATATTAAGACTTTGTTCAAGATTTTATCGATTAAGACCTATTCGGATAAAAAAAAATGCTTAAATATGAATGTCAACAAATGCATTTTTCAGAAAAAAAAATGCTAAAATATTAATGTCAATAAATGCACTTAATGCCTAAAGATCTGAAACCATTAAGTGCAAACAAATAAGGCTTAAGAGTGGGATGGTGATGTTTGACCTAAAATGAAAATATTGGGCCATTATTTCAATCTTGTTTTGGTACTTTTAATCATCATCAGAGTATAAAGTATAGTGAACGTGTTTATATTAGTGTACTGTTGTATTGATTATTAATGATGACTTCCAGTACATTCAGGGATCAATTCTATTTTGTGTTTACTTTACAAGGAATGGTATGAGACAGTTGTACACTGCTGCACTCTATACAAATTTTTATGGTAGTACTATTATTACTGTACAAGTATGCAGCTTACAACGCGGAGTCACTTGGTCTAATAGAATGCCTAGTTGATTTGTTCCTCAACATATATAAGAAAAGAGGTGATCGTTTGAAGACCTAGTTTTTGCACATATCTGTCTTATCAAAATACATAAAAAGGCTACTCTTGCTTAAGATATAAAAAATTTCTCTTTAGGGACCTAATAGCTTTTAGCTTTTTGTTTTCTTGTGTTCTTGAGTCTTGTTCTAGAATAGAAGTTTACTCTTATGATTATGAGTAATAAATCTTCTTGATTATGTGGAGTGTTGCTTAGATAGAGTTACCTAGCATTAATCGACTAGAGCTGGTTGGTTAGCAGAGGTGTGATAGAGTTGTCCTATTTGATTGCAACAAAGGTATTACAAGTGTAAGGATTTAAAGTTAAATCTTTCTCGAGTCTGGTTGAGGACAAATAGTGTTTTTTTCTCCCTTGAACAAAGAGGTTTTCATGTAAAATCTCTTGTGTTATTTTATTTCTGCAAATTTCATTTTTATTTCTTTATTGTTGTTGTAGACACCTAATTTTGTCCCTTCCGAAGTCCAATTTTATTCATTTTAGCGAATCTTACCACATATCCCAACTCAATTCCATAATTTCCCATAAAAGAAAAAAAATAACAAACTCCCTAACAAATTTGGTCTTACTTTAAACATCCTAGCAACCTCTTAAATAAAATGAAGACACCTCACCCACTACCCCACCCCCAGCCACGTGACCCTCCTTTTATTTGTTGTCCACAAAGAAAAGAAAAGGACCTTCACAATACCCTCTCAAAGAGACCCTTTTTTTTATCATCATCTTCATCACAAAAATGGAGGGGATGCACAACAACAATACACACATACCTTCACCGAAAAAACGTCACCCACATCGAAAAATATGGAGTGAACAGTGAGCGAAAGAGAGTTGAAGACCTGAAGGAAGATGTTTGAGATCCGTTTGTTTTCGTTAGATTTCCATTGAAATTTCACATTGGCAGCTGGTTATTTTTCGTCGAGGGGTTGTTGTTCGCGTCTAGTTACTGTTTCGGCGATATGGTCGCCGAAAACATCAAAGTGTACTGAAATCCATCAGAACAGGTTGATTGGGTCGTCCTCGGGCTGATTCTGGCCATATCCCATCGGAATTTACTCGGTTTTTCTCAGTTTTGGTCACTGTCAGCTCACCGGAGCTCAATTTCTATCGATTTTGGTTTTCGTTTGCTGGATTTAGGGGGTTTAGGGTTCTTTTGTTTACTGATTCATTGTTGACGTCGTGCTTTGGGGTCCTCGTGATTAAATTGTGCCAATATTCAAAATTTGGGATTTCATATCAAGGTTTTCCTTTAGGTTTGCAATCTGTTCGATTGGAAATTCGAAACACTGATTCAGTATTGTTCGTGATTGGGGTTCCTATTCGAGTATTTTGGTTTTTGGACTTCTTTATTATCTACGAGAACGTTCTATTGACGTCAATTTGTTTAATCCATTTCCCTTTTCTTCATCTTGATTTTGAATTGGTTGTGATTATGCGTGGTGTGATTATGGTTGTTGGATTTTGGTTGATATTATGATTTATGTGCCTGATGATTCTATTTTGGTGATATTTGAAACAAAATTAGAATAATTTTTATGGCATAATTGATAAAAATGAAGTTTGGGGCGGGGATGGAGACATTGATAAAAGTTGAATATAGATTAATTTTGGTTTGTTGACTTTTTTTTGTTTAATTCAGAATAAGCATGAATGTCATTGATTTATTATATGTTGAAATGGATAGGAAATATAGGTTCGGGTAGGCAAGATTTAGGAGTGATGTGTTGATTGAATAATTTGAATGTTTAAATGTGTGTTTTGAACGTTTTTCTAGTTTATCTCATGAAATTGAAATTGTATTCATTTGCGGGGGAATGCCCCGAAGGAATTGTATTTATTCACTAGGGAATGCCCTGAAGTATTATGTACTTGAAGACGGCACACGGTCAAGGCCCGGAACTTTGGGCTGAGTTTTAGTTCAGGAGTAGTTTAGGATTAGTTTCAAATAGAGTAGGTTTACATCTTCACATTTTTCATTTTTCGGGACTGTATAAGTGGACTGGACACTATATTTTGGATTGTTTTGGTTTGTGTTCATTTGTTTAATTGTTTGGGTGTTTTATGTGGTTTTTACATTTTTAGTGTCAAAATTAGCCGATACACTCCATCAAATGACCGTGGTCGAACCACGGGATCGAGGGGTGCCTAACACCTTCCCCTCGATCAACAGAATTTCTTAGCGGGAATATCTATTCGCAAACCAGTTTAAAGAGTCAAATCATTTTGAAAAGGATTTTCCAAAGGTGACTTGGCCCACCCGATTATGCCAAGTGGCAACTCTAAGTTTTGAATACAAATAATCATTTTTCGAAACAAATTCTTCATTTTTGTCACTTCATAATAAAAACCTTTTCGACCTTAAAACAAATTCTTTTTGGAGTTAAAAAGGGTGTGATAGCTCTGGCAACTCCACTGGGATTTTTCAGAATTCGAGCTTACTTTTTGGAGTTGTTGGTGTCATTTTTTAGGGTTGAGTATCAAATTGAAAACTCAAAAAAAGTATTTTATTGCTTCTTTTCATCTTCTGTTTGTGGTCGCGTCTCTCAAGTCAAGTTCAGTCGGTTATTTAATCCTTAATTGTCCTATCTGAACGAACTACGCACCTCTGATTCTCCTCTTTCGGGAGTGAGATACGTAGGCAACCTATTGTTGGTTCGGGGATCTTATTTGAAAAATCTAAAAAGATTCTCTTCACTGTTCATCTAGATTAGGTGTCATATACATCTCTAAAAGAAAAGTACAAAAAGGTTTTTCTTTAATAGTTTCAATCTTCATTTTCCTATCAAATTCAAAATCGAAAACCCCAAAAGATTTTTCTTTGGTAATTATAGGTTCCATTTTCTATAGGGAGTTTAAACTTGAAAAGTGCAAAAAGATTTTAGTCAATTCTTTTGACAAATTGTTTCAAGAAAAAAAAATGAAAGGAAAAAGAATCAATTGGCCATTTTGGCAAGACTTCACGAACTACGCACACCTGATTCTTCTCTCTCGAGAGTGAGATATGTAGGCACCCTTTTTGGGTTCGGTGATCTTTTCAAAAAAAGAAGAAGGAAAAAGAGTTTTGAAAAAGTGTTAAACTCTAACACAATTGTTGTTTTTTGTTGAGTCAGTTTAAAGTGGTTGGTTTGTGGCATTCTGGCTTGTCCTTCACATCATACCAAATCCAAAGGGTTAGTTGTGTCCAACAAAGATATAGAGAGTGACATCATGGATCAAACAAATAATCAGGAAACTGAGAGTTTGAAGCAAAAGATTAGGAGGCTAAGACAACAAATGATAGAAATGCATCGAGCTTGGGCTAGTGGGTTTCCTCCTCCTCCATTTCCCTTTATTGATCCTACAAACACCTTGAGTTTTCCACCAAAATCTCAAAGCCAGATTTCTACTGTTGCTGATGCACCGCAATATGACTCAGAATTCATTCCAAGCTAAAAGCATCTTAATACTTCCACCACTCTTCCTCTAGCTCCTCAGCATAAGACTGCTGCATTCACAACACCACATGTCGTCTGTGATCTTGTTGCTCAATCCTCTACTGGGACTTCCACACTGGCTCACCCAATGGTTATGCATCCCCATGCTGCTAGTGAACCTATATTCAATACTCTTGGTGATCATTGTTATACTCCTGAGCCTGCTTTTAAGTTAACTGGACCACCGAAATTTCTTAACAAGAAGTCCAGTGTGCCAGAAGAGTCAGAGAAAATGGTTGGAAAAATGAGGAGTGCAGAAAATGCTATGAAAAATTCTCTTGGACCTGTGGGTAAAGAAGATGTTTTATACAAAGACTGGGGCATTCCTTCAAGTTCTAACCTTCCTCCAATCTTTGAGATGTCGAAATTTGAGGAGCAAGATGGGCATGAGGAATTCGTGAAACATTTGGGACAATATTGAAATCAATTAAGGGAACCTGGAGGGAAGAAGAATGAGAAAGATGACATTGCTATTATAGTTAGAGAACGAGCATATCCAAGAAGACGATGTCATCGTTGCCGTCAGTCTCAAGCCCAATTTTATATCCAAGCTCTCCATAATCTCTCCCTAAATCCATTAAACTCTTTTCCCACCTCCATCTCTAGTATATTGCGCATAACCATATGTTCAACTCCCTCCTTACCCATAATGGCGCGCACCAACTCCTCAAAGTCATCCTTCAATTCCACAAACATACCAAAGCCCTTATAGGGCCGATGTTCGATCCAAGTTAAACAATGAAATGAGGTAGAAATTAAGGAATAGTTTTACAACAATTGGAGAGTCGTATGCCAGTTTATTTCAGATATTGGCATAATGAGGCATATCACTCCTCTCCTTGGGTATACTCCTGATCCGCATTCAAGAAGTTTTGGTCCTAATGTACGATATGCGTATCATTTTAATGTTTAGGGTCACAGTATTGAAGATTGTCGTGCTTTGAAAAGAGAAATTGAAAAGATGATTCAAGACAAATTGATTATGGTGCAGAACATTGACAGTGAGAAAAAATCTAGTCATGTTGATATGCAAACCAGTGGCTAGGATGTCAGGCTGAGAAATTGAGAAGTCACCCCTCTCCCTACTAGGAAGAGGTCTGGTAGTTTGTTTTGTTTTATTTTCTGTTATCTGAATTATTTCAAGGTTGTAGTTTGGGATCTATCTTGTTTTGTCCATTTTTCATTATGTTCAAATCCTTCTATCTTTTATTTTAATTAAATGAAGTGTCCCTTTTTCGTTTGTGTTTTAAAATATGTTTTTTTTTAATTTTCTTTACACAGTACATTTTAGGTTAATTCTAGTAATATGACATGCTAGTGGAATTTACAACCAGATCTTAAAATTCAATGTAAGCGTGAACATTGAATCAAAGGATTAAAGTTAGAGAAAAAGAGCATCTGAGAAAATAGCTAGAGTGTTGAAACATTTGGTGACAAGTTCAAGCCTTCTGTGAAAATTAAGGCAATTATTTTGAGAATCACAAGAATAATTTGGTCATCAATTGAAAAACATTGCTCAATTAGGTCAAACAGCGGATGTGTGATGCCGAGGGATAGAAAAATCAACTCCACGAAAGAATGAGTCATTCGATGTGAGGAATGTACAACAAAAGTGGAGTGATATGTTGAACAAAGTTCAAGAGTAGTGACGCACAGACTCAGTTAAAGTTAATGCTTAAAAAATGTCACAAATGATCATCATCTCTTACTTTCATATTGCATGATATGTACTTACATTTTCATGGATTGATATGACGAAGGCATTTCATTCTGCTATCCAAACATCGTGTCATCCTTTGTTTATCCCATTTGAGATTTAGTCCTATTTTCTTTCATACCCCTCTTTTCGAATCAAGATAGAGTCAGCAAATCTTAAAAGAAAAGTGTTGAGCAAAATAATAGAGTCAAAAAGAGTTCGAAAAAAAGAGAAGAAAAAAAAATGTCAAGACAAATAGAGTCAAAAAATCCAAAGAGAAAAGAGTGTCAACAAAACAAAAAGAATCAATAGTCTAAATCATGCAAAACAAGATACCAGAACTACGCATGACCTGATTCTCCTCTTTTGGGGTGAGATACGTAGGCTGCCCTATTCGGGGCTCGGTCCAACCAAATAAACAATTTAGAGTCACCCAGTCAAAAAAACCTAGGGCATGAGGTAATCCTCATTATTTGAGTCGATTCCAAAAGTTGTAAGTCCCACCACACTTCAAGTGTCGTTTGGGTCCCATGCCATTCTTTTTTTCTAACCCTATCCAAAAGCCAAGTTACAACCAAAGAAAGACCTTCAGATCAATATTTGAGAATATTAAGGCTAAGCATGCAATGGATGCGATGAAGCATTTTGGGAACTACTTGTCTTCTTGGCATAAGAAATTAGGAGAGAAATAAAAATGAGAGAGTCTTATCGGTGAAAACCCTCATGAGTACTGTAAGACGATAGTAAGATGAGAGATCAGTGAAAATCCTCACAGGCACTGTAAGACGATGGTGCATTGAGACAAATAAAAATGAGAGAGTCTTATTGGTGAAAACCCTCACGGGCACCGTAAGACGACTGTGAGTTAATAAAAATGAAAATTAGAGAATCTCATTGGTGAAAAACCTCACGGATACCATAAGGAAATGGTGAGCCAAGAGAAAGAAAATAAGAGAGGCTTGTTGGTGAAAACACTTCAAGGTGCCACTAGCCAAATGAGGTCGCTGAATGCAATTGACCCAAGGAAGTAACTCAATTACACGGTCATTACCTCAAAAACAATTGGTGAAAGTTTGGATGAAAAGATCAGGCAGCTTAATTCAAATGCATGGCATAATCATTAGAGTTGATTGTCATTTTAGATGAATTTTTCGTTTCTTTGTTTCAAATTGGGATATTCATTGTCTTTTCTTTCTTCTCTTTATCATTATTTTTATTTTCTTGAGTCAGTTATCCAAATAAAAAAAAATCATTGTCATTTTTCTCGTGTATTTAAGTCAAGTCCATGACAAAATAAGTGAGAAAAAATTTCAAAAATGGCTATCAGCTTCTTCAATTGCACAAAGCAAGACAAAGTCAGCATATGAAAGAGACATGATTGTGAGCCGAATAAGGCATGCAGAAAGTTTTGTCATCCAACAAGCTTGGGAACTCATGAAAATATCAAGGTTTAAAGGGTTTATCTGAGAAACATGACAAAGCAGAGATATTGTGTTTATTTCGAAGTCACTCTTAATAATCTGAGTTTGGGTCAATGACATGACAAAGCAGGGGCAAGTGTCAGCAATCTAAAACAAAATAAAAGGAATGAACACTAGAGCAGGTGTCGGGTTAGCCAAGTGCTGCAAGCTACCACTATGTTTTTAACTGACAGGTTTTCTTTATTGAAACAGGGGAAAATTCGCTTCACTTAATTCAGATACCATTGGAAAAGCACACCCATGGGAATTTACTTTCTGTTCAGGACCCTTATGAAAAATGGGACTTTATTTTCTGTTCAGGACCCTTCTGAAAAATAGGATTTTACTTTCTATTCAAGACCCTCCTAAAAATGAGATTTTAATTTTTGTCCAGGACCCTCCTGAAAAATGAAATTTTATTTTCTGTCCAGGACCCTCCTGAAAAATGAGATTTTACTTTTTGCTCAGTACCCTCCTGAAAATGGGACTTTACTTTCTGTTCAGGACCCTCCTGGAAAATGAGAATTTACTTTATGTTCAGGACCCTCCTGGAAATGGGACTTTACTTTCTGTTCAGGGCCCTCCTGAAAATGGGACTTTACTTTTTGTCTAGGACCCTCCTGAAAAATGAGATTTTACTTTCTGTTCAGGACCCTCCTGAAAAATGGGACATTACTTTCTGTTCAGGACCCTCCTGAAAAATGGAAATTTACTTTCTGCTTAGGACCCTCCTGAAAAATAGGACTTTACTTTCTGCTCAGGACCCTCCTGAAAAATAGTATTTTACTTTCTATTCAGGACCCTCCTGGAAAATGAAATTTTACTTTCTGTTCAGGATCCTCCTAGAAAATGGGATTTTACTTTATGTTTAGGACCCTCCTGGAAAATGGGAATTTACTTTATGTTCAGGACCCTTCTGGAAAATGGGAATTTACTTTCTGTTCAAAACCCTCCTGAAAAATGGGATTTTACTTTTTGTTCAGGATCCTCCTGGAAAATGGGATTTTACTTTTTATTCAGGACCCTCCTGAAAAATGGAAATTTACCTCATGTTCAGGAGCCACCTGGAAAATGGGAATTTACTTTCTGCTCAGGACCCTCTTGGAAAATGGGATTTTACTTTCTGCTTAGGACCCTCTTGGAAAATTGGATTTTACTTTTGGTTCAGGACCCTCCTGAAAAATGGGATTTTACTTTCTGTTCAGGACCCTCCTGAAAAATGGGACATTACTTTCAGAAAAATGAAATCTTTCTTTATTATAATCTTTGTTTGAGGTATTTTTGTTCTAGTTTTGATTTTGATTTCAGGAGCCCGCCTGAAGAACAGGGTGATGGGATTGAAAGTTAGGAACCTGCCTAAAGAATAGGGTGATGAATCTCGAAAGTCAGAAGCCCACCTGAAGAATAGGGTGAGGAAGTTGAAAGCCAATCAACAAGTTGAAGAAATCAAAAGTCAAAAAATAGCAAGTGAGGAGCCCGCTCGAAGCACAGGGCAAATAAATGAAAAGTCAAGCAACAAAGTGAAGAAGTTAAAAGTCAAGCAACAAGGTGAAGAAATTGAAAGTCAACAAATTAAAAAATAGTAAGTCAGGATCCCACCTGAAGAACAGGGTGAGGAAATTGAAAGTCAAGCAACAAGTTGAAGAAATTGCAAGTCAGGAACCCGCCTGAAGAATAGGGTGATGAAACTCAAAGCAAGAGTAAAAAAAAAGGGCTGCATAGATAGGATTTTGTAATTTCATTTATGTTTTAACATGAAATTTTCGTTTTGATGTAATGACAGAACCGCGGACCAGAACCTCGATGGAACCTCCCTCGACTCTCCAACTCGGTATAGTCCTTCTCTTTCCAATCCTTTGAGATACCTATCACTTGATTCCCTCATAACTTGGGTAGGTAGGAGTGTCCTAAGTCAAGATGTGGTTGTCCTTCTTCCTTCTATTTCTTCGTTCGAATAATGATTAGGACAAAATTCTGTCTCGTTGTCTACTTATTTGTATGAAAACACTCTGTGTTTACATTCCAAGGGGACATGTTGGTCTTATTTTAAACATCCTAACAACCTCTCTAATAAAATGAAGACACCTCACCCACTACCCTACCCCCCACCCATGTGACCCTCCTTTTATTTGTTGTCCACAAAGAAAAGAAAAGGACCTTCATAATACCCTCTCAAAGAGACCCATTTTTTTTATCATCATCTTCATCACAAAAATAGAGAGGAGGCACAACAACAATACACACATACCTTCACCAAAAAAACGTCACCTACATCGGAAAAAATAGAGTGAACAATGAACGAAAGAGAGTTAAAAACCTGAAGGAAGATGTTTGAGATCCGTTTGTTTTCTTTAGATTTCCATTGAAATTTCATACTGGCAGCTGGTTATTGTTCATCGAGGGGTTTCTGTTCGCGTCTAGTTACTGTTTCGGGTATACAGTCGTCAGAAAATATCAAAGCATACTGAAATCCGTCAGAACAGGTTGATTGGGTCATCCTCGGGCTGATTCCGCTATATACCGTCGGAATTTACTTGGTTTTTCTCAGTTTTGGTCACTGTCAGCTCACCAGAGCTCAGTTTCTATCGGTTTTGGTTTTGTTTTGCTGGATTTAGGGGGTTTTGGGTTCTTTTGTTTCCTGATTCATTGTCGACATCGTGCTTTGGGGTTCTCGTGATTAAATTATGCCAATACTCGGAATTTGGGATTTCATAATGAGGTTTTCCTTTAGGTTTGCAATCTGTTCGATTGAAAATTCAAAACACTGATTTGGTGTTGTTCGTGGTTGGGGTTCTCGTTTGAGTATTTCGATTTTTGGACTTCTTTATTATCTACGAGAACGTTCTATTGAGGTGCATTTCTTTAATCCATTCCCCTTTTCTTCATCTTGATTTTGAATTGGTTGTGATTATGCGTGGTGTGATTATGGTTGTTGGATTTTGGTTGATATTATGATTTATGTGCCTGATGATGCTATTTTCATGATATTTGAAAAACAATTTGAATAATTTTGATGGCATGATTGATAAAAATGAAATTTGGGGAGGGAATGGAGAAATTGAAAAAAGTTGAATGTAGATTAATGTTGGTTTGTTGTCTTTTTTTTGTTTAATTCGAAATAAGCATAAATGTGATTGATTTATGATATGTTGAAATGGATAGGCAATATAGGTTCAGGTAGGCAAGATTTAGGAGTGATGTGTTAATTGAATGCTTTGAATGTTTAAATGTGTGTTTTGAACGTTTTTCTAGTTTATCTCATGAAATTGAAATTGTATTCATTTGCGGGGCAATGCCCCGAAGGAATTGTATTTATTCACTAGGGAATGCCCTGAAGTATTATGTACTTGAAGACGGCACACGGTCAAGGCCCGGAACTTTGGGCTGAGTTTTAGTTCAGGAGTAGTTTAGGATTAGTTTCAAATAGAGTAGGTTTACATTTTCGCATTTTTCATTTTTCGGGAATGTATAAGTGGACTGGATACTAAATTTTGGATTGTTTTGGTTTGTGTTCATTTGTTTAATTGTTTGGGTGTTTTATGTGGTTTTTACATTTTTAGTGTCAAAATTAGCCGATACACTCCATCAAGAGACCATGGTCGAACCATGGGATCGAGGGGTGCCTAACACCTTCCCCTCGGTCAACAGAATTCTTTGCCAGAATCTTTATTCGTAAACTAGTTTAAAGAGTCAAATCGTTTTGAAAAGGACTTTCCAAAGGTGACTTGGCACACCCTATTATGCCAAGTGGCAACTCTGAGTTTTGAATATAAATAATCCTTTTTTGAAACAAATTCTTCATTTTTGCCACTTCATAATAAAAACCCTTTCGAACTTATAACGAATTCTTTTTGGAGTTAAAAAGGGGTGAGACAGTTGTTGTCCAATTTTCCTTAGGGACTTGGTCCATTATTGGTGGTGAATTCATATAGTTCATCACTTCATCATGTACTTTGATGATTAAGTGAGTTTCAAGTTATTTGGAGCTAAAATGAAATTAAACAATGAGAGGGTAAATATTTTGAAGTGTATTTAATAATAACAACGGATGTTTCTCATCCAGTGTTTGATGCCACATTGGAGCGCAATCAAATTCATACTCAATAAGATTCGAACCTGAGACCTCTAATTAAGGATGAACGAGTATTCACCACTCCACCACAATCCTTATTTGGTGTGATGAAGCAATTACCACTCCACCACAATCCTTACTTGATGTGACGAAGCAATTAATGATTGGAAAGTGAAAAGAATAGAAAAAGGCAATAAAATTTTAAGCCAAGGTGAAAAAATAATAGGTGGCAACAACTGAAAGCAACAAATTGAGGTGCCACAAAAAATTTATACACTACTAATAAAAATAGAAAAACCAACCACAAATCTGACCACATGTGGTCGGTTTTCCTGTATTTTCGATCACAAAACCGACCAAAATACGTGGTCGGTAAAAGTGTGGTAGCTTTTTTAAAACCGATCACGTGTGGTCGGTTTTTTAAAAAAATATATAGATATTTTAAAAATTCATTATTATTTTTTAAAAAAAGAAAAGAAAATAAAAAATTCAAAATAACCCGACCACAAGTGGTCGGTTTTATTTTAAAATTATTTAATTAATTTTAATAAAATCGACCATAATTGATCGGTTTTGTTTTAAAATTATTTAATTAATTTTAATAAAACCGACCACTTTAATAAAATTAATTAATTTTATAAAATCGACCATTTGTGGTCGATTTTGTTTTAAAGTTAATTAATTAATTTTATTAAAACCGACCACTTGTGGTCGGTTTTTTGTAAAATTTCCAACAAAAACTAACCACATGTGGTCGGTTTTCTAATTTTTTTTTTTTAAAAAAAACCAACAATCTGAACAAATGAAACAAAAACATACAATACAACAACAACAACAACAACAACAACAAACCAAGTGTATTCCCACACAACTAACATACAATACAAGTCTAAAAACATACAAAGGTGTAAAAACTACAAGTCATCTCCAAATCCAAACTACAACACATACAAAAGTAAAAAACTACCACTTATCATCATCGTCTTCGTCTTCTGCATCCTCAGCCGCACACGCAGGATCTGATTCCTTATCTATGCTAATATCACCCAGTAGGCATAGACCTTTTGCAGCCCGAACTGCATCACCAGGACATGGAGGAATAATCCCTGTAGATTGAATAAAAGAGCTGAACTACTTATACAGAATCCTGATTTGTGATGATGTTTTCTCTTGCTTCTTCTGCGCCCTCTCTCTCTTTCAGCAAGGTCTTCAGTGAGTTTAGAAATCGTATTTTTTAGTGATTCAATGGTTTCTCTATCAACTGATGAGGTGTAGGATGTAGGGCCGAATGAAGACCTAACATTCTCGTCAAAATAATTTCTGTGGTATCCGTAGAAATGGCCTTTAACTATAAGAGCCACAGTTTCTTTCCATAACTCCTCTTCTACATGTTCAGGTATTTGGTCTCCCTGAGTTTCAGGAGGCTGAGTACTACGATACTCACTAACGAGCTGCTTATATTTGTCCTATATTCAAAGTAAAGTTAAAATTAATAGTAAAAAAATATTAAAGTACTTGTACTTGAATAATATCAACTTTGACAAAAAGATTCATAAATTCAAAATTTGATTCTTACATGGGTAGCTTTTGCATGAGGCTCAACCTAGATATTTTCATCAGTTGGGTTCTTTTTCTTCTTCACATACGTCTCCTCGAATAGTGTGTGTTATCTTTCTACCTTTTTCTTTTTCTTGCATATGAAAAAATTATTAATCTTCAAATAATTACAAATTTATATGGAAACATACAATTAAAACTATAAAAGTTACATACCATTTTTTCCTCCACAACAATCATACTAACTGCACCCGTTGCATGTAGAGAGCCACCCTTGGATGATGCCCGGGCTTTCTTTGCCTTGCCTCTCAACAATTGGTATTCTTGGCTATTCCAATAGCAAATATACTCTTGCCACATGGATTCGAGTATCCACCTAGGTCGTACCAAGTTGGTTCTGGCATAATCCAATGGACTGTTAAATATGGATCTAGCTCTTCTATAAAAATTCCTCCTTATAGCACTTTCATTCGCGTCATCCCACCAATAATATTTCTATAACAAAAACAAAGATATAACATTCAATCATTTGTTCTAACAATGTGATAAGTAGCTAATAAGTTAAATCCCTAAATGAAATTCTTTAAACATTAGATCTCTGTCTTTTTCTAGAACCTTTTACCAACTAGTCCAGTAGTCGTTGAAAGGCCGACAAATGCATTTAAACGTAATTTTTCCAACTCCAGTATCCGGCCTAAACCTACAACACAAGATCAAACAATAATTTTATAGAGCATAATAATATAGTAAATGAAAAATGAGTAATGTTATTATATTTAGAAATCTTACCCTGTTCCATATGGAATAAGATAATTCCTCCGATAATCATCTCTATCATCGGGCTTTGGAAAACGTGATGGTGGATGCACTGGCGTGGGAGGATCTGAAGCACTGGATGTAGTGCCTATAAGATGAAGATCCTTCAACCCAATAGATCCAGCAAAATCACTATGAGAATGTGGGTGACTACTACATGAGGGTACTACAGACGATGGTCGATATCCGAATGTGCCAGCGATCATTCTATAGTACTGTAATAGTGGTGGCACAGTGATGGGAGCATAATGAGTTGATATAGACCCATGAAGTGGTCCCATATGTGTAGGAGAAGGAACTAAATGTTACAACGACCTAGAATATGAGGGTCATGCTGGAGCATCAGCAAACCGATCCTCAGATATATGAATACCTATCGGTCGTCTATAAGGCGGAGGTTATTTTTACTTTTTGATTTTTGTAGGATCTACTTTTTCCTTACCTTTGTCCGCTCTACCTGACATCTAAATTATGTAAAGTTAACAAGTAGTTAGTTCCTACAAAATGAATATATAAGAAAACATTTCAAGTAACTAATTTCAAGTTACTAATTCACATTTCAAATCGCTCCACCAACACGAGATAGACAAGAATATTTCTATTACTATATAAATTATGGAAAAGTGAAAACAACAATCTTACACAGTATATTACATATCAATGTTAAACAAGAAACATAAAGGTAAATCGTATAAAGCATAAAGACATCAATACATAATAAATAAACCTACACAAACTAATCCTCCACTCCTGAAGATTTTCCACTAAACCATTCACCCTCTTCGAAAGTTTCCTCGTCTCCTACCCACTCAAACTCTTATTCTGCAATATTAACTTCTTCAAATATATTTTTTGGGTGATTCAAACTATCCACTAAGTCAATGTTTACCAGCTGGTGATCAATCTGTATTTTATTTTGATACACAGTCTCCAATACATTCTCAACTTCCACCCGTCCTATAAGCTTTGTTTTTATTACAGCCCACCAATTAGACTTATCCCTGTGCAATAGATAAGGACCATAATACACTTATTTAGCATTTTGTGCTAGAACAATGGATCGTAAATAGGATACGACTTATTGTGCTTCACTTCAATGATGTTATGCCCTTTATGTACTCTTGTGCCTCTTCTACTTAAATCAAAACATGTACATCGAAAGAGGACAATTTTTTTATTGGGAAACCAACATACTTCAGTTATAAGATCTTGTGTATAATGCCAAAATAATCAACATCATCATCACCGTTAACCCAAACACCACTAATATTTGTTTTCCTTGTTCTGGAGTGTTCTTCGATGAAAAATTTAAACCCATTTACTATGTAATGGGACATTGCATGAGCTTCAACTGATCCCAAGGAAATATCTCTCAAGAATTGATTGTAGGTGGCTGAATTTGGTGACTGGTGTACCTAAAAATATTACATACACACACATAATATATATATATGTGTGTGTGTGTGTGTGTAAATTCTTAAAATTTGTAGAAATATTAGTACACTTACGAACCTCATATGTAAACCATGTTGCAAAGGATGCATATACTTAACTTTCGTGGAATTGAGTCTTAAATGAACTGAAGATCCAACATGCGAAACACAATTAGTTTTCTTAAGGGAATGAGTAAATAAATAAGATATGTTAAATTTTTTGTCTCCTTACTTCAGAGAGGGCTCAACTTTAGGAAAATTAAGTAAGGCATACAAAGTTGTTGATTTATGCTCCATGGTAGTGAACTGACGAAATATGGTCTTTTTAGCCTTACAACCAGATTGATTGAAAATTGATATTGGTTGCAAATAAAGCTCATTTTCATCGTCTTGATGACAATTCAGTCTGTTTCTTGAACAAGCAACTTCATCACGAAAGTAGTATAAATATAATGATGATGGTTCTCTTGTAAGATATGCCTCTACTATAGAGCCTTCCACCCTATGTTTTTTTTTGGGACCCCTTTTCAATTTTTCAATTGCCCTACCTAATCTTAAGATTAGATGTTTACTATATTAAAAAAAGATATGTATGAATTTAAATATGTTGCAATTGCTTACCGTTCGAATGAATGCATCCACCTAGTTTGAACTGAATCGCCTAGACAAGCTTCATGCACAAGGTGAATGGAAAGATATTCCATCACATCAAAGAACGCTGGTAGAAAAATCCTATCCAACTTGTTGGTTATAACAACAAAATTACATTTTATTCGAACCAAATTTTCTTCTTTTAATGTGGTGGCACATAAGTCTTTGAAGAATAAACTAATCTCTGCTATTGGTTTTCATAAGTTTTCTGGTAAACCAATAAAAGTAATTGGAAGTAACTGTTCCATGAAAACATGATAATCATACATTTTCATTCCATGCAAGATTCCTTATGTCATATCAACTCTCTTTCCCAAATTTGAGTCATATCCATCAGACATCTTCAAACTTTGTACCCACTCACATAACTGACGCTTTTAGTCCAACATGAAAATAAAACTAGGCTTGGGCTTAAGAACATTACCATTGGGCCCCTCCTGGAAGTGTAATTCTCTGCGGTTGCAATATTCTGGTAAGTCAAGTCTGGCCTTAGGATTATCCTTTGTCTTGCCAGTGACATCCATAACTGTGTTGAACAAGTTGTCAAAATAATTCTTCTCAGTATGCATGGAATCAACATTATTTCTAAGTAAATTATCTGGCCAGTTTTCTAACTCCCAAAATATACTTTGCTTAGTCCATTTATGTGAAATGCCATATCCATTAAGCCTATACAATGATTCCTCGTTGACTTTAGGAAAATCTTGAACTATCTCTAAGATGTCATGACTAGATAGCCTTGGAGGTGGACCATCATATTCCCTTCTATTCCTTCTGAATGCATTTTTGAGTCTCCTAAATTCATGATCAGGTGGCAAGAAATAACGATGACAATTAAACCATGAATTTTTCCTGCCATGTCTCAATGTGAAAGATTTTGTTTTTTCCATGCAGTATGAACAAGCCAACTTTCCAGCTGTCATCCACCCAGACAGTACTCCATAAGCAGGAAAATCATTAACAGTCCGCATTAGATATGCACGTAAATTGAAATTCTTTTTAAGTGAGATATCCCAAGTTTCAACCCCCTCATGCCATAAAATTTGAAGTTCATCGATCAGAGGTTGCAAGTAGACATCTATTTTGCTTTTTGGATTATGCAGTCCAGTAACAACACAATTCAGACATAAAAAGGACTAGTCATCAACCTTTCAGGAGGAAGATTATACGGGGTGATAAATACAGACCAACATGAATATGGCACAGCACTAACTGAAAAAGTAGAGAATCCATGCGCACATAATCCCAAACAAATATTTTGTTTCTCAGCTGCAAAATCTGGATAAGTTGCATCAAAATGCTTCCAAGACTCTCCATCAGATGGATGACACATAACACCAGTGGACCTTCTATTTTCACTGTGCCATCTCATATGAGGAGCTGAGCTGTTTGAAGCATACAACCTCTATAACCTTGGTATTAGAGGTAAATAATGCATCCCCTTAATTGCAATTTTATTTCGACTACAACCACGCTTATATCGAAGGTACTGACAAAACTTACAGGACTCTAGGTTAGCATCTCCCTGATAGTATAACATGCAACCATTTTCACAACAATCAATTCTAACCGAGGAGAGACCTAACTTTGACACCAATCTTTTTGCCTTATAGAAAAAATCAGGAACCTCTAAGTTGGGGTCAACTAACTTTTTAATATGGCCTATCGTTGAGTCCATTCCTCCTTCAGCAATATTCCAGTTAGATTTAATACTTAATAATCTAACAGCAACAGACAAACTAGAGTGAGAACACCCGTCAAACAAAGGATGACTAGCAGTATGCAATTGTTCATAGAATTTGCCCACTTATCTATTGGGAATATCTTTGACATTTTTCTAAAGTCGCCCCCATATTGCATCCCAAAAGCATCGTGCACCATTTCTGTCATCCTAGTATCTTGATATTCATTATGTCCTGCAGACGTACTACTTTCTCCAACAACAAAGTTATTTTGCTCAATATCACCATCAATAGTAAGCAATATTAAAAAGTCCTCGTGAAACCTCTTTCTATAAAGATGTTCCTTCACAACTTCTTATTTTAAAAGATTTGTACCATCACATCTAACACAAGGACAACAAATGGCCCAAAAACGTGACCAAACATCAAGTGTCTTAGCATGTTCAACAAATCGTCTGAAACCTTCAACAAATTCCACCCTAAAACCATTCTATTATCATTATTCTGATGATATATCCAGCTATAATCAAGTTCCATCTACAAAATCAATAACATTCAACTAATTAGTTCAAATCACAAAAAATTCATATTTCAAGTACTTACACTTAATCATTTTCAAGTGACTAAGTCACCTCACAAGTCACCAAACTAAACCACATTCAAAACAAAAATTCACATTTCAAGTACTTACACTTAATAATTTTTAAGTGACTAAGTCACCTCATAGGTCACCAAACTAAACCACATTCAAAACAAAAATTCACCTTTCACCGACTTACACTCAATCATTTTCAAGTTACTAAGTCACCTCACAAGTCACCAAACTAAGCCACATTCAAAACAAAAATTCACCTTTCACCTACTTACACTCAATCATTTTCAAATGACTAAGTCACCGCACAATTCACCAAACTAAACCACATTCAAAACAAAAATTCATTTTTTACCTACTTACGCTTAATCATTTTCAAGTAACTAAGTCACCTCACAAGTCACAAAACTAAACCATATTCAAAATTAACAAGCATAGAAAAATTCACAATAAAAAGTTCACATTTCAAGTACAAGCATGGAAAAATTCACAAAGCAAATAAGTAGAGGCGTCGCATGTCCCTCTCACACCTTATAATCATCACAAAATTCTTATGGATTTCAAAGCCTTCTACAACGAACAATCCCAAAATAAACTACATTTAAAGACTTCATTATAATAAAATAAAGAGAAATCAACTTACCTTTGCTTGGCCTAAATTAAAGAAAAAGAGATAAGCGGTCACAGAAAAAATAGCAAAGCAGTCCTTTTCCCGAATTCGAATTTTGTCAAACAGTAACATCAAATTCAAAGCAACCTATTAGGCAACTAGAAGAAAAAGATCTTGACCATTAGGAAAAATAAGAAATCACAAAAAAGGGGGAAATATGTTTGATTATTTTAGCTTCGTGGAAACTTTGGAAGAACTTTAATTTTTCAACACCATGAGGCAACAAATATAATTATAACCAAAACACAATGAAATTTTTGTCAATGGTAAAAATTACATATGTTAAGGCTTAGCTAAAGTTTATACATTATGATCGTCTCCTGTTTTCTTAATTCAAAATTCTAAATTAGATATTGTTGTATCTTCAGTTTTTCTTTTT
This sequence comes from Capsicum baccatum var. pendulum, assembly GCA_030864225.1. Lineage (NCBI taxonomy): Eukaryota > Viridiplantae > Streptophyta > Magnoliopsida > Solanales > Solanaceae > Capsicum > Capsicum baccatum. The sequence goes on from CM061555.1 coordinate 237,482,508, forward strand.
GGGAACATTAAGCTAATTGTTGGAGCTTTATTATAAAGTTCATGAGGGATGAAGTAAGATTTTCTAACCCCAAAATCAACACATTACATAGAAATAATAACATCAATTAATTGAGAGAGTAGCATGTATATATACCTTTAAATAGTCCATAGTTTTCACTCTCAATGTCAACTCAAAATCGCAAGAAAACATTACATCTCTTATCTTTTTTCTTCTTCATACAACTAATTTGATCAACAATGGCAAAGAAACCTAGCATGGGTCATCAAAAGATCAAAATGGCAACTAATTTGATCAACAATGGCAAAAAAAATTAATGGCAACTAATTTGGTCAACAATGGCAAAGAAATCAACGTTAGACTATTTTTATATCACATATGAGTGGAAAAGGCAAGAATGGAAAAGGATTTGGGTGTTGGTACTTGGGCGACGGTGATGGCAGTCGGCGGCGGCGGTGATGGATTTAGAAGTGTGTATTTTGTGTGTGTTTGTTGGGTTTTTATGTGTGTAGCTTGATTTTTGTGTGGGTGTGTGTTTCAATTGGGGTTTTTCTTTGTGTTGTGTTAAAGCCGGCCGGGTTGGGTAGGAGTTATTTGATAAAATATTTTTTTTTAAGTATTTTCTTGAAAACCAATCACATGTGGTCGGTTTTCAAGAAAATAATTAAAAAAATTATTTTAATTACTACAATTAATAAGTTAAAATAAATAAATAAATTAAAATTAATTTTTAACAAATTATTTTTTAAATAAATTTTATAATATTTATAATAATAACACAAGTAGTATATTTCCTCAATCGTATAATAATATCAATGAATATTGCAAATTACGATAAATTTTTGGTTAATTAGCTTTTAATTATGTAATCAAATAAATTATCGATTACTTGTCTTATGTTATTACAACTTCAACAATATACGCGTATCTACATTGACACAAAATAATATATCAATTTCCTTAATAGTATGATAACAATGTATTATTCAAAATACGTTGATATATAGATTCAGTTATCGAGTTTTCGATTACTGCATACATCACTACACAAGATATACATATATTTACATATATTCAATTGTCTATCAGCTTTCAAGTACGCACTATGAACATCACATACACGATTTTACTACCCCATAACAATATAAAACGTATTTCACATATACTCAGATACAAAATTTTTAAGCAAAAAACTCAAGTTGACTGAAAAAATTTGGCGGTCGTTCGAAATTCGAAATTTAAAGCAAATGGTAAGTATATGCCAGTTTCAAGATTCAATTTTCTGTCTCCTTCCCCTACTTTCTTCCTCCCCGTATACCTCATAATACTTGTCTTACATTATTACAACTTCAACTACATACACGTGTCTACATTGACACAAAATAGTATATCTATTTCCTCAATAGTATGATATCAATGTATCATTCAAAATATTTTGATATATACATTCAGTTATCTAGCTTTTGATTACTGTATACGTCACTACCCGAGATATACGTAAATATACATATATTCAATTGCCTATAAACTTTCAAATACGTACTATAAGCATCACATACATAATTTTACTACCCCATAATGATATACAACGTATTTCACATATATTAATCAGATGAATTATCGGTTAGTTTATCATATGTCATTAATATACCTTTACTATATAATATGTATATACTATATATATATACCTACACATACACATATATACACACTATCAACTATATCAAGTTCTAAATATGTACTATATACATCAAATACGTACACGAGTATATTATCCAATAATATAATGCGACGTATATCATATACGTACTCTGATGAGTGATCGATTAATTTGATTAGCTTACATTAATATAACTTCAACGTACAGTATATATTATTACTTCTGTCATTTCAAATCAAGGTGTATTCAATATGTTTAGATATATTCTACTAGGTTTTAACTACGTACATCATTCATCAATCGATCACTAGATCATATATATATATATACATACATACATACATATATATATATATATATATATATATATATATATATATATATATATATAAAGATATTTATATATATTAACTCTTGAATGCGTACTATATACATCACATCCACAAGTATATTACCTTATAATACAATACATTCATTACATTCTGATGAATTATCGGTTATATATTACATTATTTATGACTGCAATAGTAGTATAATATCATTATCCGAACTATATGATATATATATATATATATATATACACACATATTCATTATACAAAGATGAGAAAATTGAAGAATAGGTGTCTTTTAAGTCTTGAATGAAGGATTGGTGACATTGACCAACAGATAGGGTCAAACATTATTAGGAAACTTGATCAAGTTAATTGTGGACTTGATTAATAATTTCAAAACTTTCTAATCTTTTCAAAAATACAAATCAACCTAAACCACACCCTCTTCAATCCAAATCAACCACTCTCTCCTCTCTCTCGATAGCTTCTCTCAACCCTCTCCCAACCAACATTTCTGCAAAATTTCTCCCTTCAACCCCCAACGACAAATAGTTGGGCTTTGAGTTCCCCTCTTTAATTCAATCAACCTATCTCTCATTCCTCTCTCGACAGCTTCTCTCAACTCTCTCCCAACCAACTATTCTGTAACTTTCTTATTTCAATCCTCGGTGACTTTAACATCTGACTACAAATAGTTGGGATTCAAGTTCATTTTTGACTTCAATCGACTTGACAACCTTGCTCTCCGGCCACAATAGCTTCGAATTCTTCATCGGTCCTTTTCTTCTTTCACAGGTAAAAATTTATGGCCTTTTTAGTTTTGAAGAAAATGAGGAACTTGAGCCAAATTCTCTTATAGTATTGGTTAACAATTTCAATATTTGTTGCACTAATTTGAAATGCGGTATGAATAAAACCCTAATTTTTGGTATTTCTTCTCTTCTCTTCTCTTTTCGAAGTGAATTGTGATATTTTGTTGTTTGTTGCATTTTTTTGAAGTTTGATTTTTATTATTTGTATTTATAAAAGGAAAGGGACTATTTGGTTTAATTTGTTCTGTTCTTGTACTTGGTAAAAATGGTGAAATTGCTATTTTTTGTTTAACAAAATTTTGCTACTGTTTCCTTCGATAGATTACCCATCTGCTCCAACATATTAACCATCTGATGCAACAGATTCATCATATAATTCAACAGATCAACCATATGATGCTCGATAGGAACCATCAGATTACAATTCTAATGCAACAGTTTTACCATATGTTTCAAAAGATTAAGTTTCAAATAAAAAATCTGATGCAACTAATTAACCATATGGTGCAATAGAAGAACCATCAGATTAATGATCTAATGCAATAGATGAACCTCCTGTTGGATAAAATCTACCAACTCTTCCTACAGGAAAAGTCCAAGACTTAATTTTTCCAACTGATTATTCATCTACCACAATAGACGACCCTATGTTAGAAGAAATCTAAACAATATTGACCGTTTATAATTATTCTAATAGATCACTCATGTGTTGCAACAGATGTGTGACTTGTTGCACAGACCATTCCTCTTTCTCAACAGATGAGTGATATGTTTTGTATTATCGCAACAGGTTACTCAGCCGTTGCTACAGATTATTTAACTATTCCAATAGATCACTCATATTTTGTAACAGATGATGTCACAACAGTTGTGTGATCTGTTGAACAGACCATTCATCTGTCTTAAAAGATGAGTGGTATGTTTTGTATTATTGCAATAGATTACTCATCCGCTGCAACAGTTTGGTTATATGCTACAACAGATATACTACCTGGTTCAACAGATCGATGATCTGTTGCAATTGTTATTTTACTTTTTTGCTTGTTGATTTACTGTTATCCTTTTTTAATGATGCATTAATCAACAATAATATATTATTTTATGTTTCTATTAATTTTAGATAATATGGTTCCCAAAAGAACAGAAACCGAATCAAGTCCAAGTAAAGGAACAAGTGAAGCAGCTAGGCTACATCCACCACTCTATTTGTTTACTTTAGAAGCGTTATCTCAATCGGGAGCAGAATATGATGAACACCGGGAGGAGTAATATTTCAAAAGAGATGATACAGATGCTAATAGCCCTTCCACCGAAGAGCTGGTCAAAGCCTTCAACATTGATCGTTATCCTGTGAGAATGCAGTGCGATGGTGCCACAGATTTAACGGGTGATTTCGTGGTTAAGTTAGCCATGGGAAAATATTTCGACACCTTCAGAAAAATACTTCAAGAACAAAAATTAGATGCTTATTTTAGGGACAGCTGCTTTAGAAAATATCTTGATTTGTCGGAGGATAACAATGCTCGTTTCTAAATGAAAATGGTATATGAACTTCTCAAGAGTAGGTTTATGTATGAAAACAAAGATAAGATGGATGAGGTGTGGATAAATTACTGTGGCATGCCTGTTTGTTTATGTTGGAAGGAGTTTGCCATAGTTACTAGACTAAAATGTTATCCTCCTTCTCAAGTTATACCTATTCTAACCCAAAAAAGCACCCCGTACACCCAAAAAAGGCAAAGGAAAGTCGTGTGATCGTGATGACCTGGTGTCCATTGTTGGTTCAAGCTTCAAAAATAAAAATTTGATAGAAGCATTGAAAGGTAAAGGACTTTCAAAGAAGCACAAGCAGTCATTGTGCTTGGTTTGGTTTGTACATAATATTCTATGGGCGAGAGACGTTAACAACAACATAAACCTCGGTTTAATAAAGCTCTCCGAGGATCTTAAGTCGTTTAACAGCTATCCATGGGGGTATGAAAGTTTCAAAATGACTGTCAAATATTTGTTGACTCCATTAGCGCCAAAGACAGTCAACTTATATGGCTTCCCATGGGCTTTCATGGTAAATGTTTCTTTATTCTATTATGATATCATTAATTTTTTTAGCTCAATAATGGTTTTGATTTATTGGCGTTATTTTATAGGCTTGGGATTTTGAAGCCATTCCTTATTTGAGACAACAAGTGAACTACCAGGAAGGAGTTTCTTGTCTAAGAATCTTGAGATGGTTGTCAGCCAAAACTCATAAAAATGTAAAATTTCTTGATCTTTTCAACCCCCCGAATGATGCAGTAAGTATAATTATAATTAATTTTTTCTTTTAATTATTTTTTTTTTTGAATGATCTAATCATCATTATAATATATGTAATGATTTATGTTAGAATGTGCTTCCGTCACTAGTTTCGACCAATCGAGAGTTGAAGATGTCATTTTTCTCTTACTTTATGGTCTGTACAAACTTTATCGGACCCTAAGGTCATCGACAGAATAAAAATAGAATTGTTTAGAGCAACAGCCATTACAAGAAAAATAATTTAGGAGGGTGGGCTTGTTGTTGTTGATGGAGCTGTTGGTTGTAGTAGTGGTGTTGCTGTTGGGACTAATGATGCTCCTCTTACAGTATTTAAAGCAAACCATTATGAGTATAATCATACTGGTTATACAGATTTTGCCTCTCCCAGCGAATGTTCTGCATGCAAATGTCAAGACTACAGGGCGAAACATGATGTAATGATTAGTACTATTAATGCATTAACTGCTTTTGTAATGTAATTGACATCTAAGAGGGGTCTCATTCCATCAAAGAGAATTTTATTTTCATTATCTCCATTAGAGATTAGGGATAAGAGGAGAAGGAGAGTGATTTCTAGGGCATTATCAGGCATCCAAAAAAGTGAAATTGCAACTCTTCTATCTGCGTGTTACACTGACCAACATACAATGTCCAAAGGAGAGCAGCACGAGCTAAAGAAGTTGAATATATTATATTTCTTCCAACTGACAAAACAAACAGACACATATCCGTTTCAACAGATGACACATCTGCTGAAAATTATCAAACAGATATATACATCTGTTTCAACAGTTGACTAACTTGTTGCACCAGATACTTTATCTATTGCAACATATGTCTCGTCTGTTTTAGCAAATCAAACAACTCTTTGTACAACTTTTATTTGTGCCAACAGACGACCTATCTGCTGCGCCAGATGATTCATATGTTGCAACGGGTGGTTCATCCATTGGAAATTATCACACAGGGTCTTCCTTATGTAGAAATTTGTCCTAACAGTTGATTTATTATTGCAACAAAAATATGATATGTTTGGGACAATTTAAAATGGAAGGAAGACCTGTTTGATTTGCTAGAAGAGATGAGTTATCTTTTTCCATTTTGTTGTATCTTCGTGATTAGTATTGACCAATTCTGACTTTCCAGGTGAATGTAGAAGAAGCTACTGCTGAACAACATTTACAATATGCTAATCTTCTTATGGAAATATGGAGAACAGAAAGCGCAGAAACCATATGCAAGCGACAATGAAAATCCACGATAAGCTAGGCCGAATTCCATAGCACCGGATGAAGAACAACTTGTCCATACTGAGTAGATCTTTATAGCTTGAGCCTGTCAAAGCAATCCTTGACAGTATACTTAAATTGTTGATGTATTTGTTGAGATTTGTACCCATAATAATTTTTTTACATTTTATTTATTCGTTGACTTATTTCAGCTAATTTATGAAGGCTTCGATTTATTTTATTTTGTCTACAAATTTTATTTTTTCCTTAGATTTGAACTACTAATTGAAAAAGAATACTAGATTCAAATATTACAATAGATAATATATCTGTTGCAACAGATGACACATCTATTGGAAAATTCGAACATATTTAGACATATGTTGCAACAGGTAGGTGATTCATTATTGCAATAGATTACTCATCCGCTGCAACAGTTTGGTTATATGCTACAACAGATATACTACCTGGTTCAACAGATTGATGATCTGTTACAACTGTTATTTTACTCTTTTGCTTGTTGATTTACTGTTATCCTTTTTTAATGATGCATTAATCAACAATAGTATATTATTTTATGTTTCTGTTAATTTTAGATAATATGATTCTCAAAAGAATAGAAACCGAATCAAGTCCAAGTAAAGGAACAAGTGAAGCATCTAGGCTACATCCACCACTCTATTTGCTTACTTTAGAAGCGTTATCTCAATCGGGAGCAAAATATGATGAACACGGGGAGGAATAATATTTCAAAAGAAATGATACAGATACTAATAACCCTTCCACCGAAGAGCTGGTCAAAGCCTTCAGCATTGATCGTTATCCTGTGAGAATGCAGTGCGATGGTGCCACAGATTTAACGGGTGATTTCATGGTTAAGTTAGCCATGGGAAAATCTTTCGACACCTTCAGAAAAATACTTTAAGAACAAAAATTAGATGCTTATTTTAGGGACAGCTGCTTTAGAAAATATCTTGATTTGTCAGAGGACAACAATGCTCGTTTCCAAATGAAAATGGTATATGAACTTCTCAAGAGTAGGTTTATGTATGAAAACAAATATAAGATGGATGAGGTGTGGATAAATTACTGTGGCATGCCTGTTTGTTTATGTTGGAAGGAGTTTGCCATAGTTACTAGACTAAAATGTTGTCTTCCTTCTCAAGTTATACCTATTCTAACCCAAAAAAGCACCCCGTACACCCCAAAAAGGCAAAGGAAAGTCGTGTGATCGTGATGACCTGGTGTCCATTGTTGGTTCAAGATTCAAAAATAAAAAATTGATAGAAGCATTGAAAGGTAAAGGACTTTCAAAGAAGCACAAGCAGTCATTGTGCTTGGTTTGGTTTGTACATAATATTCTTTGGGCGAGAGATGTTAACAACAACATAAACCTCGGTTTAATAAAGCTCTCCGAGGATCTTAAGACGTTTAACAGCTATCCATGGGGGTATAAAGCTTCAAAATGACTGTCAAATATTTGTTGACTCCATTAGCGCCAAAGACAGTCAACTTATATGGCTTCCTATGGGCTTTCATGGTAAATGTTTCTTTCTTCTATTATGATATCATTAATTTTTTTTAGCTCAATAATGGTTTTGATTTATTGGCGTTATTTTATAGGTTTGGACGTTTGAAGCCATTCCTTATTTGAGACAACAAGTGAACTACCAGGAAGGAGTTTCCTGTCTAAGAATCTTGAGATGGTTGTCGGCCAAAACTCATAAAAATGTAAAATTTCTTGATCTCTTCAACCCCCCGAATGATGCAGTAAGTATAATTATAATTAATTTTTTCTTTTAATTATTGTTTTTTTAATGATCTAATCATCATTATAATATATGTAATGATTTATGTTAGAATGTGCATCTGTCACTAGTTTCGATCAATCGAGAGTTGAAGATGTCATTTTTCTCTTACTTTATGGTCTGTACAAACTTTATCGAACCCTACGGCCATCGACAAAATAAAAATGGAATTGTTTAGAGCAACAACCATTACAAGAAAAATAATTTTGGAGGGTGGGCTTGTTGTTGTTGATGGAGCTGTTGGTTGTGGTAGTGGTGTTGCTATCGGGACTAATGATGCTCCTCTTACAGTATTTAAAGCAAACCATTATGAGTATAATCATACTGGTTATACAGATTTTGCCTCTCCCAGCGAATGTTCTGCATGCAAATGTCAAGACTACAGGGCGAAACATGATGTAGTGATTAATGCTATTAATGCATTAACTGCTTTTGTAAAGTAATTGACATCTAAGAGGGGACTCATTCCATCAAAGAGAATTTTATTTTCATTATCTCCATTAGAGATTAGGGATAAGAGGAGAAGGAGAGTGATTTCTAGGGCATTATCAGGCATCCAAAAAAGCGAAATTGCAACTCTTCTATCTGCGTGTTACACTGAGCAACGTACAATGTCCAAAGAAGAGCAGCACGAGCTAAAGAAGGTGAATATATTATATGTCTTCCAACTGACAAAACAAACAGACACATATCCGTTTCAATAGATGACACATCTGCTGAAAATTATCAAACAGATATATACATCTGTTTCAACAGTTGACTAACTTGTTGCACCAGATACTTTATCTGGTGCAACATATGTCTTGTCTGTTTTAGCGAATCAAACAACTCTTTGTACAACTTTTATTTGTGCCAACAGACGACCTATCTGCTGCACCAGATGATTCATATGTTGCAACGATGGTTCATCCATTGGAAATTATCACACAGGGTCTTTCTCATGTAGAAATTTATCCCAACAGTTGATTCATTATTGCAACAAAAATATGATATGTTTGGGACAATTTAAATTGGAAGAAAGACCTGTTTGATTTGCTAGAAGAGATGAGTTATCTTTTTTCATTTTGTTGTATCTTCGTGATTAGTATTGACCAATTCTGACTTTCCAGGTGGATGTAGAAGAAGCTACTGCTGAACAACATTGACAATATGCTAATCTTCTTATGGAAATACGGAGAACAGAAAGCGCAGAAACCATATGCAAGCGACAATGAAAATCAACGATAAGCAAAGCCGAATTCCATAGCACCGGATGAAGAACAACTTGTCCATACTGAGTAGATCTTTATAGCTTGAGCCTTTCAAAGCAATCCTTGGAAGTATACTTAAAGTGTTGATGTATTTGTTGAGATTTGTACCCATAATAATTTTTTTACATTTCATTTATTCGTTGACTTATTTCAGCTAATTTATGAAGACTTCGATTTATTTTATTTTGTCTACAAATTTTATTTATTCCTTAGATTTGAACTATTAATTGAAAAAGAATACTAGATTCAAATATTACAATAGATAATGTATCTGTTGCAACAGACAACACATCTATTGGAAAATTCGAACAGATTTAGACATATGTTGCAACAGGTAGGTGATCTATTAGAATTTATCAGACAGGTCTTCCCACTGTTGCAACATATGAACTTTAGATTAAAACATCAAGATAATGCAATAGATGACATATCTATTGGAAAAAATAGATTTAGACATATGTTGCAACAGATTGACTTTATATGTTACAACACACAATACATTTATTGGAATAATCAAACAGATTTATACATATGTTGCAACAGGTAGGTTATCTGTTGGAATTTATCAAACATGTTTTCCCACTGTTGCAACAGATGGACTTTAGATAAAAACATCGAGATAATGCAACAGATATCCAACCTATTGCAACAGATAAACTATATGTCAGAACAGGTAGGATAACTGTTACAACGGATGGAGAATCTATTGCATTATAAAAATTCAACTTTTATTGGACATAAAAAATTACCACTTCGTTTAAAAAGGTTAAAGTGAATTGAAATAAAAAAGGCCCAGCCCATTGATGGTGTTCAGTTCAAACACCTAAAATAAAATAGGCATCAAGTAGACATGTTCATTTTAAAGACGTAAAATAAAATAGGCATCAAATGTGTTAGTGTCAGTCCTGGCACATTTTGCTGACTTGCCGTCACTTGGCCCCCACCGGTCATTTTCCCCCCCGTTGCCTTATATATTCATCTTTCTTCTAAAATTTAACCCTAAATTCTCAAATCTTCTTTTTCATCGTCATCTTCTTTTATCTATCCAAATTCTTCAAATTATTACTTTCATTTTTTCTAATTGACCTTGACAATGTCAAGCGCATCTTCCACTATTTTTTGTGATAAAGATTTTCGATATTATAAGTGCAGTCATGAAGCTCTGTTAAAGACTTCTTGGACTCAACAAAATTCGGGTCGTAGGTTTTTTACTTTTGAGATTTCAAAGGTAATATATTTTTAATTTAATTAATTGATTAATTATTGACTTGTAATTGTGTTCTCTTTTTTTTATAGAAATTAGGTGGATGCGATTACTTTGATTGGTATGAAGAACGACACCCTTCACAAGCAAATCATGTAATCTGGGTTTTGTTGAACAAAGTCAAGGCTTCTAAAGAGAAACAAAATCGAGCAAGAAGATACTACATTGTTGCCGTTATTGCTACTAATTTGGTGTTGTTGGAAACATGGATATTGAAGCCTAATTGCTGAAATTTTCATGGTGGTGCGTGTATTTGCTACTGGTTTGTTGTCGACGAGCACATGGATATTCAAGCGTAAGTGTTGGAAAATATCAAAAAGATTTAGGCATATGTTGTAAAATTTAGGTCATCTGTGGAAATTATCAAACAAGTCTTCCCACTGTTGCAACAGATTAGACTTAGATTATTAGATTATTCATAGAAATTATCAAACAGGTCTTCCCACTGTTGCAACAGATTAGACTTAGATTATTAGATTATTTAAACGGGTCTTCCCACTATTGCAACAGATTGACAATCTAATCTATTGAATTATAAAAAACTCTACTTTCATCAGAAAAAAATTATTACCACTACATATACATGTAATAAAGTGAAGGGTGACTTGAAATTAAAATTTTCTAATTCACAGGCTCTTCTATATACACAGGCTTTAAGTGTCCAGTTAGTACCCCACAAGCCTAGACCTCTTGCAGGTTTGCCACAGTGTTGTCGCACAGAAAAGTCAGTGGCTCATCCATTTCTGTGTCGATCAGCAAATATTCGATGTGTGTAAGAGCGTTTGAGCCTCTCACTTTAGCGGCATCATCTTTTGGAAGGATCATTCCCCTGTTTCGACCTTTAAAATCCCATGATTTCTTTATCAAAACTTTCTTTGCCAAATGATTCATCAGTTTACTCTCCCTCAACAAGATGGGCAACAGCACCATTAGTGGCTCTACAAGGAGAAAAATATCAAAATCGTTGATGAGAGGTACGTTGGAATCATAAACATTGATCTTTCCCACCTCGAGTAGTATCTCAACAGCCCAATAATGCATGTCGTTCACGCTAATGACTGCAAAAATCCTTTTTGCCTCTGTCCAGCTCTTGCTGTGTGGATTTGGCCTGTCCCCTCTAACATATCTTAACATTTCTTCTTCATCCAAGACCAATGTAGGAACTAGGAAATCAATTCCCACACCAAGGGCTGACGGCTTTCCATTGAGTTGATCTTACCTATCCTTGAGTTTCTGGCAGAAGTTGAGGTCTATTATCCTATCGGTAGCGTCATAAGGTTCTTGGTACGTTAATTGACTTTTTCTCATGAGGTAGAGAATTATGTCAACATGTTGTGAGATAAGAAGTCAATTTTTAAAGAAGTCAATTTTTAAATAGGCTAGTAATTGTACATATGCAACGGATGGTCCATCAGTTGCATAGGTTTCTCTAAATCAATAATCCAATGCAACTTATGCAACAGATGGATAATAAGTTGCAATAGAACTACAACTAGTTGCACCAGTATACCCAGCTGTTGCAACATATGTGAAATCTATTGTGTAGCTTATTCTTCATGGGGTAGATTAGAAGGGCTAGGTTAGGAAAAGTAAACTTGCCTTGTCCTTGTACGACATACGCATATCACTCATAGTCTGGAAGTCTTGGTGGGAAAAGGGAGGCCTGGGGTAATTTGGTGTGCCTGGCTTGGCATTCTTGGCCTGTTGCAGATCCCTCTTCTCTTTGGCTCCAAGTTCCGCATATATGTCCACCTTCTTGACTAGCCCCTAAACTTCAACAGCTTTTAGAGAGGGAGGAATTATAATTTCTTTTGATTTTCGAGTGGAGAGTATGTCTCTAATTGCTCTTTTCTTTCTCCTAACCAATGTTGTAGGAGTGTGTGGCTCCCTCACCTTCTTGGATGGTATGACACACTCTTGGATTTGAATTTCTCGATATCTTTAGAGATAGCCTTTACATTTTCGAAGAGTTTATCCTATCTGTCCTTGCACTCATCGTATTCACAATGAGAACACGAGGATGAAGAGGAGTAAAAGGGAGAAAAACACCCTTTTTCTCCCTTACACAGGTCCCTACCACCAACCCCAACAACTCCACCAGAAAAAGCACCCGGATTTGCTTTAGTAAAAGGTTGGTCATTAAGAGCCTCAACATTAGGCTGACCTTGCCTAACTGCTCTTCTTATGGCTATTGCTCCAGCCAATTACTTTTTTATTAACTCTACCGTTGGGTCTATAATAGTATCAACATGACCAAGAGTAATATAAGAAGTCATCACCGACTCCTCCTCAGTAGGCACGATCCATGGATGCACAACCTATAAAAAAGAAAAAAAGACAGATACATTCAAATCATATAATATAATAATTTTCACAGTTGGGCTACAGTTTAAAAATAAAAGACCCATTTGTTGCGTAGTTTTCAGTATATGCTTAAAATCCGTTTGAGTCTGGTTAGAGAAACAGAGCAACACATTGATAATCTGATGCAAAATATCAATCATCTATTGCAACAGCTGCACAATATGGGTAATCTGTTATGCAACAGATGATCTGTACATCACAACAGATGAACGATATATTATCAGATTAAACATCTATTGCATAATTTGTAGTAAATGGTTAATCTTTTAGGAGTCGAGTTCAAAGAACCAATGCCACAGATGGGTAATCTGATGCAAGATATACCCCGTCGCAATAGATGTCCCATCTAGTGCATCAGATATAACATCTCATATGCCAGATATAACATTTATTCAATATCTTTCTTATCTTTAAGTAGAATTATTTTACTTGAAGAAGACGTACTGCATCATCCGGAGGGTTAAAGAGATCAGCCTCCTTAATATTGGTGTTGCTCTTTGTAGCTAACCACCTAAACATCCTTGGATAAGAAACCTCATCCGAGTAATCCATTAACTGCTTTCAGAGGGGAGGAATGGCTTCAAATGCTCAAGCCTAAAAAGTGTAAACAGGAAGTAAGCAAAAAAAAATCATAATAACTATATTCAACATAAATTAATGGATGAGTAAAATTAGTGATTAATTTTACCATGAAAGCCCAAGGAAAGCCGTATAATGTTGTCCTCTTTCTCTTTCTGACTCTCCAATTCCTCCCCTTTCTCACTTTCATTTTCTTCATCACTATCTACGGACCCTTGTCCACCTCCCTCAATGTTGTTTTCACATCTCTCCTCAGCTTCACTTTTCCCTGACTGAGATTGTTCAGGAAGCTCCTCCAAATCCCTCTGTACTGTAGCCTTTTTTTGAGTGGTCAGACGTTGATCCACTTTCACTTTCTTTTCTTTTGGGAGACATGTTTTACCTACAGACAAAAAAACAAAAATTACATTTCAGTTGATGTATGCATAGATTTTAAAAAATACATTACAAACACCACGAATACTGACAAACCAACAACCACCACCACAAACACTACCAACCAATGGCAACAAACAAACAAACACCACGAATACCAACACCACCACAAACAACACCAACTAATGCCACCACCGGTGCAACCACGAGGACCACAAACACCACCACCACCAGCACCAACACCATCCAACTATACCACGACAGTCAACGGAACACTACGATAGAAACTAGGGATTTCTCGAGTTCTTCCTATGATTTTACCATCAAAACTTAAAATTGTAAATCCATTCTCGAATATAATACAACTAAAAGTTTTATTTTTCATTATTAACTTAAAAGACCTTATTTTTTAGAAAAAAAACAAATATAGAGCTCTTCTCAAACTCTGTTGCCTACGAAGACAAAGAAAACGACAGATACAAGCAAGAATAATGTCGAAAATAACACCTATGTGGTTGAAAATGAGAAGAAAAATGATCTGTTGTGGAGGGTTGAGCAAATTTATTGAGTAGTTGTTGTTTGTACTGTATTGTTGAGTGAGAATGAGAGAGAAAGAGCCAGACCTCGAGATTTGAAATGATGAAACGTTTTGTATAGGTTGATTTGTATTTTGGAAAAGAATGACAAGTAGTTTTGAAAATATTAATTTGGTCCGAAATGATCTTAATTATTTTTAAAATCATAAAATATATGCGTAATTTTTAAAATCCTATAAAAATAATTGAAGTTGTAGTTGACCGAGTACTCTAGGAGGTGACCCTGTGAAAACTCACCCCTGGTCCTAGCTTAATCAATTTAGAAGTCTAACAAATGAACTCAATTGAAATTGTAAAAAACAAATGTTCAACATGTTGCGTCAGATTTCTCATCTGTTGTAAATTATCAATCAGATTAGGTAACAACAGATTACAAATTTGATGTAAATTATCAAACAGTTTGAGTCATCTGTTGCGATAGATTATCCATCTGTTGTAAATTATCAAATGGATTGTCATATGTCACAAAAGATTACCCATATGTTGTAAATTATCAAATAGGCGCTGCCATCTATTGTGGCTGACCCTATGAGAACTCACCCCTAGTCCTAGATTAATTGATAGTTTACCCTATGAGAACTCACCCTTAGTCCTAGATTATTCAATCAAGGTATTCGTACCCTAGTCCTAGATTAATCAATTAAGGTATTAGTCTAACATATGAGGTAGTAAGAATCGGTTTGGTTTAGAGTGATCAATCGCCGACTCTGGTCGGGAGGAACGTAGTACCGTTTCATCATGCAATTGACAAAAGACTCAATTGAAGTTGTAGTTGACCCTATGAGAACTCATATTCAATTAAGGTATTAGTCTAACATATGAACTCAATTGAATTATATATAAACAAATTCTCAACCTGTTGCAACAGATGTCTTTTTTGTTGGATCAAATCAAATATGTTATGTAATCTGTTGCAATATATTACACATCTGCTGTAAACTATCAAACAGATTAAGTCATCTGTTGCAACAGATTACCCATCTATTGTAAATTATCAAATAGATTGAGTCGTATGTTGTAATAGATTACTCATCTATTATAAATTATCAAATATGCATTGTTATCTATTGTAGTTGACATTATGAGAACTCACCCCTAGTCCTAGATTAATCAATTAAGGTATTATTTGGACATATGAGGTAGTAAGAATCGATTTGGCTCAGAGTGATCGATCGACGACTCTTGTCGGGAGGAACGAAATCCCGTCTCATCATGCATTTGCCAAAAGACTTAATTGAAGTTGTAGTTGACCCTATGAGAACTCACCCCTAGTCCCAGATTATTCAATTAAGGTATTAGTTGAACATACGAGGTAGTAAGAATTGGTTTGTCTCAGAGTGATCGATCGATGACTCTTGTCGGGAGGAATGCAGTACCGTCTCATCATGCAATTGCCAAAAAACTCAATTGAAGTTGTTGCTGACCCTTTGTGCTCATTCATCCATCCTTAATTCCACCTAGATCAATGTAGGTACTATTATTAATCTTAACATCAAGTTAATAAGAACACATTTCAACTCAGAGTGATCGATCGATGACTCGGGTCGGGATAAACGCAATACTAACACCATGCAAATGCAACGACTCAATTGGATTTGTAATTGACCCTGTGAGCTTATTTATTCATCCCTCGTTCCACCTAGATCGATGTAGGTACTATTATTAATCTTAACATTAAGTTAATGAGTAGCTCATTCTTTCATCCCTAGTTCATCCTAAATCAATTGCAATGAAATCCGTTGCAACAAATAACTGAGTTGTTGGAGAATTTCAAACAGATAACAATATATGTTGCAACAGATAACATTTCTTATTTAATTATCAAATAGACATTTGCATCTGTTGTGACAGATGACTGAGGTGTTGGAAATTTTCAAACAGATATTGATATCTGTTGTAACAGATGACGTTGTTTATTTAGTTATCAAATGACATTTCCATCTATTGTCATAGATGACTGAGCTGTTGGGATTTCTCAAACATATATCTAAATTTGTTGCAACAGACGACATATCTGTTTGAAAATCTTTTTGTTTTCTTTTAATTTTAAAGCAAACTACTGTCCGAGTAGATAAAGTAGTAGTACTACTAAAGACGGTAAAAAATATTTCTTGGATAACTCAAAAATCTCATTGAGTAGTCTTGTCCTGTCTTTTGAATGTCACCCGTTTTCTTCCTCGTGCCTCTCAAATTATTAGTGAATTTTAATTAATGAATATTGAAACCCCTAATACTTCTTCCTTTTCATATTGACTTGGCACTCCTATCAAGAAAATATTAATTAGGGGTTTATTTTACTACCAAATTAGCCTTATTAATTATGCTTTGTAAATATAAATTTGAATAAATACACTTTGTTTAGTCATTTAATATTAAGGGTAGTACATCTAAAAATTAGAATTATCTCATCTCTACCCTCCTCTCCTTCAGCCCTAAATCTCTCTCTCATCTTTTTTCTTTATATCCTCTTCAGGGTTATCACAACCTTTTTTTGCTCTCCTCTTTCTCAAAAAATTTTGTTCGGATCTAAACTAATTGATATCCATATCTTATATTCCTCGACTGAAATTGTTGTTTTGACCCCCTTTTGAAGTTGTATGATATGATTCACTATTGCTCTTTCATTCTCGTCTTCTTCTTGAAACTTTATTTACATCTTTTTATTTATTTAATTACCATTTTCCCATATCATATTTATTTAAAAAATTTGAAGGAACTTTTAATTGTTGAATAAACATACCGAGAATTTTTATTATAAGATGCGAAAAAAAGTTATATGTTGGGAGAAGTTTAAAAGCCTTGTTGGCGGTATCATTTTTTTATGTATTTTGTTTGTTTCTTTGTTGTTGATGCTGCTATTGATGTTGTTGGTGGGGCTGGAATTGTTGGAACTTATGGTGTGGTGTAGTTGGTGGGTTTGGCATTGTTGAAACTTGTGGTGTGGTGTGGTTTAGACGGTGGGTGCTTCTTAGCTTAAAAATAGTGGAGTCCGAACAATCAACACAAGGAGTAAGGGAGAAAAAAATAAAAAGTTTAAAGTGAATAAGAAGAGAAGAGTTGGTTACCAAAATTTAAAAAATATGTGCTGAGTGGAAATTGAACTCAAGACCAAAAGAAATAAATAGCCTTAAGCACCCATAAACAACAACTAGGCTAACCAAACAACTCTTACTATGGGTGCTCACTGATTAGATTATATACGTTTTTATCTTTATTTTCACATACATATATAAAGTTCGATATGAGTTCATTCTGTGCTCGCGCACCCGGAGGACTCCATATGGGTCCGTCCCTTGTTGTTGATGGTGTTGGAACATAGGATGTATGCTTCTTTGTAGTTGATGATGTTGTTGGAACAAATGTTGTTGTTTTATTTGTTATTGATGTTTTTTAATTATTGTTTGTAGTTTATGTTGTTGTTGATGTTGCAACAGACGAAGCAACTGATGGAACAAATCAAACCACCAGCAAGGCTGCTATGTATTCCAACAGACTCCACATCTGACGCACACTATCCGGGATTTATATGTTGTGTGTGGTGTGTTACTTAAATAAAACTGGTGACTTTATTAATATGTAAATTAAAAAAAATGGATCTAAATATAACATTTTATATTTTTGTTGTATTTCCAAAAGAAACAGATTGGTAATCTGTTGCAAAATATATTCCACCTGTTAGATAACTTACAACATATGGACAATCTGTTGCAATAGATGTATATATCAGTTTTCTTTTCCATCAGTTGTGGCGTCTGTTGCAATTTGCTAATCATCTGTTTATTCAATTTCATCGAGAGCAATAGATTTTTCTAAACACTTCTTGGCCAAACTCAATTTTCGCTCTTGGACTGCTTCTCTTTTTTGCTTTGCATCCTTCAAGCTGGCCTCCAAATTAAATTTTTGCCCTCAATCCAATAGCAGAAATTTAATTTGGTTGAAGGATGCAAAGAAAAAAAGTGAAGCAATCCAAGATCAAAAATTGAATTTGGCCAAGAAGTGTTTAGAAAAATTGATTGCTCTCGATGAAATTGAATAAACAAACGACTAGCAAGTTGCAACAGACGCCACAGCTAAAGGAAAAGCAAACTGATATATCCATCTATTGCTACAGATTGTCCATATGTTGTAAGTTATCTGACAGGTGGAATATATTTTGCAACAGATTACCAATATTTATCTTTCGAAAATACAACAAAGAGATAAAATGTTGTATTTAGATCCATTTTTTTTCTAATTTACTTATTAATAAAGTCACCAGTATTATTTAAGTAACACACACAACACATAAATCCTGAATAGTTTTAGCAATATTGTATTAAATCTCGGATAGTTTGCTAATTACATTTTATTCCGAAATTTCGAATTGTGATACATATGTTAAGCAGTGATACATATAGCATATGTATCACTAGTAAATATGAATCCGGGATTTTATATGATTTTTTAAAACATTAAGGGATATTGTGTAATATGGTGTCTTAAAGATGGGATTTGTGTAATTTTTCCTTTTAAGGGATATGAACAGTCGTGGCTTTTTGTTTGACTAAGTCCAGTCCCTTCCAATTCTCAATCATTTTATAAATAGGTCCCTCCAGCCTCCTCACTCACTCTCGTTCATTCTACTATACTTACAATACTAATATGTCAGATCCAGATTCGTACAAGAAGGTTCATATCAAGTTCTTGCAGGAATTTCAAAGGTAGTTTGATGAACTCCCGAGGGATTTGGCCGACTTCCGAGCAAGGCTGAGGAGGGCCCTGCTGCTGCCGGATGAAAATTGTCAGGTTGACAATAATAATAATAATAATAATAATAATAATAATAATTAGGTTATGTTTTTTCTTTCTTTTAGCGTATGTATTTTCCTTTTTTATATCTAATCTACCTATAAGGGATTCAAAAAAATCCATGTATATGTTTGATTTGGTTTGGTTTGGTTTGGTCGATTTTGAATTTTTAATTCTTATTCAATATTTAATTATCATTCTATTTATTCCCTATTCAAAACATGTCGGCGGTTGGAGTTAGGGATGCGGTCATGATGAGAAATTCTCCTTAAAATGGTTCGTTAATAAATAATAAGGAACTAAATGATATTATAATCGTAAAAGAAAGATTATTTAATTTAAAAAAAGTCACAACATTGGATTAATTTAATTAATATATATATATATATATGATGATATGATTTTTAAGAAAAAAGTTAATGAATAGTCGTGACTGTGACTTTTGTCTAAACACATTCAACAAACAAACAAAAACAAAAAACGCTTCTGATGCATCAAATTCCTCATCTGTTGCGACTTGTGAATCAGTTAGAAGAAATAAAAAAAGCTCCTTAAACAGATGGTCGATTTATAGCAACAGATGGTATATCTGTTGAAACAGATGGGTCATCTGATGCAACAGATATACAATCTGTTGCCATAACTCAATTAATAAAAATAGTTATTAAAGAAATGGAAAGATTAAGTCACGACCAGCTTGATTTAATTAAGTCATTTCTTTTCACAAAAAAGAATAAGGAAATAAATGATAAACACAATTTAAACCGTAAAAAACTCACCAGAAATATTATTGTTTTTAAATCTTCTTTATTAATTTATATAATTAAAAAGTCAGAAAATTTGGATGTCATGAAGATAATTTTTTTGAAAAAAGATATATATATATATATATTATATGTTGCAACAGATATATTATCTGATGCAATAATTAAACTATTTGTTGCAACGGATGACATATCTATTGTAGTAGATGATTTATCTGATGCAACAAATATATAGTCCGTTGTGCAACTCAGTGTAAAAAATAAACGGTTGCTGGAAAGAACTAATTATTTTAATAATTATAAAGCTAAGTTTCAAGCTGAAAAGTTATGACCTATCATAATATTGAGTAATTTAATTAAGTCATAACTTTTTACAGTAATCAAGAATGTCATTAATAAATGGAGGTGAACAGTTGTGCCTTTAAATCTGCTTTATTAATTTATATAATTAAAAAGTCAGAAAATTTGGATGTCATGAAGATAATATATTTTTCTAAAAATATATATATATTATATGTTGCAACAGATATATTATCTGATGCAACAGGTTATATTTGTTGTAAATCATGATATATCTGTTGTAATAGATGATTTATCTGATGCAACAGATATATTATTTACTGTCCAAGTCAGTGTAAAAAAACGGTTCCTGGAAAGAACTAATTATTAATAATAATAAAGCTGAAAAGTCATGACCTATCATAATATTGATTAATTTAATTAAGTCGTAACTTTTTACAGTAATCAAGAATGTCATTTATAAATGGAGGTGAACGGTTGTGCCTTTAAATCTTCTTTATTAATTTATATAATTAAAAAGTCAGAAAATTTGGATGTCATGAAGATAATATATTTTTAAATATATATATATATATATATATATATATATATATATATATATATATATATATATATATATATATATATATATATATATATTATATGTTGCAACAAATATATTATCTGATGCAACAGGTTATCTATTTGTTGCAAATCATGATATATCTGTTGTAAAAGATGATTTATCTGATGCAACAGATATATTATCTGTTGTAACAGATGATTTATCTGATGCAACAGATATTTATCTGTTGTCCAAAACAGTTTTAAAAAATGGTTCCTGGAAAGAACTATTTATTAATAATAATAAAGCTGAAAAGTCATGACTTATCATAATATTGATTAATTTAATTAAGTCATAAATTTTTACAGTAATCAAGAATGTCATTAATAAATGGAGGCGAACAGTTGCGATTTTTTGTCTAGCTCATTCAAGTTCAATCCTCTATAAATAGGTCCCTCTTTACTCAATCGTTCGTTCTACTACACACTATTTATTCCTCGCTCTTGTTACACCTTCAACTACTTTCTCTTCAAGGACTTGATAGCTTTTTCCTGTCTCTGGTAAGTTTTTTTTCTTGATTTTTGTGTAAATATACGTTGTATTACATTATATTACATTCGAATTCTTTCTTTTCTTTACTTTTGTGTTTACGTGTGTGTTTTGTCAACTTATGCATTTTTTAGATATGGCAGATCCTGTGAGGGATATCGCTATTTTACGAGACGCCATGAGGGAACTGTAGAAGGAGGTTCATGACCTACATTGGGAGTTGGCCGCCGTCAGAGTAAGGATGCTACGGGAGATCCGCAGGCTGCGGAGGGCGCTGATGCTGCTCTTTGAAGATTGGTCGGCTGGCCATACAAATAATAATGATGTTAATAATGATGATAATAATAATTATGCTTTTTTTCTGTTATCTATGTACTTTTTTTGGTTTGTTTTATAAAAAATTATGTTTGATGCACTTGACTTTTTATTTCTTATTTAATTTTCGTGCTTTCTATTTCTATTTCTTAACGAATGACATGTCTACAATTAAGGAATAATTTGATTCCAGTATCAATAGCAAGAACATATGAGTTATCTGTTAGGTTTTGTGTGTGACAGGAGTTGTATTTTGTTGTTCGAAACATATTAGTAATCTGATGAAACAGTTTATTTATCTTTTGAAACAG
Organism: Capsicum baccatum var. pendulum; assembly: GCA_030864225.1. NCBI lineage: Eukaryota > Viridiplantae > Streptophyta > Magnoliopsida > Solanales > Solanaceae > Capsicum > Capsicum baccatum. The sequence continues at coordinate 237,504,648 of CM061555.1, forward strand.
ATTACTAATTTGGTGCAACAGAATACCCATATATTCGATTCATAATCATATTATGGGCACCTAGAACCCTTAAACATGAATCCAACATGAGTCTACTGTTACAACAGAACATTTATCTGGTGTCGCAGATAATGAATTTGTTTAAACAGATTGCTCTTGTATTGCATTCATGTTCTCATGCAAACTATTGTTGAAAAAATAACACATTAGCAGTTACACAGATTCAACTAAAAAGCATAATCTGACTTACCAAAGTTTCCTCTTAAGTAAATTCCCAAGTTTAAAGTGCTTTACGAAATAAAATTTGACATAAGAATTTGGTCAAAGAACAGCAGTTGGGGTAACAACAACAATGGTCAACAACAAGAATATGAAGTTGATAATGAAGTATAAGATGATGATAATGAATCAGAAGATGATGAATAAAGCAGCAGCAACAATGAACAACAAATATCGCGAAGAGAGAGAAAATAACAACAGATGAGGAGAGAGAAAAAGACGTCTTTTTTTCCTTCGTTCCCCGTTATATATTAACTAACATTTGAATCAAAGTGTAAATTTAAGAACTTGTGGATTATTTTGAAATTTTCCAAACTTTCTTAAACATAATGAAGTAATTGTCACCTCTACTCAATTATTTAGACTTGTGTCACCTACATCTCATTTTAAAATGCTTTTGTCACCTGTGGCCCAAACCCCCCATAAAGATTATGCATGTTTAACGTCATTTAACATATATACAAAGGAAAATATTAATTTTATATATTGAAAAATAAGTAAAAGAGAAAGATCATGTGTAACGTAATTTGTTTATTTTATTTGATATATTTTTAAGTGTAATTTTTTGATAAAATCTTAGATTGATTGATTTTTATTATTATTATTATATTGGTTACTGACTATTTGTGATCAGTTTAATATCAAAAAATAATATATTAGATTATATATATAATTATTTTTAAATAAAAATCGACCACAAGTGGTCGGTTTTCTAAAAATTAATTGTTTTTGTTTAATTCCAAAACTGACCACAAGTGGTCAGTTTTTTTAAATTATTTTCTTTTTATCTTAATTTGTGATCGGTTTTTTAAAAGTATTTTCTTTTCTTATTTTAATTAAAAACCGACCACAAGTGATAGATTTTTAAAAATTAATTTCTTTTTATTTTAAATAAAAACCGACCACAAGAAGTCGATTTTTTAAAATTATTTTTTAAAATTTTAATTAAAAACCGACCATAAGTGATAGGTTTTTAAAAATTAATTTTCTTTTTTTAATTAAAACCGACCACAAGTGGTTGGTTTATTAAAAATATTTTCTTTTTGTCTTAATTAAATACCGACCACTAGTGGTGGGTTTTATTTAAAAAATATAATTAAAAGTATTTTTAAAAACCGACCACTTGTGGTCTGTTTTTATAAATATATTTTAATTATATTTTTATATAAAACCAACCACAAATGGTCAATTTTTTATTTTTTTGTTTTTTATTTGCGAAAGAATAATAATTAATATAAAAATTATTGAAATGATTAATTTTAAAATATAAAAGCGATCACTTGCAGTCACTTTTTTTATTTTTTTTTAAATAAAAAATAAAACACCGACGACATGTGGTCGGCTTTTTCCAACCACAATCTGTGGTCGATTTTTTGTGCTCGAAAATTTGTATTTTTTTTAGTAGTGATAGTACCAATAAAATAGAACAATTTCTGTTATGAATTATAAAGTTAGAATAAGAAAAATGGAGAGAGAAGAGAGGAGACTTCTTTATTTCTCTTAAGAATTCGTGAGGGGTCTATTACAATGAAGGAAACCCCTTTATTTATAGGAAAAAACTAACTTAGTCCTCAAAGTTGGGGTTTTTAATTTTTTCATAAATAGACATTCACTATATATGATAATACATTTATGACACTCCCCCTTGAATGTCTAATTGATAGAAAATGTGTCTCATTAAAATTTTACTAGAAAAAAAAATCCAAAGAGAAAAAATCTAGTAAAAGAAAAAGAGTACACATCTCTAATAATACACATACAGACTGCCTTATTAAAAATCTTACAAGGAAAACCCAGTGGAACAAAATCTTGTAAGGGAAAAAGAGTACAACGCATATTAACTACCTTAATTAGAACATCCTTAAACCTTTGCATCTCGATCTTGTGCACCATCTTCTTGAAAGTTGCAGTTAGAAAAGACTTGGTGAATAAATCAGCCACATTTTCACTAGAACGAATCTGTTGCACGTTAATATTACCATTCTTTTGTAACTCGTGTGTACATAAAACCTTTGATAAAATGTATTTTATTCTATCTCCTTTTATGAATCTTCCCTTAAGTTGCACTATACATGTTGCATTATCTTCATATAAAATTGTGGATATTTTGTCACATTTCAAACCATATTTTTCTCGAATGAGATGTATCATAGATCTCAACCATACACATTCTCAGTTTATTTCATGAATAGCTTTATCTCAGCATGGTTCGATAGAATAACTACGATAGACTGCTTTATAGATCTCTAAGATATGGAAGTACCCCGCATATGACTATTGATATGTTGAAACAAGTACTAACTTGAAAACCGCTGAAAAACAAAGCAAGGTTGTCGGTTAAGGCCTCTACTCCATACTATGTTGTAAGAGGCCTGGCTCTTAAACTCGACGGATGGCATAGTGGCAGCAAAGGATTGATATGAATGACTTTATAAAGGGCCTACTTGTAGGTTGAATCAATCATATGGGTAATGGGATCGCATTGCCATGCTAGAAACAAGTCATGTCGGCAAGGCCACGTTCCATGGCATGGGATGGATGTTGGACGACGTCCGTTGTGGCAAGTTGGCATATGGCATGTGCCAAGGTCTGATCAAGTGAAGGATAATCAAGTCGAGCTAAAGGAAAACTAGGTAGAAGCAAAGCTAAACAAGCAAAAAGATAAGGAATGGCACGAGGCAAACAAGAGTTAGCATGACCAAGGAAGACACAGGCAAGACATCGACAGTAGCATCAGTAGTAGCATGCGCGGTTGGGTTCAAGTTAGCAGTGACGAGGCAATGGCTAGGCCGGAGTGCCTAGATAATGCCTTAGCAACATGAACATGGCAGGAAGTTTGGCCCTTTTGAGCGAAATTAGTCAGAACATGGGGCAGTTACCTTTTTGTAACTATTTTTATGGGCACATTTCTTAATTTTGTAATTCAAAATTTGAACGCTTAGGCAGTTAGGAATGTCAACTGCACTTTAAGGCTGAAATTCACCAACACTAGAAGAATCGTGAGGATTTCAATAGGGTGTTAAGGCAGCAATCGACTGGTTATTGTGCCTAAGTCAAAGTTGTGGCAGAACTGTTGTCATAATGAGTGAGGGTCCTTCGTATTGTTTTTCTTCCCATTTTCATCGAAAAAATTTCTAAGTCCAAAACAATAGGTGTTGTGCAACGTAGACAGACTTGACTGAACAACCAAGTCAATCAGACAGACTTGATTGTCGTAGAGTGGGCTAACCTCTGACAGATTTGAGTTTAGAAATATTATCCAAAATACCAAAAAGATTTAAGTAGACATAAAATAAATTAAATTATCTATGATTAACTCGAGAATACCACAATAATTGGAGAAATAAAGTATTTTATTGAATCTTGAAAATTGCAAGTACAGTGACATAAATTTAAAAAAAAAACTATTTTATTCTTATTAATTTCCCTATATTTCCTATACTAGGAAATGTTTGCATCCTTTGGTCTATTCTTCTTATTTTCCCTATGTTTCCTATACTAAGAAATGTTTGCATCCTTTGGTCCATCTTCAAGGCTTCACAATAGTTTTTTAATTTTCTGAATTCTTTCTGCAAAATTAAAATAAATAACATATTAGAAAATGGAAGCAAGATAATATTTCTGTAATAATCAGGTCAATTATATGGTAACTAGTTACATGTTAATTTTTATAATATTGTGTGAAGTAGCTAGTAATTGCACAATTTTGATTACTTATAAGATAATACCATGTATGATAAACATTATTATGTTATAATAGGCTAAACTATGTAGGTAATGTAAAGATTTTTAATTAAGTTCTTGGAGCATATAACTTAAATTCAATTAATCTGCAAGTAATTAAATAATATCCTAGAAATATCATATCTCAGAACTACTCTAATATATATATATATATATATATATCAATGAAATTGTTTAGGCGAAAGAAAGAAGAGAACGACTGGAATTTTGAGAATGAGAATAATATATATTTTCTCATTTCTTTTTCGTAGTAGAAGATACTAAGATGCACCCACTACACACCACACTCAAACGACTAGCCTGGTCCTTCCCCCATTGAAGAGCCACGTATCCAGGGTTGACCACATCATCGTTATTTTATCAAGGTGTGGCCATGTATCTAGGGTTGATCGTATCATCATTGTTTTAAGTCTCTCTTTCTCTTTCTCTTTCTCTCTCTCTCTCGCTCTCTCACGCACATCATCACTGTTTATCAAGGTGTGGCCACATATCTAGGGCTAACTACATCATTACTATTTTAACGTACTCTCTTTCTCTCTCTTCACTCTTTATCAAGGTGTGGACACACATCCAGGGTTGACCACATCATCACTGTTTTAATGTACTCTCTCTCTCGACCACATCATTACTGTTTATCAAGATGTGGCCATGTATTTAGAGTTGACTACATCATCATTATTTTAATGTACTTTCTCTTTCTCTCAATCGACCACATCATCACAGTTTATCAAGGTATGGCCACATATCCAGGGTTGACCTCATCATCACTGTTTTAACGTATACTCTCTCTTCTCTCTCGAGATCACATTATCACTATTTATCAAGGTGTGGCTACGTATTTTGGGTTTACCACATCATCACTGTTTTAATGTACTCTCTCTCTCTCTTCCACATCATCATTGTTTATTAAGATGTGGCCACGTATTTAGGGTTAACCATATAATATCTGTTTTAACGTACACACTCTCACTCTCTTCCACATCATAATTGTTTATCAAGATATGGCCACATATCCAGGGTTGACTACATCATCACTGCTTTAACATAATCTCTCTCTCCCCCACATCATAATTGTTTATCAAGGTGTGGCCATGTATCCATAGTTGACTACATCATCATTATTTTAACGTACTCTCTTTCTCTCTCAACCAACCACATCATCATTGTTTATCAACGTGTGGCAACGTATCTGGGGTTGACCACATCATCATAGTTTCAACATACTCTCTCTCTCGACCACATCATCACTGTTTATCAAGGTGTGTCCATGTATCCACGGTTGACCATATTGTTACTGTTTTAACATACTCTCGAGAGAAAGAGAGACCACATCATCACTGTTTGTCAAGGTGTCCCACATATCCAGAGTTGACCACATCATCACTATTTTAACATACTCTCACTCTCTCTCGACCACATCATCACTGTTTATCAAAGTGTAGCCACATGTACAGGGTTGACCACATCATTATTGTCTTAACGTACTTTTTCTCTCTCTCCTATATCAGCATTGTTTATCAAGGTATGGCCAGGTATCCAGGGTTGACCACATCATCACTGTTTTAACATACTTTCTCTCTCGATCGACCACATCATCACTGTTTATCAAGGTGTGGCCACGTATCCAGGGTTGACCACATTATCATTGTTTTAATGTACTCTCTCTCTCCCACATCATCATTGTTTTATCAAGGTGTGGCTACGTATCCAGGATTGAGCACATCATCACTGCTTTAACAGACTCTCTCTCTCCCTCTCTCAATCTCTCTCGATCACATCATCATTGTTTATCAAGGTGTGGCCATGTATCTAGGGTTGAACACATCATCACTGTTTCAATGTATTACTCTCTTTTTGTCTCTCCCCTCTCTCTCTCAATCGACCACAACATCATTCTTTATCAAGGTTTGACCACGTATCCAGGATTGACCACATCATCATTGTTTTAACGTACTCTCTCTCTCTCTCGCTCTCGCTCTCCCACAATCATCACAGTTTTAACATTCTATCTCTCTCTATATATAAAGTCAAATATAGTATAAAACATATTTACCTTTGAGCAAAGTAGAAGTGCATTCAGTGTCACACTTCATCTCACAATGAGTGGATCCAAGTCCTTCACGAGAACATGTTTTTTGACATTCATTATTACAATCTTTATATTCAGCTGCAAGTTGTTTAAATGCTTCTTGAAATTTTTCTGCATTATCTTGTACTTGAGCAATCGAAACATGCACGATCGATGACAACATAATCATGCACACGAGAAATACTGTTACGAGATTCTTTGATGACTCCATTGTAATATGCGTTTGCTTCTGACTTGTTGTTATTTATTTATTTTTAAGTGTGTTTGTTGGTTTGTTTTGTTTTTTGGGGGGACTTTGGTTAATGTTATTGAATCACCTATTTCTAGGTGTTTTGGAACATTAAAGTACCTCAAATTAAAGTGGTTGATAACCAATTTTGTTGGAAATTTATGGTTGTGCTTGTCTTTTTTTTCTTCTTTTGGTTGGTAACGAGAACTTAGCATGCTAAAAATTAGGAATTATGGATGAAACATTTTTTTTTCTCATGTGTGCTTTGCTAAAGAAAGTAAGGATATTTTATGAGATTATTTTATCTCATTCTCCGTATAGATATCTTTTCTGTTTTGTTTTACTTGGTTTTTATTGACTTGACAGAAAAATTTAATTATGAGTGTATTTTACTAAATTAATCTTATTAATAATGTTTTGAAATTCTATTATTACTTTATATAGTTATTTAATACTAAGGATAAAAAAAATATATATATAATAAAATTCTCTTGATTTTATTAATTAAACAAATAAATGATAACAATTATTGATAGACCTTAGTACTTATCCGAATTAGTAAAGTGAATACTTCTACTTATACATTTATCACATGGACCTTTGAACTCAATAAAATTTAATATTTTAATCCCTACTTTGGTATGTGTAACACATTTACTGTCATGTCATTTTAAGTGCTATATTAAATTCCATGTCATAATATCTTCATTAATTATTTTTTAAAATTATTAATCAATAATATTAAACCAAAACTAAAACAATAAATTAAATCTTGTTCCACCGGCGGGCGGTGAATCATTACTGTCGAGATGGAGACTGATGACGCTGCACCCACTATGTTTGTAGGACCTACATATGTTTGTGGGATTTGGCACCCATTAAATTCGATGTGGAATAAATAAAATTACATAAAAAGAATATATAAAAATAGATATATAATATATAAAAACATCCACTAAAATAAAAATTGATTGGGCGCAATTGCGTTTAGGTTGATGGTAAGGCTCGCCCCGGATTCAAACCTCATTGAGGTGATTTTTTTTATTTTTTTTTAGTTTTTAAAATTTTTAAGCACACACTGAAGAGAGATCGAGGAAGATGAGAGAGATAGTGAACTGAGAGAGGTAAATTGAGAGAAAATCAGTAAACAAAATAGGGGGAAATAGGTTTGTTTAGGTGAGATTTTTGCCGAAATTATAGCTCCGGCATATAATCCTTCCACCATCTCCAAAATTCGACCTAGACAACCACTAAACCACCACCATTAACAGCCTCACCTCCCATATTCACTGTCAGAGCTTCTTCGGAAAAGCTCACCTGAGCTCCAGCGAGGCAGCCACAGATTGGTTCCATCCAAACACACTGAGATACCACCAAAAAAACTCTTTCCCACCGTCGTCTCTTTCAAAAACTTACAGCTTCAAATGCAGAAATTTCTAACCAACAACCCACTATTTCTTTCAATCATCATCACTTTCAATTAAATCTGAATCACCAGAATCAATTCAAATCAAACACCGCAAATTAGGCAATTTCAAAACCTCATTAGCGAATGAGATGGTTGATTGAGGAGTTCTTGAAGTGGATTTAAGGGGTTTTTGTTGTTTCTTTGATGTTGGTGAATCTGATTCTTTAGTTATGATTGCCATTGTAGAGCTGAAAGGTAGCAGCAAGAATAAGAGTGGAAATTTGCAATGGAGATTAACAAGTGTGAGAAAAGCAAAAGGGGTTTGGCGTTGGGGGTGTAAAAAAGCAAGAATTAAAATATATGTACTGTATGTATAATAATGGTGGCAGATCAGCCGAAGAAATGTGTAGAGACTGGGGAAGAGAAATCCCCTTAAAAAATGATTATTTTAATGTAAAAAATATACCCACTCCCACCCGCGCGTACTCACACACTTTGTCTTACTCAACTATTTTAATTCCACATAGGCTTGGTCGACGATTAGAGAGATTCAAAATATCCTGTTTTGATGAGTTGATGGGTTCAGATGACAAAAATCTAAGTAGAGACGTTCACTTTATAAACTCGGACAAGTACAAAGGTCCACCAAACTATTTTGTCTTTTCTAAGTATAAGGGTCAAATAAAATGAAAAAGAGTATTAATCCCATCATGTTGTACAAACATATTAGTTTCAAGATTAGTTCATACCTCATACCAAATATGGAATAAAATTAATTCCAAACTTTATTTGGAGATTGTTTTCCTTATTTAGTATACCAAACGACCCGATTATAGTGAGTGATATTCCCTCTACTCCTTTTTAGTTGGCATAGTTTTCTTTTTTAAAGACTGACACTATAAATTTGACCTAATTCTAAAATATTTTTTAATCATACTACTTGAAAAAAGAAAATTGCAATTTGTAGACTTTTCATATAGTTTTTGCATAGCAAAATTTTAATTCTAAAATATTGACTTAATTTGATTTAATTTAGCTTTAAAAATTAGTCAATGTAAAGAATGGATCTTGGACCTAACTCAACCTCAAAAGCTAGCTCCACACGCCCAGACCTCGTTAACTGGAGCGTGGACAACATAATATGGGGGCCCAACATCGGTGAACAAAGATTTGGGATGAGCTTGACTCTAATACCACGTAAAGAATAGAACTTAGGTCTAACTCAACCTCAAAAGCTAGTTCATGAGGGGAGAATTGTCTAAGTCCATATAAGGAAACTAATTACCCATCCATTTTTCAATGTGTGATACTTAACAGTCAAACTTACTCTCAAAAATCGAAACATACCAAACATACCAATTTAGCAGAGAGAACGCCGCTAAAGTGGTAATCAATACTATTTGACGCACACGTATGATATACATACAATATATACGATTCACATATATATATATATATATATATATATATATATATATATATATATATATATATATATATATATATATATATATTTTCATATCCTTCACATAGAATTTACCTCCTATACAGTTGGACTGCACATTCAGTTTGAAAACACATATGTTGAATCCAGCTGATCACTATTCACGGGCAAACCTATACATAATTTTTGAGTGGTCCAGCACCTATTAAAATTGACGTAGAATAGGTATAATTACATAAAAAATATATGAAAATAGGTATAAATTATATAAAAACACCCACTAAATAAGAAATTGGTTAGATGCACTGGCATTTAGGTTGATCTTAAGGTTTTTCACAAGATATTGTACTCACTCTATTTCAATCAAGATTAGATATTAAATGCACATGGATATAATGTATTTTACTAAGTTTTGAAAGTAAAATATCGCTATGTATTGAAAACAAAAATCAAAATCTCACTATATATTTCAAAAATGGATGTTAATAGTCTCGGTATTGGCTAATATCTCAAACCAAATATGAAATAAAGTAGAGCAACAACATACTCAACATAATCCCGCCAAATTAGGATCTGAAAAGGGTAGAACATATATAAACCCGCACCACTATCTTAGGGATGGAGAGATTATTTTCGATAGACCTTCGGCTCAAACAAAAAAGGCCAAAGTATATAGAGAAAGAAAATGCAGACAGTCGTGGCAAATGTCATAGACGACTAACTAATCATCCTAAATAATAGTCATAATGAGTTAAAGTTAATTCAAAAATTTATTTGGAAATTATTATCCTTTTTATCTCTACCAAACAACCCCAAGCTACACCATTTCCAAAAGGAACATTGCCCAATATATAAAGAAGATTAAGAAGACATAAAATAAAGCTTAAAAATAAATGAAATTAACTAAGTTGAATCAACAGTAATTAGAGACAAAAAATGATTTTATTGAATCTTAAAAATTACAAGTACAGTGGTTAATAATTGAATTAATTAATTAATTATTTAATTAGTAGAAATAAAAAATCCACTGTCCTATTTATTCTCTTTTTCCCCTCTATATTTGGTCCTTTTCCAAGGCTTTAATTCTTCAATTTTCTAGCTGCAAAAATAGAACATAATAACACGTTAGAAAAATAGTAATTAACATGTTATTTATTATACTATGAGAGATAGAATTATATATAAAAAAAGATAAAATTTCATCCACCAAGCTGGATGGATAATATATATTTTTTTTTTGGTAAAATCTAATATACATGTTTAAACCTTTTGAGCATACACGATCATTAAATTCTGGATAACTATTAATGCATGGAGGGAGTAATTCCAATTGTTCGAATTGCATGTTTAAGATCATACATTTGACATAACTTTAATATAAGACCACGAGATTTAAAAGATTTCTTTATTTTTTAAACTCCGTGTCAAGTAAAAAAAGGTCATTATTTTTTAAACGGGGGGAGTATATCCTCATTTTCTTTCTTTTTTAATATGTTTCGAAAAGAAAGACCGTTTCCTTCTAGCAAAATTTTAATTCCAACTCTTCAGGTGGTATGCATGTTTTGGTACGTTTTACATAAGGTTACAGGATTCAAAAGACTTCTATACTTTCTTAACTTTTGTGTATTAAAATATATAGATCATCCACCAAGCGGGACAGGCAATATATAGGTAAAATTCAGCACACATGTCAGATCAAAATAGATCATTCTAGTTTAAATAGAGGGAGTAAATGAATATATAGGTAAAATTTAACGTACGTGTCAGGTCAAAACAAATCATTATTGTTTAAACGGTTGGAGTAAATGCATATATAGGTAAAATCAGACGAACGCATCAAGTCAAAACAGATCATTCTTATTGAAACGGTGGGAGTAAATGAATATATAGGTAAAATCCAACATACGGATCAAGTCAAAACGGATCATTCTTATTGAAACGGTCAGAGTAAATAAATATATAGGTAAAATCCAACATACACATCATGTCAAAACATATCATTCTTGTTTAAACAGCGGGAGTAAATGTATATATAGGTAAAATCCAACGTATGTGTCAGGTCAAACAGATCATTCTTATTGAAATGGTGGGAGTAAATGAATATAGGTAAAATCTAACATAGGTATCACATCAAAACAGATCATTCATATTTAAACGGTGGGAGTAAATGAATATATAGGTAAAATCCAACATACGTATCACATCAAAACAGATCATTCTTATTTAAACAGCAGGAGTAAATGAATATATAGGTAAAATCCAACATACCTATCAAGTCAAAACAGATTATTCTTGTTTAAACGGTGGGAGTACATGAATATATAGGTAAAATCCAACATATGTGTCGGGTCAAAACAAATTATTCTTGTTTAAATGGTCGGAGTAAATGAATATATAGGTAAAATCCAACGTACGTAATGGTGGAAGTAAATGAATATACAAGTAAAATCCAGCATACATGTCAGGTCAAAACAGATTATTCTTGTTTAAATGATGGGAGTAAATGAATATATAGGTAAAATCAAACATACATGTCAGGTCAAAACAGATCATTTTTGTTTAAACGGTGGAAGTAAATGGTGTATATATATACCTTTGAGCAATTGATCAGTGCAATCCTCATCACATTTAACCTCACAAAATGTGAATCCTAATCCTTGATGAGTACAGTCCTCGTCACAGGCATTGAAACAAGCTGCATAATCTGCGTGAGCTTTATCAATAAATCTCCTTGCACTATCTTCACCAGCAGCATTGGAAACATGCACAGAGTAGGATAACACAACAATGCAAACAAGAAACATGGCAACAAGCTTCTTTGATGACTCCATTTTTTTCTGTGTGAATTTTTTTGGTGTAATTTGCTTTTCTCTTTTTTATTAAGTGCTTGTTGTTTGTGTTTCTTGTGTTTGGACGATTTGTTTAGGGTAATAATTCACCTATTTATAGTAGTTTTTGTTTTAAAGTATACCTCAAATTAATTGGGTGGATATCCAATTTTTTAGTGTACTAGGTAACTGATCCGCGCTTCGCGGTAACACACACACATAATGCTGATATCCAATTTAAAATTCATATATTATGCCTTTGTTCTCTTTAAGGGATTGTTTGGTGGGATATAATAGTCTCGGAATTAACTAAACCTTATATCAAACATAAGGGCAGTGGACCTATAGCCAAATATTTTATGCTTCGGCACCCATTAAATTCAATACAAACCAAGTATAATTATATTTAAAATAAAATACAAAAAATCGATATAAGATTTTAAAAATCACCCTGCAAACAAAGAAGATAACTGGGTGTTTTAGTTTACAAGCTTAACCTTAACATAAATATATGTGTTCGAACCTTCCGAGCACTCACAACTCTTAAGTTCTGGATCCGTGTCATGATCCGAACCAAGGCCCTGGCCGTGACAGGCATCCCGAACCATGAAAGCCCGAGAGACCCCTTAGCATTCAATCAGAAGCATAATTCATAAGAAATAAAAGTGCGAAAAATAAACTAAAAACATGAAAATCCCATAATCAAACTTAATACTTCATAACAACAATCCATAAGAAAACCCAAATCCCATCTAAATCAATCTGCGAAGCCTCTACTGAACTGAACATACTAGTCTATCTAAATCCGAATAAGGCCCCTGGCCGGATCATAAAACTGAAAGGAAACAACATATAGGTAAGATGTCAGCCGAAGTAAGGAAGGATCACCAACTCTGGATGTCTGGGAGTAATTTACTGCTAAACCAGACCACAGGATTGTGCCTCAGAACCTGTATTGGGGAGAGGTCAATAATTGGATTGTATTGGTATGTATAACTAACCCAAAATAGCGTATATTACATGTAAAGTAATTAAGAGCAATGGAAAAATGTACAGTTTATCATAATATATATTAAAACACATAGGCATAACATAAAGAGCTTCAATTCATGCTTGTAAAATATTAACTCAACTTTTTGCTTTAGTTTTGAGCTTGATGGTACACCCTACAAACATAATTATCCACGGGCTATATAGATCCTCCATTAACTCCTTGCCTAAGCCCCCGATCCGAGTTGCCACAAGGATTGGAGTATCATGAAAAAAAAACATGCCTAACTTGCCGACATACCATGTTATCTGTAACGACTCGAGCTAGGGCCTGGCCGTGACGGACATCCTAAACCATGAAGGCTCGGGCGTCCTACTCTAACTGGTAATCATGCACAACATTCACATAAATAAAGAAGGTGAAGAAATACAATCTGACATGGATACATGGTCGTACTCTGGATTTAGTTTAACAATAAGGAATGGAATCCGAAATCAACTAAACAACATCTGAAACAGTCTGCGAAATCTCTACTGCATGAAAATCTGACAACTATCTAAAAACTGGGACAAGGACCCCAGTAGACCAAACCAAATGGAATAATATAATTTGAAATAACAGGCCTTCTGGAACAAAGAAGGCTCACCACTGAACGGATCACTTATCTCTGGAATATTCTATTGATTAGACGGACCCTTAGACTGAGCCTCCAAACCTGGGAGGTAGGAGGTCAATACAGATGTACTGGTACGCTGAGAAAATCCAAAATAATAATTTACAATCAACATATATGAGATAAATTTTAAAATGGTTCATTAACATATCATATAGTAAGAAATCACATAGGCATTTCTGAAAAACTCTGAAAGAAAATCATCTGAACTCTGAGACATTCTTTGTTTTACTTCTACGCTAGGTGGTATACCCTACAACTCTAAAATTCCACGGGCTATATGAAATCCTCCATTGACTAGGCGGGGAAGCCTCCAACCCAAGTGTGCCGCAAGGGTTGGAGTCTCTGACTCTACTACGCCACACGGCCGTCGCCAGCTTAAAAATAATATATCCGGATCGGCAAATCACGATTTTAAGCTACGAGTTACTTGAACTCTAGCCCTCTTCAAGCAACCACCTAACTCTCTTTATGCCCATTTTTAACTCTTTAAGACATGCATTCTCTGAAAACATACTCTGAAAACTCTAACTCTGTTATGACATACATTTACATGGTATCGTCATACCATTGACTTGCAAATTACATCTCTGAGCTATTTTTAGCATATTTCAATCTCTGTTTTCAAAACATAAATTCGGGATCACCATATCAATGAATCATTTCAAAGAACTCTTTCTCTAAAACTCATGTAAACACATGTGCAACTCTCTTTGTCAAACTTTCAATGATGCAAGGTGGTCATGTTAAAGCTCTTAATCTCATCCAAATCTTTCTCTTTTAACAAAATATATTTACATCAAGAAACTCCCTCTCTTAAATCTCTAAATTGTGCTCAAAATACTATGGTATTTGAGTAAACTATTTTTAAGCCATAAATCATGCATTTCAATCAATCACCATAAGATCATAAACATAAGGTTATCACAAAAGATGGATTTTCATTAATTGTGCTCTCAAACAAATCTTCAATTTCAAGTTTCATACATATACTTATATGTGTAAATCAGTTTAAGGGGATATGGCCTAAATGTCAAAACAACAATATCATTAAACATGCATAAAGCATAATAAAATCATGGATCTCAAAACCCCTTTAACAAATTTATGCTTGATGATTTTTAAAGCATAATTGGGTGTTTTCAACAAGCCCATGTAGTTTTAGGATAAACCCCACGTACCTCTATTTAGGAAATTAAAGGATGATTCTTGATGCCCACGGCTTGGGGATCCAAATCTTCAATCAATTTCTTAAATCCATGGTTGAATCTTGAGTTGTTTGGGTTTTTAGTTTGAAACCCTAGAGAGTGTTCTTGATGGTTTTTGATGAAAATATCAATAATGAGGTCATTTGGGATTAAAATCCCATGTTTAAGCTGATAAGGGGGTGGAAAATACCCAATGTACCCTTAATGAGATGGAATAAAAAATATAACTGGGAGCCCGATTTTATGGGCCACCGCGATGCGCCACAATCGCAGTGGCTCACTGAAAATTGACGAATGGGATTCTTAAGGTCATCGTAACGCGGAGCCATCGCTTTGTCTCACTGGTTGGGACCTGAAACATCAGCGCGACGCGCCACAGTCGCACTATGCTACTGGAATTTGACAATTTCTAAACAGGCCCACTCCGCGACGCGCCAAGCACCAAAATGATGGTGTTTTACGATTAGAACTTAAATTAGCCATAACTTCTTGCCCAGGTATCGACGAATCTTATATCAACGGAAAGATAATTCAATTTTTCACATGATAAAAAGTCAAAATTAGTGAAATTATATATGGTTTAAACTTTACACACTTTAGAGTTCAAAAATGAGACTAAGTTTCTTTGACACAATTCTAGTCATTTAACTCTAATAGCATATCACCACGAGCTAACACATGGACGATTTTTGTGGGGTGTTACATTATCCCCCCTTGGGATCATTCGTCCTTGAATGATGGTGCGGAACACAGACAATCACAATTCAAAGTATACTAAGGCCATAAAAGAATAAGACAAGGATTGTACCTTCCATTTCGTCATCCACTGGATCTAATAAGTCTGGGTATCTAACTCTCATGTCATTTTCTGATTCTCAAGTTGCTTCTTCAACTTTCTGATTTCTCCACAACACCTTAACCGACACTATCTCTTTGCTCCTCAACTTTCGAACTTGGAGATCTAAGATTGCAATAGGTTCCTCTTCATATGCTAATGAGTCTATCACCTTGATCTCTTCTACAGGAAACTGTAACGCCCCGTAAAAGTCATGCATGTATTAGACTGTAATTTCTGAGCTTTAGACTTAAGTTTTAAATTTTTTCTAAGTGTTGAAATGACTTAGACTCATTCTTAGCTGGCAACCTTCGGGATACAACTTCTCGACCTTCCCGACCTTCATTTTTAGATTTTCAAGTTGCGTTACGATCGGGCAATCTCATAGTACATCTCGGATAAGCTTTGGAATTTTTTGGAATGCATAAGGCTACGTTTGGATTTCAAAACAGTAGCAAAACGCATTGCCTATTGCCCAGTTTTTCAGCATTTCAGGGTCAACTTCAAACGATCATAACTCCCTATATATAATGAACTGTGTGAGCTAATATATAGAAAACGAAAGATCTTTGAGTCCTCTTTGAAATGCATTTGTTTTCATCCAATTTGAATATATGAGTAAAATGTTATAATCGATTTACTCCAGCCTATCAAACTGTCAACTGAGGGACAGATTTGACCTTAATTGTTCCTTAGGGGTATTTTGGTCATCCTCCACCCCTATATATACCACCAACACAGGATTTAATCCCTCAAACACCATAATACACTTGCTTTCCTCAAAATTTCTCAAGAATTCTCCTTAGGGTTTCAAAATAAAAACCCAAATAGTTCAAGATTCGACCGTAAGTTTTCAAAGATAATTACATATTCGGAATCACCAATCCGCAAGCTTCAAGAAACACCTATTATACTTGGAAATAGAGGTACGCGGGATTTTCCCTAAAATCTCATGGGCATAGAAATCATGTTTTAAGTATCGGGTTTTCGAATTCATGTGCAAACTCATGTTTTAGAAGCTTTAATGATATTGTTTTGGCCTTTTGGCTTTCCTCCAAAGTGGTTTGAAAATTATATGTATATGTATATATGTGTTTGTCCTGAAATATATGAATTTAAAGCATGATTTTCATGGAACCCCTCTCTTAATGTAAATTCTTCCATGTTTCGCGTAATATAAATTGTTGTGAAAGACATCTTGTAGAAAAGAAATTATGATATGAAGTGCTTTGACTTTTGCTATGTTTGGAATACGATTCTTGAACACGAAAGAGAGGGTTGTGAATGTTGAATATGCATGTAATGAAAGAATGCATGGTTTTGCCAAAATGCACATGACCACCATATGTTTGATGAAATTTCTGCATAAATTGAACTTTAAGTCCGGAATATGAAATCCTTTACATCAGTTGCATGTTTTGGGTGGTCTAAACTATGTTTTGAATGAAAGCTTTTGCTTAGTACCTTATGGCTCAGAAAAATCATGACTTACAAGGTCTTGGTATGACGATACCAATTCAGACTAATGCCATATCAGACTCAGACTAACAGACATTTCAGACTTTCATGATTTAGAAATTTCAGAATGATGCATGTTCAGAAAAGGTTAAAAAATGGGCATACAGAGATGTTAGGTGGTTCCCCGAAATTATGCGCTGACTTAAATGTCCCGTGGCGTATCAGATTCAGAGACTCCAACCCTTGCGGCACACTTGGGTTGGGGGCTTCCCCGCCGAGTCAATGGCGGATTCCATACAGCCCGTGGAATATCAGACTTGTAGGGGAATACCACCTAACTCAGAAGTAAAACACAGATCATGATTTGAAATGAACAGACAGGTTGCATGTTTTCAGAAAGTGCCCATGTGTTTTTCAGAAACAGTTTTATACATGATGTCTTGATGAAAAATTGCTTTCACTTAATATATATATATATATATATATATGTTCCATTATACTATTTTTGGATTGCTTCGCGTGCCAGTACTTTTGTGCTGACCCCCCCTCCTTCTAGGTTCTGAGGCACAGTCTAGGGGTCCAGCTACTCAGTAGATATTCTCGGATTTACAGACTTGATCTCATAGTGGTGAGTCTTCTATTATTCGGAAGGCCTAATTATTTCAGACATTATCTTATTTATTATATTTTTGGTTTACTAGGAGACTTGTCCCAGTTTCTTTTCAGATCGATGTTTATGTTCTTAGTAGAGATTTCGCAGACTGATGTCAGATAGTATGATTCAGAAATATTGCAGGACTTGACCATGTTTTCCGTACTCAGTTTTAATTCCGCATTTTATTATGATTATGAATGTTGTGCATGATAACCAGATAAAGAATGGGTGTTTCGGGCCTTCATGGTTCGGGATGCTCGTCACGACTAGGGCCTAGGCTTGGGTTGTGACAAACTTGGTATCAGAGCACGGTTCATGGTCCCAGGGTGTCTGCGAAATCGCATCGGGTAGAGTCTTGTTTATGGGTGTGTAGCGCGCCACACTTATAAACAGGAGGCTACTAGGCGTTTAGGAATGCCTCTTTTCTTCATGTTCTAGTTCGTGCAATAGAGTCAGAATGTTCCTCTTTCATACTCTAATTCGTGCTATGGTGTCGCCCATACAAAGTTAAAAAGTCATCCCACATTCTTTCCTTACTCTAATGTCCTCAGATATGTCTCATTATTAAGGTGATTCAAGTACAGAAGTTTAGAATCTAAATGGTATGGTACTTCTGATTGAACCATATAAGAGTTAAAATTTGTGCAAGGACTAAGAATCCGTTAGCGCTTCAATGTGTATTGATTCCGATATAAACATTGATCCTGATGGAATCGTGCTTTTCAGCTTGAGGTATTAATTGCGTTTAGTCCCCTTCAAATTTATGTTACAAATGTCTTGCTCAAGGGGGGATGATGTGTAGTAGAATGTTGGAACTGTATTTCCACCCAAATAGTAGTATGAGTCAAAGTTTTGTTTTCATGACCTATTGGTAATGAAATTAGACCAAGAAGTTGGTGATGTAAAGTCACAAAGTTAGAAGTGAGAGTGAGGGTGATTTACCCCTTTATAGTGATAAACTAATGTGGTAGCTAGTAGCACGTGTGGATGGTATGGTAGTCCACGGGGGAAGTGTTTTACTCAGATTTTTATTTATACAAAATAAGATGTATATTCTTAGACCATTAAAAATTATGTGTCAATTTTCTATCTCTTGTAATATGTAATCTTGTTATCATGATCTTTTTGAAAAAAAAATTTAAGTCTAGTGAAGCCGTGTGGGGCTCTTTCGATTCACTAGCATAGTTGCCTTGTCATTCTTCTTATTTTCTTGTTCAAACTATAAAAAAGCCAAAGTCTAGTGAAGCCGGGTGAGGCCTATTTCGATTCACTAGCAATTTGTCATTCAACGTATGGTTCTTGTGTTGGTTGAGTATATGTATAGCTGAATCTTTTTCATGAGATAGAGTTGGTAACGAAGCGATTCGTCCTTGTGTGTTAGTTTGTTAGTAGAAGACAGAGAAGGAGTTATTAGGCAAGGTGAATTGTCCTTGCTTGAAGTATGAAAATGGCCAGATTAGCCAGTAGGTTATAAGTATAGACTCATGGTTGTTGTGGATTTTGAAGGTAGTTTAAATTTACGCTTGGGTAAGTAATTGTGATGTGAGAAAGAAGTATAAGTAGATACGATTGTACGGGGTTATAATATAAGGATAAGGTTGACCATGTCTATTATGAGGCTTTAACCCCCTTGACCCTCTTTTCATTGGTAGTTGTAAACTAGTGCTACTTGTGAGAAAGTATGTAGTAGATTTTTGAGATATTTGGGTAGAATATCCCAATTTGATGGATTAGTATATTTATATTATGTTGCATTCTTCATTGGTGGTGAATGATTGATACTAAACTATAGGCTTGAATTTAAATGGTGTGGTGGTAAATAGTGGCACGAGTTTGATGATGCATGTTTTGTGGGATTAAATTAATAGGCTTGATGTGTTGAAATAGTACATGCTAATGGATTATGATAAGGAAAACCATTAGGTCATGATCGATTATTGTGGTTATGAAGCTCTAGTGCACTAGTGTTTCGTGATGTTTATTTCACAGTTTCCAAGTGAAAATTTCGTATAAGGTCGGGTTGTAAATCATGCATAGCACTAGATATTAAGTTTGAACAGTTGATGTCCATGAAGGTGGATGTGAAGATTTCTTGTTTAATGAATTCTAGTTGTATAGAAGCGATCTAATAGACTTAAACGGTGCATGCAATAGAGTAAGTTTATTTGATTCGTAGTGGTGTATGATATTGCATGTATGATGTAGAAGTATGCCTAAGGTGACATGAGCTTGTGGTATTTTTCTAAGGCTATTACTTGTTGTGTGTGGCTAGTGGTGCCATTGAATTGTTAAGTGGGGAAAGACTAGTTAGATGGTACATGGTGATCTAACTAGCCATGTTAAGGTGTTTTGATTGATAGTGTTGGGCCTTTTGCGGTGATCTTGATACTCATAGAGGGATATAGGATCCCAAGGGGGAGATACCCCATTCGGTTGCATGCATAGATTCTTATTACAAGCTTCGCATCAATTGTTATTGCGTATTCAGTCATACGTTCTTGTGTCAGTTCAGTCAGATATGCCTGCATTAGAAATGCATGTTCAATAGAAAAAGTTCAGCTTATCAGTGTATTCAGTCCTGCGTTAATGAGGACAACTCAGACACAAACCCGTGCATCAGATATGCATGTCCGGTATAAGAATTCAGAACATCTGTAGTTCCAGTCTTATAGTCATGTTTCAGATCAGTGTATTCTTTATTAAAGGACATGTTATGTCCGCGTTATTCCATAGCTTTAAGGCTTCAACAAGTTTCTACCCATCATTCAAGGACGAATGATCCCAAGGGGGGGATAATGTAATGCCCCGTAAAAGTCATGCATGTATTAGACTGTAATTTCTGAGCTTTAGACTTAAGTTTTAAATTTTTTCTAAGTGTTAAAATGACTTAGACTCATTCTTAGATGGCAACCTTCGGGATATAACTTCTCGACCTTCCCGACCTTCATTTTTAGATTTTAAAGTTGCGTTACGATCGGGCAATCTCATAGTACATCTCAGATAAGTTTTGGAATTTTTCGGAATGCATAAGGATGCGTTTGGATTTCAAAACAGTAGCAAAACGCATAGCCTATTGCCCAGCTTTTCAGCATTTCAGGGTCAACTTCAAACGATCATAACTTCCTGTATATAATGAAATGTGAGCTATAATATATCAAACGAAAGATCTTTGAGTCCTATTTCAAATGCAGTTGGTTTCATCCAATTTGAATATATGAGTAAAATGTTATAATCGATTTACTCCAGCCTATCAAACTGTCAACTGAGGGACAGATTTGACCTTAATTGTTCCTTAGGGGTATTTTGGTCATCCTCCACCCCTATATATACCACCAACATGGGATTTAATCCATCAAACACCATAATACACATGCTTTCCTCAAAATTGCTCAAGAATTCTCCTTAGGGTTTCAAAATAAAAACCCAAATAGTTCAAGATTCGACCGTAAGTTTTCAAAGATAATTACATATTCGGAATCACC
This sequence comes from Capsicum baccatum var. pendulum, assembly GCA_030864225.1. Lineage (NCBI taxonomy): Eukaryota > Viridiplantae > Streptophyta > Magnoliopsida > Solanales > Solanaceae > Capsicum > Capsicum baccatum. Next base: position 237,525,971 of record CM061555.1, read on the forward strand.
AATCCGCAAGCTTCAAGAAACACCTATTATCCTTGGAAATAGAGGTACGCGGGATTTTCCCTAAAATCTCATGGGCATAGAAATCATGTTTTAAGTATCGAGTTTTCGAATTCATGTGCATACTCATGTTTTAGAAGCTTTAATGATATTGTTTTGGCCTTTTGGCTTTCCCCCAAAGTGGTTTGAAAATTATATGTATATGTATATATGTGTTTGTCCTGAAATATATGAATTTAAAGCATGATTTTCATGGAACCCCTCTCTTAATGTAAATTCTTCCATGTTTCACGCAATATAAATTGTTTTGAAAGACATCTTGAAGAAAAGAAATTATGATATGAAGTGCTTTGACTTTTGCTATGTTTGGAATACGATTCTTGAACACGAAAGAGAGGGTTGTGAATGTTGAATATGCATGTAATGAAAGAATGCATGGTTTTGCCAAAATGCACATGACCACCATATGTTTGATGAAATTTCTGCATAAATTGAACTTTAAGTTCGGAATATGAAATCCTTTACATCAGTTGCATGTTTTGGGTAGTCTAAACTATGTTTTGAATGAAAGCTTTTACTTAGTACCTTATGGCTCAGAAAAATCATGACTTTCAAGGTCTTGGTATGACGATACCATTTAGACTAATGTCATATCAGACTCAGACTAACAGACATTTCAGACTTTCATGATTTAGAAATTTCAGAATAATGCATGTTCAGAAAAGGTTAAAAAATGGGCATACAGAGATGTTAGGTGGTTCCCCGAAGAGGGCTTGAGTTCAAGAGACTCATTGCCTAAAACCGTGGTTTGCCGACCCGGGTCTATTATTATGCGCTGACTTAAATGTCCCGTGGCATATCAGACTCAGATACTCCAACCCTTGCGGCACACTTGGGTTGGGGGCTTCCCCGCCGAGTCAATGGCGGATTCCATACAGCCCGTGGAATATCAAACTTGTAGGGGAATACCACCTAACTCAGAAGTAAAACACAGATCATGATTTTAAATGAACAGACAGGTTGCATGTTTTCAGAAAGTGCCCATGTGTTTTTCAGAAACAGTTTTATACATGATGTCTTGATGAAAAATTGCTTTCACTTAATATATATATATATATATATATATATATATATATATATATATATATATATATATATATATATGTATGTATGTTCTATTATACTATTTTTGGATTGCTTCGCGTGCCAGTAATTTTGTGCTGACCCCCCCTCCTTCCAGGTTCTGAGTCACAGTCTAGGGGTCCAGCTACTCAGTAGATATTCTCGGATTTGCAGACTTGATCTCATAGTGGTGAGCCTTCTATTATTCGGAAGGCCTAATTATGTCAGACATTATCTTATTTATTATATTTTTGGTTTACTAGGGGCCTTGTCCCAGTTTCTTTTCAGACCGATGTTTATGTTCTTAGTAGAGATTTCGCAGACTGATGTGAGATAGTATGATTCAGAAATATTGCAGGACTTGACCATGTTTTCCGTACTCAGTTTCAATTCCGCATTTTATTATGATTATGAATGTTGTGCATGATAACCAGATAGAGAATGGGTGTTTCGGGCCTTCATGGTTCGGGATGCTCGTCACGACTAGGGCCTAGGCTCGGGTCGTGACAGAAACACTAGGGAATGGTCTCCCATACATTTCTTCAGCATGGATATGTGAAATACCGGATGAACAGAACCCAAACTTGTAGGCAACTGTAACTCATACACAACCCTACCTATCTTTCTCAAAATCAGGTATGACCCTATATAGCGAGGACTCATCTTACCTTTCTTTCCGAATCGCATAACTCCCTTCATAGGGGAGACTTTGAGAAACACCCAATCACTAACCTCAAACTCTAAGTCTCTTCTCCTAACATCGGCGTCGGATTTTTGTCTACTCTGGGTTGTTTTAGGTTGTTCTCTAATAATTTTCATGTCCTTCATCGCCTGATGAACAAGATCAGGCCCAAATAACTGAGTCTCACCCACTTTATATCACCCTATCGGTGATCTACATCTTCTCCCATACAAAGATTCAAACGGAGCCATCTTAATACTGGCATGGTAGCTATTATTATAAGCGAACTCTAATAACGGTGAGTGATCTACCCAGCTATCTTTGAAGTCAATTACACAAGCCCTCAATATATCCTCAAGGGTCTGAATGGTGCGCTCAGCTTGCCCATCAGTCTGAGGGTGGAAAGCAGTACTTAGGTTCACTCGGGTACCTAAACCCCTCTGAAAAGACCTCCAAAACTATGAAGAAAATTGCGTACCACGGTCAGCTATGATGGATACAGATGCTCCATGCAAATGGACTATCTCCTCAATGTACAACTTGGCATAGTCATCTCCCGAATATTTAGTTCTGATGGGCAGAAAGTGAGCTGACTTGGTCAGCCGATCAATAATTACCCAAATAGAATCATACCGATTTCGGGACCTCAAAATTCCTATAATGAAATCCATATTGATCATTTTCCATTTCCATAAAGGAAAAGCAATCTCTTTGGAAGTTCCACCAGACCTCATATGCTCTACCTTAACTTATTGACAGTTCAAACACTTGGAAACATAGCTAGCCACATCGCGCTACATATTATTCCACCAATAAATGATTTTCAGATCATGATACATCTTGGTAGAGCCTGGGTGAACAACATACCTCTAAGTGTGAGCTTCGTCAAGGATTTTCTTCCGCAGACCATCTACATCTGGCACACATAATTTCTCATGATATCTCAAAATACTATCACCACTAATTTCAAAAGACATCACCTTTTGTTGACCCATATCTTTCTTGATCTGCATCAAGATGGGATCTTTGATCTGCTTCTCTTTAACTTTAGCACAAAGGGAAGATTTAGCTACCTCATGAAATCCAAGAGTCGCAATCCAAGATTTACAAGTCGGTGAATATCCTTCACCATCTCTCTTTTTCCTTCTTCAACATGAGAAAGACTGTCCATAGACAATCTTCTAAGGTCATCGTCTACCACATTTATCTTGCTCAGATGATAGTGCAGGCTCATGTCATAATCCTTTAGTAATTCCATCCAGCGTCATTGCCTGAGGTTGAATTCTTTCTTCGAGAAAACCTACTATAAACTCTTATGGTTAGTAAATATATCAACATGTACCCCATAGAGATAATGCTGCCAGATGTTGGGCGCAAACACCACAGCCGCTAACTCCAATTCATGGATACGGTAATTTCGCTCATGCACTTTTAACTGCCTAGACGCATAAGCCACCACTTTACCATTCTGCATAAGTACACACCCAAGTCCCACACGGGATGCATCAAGTACACAACAAACCCTTCCATACCTTCTGAAAGAGTCAAAATAGGAGAAGTTGTCAACTTATCTTTTAACTTCTCAAAACTATTCTCGCATGAGTCATACCACATGAACTTTACCTTTTTCTGATTCAACTTAATAAGTGGTGCAGCTATGGAAGAAAAACTCTCGATAAATCTTCTATAATACCCTGCCAAACCTAAGAAGCTCCGAATATCGATTAGAGTCATGGGTCTGGGTCATTTTCTCACTGCCTCAATCTTCTTGGGATCAACCTTAATCCCATCACTAGACACGATATGCCCCAAGAAAGTAATAGCATTAAGCTAGAATTCGCACTTGAAAATTTTTGCATACAACTCATAATCTTTGACAATCTGAAGAATGATTCGAAGGTGATTGGCATGGTCCTCCTCACTCTTGGAATAAATCAGAATATCTTCAATGAAAACTATAATAAACAGATCTAGAAACTGATAGAACACCTTATTCATTAGATCCATGAAAGTTGCAGGGGCGTTAGTCAACCCAAAGGACTTGACTAAGAATTCATAATGACCGTATCTGGTTTGGAAAGCTGTTTTAGGAATATCTGACTCCCTAGCCTTCAACTGATAATATCCCGAACGAAGGTCTATCTTTGAAAAACATTTAGCACCCTGAAGCTGGTCAAAAAGGTCATCAATTCTAAGAAGAGGATATTTATTTTTAATAGTGACCTTATTCAGTAGATGGTAATCTATACACATATGTAGGGAACCATCTTTCTTTCGCACGAAGAGTACAGGTCCACCCCAGGGAGAAACACTACGACGGATAAAACCTTTATCTAGAAGATTTGCTAGCTGTTCTTTCAACTCTGCTGGAGCCATTCTATATAGAGGAATGGAGATGGGATGGGTATCTGGCAATAAATCAATGCCAAAATCTATCTCCTTATCAGGTGGTATTCTCGGGAGGGTGGTATTCTCGGGATATCATCTGGAAAGACTTCTGGGAACTCATTTACCACTGGGACAGACGGAAAGAAAGGACTTTCAGTATTAGAATATTTAACCCAGATAACATGGTAAAAACACCCTTTTGAGATAAGTTTACGGTCTCTAAGATAAGATATAAAGTTCCCTATAGGTGCTAAAGAATTCCCCTCACATTCTAAGACTGGTTTGTTCGGAAAAGAAAAAGTGACTCTTCGGGTCCTACAATTTAGTATGGCATAACATGAATGGAGCCATTCCATTCTCAAGATGGCATCAAAGTCAACCATCTCAAGCTCTATAAGGTCTGCCACAATATCTTGGCCACAAACAATCATAACACAATTCCTATACACCCTTCTAGCTATAATAGAATCTCCCACCAGAGTGGAAACAGAGAAAGGTTCGGCAATCACATCAGGCTCAAATCCAAAATCAACAGCCACATAAGGGGTCACATAGGATAAAGTAGACCCGGGATCAAGTAACATGTAAAAATTACTAGAAAAGATTTGCAATATATCGGTAACTACATCTAGTGAGGCCTCTGCCTCCTGGAGGTTGGTCAAGGCGTACAACTGATTATGGCTGTTTCCGGTGGCTGAAGTATTACCTTTTTAAGGCGGTGGTGGTGCAGAAGAATTAGCCTGTGACTTGGCTCCACCAATATTACTCTTTGCTGCCAGACAGTCTCTCTGGATGTGTCCTTGCTGTCCGCATGAATAACACACCATAGAGCTAAACTGACATCTCTCTAGATGATTCCTCCCATATTTCTCACAGCCCAGGTATCTCTGAGAGGTCTGAGCTACACTTCTCTGAGACTGCGAACCCTGCATCCTAGGTCCCTACCTATACTAAAAATCCTGAGTGCGTTGTCTGGCTGGGTGTATGGACACCAGAACGCTGATTGCAGACTGTGCATTACCCCAATTCTTCTTCTTCTTCTACCATTTGTTACCCCAATTCCCACTCTGCTGACTGTAGCTCTGGTCTGCTGTTTTGGCTCTCTTTTTTATCTGTCCTTCTCTCTAGATTCAGCGATCTTCTCTTTTTTTCCTCAACTTGCTGCATATGGACTAACAGTCTATTAAAATCCATGTCCCTGTTCAACATTTCTCCCTGACATTCAAGCACTAAGTCATCTGAAAGGCCGAATGCAAATTTCCTTATTTGGTCTCTCATGTTACTAGTCATCTCTGAAGCATAACAGGCTAGTTGGTTGAACCTCAGAGAGTACTCCTGGATACTCATCTTACTCTGTTTTAGATTTATACTCTTGGGCTTTGGCCTCCCTCAGCTCGAGAGGAAAGAATCGATCAAGGAAGGCTTCCACGAACTCGGCCCAAACTGTGGACTCAACATGCTCACTCTTTGAATCTTCCCACTCATTACCATTGGTTCGCTACTTCCTTAAGATAATAATACACTAACTCAACCCGCTCTACCTCATCTACATGCATCACCTTAAAGATCTTCTCCATCTCATCCACAAACTCCTGTGGATCCTCTTCTACCTTGGTACCAGTAAAATTGGGTGGGTTCATACTCATGAACTAGACCACTCTTGTAGCTTTAAATATAACAAATATAGACCCAATATCTTCCTACCGTTGAGTCTGTGTGGCTACCAACTGGGTAAGCATATGAATGGACTGTCTGAATTTTGCATTAGATACCCTTCTCTCGCAAGGTTGAGTGCGGTTAGTCCCCGTTCGGGGAGCTCTAGGTGCCCTAAGTGGGCTGGTCTGAGTAGGTGGGATACCCAGAGTAGCATCAATCTATGGAGTCTGAGATCTGTTTCGGGTCCTCATCCCATGAGTGTCCTCATCCCATGAGTGGGACGAACCTCATCTGCCTATGCATTCTGATCGATAGTACGATGGGGAGGCATGATTGCTTTTCTGAAACATAAGAGATTATCGATTAGGGGACAACTCATACTCTGAAACACGACAAAGAAGATAAGCATTCCTAAATTCCTAGAAGCTTACTGCTTATAATAATGGTGCGCTACACACCCATAAACAAAATTCTACCCGATGCAATTTCGCAGACACCCTGGGACCATGAACCATGCTCTGATACCAAGTTTGTCATAACATGAACTAAGCCCTGGCCGTGACAAACATCCCGAACCATGAAGGCCCAGGCGTTTTACTCTAACTGGTAATCATGCACAACATTCACATAAATAAAGAAAATGTAGAAATATAATCTGATACGGAAACATGGTCATACTCTGGATTTAGTTTAACAATAAGGAATGGAATCCGAAATCAACTAAACAACATCTGAAATAGTCTGCGAAATATCTACTATATGAAAATCTGACAACTATATGAAAACTGGGACAAGGCCCTCAGTAGACCAAACCAACAAAATAACATAATCTGAAATAACAGGTCTTTTAGAACAAAGAAGGCTCACTATTAAACGAATCACTTCTCTCTAGAATATTCTACTGATTAGCCGGACCCTTAGACTGAGCCTCCGAACCTGGGAGGTAGGGGGTCAATACAAATGTAATGGTACACAGATCAAATCCAAAATAATAATTTATATTCAACATATATGAGAGTAATTTAAAAAGAGTTCATAAACATATCATATAGTAAGAAATCACATGGGCATTTATGAAAAACTCCAAAAGAAAATCATCTGAACTCTGAGACATTCTTTGTTTTACTTCTGTGCTAGGTGGTATACCCTACAACTCTAAAATTCCATGGGCTATATGGAATCCGCCATTGACTCGGCGGGGAAGCCTCCAAACCAAGTATGCCGTAAGGGTTGAAGTCTTTGACTCTGCTACACCACACGAACGTCGCCAGCATAAAAATAATATACCCGGATAGGTAAATCACGGTTTTAGGCTAAGATTTACTTGAACTCTATCCCTTTTTAGGCAACCACTGAACTCTCTTTATGCCCATTTTTAACTCTTTAAGACATGCATTCTCTGAAAACATACTCTAAAAACTCTAACTTTGTTATGGCATACATTTATATGGTATCGTCATACCATTGACTTGCAAGTCACATCTTTGAGCCACTTTTATCATATTTCAATCTCTGTTTACAAAACATAAACTCGGGACCACCATATCAATGAATCCTTTCAAATAACTCTTTCTCTAAAACTCATGCAAACATATGTATGCAACTCTCTTTGTCAAACTTTCAATGATGCAAGGTGGTCATGTCAAAGCTTTTAATCTCATGCAAATCTTTCTCTTTTAACAAAATATATTTACATCAAGAAACTCCCTCTCTTAAATCTCTAAATCATGCTCAAAATACTTTGGTATGTGGTTTAAACTTTACTCACTTTGGAAGTCAAAAATGAGACTAAGTTTGTTTGACACAATTCTAGTCATTTAACTCTAAGAGCATATTACCATGAGCTAATGCATGGACGTTTTTTGTGGGATGTTACATTATCCCACCGAACAATATATAATAAAACTCGTATCGGCAAAACACGATTTTGGGCTATGGGTTATCTGAACCCATGCCTTCTTCAGGCAATCAACTTGCTCTCTTTAGGTCTTATTTAGTCCTTTAAAACCATGTTTCATGCTTATCGATATTATCTCTTTCATGTTAAGGACCTCCCATGATAGGCATCGTCATACCCAACCTTGTAAGCCATATCATGTCATGTCATAATCATAGCCCTTTCATTCCAAAACACATTAATGACCACTCAAAAGATTTTAACATCCCATGAGAGAGTTGTTATATCAAATATCAAATGAAACTTATGCAAAATCTTTTTCTTTCAAGAATTTAACATGGGACGGCCATCTCTTTCATTACTCACATAAAGTTCTTATGTTAGACACAAAGACCATTTATAAAAAAAAAAAAAAAAAGCACCCTCTCGTTCGATTATATAATCATGTAATTTCACCATTGATAGAAAAACATGTCTCAAACTTTTAATCACACATTTGAACAATTCATAACGAATTTAGACAAGTAATTTCATCATGATAGAGAGAATATAAAAAATCATGCTCTTAAATCAATTCTCAAATCTCATATATGTACACATGAATATGATTCAATTACCTGGAAAACCCCATAGAAAATATATAATTTCATCGTAAAATAGGGTCACAATGCATGCTCTTTAACGGTTTTCAAAATCCATTCCATATACATAAATATACACTTTAAATCTAGTTTAAAATTTTAAACATATGCCTATGAGAGTTAGGATAGTCTGACATACCTTGAAAACGAAGAAAATGTAGAGACATTTGACCCTTGGATATCAAAATCTTCAAGCCCTAGATAGTATCCTCTCGTTATGGAATGATTTTTTAGGGATTTTCAGAAGTAATATAATGTTTATGGGATGTTTTAAGTCGTGGGGGATGGTTTTAAAGGGAAAAGGACCAAAATGACCCATTTGGACTTTAAATAACAATCGCAGGAAAACACAGCCTTCGTGGCACGGAGGTTGTTGCAAAGACTAACCTCCGTGTCACGGAGGTTATCATGGAGGCTAGCCTCTGTGACACGCCAATATCGTGGAGGCTTACTGCCTCTGGGGCCTGAAATCACCGCGAGTCCCATTCAAAAATTTCAAAACTCTTCCAGTGCACCCCTTTAACATACCTAAGTACAATTTAAGTCAAAAATTGGTGTTTCGAGAGCGTAAATGCTAAAATTGAATCACTTCAAATTTTGAGGATGTTACAATCCACCACTGACTAAACGTGGAATAAAGTACAATAACAATATACACAGTGTAATTTCACTAAAGTAGGGTCCGAAAACGATAGAGCATACACAGACCCGCACCACTATTTTAGAGGTAGAGATGCTTAAAACATTTCCAATAGATCTTCGGCTGCAACAAAAAACTGGCCAAAGTATATAGAGAAAGAAATTACGAAAATCTTATTACACACAAGAAAACACTTGGTAGTCGTATTGGTTCTTCAGAAAGTCAAAGTAAATTCTCAAAGTTGGAAAAAAGGTACAACTGGATGTGTCAATCCTAATTTAATTTTACCAACTCAAAATATTTTTGAGCCATTGTCTATTACGAAAAACATCCAAAAGGAGCATTACATAGAGAAAAAATATGACAACAGTCTCTTAATCTAAAGTCACAAATGAGTTGATTATTGCTAAGGAAACACGAGGAGAGATAAGTGCTTCTAGGTGGGCGGATTTGGTTGATAAAGAAGAGGGAGTTTCACCTACTTCTTTGAATAGAAGATTAAGTTCAGAAGCTCCAGCATTTTTGCCTAAAAGTGTGACCGCAAAGAAGAATGATTCAGAAGATTTAGCCTCAAAACTTAATGGTTTTGCTAGTGATGAGGACCTTTCTTAGAAGGAACTTAATACTTTTTCTAGTGATGGGGACCTCTCTGAGGAGGAGGAGGAGGAGGAAGAGTTGGATATATGTTTTAAAAAAGTAGCTAGGGATGGGGATATCTCACCAAGGCAACAAAGAAGTCGAAGTAGAAAGAACAAAAAGAAGACACATGGAAGGCAACAAGTTGAGATGGTAAGGTTACTGGAGAATTTATTCCCAGGAACCTGCCGATGCGACTTGCTAAGAAAAATCATATGACAGTGTCAACAACTTCAATAAAATTCAATAAATCAAAGAAATGATGAACTATCAAGTGCTTTTGGATAGACTTGAAGAAGAAAACATGGGAAAAAAACTTCAAGTTACATTAGACAGGCAAACTATCTTCTTTAGATCATATATGCATAAAAGGAAGTTTGGGGATGATAACTCAACTTTCTTCTTGCCGTTTATCTTTTGGAATTATGTAAGTGTTCTAATCAGTAATATCACCATCGAATGTATTATACATTCTGTGATGATCATGGGATATCTAGTTTTCTCTATCTCTTATTTTCTTCATGCTGGTTAATTAGTAGGGGTTTTGTTACCTCACTAAGATTGGTAAGGTAAGGTCTAGCTCTCATTACTTGTACTTTTTCACATTGAGGATTTTTTATTAATAAAAGTCCACTAGACACTCAGTCTAGTGGTATTTAAAAAAAAGAAATTACGAAAATAAAGATTCTCATGACAAATATCATAGATATCCTAACTACTAATCATTCTAAATAATAGTTATAATGTGTTGAAGTTGTTTCAAAATTTATTTCGCAATTATTATCTTTTCTCTCTACCAAACAACCCATAAAAGGCAACACCATTTCAAAAAGCTAATACCAGACAAAAAGGTGTGCAAAGATAGGCTCAACTAATAAATCGAACTGATAAGAATATTATTGGTTTATTGATACCGTACTATTAGGTTTACAACTTTTAAATGATTTTATAATTTGTTTTTATTGGTCTATCTATTCGATTTTCTGTTTTAAGATTTTAGTTAACGGTTAAAATGATAACCCAATAAGATTATATTAAAATTATATTTTCAGTCATAATTGTATAATAATGACTTTGGATTTAATTACATACTTTATTGTGTTTTGAATTTTATAGTTGTTGTCTTAGTAGTTATTGATTTGTGTAGACTTTATGCATGACAGTATTGTATAAAGAGATATGCGAAAATAATTTGTAATTATATCATTAGTTATCTGCTTGTACAGTGGTAATTAGTTATTGTATCACTTTAGAACTGTAATTAGTTGTTGTAGTACTTTAGGACTCAGTGTTTTAGCCTATATATTCTCCATTAACTTATGAATAAACTATCGCTCTTCTCATTCTCTTTTCAGCAGTAGTTGCTTTATCGTATCACACAAGTACGATCCCAATTTTTTTTATCACGGAGTTGATAGCAAAGAAAACTGTCAGTATTTTAGGGTTGATGATTTCAATGAGAGCGTCATTGTTGGGTATTTGAGGAGTCTCGAGCTGTCTGGGAATGCAATGGTTGGATACCTTGTGAGGTATCACTTCCTTGCTTCCGATTGTTATTATTTCTGGAAGGTGCTTAGTTGTTTCGTTGAGCAATTACAGTAGTGATTGGTGGTGTCCGTTTGGCTTCTTCCTGTTTAAGAAAGATCCCATGATCAAGAAGTTTCTCACAGAGATTTTCATAGGTGATAATTGTTTCACGCGATCGGGTGGCCACAGAAATAGCGTTATATTCAGGACCAAGGCCTTGGAGGATTCGCACGGTAAGTTGCACATCTGTGATTGGCGCTCCACCAATCGCAAGTTCATCGGCAATGGAACGTATGTCATGTAGATAGTCAGTGAAAGACCGAGAATATTTGGTAATACAGGCTAATTGATCTTGGAGACTGATAATTCTAGTATGTGATTCGTTTGCGAAGGAAGAATGCAGGAATTCCGATTCTTTGTATTCGGTCTCACAACCATTTTCAGGCTCGTACTAATTATGTTGCTCATATTTCACAGAAACAAGATCCATGGATTGTTGACTCCGGGGCTAACCATCACATCACAACTGATGCTCGTAGTTTAGCCACTTCTCAGGACTACAACGGACCCGACGAGATCTCAGTGGAATAACCCATGAAACCAATAGTCGAATTATGGTGTACCCATACTCTGATTGGGATGGTTACCCTAAAGACAGAACTTCCACAACTGGCTATGTTATATACCTTCGAAGTACGCCAGTCTCGTGGTCCTCCAAGAAGCAGCGATTCGTGTCTCGGTCATCCACCGAAGATGAATACCGAGTTGTAGTTCCTGCTCTTACAGAAACCAACTAGATCACCAACCTACTGCGTGAGCTTCGTTTTTCCCTTGCTTGCATTCCGTGCATACTCTGTGATAATATTGGAACTACATACATCTGCGAGAATCCTATCTTTTATAGTAAGATGAAGCATATTACCATCGATTTCCACTTTGTCCATGAGCAGGTGCAACGCAAAGAGGTTGAAGTCAAGCACTTACATGCTGCTGATCAAGTTGTTGATGCTCTAACCAAGCCACTTCCACATGCTTCTTTCACTCGTATGTTTGACAAGTTGGGTATTGTAGGCGTCAACACCAACTTGTGGGGGTGTAAAAAAGATATACGAGAATAATTTATAATTATATCATTAGTTATCTGCTTTTACAACTGTAATTAGTTATTCTATCACTTTTAGGAGTGTAATTAGCTGTTGTATTACTTTAGGGTTCAGTGTTGAATTAGAGCCTATATATTCTCTATTAACTTATGAATAAACTATCGCTCTTCTCATTCTCTGTTCAGCAGTTGTTGCTTTAGTGTAGAACAAATGAAAATAAGAGAAACTAAAAAAAAAAATTAGGAGAATATTTTCATATTGGTTAAACCGAAAATCAAACCGATAAGGATCAAAAATTGATTAACTGAAAATCGATAACAAATATCTTATTGATTTGGTAATCGATTTAGCAATTTTACAAATCGAAGATCGATGAATCGAACCGATAATATACAAAATTGAAGCAAATTGATCGATACACACCCCAATTGTCCAATATATAAAGAAGACATAAGATTAAATTTAAAATAAATGACATTAACTAAATTGAATCAACAGTAATTAGAGATAAAAAACGAATTTATTGAATCTTAAAAATTACAAGTACAGTGGTTAGTAATTGAATTAATTAATTGGTAGAAATAAGAAATCCACTGTCCTGTTTATTCGCTTTTTCCCCTCTGTATTTGGTCCATTTCCAAAACTTTAATTCTTCAATTTTCTAGCTGCAAAAATAGAATATAGTAACAGGTTAGAAAAATAGTAATTAACATGTTATTTATTATACTATGAGAGATAGAATTATATAGATATTATACATCAAAACATCCAGAAACTAGCCAAAACTTACTTTAGACCCTAAACTAATCGGGCAATTATTTACCCCCTCTACAACTTTCAAGTGAATTTTTTTCCACCCTAATTGCTGACGTGACAATTTTTAAGAAAATCTGGGTGTAATTTGCTTTAAAAACATGAAAAATGGTGGGTCCCATCTTTTAATTTTACAAGTTTTCTTTATATACATATACATATATATATATATATATATATACATATATATATATATATATTAGATTAAAAAAAATCAAAAATTCACTCTCATCATCATCTTCTTCATAACCACCCCCTTCCCCCACTCCCGCCCCTGCCCCCACCCCCATATCTTCATCTTCTTGTACCCCCACCCCATTTCTTCATCTTCTTCATATCCTCCACCTCCACCCCCACCCCACCCCATTTCTTCATCTTCTTCATTTAGGCTAAAAAAAAAATTTTTCAGAACACCATTACTAAGCTTCATTAACCCCTCCCTTCATTAATTTTTTTTTATTTTTATTTAATTTTTTCAGATGACTACATCCAATTTGTGATGATAAATAACTTATAACAATTTATCACTTCCTCGTTGTGTGCTTATTGGCGCATTTGAGAAGGTTTGAAATAATGGTATTAATGGTGAAAAAAATTAAAGCAGGAAGCATTTTCAAGGCAGATTGAAACAAAGGAACGAATATTAGTATTATTGCTGCTAAATCGTTTGGTAGATCTGGATTAATATGGGTGAGTTTAGGTTTTGTTCTACTTGCAATTGCTGATTTCTAAATGTTGATAGGGGAGCCATGGCTTAATCTACATGAACAAGTTATTTATCGATTTCTTGTTAAATTTGAATAAAGTTACTGATGTTAATGGTGAAAAATGGTGTTAATGGTGAAAAAGAAATTAAAGAAGGGGGAGAAAAGGGGGCTAGGGGGCTTTTAAAGAATTGAAGGAGGAGGAACGGGTCGGGGGTGCTGGAGAAGAAGAAGAAGCAGGGGGGGGGGGGGGGTGGTTCTTTATATATATAAAGTACAAATATATTTTTTTCTTTTTTAAAAAAAAAATATAAAAATAATATGTTTATTGGATTATTTTTTTAAAAAAAATTACAATTTCTTATGTGGCAATGACATGGCACTGATTTGGCAATTACGTGGGGCACGTGCACTTCACTCTCTGTATTGAGAGTGGTATAATATTTTTAGGGTGGAAAAAAATTCACTTGAAAGTTATTAAGGGGTAAATAATTGCCCGATTAGTTTAGGGTCTAAAGTAAGTTTTGGCTACAAGTTTAGGAGTGTTTCGATATATTATCTCAATTATACATATAAAAAAGATAAAATTTCATCCACCAAGCTGGATGGATAATATATATTGGTAAAATCTAATATACATGTTTAAATCTTTCGAGCATCCACGATCATTAAATTTTGGATAACTATTAATGCACGTAGGGAGTAATTCCAATTGTTCGAATTGCATGTTTAAGATCATACATTTGACATAACTTTAATATAAGACCACGAGATTTAAAAGACTTCTTTATTTTCTTAAACTGCATGTCAAGTGAAAAAAGATCATTTTTTTAAATGGGGGGAGTATATCCTTATTTTCTTTCTTTTTTAGTCTATTTCGAAAAGAATGACTGTTTTGTTCTGGCAATATTTTAGTTTAAACTTTTCACGTGGTATGCATGTTTTGGTACATTTTATATAAGGCCACAAGATTCAAAAGACTTCTATACTTTCTTAAAGTCCGTCTGCCAAGTCAGAATATATAGATCATTCTTTTGGAAACGGAGGGAGTATATCCTCATTTTCAAAAGGAATGACCTAGTTTCTTTTTCAATCCGTTTAAAAAAGAATGATTGTATTCTTTTATGGTATTTTTCACGTGGCATGCATGTTTTGATACATTTGTCATAAGATCATAAGATTCAAAAGACTTCTTTTACTTTCTTAAATTTTGTGTATTAAAATATATAGATCATCCACCAAGCAGCACGAACAATATATAGGTAAAATCCAGCACACATGTCAAGTCAAAATAGATCATTCTTGTTTAAATGACAGGAGTAAATGAATATATAAGTAAAATCCAACGTACGTGTCAGGTCAAAACAAATCATTCTTGTTTAAATAGAGGGAGTAAGTAAATATATAGGTAAAATCCAACGTACGTATCAAGTCAAAACAGATCATTCTTGTTTAACCAGTGGGAGTAAATGAATATATAGATAAAATCCAACAGAAGCATCAAGTCAAAATAAAACATTCTTATTGAAACAGTGGGAGTAAGTGAATGTATAGGTAAAATCCAACGTACGTGTCAGGTCAGAATAGATTATTCTAGTTTAAATGGTGGGAGTAAATGAATATACAGGTAAAATCCAGCATACACATCAAGTCAAAACAGATCATTCTTGTTTAAACAGCGGGAGTAAATGAATATACAGGTAAAATTCAACACACGTAACAAGTCAAAATAGATCATTCTTATTAAAACGGTGGGAGTAAGTGAATATATTGGTAAAATCCAACATATGAGTCAGGTCAGAACAAATCATTCTTATTGAAACAGCAGGAGTAAATGAATATATAGGGGAAATCCAACATACGCATCAGTCCAAAATAAATCATTCTTATGGAAACGGTGGGAGTAACTGAATATACAGGTAAAATCCAGCATACATGTCAGGTCAAAACTGATTATTCTTGTTTTAAATGATGGGAGTAAATGAATATATAGGTAAAATCAAACATACATGTCAGGTCAAAACAGATCATTTTTGTTTAAACGGTGGAAGTAAATGGTGTATATATATACCTTTGAGCAATTGATCAGTGCAATCCTCATCACATTTAACCTCACAAAATGTGAATCCTAATCCTTGATGAGTACAGTCCTCGTCACAGGCATTGAAACAAGCTGCATAATCTGCGTGAGCTTTATCAATAAATCTCCTTGCACTATCTTCACCAGCAGCATTGGAAACATGCACAGAGTAGGATAACACAACAATGCAAACAAGAAACATGGCAACAAGCTTCTTTGATGACTCCATTTTTTTCTGTGTGAATTTTTTTGGTGTAATTTGCTTTTCTCTTTTTTATTAAGTGCTTGTTGTTTGTGTTTCTTGTGTTTGGACGATTTGTTTAGTGTAATAATTCACCTATTTATAGTAGTTTTTGGTTTAAAGTATACCTCAAATTAATTTGGTGGATATCCAATTTTTTAGTGTACTAGGTAACTGATCCGCGCTTCGCGCTAACTAACTAACACATAATGCTGATATCCTATTTAAAATTCATATATTATGCCTTTGTTCACTTTAAGGGAGTGTTTGGTGGGATATAATAGTCTCGAGATTAAATAATACCTCACATCAAACAGAAGGGCAGTGGACCTATAGCCAAATATTTGATGCTTCGGCACTAGTGACGGATGTACATATATTCCAGGGGGTTCATCCGAACCCCCTTTGTCGGAAAATTATACTATTTTTACATGATAAAAAAAAAATTATGCATAAATAATAGAGGTTGAACCCCTTCGACTAGTCCGTATATGTACTACGAACCCCCTCACTGAAAATCCTGGATCTGCCCCTATTCGGCACCCATTAAATTCAACACAAACCAAGTATAATTATATTTAAAAAAAAATATAAAAATCAATATAAGATTTTAAAAAGAACCCTACAAATAAAGAAGATAACTGGTTGTTTTAGTTTACAAGCATAATCTTAACATCAATATATGTGTTCGAACCTTTTGAGCACTCACAACTCTTAAGTTCTGGATCCGCCACTGACTAAACCTGGAATAAAGTACAATAACAACATTCACAGTGTAATCTCATTAAAGTAGGCTCCAAAAACGGTAGAGCATACACAGACCCACACAACTATGTTAGAGGTAGAGAGACAAAATATTTTCGGTAGATCCCCAGCTCAAACAAAAAATAGGCCAAAGGATATAGAAAAAGAAATTACGAAAATAAAAACTATCATGAGAAAATTGAAGGAACGGTGTCTTTTAAGTCTTAAATGAAGGATTGGTGACATTAACCAACAGATAGGGTCAAACATCATTAAGAAACTTGATCAAGTTAATTGTGGACTTGATTAATATTTTCAAAACTTTCTAATCTTTTCAAAAATACAAATCAACCCAACCCACACCCCTCTTCAATCCAAATTAACCACTCTCTTCTCTCTCTCGACAGTTTCTCTTAACTCTCTCCCAACCAACAGCTCTGCAAAATTTCTCCCTTTATCCCCCAACGACTTCTACCTCCGACGATAAATAGTTGGGCTTCGAGTTTCCCTCTTCAATTCAATCAACCTGTCTCTCATCCATCTCTCGACAGCTTCTCTCAATTCTCTCCCAACCAACTGTTCTGTAAATTTCTCATTTCAATCCTCAGCGACTTCAACATCCGACTACAAATAGTTGGGCTTCGAGTTCCTTTTTGACTTCAACCTTCAATCGACATGATAGTCTTGTTGTCCGGCCACAACAGCATCGAATTCTTCATCGTTCCTTTTCCTCTTTCACAGGTAAAAATTTATGGCCTTTTTAGTTTTGAAGAAAATGAGGAACTTGAGCCAACTTCTCTTATAGTATTGGTTAACAATTTCAATATTTGTTGCACTAATTTGAAATGCGGTATGAATAAAACCCTAATTTCTGGTATTTTTTCACTTCTCTTTTCAAAGTGAATTATGATATTTTGTTGTTTGTTGCATTTTTTTGAAGTTTGATTTTTATTGTTTGTGTTTATAAAGACAAAACGACAATTTGGTTTGATTTGTTTTGTTCTTGTTCTTGGTAAAAATGGTGAAATTATTATTTTTTATTGAACAAAATTGTGCTACTATTTTTTGTTTCCTCCGACAGATTACCCATCTAGTGCAACATATTAACCATCTGATGCAACAGATTTATCATATGATGCAACAAATCAACCAGATGCACCAGAGGAACCATCAGATTACAATTCTAATGCAATAAATTAATAATCTGATGCAACATATTAACTATTTGATGCAACAACTTTACCATATGTTACAACAGATTAAGCATCGAATAAAAAATCTGATGCAACTAATTAACCATCTGGTGCAATGGAAGAACCATCAAATTAATGATCTGATGCAACAGATGAACCTCCTATTGGATAAAATCCTATCAACTCTTCCTACAGGAAATGTCCAAGACTTGATTTTTACAACTTATCATTCATCTGCCGTGATAGACGACCCTATGTTGGAAGAAATCTAAACAATATTGACCGTTGATAACTGTTCCAACAGATCACTCATGTGTTGCAACAGATGTGTGACCTGTTGCACAGACCATTCATTTTTCTCAACAGATGAGTGATATGTTTTGTATTATCACAATAGATTACTCAATTGTTGTTGCAGGTTCGTTAACTTGTAACGCCCCGATTATCTGAACTGAAACACTACACTGTGCTCATCTGTACCTGTACATTGTATATTATACATGTAAAATACAAAAAACATGAACAATAGGCCATAAGGTTCAACTGAAATAAATATATCATCATATAGGTGAAAAAAATACCCAAAATAACTAAAGTCTGAATCAAAGTTGAACATAAGTCTGAACTAAATCTGAAAGACTCTAAGTACTGTCTGAATAATGAGTTGAAGGAACATGTCTCCAACTAACTCCGTAAAACTGAAAATTAACTGAAATAAATAATGAATCAAATCATATTGGTCCTCGAATGAAGAGGACTCACTGTAACTTTGCGACTGGAAATGCTACTACTACTGCTGATCTAGAGCTCGTGTCTCTGGACCTATGGTGTAACATGAAAAGAAAGCACCATAGCGCAAATGCGTTAGTACTTGGGAATGTACTAAGTATACGAGTGAGGTAGGCTAAATATAAACAGGGTTTACATGCATGAATAATGCTAACTGACTGACTGATATGAATGTAAGAGTACAAACATGCATACATAGTAACTGAAATCGTGGGTGCATGATAGCTAGACCTGTATGCTAATACATAGTTTACTAATGACTAACATAACTGATACTGTAGTTCTGATAACATGGGCGACTGTGTCTGACAGCCCTGAATCTGATGGAACTATCTCAGTTTTATACTGTAACTGAGTTTGATTGTTTCTGACAGTCCTGATATACTAAAATTTGAAGAACTATCTGAGTTCTTTTACTGAGATTGATACTAAAACTGTAGGAGGTAGTTGTTTAACCGACATGCCCCTATATGTGCCATTATGGCTAAGCTAGGGTCTAATCTCTACCCTGATTGGAAGGGTGTCAATACCGCGCCACTGGTAAAGACAACTGTGGGTAACCCTCATCTGACAGTGTTCCCAAAAGAGAACGGTGGGGCCCTCATATGATAGTGCTAAGCCACCTCATCTGACAATGTTGATATCTTAAACTAT
The DNA here is from genome assembly GCA_030864225.1 of Capsicum baccatum var. pendulum. Taxonomy (NCBI): domain Eukaryota; kingdom Viridiplantae; phylum Streptophyta; class Magnoliopsida; order Solanales; family Solanaceae; genus Capsicum; species Capsicum baccatum. The sequence continues at coordinate 237,545,478 of CM061555.1, forward strand.
GTTGGCTATATAGTTTTGGAATGCAAGGATGACTGCTAAGAATCACACCCTCATCTGGCAGTGTGTGTTCCCATCCTTGGGTTCACCCGGTGCTAACTTCTACTCCCATCTAAAGAGATTGAAAATGAATAACTGAATGTACGTGGACTGAGCTTACTGAATTTCGTTAACTGATGGAATACTACTGATATCTGATAACTGACTGAGATCATGAGGTTTCCTGAGTCACATGATTGACTGAATTCTACTGAATCATGGCGTGATTTTGGATATCGTGAAGCATGACATGGCTCTAGGCACACAACTATATTTTTCGAGTAAGAATACCCCCAGGACTTGATAGAAGGAAACTGACACACACGATATGACTTGTTCACAAGATTGGAGTCCATAATTCATAATATCATAAGGGATTTCATACTAATCATAGTTCTCAACACCTTATACATGGAAAGGGGAATTCATACGACATGTATATACTTGCATAACTTCAATATCATGCTCATTCCATACCACAACCATGACACATAACAACAATGTGGAATTCATGTGAAATCATAAAGCATAGAGCATGGAATTCATATCAAATTATAATGGTTAACATTGGCTTGTCATTCAAATACTATTGAGTCATGAAAACTTGGTTTATCACATGCTAAGCATTTTATCAAACACCTTGCATGCACTCTTTAAGTCATAGGTATATTCACAAATTTACACCACCTTAATCCACCCAAATTCATGGGTTCCAACTACATGATCACAATTTTCATAAAAGTTCATCAAATTCCACTCTATAGCACAAACCACAAACAACAACATGAATACAACCATATCACCACAAAACATTCATGATTTAGTTATCAAAGATTGATTCTTGAATTCCACGGACGAACGAAATCCGTGGATGAACACTACGCATACCTTCATGGCGATTAAATTGCTGAAAGATTGGACCTTCAAGCTTGATTATGCAACCCTAGTAGTTTTTCTCCTTCTTGTGCTCTTGGATAATGAACTTAAGATGTTAATAGGGTTTAAATGTGATTAGAAGCTATTAATTTAGTGAGGTTAAGTTTTGGGACGTGTAAGGAGTGTTAAAAGACTTAATTATCCTCAAAATAACTCAAAAACTAAGTTTTTTCGTGGCTGAAATCATAAGTGTGCATCGCACACCTCATCGCACATGCTAAGGTGTGCGCCGCACATCCTATCGCACAAGCTAAGGTGTACGTCGTACATGTTATCGCACACTTGAGGATGTGCGCCGCACATCCTATCACACAAGCTAAGGTGTACGTCGCACATGTTATCGCACACTTGAGGATGTGTGCCGCACAACCTATCGCACACTTGTTCCAGTAGCCATGTGCGATTGTTATGCGTCGCACTCCTACTTTGTACAGCCATAACTTCTTGCTTGGGTTTTGGATTTTGAAAAAATTGGTATCGTTGGAAAGCTAGTTTGATTCTCTACAATTTGGTGGGTCTAAATCTGCCAAAATATCACATATAAATCAAGTTATCCTCGTTCAAATGTTACTCTTGCGGATTCACACACTAAGACTTGATAGATTCAAAAGCTATTAGCTTGCCTTACTCTAAGTGACTCATATGAGCATGCTTAACAAATCATAAGTTATCTTATCGCTAGGATACTCACTGTAAGTCATGTACTCAAATATGAATCACAGGATAGGGGAGGTTTCATAATTAGGAAAATTGATTCACTTTCTAGCTTGGAAACATACGGGGTATTACATAACTGCTCTGACAGATCACTCATATGTTGCAACAGATGTGTGATCTGTTGCACAAACCATTCATCTTTCTCAACAGATGAGTTATATGTTTTGTATTATCGCAACAGATTACTCAGCCATTGCTATAGATTATTTAACTATTCTAATAGATCACTCATATGTTGCAACAAATGATGTCACAACAGTTGTGTGATCTGTTGAACAAACCATTCATCTGTCTTAAAAAATGAGTGATATGTTTTGTATTGTTGCAACAGATTACTCATCCGCTGCAATAGTTTGGTTATATGCTGCAACAGATATACTATCTAGTGCAATAGATCGGTAATCTTTTGCAACTGTTATTTTACTATTTTGCTTGTTTGATTTACTGTTATCCTTTTAAACGATGCATTAATCAACAATAATATATTATTTTATATTTCTATTAATTTTAGATAATATGGTTCCCAAAAGAACAGAAACCGAATCAAGTCCAAGTAAAGGAACAAGTGAAGCAGCTAGGCTACATCCACCACTCTATGAGCTTGCTTTACAAGTGTTATCTCAATCAGGAGCGGAATATAATGAACATGGGGAGGAGGAATATTTCAAAACAGATGTTGCAGATGCTAATAGCCCTTCCACCGAAGATCTGGTCAAAGCCTTTAGCATTGATCGTTATCTTGTGAGAATGCAGTACGATGATGTCGCAGATTTAATGGGTGATTTCGTGGTTAAGTTAGTCATGGGAAAATCTTTTGACACCTTCCGAAAAATAGTTTGAGAACAAAAATTGGATGCTTATTTCAGGGACAGCTGCTTGGGGAAATATCGTGATTTGTCGGAGGACAACAATGCTCGTTTCCAAATGAAAATGGTATATGAACTTCTCAAGAAAATGTTTATTTACGAAAACAAAGATAAGATGGATAAGGTATGGATAAATTACTGTGGCATGCCTGTTTGTTTTAGTTGCAAGGAGTTTTCCATAGTTACTGGACTAAAATGTTATCCTCCTTCTCAAGTTATACCTATTCTAACCCAAAAAAAGCACCCCGCACACCCAAAAAAGGCAAAGGCAAGTCGTGTGATCGTGATGACCTGGTGTCCATTGTTGGTCCAAGCTTCAAAAACAAAAATTTGTTAGAAGCATTGAAAGGCAAAGGACTTTCAAAGAAGCACAAGCAGTCATTGTGCTTGGTTTGGTTTGTACATAATATTCTTTGGACGAGAGACGTTAACAACAACATAAGCCTCGATTTAATAAAGATGTCCGAGGATCTTGAGGCATTTAACAGCTATCCTTAGGGGTATGAAAGCTTCAAAATAACTGTCAAATATTTGTTGACTCCGTTAGCGCCAAAGACAGTCAACTTATATGGCTTCCCATGGGCTTTCATGGTAAATTTGTCTTTCTTCTATTATGATATCATTCATTTTCTTCACTCAATAATGGTTTTGATTTATTAGCATTATTTTATAGGCTTGAACATTTGAAGTCATTCCTTATTTGAGACAACAAGTGAACTACCAGGAAGGAGTTTCCTGTCCAAGAATCTTGAGATGGTTGTCGGCCAAAACTGATAAAAGTGCAAAATTTCGTTATCTCTTCAACCCCCCGAAGGATGTAGTAAGTATAATTATAATTAATTTTTTCTTTTAATTAATGATTTTTTTGAAATGATCTAATCATCATTCTAATATATGTAATGATTTATGTTAGATTGTGCATCCATCGCTAGTTCTGACCAATCAAGAGTTGAAGGTGCCATTTTTTCTTACTTTATGGTCTGTGCAAACTTTATCATACCCTAAGGTCATCGACAGAATAAAAATGAAATTATTTGGAGCAACAGCCATTACAAGAAAAATAATTTTAGAGGGTGGGCTTGTTGTTGTTGTTGATGGTCTTAGTGGTGATGAAGCTGGTGGTGGTGGTAGTGGTGCTGTTGTTGGTGCTAATGATGCTCCTCTTATAGTATTTAAAGAAAACCATTATGAGTATGATCATACTGGTTATACAGATTTTGCCTCTCCCAGCAAATGTTCTGCATGCAAATGTCAAGACTGTAGGGCGAAACATGATATAGTGATTAATGCTATTAATGCATTAACTACTTCTGTAAAGGAATTGACATCTAAGAGAGGTCTCATTCCATCTAAGAGGATTTTATTTCCATCTGCTTCATCAGAGATTAGGGCTAAGAAGAGAAGGAGAGTGATTTCCAGGGCATTATCAAGCATCCAAAAAGTGAAATTGCAACTCCTCTGTCTGTGTGTTCCACTAAGAAATGTACAATATACAAAGGAGAGCAGCACGAGATGAAGAAGGTGAATATATTATATGGCTTCCAACTGACAAAACAAACAGACACATATTTGTTTCAACAGATGACACATCTGCTGAAAATTATCAAATAGATATCTACATATGTTGCAACAGTTGACTAACCTATTGTACCAGATATTTTATCTGGTGCAACATATGTCTCGTCTGTTTTAGAAAATCAAATAGCTCTTTGTACGGCTTTTATTTGTACCAACATACGACCTATATGCTACAACAGACGATTCATATGTTGCAATGGATGGTTCATCCGTTGGAAATTATCACACAGGGTCTTCCTCATGTAGAAATTTGTCCCAACAGTTGATTCATTGTTGCAACAGAAATATAATCTGTTTGGGACAATTTAAAATGGGAGGAAGACCTGTTTGATTTGCTAGAAGAGATAAGTTATCCTTTTCCATTTTGTTGTATCTCCGTGATTAGCATTGACCAATTTTGGCTTTCCAGGTGGATGTAGAAGAAGCTACTGCTGAACTGCATTGACAATATGCTACTCTTTTATGGAAATACCGAGAACAGAAAGTGCAGAAATCGTACATAAGTGACAATAAAGATCCACAATGAGCAAAGCCGAATTCTATAGCACCAGATGAAGAACATCTTGTCCATACTGAGTAGAACTTTATAGATGGAGCTTGTCAAATCAAAGAAATCCTTGGAAGTATACGTAAATTGTTGTTGATGTATTTGTCAAGATCTGTACCCATAACAATTTTTTTACATTTCATTTATTCGTTGACTTATTTCAGCTAATTTATGAAGGCTTAGATTTATTTTATTTTGTCCACGAATTTTATTTATTTCTTAAATTTGAACTTATTAATTGAAAAGGAATAATGGATTCAAATATTGCAACAGATAATGTATCTATTGCAATAGACGACACATCTATTGGAAAAATCGAACAGATTTAGACATATGTTGCAACAGGTAAGTAATCTGTTGGAATTTATCAAACAGGCCTTTCCAATGTTGCAACAGATGGACTTTAGATAAAAACATCGAGATAATGCAACAGATGACCAACCTATTGCAACAGATAAACTATATGTCAGAACAGGTAGGAAAACTGTTACAATGGATGGAGAATCTGTTGCATTATAAAAATTCAACTTTCGTTGGACATAAAAAAAATTGTCACTACGTGTAAAAAGGATAAAGTGGATTGAATTAAAATAAAAAAGACGCAAACCATCGACGGTGTTCAGTTCGAACACCTAAAATAAGATAGGCATCAAGTAGACAGTGTTCATTTTAAACACGTAAAATAAAATAGACATCAAATGTGTCAGTGTCAGTCTGGCACATTTCGCTGACTTGCCGTCACTTGGCCTCCAACGATCATTTTTACCCCCATTGTCTTATATATTCATCTTCCTCCTAAAATTTAACCCTAAATTCCCAAATCTTTTTCTTTACCGTCATCTTCTTTTATCTATTCAAATTATTTATTTCCTTTTTACCAACTGAGCTTGACAATGTAGAGCACATCTTCCACTACTTTTTGTGATAAAGATTTTTGATATTGTAAGTGCGGTCATGAAACTCTGTTAAAGACTTCTTGGACTGAAAAAAATCCGGGTCGTAGATTTTTTACTTGTAAGATTTCAAAGGTAATATTTTTTTATTTAATTAATTGATTAATTATTGACTTGTAATTATTTTGTAATTGTGTTCTCTTTTTTATAGAAATTGGGTGGATGCAATTACTTTGATTGGTATGAAGAACGACACCCTTCACAAGAAAATCGTGTAATCTGGGGTTTGTTGAACAAAGTCAAGGCTTCTGAAGAGAAACAAAATCGAGCAAGAAGATACTACATTATTGTCGTTATTGCTACTGGTTTGGTGTTGTTGGGCACATGGATATTCAATTCTAATTGCTTAAATTTTTATGGTGGTGTGTATATTTGTTACTGGTTTGTTATTGTCGAGCACATGGATATTCAAGCATAACTACTGGAAAATATCAAAAAGATTTAGGCATGTGTTGTAAAATTTAGGTCATCTGTTAAAAATTATCAAACAAGTCTTCCCACTGTTGCAACATATTAGACTTAGATTATTAGATTATTCATAGAAATAACATCATCGTAATGCAACAGATGACCAACCAATTGTAACAGATAAACTGTCTGCCAGAACGGATTAAAGATATTTTACAACAGATTGACAATCTAATCTATTGCATTATAAAAACTCAACTTTCATCAGAAAAAATTATTGCCACTACATGTACATGTAATAAAGTGAAGGGTGACTTGAAATTAAAAATTTCTATTTCACAGGCTCTTCTATATACACAGGCTTCAAGCGTCCAGTTAGTACCCTATAAGCCCAGACCTCTGACAGGTTTGCCACAGCATTGTCGCACAGAAAAGTCATTGGCTTGGCCATTTCTGTGCCGGTCAGTAAACATTCAATGTGTGCAAGAGCGTGCAAGTCGCTCGCTTTAGCGGCATCATCTTTTGGAAGTATCATTCCCCTGTTTTGACCTTCAAAATCCCATGATTTCTTCATCAACACTTCCTTTGGTAAATGATTCATCAGTTTACTCTCCCTCAACAAGGTGGGCAACATCACCATCAGTGGCTTCACGAGGAGAAAAAGATTGAAATCATTGACGAGAGGTATGTTGAAGTCATAAACATTGATCTTTCCCTCCTCGAGTAGTATGTCAACATCCTGATAATGCATGCCGTTCGCGCTAATGACTGCAAGAATCCTTTTTGCCTCGGTTCAGCTCTTGCCGTGTGGATTTGGCCTGTCCCCTCTAACATATCTTAACATTTCTTCTTCATCCAAGACAAACGTAGGAACTAGGAAATCAAGTCCCACGCCAACCGATGACGCTTCTCCATTGAGTTGATCGTACCTATCCTTGAGCTTCTTATAGAAGTCGAGGTCCATTATCCTATCGGCAGCATCATAAGTTTATCGATACGTTAATTGTCTTTTCCTCATGAGGCAGAGAATTATTTCAACATGTTGTGCGATAAGAAGTCAATTTTTAAATAGGTTAGTAATTGTAAAGATGCAATGGATGGTCCATCTGTTGCATAGGGTTATTTGAATCAATAATCCAACGCAACTTATGCAACAGATGGATAATAAGTCACAACAAAACCACTACCAGTTGCACCAGTATACCCAGCTATTGCAACAGATGTGAAATCCGTTGCGTAGCTTCTTCTTCATGGGGTAGATTAGAAGGGCTAGGTTAGGAAAAGTAAACTTGTCTTGTCCTCGTACGGCATACGTATATCAGTCATAGTCTGGAAGTCTTGGGGGGAAAAGGGAGGCCTAGGGTAATCTGATGCACCTGGCTTGACATTCTTGGCCTGTCGTAAATCCCTCTTCTCTCTGGTGCCAAGTTCCACATATATGTCCACCTTCTTGACTGGCCCCTGAACTTCAACAGCTTTTGGAGAGGGAGGAATTACAATTTCTTTTGATTTCCGTGTGGAGAGTACGTCTCTAATTTCTCTTTTCTTTCTCCTAACCAATGTTGTAGGAGTGTGTGGCTCCCTCACCTTCTTGTATGGTATGACACACCTCTTGGATTTGAATTCCTCGACATCTTTAGAGATAGGCTTTACTTTTTCAAAGAGTCTATCCTGTATGTCCTTGCACTCATTGCATTCGCAACGACAACACGAAGGTGAAGAGGGATGAGAGGACCTGTGTAAGGGCGAAAAGGGGTGTTTTCAAACATATTTATTCTTTCTTGAGCATCAACATGCTCTTCATCACAAGTGGTAGAAGCATCAGTATGCCTGCTACCAACACCAACAACTCCACCAGAAGAAGCACCCGGATCTGCCTTAGTAAAAGGTTGGTCATGAAGTGCCTCAACATTAGGCTGACCTTGCCTAACTTCTCTTCTTATGGATGTTCCTCCATCCAATTCCTTCTTTATTAACTCCACTGTTGGGTCTACAATAGTATCAACATGACCTAGAGTAATATAAGAAGTCATCACCCATCTGTTGCGTAGTTTGCAGTATATGGTTAAATCTGTTTGAGTCTGGTTCAGAGAAACAGAGCAACACATAGATAATCTGATGCAAAATACCAATCATCTATTGCAACAGCTGCACAAGATGGGTAATCTGTTATGCAATAGATGATCTATACGTCGCAATAGATGAACAATATGTTATCAGATTAAACATCTATTGCAGAATTTGTAGTAGATGGTTAATCTTTTAGGAGTCGGGTTTAGAGAACCAAAGCAACAGATGGGTAATCTTATGCAAGATATACCCTGTCACAATAGATATCCCATCTGGTGCATTAGATATAACATTTGTTACACCAGATATAACATCTATTCAATATCTTTCTTATCTTTGATAGAATTATTTTACTTAAAGAAGATGTACTGCATCATTCAGAGGGTTAAAGAGATCAACCTCCTTAATATTGGTGTTGCTCTTTGCTCGGTGATCTATTATTATCATGTTGATGATCATCCTCTTTCTCTTTCTCACTCTTTAATTCCTCCTCTTTCTCACTTTTATTTTCTTCATCACCATCTACGGACCCTTGTTCACCTCCCTCAACGTTGTTTTCACATCTCTCCTCAGCTTCACTTTTTCCTGATTAAGATTGTTCAGGAAGCTCCACCGAATCCCTCTGTACTGTAGCCTTTTATTTTAGTGGTCAGACGTTGATCCACTTTCACTTTCTTTTCTTTTGGGAGACATGTTTTACCTACAGATAAAGTAAAACAAAAATTACATTACAATTGATGTATGCATAGATTTTAAAAAATACATTACAAACACCACGAATACCGACACACCAACAGCCACCACCACAAACACCACGAATACCGACACACCAACAGACACCACCACAAACACCACCAACCAATGCCAATAAATAAATAAACACCACGAATACCAACACCACCGACAGCCACCACAAACATCACCAACCAATGCCACCACTACAACTACAAACACCACCAACACCAACACCAACACCAACACCAACACCACAAACACCATCCAACAATACCACGACATGACAGTCAATGGAACACTGCGATGGAAACTAGGGATTTCTCGAGTTCTTCCTATGATTTTACCATCAAAACTCAAAATTGTAAATCCATTCTCAAAGATAATACAACTAAAAGTTTTATTTTTCATCATTAAGTTAAAAGCCCTTATTTTTTAGAGAGAAAAAAATAACAAATATAGAGCTCTTCTCGAACTCTGTTGCCTATGAAGAAAAATAAAATAATTGATACAAGCAAGAATGAAGTCGAAAATAACACCTATGTGGTCGGAAATGAGAAGAAAAGTGATCTGTTGTGGAAGGTTGAGCAAATTTGTTGAGTCATTATTGTCTGTACTGTATTGTTGAGTAAGTGAGAATGAGAGAGAAAGAGTGAGACCTCGAGATTTGAAATGATGAAATATATTGTATGGGTTGATTTGTATTTTGGAAAAGAATGACAAGTAGTTTTGAAAATGTTAATTTGGTCCGAATTGATCTTAATTATTTTTAAAATCATAAAATATATGCATAATTTTTAAACCTCTCATCATGAAATTGCTAAAAGGGTAATTCAATTAAAATTGTATAAAAATAATTGAAGTTGTAGTTGACCAAGTACTCTAGGAGGTGACCCTATGAAAACTCACCCTTAGTCCTAGATTAATCAATTTAGGTACTATTAGTCTAACATATGAACTCAATTAAAATTGTAGAAAATAAATGTTCAACATGTGGTGTCAGATTTCTCATCTTTGTAAATTATCAATCAGATTAGGCAACAACAGATTACAAATCTGGTGTAAATTAGTATCAAACAAATTAAGTCACCTGTTGGGACAGATTTCCCATCTGCTGTAAATTATCAAATGGATTGTCATATGTCGCAACAGATTACCCATATGTTGTAAATTATCAAATAGGCGCTGACATCTGTTGTGGCTGACCCTATGAGAACTCACCCCTAGTCCTAGATTAATCAATAGTTTACCCTATGAGAACTCACCCCTAGTCCTAGATTATTCAATAAGGTATTAGTACCCTAGTCCTAGATTAATCAATTAAGGTATTAGTCTAACATATGAGGTAGCAAGAATCGTTTTGGCTCAGAGTGATCGATCAACGACTCTGTCGGGAGGAATGCAGTACCGTCTCATTATGCAATTGCAAAAAGACTCAATTGAAGTTATAGTTGACCCTATGAGAACTCACCCCTAGTCCTAGACTATTCAATTAAGGTATTAGTACCCTAGTCCTATATTAATCAATTAAGTTATTAGTCTAACATATGAGGTAGTAAGAATCGGTTTGACTCAGAGTGATCGATCGCCGACTCTGGTCGGGAGGAAGGCAGTACCGTCTCATCATGCAATTGCCAAAAGACTAAATTGAAGTTGTAGTTGACCCTATGAGAACTCACATTAAATTAAGGTATTTGTCTAACATATGAACTCAATTGAATTATATATAAACAAATGTCCAACCTATTGCAATAGATGTCTTTTCTATTGGATCAAATCAAATAGATTATGTAATCTGTTGTAACATATTACCCATCTATTGTAAACTATCAAACAGATTAAGTCATTTGTTGTGATAGATCATGAATCTGTTGTAAACTATCAAACAGATTAAGTCATCTATTACGACAGATTATCCATCTACTGTAAATTATCAAATAGGCACTATCATCTATAGTAGTTGACATTATAAGAACTCACCCCTAGTCCTATATTAATCAATTAAGGTATTAGTTAAACATATGAGGTAGTAAGAATTGGTTCGGCTTAGAGTGATCGATCGACGACTCTTGTCGGGAGGAATGCAGTCCCGTATCATCATGCATTTGCCAAAAGATTCAATTGAAGTTGTAGTTAACCCTATAAGAACTCACCCCTAGTCCCAGATTATTTAATTAAGGTATTAGTTGAACATACGAGGTAGTAAGAATTGATTCATCTCAGAGTGATCGATCGATAACTCTTGTCGGGGGGAATGCAATACGGTCTCATCATGCAATTGCCAAAAGACTCAATTGAAGTTGTAGTTGACCCTTTGATCTCATTAATCCATCCCTAATTCCACCTAGATCAATGTAGGTACTATTATTAATCTTAACATTAAGTTAGTGAGAACACATTTCAACTCAAAATGATCGATCGACGACTAGGGTCGGGATGAACGCAATACTAAGCCCATGCAAATGCAATGAGTCAATTGGATTTGTAGTTGACCCTGTGAGCTCATTTATTCATCCTTCATTCCACCTATATCTATGTAGGTACTATTATTAATCGTAACATTAAGTTAATGAGGAGCTCATTTTTTCATCCCTAGTTTCTTCTGAATCAATTGTAATGAAATCTGTTACAACAAATAACTGAGCTGTTGGAGAATTTCAAACAGATAACAATATCTATTGCAAAAAATGACATTTCTTATTTAATTATAAAATAGACATTTGCATCTATTATGACAGATGACTGAGCTGTTGGAAATTTTCAAACAGATATTGATATCTGTTGTAACAGATGGCGTTTCTGATTTAGTTATCAAATAATATTTCCATTTGTTGTCACAGATAACTGAGCTGTTGGGATTTCTCAAACAAATATTTAAATCTTTTGCAACAGACAACATATCTGTTTGAAAATCTTTTTTTCTTTTAATTTTAAAGCAAGCTATTGTCCGAGTAGATAAAGTAGTAGTACTACTAAAGGTGGTAAAAAATGTTTCTTGGATATCTCAAAAATCTCATTGAGTAGTCTTGTCCTATCTTTTCAATGTCACCCATTTTCTTCTTCGTGCCCCTTAAATTATTAGTGAATATTAATTAATGAATATTGAAACCCCTAATACTTCTTCCGTTTCATATTGACTTGGCACTCCCATTAAGAAAATATTAATTAGGGGTTTATTTTACTATACCAAATTAACCTTATTAATTATTCTTTGAAAATATAAATTTGAATAAATACACTTTGTTTAGTCATTTAATATTAAGGGTAGTACATCTAAAAATTAAAATTATCTCTCCTCTCCTCTCTTCTCCTTCAGTCCTAAATCTTTCATCTTTTTTCTTTCTATCCTCTTTAGGGTTATCACAGCCTTTTTTTTCTCCTCTTTCTCATAAATTTTCGTTCGGATCTAAACCGATCGATATCCATATCTTAATTGCTCGACTGAAATTGCTGTTTTGACCCCCTTTTGACTTTAAGGTATGATATGATTCACTATTGCTCTTTCATTCTCGTCTTCTTCTTGCAAGTTATTTACATCTTTTTTTATTTGATTACCATTTTTTCATATCATATTTATTTAAAAAATTTGAAGGGACTTTTAATTGTTGAATAAACGAACCGAGAATTTTTATTATAAGATACGAAAAAGTCATTTGTTGGGAGAAGTTTAAAAGCCTTGTTGGCAGTATCATTTTCTTATGTATTTTGTTTGTTTCTTAGTTGTTGATGTTGTTATTGATGTTGTTGGTGGGGTTGGCGTTATTGGAACTTGTGGTGTGGTGTTGTTGACAGTAGCAGATCCAGGTTTTTTAGACGGTGGGTGCTTCTTAGCTTAAAAATAGTGGAGTCCGAACAATCAACACAAGGATTAAGAGAGAAAAAAATAAAAGAAAGTTTAAAGTGAATAAGAAGAGAAGAGTTGGTTACCAAAATTAAAAAATATGAGCTGAGTGGGAATTGAACTCAACACCAAAAGAAATAAATAACCTTAAGCACTCATAAACAACAGCTAGGCTAACTAAACAACTCTTACTATAGGTGCTCACTGATTAGATTATATACATTTTTTTCTTTATTTCAATATACATATATAAAGTTTTCTACGAGTTTTGTGTGTGCTCGCACACACGGAGGACTCCGTGTGGGTCCGTCCCTTGTTGTTGATGGTGTTGGAACATAGAATGTATGCTTCTTTGTTATTGATGATGTTGTTGAAACAAATGTTGTTGTTTTCTTTGTTGTTGATATTTTTTATTTGTTGATTGTAGTTTATACCGTTGTTGATATTGCAGCAGACAGACCAACTGATGGAACAAATCAAACCACCAGTAATGTATTCCAATAGACTCCATATCTGTTGCATCAGACTCCACATCTGATGCAACAGACTTCATATCTGACGTAATATACTCTACATTTGTTGCAACAGAAGGATAATTTTATTTCTGTGACATAAAATTTCTTCTTCTTCTTTGTAGATATAAAAGGAACTGAAAGTTGATCAACTTGTGCCTTACCATCACAAGAGGTTGCAGTAAAAATAGGTTCAGAGGAATAAGCTGCATTCAGATGAAACCACTTCATATGTGGGAGATATGTATTACTGATAATGTTATCGTGGAAACACACATAGAGTACACTGATTTTGTGAATGTTGTTTTTACCGATTAGTCATAGATCATTCAAACAAGATATTTGCAATTTTACAATTGAGTTTGGTAGGTCCGAACTGATAAGGCTGAGGGACCATGAATATGGTTTTGATACCTTGTTAAGATTTAATGTCGGATGTTGCTCATGTTTATTTGTCATGCCTTCTACAGACTTTCGCTGTGGTAAGCATTTCTAGCGATGGTGTAGACTTTTTATGACAGATATGTTGTCCTCTATATGGTAGAAGAATGATCAATATTTCCCCTCCTTGCTTTTCTTGTGTATGCAAATGTGAAGAGTGCAAGGAAAAACATGATGGTGTGATTAATACTATTAATGCATTAACTGCTGATCTAAAGGAATTGATATCTAACAGTAGTGTCATTTGATCAAACAGGATTTCAGTTTCATTCACTCCATTAGAGTTTAAGGCTAAGTGGAGAAAGAAAGCAATTTCCAAGGCATTATCGAGTATCCAAAAAAAAGAAAATTTTTGGATCTAACAAAGGTGAGAAGATAAAAAGGGGAGGGGAATAGGAAGGAAAAAATGAATGCCAGATTTAGTTCATCTTGATTCGTTATGTAGAGATTCTCTATCTAATTTTGAGTGCTTTTTCTTTTCAGGATGGTGAGGAAGTCAGAATCTCCCCATCATTAGATAATACTGGAAACAAGACATCTGATGTTATTGAACCACCAGACTGCTTATTCAACAGATTAAACGATCTCAGTCACTTGGTTTTTTTGTTGATTAATCTTTTTCGTAGATGACAAGATATCAACAGAGTTGCTTGACACAACGAAAGCTGATATCGATAGATTACTGATTATGTCTTCTCTAGACTTGCTTCTACCAAAAACTTGTTCTGCATTGAGTGTTGCACTATCCATATATGCAGCAACACAGGATTTATTAGCTGAGAGAGCATTTTCCTTGGAAAAACTCAAAGAGAACCTTCCATACTTCTCTTTGACCTTGCGTAGAGCTAAGAAGGACCAAGAGGAGTATTATAAGAAAGCCACCAAGAAAGAAAGAGAGTGAGTGGTCCTCGTTGACAAACTCACAAAAGATCAAGAGCTCTATACTGAGATTAATGACCACAATGACAAAATGATTGAATCGGAAGTGGTGGTGACTTGACTTTGTCAAACAAAAATGAATGACTGTTCATATCCCTTAATTAAATAAAACTAGTGACTTTTTGAATATGTAAATTAAAAAAAACAGATCTAAATACAATATTTTATTCCTGTCAGATAACTTACAACATATGGACAATCTGTTGCAACAGATGGATATACCAGTTTTCTTTTCCATCAGCTGTGGCATCTGTTGCAACTTGCTAGTCATCTATTTATTCAATTTCATCGAGAGCGATAGATTTTTCTTAACACTTCTTGGCCAAACTCAATTTTTGCTCTTGGATTGCTTCTCTTTTTTTCTTTGCATCCTTCAACCTGTCCTCCAAATTCAATTTTTACCCTCAATCCAATAGCAAAAATTTAGTTTGGTTGAAGGATGCAAAGAAAAAAAAGAGAAGCAATCCAAGAGCGAAAATTGAGTTTGGCCAAGAAGTGTTTAGAAAAATCGATTACTCTCTATGAAATTGAATAAATAGATGACTAGTAAGTGCAACAGATGCCACAGCTGATGAAAAAGAAAACTGATATATCCATCTGTTGCAACAGATTGTCCATATGTTGTAAGTTATCTTATAGGTGGAATATATTTTACAACAGATTACCAATCTATCTTTTTCAAAAATACAACAAAAAGATAAAATGTTTTTTAATTTACATATTAAAAAAGTCACCAGTTTTATTTAAGTAACACATAAATCCCGGATAGCTTCAGCAATATTACATAAAATCCGTGATAGTTTGCTAATTACATCTTATCCCAGAATTTCGAATTGTGATACATATGTTAAACAGTGATACATATGGACTAGTGATACATATGTATATGTATCACTAGTATATACATATGTATACAGTAGTGATACATATAGCATATGTATCACTAGTAAATAGGAATCTCGGATTTTAAGTAATTTTTTAAAACATTAAGGGATATTGTGTAATATGGTGTCTTAAATATGAGATTTGTGTAATTTTTCCTTTTAAGGGATATGAACAGTCGTGGATTTTTGTTTGACTAAGTCCAGTCCCTTCTAGTTCAATCATTTTATAAATAGGTCCCTCCGGCCTCCTCTCACTCTTACTCTCACTACTCACTCACTCTCGTTCATTCTACTATACTTACAATACTAATATGTCAGATCTAGATTCGTACCAGAAGTTTTATATCGATTCCTTGCAAGAACTTCAAAGGCAGTTTGATGAACTCCAGAGGAATTTGGCCGACTTCGGAGCAACGCTGAGGAGGGCCCAGCTGCTGTCGGATGAAAATTGTCAGGTTGACAATAATAATAGTAATAATAATAGTAATAATAATAGTAATAATAATAATAATAATAATAATAATTAGGTTATGTTTTTTCTTTCTTTTAGCGTATGTATTTCCCTTTTTTATATCCGATCTACCTATAAGGGATTCAAAAAAATCCATGTATATGTTTGGTTTGGTTTGGTTTGGTCGATTTTGAATTTTTAATTCTTATTCAATATTTAATTATCATTCTATTTATTCCCTATTCTCAACATGTCGGCGGTTGGAGTTAGTATACGATCATGATGAGAAATTCTCCTAAAAATGATTCGTTAATAAATAATAAGGAACTAAATGATATTATAATCGTAAAGGAAAGATTATTTAATTTAAAAAAAGTCACAACATTGGATTAATTTAATTAAGATATATGATGATATGATTTTTAAGAAAAAAGTTAATGAATAGTCGTGACTGTGACTTTTGTCTAAACACATTCAACAAACAAAAACAAAAAACGCTTCTGATGCATCAAATTTCTCATCTGTTGCGATTGATGAATTAGTTAGAAGAAATCAAAAAAGCTGCTTAAACAGATGGTCGATTTATAGCAACAGATGGGTTATCTGATGCAACAGATATACAATCTGTTGCCATAACTCAATTAATAAAAATGGTTATTAAAGAAACGGGACGGTTATTGAAAACCAGGTGTATTTGATTTTTAAATTGAGAAAAAGGTTATTTAAATTTAATAAGCTGAAAAGTCATGACTTGTCACAATAATAAAAAACTCACCACCAGCTTGATTTAATTAAGTCATTTCTTTTCACAGAAAAGAATAAGGAAATAAATGATAAACACAATTTAAACCGTAAAAAACTCACCAAAAATATTCTTGTTTTTAAATCTTCTTTATTAATTTATATAATTAAAAAGTCAGAAAATTTGGATGTCATGAAGATATTATTTTTAAAAAAAGATATATATATTATATGTTGCAACTGTCACACCCCTTTTTTTTTCGTACTCTAAAAGATTAATATTTTTAAGGTTTGAAAGGGTTTTTATTATTTAAGTGACAAAAATGAAAATTTGTTTCGAAAAAGGATTATTTACATTTTTTATTCAGAGTCGTCACTTGGCATAAATCGGGTGTGCCAAGTCATCTTTGGGAGATCCTTTTCGAAATAATTTGACTCTTTAAAACTGATCCACGAACAGAGATTTCGGCTAAGGAATTCTATCGACCGAGGGGAAGGTGTTAGGCACCCCTCGATCCCGTGGTTCGACCACGGTCGCTTGGTGGAGCATATCGACTAATTCGACACTAAGAGTGTATAAACCACACAAAAACATACAAACCAATCAATCAAACAATCGAACAAATCCAAAATTATAGTGTTCAATCCAATTATACAGTGCAAAATAAATAAATAAATAAAATGCCAAAATAAATCCTATCTAACTTACACTAATCCTAACTACGCTTCCATGCATTACCCGATGCCTCGGGCCTTTGTCAATAACGTCTTCTGGGTACAAAATACTTCGGGGCATTCCCCGGCGAATAAACACAATACCTCGGGGCATTCCCCGGCCAAATGATACATTCGATCCAAAAGCAATATAGTCAAACCATTCAACACGCATTTTAAGCATTCAATATTCCACAAATCCCGAATTTGCCTACCCGAACCTAAACTTTGCCTATTAAGTTTCCGGCCTAAAATATGCTCCTATCGAGTTCACAAACTTGATATTTATTCTGAATTAACCAAAACAACAATAAATCAAAATTTACCTAAATTCACCCTTTTCATCAATTTCTAAATTCCACCCTAAATTCCCTTTCAACAATCCGCAATCATTTTTCAACGAAATCAAGCAACAATTCGATATCACCCAATATTCAATCATGCCTCATGCAAATCAAACACGTATAATGAGATGAAATGAGAAGAGTTAGAATTGGACCTCGAAAGAAGTTTTTGATATTTAGTATTACTCAGGTGGAGAGATAGAATCCGCGTCCATGAACCTCAACTCAGCCTCAATACAACTAAACTCGACTCGGTATCAAAAATACGACCCGAACAGATTTGACGACGACGGAATCAAACAAACCAACATAGAAATTATGAAACCGAGAAACCTGAACGCAATTTCCAGCAAACTTCGCTGTAAAAAAATGAAAAAGGGTCGCGTTTTTAATGGATTTTGGGTCGGGTTTCACTGGTCTGCAATTGGTGGATCTGATTTCAATGTTATTCTGGCAAAACCTCGCTGGAACTGACCCAAAGAGATTGGTTTTGATTAGGAATGAGCGGACAAAACTGTATTTCAGTTCACCAGACTTCGTTGTCCGGCGATGGTTCGACCAAAGCAGTCCGCTGGGTCCTAACGGCCTATCCGAAGCTCCGATGAGAGTCCCAATGCCGGAAAAGTGACAGCATCAGTGATGGATCACAGATCTTTACTCAACTTCCCTCTTTCGCCGTCTCTCTCAGCTGATCTCTCCCTCTCGATCTCGATCTCGATCTCTCTCTTCTCACTTGATCTCTCTCTTCAATTCCCTCTCTCCTCTCTCTTTATTTCGATCTCGTTGTGTCGTGTACTCGTATTCATGAGAATGTTTTGTGGAAGAATGGAGTGTTTTTCCGAATTGACTATGGTTGAGTATGTGAATTTTTTGCTGCTTGTAAGTGATGTTCTCTGTGGTTTTTGGTGAGTAAGATTGTGTATATATGCGTGTGTGCTCTGTGTGAGAAGAAGAAGAAAAAAAAGAAGCAAAAATCCGTCCCTCCTTTTTCGTATCCTCTGTATGTATATATTGTTGTGGGTATATCCAGTGAGGTGAGGGTGGGGTAGTGGGGTAAGGTAGGTGGGGTAGAGGTAGGGTAGGTGAGGTGTAAGGATAAAGTTTGTTAGGATAGGATCCAAACAAGATAAAATTTGTTAAGGGTTGTTATTTTTGTCATTTTATGGAGGGTATAATCACGTAGGTAAGGGTGTATGATAAAGTGAGGTAAAAATAAATAAAATTGGACTTGTGAGGGACAAAATTAGGTGTCTACAGCAACAGATATATTATTTGATGCAACAGGTTAACTATTTGTTGCAACGGATAATATATCTGTTGTAACAGATGATTTAACTGATGCAACAGATATATAATCTGTTGTCCAACTCAGTGTAACAAAAACGGTTGCCGGAAAGAACTAATTATTTTAATAATTATAAAGCTTCAAGCTGAAAAGTCATGACTTATCACAATATTGCTTAATTTAATTAAGTCATAACTTTTTACAGTAATCAAGAATGTCATTAATAAATGGAGGTGAACAGTTGTACCTTTAAATTTTCTTTATTAATTTATATAATTAAAAAGTCAGAAAATTTGGATGTCATGAAGATAATTTATTTTTAAAAAAAAATATATATATTATATGTTGCAACAGATATATCATCTTATGCAACAGGTTATCTATTTCTTGCAACGGATGATATATCTGTTGTAACAGATGATTTTTCTAATGTAACAGATATATAATCTGTTCAACTCAGTGTAAATAAAAAACGGTTCATGTAAAGAATTAATTATTTTAATAATAATAAATCTAAAAAGTCATGACTTATCACAATATTGTTTAATTTAATTAAATCATAACTTCTTATAGTAATCAAAAATGTCATTAATAAATGGAGGTAAACAGTTGTGCCTTTAAATCTGCTTTATTAATTTATATAATTAAAAAGTCAGAAAATTTGGATGTCATGAAGATAATTTATTTTTAAAAAAATATATATATATTATATGTTGCAACATATATATTATCTGATGCAACAGGTTATCTATTTGTTGTAAATGATGATATATTTGTTGTAACGGATGATTTATCTGATGCAACAAATATATTATCTGTTGTCCAACTTAGTGTAAAAAAAAAATGGTTCCTGAAAAGAACTAATTATTAATAATAATAAAGCTGAAAAGTGATGACTTATCATACTATTGATTAATTTAATTAAGTCATAACTTTTTACAGTAATCAAGAATGTCATTAATAAATGAAGGTGAACAGTTGCGATTTTTTGCCTAACTCATTCAAGTTCAATCCTCTATAAATAGGTGCCTCCTTACTTAATCGTTCGTTCTACTACACACTATTTATTCCTTGCTCTTGTTACACCTTCTACTACTTTCTCTTCATAGACTTGATAGCTTTTTTCTGTCTCAGGTAAGTTTTTTTCTTGATTTTTGTGTAAATATACATTGTATTACATTACATTCACATTCTTTCTTTTCTTTACTTTTGTTTCTACGTGTGTGTTTTGTCAACTTATGCATTTTTTAGATATAGTTGATCCTATGTGTGATGTCGCTATTTTACGTGACTCCATGAGGGAACTGCAGAAGGAGGTTCATGACCGGCATTGGGAGTTGGCCGCCGTTAGAGTAAAGATTCTGTGGAGATCCGCAGGCTGCGGAGGGCGCTACTGCTTCCCGTTGAAGATTGGCCGGCTGGCCATAAAAATAATAATGATGTTAAAAATGATGATAATAATAATTAAGCTTTTTTTTTCTTTTATCTATGTATTTTTTTGTTTGTTTTATAAAAAATTATGTTTGATGCACTTGACTTTTTATTTCTTATTTAATTTTCGTGTTGTCTATTTCTATCTTTTAACGAATGACACGTCTACAATTAAGTAATAATTTGATTCCAATTTCAATAGTAAGAACATATGAGTTATCTATTAGGTTTTGTGCTTGACAGGAGTTGTATTTTATTGTTCGAAATATATTAGTAATCTAATGAAACAGATTATTTATCTGTTGAAATAGATTACTAATCTGGTGCAACAGAATACCCATCTATTTGATTCATATTACGGGCACCTAGAACCCTTAAACATGAGTCTACTATTACAACAGAACATTTATCTGTTGCCGCAGATAATGGATCTGTTTCAACAGATTGCTCTTGTATTGCATTCATGTTTGCGTGCAAGCTATTGTTGAAAAAACAACACACTAGCAGTTACCCAGATTCAACTAAAAAGCATAATCTGACTTATCAAAGTCTCCTCTCAAGTAAATTCTAAAGTTGAAAGTGATTTACGAAACAAAATTTGACATAAGAATTTGGTCAAAGAGTAGCAGTTGGGGTAACAACAACAACAATGGTTAACAAGAAGAATATGAAGATGATAATGAAGTATAAGATGATGATAATGAATCAGAAAATGATGAATAAAGCAACAGCAACAATGAACAACAAATATCGCGAATAAAGAGAAAATAACAACGGATGAGGAGAGATAAAAGGTGTCTTTTTTCCCTTCGTTCCCCGTTATATATTAACTAACATTTGGATCAAAGTATAAATTTAAAAACTTATGGGTTATTTTGAAATTTTCAAAACTTTCTTAAACCATAATTAAGTAATTGTCACCTCTACTCAATTATTAAGACTTGTGTCACCTACACCTCATTTTAAAACTATTTTATCACCTGTGGCCCAAACCCCCCGACTATCATGACAAATAACATAGATAACCTGACTAATCATCCTAAATAATAATGATTTAAAGTTGATTCAAAAATTTATTTCAGAATTATTTTTTTTCTCTCTACCAAACAACCCCTAAGAGGCTACCCTATTTCTAAAAGTTAATACCAAACAAAAAGGAGTGAAAAATCGATTCAACCAACAAATCAAACCATTAAAAATACTATTAATATCGTCATATCGAACAATTGGGTTTACAACTTTTAAATAATTTTATAAAAAAAAAATTATTGGGCTATCAATTCGATTTTCGATTTTAAGATTTTAGTTAATGGTTAAACCGATAACCCAATAAGATTATGTTAAAATTATATTTTAAGTCATGATTGTATAATAGTGACTTTCGATTTAATTACATACTCTTTTGAATTTTATAGTTGTTGTCTTATGTTGTATTTGTTTTTATTAAGATTCAGACATTTGAATCTGAATGCACATCTGAATGATTAAGATGGTGTCCCAAAATCTGAAAATTGAATGATTAAGGTTATTTATTTTTTAACATCTAAATGTGCAAAATTTATTTATTTGTCCCTAAGTGATTAGTAATGTTGGTGGGGATAGTTGTGATGGTAGAGATGGTTGGTATTGTAGTGATTATTATGACAGTAGTGATTGGTAGCAGTGATGGTGGTTGTGATGTGAAGTTGGTTGATGTTAGTTATTGAAGATGTTGATTGCGATGGCTGAAAAATGAGTGCATGATGATTGATGATGTATTGGTGATAGTTGAAGACGTTGTTAGCTATGATGTGTAGATGGTTGTTAGTAGAGATAGATTGCAGATATGGTAGTGGTTGAAGTGGTGGTAGAGATGGCGATACTGGTGACAAGGATAGTAGTGGTGGTCGAAGAATGTGTGAAAGTTGATGATGTGTTAGTGATAGTTAGCGGTGGTGCTAGTTGTGATAGATGAGTTGGTCGGGAGTAGAAATTTGTCGATAGTGATTGATGATGGTGGTGGCATTAGATTTGGTGTTCACATTTTCAGTGAAGATGGCAATGGTAGGTTTTGTAGCGGCTGACAATAGTGGTTGCTAGCATTATTGGTTGTCAATGATGACTGTGATGGTGGAAGTGGTGGTGGTTAGTGGTGGTGAGTGGTGGTTGGCAATGGTGGTGGTGATAGAGGTGGTAGTGGTGGTAACTGGTGATTGTGGATAGAGTGATGGTGAATATCATTCAACACTAGAATACCTCTTAATGACATTAAGACTTGGTTGCATATCTGAATGATTAAGACCTATTCAAAGCTAAAATCTTAATAAAAAAATTAATGGTCTAAATTCTGAACTATTCAAATTCAGACTTCCATTGAGTGCAAACAAATAAGGCCTTAGCGGTTATAATTTATGTAGACTTTATGCGTGAGGATAGTGTAAAACAAATGAGAAGAAGAGAAACTAAAAAAAATTAGGATAATATTTTTTTTTATCGGTTAAACTGAAAATCGATACTATAAGAATCAAAAATCGATAACAAATATCTTATTGGTTTAGTTCTCTGTTTAGCAATTTTACAAATCAATAATCGATGAATTGAACTGATAATATATAAAACCGAATCGAACCAACCGATGCACACCCCTATAATGCCTAATTTATAAAGAAGATTAAGAAGACATAAGATAAAATTTGAAAATAAATGAAATTAATTAAATTGAATCAACAGGAATTAGAGACAAAAAATGATTTTACTGAATCTTAAAAATTACAGGTACAGTGGTTAATAATTGAATTTAATTAATTAGTAGAAATCAAAAATCCACTGTGCTATTTGATCTCTTTTTCCCCTCTATATTTGGTCCATTTCCAAGGCTTTAATTCTTCAATTTGGAGATTCTATCTGCAAAAATAAAGCATAATAACATGTTAGAAAATAGTAATTAACATGTTACTTATTAGAAAAAATTCAATACTGTTATGAATGTATTTACATTATAGTAAATGTCTATCAAAATCTAATAAGATCTATTAAGATCTAATTGATATTTATCAGGATTTAAAGTCTTTGTATTTTAGTCAGAAACTAGGAGTATTTTCCCCGGGAATCTTAGTAGCTTATTTGGTTAGTTACCTGAACTTCCCCCTTGTTGGTGAGGGTTCGATTCCCCACATTGTAATCCCCTCCCCCATTCTCCTTTCTCTACCCCCAATTTAAAAAAAAAAGAGTATTTTTCCTTATAAATAGAGGGATTTTGTTCATTGTATATACAATCAAGATGATCTCTCATCCTCAAAAGAAATAAATAAGTCTCCCTCTTCTCTCTCTATTTATTCTTTCTTGTTATTATTTTATATTTCATTGCTCGTTATCAGCACGATGCTTTAGCCAACTGAGTTATAGTCGTTCAATATTTTTGATCTGATAACTAGCGTCTTAATTTAGGTAACATGTTCCATGAATTGTTCTTTTTTCTTTGTTTTGATGGATCAATTATATAAAAATTACGGGAAAAAAAATTCCAAGAGTTTTGCAGCCACCTGCCATGCTAATCATAATATAATAAAATAAAGTTTCAATTGCTTTATAGAGAGAATTGGTCAACTGTTAATGGTGATAGTTATATACCCCAAACTATACCCGAAAAGTCGAAGCCATACCTAAACTATACTAGTGACCTATTACACACCTAAACTATAAAAAAGTGAAACTATTTACACCCTGTCAGGCTACCACCATTTGCATGTGGTGTAGTGTTTTACACGCGCTGCCACGTCAGCACCACTTCAATAAAAAGTATCACTTTTTTATAGTTAAGGTGTGTAATAGGTTACTTATATAGTTTGGATATGGATTCGACTTTTCGACTATAATTTGGGGTGGAAACGATGTCTTTTCCCTTAATGTTTTTAGCCGTTTACTTTTATTATTTAATAGGCTGGACACACGCGCCTTAGAATGGGGGTTACGGGGAGGTAATAATATCACTTTTATATAGTTAAGGTGTGTAATAGGTCACTTATATAATTTAAGTGTGGCTTAGACTTTTCTTGTATAGTATGGGGTGGAAATAATGTCTTTTCCCTTCGATGATTCTTTGTATCCATCTTATTTTTTTATATATATATTTCACCGTGATATAGTCCAAAAGTATCTGTTGATTGAAATTTTAAAGTTTGCATTCAGTTAGCACTATTTGGCTAAAAGTTAGCACTCATCAATTTATGCCTAAGACGCGAATAAGATTTTGAGTTTGAATCTCAATGCACCATACTGATGATATTCTGATTGCTAAGGCAAAATAATGGGTATTTGGTGAAAATTCATGAAATTCAACCCATTGAATATGCTCCATTCCATGAAGTAAATGTGGTAGCAATATATGATAAGTTTGAAATATGACAACTTACTTCATTCTTGAAGTGTATATGATAGCAGTGCATATAATCATTAAAAGTGATAATATTTTCACATGCTTATCATGATTATAAGATATGTTAGAGAAAAATTCTCTACATCATATATATGCCTCGATTTACTTCTGAAGTAGAAAAATCTTGAAAGAGGTTATAAGCTGTCATAATTTGATAGACTTAAGGCACGATTATATTCAATTCCTGAGGAATGAGTAACTTATTAATGCAAACGTGCACTTGATTGTGATAGTATCACAACTCACTTCCGAAAGAGGTAGAATAACTGAGGAGTTATTTTGAAATCTACTTCTAAAGTAGTAAATCTGAAATTTATTCATGTACTAGTAAATCTGAAATTTACTAAAGTAAAAGTTTACTTGTCATGGTAAACTTGGGGTTTACTAGAAAAAGTGCATGTCATGGTAAACTTGGAGTTTACTAGAATAAAAGTTCTGACATGAACGATTGCGACATCCCAAAGATATGTATACTGAGTATTGAATATATATTGAAGAATCAGAAAATTCTTTAGCACTTTTAATGTTGTTTGTTCTCATGATAAGTTGGTTGGACCAACTAATGTAAGGATTGGATCCCTTAAAATCTGAAAAGTATAAAAGGTGAATAAGGGCCCGTTCACCTATCATGTAATCTATTAAGATGCATCGTAATAAGATGATCACATGTGAGTTTATTGTCAACCTGCAGTTTCACATTCATAAAGTTGCTTACTTAATAAAATTGAATTAAGAGTATAACTTTCAGATTGTGTAATCAAGACAATTCATCTTGATAATGCTGGTTTAGCATTGAATTCATTCTATAAATAGTTGAACCACTATTAATGAGAATAAAAGCTTCATGTGTTGGTTTGAAATATAATATACAGAAGTACTTAGTACTTGTATGCATCAAACCAATAAATTATGATTAATTTTCCCTCAAAGTTGATTCTGAGACGGGAATCACACATTGTTCATCTAATCATTTTGATGTGCAGTATATGATTAACGAATATACCATAATTCACAAAGATGGATTCCTCAAATAAAATGGAGGATGTATGTTAGTTTTCTGAACATAAGGGGGAGATTATAAGCAGCTATGAAATATGTTAGGAATTATCACCAGATCCTCATTCAAAAGATAATTCAAGTTAAATGTCGAACGCATCTCAAATTTAAGCTGTAAGTGCCCCTATTTGTGTCCCTAAAGGACAAAGTCTATGCATGCGTGAAGCATGGTAGACCAATCAATTCCAAATGAAATAATCCTTGAAAAGAATAAAGAGAAAATAATCATAATAAGAAGGAATTGTGCTCTTAAAGAACCTACGACATAACACTTCATAAAACCTTATGAGAGGTTCAGGTACAAAAAATAATGAAGTGATGAGATCTCAAAATGTTATGTCACATTGTGAACCGATACAAAATGATATATCACGATTTAAAGTATTTGTCTTTTAGTCAGAAACTAGGAGTATTTTTTCCTATAAATAGAGAAGTTTTGTTCATTGTATATACGATCAAGATGATCTCTCGTCCTCAGGAGAAATAAAGAAGTCTCTCTCTTCCCTCTATTTATTCTTTCTTGTTATTTTATATTTCATTGCAATAACATCAATTTATCTTTACTAAACTACATAAAAATTCTACCCTTTTTATTAATTACCTAAATTCCTTATTTTAAAAAAAACAATCTGATACATCCTCAAATTCATAAATTTTTGGATAAATAATTTTAATGTATTATGTATCTCAACTAAATAATCAAAATTATGTATCTTAACTTCAAAATTATGAATCTGGATTCTAATTATGTATCCGAGCAACAATAAAGTAATTAATTGTTACATTCTTAAGTTCAAAATTATGTATGTATCCAAAAATTACAAAATAAGAAATTATTTGTAATTTAGCAAAATGTAGGGATAGAGAGTAATCAGGGCTAAACTTTTTGGGATTTATGTAAGTTTTAATATTTATTATATGTTAAAATTGCAGTATATGTAGCATAAAAACATTGTCTCTATACCCATGTACTCCCTCAAAGTGGGGTCTGGAAGGGTATAGTGTACGCAGTCCACAATGCTACCTCAAATGAAGTAGAGAGGCTATTTTTGATAGACCCCCGGTTCAAGACATATAACAATATAACAAACAAACACATAAAAGCACACAAACAGGATGGATCGGACAATATACAGCTAAAATCTAGCATAAAAGGAATGACCTAGTTTCGTTTTTAGTCTGTTTAAAAAGAATGATTGTTTCGACATTTTAATTCTAACTTTTCACGTGGAATGCCAATGACGGAGATAGAATTTCACAAAGAGGGTTCATAAGTAAAAATGCGAACTAGTCGAAGGGGGTTCAACATCTACTATATCTACATAAAAGATTATTTTAACCATATATAAGTAGTATGATTTTCCGCCAAAGGAGGTTCGGATGAAACCCCTTGTCCGATGGAGGCTCCGCCCCTATGGCATGCATGTTTTGGAACATTTGACATAACGCCACAAGATTCAAAAGATTTCTTTACTTTCTTAAACTCTGTGACAAATCAAAACATATAGATCATCCAACAAGCGGGATGGAAAATATATAGGTAAAGTCTAACACACGTGTCAAGTCAAAATAGATCATTTTTTTTAAAACGGAGGGAATATATCGTTTCGACCAAGTGGGACGGATAATAACAACAACAACAACAACATACCCAGTGTATTTTCACAAAGTGGGGTCTGGGAAGGGTAAAGTATACGTCGCAGTCCATACCACTACCTTAGATAAAGTAGAGAGGCTGTTTTCGATAGACCCCTAACTCAGGACAGATAACAGTGTAATAAACAAAGACACAAAAGAACACCAAGCGAGACTGATTTGACAATATACAAGTAAAACCTAACATACGCATCAGGTCAAAACAGATCATTCTTATTTAAATGGTGGGAGTAAATAGTGTATATACCTTTAAGCAATTTATTAGTGCGGATGGTAAAGTGTACGCAGTGATACCTTTAAGCAATTTATTAGTGTGGAAGGTAAAGTGTACGCAGTCCATACCACTACCTCAGATGAAGTAGAGAGGATATTTCTGATAGACCCTCAGCTCAGGACATGTAACAGTATAACAAACAAAAACATAAAAGCACGTCAAGCAGGACGGATCGAACAATATATAGGTAAAATCTAGCATAAAAGGAATGACCTAGTTTCGTTTTAGTCTATTTCAAAAAGAATAATCGTTTCTAACATTTTAATTTCAACTTTTCATGTAACATGTCAGTGGCAGAGCCAAAACTTTCACAAAAGGGATTCAAAAGTATAAATACGAACTAGCCTAAGGGGGTTCAACATCTACTATATCTACACAAAAGATCATTTTAACTAGATATAAGTGGTATAATTTTCTTTTGAAGGGGGTTCGGATGAAACCCCTTGTCTGATGGTGGCTCCGCCCCTGTGGCATGTATATTTTGGTACATTTGACAAAATGCCACATGATTTTTCAAAAGCCTTCTTTACTTTCTTAAAATCTGTGCCAAATCAAAATATATAGATCATCCACCAAGCGGGATGGAAAATACATTATACAGGTAAAACCTAACATACATATCAAGTAAAAACAGATTATTCTTATTTAAATGGTGGGAGTAAATAGTGTAAATACCTTTGAGCAATTTTGTCAGTGCGGAAGGTAAAGTGTTCGCATTCTATGCCACTATCTTAGATTAAGTAGAGAGGCTATTTCTGATAGACCCCCAGCTCAGGACATATAACAGTATAACAAACAAAAACACAAAAGCACACTAAGTAGGACAGATCAGACAATATACAGGTAAAATCTAGCTTAAAAGGAATGACCTAGTTTTGGTTTTAGTCTGTTTCAAAAAGAATGATCGTTTCACCCTTTTAATTTCAACTTTCCATATAGCATGTCAATGGCGGAGCCAGAATTTTCACAAAGAAAATTTAAAAGTAGAAATACGAACTAGCCGAAGGGGGTTCAACATCTACTACATAAAAGATTATTTTAACCATATATAAGAAGTATAATTTTTCGCCGAAGGGGTTCAGATGAAAACCTTTGTCCGATGGTGGCTCCGCCCCTGTGGCATGCATGTTTTGGTACATTTGACATAACGCCACGAGATTATTCAAAAGACTTCTTTACTTTCTTAAACTCCGTGCCAAATCAAAATATATAGATCATCCACCAAACGGGATGAACAGGACAAGATACAAGGTAAAACCTAACATAGATATCAAGCCAAACAGATCATTCTTATTGAAACGGTGGGAGTAAATAGTGTATATACCTTTCAGCAATTTTTTAGTGCGGAAGGTAAAGTGTACGCAGTTTATAAAACTATCTCAGATTAAGTAGAGAGGCTATTTCTGATAAACCCCCAGCTCAGGATATATAACAGTATAAAAAACAAAAACACAAAAGCATACCAAGCAGGATGGATCGGATAATATACAGGTAAAATTTAGCATAAAAGGAATGACCTAATTTCATTTTTAGTCTGTTTCAAAAAGAATGATTGTTTCAACATTTTAATTTCAATTTTTCACGTAGCTTGTCAATGGCGGCGCCAGAATTTTCACAAAGGGGATCCAGAAGTAGAAATATGAACTAGCCGAAAGGGGTTCAACATCTATTATATCTACATAAAAGATTATTTTAACCATATATAAGTAGTATAATTTTTCGTCAAAGGAGGTTCGGATGAAACCCCTTGTCCGATGGTGGCTCGGCCTCTATGGCATGTATATTTTGGTACATTTGACATAATGCCACGAGATTATTCAAAAGACTTCTTTACTTTCTTAAACTCCGTGCCAAATCAAAATATATAGATCATCCACCAAGTGGGACGGAACAAACAATATACAGGTAAAACCTAACATACATATTAAGTCAAAATAGATCATTCTTATTTAAACGGTGGAAGTAAATAGTGTATATACCTTTGAGCAATTTATCAATGTGGAAGGTAAAGTGTATGCAGTCCATGCCACTATCTCAGATTAAGTCGAGAGGCTATTTCCGATAGACTCCTATCTCGGGACATGTAATAGTATAACAAACAAAAACACAAAAGCACACCAAGCACGAAGGATCAGACAATATACAGGTAAAATCTAGCATAAAAGGAATGACCTAGTTTCATTGTTAGTCTGTTTCAAAAAGAACAATCGTTTCAATATTTTCATTTCAACTTTTCAAGTAGCATGTCGGTGGCGAAGCAAGAATTTTCACAAAGGGGATTCAGAAGTAGAAATTTGAACTAGTCAAAGGGGTTCAACATCTACTATATCTATATAAAAGATTATTTTAACCATATATAAGTAGTATAATTTTTTGCCAAAGGAGGTTCGGATGAAACCCCTTGTCCGATGGTGGCTCCGCCCCTATGGCATGCATGTTTTGGTACATTTGACATAACACCACAAAATTCAAAATATTTCTTTACTTTCATAAACTCTGTGCCAAATCAAGATATATAGATCATCCACCAAGCGAGACAGACAATATATAGGTAAAATCTAACACACGTGTCAAGTCAAAGTAGATCATTCTTTTTAAAACGGAGGGAGCATAGCGTTTCCACCAAGCGGCACGGTTAATAACAACAACAACATACCCAGTGTATTCCCAAAAAGTGGAGTGTGGAGAGGTAAAGTCTGCATCGCAGTCCATACCACTACTTTAGATAAAGTAGAGAGGCGTTATTTCCTGTAGACCCCTGGCTCATGACATATAACAGTATAACAAACAAAAACACAAAAGCATACCAAGCTGAACGGATCGAACAATATACAAGTAAAACCTAACACACGCGTGTTAGGTCAAAACAAATCATTCTTTTTAAAACGGTAAGACTAAATATTGTATATACCTTTAAGCAATTTATCAGTGCAATCCTCATCACATTTAATCTCACAATGTGTGAATCCAAATCCTGCATCAACACAAGACTTGTCACAGATATTGAAACAAAGTGCATATTCAGCTGCAGCTTGATTATATGCATCCATAAATTTCTTTTCATTACTTTCACCAGCAGCATTTGAGACATGCACAGATGAGGATAACACAACAATGCAAACAAGAAACATTGCAACAAGCTTCTTTGATGACTCCATTTTATTTTATTTTTGTGAATTTTTTGGTGTAATTTGTTCTCTCTTTTTTATTAAGTGCTTGTTGTTTGTGTTTCTTGTGTTTGGACGATTTGTTTAGGGTAATAATTCACTCATTTATAGTAGCTTTTTATTTGAAAATATACCTCAAATTAATGTGATGGATATCAAATTTTTTAGGGAACTAGGTAACTTATCCCAAATCTCAACTACACACCTATACTTTGCGGGGGTCCTATGACCCCTGAACATTTTAAAAATGGAATATTAACCCCTCTAAAAGCTCATACCAGAAATTTGTTTCAAGTAGTAGCCTGCACGCGCTGCCACGTCATGCCACATCATTTTTTTCTTTTTTTAATCTAAAAAATTAATTATTTTACTTTATATATTTTTATTTTCTCTTTATATATTATTTTCTCCTCAACAAAATTTCTCTCTTTCCCATTCCCCATTTTGATCCATTTTCTTCTTCAACTCAATTTCATTTCTATAGATCCTCAAATCAAACAATTCTAAACTCCACAAGAGCATAAACTAAATATTCCAATGGCTCGTACAAAGGAAACAGCTCGTAAATCAATAGGAGGCAAAGCACCAAGGAAGCAATTAGCAACAAAGGCAACAAGAAAATCAGCACTTTAAACAATTAGCAAGCTTCCATTCCAGCGTTTGGTTTGTGAAATTGCTCAGAACTTTAAGACGGATCTAAGGTTCCAAAGCACTGCTGCTGCTGCATTGCAAAAGGTGGCTGAAGCGTATATTGTGGGGTTATTTGAGGATACAAATCTTTATGTAATTCATGCTAAGAGGATTACGATTATGCCAAAGGATATTCAGCTTGCTAGGAGAATTAGGGGTGAAAGGGATTAAAATGTGTTGTTTAGTTTTGGCTTGTAGCTCTTTTAATACATAAATTGATGTTTTTTCTATGGTTTGAATCGAGATTCTGAATATGTTGTTGCATCAAGAGCCGTTTAATGAAAAATCTGTCCTTTTGTTTAAAACAAAAAGTAGCAGATTTTCCAATTTAAGCTTGGCATTTCATCAAATGTGTGGTGGGCAGGAACAGGACAGCGAGCTTATGTGGGTATTATTACGTTTCGAATGTTTGAAATGCATTTGAGCTTATGTGGGTATTGTTGTTATCTGCTCCTCCGTCGAATGTTTGAAATGCATTTGAGCCTATGTGGATATTGTTGTTATCTGCTCTCCCATTGAATTCTAGTTTGAGGGTGATCTTTCTTTTATGGTAAACCAGCTTTGCACCCTTTGATGTAGTGGTTGTATTTTTTCTTTTATAGCAACCAAGAAACAAGAGCAAGGTATTGTTCGACAGTCTCGATAATGCACTGGTATATCAAGAATTTGACGTCTAAAGGGAACTAGTTAAAGCCATTTTGTCAAAAAATTATCTAAAGGGACATTTGAGCAATCCTCTTAAATAATCAACAAATATTCTTGATTTTCTGGCAAGAATTTAAGAATTTTCCGGTGGTGTCACTGTTAAGTGAAAGGTTATTTGGATTTGGGTTTGAAAAATGAATTTTTTTTTAGTGTTCTAAATACCAATTTGCCCTCAAGAATTATGAGTTGATTAAAAAAAAAAAGTTTCAATATTCTTTGGGCGCTCACTCTCTTAAAGAGAGTGAGTTTCACTCTCTTTGCCATGTCAGTTTTTAGTGTGTTATAATTTCAATTTTAAATAGTTCAGAGGGGTCATAGGACCTCCACAAAGTATAGGTGTGTAGTTAGGATTTGGGGTACAGGTTGGGGGGCTTTTGGCCATTTTCTCTAACTTCTTATTTTCAAACTTTCACAAAATTTACTATAACGCGCCTACTTTGCAGGGGATTTTATGACCCTCTTGAACTATTTATTAGTGTATTTTACTGATATTTATAGCTAATAAATAAAGAGTTTCGTGTAAATAAATGTTAGTAAAATACGCTAATAAATAGTCTAGGGGTCATAGGACCTCCGCAAAGTTCAGGCATGTTATAGCAAATTTCGTAAAAGTTTAGATATGTTTTAGATCATTTCTCTTAAAATAGTACCAAACTTATTGAATAGCAAACTTAATTAGGAAATAAGTGAAAATAAATCATTTGACTTATTCAAAAACTATCTTGGCCTTAAGATTAAT
The DNA here is from genome assembly GCA_030864225.1 of Capsicum baccatum var. pendulum. Lineage (NCBI taxonomy): Eukaryota > Viridiplantae > Streptophyta > Magnoliopsida > Solanales > Solanaceae > Capsicum > Capsicum baccatum. The sequence continues at coordinate 237,578,605 of CM061555.1, forward strand.
CAATATATAATTCAAGTGTTTTTAATAACTTCTTATAAATAATATCAAATTTATTGGATAGCAAAGTTAATTAGGAAATAAGTGAAAATAATGAAGTTGGAAAAAAGACATAACTAAGTTTGGGTATTCAATTTTTTTAATTAAAGGTTGATTTAATTCCTAAGTCTTTTTTAAAAATAATTAGACCCTTGAGAACCGTTCCACATATAATACATGTGGTCGAACAGTTAATCAAAAATATAATAATTATATTATAACCGTATGAATTTTTCAATTATTTTAATATATTCCTTTCATCTTATTTTAGCACATTTCATTTAATACAGTAATTAAGAAATGATAAAATTAAATCATTTGCCAATGTTCATGGTGACTTAATTGTTCAATCTTCAAGAGAATTATTGTAAATTTCTTCCATTTTTGTCTTTCGCTTATATTTTCTACTTGATGAGTCGAAAAGGCTTAATTGGCCATATTTATAATTTTAATTTGATTTTAAAAAGATAAAAGTAAAAAATAATGTTCAATTTATGTCCTAATATATTTTTCTTAGTAGGTGACATTACATCACAAATTAAGTTAATACGGACTAAAAATAATAACAAAAGTTTATAAATTAAAGTTTCGTCATATATGAACATGTCAAGATAGCATAAACAATAAAAGAAAAGAAGTGTCAATAATCTTTGTAAATGAAAATATATATATCCTTAGTGGGGTGATTTCAATGAAATTCTGCAAGACTCTGATAATTTTGGGGGTAACAGAATCAACATGCATAGGGCTGCTACCTTTTGGAACTGCATCAATTATTGTAAGCTTATTGTCCTAGGCTTTAGGGGTAATAAACACACCTGGTCTAATATGAGATATAGGGATAGACAAGGTCTCATTCTAGAAAGACTAAATATGTGTTTAGACAATGATCATTGGATCCACTTATTTCCTGACTCTTTTGTCTTACACCTCTTTAAAAACCACTCAGATCACTCTCCATTATTTCTTCGGTTTACCAAACCTAACCCTAATATTCATAAACCCTTCAGGGTAGAGTCTATGTAGAGCAATCATAGTAATTTTCTCAACTTTGTGAGTCAGTCTTTCTCTCGGGGGGCTGACCTTACTAGTGCTACCATTGAGTTTGAGAATAAGGCTAAGATCTGGAATAGAGAAGTTTTTGGCAACATTTTCCATAGGAATAAGCATATTCTTGCTAGACTTGCTAGTGTTCAGAGCTCCCCCCATTACCCCACCAGCTCCTTTCTCCATAACCTTGAACATCAACTCATTGAGGAATTCAGCTCCCTTCTTAGAGATGAGAATGATTTCTAGATGTTTAAATCTAGAATCAATTGGCTTATGGAGGGGGATAGGAATATCGAATTTTTCCATACCTCTACCCTAAATAGGAGGAAGAGAAATAACATTAATTCCCTAATGAGAAGGGAGTCTGGCTTCATGATTAGGACGATATTAAGAATGATATTTATTCCTTTTATACCTTCCTTTTTTGTACTGACCACTCAGTTGGGACTCTAGCTTGTCAATCAAATCCCTCCATTTCTGGATCTATTAACTCTAACCACTTTCTTATGGACTCCCCTCACCCCTTACTGAGGTCAAGAATACTCTGTTTTCTTTTAAACCCTTTAAAGCCCCTGGTCCTAATGGGTTCCGCTCTTTTATGTATCAAAAATACTAGAACACCCTAGGTCTTCTCCTCTTTCACTTTTGTTCCCACACTTTCTCTACCCATACTGTAGATGCTAGGGCTAATACTAACTATTTTTTTTTATCTCTAAGTGTAAAAATGCAACAACCCTTAGGAATTTCAGACCCACTGGCCTTTGTAACACCCAATATAATATTATCACCAAAATTATTGCCAATAGGATCAAGCCCTGCCTTCAGGACCTTATTGGTCAGAATCAAGCTATCTTTCTATCCAAAAGAAGGACTTCTGATAATGCTATCATTATGCAAGAGTACATTAGACATTTAAGGAGATTGACAGGTAGGATCCAGAACATGTTTCTCAAAATTGATTTAGAAAAGGCCTTTGACAGATTGGAGTGGTATTTTATTAGATAGGCCCTCTTTTACTTCAACTTCCCTCCTAGACTTTCAAAACTCATTATGTCTTGCCTTTTCACCTCTTTTATCTCCATTCTGGTTAATGGTGGCAAAACTCCTGCTTTCCTGCCTTCTAGAGGCATCAGTCAAGGGGACCCCATGGCCCCCTATCTATTTATTCTTTGTATGGAACTCCTGTCTAGAAGGATTAACTATAAGGGGGATATCCTTCAATGGTCTCCAGTCCAAATTAGCAAAAGAGGTTCCCATTTCTCCTACCTCCTTTATGTTGATGACCTCACCTTGTTTTCTAAAGTTGATAGGGCCAATTGCAATACCATCATCAGGACCCTTGATAACTTTAGCAAGAATTTAGGGCAAAAGGTTAACCTTCCCAAATCCAAGGTTATCTTCTCTAGTAACTGCAGCTTCAATACCCAAACAGACCTTTCCTCACTCCTGGAAATTAAAGCCAGTACCTTCTTTGACGAATATTTAGATTTCCTAATGTTTCAAGAAACCCCCAAGCTAGCTCACTTCCAATTTATCTTGGATAACAGGAATTCTAGATTAGCTAGGTGGAAGACTAAGTTTCTTAACATGGTCGGTAGAACTACCATAACTAAAGTCTATCTTAGTAGTGTCTTAACCATATCATGTAATATATTCTCCTTCCTAGCAAAGTCCTTAAGCTCATAGATAGAACCCAAAAGAACTTTATCTGGGGGACTACTGCTGCTAAGAAAAGGATGCATATGATTAGTTGGGATACTGTCACTCAACCTAAACACAGAGGGGTTAGGGAGGTAACCTGTTTGTCTTAAAAATGACACTCTTTTTTGTAGTTTGGCTTGGAGGCTTTACTCAAATCCCTCCTCTCTATGGTCCAATGTTCTTACCAAGAAGTTTAGTCTTCACCCTCACAAAAACTTCCGTTTTCCTCTCCAACCTGGAGGAACATTCAACGGGGATATCACCTTTGTCAGGATGCTATTTAGTGGTCCATTCATAACAGTAAGAAGGTGGATTTCTGGAAGGACCGGTGGATACCTTTTTTTCCACCTCTCTCTACTATTATTCATGGTCTTCTTTCCAACCCCTACCCATTTCTGGATCTGGTTTCTTATTGGAAAAATGGAACTCGAAATCTGAACACCTTGCCTTCGCATTCCCAGGAATGTTAGAGCTAGAATTGAGAACACCTTTGTGTTTGACCTTACCATTCAATCAGATTCACTGGCTCCTCACAGTCAATGGTATTTTCACTTGTAGTTTTTCCTACCAACACATCACGGCTAAGAGAACTGGTCCAACCTGAGATAATCTCCACTTGGGTTGGATATGGAGGGCCAAGGTTCCCAATAAACTCAAGTTTTTCCTCTGGCTCATTCACCATAATAGTCTCCCTACAAGAGCCACTCTTGCTGAGGTATCAATATTTCTCTCTCTTGCCACAACTATAACCACCCCCCGAAGACAATAATCACATCTTCTTTGAATGTTGTCATGCTTCTTCCCTTTGGGTGAACCTCCTTCATGAGTACAAAGGAGACATCACCATCACTCTTTTCTTTTTTAAGCTTGCTAACTGGGAAAACACCTGAAAACATTTGCAAAATTCCAAATACGATAATACTATCACTTGGTCTACACTTCTTCCGTTCTACTGGTGGACCATTTGGAGAACTAGGAACACTAATCTTTTTGAAAATAAGACCTCCTATCCTTCTTTTATACAAGCTTATGCTGAAGCTGTAGAATTCTTCCACCTCACTTACATCCTTGATCCTTCATCTCATAACTCTATTTCAATCTCCTGGACTGCTCCCTCCAGGATTTCCTACAAGCACAATACCGATGGGTCCTATTTAGGAAACCCCGGTAATGGAGGTATTGGGAGGGTAATTAGAAACTCTAATAAGGATTAGGTGGTAGGTTTCTCGCAGCATTTCCATCATGCCACGAATAATTTAATGGAGCTCGTAGCCCTCAATAGGGATCTCAAGTTGGTTTTAGAACATCAGTTGTGGCCCATTGAGGTTAACATAGACTCAAAAGAGGTTATTCTTATGCTTAAAAATGGGAACCTTTTCTATAACCCTTTACTTCATGAGTGCAGGTTACTGCTACGCAGTTTGGGATGCCCACCTGTTCAACATAGCTAAAGGGAAAAAAATATGGTTGCAGAGGCTTTAGCTAAATATGGTGCAAGGATGGAAGTTTTTGACAACTGCAGAATATTTTGCAACCCCGCCCCTTTTGTAGCCCAGTTTGTTTGGGCAGATATTGAAGGAACTAGCCACTTTAGAAGGGTTTGTACATTCTATTGGGCATAACCCGGTTGTTTTTGTTTTAAAGCCAGACTGAGCTCTTCCTCTATAATTACTAACTTTCTTTTTAATGCATTTCTAGTTAGCCAAAATATATATATATATATATATATATATCATGAATATCTTTGTTGTTTTTTGTGCTTCAGTTATCTTACTATTTGATGTTGCTATTGTTTGTTTGTCCACTACTCCATTTTTTTTATAGAGTTAGTATGCGGTTAAAAACACACATAAATCAGGACGTGACTCAAATATTTTAGTGGCCTAATGCCTAAATAAAACAGAGACCCTAAGTTTCTAAGAAAATTATTGATTTTTTTAATAATTTTTTAATAATATAATCAATGCATTTAATTTTTATTAAGACATAGTACTAGATATATCATACTTCTTCTAATAATTCTTGCTTTTATATAAAAAGTTTATTTTTTCCACAAATGATATTTAGCATTTTTGAAAAATGCCTATAATCTATTATTGCTATAAAAATAAGGCTCCTCAAATTTGAGAAGCGGTCACTTTTTTGAAAAAGAGTAGAGTCGCCTCTGTCATAAACTATTACTCCCTCCGTTTCAAAAAGAATGACTTGCTTTGACTTGGCACAAAGTTTAAGAAAATAAAGAACATGTCATGTGGAAAGTTGAAATTAAAGTAATGTCACGGACTAAAAAGGAAAGTAGGTCATTTTTTTTAAAACGGAGGGAGTATTATTTTGTAAGTTCCACACCTTAAATATTCCACTATTCTCATTACCTATGATTAAATTCGTAAATTACGGTTAACAAAATTAGCTGTTAAATATGGGATTCTTTGTTAAATAGATCTTTTAAGTCTATTGTTTAATTAAATGGACCATAAGTTTTTTTGTTTAGAGAGATGACCCATTTTTGAGACAGATCCATAATCTGTCCGACAGCTATATAGACAGATCGATTATTAATCCGACAGATTTATTATCTGCCTGACAGATCGATTATCAATCCAACGGATCTATTATCCATCCAATCTATATAAAAACAGATCGATTATCAATCCGACAAATGAGAAAATAGAAGTAGGTAATTTTGCTAATTGAAAACTTGAAGAGAGTCGGTCATTTTGCTAATTAAAAACTTGAAGAGGCTTAATAGCCAAATTTTCTCGTCAAATACTTTATACCGCCCTACGGTGATAATTTAAGTGTCTCTCTTACCATTAATTTTTTTTATATAACTTTTTAGTATTGTATTTTTAAATCTACCATTACAAAATTAGAGTAAGATTGCATATACCATCCTCCTTCGTGGACACAAATAGAACAATACAAAAGTTAAAATACAAAAATTCTTCGTATGGAAGGTGTTACATCAGAATTCATTTTCATGATATGATAATTAGGTTTATATTTGAAATGTTAATACCAAAATTCATTTTTATGATGTGATATAATAGGTCTATTTTTTCTACTTGTGGTGTAATTATTTTTTGAAATGTGATTAATAAAGAGGTTTTCTGAAGAGTCCATAGTTAATTAAATTGATGCATCTTTTTTTTTTTTTTTTGAGGGGGTTAGTGACAAATTCGTTCAAACACCATAAGGTGAACGTTCAAGTATACAACCAACTTAGTTATTAAGATTTCTTGATTTTTAATAATTCGATTTTTAATTTGATCTATAAAAGAATGCTCCTTTAATTTTCTTTTCGTTTTTCTTGTTTTCATTTGTTAATATATACACTATCTTTATATAGGTACATGCCTTATTCATGAATAAAAGCCTAGACAAATTACAAATAAAAGGAAATTCAAATATGTTGTTAAAACTGTTTACCTTGATCAAAATAGTATAATTAAATTTGAAAATAAGGCCAAGAACATGCACGTTAAATCTAACTCTATTAACTTTCGTGGAAAATAAATTTTTTATGCAATGAAAGATAATATGTAACACGCCAGAAAAGCAAAGTAAATAAAAATAATAAACGAATTGACATAATAAGATACTGAACGATGTTCACTGTTAGTGAAGATGTCTTACACGAGAGCTAAAGCATACAAAACGAAAGTAAAGGGAAAGCGCATCTTAAGAAGCATATATGCTGAAAAGTATAATATATTGCTTAGAGAGCTAATTCCATATAGTTTATAAATGAGAGGGATTCATATTTATAGGATGCAACGGTTGAATAGTAACCTTATTAAATGAGTTTCTTTAGGAGGTCCCAATAGTATTATATAAGGGTGTCAAGTGGATCGGTCCACTGGTTTGTCCCGGCCCGGTAAGCCTAAGGGTTTTAGGGTATTGGGTACCGGGTACCCGATCGATTTTTTATTTGGGCCCAGCTAATCCGGCTCGAACCAAGTTCGATCCAGGCCTGCCGATTAACCAGTCCAGATTAATATATATATTTTATTTTATATTTGAATTTTGGGTCAAACTAGCCGTTTTTGGATCCAAACGGCTAGTTTGGGCCCATTAATTAAAAAAATATATATTTTTACTTTTAAAATAATTTTTTAATCCCAAAAAAAATTATATAAATACCCTAAACCTCCAAATCATTTTTCACACAATTTTTCACTCTCTCAAATCTCAATTCTCAATTCCCAAATATTCAATATATTTAATTTTTTAAAGTGTTCACTTTAATTTTTTAATTTTGCGTTTACAAAGTACAAGTGAAAGTTTCTAAAGTGGCAACTTTCGGATACTTCAAAAATTTGGTATTGTCGTTCCATCTCTTACGTTTAATTTTTATTTATTGTATTAATTATTGAATATTTAATTTTATTATATTTGTGTATTTTGAATTTTTTTAGTTTAGTTTAATTTATAATATGGATAAATTAAGAAATCTCGCTACTAAAGGTGTTAAAAAATTTTGTCCCAGAAGCGGTAGTGGTAGTAAAAAGCGAATTATTAGCGGTAGAGGTACTTCAAGTAGTAGATATACCCGTGTGCCTTCGCCTCCAGTACCGCTTGGTACACCTTTTGAGGAAGAAATAGGTTTAGGTTCTCACGATATGGATTATGTAGAAGCTCAGAAAAATTACGGTATAGAAGAAGAAAATGAAGTAGATGCGGTTAATTTAGACGAAGATGATGAAAATATTGGTGAGACACCCGCTGTTGGAAATGCTACCGTTAGATCTGAATCGGTTAATCTCCCTTCCCGTCCTCCCCGTACCCCAAGACCCGTAAAACAACTAGTATTTCATGGCAATTTTTTGAACGTATATCAGTTACTGAGGTGCAATGCAATATTTGTCAACAAATATATAAGCATAAAAGCGGAGGCAAGCAAAGGGGTATGGGTACGTTAATGAGACATATAGGTGATGCTCACAAAAGAGAGTTAAAAATTGCACGAGGTGGTGGGGATGTTGGTGGGCCAACGCAAACTAGAATGGACCCAGCAACCGGTCAGGTAACGAAAAAGTATAATAAATTGAGGGACTGGAAAGAAATAGCTAAAATGGTAGCTGTGGGTTGTTTACCTTTTAGTTTCCTTCCTCTGATGCCTTTATTCATTATATTTAAGCAATTTATAATCCTATGTTTAATGGTATTCCTAGAAGTACTTGTAGGGTTGATATTTTTAGACTTCATTCATAATATTGTTTTTATGTATCAACATTGTTAAAAAATATTCAATGTAGATTGTCTCTAACTTCTGATCTTGGTCGTGCTATAAATAAAAATGATTATTTAACCGTTACTTGTCATTGGATGGATAGTAATTTTGTGATGCAAAAATGTATTCTTGCTTTTTTATATGATGAAGATCTTAAACATACTGGAGATTTTATTGTTGATTCTATAGTTAAAGTTGCCGGATTTTATGGTATCAAAAATAAAATCTTATGTATTGCTTTTGATAATGCTTCTAACAACAAGACTGCTATATAAAAATTTAAATCTAAGCTATCTCCGTCGTTGCCTGAAATTTTTCATATTAAGTATGCATGTCATATATATAATTTAATTGTAAAAGATGGTCTTGAATTTTTTGAGCTTTATATTGAAAAAAATCGTCTTGATGTTGGTTTTATTCAAGGAGATAATCATTGATCGAGAATTAGAGAATTTAAAGTTAAATGTCAAGAAAATGGACTTACACCGATATTGATGCCTGAGGAAATTGATATTAGATGGAATTCTACGTATGACTTTTTAAAAACTTGTTATAAATATAGAGTTCCTATTACACTAGCTTTTAACCAACACTGCGGTTCATTTGTTGATTCTACTGATTGCATGCTACATGATTCTGATTGGATTGTAATTAATGATCTTGTTAAGTTTTTAGAAAAAATTTATGTAGCTACGGTTGAATTTTTCGGTGCTTATTATCCTACTGTTTGTAATATTTTGGGATATATAGCTGATATTTCTGGTTTGCTCAAAGAAAATAAAAATAAAGAATGTTATAAAGAAGTTGGTGGTGCCATGTTTACTAAATTTAAAAATATTTTTTCTCGATTCCTCCTATTTACTTGGTTGGTGTTATGCTAAATCTGTGCATGAAATATAATACTATGTGCCACTTTAGTACTATTATTTATGCTAACTTAGAAATAAATACTAACAATGATTCTGAACAAGTACAACTTGATTTGTGGACGGCAATGAGTGATGCGAATGAATACATAGAAAATATATATAATCACTATGCTGATTTATTTGATTTACCGTACCTACAAATATCACTCCAACTGTCGTTCCCCATCCTCCCAAGGATCCATCAGCTTCTTAAAGGCCCGCACACAGTGGTTTTCCTGATTCCTTTTATGATTTACCTTTTTGGAACAGTGTTGATGAGAGAGCTTACACATCAACTTATCGGGAAGAGGTGAAATATTATCTTCGGTCTCCGCCAAAAAATCGCAGACGACAGATCAACACGTTGGATTGGTAGAGGAGTAATGAAACACAATATCCTGTGCTTTCAAGATTAGCTAGAGATATCTTGAATGTTTTAATATCAACCGTTGCATCAGATAGCGCCTTTAGTCAGGGAAGACAACAGCTTGGAGGCAACCGACACTCATTGGGAAGCAGTGCAATGAATGTTCTAGTTTGCTTCAGAGATTGGATTAGAGCGGAAAGAAGAAATCAAGGAATGAAACCGGAGCCGAACAACGAGCTGAAACTTGAAGAAATTATGTCTTCACGGGAGAACTCAGCAGAATCAAGTCCAATACATAATTTTGTGCCCATTAACTTAGATTATCCTATGCAAGTTCCCATTAATATTAACATGAATGAGTTGGAAAAAATGATGCATAATTTGTAGATTTTTCATTCATGTAAATTATAAATTTTGGATCATTTCGCAATCAATAAAATTTCCCAAATTCATTCACTCCTTAGTCCTTACTTTGTAATTTTTTTTCACTTAATGATTTAAATTGAATTTCTAGTTTAAATTAAAAAATTACTTCTAATATATTATTAATTTACTACCAAGTATTATTAATTTATTATATTAAGTAGCATATGTTTTGTATATTTGTGTATATATTTTCTATAGATGTGTATATGTTTTATAAATTAGTATATAAATATGTATATATATATATATATATATATATATATATATATATATATATATATTGTAATGTATATATATTGTAGTATATTTTATTTAAAGTAGTACATATATATTGAATGGTGCGTATATATATGTATATATCTTCTATAGACGTGTATATTTAACATATACATGTGTATATGTTTTATAAATTAGTATATAAATATGTATATATATATATATATATGTATATATATGTATATATATTGTAGTATATTTTATTTAAAGTATTAGATATATATTGAATGGTGCGTATATGTGTGTATATATCTTCTATAGACGTGTATATTTAACGTATACATGTGTATATGTTTTATAAATTAGTATATAACTATATATATATATATGTATATATATGTATATATATTGTAATGTGTATATATTGTAATATATTTTATTTAGAGTATTACATATTTATTAAATGGTGCGTATGTGTGTATATATCTTCTATAGACGTGTATATTTAACGTATACATGTGTATATGTTTTATAAATTTGTGTATAACTCTCTCTCTCTCTCTCTCTCTCTCTCTCTATATATATATATATATATATATATATTGTAATGTACATATATTGTAGTATATTTTATTTAAAGTAGTACATATATATTGAATGGTGCATATATATGTGTATATATCTTCTATAGATGTGTATATTTAACATATACATGTGTAAATGTTTTATAAATTAGTATATAACTATATATATATATATATATATATATATATATATATATATATATTGTAGTATATTATATTTAAAGTAGTACATATACATTGAATGGTGCGTATATATGTGTATATATCTTCTATAGATGTGTATATTTAACGTATACATGTGTATATATTTTATAAATTAGTATATAACTATATATATATATATATATATATATATATATATATATATATATATTGTAATGTATATATATTGTAGTATATTTTATTTAAACTTTAAAGTAGTACATATTAAATGAATGATGCATATATATGTGTAATTGTGTATATATGTATATATTTTTTAAATTTTAATGAAGTATGTACTATATATATAGTGTATATATATTGTGTAACGTATTTATAATGTATATAGGTGGGTATATATAATGTGTATTGAAAAAAGTTTTTTTTTATATTTTGATCGGGTTTGACCGGGTTTAGGTGAGTTTGAGCGGGTTGGGTTAAGTGGGCCGGGTTAAGGTTGTTTTTATAAATTTTACTGTTGAGCCCAGACCGGCCCGGCCCACTTCAACCCGAACCCGGCCCGGTCCACAACCCGGTTATTTTTTACTGGACGATTTCGGATTGGCCCGGCCCGACCCACTTGACAGCCTTGGTATTATAGCCAATGATGTAATGTCACGTGTCTTACTCGTTATAAGTGTCGGTCACATTGCCTTCTACATGTGTCATACACGTACATTATGAGTTCTCGTATATGCTGGTTTTGACACCTTTGTCTCCTGTTCTTTTCTTCCACGTCATCTTCGTCATTGTCACGATGGTGTCTTCTTTGTATGGTGTTATTCTCGAGATGCTATTAGGTGGAAGTTTTGCCAAAGGTACCACATATGTTATTGTCTTTTCTAGCAGCGTGATGTAGAAACGATGCTCTAGTTAGGTAGCAAACTTGTTCACTAAATGTAATATAATAGATCTTGATTCGTTATATCTTATTGTCTTTTCTAGCAACGTGATGTAGGAACGGTATTAGAGTTCAAAATTATCAAAATGACTAAATCATATAGAGTTTTTCAGGATAACTTAGAGTTCCACTTTCAATTCCTTCTCTTTTATTTAATTTACCGAAAGCTACCTAGCTAAAGTTATTTATACATTACTTATATATAAGGGAGAATCACAAGTTTGGTAGTCCTCACAAGGACTTTTTAGACATTTCACTTTTTTTTTTGTAAGTAAAGTTGCTACACATGTCAAATTTGTAGTGCATTGATGGTTTTCTTTTTTTGTATATCTTCATTTTTGCCCTCTCCTTTTTTTGTTAAGACCATCTCCACTTGGCCTTTTGTAATTGATTTCTTCTTGTAATTTATTGAATTGCCTTTTAATTATAACTTCTTTTATATATTAAAAACAATCACTTTAACTTGAAAAAAATTACGCCAAAATAACTTTTAACATGAAATTAAAGTTTGCAATAATTTTTTACTACATCGTTGACATCTTTTAAAAATGTTATTTAATTTCTTTTTAAAAATATAAGTACTAAATAGGGTAACTTAATAGACAACATCTTATATTTACTATTTTTCTTAGTGGACATAAAAGAAGTAAATTAATAATTATAATGTGAAGAAAAATTTATTCTTTAAAGGGAGTGTAAGAAAAATAAATATGACAAGTAAATGAGTAATGTATTACTTTAATTCAATTACTATTTAATGTCGTTATTCGTCATTGTTAAGTTAATTTGTGTTAAAGCTCTAAATTAATGTTCTAATTATTTTAATATAAACTTGAAGTGATAGAAATATTTGTTGCATTAAATAACTCTATAAGAAGAAAAAAAGTTTTTGCATTAAAATTAATTTATTTTATCTATACTAACAAATTAATAAAAGTATCGTATTTTTTGATTCATTATTGTTTTCGAATCATAATTATTTATATACTTATCATCAAAAATTATTTATCTTCAAGAATTATTTATATATTTAATTCTCTGACAATATATTTATTTCTTTAAAACAATATTCTAATTTAAGTTATTCAATTATATGATTATGAACTTAAATAATTATGAATACTTATCAAAAAGACATGTTTAATGGAGTATTTCATTAAATAAGATTAATGAAAAGATAAAAGTATGATATAAATTAATGTTTTATTTTTCTATTCTGAATTTGGGCCCGAGCTTAGCATGGGCCTGGGTGGAACTAGTAATTAGAAATAAAAAATAATTTAAATAAAATCTTATTGAGTTATAGCTTTACCCGCTTATTAATCTTAAAAATAAATAACGAAAATTGACAAAAAAAGGACAACTTGATGTATTAAAACTCCTGCTATGTGCGAGATCTGAAGAAGTACCGATCATAATGGTTCATTATACGCAATCTTATCTATTCACGACTAATCTATTAAAAATTATAAAAATATTTAAAAATCATTAATTCAATAACATTAACTTAAAAATATTCATTAATTCTATCACTTTGCTTGGCAAACCTCAAGAACCTTGCCTAGTACAGAAACAAATTTGCTTTCGTTCTAGCAGTTACGTAGCAAACTTGTTCACTAAATGTAATATGATAGGTCTTGATTTGTCTTATGCTATTTTCTTTTCTAGCGGCATGATGTAAGAATGCTATCAGAGTTAGGAATTATCAAAACGACTAAATCATATAAAATATATCAAGATAAATTAGAGTTCCATTTTCAATTCCTTCTTTTTTATTTGATGAATGAAAGCTAACTAGCTAAAGACATTTATACATAATTAGAAATAAAAAATTAATTTGAAACTGTTTATCCTGAAAATGGTACAACAAAATTTGTAAATAAGGGTAAGAACATGTACGTTTAATCTAACTCTGTATATTCACTTTCGTAGCGAATAAATTATTTATGTAATGAAAGATAATATATAACACGCCAGGAAAGTAAAGTAAAATAAAATTAACAACCGAATCAACGTAATGAGATATTGAACGATTTTCTCTGATTGTGAAGATGCCTTACACGAGAGCTAAAGCATACACAACGAAAATAAAGGAAAAACACATCTTAAGGAGCATGCAACAAAGTATATCAAATTACTCACAACTGATTTTAGATGATTAACATCTGAGAGGGATTCATTTTTATGGGGGGCAATGGGTGAATAGTAATATTGTGGAATAAGTTTCTTTATGGGGTCCTTATAATATTATAATCAATGATGTAATGCCACATGCCTTAGCCATAATAGGTGTCAGTCACTACATTCTGCATGTGTCATACAAGTATTCTATGCGTCCACGTATCTGTAGTTTTTGACACCTTTGTTTCGTGTTCTTTTCTTCCATGTCATCCTCGTCATTGTCACGATGACGTCTTCTTTATATGGTATCATTTTCGAGATACTATTAGGTGGGAGTTCAGTCAAGGTATCATATTTATGACTCACTTACCTTGACAACCCTCGAGAACCTTGCCTAATGTAGAAACAAATTTGCTTTCGTTCTAGTTAAGTAGTAAACTTGTTCACTAAATGTACTATAATAGGTTTTGATTTGTCATATGTTATCGTCTTTTCTAGCGATGTGATGTAGGAACGGTATCAGAGTTCGAATTATCAAAATGCTAAATCATATAAAATTTATCAGGATAAATTAGAATTCCACTTTATTTCTTCATTTTATTTAATTTACCGAAAGCTAACTAGCTAAAGCCATTTGTATATATTTAAAAATAAAAATTAATTTAATATTTTTTTCATATTTATAGGGTGCAATGAGTGAATAGTAATCTTGTAGAATGAGTTTCTTTAGGAGGTCTCTATAGTACTATAACCAATGATGCCATGCATCTCAGCCGTTATATGTGTCAGTCACTACCTTCTGCATGTGTCATGCAGGTATTCTATGCGTCCATGCATCTATCGCTTTTGACACATTTGTTTCTTATTCTTTTCTTTTACGTCACCCTTGTCATTGTCACGATGGTTTCTTCTTTGTATGGAGTCACTCCTGTGATGCTATTAGGTGGGAGTTTGGCCAAAGGTACCATATTTATGACTTGCTACAAATTAATCACTCACAATAGATTCTATCACTTTGTTTGGCAAACCTCGAGAACCTTGCCTAGTATAGAAATAAATTTATTTTCGTTCTAGTTAAGTAGCAAAATTGTTCACTAAATTTAATATGATACGTCTTGATTCGTCATATGCTATTTTCTTTTCTAGCGGTGTGATGTAGGAACGATATCAGAGCTCGAAATTATCACAACGTTAAACATATAAAATTTATCAGGCTAAATTAGAATTTCACTTCCAATTCCTTCTCTTTTATTTGATTTATCGTAAGCTAATTAACTAGCTAAAGCCATTTGTACATAATTAAAAATAAAAATTAATTTAATATTTTTTTCATACTTATAAGGTGAAATGAGTGAATAATAATCTTGTAGAATGAGTTTCTTTAGGAGGTTCCTATAGTACTATAACCAATGATGTGATCCAATGCGTTTTAGCCGTTATAGGTGTCAGTCACTATCTTCTGCATGTGTCGTACACGTACACTATGCGTCCGCGCACATGCTGGTTCTGACACCTTTGTCTCATGTTCTTTTCTTCCACATCATCCTCGTCATTGCCACGATGGTTTCTTCTTTGTATGGTGTCAATCTCGAGACGCTATTAGGTAGGAGTTTTGGCAAAGGTATCACATTTATGACTCACTACAAATGACTCACTCACTAAAAATTCTATCACTTCGCTTGACAGCCTTCGAGAATCTTTTTTAATGTAGAAATAAACTTGCTTCTGTTCTAATTAAGTAGCAAACTTGTTCACTAAATGTAATATGATAGGTCTTGATTCGTCATATGTTATTTTCTTTTTTAGCGGCGTGGTGTAAGAATGGTATCAGAGTTCGAAATTATCAAAACAACTAAATCATATCAAATTATCAGGATAAATTAGAGTTCCGTTTTCGATTCCTTCTCTTTTATTTAATTTACCAAAAGCTACCTAGCTAAAGTCATTTATACATAATTAGATAAAAAATTAATTTAAATAAAATCTTATTGAGTTATAACTTTAATCACTTATTAATCTTAAAAATCAATAATAAAAAATGATAACATAATATATTAAAAATCCCACTAGATCCGAAGAAGTACGATCATAAGGTTCATTATACTAATTTTACCTTTTCACGACTTAATAATCAAATAAAAAAGTTATAAAAATATTTAACTCATTAATTCAATAACATTTTTTTATAATTCAATATTTGCCATCATTAAAAATATCAAATATAATAACCTAAATTTCCTTGGTATCTCAATTTGTCAATTTCTTGTATTTGACAAAAAGCCAAGCAAATCTATAAACTCACGGCAAATTCCATTTGGGGCTTTTCTTCTTCAGTTATCTTCTTTGCTTTGCTTAGCAAGGTAAAAATACTTCTATTTATTTTTCAATTCTATGAAAATTATATAGGAATCTTGAATTATTTCTATTTAATTGTGTAATTAGCATAAAGTTTTTGTTTTTCTTGTAAAGATTATGAACTCCGCGCATAGCACGAGCTTTAGTGTACTGGGTTTCTTGTTTATGGGTTCTTTCCCAAAATCTGAAACACCCCAAGTTTTAGTTTTGTGTTTTTGGATTATTTGCTACTTAATTGTGTAATTATCATAAATTTTGTGTTGTTCTTGTAAAGAGTAGTTCTTAGACCCCGCTCATAACAGGAACTTTAGTGCACTGCGCTGCCTGTTTATTGGTTCTTTCCCAAAATCTGAAACACCCCAAGTTTTAGTTTTGTTCTTTTGGATTATTTATATTTAATTGTGTTATTAGCATAACGTTTTTGTTTTTCTTGTAAAGAGTAGTTCTTAGACCCCGCACATAGCTGGAGCTTTAATGCATCGTGCAACATTTTTTTGGTTCTTTCCCAATGTCTGTAACACCCCAAGTTTTAGTTTTGTTCTTTTGGATTATTTCTACTTAATTGTGTAATTAGCATGAATTTTGTGTTGTTCTTGTAAAGATTAGTTCTTGTACCCCGCGCATAGCAGGGGCTTTGGTGTACTTGGCTGCCTGTTTATTGGTTCTTTCCCAAAATCTGAAACACCCCAAGTTTTAGTTTTGTTCTTTTTGTTTATTTCTACTTAATTGTGTAATTAGCATAATTTTCTTGTTGCTCTTGTATCGAAATTTGTTGCACTTGAGTCGAGGGTCTTTTGGAAATAACCTCTTTACCTCCCCGAGGTAGTGGTAAGGTCTGTGTACACTCTACCCTCCCGAGACCTCGCTTGTGTGATTTCATATGTTGTTGTTTTTTAGTTGTTCTTGTAAAGATTGGTTCTTTATCAGAATCTGAAATACCCAAGTTTTGTTTTCTTGATTATTTCTACTTCATTGTGTAATTAGTGTAGATTTTCAAATATATTGAAATCATATAGGACTCTTGAATTATTTCTACTTAATTGTATAGTTTACATAAAATTTTTGTTGTTTTTGTACCTGAATTTGCTGCACTTGAGTCGAGGGTCTTTCGGAAATAACCTCTCTACCTCCCCGATGTAGTGGTACCGTCTGCGTTCGCTCTACCCTCCCGAGACATCGCTTTTGCGATTTCATTTGATGTTGTTGTTTTTCTGTTGTTCTTGTAAAGATTGGTACTTTATCAGAATCTGAAAGACCCCAAGTTTTGTTCTTTTGGTTTATTTCTACTGAATTGTGTAATTAGCATAAATCTTTTGTTGTTCTTGTACCTGGATTTGTTGCACTTGAGTCGAGGGTCTTTTGGAAACAACCTCTCTACCCCCGAGGCGATGGTAAGGTCTGTGTACACGCTACCCTCCTTGGACCTCACTTGTGGGATTTCATATGTTGTTGTTTTTTCTGCTGTTTTGTAAAGATTAGTTCCTTATCACAATCTGAAAGACCCTAAGTTTTGTTCTTTTGGATTATTTCTACTTAATTGTGTAATTAGCATTAACTTTTTGTTGTTTTTGTGCCTGGATTTGTTTCAGTTGAGTCTCAAGTCTTTTGGAAACAACCTCTCTACCTCCCCGAGGTAGTGGTAAGGTCTGCGTACACTCTACCCTCCCCCGACTTCACTTGTGGGATTCCATATGTTGTCTCCACCAGGATTTGAACCCTGGTCAAGGTTCACACTGACTTGATTGGCCCCCAGGCTACGCACTGGATGCAGGCCTATGACCAGTTTTGCTTTCTTTCTCCATTTCTGCTGACTTTTTTTCCAAGTAATTGCTACAGTTGGTCTTCGCTTCTTCACCAGAATTTATATATCCAACCCCCAAGTACTTCCCTTGGACTTATTTTGAGTCAAGTGATGCTAGTTAGCAACTTAGCACAATCTCCAAGTGCTGCAAATGATCTGTAAGCAAGCCGTAAACTAGAAAGTCCAAGAAATAAGGATGCTTTCCTTAGGTGTATTCCAAAAGCCTCATGTGTAAGGGACCGTATTTATGAATCTAAGGGGAATCACCTGAATTACCACCTAGTATGGTCCAATAGGTAACTATCAAACCAATGGTCCATCATATTCCATCTGTCGTGGACACATAACCCATTTTCTGTTGTTAAAGGATCTGTTACACTGTCAAGAAGCTTCTCATACCTTCTCACCCAGCCCCTTGAGTTATTTCCACCCATTCCGGGACAAAGAGGAAATTCTAATACTTTGTAGAAAGATTTTTTTGACTTTGTTATGTATTAGAACGTTTAATAAGCTTTAAGTGCTTGAATGAGATCAGAGAATCTGCCGTTATGAGATGAAGGGATGTCTGTGTTAGATATTAAATAATCCATTGCTGTCTTCCTCTGTACCCTCCGTTTGTTATCATTGATGGAAAGATGTCCCTTTTCCTTTTTATTTTGGGCTCTTCTTTATTTCTGTCCAGACAAGAGTGGCTTTTGTCTTAGTTTGTACATGGATAAATGGGCATAAGGAGGACAGAGGGAAGGGCATTCAGATGCAATGTCAGCTTGTACGTGGAATTGGTGAACTGAAATAATTGACATTTTTAGGTATTGAATGAGTTGAATTCATCATGGAGTGAGGTTTCAAAAGAAAAAGAAAAGGATAATTCATCTTCTTGTTTCAGTCTGCTATGTAGCCAGATGTTTTTAGCTTTTTTGAATTGGAAGTTTCTACATGTGATGTGCGCTTGGCGTTTACACCTGTTATAATATCTCTAGGTAAAAGTAGGCCACTGTGGAACTTGTTTTTATGTAATGCACTGAAAACCTCGGTGCCCTGATTGTATTGCTAATGTATGCTAGTCTCTTTGCCGCTACTTGTACAAAGTTTGGCTGAGAAAAGACGTCAACCTTTTCTATTATGAAGAGTGTTACTTCTGATATATAAACTGCTAGCAATTCACATTATCATTCTCTTTATTCTAAAACTGTATGGATAATAACGTCTGTTCTGTGTTAATTCATTTGTT
Organism: Capsicum baccatum var. pendulum; assembly: GCA_030864225.1. Lineage (NCBI taxonomy): Eukaryota > Viridiplantae > Streptophyta > Magnoliopsida > Solanales > Solanaceae > Capsicum > Capsicum baccatum. Next base: position 237,597,736 of record CM061555.1, read on the forward strand.
TATTGATCAAATGATTCAAATCGCGTATTTCAGGTTAACATCAACCAATAGTAGTGCACCGCCTTCATTATTCACTGATAAAGATAGTTGCAAGCTTGGTGGTTATGAATCCACTCATTGAAGGTCTTCCCGACGCTGTTGCCATTAGGTGCCTTGCACGGGTTCCATTCTACCTTCATCCGAAGTTAGAGCTTGTTTCCCGATCCTGGAGAGCTGCTATTCAAAGTGCTGAACTATTTAAAGCTAGACAGGAGGTCAACTCATCTGAAGAATTTTTATGCGTATCTGCATTTGAACCCGAAAACTTATGGCAGCTCTATGATCCTACTCATGACGTTTGGATTACTCTCCCTATTCTCCCCTCCAACATCAGCCATTTTGCTCGCTTCAGTGTTGTTTCTACTGCTGGGAAGCTGTTTGTTTTAGGTGGTGGTAGTGATGCTGTGGATCCATTGACAGGTGACCAAGATGGAATTTTTGCAACTGATGAGGTCTGGTCATATGATCCTGCAACCCGAGCATGGAGTCCACGTGCATCTATGCTAGTCCCTCGAGCCATGTTTGCTTGTTGCGTGTTGGATGGGAAGATAGTCGTTGCTGGGGGTTTTACTAACTGCAGAAAATCAGTATACAGTGCGGAAATCTATGATCCTGAGACGGACGTCTGGATAAAGTTACCCGATCTCCATCATGCTCACAATTCTGCATGTTCGGGAATAGTTTTTGGTGGTAAAGTTCACGTCTTGCATAAAGGATTGTCGACCATTCAGGTTTTGGAGAATTTCAAGCAGGGTTGGATAGCTCACGACTATTCTTGGCTCCAGGGCCCGATGACTGTCGTTAGGGAAAAGCTATATATTATGAGCAATTGGTCTATTTACAAGCAGGAAGGAGAATCAAGAAGAGTGATAGTTTCAGCATCTGAGTTTCGTAGGAGAATCGGCTATGCTATGATAGGGTTGGGAGATGATATTTATATAGTTGGAGGGGTTAACGGACCAGACTACTGGAACTGCAACGTCAAATTGCTGTCTGATGTCGATGTCTTGACTCTTGGAAGCGAGAGGCCAGCGTGGCGTAAGGTTGCTCCATTGACGAAGTGCCGAGGGACAATCCTTGGCTGCACACAGCTGAGAATTTAGGACACGCGGATAAATGCTACAAAGAACATTTGGCACTAAAGGGGCTGCTTGTTGTAGCGCGAAGTATACTAGTGAATAGGAATGGACATGTTTTGTGCCTTGCCCTTGTCTCCTTCGCCGTAAACTGCAAATGATGGGAATCCTATCTGACACGACTACTTCTATGAGTCATCTTAGTAGTGACCGACTTTATACCATTAGCTGTTTAAGAGCTACGCGTAGATAAAATCCCGTGCCAGAAACGTTGAAGAAGCAAGATGTTCTGTTGGATTCTCAATAGGAATGGAGGTCACACTGACTTTGAGAACTGGGGATTTTGACATTCTGAACATGTATTTGCACTAAGGAGTACTACTAGTATTTTTTGTGTGTGTGTTTGTAACTTGATATGAAATTGAATGGAGTAATATGGTTAGTGAGGATTCTTAGCTGACCTTGACTTGTTTGAGATTGAGGTGTAATTATCGTTGTTATTGCCGTTTAAGTGTTTGTAACTTGATATGAATTGGGATGGAGTAATATGGTTAGTGAGGATTTATAGCTGACCTCGACTTGTTTGAGACTGAGGCATAATTATAGTTGTTATTGATGTTTAAGTATTTATAACTTAATATGAATTTGAATGGAATAATATGGTTAGTGAGGTTTCATAGCTGACATAGACTTGTTCAAGACTGAGGCGTAATTATTGTTGTTTAAGTGTTTCTAACTTGATATGAATTTGAATGGAGTGTGATATGGTTTACCTCGACTTGTTTGAGACTGAGGCGTACTTATTGTTGTTATTGTTGTTTGTGTGTAACTTGATATGAATTTAAATGGAGTAATATGGTTAGTGAAGATTCATAGCTGACTTCGACGTCGACTTGTTTGAGACTAAGGCGTAGTTATTGTTCTTGTTGTTTAAGTGTTTGTAACTTGATATGAATTTGAATGAAGTAATATGGTTAGTGAGGATTCATAGCTGACCTCTATTTATTTGAGACTGAGGCGTAGTTATTGTTGTTATTGCTATCCTTCACTATCTATTGGTGTGAATTTGTTAGTTTCAAAAAGTATCTCGTCGTCTTCCAACAATGGCATATTCATTGTAATTTTCTTTGGGGAGGGTAGGATGTACACTGTACACGCAGGATCGAAGGGAACGACAAAAGGAATGTACTACATGCCCGCATTCAGTCTAAATTAAACCGTTTTGACTCTCAAAACACAAACTGTATTATATATATATATATGTATGTATGTATGTATGCATGTATAACAAGTCAAATAACACAGTAAAATAGAAACTCATAACTAGTTAAGTTACTTGTTTCGATAGATCCTCAGCTTGACATACAAGAAAATACACATGCAATAACACAATAACATATCCATTAAAAAATAAAAGACAAATAACACAAATCCCGACAGTTTGGAGCTTAATTACATAAAATTTTAACATTTTACATAATTAAATTCCATTTTGAATCTGTCGAGATACATGATTAGCTCCCGATACATCCAACGAAGATACATTTTTTTCTTGGTAAAGATACATAATTAATTCTCGATATATTTTTTCAATTTTGGGTCTGTCAAAATACATTGTACATCCAATGAAGATACATTTTTTTCTTTATAAAGATACATAATTAGCTTTCGATACATCTTTCTCGATTTTGGGTCTGTCGAGATACATAATTATCTCTCCGATATATTCACCGAAGATACATAATTAGTTGAGATTTTTGTAACTACTTTGTAAGGATGAAAATTTATGTAAATATGATAATTTAAGGTATATGTTTATCTTATGTTTTCTATATTTTTTTGTTTTAAAAAATTGCTCATGGGCCAAGATTTATGGGCCACTAAGCTGATCTACAATATTACCAACAAATGGGCCAGTCCAAAAAATAACAGACTTTAACTAACACTACCACTAAATTTGCAAAAACCTTAAACCCTAGTCTTTAACAACAAATGGAGGAAACAAACATGGAAGATTGTGAACAAATTCGTGAATCCGAGGTTGCTCCTGCATTAATTGCAGTTCATCCAGCTCACAAATCAGTTGCTGTCGCAGTTGGCTTGAATCTCCGTGTCTTTAATCTTCAGTAAGTCAGTTACAATTACTGTCTCCGTTTTAATTTATTTTTTCTGATTTATATCTTGACACGAAGTTTAAGAAAGTAAGTTTGTATGTATATTTTTGAATTAAAGATACAAAGAATATACCAAAATGTCCTTGAGCTGAAATTAAAAAGCTGACAAAAAAGTACTCCCTCTGTCCATAAATACTTGTTCACTTTTGACTTATGCATACCTTAACAACAACAACAACAACAAACCCAGTGTAATCCCGTCAAGTGGGGTCTGGGGAGGATAAAATGTACATAGTCCATACCGCTACTTTCGAAGAAGTAGAGAGCCGATAGACATTATGCATACCTTAATAAATAAGCAATAAATAGAATGGTGATTTTACTATATCACTTTTTGAATATAATAAATTTTTTGCTTCGAAAAAATGCAATGAGAGATGTATTGTATTTAATACAAGGGTAAAATGGATAAAAGTAAGTAAATTATCGATTGGTTTTATAAATCGGACAAGTATTGTTGGATATCTCAAATTAGAAAAATGAACAAGTAGAGATGGACAGAGGGAGTAAAATATACGTTTTTTTTTTAAACGTGCTAAAAAGGAAAGCAGGAAAAATAAATTGAAACTGGAAGAGTAATCATACTCCCCCACGCCCACTTTTACTTGTGTCGACTTTTACTTGTCTAGTTTAAAAAAAAGGGACAATTTACCAATTTATATGTATTTTATCCTCGTTCGTTCAAAATTACTTCGATTTTTTATTTTCATTTTTACTTATCATTTTCTACATATCAAGAAAAAGCCACAAAAAAAAAAAAAAATTGTTTTACCATTAGCATTAATTGTTTGTTCTTTAAACCATTTTCAAGACATAATATACTAAACATCAATTAACAGGGTTGGTATGGTAACATTACTATGTCAATCATTATTTTCTTAATGGATGTGACAAGTAATTTTTAACGAAGGAAGTAAAAAAGAAAGTAACCCAAATACAGCGGAACTGAAGGACTAATTCATACTCCCTCCTTCCACTTTTACTTGTGCGTGCTTTCACATATAAAAAGTTGTCTAACTTTTTTGGGACGGACTGATGATAGTGTCATATAAAATGGAACTGTATAGTGGATGTATAAAATGTATATTATAACTTTTCAAGTGTATATATAACTCGAGAAAATAACTTTAATGTATGTCTGTCCCTGTATCCTTGTTTCCTTCAAAAGATATTGAAAACGGGGTTCTTAGTTGAAGCAGACTTGCTCTCGTTTTGATAGAGATTTTACAAAAGGAGCTTTTTTTCTACAGCATAAATGTGTTGTAGGTCCACATCACTAGTCCGAGACCTGATTGTGCACATTGTAGGTCGACATCACTAGTTCGAGACCTGATTGTGCACTGAGTCTAATATTTAAGTGGAAACGGTAGCTGACTGTGTCCATTAGTCCGAGTTTTGAAGATGAAACAACTTATTTAGCAGTCATAAGAAAGTTTAAGAGTTTCATCATACAATTTAAAGAAAAGTTTCTAACGACTTTACTGTAGATTAGATTTTTTTTTTTGGGGTATATAAGTTTTTAAAACAACAGCCAAAGGAGAATTTTTTATGTTTCTGGTCAAAAATGGAAGGAATCCTTTATATATTATCGGTTCATTTGGGGGCCGATGTTATTCTTATATTGGCATACAACTGTCAAAGACTTACAATTTACAGCTGGATTGTATATTATACTCCGCAAATTTGATGCAGAGAAGGTTGTTCGGTTTCATTGGTGGATGATTCAGGAGTGCACATGCATAAGGATTCAATAAGAGCAATTCGGTATGGTGCTGAAGGCAAGCTCTTTGTATCTGCTGGAGATGACAAACTTGTTAAGATTTGGGCTGCTGATTCTTGGCGGTGCATAAGTTCGGTGTAAGTTTCTGATGTTCAAGCTCTGCTTTTGTTTAGATATACTTAACGGTATGCTGCCCGGACTCTCAAAAAATTGTTGGCGCATCTGTGTCGTATCCTACAAAGTGCACTACTTTTGGAGGATCCGACATGCAACCATCAACATTAATGAAGAATCCAAGCAACATTTAGTAACATAGTTAAGCTTTTAAGTTGACATTAGGTGTCGGTCCTGTAAACAACAACATACCCAGTATATTCCCACATAGTGGACTTTGGGGTGGGTAGGGTAGGGTGGAGTGTATGCAGACCATACCACTACCTCAGATGAAGTAGAGAGGCTGTTTCCGCTAGACGTGTCGGTCCTGAAAAGAAGTAATTAATTTGCTTACATTTGTAAAAAAAAATAATTGGCAGAATGTATATGACCACCAAAAAAATATCTATACTTCATATCTAGCTTAATTAAGAGGAAATAAAGTGTAATAGATGGCAGCAAAAACATGTTAGTTCATCTAACCCATGCTCTTGTTTTTCCAAAATTTATGTTCGAATAATAACCTATCATTTTGAATGGAGTAAAGCATATAGTACCCTCCTGAGCTATGACCAAATTTTCTACGACACACTCCAACTTCACGGGGGTTCTATTACCCCTGAACTAAGTTTTAGTGTATTTTTGTGAACCTTTTTAGCTGACGTGACACCTTTTGTCAACAGTTTTACCTGACGTGGCACCTTTGAATTGGGCCAATTTTATGTAATAAAGGTGCCACGTCAGCACAAAAGGGTGACAAAAATATGCTAAAATTGAGTTCAAGGGGGTAATAGGACTCCTGTGAAGTTGGAGTGTGTCATAGCAACCTTGGCCATGGTTCGGAAGGATACTGGATACTTATCTATTTTGAATTTTGCAGATGTTTATACAATTTTCATAATCATAAGATATTTTCAAATGATATATATTTGTCAAAATCACGTGAAATTAATGACTAATATCATGTTACATGCTACTGTTAGCAGATAATAATATTTCATCTAACCTTGTCAAAATATGTAAATTTTCTGCGTCAGAACATGTTTTTGTTAGTGGATGTCTGTTTATTATGTAATTTTTTTTCCTGATTATTATTGGTTGCACTGGCAACTGCAGAAATTTGTTCTTCTTCTTTCCCTTCCTTTTTTTGTTTTGGATTTTCCTCATTGCAAGTAGAAATGTCTCTAACGGCTATGGTTTTAATAGGTCATCCGAGAAGAGAGTTACTGCTGTTGCCATCAGTAATGACGGTCGTTTTGTAGCTTTTGCGGATAAATTTGGTGTAATTTATGCAGTTGAAATAGAAGGTTATCATGAAAATCAAACTCTGCCCGATAAGAAGGCAGTCCCGATTCTTGCCCACTATTGCAGCATCATTACTAGTCTGGTATGTTTCTTTTCCTTTCCTCTTCATGTGAATTGCTTTAGTTTTCGATGAGTCAATTTTTGTATCCTATATATATGAGGGTTAGCGGTTTACTCAGATATTGCTACGATACTCATGATCTATGTTGCTCGAACTCTTTAAAAATGCTATTAGGTGCATGTCGGATTCTTCAAAAGTAGGGCATTTTTGGAGGATCCGACACGAGTATGGAAACATTTTTGGTGAGTCGGAGCAACTTAGCTCATGATTGGTCCTTGTAAGCAGTTTTCTACGGAAATTGTGTTTTCATATACACTGTTCTGGCAATGGCATTCATCGCTCGACTCTTCTACACAAATATTATGGATAATGATCTACTGTCTCGATGCACATCTCTTGCACAATTTGTTGCAAGCGTTGTCCATCCTGCCAGTCAAGTATAAAGCGTTATCTTTCTGGTGACTAGACCATGATACTCTTATCGTCTATGATTACTTCATATAAGATTAAGTTTAGCGTATTCCTAGCTCGCCATATCACATAACACTTTCTCTACCAAATTAGTTTGATTCCATAATCAAGGCCTCTTGTTTCAAAAGCTAGTTAGTTTTTGCTCAAATAGAATTTTCCATCTTGCAGGAGTTTTCACCTGACGGACGATACATTATTAGTGCCGATCGAGACTTCAAAATCCGAGTAATGTCATGCTTCTTATTAACCATGAATCTTAGTAAGATTTCTTGATGACCTCCAGCTAACATCAAGATTTCTTATGGGTCATAATTACAGGTCTCTGTGTTCCCAGAAAAGCCATCAGATGGAGCTCACGAGATTCAAAGCTTTTGCCTTGGCCATACAGAGTAAGAATTTCTTGAAACTTGGGTGGTCCGAACTCCGAATACCCTCAGTTTTGATAATCAAGCTGATCCAGAATAGTCGTTTTCTGTTGAAATGTTGGTTATACTGCTAAAATTGTTAAAATCTAGTGACAGTTTCTTGTCATTATCGGTAAAAGCCAATCTTGACATTTGACCAGGATAAGTCGACCAGGACGATTTAGGTTGTCATTTTTTGTGTCGTCCGACTTGTACATCTGATTAAATTATCTATACCATGCAGAAACAGTGTCGCTGGAGCATTTTTATGTGTATTTTCCGAATTTATTCTCCTTTTACACGTTTTATAGGTTAGGGAATCTGGGTGGTGCGGAAGTAGACAATAACGAAAGCAAATAAACAGTGACTAATGCAAATAAAGAAGACACAAATTTTACGTGGTTCTATTAGTTAGACATAATCCTTGCGCAGGAGTGGGGGGTGGGGATGTGCTACTGTTAGCTGTGTTTCTACGTCGGTACCCTTGTTGACTTATCTTTTTTTGGATATAAAAAATGCGTTTTGTTGCCTTCCAGTCAACGACAGTTCAAAATTCTATTCGTCCTCCCCTCCCCCGTCTTAAAAGAAAATAATTGAAGCACAAATAAAGAGAGATGAAAGTATTTGTTGTGTTTTGAACTTCAGCATGCATTTTCACAGGAGGAAATTCTATTTTTGACGACAACACTAGCTGGTTATGATGGCTCATTTGTTATTTCTCGATTGTCAGGTTTGTTTCTTGCCTTGCCTTCATCTGCAGCAAGGATTCCCAGCAGTGGTATTTGCTTTCGGGAGGTGGCGATTCAACTGTGAGTAAAATTAAAATGAATTTGTGCTTTTAAAATGAATTGGCAGAGTAACTGCAAATATTTTTTTTAAGTTCCTAATTAAATGAAATTAATCACTAAACTAACACTTTAAAAGGCTTATATGAGCTTGTAATTTTGTATTCATTTTCCATCTACCTTGAAGCATATACTCTAAGGAGTTGTAATATCATGTAACCGTTATGCTCTTTTCTCGTTTCCAGGTACGCTTGTGGGACTTCACTTGTGGTTTTCTTCTTGATACCTGTCATGTCGGAGAGGTAGCTTCATCTCTTTTGGACTGAGATATTTGATAGGTTTAGTTTAGTTTCTTCTCGCCATCACAATAACAATTGGCTTATTGAATCTCTCGCTAGAAAATAATTCGTCGTCAGAAATATGATTTGGCTGATTTCCAATCCACAATCATGCGGTTACCCTCTACCTTTCCGGTGTTGAAATGAGAACCTGTATTTGAGCTTTCATGTTTAGCGTAGTTCTTAATCTTCTCTACGATTGTGAAGACAGAACTATTACAGTCGAAAGAAGGAATAGATGACAGTTTGCTGGCTGTCACCAATCTCTGTGCCACTCCCGGTGGATCATTAATTGCTGTGGCCATTCAGAGGCAAGTCTCTCGTTATGTCAACGTGTTGCCTTTTCATCCTTTAAAGGGCTCCATGGAATTATTCTTGAATCATAATACCTTTTTCCTTTGCACTATAGCTATGCAGGAGTTCTGCTTTTGAGCTGCGATCTTTCAGCTAAATCTCTTCATTTTGCAAGAGTAAGTTCTTTTACTTTCTCTGAATCACGGAAATCTATTTAGATTTTGTGTCGTTCAAAATTTCATCGGCCAGTGCTGCTCGTATTTGGTTAACCTTTTCCCTTCGATGTAAACTCCAGGTGGTTCCAATTCCCGGGGAGACTTTTATTCCCACAAGCTTAGCAGCTGCCTCTTCATCGAATCAGTTATGGATGGTCATGGGCGCATCGACTCTATATGCTTCCGATACATCACCTTTAGCTCGCGTGAAGGTTCTCTATGGTTTCTGCGAGAGCAACCAGGACTCCATTGAGCAAGAGACGCATGTCTTAGAAGATAAAGATTTACAAGGCGGTGAACAACTCCTTCAAACGTTGCAAGGGAGTTCTTTCATTGACAAAGATGCATTATCAACAGCTGCAGAAGCAGTGAAAACAGCAATGTGTAATCTATTAATCAAGAAGCAGTACCCTTCAGAAAATCGCGAGTTTAGAAAGCGAGGGAGGAACGACAAGAAAGTAAACAAGAAAAAATGAGATCGGTGGACAAAGTTACCTGATATCTGGCGCTGGTAGGCTGGTCGAGTTGATTTGCTGCCAACGATGAGCAAGGTCTCCTTCCAGCTCGTGCTCGTAGACAAGTTCAGATGATGAAAGATATCGAATTTCGCCTTGCTGTGATGTAGTTTTTGTTATGCTTTTAGTCAAAATTTGTGATATGATATTGTCTGCATTGCTACTTTTGATATTGCAATAATTTTGTGAGGCACATATTAAAATTTTGTATAATAATAGTGTCTTTTTTTTATATCTTAAGTGGTCAATTAGTACGTGGAATAAGGTGAGATATGTCAGGATTAAAGTCGAGATTAGATTTATATTGCGTTTGGTTGATGATATAAATTTTTGCCATCAACCAAGTACTATATAAATCTAATCCAAACTTAATTATGGTCATCTCACCTTATCCCATTTAATTTGGTATTGTCTTATTCCCATTTAAAATTTTCTCACCATAAATGACTATGTAATAGTTAAAACAAAATTTATATTACCCAACAGAAAAATGATAGTGATAAAAGACATTACTCTTAGAAGTAGAAATTTTTGAAAATTTCAAAAAAATAAATAAAATAAAGAGTTAATGGTCAAATACATCTAAAGTATTTCGATTTTTTGAGTTTTGCATCTGCACTATCAGGTACACATGAGTTTATTATTTGAAATATCATCGAATATTTATCAAAACACACTTTAATTATCAATTGTTTACTTTTCCTGCTTGAATGATGACGATATTTCAGGTGTTAAAAGTGAAAAACTGATAGTTGAGGTGTGTTTTGATAAATAGTTGTCGATACTTCAGGTTAGAAAACTCATACATCTAATAGTTCAGGTATGAAACTCGAAAATTCTAAAATAAATAAATTGAAATTTTTAAAAATTTCAAAAAAAATTAAGAGTTAATGATCAAATAAACATAAAATATTATGATTTTTTGAGTTTTGTGCCTCCACTATTAGTTACACACGATCTATCACCAAATATTTATCAAAAAAGACTTCAATTATCAGTTGTTAACGATTGCGATATTTCAGGTGGTAAAAGTGAAAAACTGATAGTTGAGGTGTGCTTTGATAAATAGTTGACGATATTTCAGGTTAGAAAACTCACACCTCTAAAAGTTCAAGTATGAAACTTGAAAAATCAAAGATATTTTAGAATGTGCTTTTGAGTTTTGACCCATTCATTCAAAAATAAATAAATCAGTATTTTAAATAGCATTACTTTTTTTTAAGTAATAACTGACAGTTAAGTTAGTTAGTATGTGAAGCGTAAATAAAACTATAAGAATTCTAAGGAATTCCACATCTTATCCTTTAGAATAGCTCAATTTCTTCGTGGAAATTCATACACTGTACCTTTGTATTCGGATTCATGTTTTATTTATTGCATTCATTTCTCAAATCGATCTGCATATTATTGTCTTAATACTTTCGCAATTTCAAATATTCTCATTCAAATTTGCTCCCGTTACCAGTATGCTTTCATGTTTCATTTGAAGCTTTTTTCTAGTATTTTAAACAAATTTTACGAATTTAGGATTTGAACTTTTGAAATTACAGTTCAGAATCTAATATTTATGGTGATTTTTAGTGGATTTTTAGAAATTTCTGCATGTCTATGTATGGTTTTGAGTGAAATGTACTAGGACTTGATGTTTTTATTAGAAATGTAATAGGATTGAGCTGACTTACTAGATGTTTGTTGATGTTTTTGAGGGGATCTAGGATTTGATTTTTTTTATTATAACTGAACTCACTGAATTTTTGAAATTATGAGTTCAGAATCTAATATTTGTTGAAATTGTAGTGATTTTTAGAAATTTTTACATGTCTATACATGGACTTTTGAACTTTTTTCTTGACTTTTAAACAATTTCTCCGAGTCTAGAATTTGAAGTTTTATCATAGCTGAAATTTTGGAATTACAAGTTTAGAATCTAGTATTTGTTGAAATTCTAGTGATTTTTTAGCGATACATGGACTTTTGAACTTTTTTCTTGTCTTTTAAACAATTTCTACGAGTCTAGGATTTGAAGTTTTTATTATAAGTGAAATTTTGGAATTACGAGCTCAGAATCTAGTATATTTGTTGAGATTTTAGTGGTTTTTTTAAGAAAATTTTGCATGTCTATGCATGGATTGAATTGAATGTAATATTATTTAATGTTTTTATTCGAAATGAACTTTTGAAATTACGAGATCAGAATGTAATATTTGTTGAGATTTTAGTGAATTCTTAGAAATTTATGCATGTCTATGCATAGTTTGAGTTGATATACTAGGTTCGGTTGAACTCGTTTTGCTTTAACAATTATTCGAATACTAGAGGCGGATTTAGGATTTGATGTTTTTATTAGAACTGAACTCACTGAACTTTTGAAATTACGAGTTCAGAATCTATAATATTTGTTGATTTGTAGTGATTTTTAGAAATTCTTACATGTCTATACATGGTTTTAATGTGTTTTGGTTTAACAATTACTCGAATAGCGTAGGCGGATCTAGGTTTTGAAGTTTTCATCAGAACTGAACTCACTGAGTTTTTTGATATTACAAGTTCAGAATTTGATATTATGAGTTCAGAATCTAATATTTGTTGAAATTCTGGTGGAGTTTTAGAATTGTTTTCTTTTTACATGTCTATACATGAGTTGAAAGTACTAGGTCAATTGAACTTGTTTTGCTTATTCATTAACAATTACTCAAATACCAGACGCGAATCTAGGATTTAGAATTGGATTGAACTCAGTGTACTTTTGAAACTATGGGTTCAGAATCCAATACCTGATAGAAAAGAATTTTGTGTGTTGTCGTGCCTATAGTCATAGTGTTATGCATGTGTCTTGTAGTTTAATATTGGTGGTGTTTTTGATTTCGGATAGATACTTTATAGTATTAATCTATGAGTGTCTTGTTCCTTGTATCATTCTGTTGTTTGTTTTTATTTTTTTGTTTGTTATACTGGTGTTTTTCCCGAGCCGGAGGTCTATCGGAAACAGCCTCTCTATTCATCCGAGGTAATGGTATGAACTGCGTACACTTTACCCTCCCCAGATCCCACTTTGTGGTACACTAGTATATTGTTGTTGTTGTTGTTGTATGTATAAATGGTTTGAGTCGAAAGTACTATGTTCGGTTGAACTTGCTGTAAAGGGCTGGCTCTGCATCTGATCGGTTAACATGAATCGTCTATATTGGTGTTGCTACATGTGGACTCATTTTGTTGCGATACTTAAATAATGTTCATTTCTTTGCAATTTACATGTGTGTACATGGTCTGTGTCGAAAGTACTAGATTCGGTTGAACTTGCTGTAAGGGGCTAGATCTGCATCTGATCGGTTAACATGAATCGTCTATATTTGTATTGCTACACGTGGACTCATTTTGTTTCGATACTTAATAATTGTTCATTTTCTTTGTAAATAGATCGTGTTAACAAGAATTTCTTAGATGGAGGAGACTAAGGAGAAGACTATCCCGTTGGAGGAAGGAATGGAATGCGTTCAGAAAGGACTTAACAAGTTAAAAATAATCGTAGAAGGAGAACCGGTAACATTCACCTCAGACGAGTACGTGATGCTCTACACGTATCCTTTTAGCATTCCTCGCGCTTAGAGTGCATGCCTTCTTTCTACATTGTCCTTTCCATATTTGTCTCGTCCTCTTAGCTTGTAATGGTTTCGAACAAACTAAGTTCTCCTTAATTTGAAGTGTAGCACTATCTATAACATGTGTACTCAGAAAGCGCCCCACGATTACTCTCAGGAACTGTACGATAAGTACACAGAAGCAGTAGAAGATTACATCCTTACTATTGTAAGAACCTTTGGCCTATTGTCCATCTCGATCTCATTGTTTTGCGCGCTATTCCAGACAGTAACGTTAACCAGCGTTCATTTGCTTTACAAGGTTTTGCCTTCTCTGAAAAAGAAGCACGATGAATTCTTGTTGAAGGAGCTTGAGAAAAGATGGCAATCTCATAAACTTATGGTCAAGTGGCTTTTGAAGTTCTTCCATTATCTCGACAAGTTTTTTATCAAACGAGCTGAAGTTCCTGCACTTAATGAAGTTGGTTTGAGTTGCTTCCGGAATCTGGTTGGCTTTTCTTCTTCGTATATTTGTCTTCTCGAAAGTTGCTACTATGATAAAGGCTCTTTAACATCGTTATGTTTTCTGTAAATAGGTTTATCATGAGGTGAAAAATAGAGTTACAGATGCTGTGATAGCACTGGCAAGTATCTCTTTTTTCAGTGTTTTTCGTTAGACTCAATGCGTTGTAATTCTATCGGCTAGGAGTATGAGGTTTGACGAAGTATCTATTTTGTATCAGATTGATCAGGAACGCGAGGGTGAGAAAATCGACAGAGGTTTACTGAAGACTGTGATAAATTTGTATATTGAGATGGGAAAGGGAAAAATGGATTATTACGTTAATGATTTTGAAGAGGCAATGCTTCGAGATTCTGCCTGTCACTATTCTCGGAAAGCTTCAACCTGGATTGTCGAAGATACTTGTCCAGAATATATGCTGAAGGTACAAATGATTTTCTCAACTCTTTCACCTCGAGGAATTGCTCTTGTACTCCTTTTGTTATGCTGGAATAGGTTCCAACACCCGTTCTTTGCTAACACAGGCGGAGGAGTGCTTGAAAAAGGAGAAGGAAAGAGTTTCTCATTATCTGCACGCGGACAGTGAGACAAAACTTCTGGAGGTCAGTTTTGAAGTTTCGCAATTATATCTGCATTATGTCACGCGATAGCTAGTAGCATCTTCCATCTTAGCGTACATTATGGCATTTGGATACACGTATACAAATGATTGTATAACGAAGATACACTGTTATATCTGGTACTATAATTGATGCTTGATACATAAATACTCAAACTTGGCCCCAACCGGCACGTTAGCACTTCCACTTTGAGAGTGCACATCTTGACACCTCAATTTAGTCTTAACTGGCAACTAAACACTCGTGGACACCTGACAATTACGTGACACATAAATTTTAGAGGTGTCTAGATGATCATTTTTTAAGTTGGATTGTTCAACTGACACAGTGGAGACGAGTTGAGGTGTCTTAATGCCTACACTCAAAGTTGGAGTATTTACTTGCCCGCTAAGGCCAAGTTTGAGTGTCTTTACGGTTGGGACAGGTGAGAGAAGGATGTGTCTTGTGTATCGAGAAGTTGTACCTCTTTGCCAAGTATTAAAACTACCAACATATTTGCTGCAGAAAGTACAAAATCAGGTATTGGTTACATATACCAATCAGTTGCTTGAGAAGGAGGATTCTGGATGCCGAGCGTTGCTTAAAGCTGAGAAGGTATTAAGCCCCTGAACTTTTCTGTATAACGTTATGCGCTTAATTGTTTTTATGTATCTTATGTTGTATTTGATGTTGTTTTGCTTTTTCGTGTTCCTCCGTTCTCCCGTCCTACATGCAGGTTGAGGATTTAACTCGAATATATAGTCTATTCCACAAAATTCCTAAAGGGATAGAACTAGTTGCAGAGATATTTAAGCAGGTATTTTGATCATCCATACCGTTTACTGAGCAACCAACGCATGAGATTTTACTTTTTCTTCATTTTGTTCCGATTTGGGGCTACGCAATTTCTGATGTTATGTATTTGCAGCACATCGCTGCTGAAGGCATGGTCGCGGTGCAACAGGCTGCAGATGCAGCACCGAACAAGGTTTGCTGTCTAATGGCCGAAATTTGTGCTTTACTTGACAATGTTGTATGTTGACTTTACCATTAGTTCCTCTTCGACAAAGTTTTATGCTACGGTTTCGTATGAACACAGTGAGGGATGCTTTTGTATATACTGTAAAGCCAGTCTTAAGTCCAAATATCTGAAGTTGGTTTCGCGACTTGCTATGCTTATTGTTTCCAAGTAATTTTGTTCTGAATGGTTGTTTTTAGTGTTGTAATTTGTAAATGATGATATGTATGTTCTTCTACAGACCGAAAGTTCTGGAGGTTCACCGGAGCAGGATTTTGTCCAGAAGGCATTTGAGATTCATGACAAGTATATGGTGTATGTGAAAGGCTGTTTTGCTGATAACACTATCTTTCACAAGGTATTCCGACTGTTAACTGCTGTACGCTGATCCCTTTTACGATGAATTACTTGAGACGTTATATAGTTATGTTCAGTGTTGTCGAAGGTGCACATAAGACCTGAATCGAGGCTCAAATGTGTTTGAGAGTTTCGCTTCGCGTAATGTGCACATATTCCTCTGAATGGTTCTCTTAGGCTGATGTATAAACTCTTTGACTCTCATAGGCTCTGAAAGAGGCATTTGAGGTCTTCTGTAACAAAAGTGTTGCCGGCTCTTCAACCGCGGAGCTCCTTGCTTCTTACTGTGAAAATACCCTTAAGAAAGGTGGGAATGAACAACGTCATTGACAAAGATGCATTATCAACAGCTGCAGAAGCAGTGAAAACAGCAATGTGTAATCTATTAATCAAGAAGCAGTACCCTTCAGAAAATCGCGAGTTTAGAAAGAGGGGGAGGAACGATAAGAAAGTAAACAAGAAAAAATGAAATTGGTGGAAAAAGTTACTTGATATCTGGCGCTGGTAGGCTGGTCCAGCGATGAAAGAAATCGAATTTCGCCTTGCTGTGATGTAGTTTTTGTTCTGCTTTTAGTCAAAATTTGTGATATGATGTTGTCTACATTGTTTATGACAAGTTCACTCTTATTGTAACTTGTTTTATTAGTAATTTTTCAGAGTTTATTATCACATAGCTTAGTAACTTTATAATAATGATGTCAGTTTATATCCTAAGTAGTCGTTTATTACGTGGGATAACGTGAGATATGTCGGGATTAAAGTTGAGATTAGATTTATGTTGTGTTTGGTTGATGATATAAATTTTTGTCATTTGTTAGAGTTGTAAGGTTAACTTCAACTCTTTGAAGTGAAAACAAAGAAAGAAAGAAGAGAACAAATAATTTAGTGAACAAAGGTTAATTTTTCATTAATCTGAAGTGGTGCTTAAATACTAAAAAAAATGCAATAACTAAAGCCTATAACTAAGCCACTACTTTGTACATGATTAAAGGTTCGAGAGATAAGAAGGAGTAGTGTATTAGACTTATGTATTATCCAAAGGTTACATAGAAATATATACAAGTAAAAGAAAGGCTAACTAAGGTAACTAGATATTTAAAGCACTAGAAATCAGTTGGAATATTATATGCATTTAATAGAGTACAAATTAGGGAGAGAAATCTGCACAATTTATTACACAATCAATCATGTCCCAATACGCCCCCGCAAGTTGAAGGTGGCATCAATAACCTTTAACTTGGACAGATGTTGATGAAACAGCAGATGAGGTAAAGGCTTTGTAAGCGTGTCCGCGAGCTGATCAGCAGTATGTAAGTGCTGAACAAGCACCTATTTTCGCTGCACTTGATCTCTAACAAAGTGAAAATCAACTTCAATGTGTTTCATCCTACTGTGTAGTACCAGATTTTGACAAAGATAGGTAGCACCAACATTACCACAATAGATTATGGGTGGATCAGGCAGTTGCACATGTAGTTCAACAAGAAGTTTTTGAACTCAATTGACCTCAGCAAGTGCGAAAGCTACTGCACGATACTCTTCTTCAGTAGAGGAGCGCGCAACAGTGCATTGCTTCTTGGATGACCAACTAATAGGATTTGCACCAAGGTACAGGATATATCCAGAAGTAGAGTTTCTGTCATTAATGCCACCAGCCCAATCGACATCTGAATACATAAATAACCCAAGATGTGTCTTGCTCGTTATCTATAAGCCATGATTTGTGGTGTATTGGAGGTATCGCAAGAGTCACTTAACAAAAGACCAGTATGTTTGTTTAGGAGCGTGCATGAATTGAGATAATTTGTTAACTGCAAAGCTTATATTTGGTCTGGTGAATGACAAATATTGAAGCTTATCAAGTACTTGATGATACAAAGTGGCATCCGCCGGAGGTGTGTCATCCTTTAAGGATAGTAAGATCGTGGAACTATTGGGAGTTGTAACAGGCTTACATTCAGACATTTTATGGGCCGCAAGAAGATCAGAAACATACTTGGCCTGAGAAAGAACGATCCCTTCTTTAGTGTGGAGAACTTCAATACCCAAAAAGTAGTGGAGATGTCCGAGGTCTTTGAGAGAGAATCTGGCTAAAAGAACTTGGATAGTTTTCTTGATAACCTCAGAGTTCGATCCAAGATAATTATGTCATCAACATATACAAGAATGTAGACCAATGCTTCATTTTGATGACGAATAAATAGAGAAGAGTTAGAGGTAGACTTTTAAAAGCCAATTTGAAGCAAGAATTTCTTTAACTCAGAGTACCAGGCCCAAGGGGCCTGCTTAAGTCCATAATTTTTTTTTAATTTGAACAAATAATGAGGAAAATCAGGATGAGCATACCTATGAGGTTGATGTATATAAACATCTTCTTCAAGGTGTCCTTGAAGAAATGCGTTATTATCATCCAGTTGGTGCAAATACCAATTGTGCTAATTGTAAGCGGCAAAATGAGTCTAACAATAACAGATTTTACCACTGGACTGAAAGTAGAGTTATAATCCACACCCAGTCGTTGCGTAAACCCTTTTTAACTAGCCGATCTTTATACCTGTCAACACTTTCATCTGATTTGGTTTTAATATGATAGAGCCATTTACAATCAACAACATTTTGAGAAGAGGATAGTGGTACAAGCTCCCATATCTTGTTGTTCATCAATGCTTCAAACTTAAGTTTCATCACTTCTCTCCAGTGTGCACTCTTTTGGGCTTGGTTATAAGTGGTGGGAAGTGGTTCAGTTAATGTAACTGCAAGATAATAAAATATTTGCTTGGGTTTGGTGGTGTTATTTTGTGAACGAGTAACAGGTTGGTGAATGGATGTTCATTGGGTATGTGCGGAAGCTGTAGTGGAGGATTGGTGATTATTGTGATATGGAATAGATGGGGAGAGGTCTGGAGTTGGTGTAGATAAAAGGTTTGTTGGGGTGTGCCAATTATGGCATTGATACTGGATTAATGGTTGTGTGGTAGGTGGGACAACAATAGGTTGTATGGATCAATCTGAACCAGCGGTAGGAGTTGGCGTTGCTGCCAAAGAAGGACCTGAAGAAGAACCTGTAGGAGATGTCGCCGGCAATTCTGGAGCAACCTTGATTGGCTGGAGCATCTCATAATCCACTGGAGGCATAGACTGGACACTAAGGTCATTTGACTCTTTGTACAAGATACCCCACTCTAGTTTTGAAATTCTTTTTTCTTTCAAAGATGAAAATATATCAGAAAAAGGAAATTTATTTTCATAAAAAATAACATCTCGTGAAATATATATCCTTTGTGAAATAGGATCATAACACTGGTGGCTGTGATGGGTATTAAAATAGCCTAATCAAACACAAGAGGTGGACTTGGGTTCTAGTTTGTGTTTGACATATGGTTTAAGCCATGGATAACATAGGCAATCAAAAGTTCAAATGGATTGATAATTTAGAATTTCTCCAAATAATCGTTGGTATGGAGAATCATAATGAGGTGTGCGGGTGGGAAGCCTGTTAATCAAGAATGTGGCTTGCTGATAGGCAAAGGACCAAAATACTGGAGGCATGGAGGCTTGGTGTAAAATGGTTTTTGCTGTTTCAATGATGTCCGATGTCTACGTTCAACCATAGCTACCCGTTGTGGTGTGTATGGTGGCGATACAAGGTGCTCAATGCCAGTGGTGTGTATAAATGACTTAAGACCTTCAAACTCACCACCAACATCAATATAAACTGAGAGTATTTTTGTATGAAAATAATTTTCAACAAGGGATTTAAATTTAGAGAAAACTGTTTTGACCTCACTTTTATTTTTAAGTGTGTACAACCAAATGTATTTTGTAAATTGATCAACAAAAATTACATAGCATTTTTTTTGTCAATTGACAAAGCAGGTGATGGGACCCATACATCACTGAAAATAATTTGTAAGGATTTTTTCTCACTAGAGTATTATCAGAAAAGGGGTTCCAATGGCTTTTATTAGAAGAGCAGGAATTACAATGATCAAACATTTTAGAATTTGAAATTGGAATTGAAAACTTATGTGAGAGTGTTTTAAATACTCTTTTATTTGGGTGTCCTAATTTTCTATGCCAAGATTGTTGAGATTCTGCCATATAGGATCGGTAGCTCAGATTGCATTAAGATACTCCGACAGGCCACTCATAAAGTCCTTTATTCTGGCCTCGTGCCAACGGTGCCCCCGTACTCAGACCCTTCACAAGAAAATCAAAAGGAAAAAAATTCTATGGATGTCAGATTGTCTTTGCAAAATTGAGACATAGCTTTAAAGTTATGTTTAATCTTTGGTGCACACAAAGTATTCGAAAGATAAAACTTTTTATTTAAAGCATTTATTTAAACATGACCAGTGTGAGTTATAGGGATTTTGTTACCGTTATCCATGGTAATATCGTCAGTACTAGTGTAGTCATTCAGACGTTGAAGATTTTGAGAATCGGCAGTCACATGATGCGATGCTCCTGAATTGACAACCTAAGGCATGGAAGCAAAGTTTGCTATGGATTTCAAGTGATTGTGGGACCATGAACGACACACATTGTCAGTGCGACCACATAATTGACAAAATGGACGATTTTGTCGAGGGGCCGTTGGACGCCAATTTGGTGATATTGGATGCCAATTTGAAGATGAGGTTTGTTTGCTGATTAGGATGTTGTGGATGCCATGGTTGTCCTCTCTTATTATTGCGGAGTGTAAAGTTATTTGGTGATGGTTTTTGTGCAACTGCAGTTGTAATTGAGTCCTGGTTAGGCTCATTATATTTGAAGAGAAGCTCTCTATTGAGAAGCTTGTTGTATAGTTCCTCATATGAGATAGGTGTATCTCGTGCTTGGATAACCGCTGAAATTGAATCATACTTATGTCCTAGACTACTGAGAATTTTAACCGCAAGTTCGGCATCTGGAGTAGGACTTCCAGCCGTTGCAAGTTCATCAACATTCCTAATCTCGCTCAAGTACTCTGTCATACTGCGAGAGTTTTTTGTGATGGTAGCTAAAGAGTTTCAGAGACTAAAAACTCTTGTATGTATTTGTTAGCATACATGTTATGTAGTGTGTCCCACACTTGCTTTGAGGTGGAAGTTTTGGTGATTGCAGAGGTGATTGTAGGATCAACAGATGCCATTAAGGCATTATGTATCAACTGGTCTTAGCAAAACTAGAGTTTGTACTTGGGATTGGGTACGTCTTGGTTGTTGAGGGTTACTATTTTTTATGGTGTTGTCAAGGTTCCATCGAGATAGCAGTAGAGATCATGACCGAACATGAGAGATTCAACCTGTGTTTTCCAAATGACAAAGTTCATTGAACCAGTAAGTTTGAGGGGAAGCTGGGAACTAGGGTTAAATTGCACCAGATGGCTGGTGTTATTAGCAGGGATAGTAGTGATATAATTTAATAATAATTGATCTTATTGATATTGAAGGGGTTACAGCTGTATATATAGAGAACTGAAGAATAACTAATTACAGAATAACCCAGATGTATTTAATAATTATATATGTAGTCTATTATCCCCCCGCAAGCTGATCAGCGGTAACGAGGGGCAGCTTGGAGCAGAGATACTGAAAAGGCTGTAACGGAAGAGGCTTGGTGAGAATATCAGCAAGCTGGTCAGTAGATGGGACATAGTGCGTGACCATCATTCCTGCAAGTACCTCATCGCGAACAAAGTGACAGTCGGACCCAACATGCTTCATACGATCATGAAGGACTGGATTTTTGGTAACACAAATAGTGGACTGATTGTCACAATAAATCTGTGGTTTCGTCGGGGGAATGCCAAGTGCATCTGTAAGGTATCGTAACCACATGGCTTCAGCAACACCCGCAGCCATGGCACGATATTCTGCTTCTGTGGAGGAACGGGACACTCGCGTTTGCTTCTTGGTGCACCAGGAAATCAGATTCGGTCCCATCATAACAATATATCCAGTAGTGGACTTCCGATCATCTTTGTCGTTAGCCCAATCCGAATCAGAAAAAACAGATATATCAAACGAGCCCTTTTGAAATAAAATTCCACATTGAAGAGTACCTTTAAGATAGCGCAGAATGCGTTTCAAGGCCTGAAAGTGTTGTTCTGTGGGAGCATGCATTGATTGGGAGACACGATTGACTGCATATTGGATGTCCGGACGAGTAACAGCAAGATAATGAAGTCCACCGACGAGGCTCCGATATAGTGTAGGATCGGCAAAGGGAGTATTCGGCCCTGGGGATTGGCGGACTGCCATGGGAGTGACCGCGGGTTTGCAGTCTGTCATTCCAGCTCGATTTAGAAGTTCAAGGGTATATTTTGTCTGATGCATCAATATGGTTCCCGATTTGCGGATGAGTTCGAGGCCAAGAAAGAACTCCAGAGGACCAAGGTCCTTAAGTTTGAAGTCACGATGCATAGCCTCAGTAATTTCAGTGATGAGTGATGACGAGCTGTCTGTAATAACAATATCATCCACATTGATAAGAATGATGACTGTCCCTCGAGAACAGTGAAGGGTGAAGAGGCTGTTGTCATGATGGTAGGTGCGAAAACTAAGACCCTGCAGAAAAGTAGAGAGGCGTGTGTACCAGGCACGTGGGGCCTGTTTCAGGCCATACAGTGATTTGCGAAGCTTGCAAACATAGTGAGGACGGTTAGGATTAACATATCCCGGTGGCTGAACCATATAGATGTCTTCCTCAAGACGACCATGAAGAAAGGCATTGCTGACGTCTAACTGATGAAGCGGCCAATCATAGTGAAGAGCAAGAGACAAGACCAGACGAATAGTCTGTTGCTTAACAACAGGGCTGAAGGTCTCCTTATAATCCACACCATACTCCTGATGATACCCTTTTGCAACCAGACGTGCTTTATAGCGAGAAAGAGATCCATCTGAATTTCGTTTGATGCGAAACACCCATTTCCACCCAATAGACTTTCGGTTACTAGGCAGAGGTACCAAATCCCATGTACGTTGTTCATTCAGAGCCTGAAATTCCTCATCCATAGCTTGGCACCAGAAACTATTTTTGGAGGCTTGGTTGTAGGTAGTAGGCTCAGTTATGGGATGTGCATCAAAGGGTATTTGAGTGTGGTAGACTTTGGGTTTGAAGGTACCGGCCTTGGCTCGGGTTGTCATAGGGTGAGTGTTGAGTGGAGGGTGATTAGGAAGGGGTGGTGGAGTTGTATGATGTGTGGACGGGGGTTGGGTGGGGCTGCCGTGGGAGCTGGGATGTGAAGCGGTGGATGGGGTGGCTGTATGTGTGTTAGGAGTATGATGTAGGGAAGTGGTGGGTTGTGTGGCAGTCGGCTGGGTGTTCGGGTGGGAGGTTTGGGGGTTCGGGTGGGTGGGTGGTTGGTTCGAGTGGGTAGTGGTGTAGTGGGGTACCGGGTTAGGTGCCGAGTGAGCCGGAGCATGAGCGTGTGAAAAGGATGGAAATAATGGCACAATGCCAAGTGGATTGGGGGAGTATGGAGTAGAGGAAAGACTTGTGTAAGGAAATTGTTCCTCCACAAAACGAACATGACGGGAAACATATGTTTTCTGAGATACAGGATCGAAACATTTGTAACCTTTGATAGTGGGATGATATCCTAGAAAGACACAAGGGGTGGACCGAGGTTGAAGTTTATGTTGAGTGTGTGGACGCAACCAGGGATAAACCAGACACCCAAACGGGCGGAGATGGATGTAGTCGGGTGGATGATTGTAGAGATGGGCATATGGAGTGGAGTTGGAGAGAGTGTGAGTAGGCATGCGATTTATGAGGTAGTTGGCAGTAGCAAGGGCATCAACCCAAAAGGAAACGGGTAAGGTGGAATCATGGAGGAGCGCAACAACTGTTTCTATTAGGTGACGGTGTTTGCGCTCAGCAACGCCATTTTGTTCTGGGGTATATGGACATGAAGTGTGATGAAGAGCCCCTAGACTTTGAAGAAAAACACCAAATGCATTGTTGACAAATTCTTTGCCATTGTCACTTCGAAAAATTTTGATTTTGGCATTAAATTGATTTTGAACCATTCGGTCAAAGTTGACAAAAACAGTATAAGCTTCGGATTTAAATTTCAGAGGATAAAGCCAAGTGAATTTACTGTAATCATCAACAAAACAGATATAATAACGAAAACCTTGAACAGAAGGAACTGAGGTTGGACCCCAAACATCAGAATGAATTAATTGAAATGGCGCAGTGACCTTGTGTTCAGACAGTGAAAAAGGTAAACGACAAGATTTAGACACTGAACAGGACTTGCAATGTAATTTCTCTGAAAAATTAAAACCTAAGGAAGATAAAATGGATTTGGTGATGGCGGATGATGGGTGCCCAAGCCGGCGATGCCAGGTGGAGGAGAGAATGACTTGACTCACAACAGACGGAGACCTGGATGGAAGAGTGTATAGCCCATGCTCACAGCGGCCCGTGTACCGCACCCGGTTCGTGGTATTGTCCACTATCTGGAAATTGGTGTCATTAAAAATGAGGGTGCAGTTATTATCTTTAGTAAAGCGATAAACAGATAAAAGATTGGATGTGAGGGAAGGGACGTGGTGAAGGGTTGAGAGATGAAATTTACCATTTGGGGTATAGACATACCCAGAGCCGGTGTTTGTGATGGGAAGGGATTGACCATTTCCTACTGTAATAGTTTCTGAGCCATGATACGGATGAGGAGCTTGAAGTTGTGAATAATCCGACGTCACATGGGTGTTAGCACCTGTGTCTAGATACCAATCGCCAGATTGAGCGTTTGTGGATGCATGCATCGCCCTTGATCCGTCGGATTGGCGATTTACATTCTGCGAGTCATCATAACGATACCAGCAATTAGCCGCAGAATGGCCCCGTTTAGCACAAATTTGGCACGTCGGAAGATCTCGTGTGGGCCCCCGCTGGTTTCCTCGTCCCTGTCCGCGGCCTGACTGGAAGCCGTCCCTCGGTGGAGGCCCGCCTCTGCCTTGCTGCCCGGCGTTTCGACGGTCACCGCCGCCGCTTCCTCGCCCTTGGTTACGGCGATCATCACCGCGACCCCTGGCCGAGCCCCCGCTGCCAGCCGAGTAAAGAGCCGTGACGCCAGGGGTGGAACTGGCTTCTCCGAGCAGTAATTTGTGTTCCATGTCTATATTCAATTTTTCTGCATTAAGCCATCCAGACAGTTGATTCAGAGTGATTTCGACAGGTGAGAGGCGAATATGCTGTTTGAGAGAGGAATAGCCAGACGGAAGACCACGTAGCACGGCATTCACCACGTCTCGTTCAGGAATAATCTCGTTCACAGCATCTAGGTCAGACAGAATAGAGGCCATATCATCAAGGTATTGAGTCATCGTCTTCGTTCCCTTCTGAAGAGTATGCAATCTGTCACGCAACTGAAAGATATGAGCCGTGGATACAGAGTTGTACCTTGTGGCTAGTGCGTCCCAAAGTGAAGCCGATGTGAGAAAACCCCGGGCGTGTTTGTGCACAGAGGGGCTAATAACTGCGAGAAGACAGGCTCGGATCTGAGTGTCTACAATCATCCACGGAAGGTAGTCGAGATTTGGGAGCATGACGCCGTCCTCCTCGGCTGTCTCGGGCGGCAGCTTCTCCGCATCGTCAATCCATCCGAGCAGCAAGTTGGCTGCGAGGGCGGTACGGACGTTAAGTGCCCAGGCCGGGTAGTTGTTGTCAGATAATTTTTCGGGGATGAGATTGTGGAGATTCCTGAGCAGTAATTTTACTCCAGACGGTAAATTTGACAGAGGATCAACAACCTTGTCCATGGCGCCGACCTACGACGGAGGAGGGAGGCCGTGCGGCGTGGTGTAGACGGTGGCGGCGGCGCACACACGTCGGAAAAGAGGAGAGATTAGGGTTTGGGCGGAAGAAGAAACCCTAGCTTTGATACCATGATATAATTTAATAATAATTGATCTTATTGATATTGAAGGGGTTACAACTGTATATATAGAGAACTGAAGAATAACTAATTACAGAATAACCCAGATGTATTTAATAATTATATATGTAGTCTATTAAGTAGAATCACTTGGATTCACCATGGATGCTATCGAACCAAAAATAAAACTTAAAGAAAATAAGAAGACCCATTGGAGTTTAGAAAGGCTATGATACCATAAAGGTTCGAGAGATGAAGAAGGAGTAGTGTATTAGACTTATGTATTATCTAACGGTTACGTAGATATATATACAAGTAAAGAAAAGGCTAACTAAGGTAACTAGATATCTAAATCACTAAAAATCAGCTAAAATATTAAATACATTTAATAGAGCACAAATTAGGGAGAGAAATCTGCACAGTTTATTACACAATCAATCATGTCCCAATAATGATTTCATAATCAGCAATATCCAAAACAACTAAACCACTAACATCTAAAACTCAGCCACTAAATTAAGTTAACGGAACATGGCTTAAAAAACTAGATAATGTCCAACCTGGATAAAAAAGTTGGATAATATCCAACAACTACTTCAACTTTTACTGCAGTAACTGAGGAAATTAATCAACACTCCTCCTTGCTTCAGTTGCTACAAATTCCAAGTCTTTCTATGAGAAATTCAAATCTGCTCTTTGGCAAGGCTTTGGTAAATATATCTGCCAGTTGAAGATCCATCTTGCAGTATTTTTTTCTCATCCGGTGTCCGGTACTCGCATTGGAGTCCGACTAATTTGAGTTTGCACCTCGTAGGGCCCCATTCGAGAGGGAAACGCTCCCTTTGAGTGACGGAGTTTGGTGAGGACCAGTCAAATCTGTGTGAATTAATTTTAGCTTTTCAGTGGCTCTCAAGGTTGCTTTCTTGAAAGGAAGTCTTGCTTACTTTCCAAATTGACAAGTTCCGTAATCTAGTATTTCAGCTTCAATATTAGGCAACCCTCAAACCATTTCTTCCTTCTATGAGTTAATTACAGCAGTGTGGTTGAAATGTCCGAGTCTTTTGTGAGAAACTTGTGCATTGATATTAGTTGCAGAATAAGCTTTTTGCTCATGATCCAAAACATACAATATAAAGCTCCTTTCCTTCACCATTACCTTGAATAAGTTTTTGTCATCTTCATCCTTGATTTGAGAGTAATTGAATTCAAAGAGAAGTTTGAAACCATTCTCAAGCATTTGTCCAACACTTAATAGACTATGAATAATATTAGGAACAAAAAAATACATATTTGATTAGTTTTGTACCTGGGGAGCATTTTATTTCCACAGTACCTTTGTCTTCAGCAGAAATATAGTCTTTATTACTAATTTGTACTTTTGAAATTACTGAAGTATCCAACTCCCTGAGAGATCACGATCAAATGTCATGTGGTTTGTTCAACCACTATCAATAAGACACTTGTCACTCGAGCAGCTAGTTGCCAAACATTTCTCTACAATGAGCCATTCTTCATCTTCCTGTGCAGCATTAGTTTGCTGAGTGTTGTTGTTGAAAAACTTCTGATGATGTCCCATCTGCTGACATTTCTCACACTGTTGGTCTAGCTTTCTCCTGTACTTGAAAGTTGGATGACCCTTCTTTCCACAATGCTTGCAAGGAGGAAAAATCATGTTTCACTCCCCTATTGATCTCAGGAGAATGAGAACCTGAGTTTTCCTTGTTGTTCCACTTCTTCTTTCTTTGGTCTCCCTGGTTTGATTGAACTTTTGCAGGTAGTGCACCCTCAACATATCCTTCAGACCTCATAAGTCTTCTCCTTTCTTGTGCCTGCAAAGCATTCAATGGTTCTGCCAAACTAATCTGTGATAAATCCTTAGAATTTTCCACTGCGGAAATAGTTGTTTCAAACCTTTCGAGGACTGTTACTAGAATTTTTTGAACCAATCTAGAATCAGGAAACTCAGAGTCAGGTAATGTTACATTGTTGGCAATGTTGAGTAATCTATCAGAATACTCTTTGATTGTCTCTGAATCCTTCATATTCTGAAGTTCAAATTCTTGAATCAAGTTAAGAGTACGCATACCTTTGATTCATTCATCTCTTTCATATTCTTTCTTTAGGAAATTCCATACCTCAAAAGTTGATTTCAATGTCATAATCCTGACAAAGAGTTCAGATGAGACTACAATGAATAACGTTGCTCTAGCCTTTGATTTTCTTGTTTTCTTTTCCTTGTTATTCCTCATCTGCGCCATGGTTGGATTTTCAGGCAAGGGGCGAACTTTGTAGTCCTCCTCAATAGCTTCCCCCAAATTGTTTACCTCCATATGTGCCTCCATTCTTGCTGCCCAGACATGATAGCCTTCATCTTTGAAGACAGGTGGCGCTAGTGGAATGAAAGGAGTTGAATCCATAGAAGAAAAAACAAGAAGAGAAAGATATGTTTTCCTCAAATGAAGGTCTCCAGAAGAGAGATCTTGATACTAATTTGTTAGAGTTGTAAGGTTAACTTCAACTCTTTGAAGTGAAAACAAAGAAAGCAAGAAGAGAACAAATAATTTATTACACAAAGGTTGATTTTTCAATAATCTGAAGTGATGCTTAAATACTAAAAAAAATGCAATAAGTAAAGCCTATAATTAAGCCACTACTTTGTACATGATTTTATGATAAGCAATATCTAAAACAACTAAATCACTAATATCTAAAAATCAGCCACTAAATTAAGTTAACAGAACATGGCTTAAAAAACTGGATAATGTCCAACATGACTAAAAAAAATGAATATTGTCCAGCAACTGCTTCATCTTTTAATGCTTGAGGAAGTTAATCAACACCATCAACCAAACACTATGTAAATCTAAGTCAAACTTAATTATAGTCATCTCACTTCATTATAAAGGCCTATATATGTAACACCCCGTTCTTTTCCTAGCTCAAATTCATTCCTAGAATGTTACGGAATAGTTTCCAAAATGAATAATATTTATTTCATATAGAATTTTCTAGATTTAGAACTTTCATTGTGTGGAAAATTGAATAAGCTTTCCATCGATACCAAATTCGCCTAATTCCGATACCTGGTTAAGAAGTTATGGCGATTTCAGTAAAGCAGTGTCCCACCTAGGCACTCACCACATCGCGGTGAATGCCAAAATAGCAATTGTCAAATTTCAGTGGCCCATTGCAATTGTCCCGCATTGCGGATAGGTCCAATTTCTCATTTATCAAAATCCAGTAGCCCAACGCGATAGTGGCGCATCGCGCTACCGGCCAAAATGGCATTCCAATGCGGCACCGCAATGGTGGCGCATCGCGGAGAATGCTCAGTTACCAATTTTTCTATTTCCAGTGAGCCACAGCGATAGTGGCACGTCACGGTGGACTGCCAGTTCGAAAAATATTGCATTTCTAGTTCCATTTAAATATTAAAAAAGAATATTTTGGTCAATTCCCAAGGCCGTAAATCCATCCAAAACATAATATTAAACATATTCAAGGCACTTTATGCCCAAATTCATCCATTCTCTCTCAAAGAAAAATCCTAAAGCTCCAAAGCTTCTTTTACAAGAAATCAAAATCCTCCATAGTTTCTCCAAGAAAGCTTAAAATTGAGGATTTTCAAGACAAGATAATCAAGAACTAATCTCCAAGAACTCAAATAGGAATCCAAAATTTAAGGTTTCTTCATCTAATCATCTATCAAGATATGTGCGGTTTATGAATAAGGATCTCCTTTTATCCTTGTGCCCAAAACCAAGTTTTGCTTACAATTTCATTTGATTTTGAATGTTTATACATGAATTTTAAATTAGGGTTCATACCTATTATTGCTATTTGCAAGATTATGAGTTTTGAGAGATTTTTAAAGATGAATTGCCAATTTATTTTTCATCTTTTCATGTCTATTGCAGAAATTTACAGATTTTGAGATGAATTATCATTGTCTTCATTATTAATCTTGATTATTTTGATGTTTTGACATGAATTTAAATCATGGGTTTTAATCCCTAAGATTTAGTGTCGATATTTCAAGAAGATCATGATTTTAAACCTCTTTGATAATCATTTACCAAGATTCAAGAAAAAAGTTGATCTTTTGATCCTAAGCTAAGATAAGGAATCCACATTGTTCATATAGTTTGAGATTTAAAGAAAGAGAAGCATAATTGATTTTCATTATAAACCCTTGTTCTATTTTAAGATTGATTTCCTAAAGTTCTGAGCAATAAGTATGGGAGTAGTATTTAGCACCGAGTTGGGTATGATTCCAAGGTCTCATGCCCCAGAACTATGAGCCATCATAGGTTTTAAGCGCCCATAGTGGGATAAGCTAGTGATCACTTAAGTTAAGGTTCTATTCCGATGGCAAGGGTAGAACAACTCTCCCTAATGTGGGTAAGACATAGGACTCAATGTTAGCTCACTTGGTTTATGTCAGTTAAGAGAACCTCCCTGCTAGTCAAAGTAAAATATTTACAGAAAATCTTTTAGAAAACTAAGTCCAAAGGGTCACAACTTTATTCAGATTATGCTTTACAGAAAGATATCAGCTATAAATTTCAGCTTTCAGGTTTTAGATTTAAGAGTGAGTCCTTTCTACACTTAGGCAGTATGATTTAAAGAGAGAATACAAGTACAACTTTTAGAACTAAATGTTATGACTCACTAGATTTATAAAGTTTGAATCGTTATTCATTATTTCATATTTCAGTATTTTAGATATTCCAGCTTATGTGAGTCATTTACATTTAGCATGTATTGTTTTATAAATTATGATGATAAGATGATATTTTACTTATGCATATCACCCCTATATACTCAGTACATCCTCAAAGTACTGATCCACATATATGTCTATGTGTTATATTATCTCATAATGTAGGTTCAGGTGCTCAGTATCAGCAGCATGAGTAGTTCGAGCATCTCCATCTACATCCAAAATTTGGTGAGTCCTTATAGTTTGGGTACTTATTCATTTAAATTTTACAGCTTGTTAGTTCATATGATTCAGTATTCTTTTTAGACATTTCGAGTTAGCTGGGGGTTTGTCCCCGTGACTCTCTAGTTATTAGTAGTAGAGGCTTGTCAGACTACTAGATTTGATTCAGACTTACAGTATTTGATTTTCAAACATTACATTCGGATTATTCTAAGTTATTTCAAACAATTTCTGCATTCAGTATGACTTTCATGTCTATATCACCTTATTTATCAGATTTAGACTTAGTAGAAGGCAGACAAGGTTAGCTTAAGGCTACTTGTAGTCTTAAGCATCGTGTGACATCTCGAAACCAGGTTTTGGGATATTACAAACTTGGTATCAGAGCCTAATATTTTAAGAGTCCTAGAGAGTCAGACAAACCGCGTTACATAGAGTTTTGATCATGGGTATGAAGCGCGCCACATTTATGAGCAAGAGGCTACAGGACATTCTTAGAAAATCATCTCTTTCTTTCATGATCTATCATGCTTACAGTATCTCTATCTGCTTTTAACTTGTGTTCTTATGTGACAGTTTAATATACCTTCTCATCGAGCTAATGCCCATAGAAATAGTTACTAGCCACCCTAGTCCGCAGATTCTTTGAATGAGAATACACCCATGCTGAGCTTAGGGATGCCTTTCAGGAATTGGCCCAAGCTGTGACTGCTAATATTTAGGGCAATCATTAGGCTGAAGTTCCACTTTAGTAGAATGGTGAATCAGCATCATCTAGAATCAGAGACTTCATGAGAATGAACCCGTTAGAGTTCTTTGGGTCGAAAGCAGGTAATGACCCATAGCTTTATCTAGATGAGGTAAAAAAGATCACCCAGATTATGCATATTTCTGAAGAGGAGAGTGTAGAGTTAGCATCCTATAGATTAAAGGATGTAGCATATGATTGGGTAGTTATGTAGAAGAATGGTAGAGGTGAGAATATAGCTCCTATGAGTTGGCAGGTATTTTAGCATACTTTTCTAGATAGGTTCTTCCCACGCAAGATGAGGGAAACTAAGATAGAGGAGTTTGTAAATTTGAGGCAGGGTTCGCTGACAGTGAAGAAGTACTGCCTTAAGTTCAATTAGTTGTCTAAGTATGCCCCTGATACGATCGTTGATCCCAGGGCAAGTATGAGTAAGTTTGTTACTAGAGTATCTAGCTTGGTAGTCAATGAGTGTAGAACTTCCATGCTTATTGGAGACATGGATCTAGCTAGATTGATAATTCATGCCCAGTAGATTAAAGCAAAAAAGTTAAAGGGAAGAGAGAGGTAAAGTAAGAAGGCTAGAACAGGACAATTTGAGTATGGCCAGGCTAGGTCTCAAGAAGAAAATCGTTTGCAGTTTCAGAATTTTTCATCTATGCCAACACCATCTTCATCTAGTTCTCCCACTCCCATAGGTAGACAGGAGTAGTGGGGTAAGTCTTTTATGTCCAGAGCCCAGAATAGTATGAGCGGTAGGCCCAGTTATTCTCCATGTGCTAAGTGTGGTAGGACTCATCCTGGTGAGTGCTTGGCTGGGCAGAAGGGTTGTTTTGGTTATGGAAAGTTGGGTTATGGAATTAGAGAGTGTTTGTATGCTACGCAGGGAAATAGAGATATTTGTCCCCAGACTCAATCTACTAGTGCACCAGCTTCTTCAGGTCGCCCAGTTCCTCCTCAGGGCGCATTATCTAGTACCGGTGGCGGTCAACGCCAGAAGTGGTTTTATGCTTTACCATCTTATCAAGAGCAGGAGGATTCACCAGATATTGTCACTGGTATGCTTCGTGTTTTTCATCTTGATGTTTATGTGTTCTTAGACCCTGAGTTGAGTTTCTCTTATGTGGCCCTATTAGTTGCAGTAACTTTTGAGATAAGTTCTGAAAAGATCATTGAGCCCTTCTTGGTTTCTACCCTATTAGGTGAGTCAGTTGTTACTAAACAGACCTATAGAAATTGCCCTATCACTGTCTTTCATAAAATTATATTAGCAGACCTAATAGAGCTAGATATGGTTGACTTTGATCTTATTCTTGATATGGATTGGCTCCATTCTTGTTATGCAACTATAGATTGTTGCACCCAAGTGGTGAAGTTTCAGTTTCTAGGTAAGCCAGTCTTTGAGTGGAAAGGGAATTCAGTGTCTCCCAAAAGCTATTTCATATCTTATCTTAAAGCCCGAAAGTTGATCTCCAAAGGGTGTATCTATCATTTAGTTCGAGTCAAAGATACTAAGTCTGAGACTCTAACAATTTAGCCAGTCAGTGTAGTCAATGAGTTTCTTGATATTTTTCTCAAAGATTTTCCAGGGGTAACTCCCGATAGGGAAATAGAATTTGGTGTTGACCTTCTTACAGATACTCAGCCTAATTCTATACCTCCATATCTTGTGGCTCCCTACGAACTTAAGGATTTGAAAGAACAACTCAAAGATCTTTTAGATAAAGGTTTCATAAAGCCTAGTGTTTCCCCATGGGAGCTCTTCCATCCTATTTAAGCAAAAGAAAGATGGTTCTTTATGTATGTGCATTGACTATCGTCAGTTGAATAAAGTTATAGTCAAAAACAAATATTCTCTTCCTATAATTGATGACTTATTTGACCAAATCCAAGATGCAAGTTATTTCTCAAAGATAGACCTTATATCCGACTATCATCAGCTTAAAGTAAGGGAATATGATATTCCAAAAATAGCTTTCAGAACCCGTTATGATCATTTGAGTTTTTAGTCATGTCCTTTAGGCTAACAAATGCCCCAGCGGCCTTCATGGACTTGATGAACAGAATGTTCAAACAGTATCTGGACATATATGTCATAGTCTTCATCGATGATATTCTTGTCTACTTTCGTAGTGAGGATGATCATACTGACCATCTTAGAATTGTGTTGTAAACTCTTAGAGATGACTAGTTGTTCTCCAAGTTCAAAAAATGTGAATTTTATCTAAGGTCAATAGCTTTTATTGGTCATATTATTTCCAGTAAGGGTATTAGAGTTGATCCTCAAAAGACAAAAGCCGTAAGAAATTGGCCTAGACCTATCTCTCCGTCAGACATTAGGAGTTTCTTGGGTTTAGATGGTTATTACAGACACTTTGTTGAGGGTTTCTCTTCTATTACGTCTCCTATGTCTAGATTGACTCAAAAGAATGTTAAGTTTCAGTGGTCAGATTCCTACGGAAGAGTTTTCAGGAGTTGAAGACTCAACTCACTTTAGCCCTAGTTTTAGCGTTGCCTGATAGTACAAATGGTTTTATGGTTTATTGTGATGCCTCCAGAGTTGGTTTGGGTTGTGTTTTGATGCAGAGAGGTAAGGTTATAGCCTATGCCTCTAGATAGCTTAAGTCTCATGGAAAGAATTACCCAACCCATGATCTCAAGTTAGTTGTTGTTGTGTTTGCTTTGAAAATCTAGAGACATTATTTGTATGGGGTGCATGTTGATGTGTTCATGGATCATAAAAGCTTGCAGTATGTGTTTACTCAGAGAGAGTTGAATCTACGTCAGAGAAGGTGGTTAGAATTGTTAAAAGATTATGATATGAGTGTATTGTATCATCCGAGCAAGGCCAATGTAGCGGTAGGCACCCTTAGTAAACTGTCTATGGGCAGTGTTGCCTATGTGGTGAATTATAGAAAAGAGTTAGTTTGGGAAGTGCATCAATTAGCTAATTGGGTGTTAGGTTGGTTGATTCAACTGAAGGGAATGTGTGGATTCGGAGTAGTTTCGAAGCTTCCCTAGTTTTGGAGGTAAAGGGGAAGCAAGATAAGGATTCTAGTTTGGTCAAATTAAAAGAGTCAGTTAAATACCAAAAAGTAGAGGTTTTCTCCCAAGGAGGAGATGGTGTGTTGAGATACCAGAGTATATTGTGTGTGCCTTATGTTGATGATTTGAGGCAGAGGATTATGGAGGAAGCACATGGTGTGCGTTATTCCATTTATCCAGGTGCTACCAAGATGTACCGCTACTTGTGGGAAATCTATTAGTGGAGTGGTATGAAGAAAGATATAGCAGAATTTATGGCCAAGTGTGCAACTTATCAACAGATTAAGGTAGAGCACCAAAAACCTGGTGGAACGTTGCAAGAGTTTGGTATCCCCACTTGGAAGTGGGAAGAGGTGAATATGGATTTTGTGATTGGTTTACCCCATTTGCATTGTAAGCATAATTTGATTTGGGTTATTGTTGATAGACTGACTAAGTCAACACATTTTTTGCCAGTTCATACGTCCTATGCAGATGAAAGTTATGCTAAGTTGTATATCCAAGAGATGGTTACACTGCATGGAGTTCCTTTGTCCATTATCTCAGATAGTGGTATTCAATTTACCTCTCAGTTTTGGAGAGCTTTTCAGAAGGGCCTTGGTACCCAAGTTCATTTCAGTTTAGCTTTCATCCGCAGACAAATGATCAAGCAGAGAGGACCATTCAGACTTTAGAGGATATGCTGAGGACATGTGTTCTTGATTTCAAAGGTAGTTGGGATAAGTATTTGTCATTGATCGAGTTTGCTTATAATAACAGTTATAATGCTAGTATTCAAATAGCTCCGTTTGAGGCTCTTTATGGGCAGAGATGTAGATCGCCAGTTAGTTGGTTCGAAGTGGGTGAGGCAACTTTGATTGGGCAAGACATGGTGTTTGAGGCCATGGAGAAAGTTTAGTTGATTCAAAAGAGATTGAAAACAACTTTGAATCGTTTGAAATCTTATGCAAACGTAAGAAAAAGAGACCTTGAGTTCAAGGTTGATGATTCTGTGTATTTAAAAGTTTCACCCATGAAAGGGGTGAAGAGATTTGGCAAGAAGGGGAAACTTAGTCCCCGTTATGTTTGTCCCTTCCAGATTTTGAGTCATGTTGGAAAGGTAGCGTATGAGCTTGAGCTACCTGCAGACTTATCCTCAGTTCACCCAGTGTTTCATGTGTCCTTGTTGAAAAAATGCATGGATGATTCAGCTGTTATAGTTCCTCTAGAAAGTACAGATATTCAGAATAGCCTTTCTTATGAAGAAGTCCTAGTAGAGATTCTTGATCATCAAATCCATAGACTAAGGAACAAAGAAGTTCCCTTGGTCAACATTCTATAGCGAAATCAGTCCGTTGAGGGTGCTACTTACGAAGCAGAAGTAGACATGGGTAACAAGTAACTGTAACGCCCCGAGTTTGTACCCCGGACGCTCCATGGTGCTCATAATCTTGAAAGACCACAAGCTAACCCATGACTGAAACCTACTGCAATAGATAAATAATAATACTATAAAATGCAGAAATTAGGCAAAAAATATGCCATAAGGTTCAATACTGTACTAAACTGAATACGGTATAATAATACAAAAACTGATACAGACAATACTCTAGTCTGGAAAGCCTCTAAACTGTCTAAAATAGAAAGTTGATGGGATAAGTCCCCAACTAACTCTAGCTACCGAAATAAAACTGAAATACTGAAATAATAATGTCCTCAAACTATGAGGACTCACTACTAACTCTGGCTGTTGAAAATCTGAACTGCTAAGGGTGCTCGGGAGCCCATGCGTCTAAACCTATGATATAAGACACCGTAGCGCAAGAGAAAAATATGCGTTAGTACTTTGAATGTACTGGTATACTAAGTGAGGTGGCTAAAATGCATGGGTTCATATGCATGAACAATACTGACAGAATGACATGAGTATAATTGGATGAGAGTACATGCATGAATACATAAATTTTAATTGAAACCATGATAACGCTGAATACTGATTAACTGATATCTAAGTATACTGATACTCAATTACTAATAACAGAATGAATTTTTCTGACAGTATTGATTCTTTGGAACTATACTGAGTTCCATACTGAACTGAGTGACTGTGTCTAACAGTCTTGAATCTATAGAACTGAACTGAGTTCTGTATTGAGACTGAATCTGAAATTGAGATTGTGGGAGGTAATCATCTAACCAACATGCCCCTTTCTAAATAAATTGGGGTCCAACCTGTAATCCCAGTTGAAAGGGTGTCAGTATCGTGCCACAGTAAAGACAAGTTGTGAGTTAACCCTCTCTAACAAGAAGCTCTTTCATCAATCCTTGCTAGCAGGAAAAATTGAATGAGATGTATCAACCCTCATAATATCTGGCAGGAATATATCTCAACCTATGCTATCTACGTAGTTCTGTAATGCAGGGATTACTTCTAAGGGTCAAACCCTCTACTGGCATCCCTGGGTTAACTCGGTGCTGTATCCTACTCCCACCTGAATAGACACTGAACTGATTCCCAGTTCATACTAGGCTTGACTGAATGTTACTAATTATACTGTCTAACTGAACTGAACTGAGTTCGCTGAGTTCCATTGACTGACAAAATACTACTAAATTCTATTAACTGACTGGATTTACTGAGGTCTGAACTGAATACTGAACTGGACTAGACTGATACTAAGTTTTTTCTGAGTTTTGTAACTGACTGAGAGTACTACTGATCATGAAATGACTGAGATTATTCTGTAACTGACACTGGCTCTAGGTAAACAACTAAATTGTCGGGTATTAAATACCCCCAGGACTCGATAACATGAAAAGTAAAGCATCACATGTTCTTGCATAGCATAAAAGTGCACACTTGTTCATAATGTATCTATAGAGACATTTTATCAAATACTTGCATGGTATAACTTGCACATAATCTAGAATGACATGATTTTTTCCCCTTATTAGTTAACATTAACAATTCATCAAGCATTTGGTGAGCATAATCTATGCACATAATAAGTGAGCATTATCATTCACTTCTAATTTCACAATTTCAAGGGGTTTAATATGGATTCATATGAATCTACACACATAATAATCAATTCCACATTAAACGTATAATAAATCATGAAATAGAAATCTAATTCAAATAATAATCATGAATACACTTTAATTCCAATGATGAAAATCATAAATTCTAACTACTTGAAGTTTAAAAGAGTTTCTTAGACTCCGAGGGTGGAAGGAACCCTTGGATGAACACCTCACATGGTTGGAGAATTCTTGAAGAATAATGGTGGAAACCTTGAGTCTTGGATCTTGAATGTGATAAACTAGGGTTTGTTCTTGATAAACTCTCGAGAGAATGTGTATATTTTTCCTCTTTGACAACTTAATGATATGTTTTAGGGGCTGATATAAGGTGAGAAAACACCCATTTACCCTTCTGGATATGGGTTTAAAAAAGAGAAAGTTGAACTATCAATGCGCAGGCCAACGCGCTGCATCATTGGTATCGATGCGATGACCAACGCATCGCATCGAATCCGTATCGGTTCACCAGAAATTACCACTGGGAGCCAAGAAAAATATTGATCGACATGATGGCCGCCGCGCCGCACCGAGATTGCATCGATACACTATTTTTTATTTCCAAATGTAGTTCAAACGAGGTTCGATAAATATGAAACTCATCTAGAAACAGCTACTGACATTTCTGATCATGAATCAACCTAAAGATTGACATTTTAAGGTCATAGAGGTCATGAAATAGAGTTTCCAACTTATGAAGGCCAAAATAATACTAAGTCTAAATACTTAACTAGAATTTTCTAAGTCTGGGACCCCTTAACAAGCTTAAAAGACTGAGTTGAGCTTAGAATTTTGTGGGGTCTTACAATATCTGCCCCTTGGGAACATTCATCCTCAAATGAGACTGACTAAGTTGAGAATAATAATAGACTGGATTTAGACACTAGACATGCACAACTAAAGCATGATATTATGACTGAAATTACTGATATACTGAATTATCACACTAATAATGCATATCTGATGCATGAGTACATAGTCGAACATGGTTCATGAATGCATGACTATGATTACTGATAAGCTGAGTTTATATACTGGATATGCATTTCTGATGCATGAATACATGACTGAACTGATTAGTGGATACATGACTGAGTATGCAATGTTAACTGATACCAAGTTGGTAGCTATATTTGAACATAAAATTGAATAGAGTTAGGGGAACTATTACCTTGAGATGAGTCTGATTTTAAGGAGAATAGGTAAGGATACTTGGCTTGCATATCTACTTCTGCTTCCCAAGTAGCTCCCTCAACGGGTTGATTCCGCTAAAGAACTTTAACTAGAGGGACTTCTTTGCTCCTTAGTCTGTGAATATGATAATTAAGGATTTTGACTGGAATCTCTTCATAAGAGAGGTTGTTCTGAATATCTATGCCCTTTATAGGGACTACGACTGCTAGGTCACCTATGCATTTCTTAAGCAAGGAGACATGGAATACTAGATGTGCTGAAGCTAAGTCTGAAGGCAACTTAAGCTCGTAAGCTACCTTTCTGAAACGACTGAGAATTCTATAAATACCACATAATAGAGATTGAGTTTCCCCTTCTTGTCAAATCTTTTCACTCCTTTCATAGGAGAGATTTTTAAATACATAAAACCACCAATCTCGAACTCGAGATCCATTTTGCATACATTTGTGAACGATTTCTGTTGGCTCTGAGCTATCTTAAGCCTTTCCCTGATCAACTAAACTTTCTCTAAGGTATCAAATGCCAATTTAGGCCCTACCACTGCGGCCTCACCCACTTCAAACCAACCAATATGAGATCTACACCTTCTCTTATAAAGCACCTCAAACAAAGCCATCTAAATGCTGGAATGATAACTGTTGTTATATGCGAATTCAATTAAAGACAAGTGGTCATCCCAACTACCTTTAAAGTCAATCGCACACGCTCGCATCATATCTTCTAAAGTCTGAATGGTCCTTTCTGCTTGACCATCTGTCTGAGAATGAAAGGTTGTACTGAGGTAAACTCGAGTACCAATATCCTTTTGGAATGCCTTCCAAAAATAAGAGGCGAACTGGGTACTTCTATCTGAGATAATGGACAATGGAACACCATGCAATCTGAACAACACCCTGATATAGAGTTTGACATAATCCTCGGCTGAGTAAGAGGTATGGACTGGTAGGAAATAAGTTAATTTGGTCATCCTGTCTACGATGACCCAAACTAAATCACGTTGGCGACGAGTACGAGGCAAACCCATCACAAAGTCCATGTTCACTTCTTCCCACTTCTAAGTGGGAATGCTGAACTCCTGTATGGACCCACTATGTTTCTAATGCTCAATCTTCATCTGCTAATGTGTTGATCACTCAGCTATAAACTCTGCAATATCTCTCTTCATCCCACGCTACCAATAGATCTCCCATAAATCACGATACATCTTAGTGGCCCCTGGATGAATAGAGTAGCGCGCACCATGCACTTCTGCAAGAATTCACTATCTCAAGTCATCTATATCTGGCACACATAGCCAACCCTGACAACGTAAAACACCATCTCTTCCTTGGGAGAAGACCTCTACTTTTTTATCTCTGACTAATTTCTTCAACTTGACTAGACCGGGATCCCTATCCTTCTTTTCTTTACCTCAGAAACCATGGATGATTCTGAACTACTCTGCACCCATACACTACCTTCTGATGAATCGACCAAGCAAACACCTAGCCGGGCAAGTTGATGAACTTCCTGAACTAACTTCTTTTTTCCATCCTCCATATGAGCAACACTACCCATAGACATCCTACTGAGAGCATCAGCCACTACATTGGCTTTCCCAAATGATATATGACACTCATGTCATAGTCTTTCAAAAACTCCAACCACATTCTCTGATGGAGGTTTAAACATTTCTAAGAGAACACATATTGTAGGCTCTAATCATTAGTGAACACATCAATGTACACCCCCTACAAATAGTGCCTCCAAATTTTTAAGGCAAACACTACTGCTGCTAACTCAAGATCATGAGTAGGATAGTTCTTTTCATGGGGCTTAAGCTGTCTAGAGGCATAGGCTATGACCTTACCTCTCTGCATCAAAGCACATACCAAACTGACTCTGAAAGCATCACAATATACAACAAACCCATCTGAACCATCTGGCAGGGTCAAAACTGGAGTTGTAGTGAGTTGAGTCTTCAATTCCTGAAAACTCTTCTCACAAGAATCTGACTACTGGAATTTGACTTTCTTCTAAGTCAGTTTGGACATAGGGGATGAAATAAATGAAAATCCCTAAAAAAAACATTGGTAATAGCCGGCCAAGACCAAGAAACTCCTTATATCTGATAAAGAGATGGGATTGGGCCAGTTTCTCACTACTTTAATATTTTGAGGATCAATTCTAATTCCATCACCGAAAATGATATGGCCGAGAAAAGCTATTGACCTTAGCCAAAATTCTCACTTACTGAATTTGGCGAATAGCTGATGGTTTCTGAGAGTCTATAATACTATTTTGAGATGGTCTGCATTATCATGCTCACTGTGGGAGTTGACAAGAATTTCATCTATAAAGACTATGATGAACATGTCCAAGTACTGCTTGAATACACGATTCATCAAGTCCATAAAAGTCGTTGGGGTATTGGTAAGACCAAATGACATGACTAAGAATTTGAAGTGACCATACCGAGTTCTAAAAGTTGTTTTTGAGATGTCATATTCTCTGACTCTGAGCTGATGATAGCCCGATCTGAGGTCTATCTTGGAAAAGTAACTGGCACCCTGAAGTTGGTCAAATAATTCATCGATTCTGGGAAGTGGATTATTGTTTTTTACCGTGACTTTATTTAGCTGACGGTAATCAATACACATTCTAAGAGAATCGTCTTTCTTACGCATGAAAAAAATTGGTGTGCCCCACGGGGACACACTGGGTCTGATAAATCCCTTATCTAGGAGATATTTTAACTGTTCTTTTAATTCTTTGAGTTCTGTTAGAACCATTCTATATGGCAGAATAGATATGGACTGAGTTTCTGGGAGAAGATCGATTTCGAAATTAATTTCCCTTTCGAGAGAAATTTTGGGAAGATCTTCAGGAAATACATCTAGGAATTCACATGCTACTGAAACTGATTCAGGAGTAGGGGTTTCTGAACTAGAGTCCTGGACTTGAACGAGATGGTAGACACATCCCTTAGATATCATTTTCCTTGCCCGAAGGTAAGAAACAAGATGGCCCTAAGTGCTGAAGTACTACCCCTCCACTCAAGGACAGGTTTATTTGGGAACTAAAACTGGACAATTATACTTCTACTGTAGTTTGAGGCATAGTAGGAATGAAGCCAATCCATGTCGAGAATGATATCAAAGTCGGTCATCTCTAATTCGACTAAGTCTGCTGAAGTGAATTTCTGAGATATCATAATCGGACACTTGGGTAGAGACTAAGAAAGGCTCTGCTAGAATTTTGGGATTGACTCCAAAATCAACTGCTATATATGGAGTAACAAAGGACATAGAAGCTCTCGAATCTAGAAAAGCATAAACATGCAAATGGAAAACTTGTAACGTACCAGTGACCATATCAGGAGAACTTTCCTAATCCTATCAGGACTGAAGAGGATAGAGTCTATTTGGGCACTGCCCACTGGTGGCACTAGATGCGGCACTCTACTGATTCGGGCAACTGAACTGAGCTGGGGGATGGTTATGTTGACTCTTAGAACCCACCTGAGGACACTGTCTGACCCTGTGTCCTATCTTACCACATCCAAAACATACATCACTGCCCGCTCTGCATATACCCTGGTGGTTTCTGCTATATTTCTGACAAAGAGGATTGGTTCAAACATTGTTGGCACTACCCTAGGGTTTAGGGCCTAATGCCCTATCTTTGTTGCCATCTTTGAATTTTTGCATAGGAGAACTGACTGAGGATGGAGCTGGAACTGGGGATTTTGTATGGAACTGAGAACGATTCCCACCCTTTGACTTAGGCTGAGCAAAGTTAAAACTACTTGTTCTTGCTCTCTTATTCTCCCTCTCTTTCTCTTTATTCTTAGCCTCCTCTATCTGCTAAGAATGGACTATGAGTCTGGATATGCCCATCTTCTTAATAAACATTGCGGTCCTACACTCTTTGACCACATTGTTAGATACCTTAGACACAAACTTACTCATCTTCGCTCTAATATCTGCTACTACATATGGGGCATATCTGGCTAACTGAGTAAACTTGAGAGAATACTCTTGACATATTATATTTCCTTGCTTCAGGTTTATAAACTCTAAAACCTTTGCTTCCCTCAACTCTAGCGGGAAGAACCTATCCAGAAATGCAATTGCAAACTCCTCTCATTCTATAGGCCCTGCATCTGTGGCCCTTTCTGCTTTTCACTATTTAAATCATGAGTGAGCCACATCCTGCAACTGATATGCGACCAACTCAGTATTCTTAACAGCAGTCACTCCCATAATATTAGTAACTTTCTGCACTTGATCAAGAAATTCCTAAGGGTCCTCATCTAACTTAGACCCTGTAAAATATGGAGGGTTCATTTGGGTGAAGTACCGAATCCTGGCAGCAGCAGTATTGGCCACTTGGTTAGCCAAAACAATAGTTAGACGTTCATTCTAGGCTACCACAGAATGAGCTAGGGTGGTGAAAGTTGCTCTGAACTTAGCGTGGAAGACATGTTCATCTAAAGGATCTGGCTGGATGGACTGGGGTTCTGGATGGTCTCCCGTTCTTCTTCTCTTAGTCCTTTTTGGAGGCATATCCTGTAAATGAAAGAGAAATTTAGATTATACAGTGAGTTTAACTGAATCTCTTGCTCACTCGCACGATATGAGTACTGAAAGAAGGGAAATTTTTCCTAAAACACCTCGTAGCCTACACACCCATGCACAAGACTCTACTAGATGCGGCTTTCAAACTTCCTTGGACTCTTTGAACCTTAGATTATGTTACCAAATTTGTAATGCCCCGAGTCTGGACCCTGGACGCTACACGGTGCTCATAATCTCGAAGGACCACAAGCTAACCCATGACTGGTACCTACTGGAATAGCTGAATAATAATACTCTAAAATGCAGAAATTAGGCAGAAAATATGCCATAAGGTTCAATATTGTACTAAACTGAATACAGTATAACAATACCAAAATTGATACATCTGTCTGAAAATACTCTAGTATGGAAAGCCTCTAAACTATCTGATATAGGGAGTTGATGAGACAAGTCCCCAACTAACACTGGCTACTGAAATAAAACTAAAATACTAAAATAATAATCATGTCCTAGAACTATGAGGACTCACCACTAACTCTGACTACTAAAAATTTGAACTGCTAAGGGTGCTCAGGAGCCTGTGATGTAAACCTATGATATAAAAAATCAAAGCACAAGAGAAAAGTATGCGTCAGTACTTTGAATGTACGGGTATGCTAAGTAAGGTAGGCTGAAATGCATAGATTCATATGCATGAACAATACTGATTGAATGACATGAGTATAACAAGATGAGAGTATATGCATGAATACGTAAATTATAACTGAGATCGTGATAACACTGAATGTTGATTAACTAATATCTGAGTATACTAATACTGAATTACTGATATCTAAATGACTGTATCTGACAGTCTTGAGTATACTAATACTGAATTACTGATAACTATATGACTATATCTGACAGTCTTAATTCTGTGGAACTATACTGAATTTCGTACTGAACTAAGTGACTATGTCTAACAATCTTGAATCTGTAAAACTAAATTGAGTTCTTGTAACGCCCCATATTTTGGGCTACAAAATAGAACATGATTTCGATGCGTTGATAACCCCAAAGCCATAAAATCCAAGGCCAATACGTCATGTTAATTAATTGTGTAGCATATGAATCCATTCAAGCTTGAATTTAGACCATAGAGGTCCTTCAACGCATGGACGAGCTGAAACTATTTTAATCGACTAAGTTTTTATGGACGTTGTAAAGTGTGTCAACTTCCATCGACAGTAAATCTCTGTATATGTCGAATTAGGAAGCCTACT
Organism: Capsicum baccatum var. pendulum; assembly: GCA_030864225.1. Classification (NCBI taxonomy): domain Eukaryota; kingdom Viridiplantae; phylum Streptophyta; class Magnoliopsida; order Solanales; family Solanaceae; genus Capsicum; species Capsicum baccatum. The sequence goes on from CM061555.1 coordinate 237,642,048, forward strand.
ATGTGCCAAATTATAGGTGTTCGAGTTAGCTTTCCAACGATACCAATTTGGCTAAAATCCGACACCCGAGCAAGAAGTTTTGGCCTTTCAAAGTGATATGCATCGCCTAACTAATTGCCCATGGCCACTGGAAAGCATAGGCAATAGACTAGGCGGTGCCTATGTAAACATAGGCGATATCCTAGGTGGCGCCTATGTGAACATAGGCAATGGGACGGGCGGCGCCTATGTAAAGAATTCTAGTGACTTAAAACTCCAAGATTCAGTTCCAAGGACCCCAAAATACACCTTCATTCATCAAAGGTGCTCAAAGATTCTCCTTAGGGTTTCAAAATAAAAACCCAAATAGTTCAAGATTCAACCGTAGGTTTTCAAAGATAATTACATATTTGGAATCACCAATCCGCAAGCTTCAAGAAACATCTATTATCCTTGGAAATAGAGCTACGTGGGGTTATCCTAAAATCTCATGGGTGTAGTTTTTATGAACATGATGCTTTTAAATGGGTGTTTTCAATCAAATGCTAATAACTTGCTTTTAATATGATTTTTAAGTCATCTTTCTTTATGTCATGGGAATTGTTTGCCTATACACTTCAATTGTTGAAACCATGCATATGTGATTTGAGATTTTCCATGGAAGTTTGATAAATATGAATGATAAATTACTTTCAAATTCCCATGATAATGTCTTGATACCCCATATCATATTGTGATCAATAAAGAGAGCATGAATTTGAAATAAATATTGTTCACTACTTGTAAATGATGAAGCACCCTGGTTTTTACATGGTTATGCATATGTGGAAGTGATATTGAGAACTTGCAACTCGGGTATGACGATACCCTACAGAATATGATATATGATTGAATCAGATGAAATTTGAATGCATTGATTTTACATGAGAAAGGTAGATGCCCAAAGAAGGCGTTTGAGAGTAAGGGCTCATCGCTGGAAAACGTATTTGCCGACACGGAGATTTGGTACCAGGCTAAGTGATCTTCTGTACTTGACTTTATGTCATTCTAAAATTGGGACTATAGGTAGGATTCCGGGCTAAGTGATCTTTGGCACTACCATTGGGTCGAGACACCATGCTATGTGATCTTGTGTGTCTCTCCCGCACTTATACTCTAATCTCGGTGGCAACCGAGGTTAGACAGTTGGTGTAAATTATGTAGGGTATTCCACCTAGCTCAGTTGCATTTCATTGTTGTTGAGAAACTATTGCATTACACCCATGTGTTTTCAAATGATTTGATACGAAATTGCTTTATAATGGCTCTCAATTATATTTTGTAAAAATATCATTTTTTGTTTTGATATATCTGTGTGCTAGTACTTTTGTGCTGACCCCCTCTCTTCTCCAACCTCTCAGGTTCAGAGGCCCATTCTAGGGGTCAAGAGAATCAGTAGATCATTCGGACAGAGTTGCAGAGACAAGTGGTGAGCCTTCTATGTTTCGGAAGGTCTTATGTCCTGCAGTCCTTTTATCTTACATTCAGTTTTGGGGTCTACTGGGGGCCTTGTCCCAGTTTTATATACGGTTACTTGACTCAGTCATTTGTTAGAGATTTTTACAGACAGTTGTTTAGAGATTGATTGATGTTGGGGGAAACTTATCTCCCCGTTATTGTTTCTTTTCATATTTATGACCATGTTTCTGAATTATTGTGTTTCTTCCGCATTACTTTGATCACATGAATTAGGTGCATTATTACCAGATAGATAGGGGTGTTTTGGGCCTCCATGGTTCAAAATACTCGTCACGGCCAGGCCCTGGTTCGGGTCGTGACAAACTTGGTATCAAAGCACGGTTCATGGTCCCAGGATATCTGCGAAATCGTATCGGGTAGAGTCCTGTTTATGTGTGTGTAGAGCGCCACACTTATAAGTAGGGGGCTACTAGGCATTTAGGAAATATTTCCCTTTTTGTGATTTAGTTCGTGCTTCAGAGTCTGAACTGTCCCCTAATCAATGATCACTTGTGTTTCAGAAACACAGTTATGCCTCCACGTCGTATCATCGATCAGAATGCTCAGGCAGATGAGGTCCTCCCACCCATGGGATGCAGACCCATAACAGGGCTCACACTCTAGAATTTTTCCCTACTCTAGGAGTCCCTCCAGTCCCGACCAGTCCACCTCGGGCTCCGTAGACTAATGCCAACCGTCCCCCAACTGCTCAGGGCGATATTTCAAATGCAAAATTCAAACGATTCATTCATATGCTGACACAATTGGTAGCTAACCAGGATCAACAATCAGAAGATGTTGGGTCTGCATCTGTTACGTGTGAGGCTACTAGAGTTGGACATTTCATGAAGATGAACCCACCTAAGTTCACTGGCACCAAGGTGGAGGAAGATCCACAGGTGTTTGTGGATGAGATGGAAAAGATCTGTAAGGTGATGCATGTGGATGAGGTTAAAGGGGTGGATCTAGCAACCTATCAGCTCAAGGAAGTTACGAATCAATGGTATGCCGACTGGGAAGAAACAAAAGGTGAAAGTGCTGAGCCCACAGTTTGGGGCAAATTTGTGGAAGCTTTCCTTGATCGATTCTTTCCTCTGGAGTTGAGGGAGACCAAAGCAGAAGAGTTTATAAATCTAAAGCAGGGCAGTATGAGTGTCCAGGAGTACACTTTGAATTTTAATAAGCGAGCCCGCTATGCACCAGAGTTTACAAGTAATATGAGAGCCCAGATGAGGAAATTCTCATTTGGCCTTGCTGATAACCTGGTACTTGAGTGCCAGGGGGCTATGTTGAATAAGGAGTTAGACTTTGCTCGACTGATCGTTCATATGCAGCAGGTGGAAGAGAAGAAAAAAAATATTGTTGAATCTAGAGATAAAGGCAGACAGGCTAAGAGAGCTAGATCTGCGAACCAGCACCAGAGTCAGCTGTAGAGTGGTAATTGGGGTAATAAGTGGTCGAAGAAGAAGAATTTTTGGAATAATGCACAGTCAGCAGCCAGCGCCCCAGCACCCAGACCACCGGCAGACAGACAAATTCTGAGTCTTTAGACTTCTCATAGATCCAAAGCTCTAGGTACACAGTCTTAGGGCAGTGTGTCCCAGCAGCATCGTACTTATCCGCGGTGTGAGGTTTATGGAAGGAATCATCTAGGGAAGTGTTGGTTTGAGGGGAGAAACTGCTATGCTTGTGGCAAAGTGGGTCACCTTCAGAGAGATTATCCTTCTGCTGGAGGAAATATGGGAAGGGGATAAGTCCCAAGCCACCTCCACAGCTCCTTTTCCTAAGAATGCCCCTTCAGCGGCCGGAAGCGGTCGCAACCGGTTATATTCTTTGACTAACCGCCAGGAGGCGGAAGCTTCACCAGATGTTGTCACCGGTATTTTATGAATCTTTTCTCATGATGTTTATGTATTTCATGATCCCAAGTCTACTTTATCTTATGTGACCCCTTATGTGGCTGTTGGTTTGGGGTTCGAGCCCAAAGTTATTGTAGAACCCTTCTCTGTTTCTACTCCTATAGGTGATTATGTTGTTGCTAGAAGGGTGTATAGAAATTGTGTTGTGTCTATTCATAGTAGGGAAACTGTGGCAGACCTTATAGAACTAGATATGATAGATTTTGATGCTATCCTTGGGATGGACTGGCTCCATTTGTGTTATGCCACCCTTGATTGCAGAACCCGAAAGGTCACTTTTTCTTTCCCGGATGAGACACCAATTGTATGGGCAGGGATTTCTATGAAACCTAGAGGTCACTTTATCTCTTATCTTAGAGACTGAAAGCTTATCTCCAAAGGTTGTATGTATCATCTAATTCGAGTAAAAGATTCAAAAGTTGAAAACCTTCCTCTGCAGTCAGTCCCTATAATAAATGAATTCCCAGAAGTCTTTCCCGAAGATCTCCCAGGGATACCCCCTGATAGGGAGATAGATTTTGGCATTGATGTGTTGCCAGACACTCGTCCTATTTCTATTCCGCCATATAGAATGGCTCTTGTGGAACTAAAAGAGTTAAAAGAACAGATTGCAGACCTCTTAGACAAAGGTTTTATTCGTCCTAGTGTTTCTCTATGGGGTGCACCCGTGCTCTTCGTGCGAAAGAAGGATAGGTCCCTTCGGATGTGCATAGACTACCGTTAGTTGAATAAGGTCATGATCAAAAATAAATATCCTCTTCCTAGGATTGACGACCTTTTTTACCAGCTTCAGGGTGCCAAGTTTTTTTCAAAAATAGACCTTCATTCGGGTTATCATCAGTTGAAAGTTAGGGAGTCAAACATACCCAAGACAGCCTTTCGAACCCAATATAGTCACTACAAATTTCTAGTCATGTCCTTCGGGTTGCCTAACGCCCCTACAGCCTTCATGGATCTTATGAATAGAGTGTTCTACCAGTTTCTTGACTTGTTTGTCATTGTATTTATTGATGATATTCTGATCTATTCTAAGAGTAAAGAGGATCACGCCAATCACCTTCGAATTATCCTTCAGACCCTTAAGGATCATCAGTTGTATGCCAAATTTTCTAAGTGTGAATTCTGGTTAGACGTTATTGCCTTCCTGGGGCATATTGTGTCCAGTGAGGTGATAAGAGTGGATCATCAGAAAGTTGAAGCAGTGATAAAATGGCCCAGACCCACGACTCTAATCGATATTCGGACCTTCTTGGGTTTGGCGGGGTATTACAGAAGGTTCGTAGAGAGTTTCTTCCATAGCTGCTCGATTTACTAAACTAACTAAGAAAAAGATGAAGTTAGTATGGTCTGACTTGTGTGAAAACAGTTTTGAGAAGTTGAAGGACAGTCTGACTACTACTCCTGTTTTGACCCTTCCCGAGGGTGTAGATGATTGATGCATCCCGTGTGGGACTTGGTTGTGTATTGATGCAGCGTGGTAAGGTAATAGTTTATGCATCTAGGCAGTTAAAGGTGCATGAGCGCAATTACCCCACTCATAAAGTTAGCAGTCGTGGTGTATGCACTTAGAATCTGGAGGCACTATCTTTATGGAGTGCATGTTGATATTTATACTGACTATAAGAGTTTGCAGTATGTTTTTTAACAGAAAGAATTAAACCTTAGGCAGAGGCGTTGGATGGAGCTTTTGAAAGACTATGATATGAGTCTGCATTACCATCCAGGCAAGGCAAATGTTATAGCCGACGCCCTCAGCAAGTTGTCTATGGGCAGCCTTGCTCATGTAGAAGAAGGAAAGAAAGAGATGGTAAAGGATATTCACCGTCTTAAAAATCTGGGAGTGCGACTCTTAGATTCCAAAGATGGAGGGGTGATTGTTCATGAGTTATCTAAGTCATCCCTTTGTGCTGAAGTTAAGGAGAAGCAGGTTCAAGACCCCATCTTGATGCAAATCAAGAAAGATGTGGGTCAACAAAAGGTTATGTCATTTAAAATTGGTGGTGATGGTATTCTGAGATTTTAGGGTAGGTTGTGCATTTCGAATATTGATGGGCTACGGGAAAGAATCCTTAATGAGGCACACACTTTGAGGTGTGTTATTCGCCCATGCTCTACTAAGATGTACCATTATCTGAAAACCTTGTATTGGTAGAATAACATGAAACGTGATGTAGCTGATTTTGTGTCCAAGTGTTTGAACTGTCAACAAGTGAAGGTAGAACACATGAGGCCAGGTGGTACTTCCCAAGAGATAGCCCTGCCTTTATGGAAGTGGGAGATGATAAACATGGACTTCATTATAGGACTTCCGAGATCCCAAAACTAGTATGATTCTATATGGGTGATTGTAGATCGGTCGACAAAGTCAGCCCACTTTTTGCCTGTGAGGACCAATTATTCGGGAGAGGTTTATGCTAAGATTTACATTGAGGATATAGTTTGATTGCATGGGGCACCAGTGTCCATTATATCCGATAGAGGTATGCAGTTTTCATCTCAATTCTCGAGATCTTTTCAGAAGGGTTTATGTACACAAGTGAATTTGAGCACAGCTATCCACCCTCAGATGGATGGGCAAGCTGATGATACCATTCAGACCCTCAAAGATATGTTGAGGGAATGCGTCATTGATTTCAAAGGTAGTTGGGTAGATCACCTACCACTGGTTGAATTCACTTACAATAATAGCTACCATGCCAGTATCAAGATAGCTCCTTTTGAGGCTTTGTATAGGAGGAGATGTAGGTCTCTGATAGGATGGTATGAAGTAGGTGAGACTCAGTTATATGGGCCTGATCTTGTTCATCAGGCGATGGAGAAAGTAAAGATCATTAGAGAAAGACTCAAGACTGGTCAGAGTCATCCGAAGTCCTATGTTGATGTTCGGAGAAGAAAACTAGAGTTTGAAGTTGGTGATTGAGTGTTTCTCCAGGTTTCTCCTATGAAAGGAGTTATGCAGTTTGGAAAAAGGGGTAAATTGAGCCCTCTCTATGTAGGGCCATATCAGATTCTGAAAAAGATTGGTACAGTTACATATGAGCTAGAATTGCCTACAAGTTTGGGTTCCGTTCATCCGGTATTCCATGTATCCATGTTGAAGAAATGCATTGGAGATCATTTTATGGTATTGCCAGTAGAGGGTATCAAGGTGACAGACTCCTTGTCTTACGAAGAAGAGCCTATTGAAATTTTAGATCGCCAAGTTTGAAAGCTAAAGAGCAAAGACATAGCCTCAGTAAAGGTACTGTGGAGGAATCAGAAAGTCGAAGAAGCCACTTGGGAGTCAGAAGATGACAAGAGAATTAGATATCCCAATTTGTTTGCTTCGATGGAGGATGAGACAGAAGGTACTATTCCTATATTATCTTTCCTAGTCCTTTATTATGCTTAAAATCGTGTCTGTCTGTGTCCCGAATCATCATTCGGGGACGAATAATCCTAAGGGGGGGACAATGTAATGCCCCACATTTTGGGCTACAATATAGACCATGATTTTGATGCATTGATAACCCTGAAGCCATAAAATCCTAGCCCAATACGGCATTTTAATTATTTGTGTAGCATATGAATCCATTCAAGCTTGAAATTAGACAATAGATGTCCTTCAACGCATGGACGAGTTGAAACTATTTTGATCGACTAAGTTTTTGTGGATGTTGTAAAGTGTGTCAGATTCCATCGATAATAACTCTCTATATATGTCGAATTAGGAAGCCTACTATGTGTCAAATGATAGGTATTCGAGTTAGCTTTCCAACGATACCAATTTGGCTAAAATCCGACACCCGAGCAAGAATTTATGACCTTTCAAAGTGATATGCGTTGCCTAACCAATCGCCCATGGCCACTGGAAACCATAGGCAATAGCCTAGGCGGCGCCTATGTAAACATAGGCGATAGCCTAGGCGGAGCCTATGTAAACATAGGCGATAGCCTAAGCGGCGCCTATGTGAACATAGGCAATGGGATGGGCGGCGCCTATGTAAAGAATTCTAGTTACTTAAACACTCCGTTTTGGGGACAAAGTGGTCCTTTTCCACCCTTACTTAGCCCTAAAACACAAAATTCAGTTCCAAGGACCCAAAATACACCTTCATTCATCAAAGGTGCTCAAAGATTCTCCTTAGGGTTTCAAAATAAAAACCCAAATAGTTCAAGATTCGACCGTAGGTTTTCAGAGATAATTACATATTTGGAATCACCAATCCGCAAGCTTCAAGAAACATCTATTAGCCTTGGAAATAGAGCTACGTGGGGTTATCCTAAAATCTCATAGGTGTAGTTTTTATGAACATGCATGCTTTTAAATGGGGGTTTTCAATCAAATGCTAATAACTTGCTTTCAATATGATTTCTAAGTCATCTTTCTTTATGTCATGGGAATTGTTTGCCTATATACTTCAATGGTTGAAACCATGCATATGTGATTTGAGATTTTCCATGGAAGTTTGATAAATATGAAAGATAAATTGCTTTCAAATTCCCATGATAATGTCTTGATACCCCATATCATATTGTGATCAACAAAATAGAGCATGAATTTGAAATAAATATTGTTTACCACTTGTAAATGATGAAGCACCTTGGTTTTTACATAGTTATGCATATGTCGAAGTGATATTGAGGACTTCCAAGTCGGGTATGACGATACCCTATAGAATATGATATGAGATTGAATCAAATAAAATTTGAATGCATTGATTTTACATGAGAAATATGGATGCCCGAAGAAGGCGTTTGAGAGTAAGGGCTCATCACTGGAAAACATGTTTGCCGACACGGAGATTTGGTACCAGGATAAGTGATCTTGTGTACTTGACTTTATGTCATTCCCAAATTAGGACTATAGGTAGGAGCTCGGGCTAAGTGATCTTGGGCACTACCATTGGGTCGAGATACCATGCTATGTGATCTTGTGTGTCTCTCCCTCACTTATACTCTAATCTTGGTGGCAACCGAGGTTAGACAGTTGGTGTAAATTATGTAAGGTATTCCACCTAGATCAGTTGCATTTCATTTTTGTTGAAAAACTATTGCATTACACCCATGTTTTCAAATGATTTGATACGAAATTGCTTTATAATGGCTCTCAACTATATTTTGTAAAATATTATGTTTTGTTTTGATATCTCTACGTGCCAGTACTTTTGTGCTAACCCCCTCCCCTCTCCAACCTCTCAGGTTCAGAGGCTCAGTCTAGGGGTCAAGAGAATCAGTAGATCATTCGGACAGAGTTGTAGAGACAAGTGGTGAGCCTTCTATGTTTCGGAAGGTCTTATGTCCTGCAATCCTTTTATCTTACATTCAGTTTTGGGATCTACTGGAGGCCTTGTCCCAGTTTTATATACGGTTACTTGACTCAGTCATTTGTTAGAGATTTTTGCAGACAGTTGTTTAGAGGTTGATTGATGTTGGGGGAAACTTATCTCCCCGTTATTGTTTCTTTTCATATTTATGACCATGTTTCTGAATTATTGTGTTTCTTCCGCATTACTTTGATCATATGAATTAGGTGCATGATTACCAGACAGATAGGGGTGTTTCGGGCCTCCATGGTTCGAAATGATCATCATGGCCAGGCCCTAGTTTGGGTCTTGACAGTTTTGTACTGAGACTGAATCTGAAATGGAGATTGTGGGAGGTAATCATCTAACTAATATGCCCTTTCTAAATAGATTGGGGTCCAACCTGTAACCCCAATTGGAAGGGAGTCAGTACTGTGCCACGGGTAAAAGCAAGTTGTGAGTTAACCCTCTCTAATAGGAAGCTCTTTCACCAACCCTTTGTAACACCCCGTACATAACTACGTGCATTAGCCATGGTTATATGTGTTGGAGTAAATGTATTGATCATAAGTTAGGTATATATGAGTTTAAGTATGAGTATTGATTATTTTGAGATGGTTTCAAGTATATAGTTTGATTATATGTGTATAGGAATCGACTTTATTTATACCGGAATTTGCTCCTCGAAGTTCCTATACGAAGTTTATCGAGTTAGCTTTCCAACGATATAAAGATTTCTGAAAACAGATGAGTATCGGATATAAGCGAGCATGTTCGAAACTTGAAAACGGTGGACGCAATGAACAGTAAATGTGCAGAAATTTTCTGCACACAAAAGTACTGCAGCCAAATAGATTTTTTGGGTCAACTTTAAACGATCATAACTCCTTGTACAAAATGAACTGTGTGAGCTGATATATATCGATGAGAATCCCCGAGAGTCTTCTTTCTAATGCAATTGGTTTCACCCAAATCCATTATCGGATCAAAGAGTTATGGTCGATTTACTTTAGCCTATCAAAACAGTCCACCATGGACAGATTCGGATTTACTTAAATTTTAAGGGCAATATGGTCATTTTCCATCACCTCATGGACGAAAATTGGTCATTATATACATATACTTAGCCTCATATCCATCATTTATCATCCAAATTATTGAAGAATAAGAAACCCTAGCCTAAGTTCAACTCCAATTATCTTGTGATTCAACCGTAGAAAATCCAAATTGATTCCGTAGTTGTGTTCACCGTCTCGAGGGCTTCGAGAAGCACCCCTTATTTGTGCCAACAGGACTTCGAAATCAAAAGGGTCATTTTATGGTAAGGATGTAAATTATGTTGGTGTTATTTATATGGATATGTATATATATATGCATGTGAGCATAAGAAGTATGTTATTTGATTGTTGTTGAAAGATGATTGGGAAATAATGTTGGATTATTCTTGTGCATGGTTGGATTATGTTGAATTGTGAAGGAATTTGGTGTGATGATATGGTATTGAAATGATGATTATATATATATATATACACATAAACCTATTGTTCAAGTTGGTTTTTGGAATGCTTTACAAATATTGGTTGTATGGAATTATGGAAGAGAATTATGGTGTTGGGTGGCTAATACTAGATGCCAAACATTTCATTGTAGATAAGTGATTTGTAAAGGCGGGAAGTTGTGTTGAATTGGTATCCGAATCTACAACGAGGTATGTAAAGCATACTCTAACGATGTTCTTTGGCATGAAAACACCAATGTTCCGTCAAGTAAGATTCCGAGATTGTCCAAAAACATGTATTGTTCTACATTACCAACGAAGTTGCTTCCATTCTATAAAGTGTCAAAATGTTTCATTGATATACCAAAAGGCTCTTATTTCATTGTTGTGATATTGACGATTCTGAAACACATTGTTGATGTACCAATGAGTCTTTATTACATCGTTATTGTATAGAAGGTTTATTACTTGGTTCCTATTGATGTATCATTGTTCCAAAAGTACTATATTGGCATAAACACTAATGTAATAATCTCAAAAGCTTTTGAACTAAGTTATTGGAAAGATCTCTTATGTGTGTTACTTGATATACGTGTGGGTGGTAGCTCAGGGGCTTAAGCCTAGCATGGTTCGATCCCGATACTTGATATGATTACAGTTGATATGTACTGGGGGCAGCCTAATGGTCACAGTAAGGTACAGTATTGATTATTGTTAGGTGGTTGGAGGTTCGGGAGGAGGAGGTAATGGCGAATGATAATTGTAAAGAATGAAATGAACGAATGTATATCGTTCCACAAATGTGTTTGAATTCAAGAACCCAATTCAGATTAATGATAATGTACATGATCCTAAAAGTGTTTATGAAGTGTGGTTCACTTATATTATGATTTATTCACTTGCGTCTGATTTTCTTGATCCCCCATATCACATATGATTATTTACAGCTTTACATACTCAGTACATATTTCGTACTGACGTCCCTCACGGGGGGACCTGCATTTCATGTTGCAGGCACAGGTGCTTCAGCTCATTCACAGCATAGATAGGAACCAGGTTATACAGCTATTGTTGGTGAGCTCCAGTTTGCTTCTGAGCTTTCCGAGTTGGTTCCTTATGTTTTGTTATTGTACAGGAGTCATGTGTGGGCGGGGGTTTGTCCCGACCCTAGTTATGTCATGTATATCCTAGACACTTTGTAGACATAAGGAAGGGTAAAGTCATGGAAGTTTATATAGTGATGTTATATTTGTATATATGGTGGCCTCGACGGCCAAGTATTATATATATATATATATTTGTGCGTGTTGTGCTGATACAGGTAATTAGACCCTTCTATATGCAACGAAGTGTTGTCCAAATTTTTGGTGACATGTAAGTGAAAGTACAGGTATTTGAACGGGTTCTCCCGGGCCTTCTCGGCTTCGGGTGCCAGTCCGGCCCGATGGAATTTTGGGGCGTGACAACCTTGCTGGAAGGACAAATCGAATGAGATGTATCAACCCTCATAATATCTGGCAGGAAGAAATCTCAACCTAGGCTGGCTACATAGTTCTGTAACGCAGGGATTTTTACTTAGGGTCAAACCCTCTGCTAGCAAGAATGCCCCCATCCCTATGTTAACTCGGTGTTGAATCCTACTCCCATCTAAATAGACACTGAACTGATTCCTAGTTCATACTAGGCTTGACTGAACTGTTACTGATTATACTATCAACTGAACTGAATTGATTTCGTTGAGTTCCGTTGACTGAAAGAATAATACTGAATTCTGTTAACTGATTGGATTTATTGAGGTCTGAATTGAATATTGGACTAGACTGATACTGAGTCTATCGAGTTTTCCTGAGTTATGTAACTGACTGAGAGTACTATTGATCATGACATGACTGAGATTATTCTGTAACTGACATTGGCTCTAGGTAAACAGCTGAATCATCGGGTATTAAATACCCCCAGGACCCGATAGCATGAAAAGTAAAGCATCACATGATCATCCATGGAATAAAAGTGCACACTTGTTCATAATATATCTATAGAGATATTTTATCAAACACTTGTATGGTATAACTTGCACATAAGCTCGCATGACATGATTTCTTACCCTTATTAGTTCACATTAACAATTCATCAAGCACTTGGTGAGCATAATATATGCACATAATAAGTGAGCATCATGATTCACTTCCAACTTCATAATTTCAAGGGGTTTAACATGGATTCATACGAATCTACACACATAATAATCAATTCCACATGAAACGTGTAATAAATCATGAAATAGAAATCTAATTCAAATAATAATCATGAATACACTTTAATTCCAATCATGGAAATCATAAATTCAAGCTACTTGAAGTTTAAAAGAGTTTCTTGGACTCCAAGAGTGGAAGGAACCCTTGGATGAACACCTCACATACCTTAGTTGGTGAATTCTTGAAGAATAATGGTGGAAACCTTGAGTCTTGGATCTTGAATGTGATGAACTAGGGTTTGATCTTGATAAATTCTAAAGAGAATGAGTATATTTTGCCTCTTGGATGGCTTAATGATATGTTTTGGGGGCTGATATAAGGTGGGAAAAGACCCATTTACCCCTCTGGATGCGGGTTTAAAAGACTAAAAGTTAAACCATCGACGCGCGAGCCGACGCGCCGCTTTGAGTTCGCATCAGTTCACTGGAAATTGCCATTGGGAGCCACGGAAAATATTGATCGATGTGATGGCCGACACTCCACGTCGAGATCGCGTTGATACACTATTTTGGATTCCCAAACATGGTTCAAATGAGGTTCGATAAATACAAAACTCGTCCGGAAACACCTACTAACATTTCTGATCATGAATCAACCTAAAGATTGACATTGTAAGGTCATAGAGGTCGTGAAATAGAGTTGCCAACTTACAAGGCCAAAATAATACTAAGTCTGAATACTTAGCTAGAATTTTCTAAGTCTGGGACCCCTTAGCAAGCTTAAAAGACTGAGTTGAGCTTAGAATTTTACAGGGTCTTACAGTATCCCCATCTCTTCTCCAAGAACTCAAATTCAGCCATATAGTTATTTTCATGCGAATTCACGCACTCGCATATCAGTTCAGTAGCTCATTGTGATGAGATTTAGTCATTCAGTTTATTTCAGTTGTGCATGATAGCTTATAGCCTCGGATTCCTCAATATCTTCAGCTTAACTAGCCATATTCGAGGATGAATATTTCCAAGGGGAGATATTGTAATACCCCATACTTTTCCTAGCTTAAATTCATTCCTAGAATGTTAAGGGATAGCTTCCAAAATGAAAAATATTTATTTCATATAGAATTTTCCAGATTTAGACCTTCCATTATGTGGGAAATTGAATAAGATTTCCATCGATATCAAATTTGCCTTATTTCGATACCCGATTGAGAAGTTATGATGATTTCAGTTAAACAGTGTCCACCTGGGCACTCACCGCGTCGCGGTGGATGCCAAATGTCAATCGTCAAATTCCAGTGGCCCTCCACGATAGCCCCGTATCGTAGAGAAGTCTAATTTTCCATTTGTCAAAATGCAGTAGCCCAATGTGATAGTGGTGCGTCGCGTCAGTGGCCAAAATGGCATTCCAAAGGGGCACCGCGATGGTGGCACATCGCAGAGAACGCCCAGTTCCCAATTGTCCTATTTTTAGTGAGTCACCACGATAGTGGCACATCGTGGTGGACTGCCAGTTAGAAATAATTATTTTTTAGTTCCATTTAAATATTAAAAAGAGATATTTTGATCCATTTCCAAGGCCCCAAATCCGTCCAAAACATAAGATTAAACATATTCAAGGCACTTTATGTCCAAATTCATCCATTCTCTCTCAAAGAAAAACCCTAAATCTCCAAAGCTTCTTCTCCAAAAAATCAAAAGCCTCCATAGTTTCTTCAAGAAAGCTTAAAATTGAGGACTCCCAAGACAAGATAATCAAGAACTCATCTCCAAGAACTCAAATAGGAATCCAAAATTCAAGGTTTCTTCATCTAATCATCTATCAAGGAATGTGGGGTTTATGAACAAGGATCTCCTTTCATCCTTGTGCCCAAAACCAAGTTTTTCTTACAATTTCATATGATTTTGAATGTTTATACATGAACTTTAAATTAGGGTTCATACCCATTATTGCTATTTGCAAGATTATGAGTTTTGAGAGATTTTTAAAGATGAATTGCCTGTCTATTTTTCATATTTTCATGTCTATTACAAAAATTTATAGATTTTGAGATGAATTATCATTGTCTTCATTATTAAGCATGATTATTATGATGTTTTGACATAAGTGTAAAGCATGGGTTTGAAGCCCTAAGATTTAGTATCGATATTTCAAGAAGATCATGATTTTAAACCTCTTTGATGATCGTTTACCAAGATTCAAGAAAGAATATGATCTTTTGATCCTAAGCTAAGATAAGGAATCCACATTGTTCATATAGTTTGAGATTTAAAGAAAGAGAAGCATAATTAATTTTCATTATAAACCCTTGTGCTATTTTAAGGTGGATTTTCTAAAGTTCTGAGCGATAAGTATGGGAGTAGTATTTAGCACCGAGTTAAGTATGATTCCAAGGTCTCATGCCCCAGAACTATGAGCCACCGTAGGTTTTAAGCGCCCATAGTGGACTAAGCCATGATCGCTTAAGTTAAGGTTTTATTCTGATGGCAAGGGTAGAACGGCTCTCCCCAACGTGGGTAAGACGTAGGACTCCATGTTAACTCACATGGTTTATGTCGGTTAAGAGAACCTCCCTGCTAGTTAAAGTAAAAGATTTACAAAAAAGCTTTTAGAAAACTAAGTGCAAAGGCTCTAAACTTTATTCAGATTATGCTTTACAGAAAGATATCAGCTATAGATTTCAGCTTTCAGGTTTTAGATTTAAGAGTGAGTTCTTTCTACACTTAGGTAGTATGATTTAAAGAGAGAATACAAGTACAAATTTTAGAACTAAATGTTATGACTCACTAGATTTAAAAAGTTTGAATTGCTATTCATGATTTCAGATTTCAGTATTTCAGATATTCCAGCTTATGTGAGTCATTTACATTTAGCATGTATTGTTTTATAAATTATGATGATAAGATGATAATTTACTTATGCATATCACCCCTATATACTCAGTACTTCCTCAAAGTACTGATCCACATATATGTCTATGTGCTATATTGTCTCATAATGTAGGTTCAGGTGCTCAGTATCAGCAGCGTGAGTAGTTCGAGCATCCCCATCTCCATCCAACAGTTGGTGAGTCCTCATAGTTTGGGGACTTATTCATTCAGATTTTGCAGTTTATTAGTTTATATGATTCAGTATTCTTTTTAGACATTTCAAGTTAGTTGGGGGGTTTGTCATAGTGACTCTCTAGTTATTAGTAGTAGAGGTTTGTCAGACTACTAGATTTGATTCAGACTTACAGTATTTGATTTTCAGACATTACATTCGGATTATTCTCAGTTATTTCAGATAGTTTCCACATTCAGTATGACTTTCATGTCTATATCACCTTATTTATGAGATTCAGACTTAGTATAAGACAGAAAGGGTTAGCTTAAGGCTACTCGTAGTCTTGAGCACCATGTGACGTCTCGGGACCAAGTTTCGGGGTGTTACAATATAATAACTAAAACAACATATATAATACTAAAAACATCAAATCATTATTTTAGCAACTACTCTTCGATGATTTACTTTTTCATGTTTGACTTGACACATTTCTAATTATAAAACAATAAATAAATGTGTATTTTACTATCGCGTTTATTAATTACAAGCCGTCTAAAATAGTTGGTAGGTTTAGATTTTTTACAACTTTTAATAAAAAATTAATTGAAAGTGTAATTTGACAAATATATTCTTATTTATTTTTTAATCTTTATTTACATGTCTCTTAATTTTAGAATAATTAATCTTAAGGGTAAAGTTTAAAAAGAATAATTAATGTTCTCTTGATTTTTTAAACTGACTATAATTTTGAAACAACTATTTTTAGTAAACATGGATAAAATAGATATAAAATAGTAAATTATCTCTTGGTTTTTCAAACTAAATTAGTAAAGCTAGACAATTATTTAAGTGTACTAGAGTACCATACAATTGTGAAATTTTTGAAAATTTAAACAAGAAAATAAAAATAAATAGATTATTCTCTCCGTTTCATTTTAGTTGGGCATATTTCATTTAAGACGGTGATTACGAAATTATAAATTGAATGATGAATTTTATTATTTTACCCTTTATCTATATTAATAATATTCATTGGACATATGAATAGAGACTGGAATTGTAATTGTTCACCTTTAATGCATACTATTAACTTTAAGGGTAAAATGAAAAAAATTAATTAATTCTATCTTGATTTAGTAAGTGATCACTAATATAAAGCATTTATTTTAGTAAAATGACCAACTAAAATGAGACGTAGACAGGGGTGACTCAAGGGTGAGGCTACTAACGTTTTTGCTTTAGGCACCCAAAATCTCAAGGCCTTAAAAAAATTTAAAATTGTTAATTTTATGATTTATTTTCTTTTTGACAGTATTGAATATAGTAAACAAAAACTATCATCATTCAATAGAGATATTTTGAAGCTTTGAATTAAACTACTCAAATCTTTATAATAATAAATACTATGTTTACAATAACATCCAAGCTAATATATTGAAAATGCATGGTTAACATCTTATTAATTTGAATCAATCCTTACTATTATAAATAATAATATTACTATGTGAAATATAACACTCTCATAAAAACAACAGTTATGAAAAAACATGAAAAATTAATATTAATTTTTAATTTATTATGTGTATAGATTTTTAAAGTCTTAAATTAAAATTTATTTTTAAATTATTAATTTTATTGAGATGTTCACTAATTTTATTGAGATGTTTCTGGACGGAGGAGTAGTATTTTCAATTTTGTCTAGAAGAATATAGTTTTTTCTTTTTTTTTTTAGAAAAAGAAAAAACAGAACAGTTAAGTTAGTTAATATGTGAAGTGTAAATAAAACTAAAGAATTACAAGGAATTTCACATCTTCTCCTCTAGAATAGCTCAATTTCTTCGTGAAAAATCATACACCCTACCTTTGTCTTTGGATTCATGATTTATTTATTGCATTCATTTGTCAAATCCATCTGCATATATTTTTCTTAGTATTTTCCAAGTTTGAAATATTCCTGTTAACACCAGTACGCTTTCCCATTTCAGTTGCAACATTTTTATTGTCTTTTTAACAATTTCTACGAATCTAACATTTGAAGTTTTTCATTAGAAATGAAATTCTAGAATTACGAGTTCAGAATTTAATATTTGTTGTGAATGTAATAGGTCTGGTTGATCACTGAACTTTTAAAATTACGAGTTAAATCTAATATTTGTTGAGATTTTAGTGGAGTTTTAGCATGATTTGAGTTGAATGTATTAGGCCTGAACTCGGTTTTATTAGAAATGAAATCTAGTATTTGTTGAAATGATTTTTAGTAATTTTAATGTCAATACATGGTTTTAGTGTGTTTTGTTTTAACAATTACTCGAATAGAATAAGTGGATCTAGGATTTGAAGTTTTTATTAGAAACAAACTCATTGAACTTTCAGAATTACAAGTTCAAAATCTAAATATTTGTTGAGATTTTAGTGGATTTTTAGAAATTTCTGCACGCTATACATGGTTTTAATGTGTTTTGGTTGAACAATTACTCTAATAGCATAGGCGGATCTAGGATTTGTAGTTTTTATTAGAGCTGAACTCACTGAGTTTTTTGATATTATAAGTTCAGAATCTAATATTTGTTGAGATTTTAGTGGATTTTTAGAAATTTCTGCATGCTATACATGGTTTTAATGTGTTTTGGTTGAACAATTACTGGAATAGCCTAGGCGGATCTAGGATTTGTTGTTTTTATTAGAGCTGAACTCACTGAGTTTTTTGATATTATAAGTTCAGAATCTAATATTTGTTGAAATTGTAGTGATATTTAGAAATTTTTACATGTCTATACATGGTTTTAATGTGTGTTGGTTTAACAAGTACTCAAATAGCATTGGCGGATCTAGGATTTGAAATTTTTATCAGAACTGAACTCACTAAGTTTTTTGATACAACGTGTTCAGAATGTAATATTTGAACTCATTTTGATTAACAATTACTCAAATACCAGAGGCGGATCTAGGATTTAGAATTGGATTGAACAAACTATGGGTTCAGAATCTAATATCTTTGAAAAGAAATTTCTATGTCGTTGTGCCTGTAGTCAAAGTGTTATGCATGTATCTTGTAGTTTCTTGTTCGTGGTGTTTTGGTAATTTCGGATAGATAGTTTATATAATCTATGGGTGTCGTGTTTCTTGTATCACTCTGTTGTGTGTTTTTACGTTTTTTGTTTGTTATACTGATGTTTGTCCTGAGCCGGGAGTCTATCGGAAACAACCTCTCTACTTCATCAGAGGTAGTGGTATAGTTTGCGTACACTTAACCCTCCCTAGATCCCACTAGACACTGGGTATTATGCTGTTGTTGTTGTATGTATACATGGTTTGAGTCAAAAGTACTATGTTCGGTTGAAGTTGTTGTAAAGGGATAGATCTGCATCTGATCGATTAACATGAATCATCTACATTTGTGTTGCTACATGTGGACTCATTTTGTTTCGATACTTAAATAATCGTTCATTTCTTTGCAATTTACATGTGTGTACATGGTCTGAGCCGAAAGTACTACGTTCGGCTGACCTTGCTGTAAAGGGCTAGACTTGCATCCGATCAGTTAACATGAATAGTTTATATTTGTGTTGCTACATGCGGACTCATTTGTTTTTGATACTTAAATTATCGTTCATTTCTTTGCAATTTACATGTGTTTACATGGTCTGAGCCAACAGTACTATGTTCGGTTGACCTTTCTGTAAAGGGCTACATCTGCATCCAATCAGTTAACATGAATCGTCTATATTTGTGTTGCTACATGTGGACTCATTTTGTTTCGATACTTAAATAATCGTTCATTTCTTTGCAATTTACATGTGTGTACATGGTCTGAGTCGAAAGTATTATTTCGGTTGACCTTGTTGTAAAGGGCTAGATCTGCATTCGATCAGTTAACATGAATCATCTATATTTGTGTTGCTACATGTGGACTCATTTTGTTTCGATACTTAAATAATCGTTCATTTCTTTTCAATTTACATGTGTGTACATGGTTTGAGTCGAAAGTATAATGTTCGGTTGACCTTGTTGTAAAGGGTTAGATCTGCATCTGATCAGTTAACATGAATCATCTATATTTGTGTTGCTACATGCGGACTCATTTTGTTTCGATACTTAAATAATCGTTCATTTCTTTGCAATTTACATGTGTGTACAAGGTCTGAGTCGAAAGTATTATGTTCGGTTGACCTTGTTGTAAAGGGCTAGATCTGCATCCGCTCCGTTAACATGAACCATCTATATTCGTGTCGCTACATGTGGACTCATTTGTTTCGATACTTCACAATTGTTCATTTTCTTTGTAATTAGATCGTGTTAACAAGAATTTTCCGAGATGGAGGAGACTGAGGAGAAGACTATCCCGTTGGAGGAAGGAATGGAATGCGTTCAGAAAGGAATTAATAAGTTAAAAATAATCATAGAAGGAGAGTCAGTAACATTCACCTCAGATGAGTACGTGATGCTCTACACGTATCCTTTTGGCGTTCCTTGCGCGCTTAGAGTGCATGCCTTCTTTCTACATTGTCCTTTCCGCGCTTGTTACTTCCATATTTGTCTCATCCTCTTAGTTTGTATTTCTTTCCGAACAAACTAAGTTCTCCTTAATTTGAAGCGTAGAACTATCTATAACATGTGTACTCAGAAAGCACCCACGATTACTCTCAGGAACTGTACGATAAGTACAAAGAAGCGGTTGAAGATTACATCCTTACTATCGTAAGAACCTTTGACTTATTGATTTTCTTGATCTCATTGTTTTGCGCGCTATCCAGACAGTAACGTTAACCAGCATTCATTTGCTTTACAAGGTTTTGCCTTCTCTGAAAAAGAAGCACGGCGAATTCTTGTTGAAGGAGCTTGAGAAAAGATGGCAATCTCATAAACTTATGGTCAAGTGGCTTTTAAAGTTTTTCCATTATCTAGACAAGTTTTTTATCAAACGAGCTGAAGTTCCTGCGCTTAATGAAGTTAGTTTGAGTTGCTTCCGGGATCTGGTTAGCTTTTCTTCTTCGTATATTTGTCTTCTCGAAAGTTACTACTATGATAAAGGCTCTTTAACATCGTTGTGTTTTCTGTAAATAGGTTTATCATGAGGTGAAAAATAGAGTTACAGATGCTGTGATAGCACTGGCAAGTGTCTCTTTTTTCATTGTTTTTCGCTAGACTCAACACGTTGTACTTGTATCGGCTAGGAGTATGACGTTTAACGAAGTATCTATTTTGTATCAGATTGATCAGGAACGCGAGGGTGAGAAAATCGACAGAGCTTTACTGAAGACTGTGATAAATTTGTATATTGAGATGGGAAAGGGAAAAATGGATTATTACGTTAACGACTTTGAAGAGGCAATGCTTCGAGATTCTGCCTGTCATTATTCTCGGAAAGCTTCAACCTGGATTGTCGAAGATACTTGTCCAGAATATATGCTGAAGGTAATGATTTTCGCAACTCTTTGTATTCCTTTTGTTATACCGGAATAGGTTCTAACACCCGTTTTTTGCTAACACAGGCGGATGAGTGCTTGAAAAAGGAGAAGGAAAGAGTTTCTCATTATCTGCACGCGAACAGTGAGACAAAACTTCTGGAGGTCAGTTTTGGAGTTTCGCAATTATATCTGTGTTGTGTTATGCGATAGCTAGTAGCATCTTCCATCTTAGCGTACATTATGGCATTTAGATACACGTGTACAAATGAATGTATAACGAAGATACATTGTTATAAGTACTCAAACTTGGCCGCAGCTGGCAAATTAGCACTCCCACTTTGAGAGTGCACATCTAGACACCTCAATTTGGTCTCAAGTGACAACTAAACAATCCGATTCGTCCCCCTGTGTCTCGTGGACACCCAAACGATAACATGACACATAAATTTGGATCGTTCAACTGACACAATGGAGACAAGTTGAGGTGTCTAAATGTGTACACTCAAAGTTTGAGTGTCTTTACAGTTGAGACAGGTAAGAGAGGATGTGTCGTGTATCAAGAAGTTGTACCTCTTTGCCAAGTATTAAGTGTTCTTTTACTTACGGATCCTTTTCTTTCTTGAACCAAACACACAAATATAAGTTCGTAGATTTTTCTTAGAAAGACTCAGTTAATTATATTACTGGCTGAGACCAACATTTTTGCTGCAGAAAGTGCAAAATCAGGTATTGGTTACATATACCAATCAGTTGCTTGAGAAGGAGGATTCTGGATGCCGAGCGTTGCTTAAAGACGAGAAGGTATTAAGCCGCTGAACTTTTCTGTATAACGTTATGCGCTTAATTGTTTTTATGTATCTTATGTTGTATTTGATGTTGTTTTGCTTTTTCGTGGTCCTCCGTTCTCCCGTCCTACATGCAGGTTGAGGATTTAACTCGAATGTATAGTCTATTCCCACAAAATTCCTAAAGGGATAGAACTAGTTGCAGAGATATTTAAGCAGGTATTTTGATCATCCGTACCGTTTGCTAAGCAACCATTCCGATTTGGGGCTATGCGATATCTGATGTTGCGTATTTGCAGCACATTGCTGCTGAAGGCATGGTCGTGGTTCAACAGGCTGCAGATGCAGCACAGAACAAGGTTTGCTGTCTAATAACCAAAATTTGTGCTTTACTTGACAATGCTGTCTGTTGACTTCACTATTAACTTCCATTAGCTCCTCTTCGACAAAGTTTTATGCTACGATAGGACGCTTTTGTGAATACTGTAAAGCCAGTCTTAAGTCCACGTAAGTTTTAAGAAGAAGAGGACAAGGTAGATATACAATAGCAACATATTCAGTCTATTCCCACACAGTGGGGTCTGGGGAGGGTAATGTGTTCACAGTCCATACCACTACCTCAGAAGAAGTAGAGAGGCTGTTTCCTATAGAACCCCAACAGTATAACCAACAAAAAACATAAAAGCACACAACAAGATGGAATAACGCACTGCTAGATAATAAAGGAAGACACCCACAAGATAATACTATAAACTATCTATTCGAAATCATAGACATCACCGAAACACCACGAACAAGAAACTCCACACGCAGATACAAACAAAGCACTCTTCGCTATTGTTGCGGACGAACTCCTACCCACTAACCCTCTACCCTAATCCGCGTCCTCTGTACCTTCCTATCAAGGGTCATATCCTCCGTAAGCTGTAACTGCTCCATGTCATGCCTAATCACCTCCCTCCAATATTTCTTCGGCCTAACTCTACCCCGTCTAAAACCATCCATAGCCAGCCTCTCACACCTCCGTACTGGAGCATCCTATCTAAAGTTTGTTCCACGACTTGCTATGCTTATTGTTTCCAAGTAATTTTGTTCTGCATGGTTGTTTTTAGTGTTGAGATTTGTAAATGATGATATGTATGTCCTTCTACAGACCGAAAGTTCAGGAAGTTCACCGGAGCAGGTAAAATACTATCTTCGATATTGTGAACATAGGTCCTTTTTATGTAACTGTTGGTTCAATGATGGACCTATCTCTTCCCTCAGGACTTTTTCAAGAAGGCATTTGAGATTCATGACAAGTATATGGTGTATGTGAAAGGCTGTTTTGCTGATAACACTATCTTTCACAAGGTATTCTGACTGTTAACTGCTGTACGCTGATCCCTTTTACGATGAATTACTTGAGACGCTATATAGTTATGTTCAGTGTTGTCAAAGGTGCACGTAAGACCTGAATCGAGGCTCAAAAAGTGTTGAGCCTTTCGCATCGCTTAATGTGCACTTTTGTATCGTCATCACGCATTCCGATGAATGGTTCTCTTAGACTGATGTATAAACTCTTGACTCTCATAGGCTCTGAAGGAGGCATTTGAGGTCTTCTGTAACAAAAGTGTTGCCGGCTCTTCAACCGCGGAGCTCCTTGTTTCTTATTGTGATAATACCCTTAAGAAAGGTGGGAATGAACAACTCAGTGACGATGCTATTGAGGATACGTTGGATAAGGTATGCACAAATTTTACATCTCCGATCAATTTGGTGGTCGAACTTCATATCTTTGCTCAAACATCGTCAAAATTGTGTACTTTTTGTTTAGGTGGTCAAGCTTGTGATGTACATCAGCGACAAAGATGTGTTTGCTGAGTTCTACAGGTTGGAATTCAGTGCCAGCAGTTGTTTTGACATCTTTAACCATTTGATATGCTGACTGTCTTAATACTTATAGGAAGAAGCTTTCTCGCCGATTGCTTTTTGATAGAAGTGGCAATGAAGAACATGAAAGGCTTATCTTATCAAAGCTAAAACAGCAGTGTGGTGGACAGTTTACATCCAAGATGGAGGGAATGGTAAGGATTGTTCAATGGACTTCGAAAGTTTTGTCTCTTTACCGCGCTTGAGATATCTGAAAACGAATGACTGGAAATGTAAAACAGGTAACAGATTTGTCATTGGTGAAGGAAAATCAGACTCACTTTCAGGAATATATCAGTAACAACCCTGCAGCGAATCCTGGAATCGATATGACTGTCACCGTTCTTACAACTGGATACTGGCCTAGTTATAAATCTTGTGATCTGAATCTCCCTGTCAAAATGGTAAAGATTTGACTTCTCTTGTTAAGATCCTTTTTTCTGCTGATCTGAGCTCTTCGGTTTTGTCATCAGGCGAAGGGTGTGGAATCCTTCAAGGAATTTTATCAGAAGAAAACGAAACACAGGAAATTGACATGGATATTCTCATTGGGACAATGTGATCTTAACGGAAAGTTTGAGCAGAAAACTATTGAACTGATTCTCAGAACTTACCAGGTGATCGATTTGTCAAGTACTTCTATTGCAAATGTGCCGTTGGATTGACATTTTTCCCTCTCCTTCAGGCTGCTGCTCTATTACTCTTCAACGCTTCTGATAAATGGAGTTACTCCGACATCAAGAGTGAGTTAAACTTGGCCAATGAAGACTTAACCAGAGTGCTGGCATCTGTGTCATGCGCCAAGTACAAAATTCTTAACAAGGAGTCCAACGGTAGAACTATTTCATTAACTGATACTTTTGAGTTTAACACTCAGTTTACTGACAAAATGAGGAGGATTCGGGTATAGATACTGTTTAGAACTTCAAGTTACTTCACAACGATGCTTCTTTATATAGGTATACATGGAACTTACACTTTAGCAACGCGACTTTTTTGCACCTTCCAGGTCCCTTTGCCTCCTGTTGACGATAGGAAGAAGATGGTTGAGGAAGTCGGCAAGGACAGGCGTTATGCCATTGACGCCTGTCTGGTGCGTATAATGAAGGCCAAGAAAGTTCTAACTCAACAGCAGCTAATTTTGGAGTGTGTTGAGCAGTTGAGCAAAATGTTCAAGGTATACCCAATTTTTCAACCATTGGGCATTTCATTTGCTAGCTTTTGTCTGTCTGATTCTTGAATTTCGACTTATGTAGCCTGATGTCAAAGCAATCAAAAAGAGGATCGAAGATCTTATCACTCGAGACTACTTGGAAAGAGACCTGGAGAACACGAACACGTACAAGTACATTGCTTGAGGCACTGATCTCATATCTGGTTGGCATTGACTGCACTTTGACACTACGTCGAATAAGGACTGCTAGTTTCTTGGTTGTTGTAGCTTACTGTACATCAGAAAGACTCGTAAATCTCATAAGCCAATGTGTTTGCAGTTTCAGTTTGATAATCATTGCATCTTGCTCTATGACGAGAAAATTTTTACAGTTTTAGATATCACCATCTGTCATCTGTCTTAGTTCATCTTTGCAGTACAATTCTTAGCAGTATCACTATGTATTTCCCTTTGTTCTTGCTGATTTTTGTGCAAGTCTTATACTTTGGTGGTTGCAGTTATGCCAACATTTATTGTTGATTGTTTTTGCTTAGCAATGGACTCTTTCCCCCTCCCAATGCTGTCTTTTTTATTGCTATGTTTTACCTGAGCAGTAGTGGATTCAGAATTTAGACGTAGGGGTTCTAAGCAAAAGAGTGTAGTTGCAAAATGTATAACATACGTTCAAACGTGGCCTTGGTTGGCAATTAAGCACTTCAACTTTGAGAGTGCACGTCTAGACACGACAACTTGTTCTCGACTAACAACTGAACACTTCAACTCGTCTCCACTGTGCCTGCATATAAATTGTGGAAGTGTCTAGATTATCGTTTTGCAAGTTGTGGAGTGTTCAACTCAGGCAGTCAAGACGAGTTGAGGTGTCTAGATGTGTATACTCAAAGTTGAAATGCTTGTCAGTTGAGACCAAGTTTAAGTGTCCGTTTATGTTTTATGCCTATTTTTTATATATAGATGTGACATGTCCCTTCAGTGTATAATTTGAGTGGTCATTACTATAATAGTCATCGAAGGAGAGTCTTGGTGTAACTAATAAAGATGCTGTCATGTGACCAGGAGGTCACAGGTACAAGCCTTGGAAACAGCATCCGGCAAAAATGCAAGGTAAAACTGCATACATAAACCCTTGTGGTGGGGTCCTTTCCCAGACCAAGTATCTAAACTTTTGTACTTAACTTCAACAACATATCCGGTGTTATCTCGTTAGCTGGACCTAGAGAGCATAGAGTGCATACAAACTTTACTCGTACCTCGTGAAGGTAGACATTAAGTTTAAAAACACATCTACATTAAGTTTAAAAAACACAATCAGGAAACAACTTCCATTATGGATGAAGTAATCGAAATGATAAGGGGTTATAGTTGTCAAAAACGGAGAAAGTCGCGAACCATATTTACCTTTTGAATAAAGTAGTAACAAATCGAGCATTACAACTACAGGGGAAGAAGCAATGCTCCGTAGACTTTACCTTTTGAATCAAAGTAGTGTCAAATCGAGCATTACAACTACGGGGGAGAAGCAACGCGGCGTAGACTTTGCAGTGTAAACATCACCTAGACAAAACTTCAGCACTTCATTCCAAGTATATGATAGAAATATGCAACATCTTCTAAACTTTTTGATAAGATTTTATTGACACAAGCTCCTTTAGTTTCCCTTTTGCAAGTCAAATAAACCTCATTAATGTACATCAGTATGGTGTTTAAATATACATAAAGACATTACATAGACAATTCTTTTCTATAAATAGTCTTCTGTACAGCCACAACTACAATAACTACAATGCCTAAACCCATAGCAAGAAGTTCGCGCTTATAATTTCTACTTCCATGTTGCTCCAATTAAGTTCGTCTATGCAGAGGCGAAGCTAGGATTCTAAGTCTATGGGTTTCAGATCTGAAAGAAGCAGTTTACTAGGTTATAGACTAAGTTGCAGAGACTCTTCAAAAATGTTGCCGCACCTGTGTCAGATCCTTTAAAAATGCACTACTTTTGAAGGATCCGACACACTTGATGGCCTTTTTGAAGAGTCCGAGCAACATAGGTTCCAGATTCTAAACACTAGTAGTAGCTCCTGCAGCTTTGCTGCTTCTGTCGCAGTTCTCAACTCCCTGTAATATGAGATTCAATGAGTGAAAAAACAATAGAAAAATCAGAATATGCAGCAACGATAAAGAGAATCGTTATTTTCTTCTGTTAACTTGTTTTGAAATAAACTTCCATGAAAGAAGAAATGGTGGCAATAGAGTTCTAACCAAACGAAGAGGTGAAACCGCAAGTAACGACTGCACACGTGACGTCCCTATCTGCAAAATGTAGAGCTGCAACCAAAACCAAGACATATTAGACAATCTCTCTCTGTTTTGCTAATAGAATTCAGCTGTCGACGCTCAACTTACACGGAGAACGTATAGTAACTCCACGTCCTCTAAACGACAATCCTCCAACCCATGTGAAACAAATATATTGGTTACATTATACTTCTGCACTTTCCTGAAAGTAAACTTATCGACATCTTTCCTTCTGTAAGTCAAAACCAACAACCTATCTCAGTTTGTTGTGTAGCTGTGAAAGGGTAATCTGGTCTAAGAGTTGGGCCCCTGAGGAAAGAGGGGTAGAATCAGTCAACAAATTGACATACAAAACCAGAAGTTTAACAAAGACACAACAGGGATGCTCATCTCACCGAGTCAGCAGGATAAGTAATGTAAATTTCTGACAGCACCACCACATTCCTTACTTGCATCAGATCCTGACCACCATAATGATAACATATCTTTATAAGGAAAAGGGGCAGGCCAGTGCATGAAACATCTCGCGTTCATGCAGGGATCGGAGAAAGGGCCGCTCTCCAACTGGTGTGTTGTAGGCAACCTGCCTTGATGCTAATCGGGGGTTGATTCCACAGCCCAAACCCGTGACTTTTCGCTTTTATGTTACACGGAGACAACTTTACTGTTACTCCAAGGCTCCCTTCCGCTAATATATCTTACAAACAGTACAATTCAGGTATTACTGTACAGATGTACAAGAGCATTGATCAGATTAAACTTTGGGAGATGGTATAGCAAACTCCACATGCAACTCCAACCAAAAGATCCTCTTTTTAGCTTGCTCAACTGTCAGTAATGGAGAGCGGGTACAAAACTATGTTCCAAAGTGTGGACAATTTCAGCAACAGCCTCCACTCTAATGGCTGATGGCTTCCATGGCAACCCGCACAAGACGCAATAATCCATCCACATCCTGGAAGTTGAAATCAAGGGCCTTCTTAACGGATAACGCACCCTCTTTACGTTGTGAATCTCCCGGCCCTGGATTAACAGCTGCAAAAGCAACACGTGATTTTCTGGAGGCCTCCATCGCAAAATTAACTTCCTGGGCCTGTAAAATAACAAAACTATATTAGAAAATTGAAACAACATAGCATAGTCAAACTATCAAAACTTCAGAAGCTAGAACCTGAGTTCGTAACGGATATTTATGGGAAAAGGTTTGAAGTGTAAGCACTTTGTCATGTCCTTTACCCAAATAAATGGTAGATAACAATTAAGGGGACAGAAAAACAAATTTCAATCCCTTGGAAGAAAGATATGAAGCCTAATGAATGTCGGCTCAACCAGCTAAGTTTGCCAAACCTTTCTTTAGGCAATTATTCTATCTAATCATGGTGTTAGTTATCACAAAATGTTTCTTTAATTGTGGCGTTGGTTTATCATTAAAATATGTGTTACTTACCAAGTTGATTAGCCGCGTGAAGCTAGAACCATTTCTTGCCGAGACAACATGAGTTCCAGCTACTTGAGGAGAACCAACAACTTTTGCCGATGTGGTCTTGTCTACTATTGTTGGATTGTTCAAATTGTCAACATCAGAGACAGAAGAGAAAGGAGACTCACCTATTATATAATAATGAGTCCGGTAAGAGGAATAACCAAAAAAAAGGGGAGGGGGCAGCCCGGTACACTAAGCTCCCGCTATGCGCAGGGTCCGAGAAAGGGCCGGCCCATAAGGGTCTATTTTACGCAGTCTTACCCTGCATTTCTGCAAGAGGCTGTTTCCACAGCTTGAACCTGTGACCTCCTGGTCATATGGACGCAACTTTACCAGTTACACCAAGGCTCCCCTTCGTTAAGATTAATAACCATTAAGAAAAGAAGTCCAATGCAGATCATCCTCATTAGAGACATATGGTCGTAACACATTCTAACTAGTTTGACTATTTCCAGTAATATTTATACTAATGCTAACAATTCTGTCCATCAACAGCGGATATCACTAATTTTGACATATGCTGTACTTCCCTGACTAATGGTATAGAAGTGCAAAAATGCATTAATCAATACGTACACATGATGTTATGGAGTAAAACAAGAAAATATTTGAAATGTTCACTGATTGAGTAACCATCAAAGAGCAGATTAATAATCAAAAGTTAAAGTACTGGCCTAAAGAAGAACCAAAATATGAAATGTAGCTTTCCTGAACATCTCAATCCAGATTACCTGGAGGAAAAATTTGTAGAGCTGCTTGTAACTCATTTCTGTATCTGTTTGCATCGGACTGTGAAGAATAAATTACTCGCATGTAAGCGACCTCCACGCATTTGTAGGCAAGTGCAGCAGCTGCCATGTCTTTCAATTTCTCATATTCATGTCCACAAAACCTATGGACGTAAGAAGGACCAACAATCAGCATGACATCCTTGTTGACAATTCAGATGATAGGTGAAGTTTTTTCATCGCATTGTAACAACTGATTCCTAAAATACAATAAACTATATAAGATTATCCATAAGTAGCATACATTCCACACGATGTTCGAAAAGTACTATCCAATGAGATTCGCTCTTCCAATTGGGTACAAAAGCGCCATAAACATTGTACACAGTGTGGAGACATCTCACAATGGAAATTGAAAAGCACTAATCATATTCAGAAGAAGAGATTAGATCACGAGTTTCCAGAATAAATACGGTTAAGGAATTTTCTTCCAAAATTTTAGAGCTAATTGAATATAAATTGAAACACACTATGTTGGATTAATTTATTCATAACGCTAAAATTGTACTGTTATATCTGCTGCTAAAGTTGTTTTGCCAACAAGAGAAGAATATTCTAACAAGTTTAAACACTTATAAATTTGCTGATACAGTACAATCACCAAGACATCAACCAATTTTTAGAGCCAGAGTAGCTTTAACAAAATTAAATTTTTAACCATTCTTAGATCCTTCATAAATGTAAAAATAGAAAAACAATGTTGAGGCAAATTTCGTAATTTTGAAATTTCTACCTTTTAAGTTCAAATGAAGACTCAAATTTATAAAAGAAAAGCAATTCAAATGCATGATTTGCTATTTTAATAGCATGCTATATTCACTAAGAGAGTCATTGCTGAGACACGTCATACTTGGCCAGACTGGTTCTTTAATGGGAGATTTACATGACCGGCTCCATTGAATAATGCTGCAGACGTATCTCAGACACTAAGGGGTCGTTTGGTAGAGTGTATTGGCAAAATTAATGCATGTATTAATTAATGAGCATTAGTAATACCTTGTTTGGTACCATATTTTTACCATGCATAAATAATACTTTTAGTAATTATACAATGTATTGTGTATTAAAGTGTGTATTAATAATACACACCATTTTCCATTAACACATGTATTAATTTATTAAATTACGTTATTACCCCTCAAATTATTTTCCCGCCTTTCTTTTCCCACCATATCACACTCTCTGTTCCTTTCCCACCATAATAAAAATTTCTCTCTGTTTTAGTACTCGGACCTTGGAAAAGAGAAGGTTATGTTCTCTGCATCTTCTAGCTTCTCTCTAATCAACATTTGCTTTTCTCATAAGGTTGTAATTCTATCAAACCTATATTCTTGGTCATTGTTTCTTTTTTTCTACCCCTATTTCACAATTTAGGTATAGTTTATTTTACATCAAAATCACGATTTAGAGTTTGACAACTATTTTGGAACACAATCCTTCAAAGTCAATGAATTTAACGATGAAATTTAGGTTTAGCACTCTTTTTGTTCTGGTTGCTGCCTCTTTGTATGTTGTTTTTCGTTAAGACCTTCGGATATGTAAGATTGTAGGGGATGATGACGATATCTGATTTACCTAAATTTAGTTCCTGTTTTGTGTTACTGTTTATTTATAGAAGGTGTTCAATGGGTTGAATAATGTGTAATCTTTTCGTTATTTGGTGTACTGAATTTTGAGGGTTTTTTCAAGCTGAGATTTCGATGATTGCTTTGGACCTCACAATGGTACTTGCACAATTTCATTTTTCTGTACACTCTGGCTTCTGAGATCATGGCTTCAACTTACAATTACTCGATTCTGATAGGTTTTGGGCACTCCACATAGGCTTAATGTTGTGCTTAGAGTTGACCTGTTTAGCTGTGTTTTTCTGGTCAACTATGCCTTCGAATTCTTCCTCTTTCCGGCCACAATTTCGTTAATTTCATTTCTAGAATTTTTGAATTCAGAGAAGAAGTGGAAAATTGAATTTTCTACTTATAGCTGCTGCAGTTCCATGTATTTCTCGAAAACAGATGGTACAAGGGTGGGTTTAAGGAAAGGGTAATTTGGTAAACAAACATTTTTTTACAAAATTTATATAAATATATATTATCTTTAATACATCAAACCAAACAATGTGTAAAAATAAATGTATGTGTAACTAATACTAGCATTACTACTACTTGCATTAATAATACAAGCATTACAAATACCCCCTATTTAGCATTATTCTTATACACTCTACCAAACGACCCCTAAGCACTTTGGCATGTACAAATACTACCTACGATACGATCTTTTTTAACACAAAACTTTCATGCTTGCAACAGTTTTTTGCATGTCATCTCAATGAATGAACCAAGTTCAAATTAAAATGGGAACTCACTGGCAGAGTTTTGCAGTGCTGCTATAGATTCTCCTTGACTGGTTCCGTTCACCATGCTTGGAGCTGTCCAATTCTAGTAAGGAGGCACCATGGAGAAACTTTAATGCCGCTTGGAAATAGATACCCGTACTTTCACTTGATCCAGAACTCTGAACCAAATAGCCAAAGTCAACATAAAATAAATAAATGAAACAAATAAGAAAGCATATCCACCATATTTTGTCCCCTCCTTTCTTAGGACATAAGTGTAAATTCTTTTAACCTTGAGACGATCTGCCAGGTGTTTTAGGTTTGTGGCTTCTTTTATGGCATTTGTAGCAGCTTGACTTGATGAATCCTTCCGAGCAGGGCTGGGAACATCTTGATCCCTGACCTTATTAGCAGTATTATTAGGAAGGTTTCCATGGTGGCTTTTAGCTTTTTTACCCTGTCTTGAAGCATTTGACTTTTCCCTTTCAGAAGCATCAACTATAACACAATTTGCCTCGTTTGCCCGTCCGGATCCAGGAACTGGCTCTTTAAATACAACCGTCTCATTCTGAACTCTTGTTAATGGAAACTTGGAAGAGACTTCAATCTGCTCACTTCTGTTGGAAACAAACTTCTTAGATGATCTCTGATCATTTCGATCTGGTAGTGCAGCCTGGCTTTTATCCAGGCGGGATGCAACATCCGATCGAGCTTCTGCACCATCATGATGACCAACTCGTGGTTGATTATCACCTTTAACATTTTTGTCCAATAATTTTCCAGATGAATCCTTCTTAGAACTCTTCTTTAATCTATCTGAACCAACAACATTCTCCTGAAACTTGTTTTTTCCTGGTGCCGTCTTCTCTTCGTCTAATGGCATTTGATCTGAAGATAAATTTAAAATATCAGGATTTTTGGTGTTACATTGGTCAGAATCAGATTCTGGAGCCCGACTCTTCTCTTTACGCCGTGACGAAGAACCTCTTTTACCATTTGAGACAAACTCACTATCCTGACACTGATAGTCATTCTTTCTCTCCTTATCAGAGCCTTGGTCTGAGTTTTCTGTCTTGCAAGAAAATTGACCAACTTGACGTAATGGATCGGCATTTACATCAGCATCCAGATGAGTTGCATAACCAGAGACCATGGTCTTTGCTTTAACTGTTGTATCTGATTCACGATGGACATCTTTCTCCTCTAAATCAGCTTCAGCTAACACATCATAACTCTTTCCATTGCATGCACTATCCTTCTTAACAAAACTGGATTCATTTGAGAACCCATCATTTTCACCATCAGAAGACCTCTTGGGACTTGAAGTGGGAACGGCTGATGAGGCAGCAGCAGAAGGCCGTGAATTGCCTAGATCCTTTTTTGAAGAATCTGCAGCTTTTACACTCTGCAAAGATAGAGTGAGATCTTGCCCAGCCTGCTGTTCCTTTTTGACTTGACATGTTCCAGCACTACCTTTGCTTGCGCTAGTGTCTTTCCGGTCAGACTTGGAGACCCTTGCTTTCTTTTCCTTCCTGCAGATGTCATCACACATTTTTTCCATAGAATCTTGGGGATAACACGTCAAGGAATCTCGTAGTTCGCTCCTTTTTCTCTTTGTCGAAGAATCTTTATCGTCGCACTTCCTCTTATGCATTGACACATCTGAAATATGGGCTTCTGGGTTCTTTGCTGAAACAAAGTCTTTCTTTGAATCATCCTCTGGGTCCCTGTTTTCACATTTACCCCGAACCATCCCTGACACGTTATGTGACAAACCACTGCTTGAGCTCCATGCAGATTTTTCAACCACAGGGCAAAAGGTCCGATTCTCATCATCATGTGCATCATCTCGCTTATTTTTTTTAGAAGATGCATCTAATTCTACCTCACTTATGTTCCTCGTCTTTGCATCCTTCGTACCTGTCAAACATCCCATACAGAAAATAAATAAAAATACCACAATTTCTCGATTGCATCAAGTTCAAAATGTGACTACCAAAAATGAATACCTTCATCAGAGTGGTTGTCAAGAGAAATTTTCTTCTCTTTGTTTTTACGTCTCCTCTTCTCTACAACTAAGCTATTTGGAACGCCCGAGTGTTGATGGCAATTTTCATCAAGTGACTGAGAAGTACCACCTGAGCTTCTACAATTCGGGTCCTCCTGATGGTTTGTCGTGACGTAGTTAGAAGATTGTGAACCGTCTTGTTTAGTTCCACTTGACGAACCTTTTGACCCATATCTTGTCTTCCCAATGGAATTGATTGCTCGTACACGACAATCATGGTTATCTAGTCTGGCATGCAAACCTTCTACAACGTCCATTCTTGGACCGTCAATTATCCTGCCAACATATTTTGGAGGATCACGAAGAGAGGGTTCCAATGCCTCAGAAACAACTTCTTCACTGGTGATAATGTTTAGATCAAGATCAGCCTCCTTCTTTGATTGCACTGTCCTACCATTTTGATTGTCATTGCCAAAGCCAGTTCCTAAGACATCTTTATCGTAAGATTTCCGTTTCCTAGCTTCGGAAGCTTTCCTATTTGCATAATGAGTTCCATTTGCTGATGCAACAGAAGTTCCTAGGCTTTCCTGGATCGTACGTTCAGATCCACATTTCCCCCAAAGCTTTCCTTTTTCAGTCAAGCAAATCAAATCATCCGAAAGCGGGGATAACAATAGGCCATCATGCATTGGATATGATGTCATAATCTGCCTCGACACATGACCGAAAAAACAGAGAACCCAAGGTCAAGTTGAGGAAAAAAAAAAAGAGAGATACAAAGCAATTACGATGGCTTTAAGAGAGGGGTGAGAGCATTCACCTGAAGTATACTTGTCGGAGATTCAAATCGGGAATCCTTAAGGTCTTGGGATAACTCCTCATTGTTCATTGGGAAATCATCCAGCGATGATGATGGAGAGACATCAAGGCCAAGCCCACTGTAGATTTCAGCTTTCTTTTGGGTTGACAAACTTTCAACACCAGCTCCGGTGTGCAACTTGGGAGCTTTCTGGTCTGAGAGATCTGTTGGCTTCTTGACCAGTTCACTTTTTGAAGTGGAGTGTTCATCCTTCGCAGGTAGCAGAGCTGAATTTGTTTTCTCATTAGCTGCTGGAGCTTTCAGTGCAGGTACTGTTGTCGACGAATAGGCAGAAGATGCTAGTGGCCGTCCTGATAGAGAAGTGGATGAGGAACCTAATGAGGGTCGACGGCCACCCTGCATAGCAAGATGATGCATGTTGCTCACTCATAGTAGAAATCAATGTGAGGAAAGCAACAAAACACAGCTTCATTAGAAGGTAGCTACCTCTGGGTGCAAATTGCTCGGTGATATTGATTTGTTATTGTTGTAGGCCTCTGGTGGAGTCCTTGCACAAGTCCAAGAAGGCGAACGCTGATAGGCAGGTAAAAATGAACCATATCCACCAAATTTTGACCCTGAAACACATACAAATA
Source organism: Capsicum baccatum var. pendulum (assembly GCA_030864225.1). Taxonomy (NCBI): domain Eukaryota; kingdom Viridiplantae; phylum Streptophyta; class Magnoliopsida; order Solanales; family Solanaceae; genus Capsicum; species Capsicum baccatum. The sequence continues at coordinate 237,677,102 of CM061555.1, forward strand.
GATAGTCATCATACAACGCACAAGCACATCACTGCATGCGTCTGATTCTAAGAATATTCCATTGTAATACCCAAGTTCTCAGATGAAACTCCATCCTCAAAATCCTTTTGAAAATGCCCCAAAACATCTTGGAGTTTCTCATCCTTGAAAGAATAAGAGAACAGCTGTGTGAGAAGCTGGAAATGCATAACGAAGTAGTATGAAACTGGCTGTTGCAACAGCTAGTTTTTTCATCAGTTTCAGCAAGAAAGCCAGAAGAGAATACAAAATGAGAAAGCCAAGATGGCCCGAGAATTAAGATGCAGAATGATACTTCTCATAAGTTAAATCAAGAAAAGTAATATTAAATGCATAAATGTGGCTACGACATAGTTTATAGCTTGATCGAGACTTGAGTAAAATATTGGCAAAGTAGAAAATTTAAGACGAAGCAAATAACAATACAAACTAAACAAATTACAATTTGATATCGTACAAGAAGAAAGTAACGGAGGCACCTCAGTGTACTGTTAAATAAGCAAAGGATTCATGAAAAGAATCATGTGGCGGAGTCATCTAGTTTGAGATTGAGGCAAAGTTTATTATTGATTATAAGTGAGAAGTTTAAGTTCAAATCTTAGTTTAAAGATAGAACATGCAACATTAACTAACATTTATAGTCTACATTACTCCTTGAATCTATCATACAGTCCGTATGGGTTCAATTCCCTGGTTCCCTACGTTAGGCAGAGCCAGGATTTGGAGTTCATGAGTTCGAGATCATAGTTCTTTTAAGTTACTGGATTCAAACTTAATAATTTGCAGATATTCAACCGGAATTTTTTAAACAAATACAGAATTTGGATCAAAGCTACTAAGTTTGGCTGAAATCGCACGATATACTCTAGCTCTTCCAACCTATGTAATATACTACTACTACTAAAATTACCCCTAAATGAATCCTCACTGGTCATGTCGCTCAATTTAAGCTCATCTCGGACAACTATGACAGAAGTATTAGAATCTCTCTACATTTTCTACCAACATATATTCCTACTTAACATCGATTAATAAAAATGTAATCTTGGAAAGCAATAAGTGAAGGGAAGGGGGAAAACATACAGTATAGGAGAGAGCAGTACCAGGGTCAACAAGCTTTACTCTATTTCACGCAGCTTAAGTGTTCTACTACTACAATTGCAACAATAACTATGCCTTAATGAATCCTCACTGACCATGTCGCTCCATTTAAGCTCATCTCGGACAACTATTACACGAGTATTAGAAGTTCTCTACATTTTCTACCAACATATATTTCTATATAACATTGATTAATGAAAATGTAATCTTGGAAAGTAAACAACGAAAAAGAAAACAATATAGGAGAGTGCAATATCAGATCAAAGTTGAATCATCACAAGACTCTCCATCTTCAAGCTGAGTCTCCTTAACCGCAAGCTATACTCTAGCTCCGTCACACCCTATGTAATCTACTACTACTAGTGCGACGACAACTATGCCTAAATGAATCACAATTGCCCATGTTGGTCCATTTAAGCTCATCTTGGACAACTATTACACAAGTATTAGACGTTCTCTACATTTTCTACTTGCGACAACAACTATGCCTTAATGAATCATAACTGACCATGTTGGTCCGTTTAAGCTCATCTTGGACAACTATTACACAAGTATTAGACGTTCTCTACGTTTTCTACTTGTGACAACAACGATGCCTTAATGAATCACAATTGACCATGTTGGTCCATTTAAGCTCATCTTGGACAACTATTACACAAGTATTAGACGTTCTTTACATTTTCTACTTGCGACAACAACTATGCCTTAATGAATCACATATGACCATGTTGGTCCATTTAAGCTCATCTCGGACAACTATTACACAAGTATTCGATGTTCTCTACATTCTCTAAATTTTCTACCGACATAAATCCCTACGTAACATCGACTAATAAAAATGTAATTTTGGAAAGTAAATAAGGCAAAGGAAGGAAAAAAACATACAATATAGGAGAGTGCAATATCAGGATCAACGGTCGAATCATCACAACCCTCTCCTTCAAGCTTAGTATCCTTCATCTCTATTTTAACACCAAATTCTAAAAGCTAACCCCTTTCTTCCATCCCCACGATTCAACAAAAACTAGAATTTCAAGAATCTACAAATCCTCAAACCCCTTTACTTCAACAACAACAAAAAAACTAAAACTTGCTTCAGAACCAAATCAAAATCATAGAAATTTGGAATCTCAAGAACTCTCAATCCCCTTTGCTTCAACTTAAAAAATATAAAATTAAAATATATTCACCAAATTACATGGAAAAACAAAAGCTTGCTTCAGAACCAAATCAAAAACATAGAAAAACTGGAATTTCAAGAATACTATCAAACTCTCAAACCTTTTACTTCAACTTACAAAAAATAAAATAAAATATATTCACCTAATTAAAACATGAAACAACAAAACCCCACAAAAGGAAGACAAAAACTTTCTTCAGAACCAAATCAAAATCAATATAAAATATGGAATTCCAAGAATACTTTCAAAAACTCTCAAGCTCCTTACTTCAACTTAAAAAGAAAAAAAAAAAAAAAAAAAAAAAAAAAATAATAATAATAATAATAATAATAATAAAATATATATATATATATATATCCACCTAATTACAACATGAAAGAACAAAACCCACAAAAGAAAAACAAAAACTTTCTTCAGAACTAAATCAAAATCATATAAAATATGAAATTTCAAGAATACTTTCAAAAACTCTCAAGCTCCTTACTTCAACAAAAAAAAATTAAAAACAAACTAATTAATTAAAAAAATATATATCCACCTAATTACAACTTGCTTCAGAACCAAATCAAAAACACGTAAAAACTAGAATTTCAAGAATATTCTCAAGCACCTAAATTCAACTCCAAAATAAAATTAAAAATAAAAATTCCTTCACCCAAATACAATATAAACAAAAACCCACCAATCTTTTCTGCTCAACAAATCAAAACAGTAGGAAAAAAACAATCTTTTTACCAACCAAAAAAAAAAACTGACTTTTTTAACAATAAATAAATTCACAAAAAAAAAAAAAGATATTTGAAAAGTTCAAAGTATTTTAATTGTCTAATATAAATATTTATAAAATTTGGATGGAATTTAGTGGGATCTAAGTTTTTTAGCTCAAAAAAGAAATGATGAGAGAGAGAAAGAGAAAGAAGACTAATCAAGAAAGAGAGAGACAAAAAAAATTCTTTTATTTTTTTAATTTTATTTTGTTGGATAACTGTTTTTTTCCTAAAAAGAGAAAAGGAAAAAAAAACAGTTTTTTTTTTTGTACTATAATAAAGTTTTTTTTTTTGGTTACTTAAACTGTAAAAAGTTGGTCATTTAACTACCTACCTCAACTGTTGAACAGTTTCTTTCATTTTTGGCATGTATACAATTCTTTTTCATTTACACTTCCGGCCACTTTAAATTAAAAAATATATATATAAACTTAATAAGTTAAAATTATTATTTAATAGAGCAAAGAAAAATATTTTCGCTCACGAGTAATGGTGGAGGTGATAGCTGTGATGATAGAGACGGTTGGTGTTGTAGCGACTGGTGTAATAGTGGTGGTAGATAATGATGATATCGGAGTTATTTAATGTTAGTAATTGGTTGTGGTGATTGACGATAGTGTCGGTGTTGGTTTGCAGTAGTGATTGAAGAATGTGTGGTGATTGATGATAGTGTTGGTAATAGTTGACGATGGTGTTAATTGTGATGCTAGAAATGGTTGGTAGTAGGAACTGACTGCAGTGATGACAGTCGATGATAGTGACAGCCAGTGGCGAATTCAGAATTTTTATTGAGAGAGTTTGAAAAAAAATTGCCCTTAATAGTAGTTGTACCTCTACGTATAGAACCAGTAAAGGCTTAAATTTTTTTAAAAAGACATTAGATTGTCTCCCCCTGTTAGGTTCAAAATCGAGAGGGCGTCATGCGGAAGCTTAAAGTTTGCAAACCTTGAGAAAATAAATCAGACAACAAAGAAAACAATACTAAAAGGTATAAAATTATTATATGTTTCGGCCAATTGGCCTACATATTATAAAACCTAATATCGAAAAACATTAAATCTATTGGGAGAAATCTCCATTATGGATGTTGTTGTGTTATGGCATGAGAAGGGGTCATTTATTTATAGAGTTCCAAAACTTTTCCTCTAAGAAAAGGTTTGCCAAATATGAAAAAGTGTTATATTTTTTTCTCAGAAAAAGTAAAACTAATTATTGTAATTTTTATTTTCCTTCTAATAAAAAATAAAACTTAAATATAGTAAGAAAATCAGGACAAAAACCCTAGCATGCACGCCTAGCGAGAATCAAATCTGAAATGTGAAGGACCATAGAGTGGCTATAATAGCGAGCTCAGAGCCACTGGGCTATCTCTCATCTTTGACTTGGGGGTTCAAAAATAATATATGTACAGAAACATAAAAAGTTTATTCTATATATACACTATATATCGTGTAATTTTTTGCCGAGGAGGCTTGAATGAAACCCCTGGCACCCATCTAGGTTCGCCCCTGCACTGATAGCGGATGCAGTAATGTTGGTGGTGGCGACAATGTTATATTCATAACGATAATGATGGAGGCGATAGATATGGTAGTTAACTGGCAGTAATGATTGATAGTGATGATAATTGTAATTAGGGGGTGTACAGACCAAGTCGTCAAGTCAAACCGAACCGACGAATCAAAATTAAATTGAGAAAAAAATCGACTTATGATTTGATTTGATTGGTTTGACGTTAGAAAAAAAAATCGACTATTCTTGGTTTGGTTTGGTGTTAACCAAAAAAAAGTCAAACCGAACCCGAACCAAACTGACATAATATATATATATATATATATATATATATATATATATATATAATATTCGAATTTTTTTATACATAAAAGAGAAAATATCCAATCACCCCCCTGAACTATACCCAAAAAGGTTATGATACACCTCAACTTAAAGGGGGTCCTATTACCCCTGAGCTAATTAAAAGTGTAATTTTGACATCCTTAGTGCCTACGTGGCACACATGTGTGTCTACGTGGCACACACGTGTGCCTACGTGGACACTTCAGTGTGTTGTGCCACATAGGCATTAAGAGTAATAGGACCCCCTTTAAGTTGAGGTGTGTCATATCCTTTTTGAATATAATTCAGGGGATAATTGAGTATTATCTCTTCATAAAATATTAATTATAATCCACTTTTTAAATACTTTTTCAACTAGTTTTAGTAATTTTCAATAATTTGAATGTAGATATAGATATATATTTAGTTTGGGCATTTAAGTTGTAATATTTGTCCATTAATTACTAATTAAATGATCGAAACCCAATATAAACTTAAAACATAAACTTTTCGCTCTTCATCTCACTTTTTAGTTTTAAAAGAGTTTTTCGCTCCTTATTTTTTCATAATTATGAGTTTTCATTTGCACATGAGTGAAAACATATTTGACCTAATCTTCGATCATAATATAATCATAAAAACTAAAGATTATAAAAAAAAAATTGAAAAAATTGACTAAAACCTAAACCGAAAAAACCAATTTTATGTTGGTTTATAATTTTAATAAACCGACATGATTGGTTTGTTTTTTTTTAATTAAAATCGAACCAACCCGACCTATGTACACCCCCAATTGTAATGGTGGACGTAGTTGGTGATGGTTTTTTTTTTTTTTTTGGTTTAATTAAACCACCCGGTGTTCGGTACCCACTTTTCAGGAGTTCGACTATATCTGAATTCATCCCGCATCGAGCTCCATTTGGGGGGAGCTTTCAACAGAGTGTATGTCCATACCCAGGACCTCTGGGTAGGTTGGGGCAGGTTGGTGATGGTGTTTAGTGATTGACAATGGTAATGACGATTGTTTTAACAAACGTGGTTAGGGGCGATGACCGATGGTTATGAACAAAGACTAAACGGTATTAATACTTTATTCAATATCTTCAAACTAATATAAATCATACTAAGTGTTTAAATTCCTATATAAATAAATGCATTTAATCACCTAAGTGTAGCTTAATCACCCCACCAATATTTTAATTCACTTGTTATTATCCACGTTAGAAATCCCAAAAGATATGGTACCATTGAGAATATTCCTCTAGTGATTCCTTATGCTCATGAAGGCCTGCATTTCTTTGATTTAACCAAATTTCATTTTCAAAAAATGATACATGTTAATCAATCATGATTAAATAAATAAAGATTATATAAAAAAATATAGAATAAAATATCTAATATCTTCGAACTATGATCAAATTTGCTATGATACACTCCAAATTCACAGGATTTCATTACCCTCTGAACTCAATTTTAGCGTATTTTTGTCACCTTTTTTAGCTGACGTAGGCCTCATTTTTATGTAATAGAGGCACAAAAGATGCTAAAATTATGTTTGGAGAGCGGGGGGGGGGGGGGGGGGGGGGGGGGGGGGTGATACTAAAACCCTTTGAAATTAGAGTGTGTCGTAATAACTTTGGTCATAGTTCGAGGGGCGATACTAAAACCCTTTGAAATTAGAGTGTGTCGTAATAACTTTGGTCATAGTTCGAGGGATACTGAATGCTTATCTAAAAAATATCATGTATTTATTAGCTTAGCACAAATGTTTAATGTTTGATGTCAATTGAATAACTACTAAGCTAGGAGAGGAGGACAACTTCTTGTTCTTGCTCTTCTTTCTTCGCTTTGGGGGGACCGAGGCAGAGGTGAAGCCAGGATTTCAACTAAGGGGGTTCAATATTCAAAGAAAATTTAGTCGAAGGGGGTTCAACACCTACTATAAATACATAAAAATAATTTTAACCATGTATAAGCAATGTATTTTTCCGTTGAAGGGGGTTAAGGCCTGGCTTCGCCCCTAGACAGAGATCTTACGATAGATGACAACAAACACAAGCAAGTTGATCGAAGGGGACCGACACTTTTACTGCTCCGTCGAGGAGCTATTCTTACGAGAAGTAAGAAATGTCAGTGAACGATGGAAGATCATACAACAACGACAACAACAATATATCCAGTATATTCCCACAAAGTGGGTCTGGAGAGGATAAAGTGTACACACTATGCAGTTCATATCACTGCCTCAGATGAAGTAGCAAGGCTGTTTCCGATAATATTCAATCGATAGACAATATAAACTCTCTCATTCTTTATTTTATTCTATTTCTGCAGTAAATTTTCATCAACATACAAAGAATTGTAATGAATAACCATATAGATAGATAGTCCTTCATTGCTAAATCAATTAGTACAAGATTTTATTGTATACACAGAGCTAAAATCATCTGAACAAACTGCTACTTAACTTTAGCAGAATGACAATTATTGTCAAATACACCTCAAATTGGAAAGTGGAAAACACCTTCATCTAACATGATAAATATCACTACCAAGACTAATCTATCTTGAATATCATCGACGACTGAAATGACGCGAAATCCAGACCCGTAAAGGAGAAGGGCCGGTGGGGGGCATTTCAGGAAGTACTGAGTTGAATTCCTGACCCATCGGTAGGAAGAACCCTAATCATGCGCGGTGAGTAAAGGCGAGACGCTTCAGCCTAACGAAAATGAGTAGATGAGGGCACCTCGGGTACCGGGGCTCTCAACTAGTAGGAGAAAACTTCTGCGGTAACCCCTTTCTGTTATCTCGATGATCCTTCAAACTGTTCACGGAGCAACTCATACTTTTTAAGCTCGGCCATCGACAAAGAGGGAGAGATCTCTCCCAAGACCTTCAAAATGGAGAAAGATGATCATTTTGATTGTAACATAGGATATATCCACCACAGAGGGAGATGTAGCCTGGTTCAACTCAAATCGACACGGTACTATATATGTAAAAACCTACTAAAATTTCAACGAATATTAAATCATAAACTCATAATAACAAATGCAACAGACTAAATGGTAAGAAATTAAACGTTGAACTCATGCAGTAATATTCTGGATCCACCTCTGTCCACCCGTAGAGAAACCTCAATTTTACCTTTAAAAAGTCCTCGTATTCCACAACAATTGAGTCATCCTGGTCATCTGAGCTAGGTGAATCCGAATCTGAAGCTAATGCCTAAAGCAAAAACGTTAAATTGCTCAATATCTTTCAGGAAACAGATATGACGACAATGCATAAAAGACCTTACATATGTTTAATAGAAAATTGAGATACCGTTGGTTATTTAGAATTGCAAAGATACTCTTTGTTACCTACTGCACCGACACTATAAGTAAAGGATTTGAAAATTAGAAATATGGGGTGCAAAGACACACCTTGCGCTTCGCAGCATGAAACCAAGCATCAGAACACAGTGCATACATGTCAGCTCCCGTGAAGTTCGGAGGACATCTTTTTGCTATTGAGAGTAGAGATATATCTTCTTTCAATTTAAATTTCCGTGTAAGTGCTTTAAGGACCCTAATAATTATAGAAAATATGAGAAATCAAACGGAGAATACAACGATAAGTACCGGATAGGGTCAGAATACAAGAATACCTCTCTCTGTACGAGGCTTCAGAATTAACGCCAACATAAAGGAGCTTATCGAATCTACCTGGCCTCAAAAGGGCAGGATCAATAAGATCTGGCCTGTTGCTAGCTCCAATAATAAACAAGTCCTGTATAGGAGTGGGGCCAAGAATTAGATCCACAAAGAAGATAAGTACCACGAGAACAATATGCTAGCCCCAAGGCTTTGGTCTAGTGGTACGAATGCAACCCGTTAAGTGTACGTTAGGCTCAGTCACGATTTCGAATCCAATGAAGACAAAGGAAGGTTATTACGTGGAAAAGGATAGAAAGGCAGGCCCATTCTACACCAAATTTTGAACCGTGCCGAGATAGCCCTTGGATATTTCTCGGTTATCAGACAGAGAACAAAGAACTATTTTGAGACTAAGTAAAGTGGTAACCTGGGTAGAGTCGTTCAGACCATCAATTTCAGCAAGCATCTATAAACAACAGATGTTTAGTATAACAAGAAGTATGTAAGTGAGAAAAAGAAGAAAATATGACAAATAAACTAAGGAATTCGGTACCTGAGAAACCACTCGATCCATTACGCCCCCGGAGTCTCCAGAAGCACCCCTGGCAGGAGCAAGAGAATCAAGTTCATCGAAGAAGATGACACATGGTCGAGCTGATCTAGCCTGCAACGTCCCAGAAGAATTGTAAATAAGCAGCAGCATATTATCTGAAAACATCCAAGAAAGAAAAAAAAAATAGATTACCTTCTGAAAAATGTCCCGAACATTTTTTTCCGATTCTCCTATGTACATGTTAATCAACTCGGGCCCTTTCACACTGAGAAAATTCAGGGAGCATTCAGTAGCAACAGCTTTCGCTAGTAAAGTCTGAACATTTCAACAAAATGTCAATAATGAATACTGTATTATAGACAACGCGGAACAAGACCAGACAATATTGGATGATATGACACCATACAAAGCAAATCATGAACTCACTTTTCCAGTACCAGGAGGGCCATAGAAAAGAACCCCAGATCGCTTGCGCAATCCAGATGAAAACAAGTCCTTATGTAAAAGAGGCAGCTGCAATACAAATGAAGAAGACAATGGAAGTCACATCATCCAAAAGATAACAGAAATGAAAAGCAAAATCCAGTGAAGTACAACTTTCAATTTGACACATGTCAGCACAACCAAGTGTCAACTTTAAAAGAAGACTTATTCACTTCAGTTTTACCAACTGTTATGATCGAAGTAACATAAAACATTACCTGTACAGTGTCCAAAATTGATTTCTTCACGTCCTCGAGCCCACCAACATCTTCCCATTTGACATTTGGAACCTAAACTAGTGTAAACCACATACATAAGCATTTTCTAAAGCAGCATTAGACTTTTCAAGACAACATTTGAATCAATTGTGAATATCTGAACTTCCACCAAAGTATGTTGCAACACCACCACCACCACCCCAACACGCACACAAAAAATAAAAGGGAAGTTTGATGCTTCGCTTTGTTGCAAAAAACATTAAAATGCTGAGCGAGTCCAATCAACCCAAAAGAAGCACAATAAGATTAGTTTTGTGTGTGTAATCATTCTCTGATTTTACCTTTGGAGTACCCAATGCTGTTGCATTTCTTTTCTTTGACCGTTCCAGTGATTTCATTACATCTTCTTTGCTTAGTGACTTTGCCGAGTCCTGTGAGCCATTGTTCTCAATCTTCTTGCTCTCATGAGAACCCTCTTTCAGATCTCCATGTACAACCTTTACATCCGGACTACCATGACTATGGACTAAATTTGCACCAACATCAGCAACTAAAGCTCGCAGATCCTTTGGCATGAATCCTGATGTCTGACCAACCAAATCTTTCACAAGGTCCTCCAAAGAAGTCTGCAACAAAAATGATGACAAATGGCACCCGTAACTTCAGTAACTAGAAAATAACAAAAAGGAATAGATGAAGAGTCCTTCCACTCCTCGTTTTCTCCCCAGCCCGCCCCTTTCTCTCTCCCTTAACACTCCTCAAGTTTCTTAATTTATGGGCATTCTCACAGACGTAATTTCAATGCAATGGGGCTCTTTGGCCTATAGCCACTAAAGTGTAATATAAGACCAATGTATCATACATAATAGTGAATATTAAGATCAGATAACTAGAAAAGGAAACATCAAGTTTACCTACATTTGGAAGTAGTTCACCAACACGTTGAAGAGACTGGGAAAGCATTTCCTTCCTTTGTTCTTCATTCAATGGATCCATACTAATCTCATGACTGAAACAACGCCTAATAGTTGGTGGAAGGCCTTCAGGACTATCAGCAGCAGCAACTAACAGCACTGGATGTCGATTTACAGGTGCAGCCCCTTTTACTTGCTGCATCAACAAAAGATAAGAATAGACATAAATTGGACTCTTCTCCAGTATATTGTTGTGTGAAAACGCATAATGGACTTGATGAAGAAGAGCATTGAGTGAAGTTTTTCTCTTTTTAATAAGGAAAGAGCATGGCGTAAATTGTGGTAGAAGAAATTCAAAAAATGCAGATGCTGGCGAAATTTTGACGGAAGTGGGAGTAATAAGTTGTCAACATTACAAATTTGCTTAGCGGTTAAAAGAATTAAGAGGACTTAGCTCCACTGAGCGGACAACCTCTACTCTGGGAAATCTTATTAGCAGATATGCTTTGAATTATAACCACATGCCAGATATTTTGACTAAAATTTCTTACGAACGCAGGTAACAGTTAAGTACAAGTAGGCCTTGTCCCGATAACTATTAAATGGATCCATTATTATCACGTCTTTTGCAACTTCTAACTAATGACTATGATACTACCTTGAAAATAATTACACTTCTAGGCCTCCCTTTTCCTTTATATCCCCATAAATATGAGGCATGAGCAACAACAACAACATACCCAGTATATTCATACAAAGTGGGGTCTGGGGAGGGTAAGTGTATGCAGTCCATACTACTACCTCATATATATACACGTACAGATGAGGCATGAATCCAAGTAAATTAGAACAGGAAAACATTGGAAAAGAGAACAGGAAAGGAAAACAAAATAATCCAATTGATGATGATCATTCATCAACATCGTTCAGTATGAAATGACTAGCACAACGACATGAAAAGCAAGGGAATAACTTGGATTTTGTCTTACATCATGAGCATTTGACTTCCCTTCTGAGTAAATTTCTTCATCCTCGGCAATCGGCTCCGTAAATTCCTTTATGACAGATGCAACTTCTAAATTCACACCAACTTGGTCATGTGGTGAACCCTCATTAGAGACCAGGTTACGGAAGACCTCAAAATGGCGAAGAAGTAGAATTGTAGGAGAGTACCTGCAGTGAAATTTGATTTCAAAGGAATAAAAGAATACATTAAAGACAACCACCTTTTTTTACTTTGATATACTTGACACTGTTTGACAATATGAATTTAAAATAGAGTTGGAATGAATGAGGTTAGTTTAACAGGCGAACCCCAGGGCCAGAAGGCTCCTGCTAATGCAGGCTGGGGGGAAGGCCAATGTAGACGGTGTTACCTCCTGAGCAGAGGTTAGTGTAAAACATGCTCAACATAGTTAGATAATAGACAATAACCTGACGGTACAACTCCAATGTAGTTAAATAATAGACAATAAATCCTAGGCAATCCAAAATACCTGCGAGCCATACTGAAGGCTTCAGCAAGAGCAGCAGATGTTTTTCTATCAGCATTTGCAAATATACTCTGACAGTTATATTCCACTACATGAAGGCCTAATTGACGAGCAACAAATTTAACCACAGTTCTCTTCCCACATCCTGCAGAAAATTTTGAAACCATCCATCAACCACAATTACTTTATAAATAAATAAAGCTGCAGCTGTTAAGAAAAGAAAAGAAGATCAAAATGCATCTGGTAAGTAGCATCTTTCCAATTAACCAACAGATGACAAAGTCTAAACGTACCAGTCAAGCCATGCAACAACACAACAACCCGAAATTTTGATGAAAGGGCTGATGGACATAATGGTGGCATAAGTACGGAGGCTAAAGTCTTCACCGCGCGCACTTGTAAAGGCAGGGAACCTAATGGCCGAGGAATCAAGAAATCTGGAGGAACAGCAGAAGGTACATTCCCTCCAAGTACAAGGGCAGTTCGAGTACGGTTGACTCTTAGAACATGTTCTTCGGAAGGTTCCATGCCCACAACCTGGGATGATTCCTTATAAGAGTGAGTATCAAAGCATTTAAGTTACTCATGAACCTATGAAATTAAAAAATAAAAATAAAACCTTGAAATATATGAGGTCCGAACCATCATTTTGCTTCTTCTGACTGCAAGGAACGCACAGAGCCGATTTGCAGTTCCAATTGATGCATACACTGAAAAGATCACCTCTAGAAAGAAATCTATCTACTCCAAAGTACTTATTCAATTCCATATCAATCAACTCTTGACGATCTTCAGCTTCTATAGATGAATCTTTTTTAACTGAATCAAGAGTTCCACATTTTGGTATCTTGACAAAAGAAGCCCTCAGGTGTGTGGCATATTTTGGCAACTGATCCAAAGGTTCAAGTCCTAGAGTAATGACAGCATTATCACTAACTATGTTATCTGATTTGGCCTCAAATATTGGTGACAACGCTTCTTTGCCTTGGCAAATCATTGATCTCAGGCATGACAAATGTAAATTAAGGTTAAATGCCAGAATTGGAGATAAATAAGCAACATCTCGATCTGGTTTAATGGAGAGACAATCAGGATAGCTATGTAATGGCAAGAGAAATGTGGTCAGGGAAGAATGTGACAACGATGAGCTACTCTCAGATAAAACTTCGTCCGAACTGGGAGGATCTAGAACTACCACTTGTCCAATTCTTTGTTGACTTGTATCGATATTCTTGATGAGTACCTGCGCCAAAATAGAGGAAGCACAGTCATACAGAATCATGTATGTCTATGTGAGTGCGGCAGTAACTGGTTAAAACAAGATCAATTAAAAGGGTAAGCTGTTGATGGTAATTATATCAGCTAGACTAAGGTATATGCAAATGCAAAGAGTACTACATCTTTACTGCACATCTTTTCACAAGTAGACTTACTGCAATTTGTTATTTGGCTGCAAAATTAAAGCTCGGAAGTTCACTTATGTGATCAAGTATGAAAGGAAGAAGCTAACCACAACAACGATCAACATGCCACGCTGCCCAAAGTAGGCCAACTATCATTCCAATTTTAGATAGACAAATAAATGAGTGTATAAATAAATCACTGATCTATGCAGTCTCCATCCAGGACTTGTCATCTGGGGACAAAACTACAGCACTTCTAGATTTAAGCAAATCAAGCATTGCAGCCATGAATCCAAAAAAAAAAACAAGAAGACACCAAGAACACCTAATCTATACTTCATCGAAAAAATGATCATCCTCAGAATCCTACTCTAAAGTTTCCGTCTTTAGCATAATACAACGAAGAAAAGGATAAAAAGACTTTTGATTATTGTAATCTTAAGCTAAAGATACGTAGAATATACTAAAATGCCCTTTAATTAAACATGCTACGTGGAAAGTTGAATTAAAAGTTGCCAAAAAAGAAAGAGATACTCTTTTTTAAACGGATTAAAAAGAAAAAATTGAAATGGACGGAGTAATTTCGAACCCAATAACTTAAAATGACTACAATCCCGACGCATAGGCTTCAAATTCTGGTCTCATCATCTTCTTAATTTAAGGTATCAGACATTCTTTTTGAAAAGTACGAAAAAGTAAAGTAAGACAAACAAATTTGGAACAAAGTCAGAAATCTAGAAGCCAATAACTTAAAACGATTAGAATCCGACCCCTTAAGCTTCAAATTCTTCATATTCATCTACAAAAACATATCCACATGTTGATTAAAAAAAGTCATTTTTTACTTTCTTAAACTCCGTGTCATGTCAAAACTAGACAAACAAATTGAAACGCGTGTAGTAATATAGAACCAAGTAACTCAAATGAATAGAATCCCAACCCCATAAACTTCAAATTCTTGTCTCATCGTCTTCTTATTCCATCAAACAAAAACATATCCACATAAAAGGGCAGCCCAGTGCACTAAAACTCCCACTATGCGCTGGGTCTGGAAAAAGGCCGGACCACAAGGGTCTATTTTACGCAGTCTTATCTTGCGTTTCTGTCAGAATCTGTTTCCACGGCTTCAACAAAAATACATCCACATGTAAAATAAATTTAAAAAAAGGTACAATAGGTAATATCTATCTTTTTACTTTCTTAAACTAAACATACGTAGAATGTACCAAAATATCCTCTAATCTCAGGGTCTTAAACACAGCACGTAGAAAGTTACTATCAAGAACTTCCTAAAATAGGTATCAGAGACATATATTAAAATGGACAGAGTAATAATAACTAGAATCCCCAACTCATAATACAAAAATATATGCACATGTAAAATGAGAAAAAGGGCACATGTAAATAAGAATATCATACCAATGAACCAGAAGTAATACAAAGTGTTGTAAGCTGAGATATAGTTAACCCCACCAATGCACAATCATCAAAATTAGATTCAAAATCTTGTTTGATAATTGAAGAATTCCACCTCTCAATTGTACTACTGTTGTTGATGACAAGAACGATGAAAAATAACATAAATATACACCTTATCTTACCATATTTACACAAATTTCCATCCTTACAAAGTAAATTAGAAAAATCCCAACTAATATGTATCTTCGTCGGATGTATCGGGGAGCTAATTATGTATCTCGATTAACCCAAAATCGAAAAAATATATCGGGAGCTAATTATGTATCTTTACAAAGGAAAAAATATATTGTCGTTGGATATATTATGTATCTCGACTGACCCAAAATCGAAAAAAATATATCGGGAGCTAATTATGTATCTTTACAAAGGAAAAAATGTATCTTTGTTGGATACATCAGGAGCTAATTATGTATCTTCGTTAGATGTATCAGGGAGCTAATTATGTATCTCGATGGACCCAAAATCAAAAAAATATATCGGGAGTTAATTATGTATCTTTACAAAGGAAAAAATGTATCGTCGTTGGATGTATTATTAACTCGACAGACCAAAATTGAAAAAAATATATCAGGAGCTAACCATGTATCTTTACAAAGAAAAAATCTATCTGTCGTTGGATGTATTATGTATCTCGAAAGAACCAAAATTGGAAAAAATATATCGGGAGCTAATTATATGTCTTCACAAAGTCAAAAATGCATCTCCTTGGCTGTATCGTGAGTTAATTATATATCTAGACAGACCCAAAATTGGAATTTCAAATTCAAGCTCCAACTCTAGTTATTCCATCAACAAATATATATATATATATATATATATATATATATATATATATATATATATATATATATGCACATGTAAAATGACAAAAAAAGGTACATATAATAGAAGAATATCATACCAGTGAACCAGAAGTAATACAAAGTCTTGTAAGCTGAGAAATAGTTAACCCCACCAATGCACAATCATCAAAATTAACAAAATTGGGGTTCAAAATCTTGCTTGATAATTGAAGTATTCCACCTCTCAATGATGAAATTTGGGACTTCTTGTTGGTTTCTGAATTATTCAGTAGTGAATTCAGTAGATTTTTTGTTGAACAAAGTATTAAAGGCTTCCTTTTTTCAACCATAGTTGAATTCTACTTCCAATTTTTTGTGTTAAAAATTGGGAATTTTTGATGTTTAAATTGGGTAAAATTGAGCAAATCAAGAAAGGAGAGTTCAGTATACAGACAAGACATTCTTTTAACTATTTCAAATTTATGTTGTCAGCATAATATTCGGGTCGGGTGTTACATTTGGGTCGGGTTGAATTTTACATCCATTTGATTCAATTTTGTGTATTATTAAATTTTCGGTCTGTAAACACGCTAAACGAATAACCAAACTAATAAGATATATTTGATTAATTATTTTTTTTGCTCTTAATAATGATTTGATTTTCAATTTAATTGATGATTGATTTTTTGTTCTTAATAATTCGATTTTTAATTTAACCGATAAAAATATACTCTTCTAATATATATATATATATATATATATATATATATATATTATTTTTATTTTCTCTCATTTTTATTTATTCTATACTATTTTCACGCATAAAGTTACACAATTTAAGAACACTAAGACAATAATTATAAAATACAAAAAAAAATATGCATTTAAAATCTAAAGAGACAAATATATAATAACGAATAAAAGTATAATTTTAATACAATCTTATTTGGTTATCAGTTAAACTATTAATTAAAATCTTAAAATCAAAAACCAAATCAATAGTTCAATTAAAAAAATGAAAAAAATAGCATAAATATACATCTTAACGTATCATATTTACATAAATTCTAACCCTTACAGTGTAATTACAAAAATCACAACTAATTATGTATGTTCGTTGAATATATCGGGAGCTAATTATATGTCTCAACAAATTCAAAATTGAAAAAAATATATTAATAAATAATTATATGTTTTTATAAATAAAAGAAATATAACTTTATTGAATATATTGAGAGCTAATTATGTATCTCGATAGATTAAAATTGATACTTTTAAGAGAAAATGTTCTATTACCACTTTGAACTATGAGTAAAAAGGCTGTGACACACCCTAACTTTAGGAGAGTCCTATTACCCTTCTAGACTAATTAAAATCGTATTTTTGACAACCTTAGTACCTACGTGGCACATACGTGGCACCAGACACTGAAGGATCCACATAAGTACATGTATGTGCCACGTAGGCACTAAGATTGTCAAAAATATGATTTTAATTAGTCAGGGGTAATAGGATCCTCATAAAGTTCGATTGTATCTCAGTCTTTTCGCGTATAGTTCAAGTGGTAATAGAGTATTTTTTCTATTTTTAATAATTATGTAAAAAAAAAAAATTATAATTAAGCGTCAAACCGTTAGAATTTAAGTATTACTAGCTTAGGATACGTGCATTGCACGTGTGTATCATATTAATAATAAAATTATGTATATAAAATGAGCAAATTATTACGTGTCTGACTTATATCATTGAGCACAAAACTTTAAAAAACTACATAAATATTACTAAGCAATATAATTGAGTTACAAAATAAATAAATTTAATCAATTGCTAAGTATGTTACATAAATAATGTACTTGATAAATTAGTAAGTCTAAATTGAAAGAGTCGATTATAACCCTAAACTTCATCATCCAAATAAAAGCTCTACATATCAAGATTCAACACTTAATTAAAATCTGATATTTCAAATTCAACAAATAAGTTGAATTAAAAATTCAACTACAATATTAATGAATGATACACTAAAACATACATAGCTAAATAACATAATTAAAACTAAGTCACAATTAAAATAAAGAAAAATGAAAGAAAGAGATGAAACCTTTGTTTTTTTTAGTTACTTCATTCTACGGCAACATTGCTTATTTCATTCAATTTTTCAATAAAAAAAAAAATTAACTGAAAGAAAACACAAGAAATTATAAAAAGAGAAAACCTAGTGGATATACTTAAATTACATAATCAAATCGAAGTCATCATTAAACAAAGGAAAAAAAAAGAAAGAGATAAAGTTAATTTTTATATGATTTCAAGACACTCAACAGATACATATTTGATTAGTTCTACTTCAACTCAAAACTATTTGTTAAGATAGTCTTGCGGCTATTTTAAGCATATCTGGATCTTCATTAGATCATCATCCATGTCCTCAAAATATGATGAGCTAATCTTGCTTCTAATTGATCGGATTGAATAACTTTCTTAGTCCTGCTTCCATCTTTGCATTGGAAGCTTGAACTGTTTACGATTGCTATAAAAATTGTTGATGTATAATATTAGTAATGAAAAAAAAATGATACAATCTATTCAAATATTGTATTTACTAAAACTGTATCAAATACAATACGTTGCATTATGAAACAATACGTAACAACCATTCAAACAAACTAAAGTGAAAAAAATGAATACGTTACAAAACAAAACAAAACCAAATCACACATAAAAAAAAAGTAAAAGTAAAGGAATAATAGCTAGGCATATAAATTAAATGTAAATCCGACATATAACATAGAATAGTTGTAAATATATGACTTGCTGGGAAGAAAGATTCTGAATGAATGTTCCTAAATTTTATAACCATAACTTCAGTAATTACATGTATATTATTTTTAATTTTGATGAATCACGTATGTACTTTCTAATTGGAAATTGGGTATCATTATATTGAGTTTGGTTTTATCACTTTTATGAGTGACATTAAATAAAAATTAATATTTTCTTCATTAACGTCTTTTCTTATGGAGAAAATTTAAAAATCTTATCACAAATTTAGGACTTTTTAATTTCTAAACTATCTTTTTTTTTTCACCACAAATTTTAAAAATCATCAATTTAATTCTTCTAAAAAATCTACATATATTTTGTCCTTTACCATATATTTAGATTTTCTTAATTTTAAAAATTATAAAAATAATTAAATATTAATATAAAAATATTAAATATACATAACATAGAATTTTTCATTTTTTTTTTTTTTGAAAAATAATCTGTCAATTATAAATACAATTGGATGTTACTTAGCAATTTCCATACAAAATTAATTCAAAAAGTTCATATAGCGTTTATAGTAGTACTTTTTATGTACTAACGTGCCAAGCTTCCAATTAATATTTTTTCTAAAGATTTACTTAAGTAAAGTTTTAATTGATTTTAAAAATCTATATTTAAGGTATATAATTCAAATAAGGAAAGGTTTAATAAGCAAATTTCAATGAATTTTAAGTTTTATCTACTAAAAGAAATTAGGACAAAGATAATTTTATCTAAAGATGAGTGTTTTAATGAAGCACAAAAAATTTAAATTACTTTTCTAACACTTTTAATATATTATAGATATAGATTTATAAACAAAAAACAAATATTATAAAATTATTTAAAACCATTAACACAATAATCCGTCAATTGATAAGAGTAACACAGGGACTTCCTTTCCTCCATGTCTTACTCTCTTCTCTCTCACCATTTAAACCCTACCATCATTTTCTGAAGGGACTTTTGGCTCACTGGTTAGTCTTCTTGTTATTATTGAATTAATTGATTGTATGAATTTCCTATTAATTTATTGATTGTATGGGTTTTTGAGATCTGACAAGAAGGCTTTTTCTTGAAATTAGTGTTAGTGAGTTCTTGCAATGATATTCTAGCATATCATAACCAAACACTTGTTTGGAACAAACTAACTAGTATATAGTACTACCTGATTTGTTTCTTTTTTCTACTTTTGTTTGTGCTTATATGTATATATAAGTTGTGAGTTATCCTTTTTGGGGTCCTGGGGAAGTACTAGTACTGTATTAATGGTGATGGAATAGGCCATTTCTAACAAGGAGAGGATTGATGGTGTCCTGTGTTGTTCGGACTCTTCAAAAATGTCACTAGTTGCGTTCGGATTTGCCAAAACTACTGAATTTTTGAAGAGTCCGACAAGCTAAACTAGGCGGTTCGACCAAAGTGAATTCTTGTTTTGACTAATATAGTCATAACGGGTGCGGCATCGAAAGCGTAGAGTCCGCGCAACTTAGATGGTGTCCATTTGACTAATTGTAATTTGGTACATACTATTTATGAGCCTAAATGATTTCTTCCCATCTGTTTTAGCATTGGTGGACAGTGGTACCTGATGCAGGTGGGAGGTGATAGGTATCCTATGAAATTAGTCAAGGTATGTGCAAGCTAGTTTGGACACCACGGTTATAAAAAAAAACATACTAGTTATGAGCCTAGGTGATTTCTTCTCATCTATTTTAGCCTTGGTGGACAAAGTTATCTATTATAAAAAAAAATGTATTAGTTGTGAGTTTAGGTGATTTCTTCCCATCTGTTTTAGTCTTGATGGACAGAGTTACCCGGTACTTGTTGCTGGTGGGATGTGGCAGGTATCTCGTGAAATGTTGAGGTAGAAGTTGGTTCGGACACCACGGCTACAAAAAAAAATACTAGTTATGAGTCTAGATGATTTCTTCCCATATGTTTTAGCCTTGGGATGTGGCAGGTATCTCGTGAAATGTTGAGGTAGAAGTTGGTTCGGACACCACGGCTACAAAAAAAAATACTAGTTATGAGTCTAGATGATTTCTTCCCATATGTTTTAGCCTTGGGATGTGGCAGGTATCTCGTGAAATGTTGAGGTAGAAGTTGGTTCGGACACCACGGCTACAAAAAAAAAATACTAGTTATGAGTCTAGATGATTTCTTCCCATATGTTTTAGCCTTGGTGGATAAATTTACCTGGTACCTGTTGCTGGTGGGAGGTGGCAGGTATCCTGTGGAATTAGTCGAGGTGCACACAAGCTGGCCCGGACACTACGGCTATAAAAAAACATACTAGTTATGAGTTTAGGTGATTTCTTCGCGTTTGTTTTAGCCTTGGTGGACAGGGCTACTTGATTCTTGCTGTTGGTGGGAGGTAGCAAGTATCCCGTGGAAGTAGTTGAGGTAGAAGCTGGTTCGGACACCACGACTATAAAAAAAAAAATACTAGTTATGAGTCTGGGTGATTTCTTCCCATCTGTTCTGTCATTGGTGGACAGAGTTACCTAGTAACTGTTGCTGGTAGGAGGTGATAGGTATCCCGTGGAATTAGTTGAGGTGTACGCAAGCTGATCCGAACACCACGATTATAAAAAAAAGAAAGAAACATACTAGTTATGAGCCTAGGTGATTTCTTCCCATATGGTCTAGCCTTGTTCAAGCCTTGATGGACAAAGTTACCTAGTACCTGTTGCTGGTGGGTGGTGGCAAGTATCCCGTGGAATTAGTTGAGGTGCGCGCAAGCTGGCCCGGACATCACGGTTATTAAGGGTTTTGAGATCCGACAAGAAGGCCTTTTTTCTTTCATTTTTACTTTGAAATTAGTTTTAGTGAGTTCTTGCAATGGTATATTAGCATATTCATAACCAACACTTGTTTGGAACAAACTATCTAATATATAGTACCACCTGATTTGTTTCTTTTTTCTACTTTTTCTTTGTGCTTATATATATATGTAAGTTGTTATTCTTATTGGTTTTTTTGGGAAGTACTAGTACTGTATTTATGGTGATGTCAATTATTTATTAAGCTTGGTCGAGTTGGGAGTGGTGGAGTTGGGAGATGGAATAGGCTATTTCTAACAAGGAGAGGATTGATTGGGTATCCATTTGACTAATTATAATTTGGTATATACTAGTTATGAGCCTAGTTGATTTCTTCTCATCTATTTTAGCCTTGATGGACAGTGTTACCTAGTGTTACCTAGAGTTACCTGGTACCTGTTGTTGGTGGGAGGTGACAGGTATCCCATGAAATTAGTCGAGGTGCGTGCAAGCTGGCTCGGACGCCACGGTTATAAAAAAAAACATACTACTTATGAGTCTAGTTGATTTCTTCCCATCTGTTTTAGCATTGGTGGACAGAGTTAACTGGTACCTGCAACAGGTGGGAGGTGGCAGGTATCCCGTGGCATTAGTCGAGGTGTGCATGCCCGAACACCACGGTTATCAAAAAAAACATACTAGTTATGAGCAGCAGTATGTGTTGTGTTATGTTTGATATGAGTAACTTTCTGTAGAATTTCTTTATTATAAAGCATTTGATAAAATCGAGAAACAAGTCTCTGTTTTTTGGCGAATAGGTGTGAAAAAAGGAAGAAGATAAAGTGCAGAGGACATATGCCTTAGTGGATGTTGAAGTTCTTGAGTGAGATTGTTTCGTATTAGTTCTAAAGTTGTGATCTTTTCTGATTATGGTGAGTTTATTTATTTGGTATTACCGTTAAAATTGTGATCCTTTTATCCAATGATGGTGATTTCAATTGTTTGTTCTTTCAGTTCTCTTTAAAAGTTAGTTATTGTTGGAGTTCTTGCTGAATATGGTCTGCTTGTTATGTGGGTTTGTGATTTTCTTTGGTCCTAATGATGCTAAAGTTGTCATCTTTTTGGGTTTTGGTTTGTTGTAGTATGATTACGATTTCAATTGTTTGTTTGTTTAGGTACCTAATTTGTATGCCTATGAAATTTGATTTTTGGTGTCGGTGGAGTTGACCATACTGGAAAAAGTAAGTTACATAAATTAATCTTTCCTCCTGTCTGAATCTGTTTGGTTTTTTGAGTAGAATACGATTATGAAGTGTATAAGAAAAGAAGGTTTGTATGGCTTAAACACGGGCGGGGGTTGTTGGTGAGCTCTTTGTTAACATTTGGTATTAGGCGGGGTACTTTTTCTTTTTCTTGACGAAATCGAGCATGGTGATTGATAATTCATCATTATTAATTTAGGAAGTATTGATGATTTAGCATCTGCACACTCTAATAAGCCTTGTGTGTTGATTTGATATCATTTTGCATCTTTTGTGCTCTTCCTATATTTTAACTGTATGCACGTGACAAATCTTCTTGCACCCAAAGCTTGGCTATATCTTTCTCTGTAAACTTTCAAATGCTTGTGATGGCGGATTGGGTAACGCTCTTAGGTTGTGGAATTTTGGCTTTGATTTAACTCCCCTGCCAACTTCACTAGTATGCTCCAATGATGTTGGGGGGACGAGAACATTTAGCTGATTAAGATTTGAAATCTACTGGATAGATTGTAAATCTTAGTCCTACCTAAATATCATGTTGGTTTACAGTTGTATGAGTTTTCGGACATGAAACCGGCTAAGGCTAGAGGGTGTTTCCAGTTTCGCATGTGGATTGAACAGATAACCGATGGCATTAGCATCAGTGAACTGATATGGCTATTACGACGTCATGAGTTTACTTAGTTCTCCAGTCTTGTAGTTTTATGTTTTCACCTGCTAGTAAGGTTGATACTAGCTTGGGAGTTAGTTTCCAAATATGTTGGTGGCATGTGTGTTAACCAGGGATTAATGGCGTATAGTACATCCATTCAACCTAGAGGTTGCGTTAATGCTTTACACTTAGTAATTTGCTTACGCTCAGTGGTTTAATGGCTTGTAAAAGATATGTTGATCCTCAAGGTTTGGTTAATGGTTTACACTGAGTAGCTTGCTTACTTTCAAGTTCAGTTCCCGTTAAGCTTGTCGCTGAACTTTCTTAATCTCTATAACAACAACATACCCAGCGTAGCGTATTCCCACAAAGTGAGGTCTGGGGAGGGTAAAGTGTACGCAGTCCATACCACTACTATTTAAGATAGCTTCCTTGAGTCTACTTACCTTATATAATTTTTCTTCATATTATTTGCAGATCGTTAGCAAGAACAAGAACAAGAACAGAACCCTCAAGAACAAACCTCTCACTTTCTCTTTCGAAGAAAAAAGTTCATCGAGTAATCTTTTCTAAACTTTCGTTCTGATTTCTCGTTTTGTCAATATGGCTATTTTGTTTCAGCATTGGTTGTTGTGTTTCTTAATATGAATTTCCGGCAAAGTTAATGTAAACAGTACTTTTTGGATTAGTTTGGCAGATCTATGTGTGTTTACAGCTAAGTTGCTCGGACTCTCGAAGAATGTTGCTGCACACGTGTCGGATCCTCCGAAAATGCACTACTTTTGAAGGATCCGACACGCACTCAATGACATTTTCGAAGAGTCCGAGCAACATAGGTTTACAGTGAAGGAATTAGTACCATTTAAACAGTACCTTTTGTTTACCTAATTTTGGTTACAATCAGTTTATGTTTGTTTCTCGTATATTATTTTGTTATTTGGTCAATAATAATGTGAATGAGAGTACCTTTTGGTTGTCAGTTTGTGCTTGTTTCTTAAGGTTTTGTTTATTTCAACATGAATAGGAGCGTGAATAATCTAGTCCATGGTTGGATGTATGATAGGTCGGATGGCCGACGGGCTGTAAACTCTAGTTTCGTAACCAGTGTGGATGAAATTTATCCAATTAGCATATTCTCAACAAAATCGAATGAGTCGTAACAAAGTTAGATGTTCATGTAACAAATGTCAAATGGTCAAAAATAGGCTTTAATTGATTTTTTGCAGTCGCATTGCTATGCCAAGTGACCGGAAAAGGGTAATTTATCTCAGTTGAAAGTTGTTGTTGTTGGGTGGGGGGTGGGGTAGGGGGATAGGACCACTGCATAGTTTGAGTGCCTTATTGGGAATAAGGTACAAGTTCCGCGGGGTGTGTGTGTATTACCTCAAATGGAATTAGAGTTTCCATATGACCTTATTGTTGCGTTTTGGTTTTTGCAGGTTGTTGATCGACCTTTCGGAAGAATCAGTAGATGATTACTTTCTAGTTCAGTTCCCTGTGCAGTAGAATTTCGGAGATGAGTTTGATATCACGACTGAGGCATCATTTGCCCGGTGTACTCTTGAGACAATCTGTTCCATCCAATGTGTCCGACTCCTGTTTCGTTACCTCATCTGTGTTTACTCGACACTTCGCTCAGCCTGCTAGGAAAGAGGAAGAGGAGGAGGAGGAAGTAGTCGAGATTGACCAGAGAAAGCTTCCAGCTGATTACGATCCTGCAAATTTTGATCCTACCGAGCATCGTAGTCCTCCATCAGATAGGGTATGGAAGCTCGTGGACGAAGTTTCAGGACTTACGTTGGTTGAAGTTGCAGAACTGTCTTCAATTATCATGAAGAAGTTGGGTATGACCGAGCAACCAATGGTCGGTGTTATGAAAGCCGGGGCTGCTGGATTGGCGGCAGCAGCTATGAAGGGACCAGAAGCAGCTAAGGAGGAAAAGAAACCGGAGAAAACTGTTTTTGAACTTAAACTGGAGTCCTACGAGTCTGCTCAAAAGATAAAGATAATCAAAGAGGTTCGTAGTTTTACTGATTTGGGACTCAAGGAAGCGAAAGACTTAGTCGAGAAAACTCCTGCCGTTTTCAAGAAGGGAGTATCAAAGGAAGAAGGCGAACAAATAATTGAAAAAATGAAAGCCGTTGGAGCAAAAGTTGTCATGGAATGACGATGAACCAAACATCTCGTCTCATATCAGGTTCATCCTAAAGCATTTTGCAACTCGATTATATTTCGTTCAGCTTTATGCAGTTTTTGTAGTCGGCTTTTCATTCCTTTTCCAAAACTACTCGGTGTGGCTCACGAATAATCTTGTCCATCGTGTTTGATTACATGCTTAGCTGAAGATGAACGCGATTTAGTTGAAGTCTATTGTTCTTTGATTCTGCTGTGCTGTTTACGATTCTTTTCTTATCGATAGTTGATTTGGAAGGAACTGTGTTCTTACTGTGCTCGTTGCATCTAATATACGCGAGGGACATGGACTTCCCTCTCTTGCTTCAATATGTTCTAATGCAGATCCTTATGCACATACAATGACCAAGTGCACACTGATTTAAAATTCTGAATCCGTTTCTGATCATACTTTCTTTCATGAGTTATATATAGAATTGAAGGTCAAATTACAAGGGGGAGAGCATAAATAGATCACATACAAGGACCAAGTGCATAACATTTACGAATGTTATATCTGACTGATTTAAAATTCTGAATTCGTTTCTGATCATTATGAAGAGGCCCTCGAAGCCTCCGAAGGCAATGGAATTCTTGGGAAGATGGGTTGAAACTAACTTCTTGCCCGTCTTCTAAGTAGCTCGGTGTATTAAAGATCCGCTATATGCAAGGTCTAGAGAAGGGTTGAACAACAAAGTTCAATCTTTTGAATTCTTATCTTGTATTTCTACTAGAGCTTGTTTTCACGACTTGAACTTGTGACTTAATGATCACATGACAACAATTGGTTAATCAAATGCTCTCTATGTTTCAAGTAGAATTGACTTATTTTGATTTGAAACGAAATTAAAAAAAATAAAGAAGACTCTTAATTTTTGTGGTCTTAAATTGAAATTACATCAAATGTATCAAAATGTTTTTTTAACCTTATGGTCTTAAACTTGCCGCGTGAAAATTTGAAATAAGAGTATCGTTAAAAGGTAGGGTGATTCTTTTTTAAACGGACGTACGATTTGGGACATTATATCATGATTTGAAAATTTTTTAAATACAAAAATTGGCCAATAAGTTTATATATTGTAAAAGAGCCCCATCATTATTTTTTTTTTGGTTCTCAATCTAGTGTCCGGTGCTCGCATTGGAGTACCGACTAATCCAGACCGCGCGTTGCAGGGTCCATTAAGGTGGCAGCGCTCCCAACACCCTATCATTATTACTCGTATCAATCTTTAAAACATTTATAAATCATTTAAGTATTACTCTCATCAACATAATTTTTTTTTTGTATTTAGAGTTGCGACAAAAAAAATTGATCGACTCTGAGCGCTGCATTTTTTTTTTATTATTGTATGTGATATTCCTAAGAAGAAGAAGATGACGATTCTTTTCGTATTTAATCAAACACGATCACATGAAAATGAATTATCCATGATACTAAAGTAATTTTAATTAACTAAAGGTGCTTAAAATGTTTAAACTGTTCTAATTGTTAAAGTATGTAATGAAAATTAGCCTAACTGATAACTAGTAACTACCACCAATCAAGTAAACTTGAATGAACCTATATAAAATGTCATGTTCATTTTTTTTCCTTAGTTTTACTCAATTTTTTCTTAGTTTATGTGAAAATACTATTATGAAAAGGACATAATAGTGATTTTCAAAGTTTCAATGAAAACAATTTTTGCTTTAAAAAAATATAAAGCATATTACTCCGTCTGTCTCAATTAATACGAGTTAATTTAACTTGCCACAGAATTTAAAAAAGATTTTTTTTTTTTTAAATTTGTTGCCTAAAATAAGTTACAGATGTTCGTATGGCTATAAATTATTTCACTAAAGAAAAAATAAATATTTTAAAGTTACATTATTACTAATGACTAAAAATTGGATGATAAGGCTAAATATAAAGTAGGGAAAATGCATCGTTTTCACCCCCAAACTATAGTCGAAAAGTCAAATTCATACCTAAATTATATAAGTGACCTATTACACATCTTAACTATAAAAAAGTGATACATTTTACACCCTGTCAGGCATTACACCACTTGCATGTTGTGTGGTGTTTTACACGCGCTGCCACGTCAGCACCACGTCAGCATAATCCGAAAAAATAAGGAAAAAGACATCGTTTTCACCCAAAACTATAGTCGAAAAGTCGAATCCACACCTAAACTATATAAGTGACCTATTACACACCTTAACTATAAAAAAGTGATACTTTTTACACCCGGTCAGACATTACACCACTTTCATATGGTGTGGTGTTTTACATGCGCTGCCACGTCAGCACCACGTCAGAATAATCCGAAAAAATAATAAATTTATTATTTTCATAATTTTTTCTTTTTTCTTTTTAATTTATTTTTTTCGCTTCTTCTTCAATGTCTAAAACCTCTATTGTTGTCAATATCCAAAACCTCCATTACCTCCATTACACCATATTCACCACCATAAACTTTATCCCACCAACAAAATTACCATAACAATTAATTTCTTCTAACATTATTCTTCATCCGTAACCTATCGTCTTTTCTTAAAAAAAAATAAAAAAATTCTCAGCTATAATGGCTATTACTGTTTCAAAAAATGCCCACTCGACCGTTGGCCTCTGTGTTTTAAATGGTAATGACCAACACATTTCCGTACTTTTTCTATTTGTTTTTTTAGTTATAATTTTAAAAACAAACAAACTAATATGGTAGCAAGCTCTATTTTTGGATGGATTAATAATTAACAGACACAGAGGAGAAAGTCGACGATGAATCCGACTTTTTCGAAGAGAATTCACCAGAAAACATCCTTGCTACAAAATTATATATATATATATTTTTTATAAAATTTGATTTTGCCCATTTAAACATCAAATACATTTTGATTTTATTTATTATGCAATTGACATTGATTCGATGAAGGTGGAGGATGAATTGTGTTATTTGGGGATGGGGTTGGAATATAGAGGTAGGGTGATGAAGAAACTGTGTTGGTTGGGGTGGGGGTGATGAAGAAGAAGATGGTTTGAAATTGGGGTTGGAGTTTCGGGGTGGGGGGTGGGGGTGGGGGTGATGAAGAAAATGATGGTTTGGGGGTGGAAGGTGATGAAGAAGATGATTGTTTGGGGGTGTGGGTGGGGAGATGGATGCTGGGGTTTGGGGAAGGAGTATTTTAATTTTTTTCCATTAATTTTTAATTTAAATACATCAATTTTTATTTAGATAATTATGTATTTTCCACGACAGATTTAGGGAGTAAAAAGTATCACTTTTTTTTATAGTTAAGGTGTGTAATAAGTCACTTATATAGTTTAGGTGTGGATTCAACTTTTCGACTATAGTTTGGGGTGGAAACGATGTCTTTTTCCTTAATGTTTTTAGCCGTTTACTTTTGTTATTTAATAGGCTGGACGCGCCTAAAATAAGTGTAACATACGCGCCTTAGAATGGGGGTGGCGGGGAGGTAATAATATCACTTTTATATAGTTAAGGTGTGTAATAAGTCACTTATATTGTTTAGATGTGACTTCGACTTTTCTTATATAGTATGAGGTGAAAATGATGTTTTTTCCCTATAAAGTATAATTAAGAGCAAATGTAATCAGGTACAAGTAAAAATTTGACCCTTTCTCCAAAAAGAATGAATGAATCTGATAAAAATTTCAAGAAACTCTTTGAATTGTTTTTATTTTTTTAAAAAATAATTAATCAGGTACTTCTCATATTTCGTGAATAGTTGGGTGGGTTATTAAAACTAAGAGGAAGAAAACAAAGAAAAAAAATATTTACAAAAAGAAACAGAGAGCACTGTAAATGCACGCGAGCGCGCTACGTAGAAAATAAAGTAAAGATCGACATACAAGATGAATTAACAATTCAGCGATAAATATATACTCAAAGTTCGATGATAAGGGTAAATAAATCCCAAAAATATAATGAAGAGAAAATATAATCTTTTTGAGAAGTACAACAACAACTTTGACCCTTTTCTCAAAATAAAATAAAATAAAATAAAATGAATGAATATAATAAAATACTCAAGAAATTCTTTAATTTTTTTTATTTTTTGTAAAAGAAAAAAATAAGTGATCAATCAGATACTTCTCACATTTCATGCATAGTTGGGTGTACTGTTGCAATTGAGAGGAAGAAAACAAAGAAAAAAGAGTCGTTACAAAAAAAAAAAAAGTACATTGCAAATGCATTTGAGCGCGCCACATAGAAAATAACGTGCTGGCGTGTAAGAAGAATAAGCAAATATATTATTTAAGTTGGATGATAAGGACAAATATATCAAAAAAATAAAACAATGAAGAGCAAATATAATTTTTTTGAGAAGTACAAAAATAAATTTGTTTCATTAAAAAAAAAAAAGAACGAATGATCTTAAAGAATGAATGATCTTGTAAAATTCTCAAGAAGCTTTTTGATTTATTTTAAAAATAGATGACTAATCAGGTGCGTCTCACGTTATGTGAATAGTTGAGCTATAAAAGAATATCTAAAAAAATATTTCGAGAATTAAATTTTAGATTCTAGATTCACTGATACTAGAATAAAAATATGTATCACATGATGTTTAAACAAAATCATGTAAAATTGCTAAAAAATTATGTACAAAACGCATATTATACATTTATCGATTCTATGTAATTTAATGCATAACCCCCTTTCCCTACTTTTGCGGGCACTGAGAAAGAGAAAACAAAGAAAAAAGAACGGTCATAAAAAAAAAATCACGTGGGCACGCGCCACATAGGAAAAAAATATGGGGACGATGAGCAATTAACAATTCAAGAATAAATATGTGTATAAAGTTGGATGATAAAGACAACTATATATATATAAAAAAATATAATTAAAAGCAAATCTACTAATATTTTTTGAAAAGTGTAAGAACAAATTTGAATCTTTTCTAAAAAGAACGAACGAATCTTGTAGAATTTTCAAGAAAGTATCCAAAAATAAATAATTAATCAAATTCTCTCACAATTCACTTAGTATTTTGTCTAGATTTTTTTATAATTTTGTTTAGATTCTTATCAAGTAAAAGTGCATATTTTATGTAGCTTTTAACACAATAACTAATCAGGTGCTTCTTACGTGAATAGTTGAAAATTAAAAAAATTATTAATAATTGATACTTTAAAGATTCTTTTAAACCACTTTGTTGAAACCTAATTTGCTAGGATAAAATATTTACTATATTAGTGCATGATATTTACACTAAATCATGTAAATTTAATATTGTTAAAAGAATTTATGTACAAAACACGTATTATACATTTATCGGTCTCATTTACTTTAATGCATAACTCACTTCTTGGTCAAATAAAAAAGATTTCCGATTAAATGCTCCCATTTCATCAAACTTGGCTCTTTTATCATCCTTTAGTGGATACTGAAAGAAAGAAAACAAAGAAAAGAATGGTTACAAAAAGACATACCATGAAAACTTTACGTGGGCGTGCCATGTAGAAGGTACACTAAAAATGCATTGAAAATTGGGTGGAAGAAAACAAAAAGAAAAGAACGGTTACAAAAAGAAAGAAAATAAATTAAAAATGCACATGAGCACGCCGCATATGAAATAAAGTGATGACATGTAAGAAGAATAAATAATTTAGAAATATATTTTTAAAGTTGGATGATAATGATAAATATAATTTTTTTGAGAAGTACAAAAACAAATTTGTTTCCTAAAAAAAAAAAAGAATGAATGATCTTGTAAAATTTCCAAGAAATTCTTCGTTTTGTTTTAAAAACAAATGATTAATCAGGTGCTTCTCACGTTTCGTGAATAGTTGACTTATAAAAGAATATCTAGAAAAATATTTTGAGAATTACATTTTAAATTTTAGATTCACTGACACTAGGATAAAATACGTATCACATGATGTTTACATT
The DNA here is from genome assembly GCA_030864225.1 of Capsicum baccatum var. pendulum. Taxonomy (NCBI): domain Eukaryota; kingdom Viridiplantae; phylum Streptophyta; class Magnoliopsida; order Solanales; family Solanaceae; genus Capsicum; species Capsicum baccatum. The sequence continues at coordinate 237,708,533 of CM061555.1, forward strand.
AAATTATGTAAATTGCTAAAAAGATTATGTACAAAATACATATTATGCATTTATCGATTCTATGTATTTAATGCATACCCCCCTTTCCTTACTTTGGAGGGTACTGGGTCGGAGAAAACAAAGAAAAAAGAACTGTTATAGAAAAAAAAAAGAAAACAAAAAATTCACGTGGGCATGCGCCACGTAGGAAAAAAATTATTGGGACGACAAGAGGAATTAACAATTCAAGGATAAATATGTGTGTAAAGATTTCATGCATTTTTTAACACAAAATAATTAATCAGGTGCTTCTTACGTTTCATGAATAATTAGATATTAGAAAAATATTCAAACTCTTTTGTTAATAGTTGAAACTTTAAAGATTCTTTTAAACCACTTTGTTGAAACCTCATTACGAGGATAAAATACTTATCTTATCCGTGCTCGATGTTTATACTAAGTCTATAAATTTAATATTGTTAAAAGAATTTATGTATAAAACACATATTATATATTTATCGGTTCTATTTACTTTAATTTAATGCATAACTCAATTCTTGGTCAAATAAAAAAGATTGTCGACTGAATACTCCTACTTCATCATGCGTGACTTTTTATCATACTTTGGCAGGTACTGAGAGGAAGAAAACAAAGAAAAGAACGGTTACAGAAATAAAGAATATGAAAAGTTCACGTGAGCGTGCCACGTATGAAGTAAAGGTGATTGAGAAGAGGAATTAACAATTCAGGGATAAATATGTACTCAAAGTTCGATGATAAAGGTAAATAATTATCTTATCCGTGCTAGATATTTGCACTAAATCATGTAAATTTAATACTGTTAAATTGATTTATGTACAAAACACATATTATACATTTATCGATTTTATTTATTTTAATGCATAACCCTTTTTGGGGTTAAGTCAAAAAGATTGCCGATCGAATGCTACTGCTTCATCACGCTTAACCCTTTACCATACTTTGGCGGGTACTGAAAGAAGGAAAACAAAGAAAAGAACGATTACAAAAAGAAAGACTATTAAAAATTAACGTGACTATGCCACGTAGAAGGTCACTAAAAATTGGGTGGAAGAAAACAGAGGAAAAGAACAGTTACAAAAAGAAAGAAAGTACAACAAAAATGCACGTGAGCGCGCCACGTAAAAAATAATGTAATGACATGTAAGAAGAATTAACAATTCAGAAATACACTCTTTTGGATGATAAAGAAAAAAATATCCAAAAAATAAAATATATAGTGAATAGCAAATATAATTTTCTTAGTAGTACAAAAATAAATTTGACCCTTTCCTAGAAAAAGAACGAATAATCTTATAAAATTTCCAAGAAATTCTTCAAATTGTTTAAAAAACAAATGATTAATCAGGTGCTCTTATGTTTTGTGAATAGATGAGCTATAAAAGAATATCCAGAAAAGCATTTCGAGAATCAAATTTTAAATTCTAGATTCACTGACACAAGGATAAAATACGTATCACATGATGTCTACACTAAATCATGTAAATTGCTAAAAAAATTATGTCCCAATACATATTATGCATTTATCAGTTCTATGTAATTTAATACATAACCCTCTTTCCCTACTTTGGTGGGTACTGAGATAGAGAAAACAAAGAAAAAAGAACTGTTATTAAAAAAAATCATGTGGGCACACGCCACGTTGGAACAAATATGGAGACGACAAGAGGAATTAACAATTCAAGGATAAATATGTGTGTAAAGATTTTGTGCAATTTTTAACACAAAATAATTAATTAGGTGCTTCTTACATTTTGTGAATAATTGAACATTAATAAATATTCAAAATTCTTTTGTTAATAGTTCAGACTTTAATTTAAATTTTTCTTCTTTGTGTAAACAACAGAAATCCCATGTAATATGCAAGTATTTACATAAAATCCCTTTAGGTTTTCTCTCTCCCAATTTTACTAAATATACTCATACATTCGTTGCTTTATTATACATTCGTCTGATGTATGATAAAATTATTTTTCCTACAATTAAGGAAAGAGAAATCAAAAAATATATTCCTATTCCTTAAATTACGACATTAAATATTTAATTAAGTAGTATATAAGTTAATATAGGAACTGAAATTTAAATTTCAAAAATAACTCCTAAACATTACTGTTAATATTCATCATTTTTGGAATACGATTTTGAGGGGAAAAAAAATTGGCTTCTTCTTTCTTTCATCACTGTTGAAACACGTTTTTGAGAAAAGAAATAGTTGGCTTCTTTCTTGATTTCTGAAAGAAAAAAATGAATATCCCCATATTGTTGCGTCATTCCGGCGTCTGAGAGTCAGAAATCAGTTATAATTCATACAAAAGTGATGCCATTATTGTTTCTGAAAGTATTAACTTTCTGAAATTGGTTGCGACGATAGCGATGGAATTAAATGTTGACGATGTTCGAAAAAAATTGAAATTAAATACATCGTTGATGGTAATTCTTCTCCAATTATCATAAGGAATGATAATGGAGTGAAGGTTTACATAATTTTTTTTTTATTATACTCCATTCTTCAATTCACTTAAAATCAATATGAATATCCCCATATCAATATCGGAGATGGAAAAACATACTGCAACATGCTCGCCGGGGATACAATTAAGGTTGTTTTTAAGGATTATGAAACGAAGAAGGTGGCAAAATTCAGTGACCATTCAAGAAATGCATGCGACTGATGATTGATATACTAGTTGAAGAAATACAAGGCTGGATTTCGTACAAGGAACTCCATCATAAGAGTGACAATAAGGCATATGTGTATGTAGGGTCCCTTGGATTCTCATTAGTGTAAAATTAGCTCATAAATTAATTTGTAACATAAATCGTGAACAATTAAGTTGCATTTTTCATTTTGTTTTATGTGTATGATTATAGATTATACGTTAGTGTAAATGTATGATACATTCACAAAGTATTAAATGTAAAATTCCTGAACCGTATGTTAATAATGTATGATATTGTATTATACTTTGTACATATGTATGATATTAATTATTTTTGTTATTTTCTCTCATGTCTTGAACGTATAACAACATGTATGATGTTATGTAATTCATAAATTTAAACGTATGAGACACCTGTTCAATGTATCATTATCATATAACATAATTTACCTACTGTTAAACACAATGTGTTGATATACAATAACACATTAAAGTGTAATTTTTTTATACATTATATATAATAAAATGTAAGGCAAACTCATTAATTACCAAACTATACAGTAACAGTACAATATAGTGTAATTTATTGCAAAACAATTCTTTAAGAAGATATATATGTATAGGAACAATAAGCACATCCATACAATTTGAAGATAGCAGCAAACTAATATTATACAAACCGAATACATTTACAAATATAAATTAACATCCAATAAGAATCATTGTAACTGTTTAACATCAATTACAAAAATAAAAATTAGATGTTTCAATCCCGACTATTATAAAAAAGTGCTACTCTAAAGTAACAATTGCACTTTCATCAATTGTTTGGAGAAAACTATTCCTTGGTTGAGGAGGATCGTCATTATCACTTGTGGACCCTTCGTTGTCCTTTGTCACTCCGTAATGCCATAATAATGAAGTATAGCGTGCACGTTGACTTCCAGCATCAAAACCACATGAATGCACTTGCTCCCTTTCACTTAATATTTCTGCATAGGCAGCAACAAAGACACCACAATCTCTGATTTAAAAAAAAAATGATAAAGTAATAATCCGTTCAATAATTATAACATCGTTATACATGTAAAAAAAAATTACTTACAAACTATCAGACGTTTGCTGTGGTATGTTTTGAATCTATTCAACATCAAATGAGTTTTGATTTGAGCCGATACTTTGTCAGTTCTGTATTTCATGCCGTTAAAAATAAACGAACTCAAATTCATAGAGAAAAAAGGTTGCAGCAAACTGATACATATAAAAATGACATTATACAACATTTACACATGTATGTGGACATATTATACATTTAATAATAGTATGAAGAAATGTATAATATCATACAATACATATTAAGAATTAACTTTCAACATGTCTGGCCTATAAGCTTATCATAATGTATAATTTTACCTTATACAAATAGCAGACATTCAAAAAGTATAAGGTATTCAATATGCAAACATTATACAATCATCATACATTTAGAAAATAAAAGATATGCACAATATCATAATGTATAACTAATCAGAATGTATAATGTGACATTATACAAATGTCATACATTCATCAAGTCAAAGGTATGCACATATCATAATGTATAAATAATCAGAATGTATAATGTGACATTATACAATCTGCAGACACACACAAAGTAAAAGATATACACAATATCATAATGTATAAATAATCAGAATGTATAACGTGACATTATACGATCATCATACATTCACAAAGTAAATGGTATTCAATATGCAGACATTCACAAAGTAAAAGGTATGCCCAATATCATAATGTATATAAGATCAAAATGTATAATGTGACATTATACAATCTACATACATTCACAAATTAAATGGTATTCAATATTCATGTTCCTTTTCATGTACAATATCCCTCAAAAATACCTCTTCAATTTCCGTTTCAGCAATCGCTCCAACATCCAATCCAAGAAGCACTTCGTACAAGGTGCTCACCTCCTCTCTCAAGCCCAATCCGTCGCCGCAGCAAAACACCCAGCATCAACATCAACATCTTCTTCGTCATCTTATGCCCTCACTAAATTAGCAGAAGAGCAAGCCGATTTAGCGATATCGACTTATTTTGATGTCTTTATTGTATGCAATTGGATTACAGAAAAAATTAAAACAATTTTTGATTTGGAAAAGCTGAAAAAAAGGAGCAAAAGATGGCTTGATTTGAAACTCCCCAGATCAGATTAGCTTGATTCTAGGCGTAAATAAAGGAACACAAATATAGAGCAAAAAATGGTGCACAAAATATGGAGCAAAAAATGTTATTTTTGTATGTATGAGGGGGATGAGAGAGAAAGTAAAAAAAATAGGGGATTTCAGTAATTAGTTTGGGATTTATGTAATTACTTTTTCAATATGAGATTTTATGTAATAGGGTAAAGTACCCTGTGTATATATGTAAATCTTTCTTCTTTTAAACCACATTGTTGAAACCTCATTTACTAGGATAAATTACTTATCTTATTCATGCTCGATGTTTACACTAAGTCATGTAAATTTAATACTGTTAAAAGAATTTATGTACAAGATATATATTAGAAATTTATCTATTCTATTTACTTTAATGCATAACTCACTTCTTTGTCAAATAAAAAGATTGTCGACTGAATGCTCCTACTTTATCATGTGTGGCCTTTTACCATACTTTGGCAGACACTAAAAGGAAGAAAACAAAGAAAAAAATGATTACAAAAGAGAGAAAATGAAAAAATCACGTGGGCGTGCCACGTAGGAGGTAAAGGTAAGACGAGGAATTAACAGTTCAGTAATAAATTTATGCTCAAAGTTAAATGATAAGGATAAATATATCAAAAAAGTATAATAAAGAGCAAATATAATAATTTTGAAAGGTACAAGAATAAATTTGACCCTTTCCCCAAAAAGAATGAATGAATCTAATAAAATTTTTAAGAAATTCTTTGACTTTTTCTTTTTAAAAAAAGATGATTAATCAAGTACTTCTCATGTTTCACGTTTCGTGAATAGTTGAGTAGGCTATTAAAACTGAGAGAAAGAAAACAAAGACAAAAGAACGGTTACAAAAAGAAAGAGAGAACACTGTAAATGCACGCGAGCGTGACACGTGAGAAATAAAGTGAGGACATGAGAAATTAACAATTCAATGATAAATATATACTCAAAGTTAGATGATAAGGGTTAACATATCCAAAAAAAAAATATATAATCTTTTTGAGAAGTACAACAACAAATTTAATCCTTTTCTCAAATAAAATAAAATAAAATAAAATAAATGAATATAGTAAAATTCTCAAGAAATTCTTTAATTTCTTTTATTTTGTAAAAAAGAACAATAAGTGATCAATCAGATACTTCTCGCATTTCGTTCATAGTTGGGTGGGCTGTTGAAATTGGGAGAAAGAAAACAAAGAGAAAAGAACTGTTACAAAAAGAAAGAAAGTACACTAAAAATACACGTGAGCATGCCACGTAGAAAATAAAGTGCTGTCACGTAAGAATAAACAATTCAAAATATATTTATTAAAGTTAGATGATAAGGACAACTATATTCGAATATATATATATATATAGATAGATAGATAGAGAGAGAAATAGATAGATAGATAGAGAGAGCAAATTTATTTTTTTAAGAAGTACAGAAACAAATTTGTTTCCTAAAATAAGAATGATCTTGTAAAATTTCCTAAGAAATTCTTCAATTTGTTTTAAAAATAGATGATTAATCAATTGCTTCTCACATTTCATGAGTAGTTGAGCTATAAAAGAATATCCAGAAAAATATTTCAAGAATCAAATTTAAATTTTAGATTTACTGATACTAGAATAAAATGTGTATCACATGATGTTTACACTAAATCATGTAAATTGCTAAAAAATTATGTACAAAACACATGTTATGCATTTATCGATTCTATGTAATTTAATGCATAACCTCCTTTCCCTACTTTGGTGGGTACTGAAACGGAGAAAATAAAGAAAAAAGAACTGTTACAGAAAGAAAGAAAACATAAAATTCACGTGGGCACGGGCCACGTAGGAGAAAAAATATGGGGACAACAAGAGGAATTAACAATTCAAAGATAAATATATGTGTAAAGAGTTTGTGCAATTTTTAACACAAATTAATTAATCAGGTGCTTCTTACGTTTCGTGAATAATTAGACATTAAAAAAGTATTCAAAACTCTTTTGTTAATAGTTGAGACTTTAAAGATTCTATTAAACCACTTTGTTGAAACCTCATTTACTAGGATAAAATACTTGTCTTATCCTTACTCGATATTTACCCTAAGTCATGTAAATTTAATACTATTAAAAGAATTTATGTACAAAACACATATTATACATTTATCGGTTCTATTTACTTTAATTTAATGCATAACTCAATTCTTGGTCAAGTAAAAAAGATTGCCGATTGAATACTCCTACTTCATCATGCGTGGCTCTTTATCATACTTTGGCAGGTATTGAAAGGAAGAAAACAAAGAAAAGAACGGTTACAAAAATAAAGAACATAAAAAATTTACGTGAGCGAGCCACACACAGGAGGTAAATGTGAGAAAAGAGGAATTAACATTGTTTCCCCCAAAAACAATGAAAATATGATAAAATTTCCAAGAATTTTTTTGATGTTTTTTTTTTTTAAAAAAATTATTAATCAGGTACTTCTCACGTTCCGTGAATAGTTGAGTGGGTTATTAAAACCGAGAGGGAGAAAATAAAGGAAAAAGAATAGTTAAAAAAAAAAAGAGAACACAGTAAATGCATGCGAGCATACCACGTAGAAAATAAAGTGAGGACATGCAAGAAGAATTAACAATTGAGTGATAAATATACGCTCAAAGTTAGATGATGAGGGAAAATATATCCAGAAATTATAATTTTTTTGAGTAGTACAACAACAAATTTGATCATTTTCTTAAAAAAAATGAATGGACCTAGTAAAATTCTCAAAAAATTCTTCAATTTTTTTTTTTTTTAAATAGGTGATTAATCAAATGCTTCTTACATTTTAGGAGGAAGAAAACAAGAAGAGAACGGTTACAGAAAGAAAAAAAGTACACTGAAAATGCACGTGAGTGCGCCACGTAGGAAATAAAGTGATGTGATGTAAGAAGAATTAACAATTCAAAAATATATATTCTTAAAGTTGAATGATAAGGACAAATATATCTAAAAAAATATATATACAATGAGAGCAAATATAATTTTTTTGTGAGAAGTATAAAAATAAATTTAACCCTTTCCTTAAAAAAAAAAGAACGAATGATCTTGTAAAATTTTCAAAAAACTCTTCGATTTTTTTTAAAAAATAGACGTTTAATTAGGTGCTTCTCACGTTTCGTGAATAGTTGAGCTATAAAAGAATATCCAAAAAAATATTTCGAGAATCAAATTTTAAACTCTAGATTCACTAATACTAGGATAAAATATGTATCACTTGATGTTTACATTAAATCATGTAAATTGCTATAAATTTATGTACAAATACTATTATGCATTTATCGGTTCTATGTAATTTAATGTGTAAATACTTTTCCCTACTTTGGCAGATACTGAGATGGAGAAAATGAAGTATAAGAACTGTTATAGAAAACAGTAAATTTCACGTGGGTACGTGCCACATAGGAAAAAAAATATGGGGACGATAAGAGCATTTAACAATTGAATGATAAATATGTGTGTAAAATTGGATGATAAGGACAAATATATCAAAAAACATATAACAAAAAGCAAATATACTAATGTTTTTTTTGAAAAGAACAATAATAAATTTGATTCTTTTCTTAAAAAAACAAACAAACGAATCTTGTAGAATTCTCAAGAAATTCTTCAAAAACAAATGATTAATCAAGTGCTTCTCACATTTCATGAATAGATGGAACATAATATATATATATATATACGTGCTAGGGTTACAAAGAAAAAAGAACGGTTACAAAAGAAAGAGAGAACACTGTAAATGCATGCGAGCGTGCCACGTAAGAAATAAAGTAAAGATCGACATGCAAGATGAATTAACAATTCAGTGATAAATATATACTCAAAGTTAGATGATAAGGGTAAATATATCCAAAAAATATAATGAAGAGAAAATATAATCTTTTTGAGAAGTACAACAATAAATTTGATCCTTTTTTAAAAAATAAATAAATAAAATAAAATAAAATGAACGAATCCATATTATTTATTTATCGATTTTTATGTAATTTAATGCATAGCCCCCTTTTCCTACTTTGGTGGATACTGAGACGGAGAAAACAAAGTAAAAAAACTGTTATAGAAAAAAAAAAAGAAAACAAAAAATTTACGCGTGTGCGCCACATAGAAAGTAAATATGGGGACAAGAGGAATTAATAATTCAAGGATAAATATGTGCGTAAAGTTGGATGATAAGGATAAATATATCAAAAAAATATAACGACAAACAAATCTACTAATATTTTCTGAAAAGTACAAGAACAAATTTGATTCTTTTCTAAAAAAAAAAAGAACGAATCTCGTAGAATTCTCAAGAAATATTTTGAAAACAAATGATTAATTAAGTGCTTCTCACATTTCATGAATGGATGGGACATAATGCATAAACATGCCTCTTAACTCGACCGTCAGTTGACATTTACGCCCTTCAACTTTAAGTGTATATAAATAGACACTTAAATATATTAAATCAAATAAGTAACACATGCGCCTTATATGAAATCGTACATAGTAATTCATGTCCTAAATCTATTATTCCAAATAAAATACATAAGGAGTATCATTTATTGGCTTTTTTTTTTTTTTTTAAATTTAATTAATGCATAACCCCCATTTCCATACTTTGTGTGTGAAAGAAAGAAAATATAAGTGCTCACATTGTATTTTATCAAGATTTTATTTATAATTATTTGCGCAAATTTTTACAAGTAAAAGTGAAGATTTTGTGCAGTTTTTAATACAAAATGACTAATCAGGTGCTTCTAACATTTCGTGAATTATTAAACATTAAAAAATATTTAAAACTCTTTTGTTCATAGTTGAGACTTTAAAGATTCTTTTAAACCACTTTGTTGAAACCTCATTTACTGGGATAAAATACTTTATCTTATTTGTGCTCGATGTTTACTCTAAGTCATGTAAATTTAATACTGTTAAAAGAATTTATGTACAAAACACATATTATATATTTGTAGTTTCTATGTACTTTAATGCATAACTCCTTTTTCCGTCATGTCAAAAAGATTTTCGACTGAATGCTCCTACTTCATCATGCTTGGGCTTTTTACCATACTTTGGCGGGTACTGAAAGGAAGAAAACAAAGAAAAGAACGGTTACAGAAAGAAACAATATGAAAAGTTTATGTGAGTGTGCCATGTAGGTAGTAACGGTGATCGAAAAGAAGAACTAATAATTCAGGAATAAATATGTACTCAAAGTTTGATGATAAAGGCAAATAATTATCTCATCCGTGCTCGATCTTTTTACTAAGTCATGTAAATTTAATACTGTTAAAAGAATTTATGTACAAAACAGAAATTATGCATTTATCGATTCTATTTACTGTAATACATAACTCCCTTTTTGGTCAAGTCAAAAAGATTGCCGACTAAATGCTCCTACTTTATCATGCTTGCCTTACTGAAAGGAAGAAAACAAAGATAAGAATGGTTACAAAAAGAAAGAACATGAAAAATTCTCGTGAGCGTGCCATGTAGGATGTAAAGGTGAGACAAGAGGAATTAATAATTCAGTGATAAATTTATGCTCAAAGTTGAGTGATAATAAATATATTTAAAAAGTACTAGTTTAACTGCATGTGCCTTGCACGTGTAACGTTTAATTTTTTAAAATTAAATGATTCATCTATTGCGGAGATTTTTAGTGACGTGTAAAAAGTTCAACTCACTTTTCAAAGGTCCTTCACATTTTAATATAATAATGTAAATATAAACATATATTTTAGTGTAAACACATATATATTTTACCACCAGAAGTTTCAAGTGATTAACCGATCATCACTTTTGTGTTTCTCATACAATACCTCTTTCCCTTGCAACCAGAGGCTAAGAAAAACGATCAATTTGAATCATATATGTAGTACGATTTTTTTTTCTATATTTAAAATCTTTTCTTGTTTTTAAAGTCAAATCTTTACAAAATCATTGATTACATTCTTATTATGTACTTAAAACTTTTAAAATTTGATACTTCTTAAATTTTTATTATTCTACTATTTTTATATTTATTTCTAGATTTTTAAAATCTTCTTAAATCAAATTTAGTTGATTTAGAATTGTTAAACTAATGAAAAAAGTTTTAGTTGTCATTAATTCTAAAGATTTCTAATAAGAAAAGGTTTTACCATAAATATATTTAATTAATTTTCAACACTTAAATATTAGGAGAAATCATTAATTCTGATGACTTCTAATAAAGAAAGTTTTTATCATAATATATTTAATTAATTTTCAATGCTTAAATATTAAAAAAAATAGTGAAAAGATGATTTTGTCTAAAACAAAGTTTTTTAACGATGGGCAAGAAATTCAAACAATATTTCTAAGGCCCTTCACACTTTTAATAAATTATAGATAATAAAGAGTAAATATAGTATTTTAAAAGGTACAAGAACAAATTTGGGGCTTTGAGTTGTAGGTGACAAAAGAGTTTTAAAATGAGGTGTAGGTGACACAAGTCTTAATAATTGAGTGGAGGTGACAATTATTTTATTATGGATTAAGAAGTAAGTTTGAGAATAACCCAGAAGTTTTTAAATTTGCACTTTGATCCAAATATTTACCTAATATAACGGAAAATGGAGGAAAAAAAAGCGCGTTTCTCTCTCTTCTCATCCATTGTTGTTTACTCTCTCTTAGCGATTTTTGTTGTTCATTGTTGCTGCTGCTTTATTCATCATCTTCTGCGTCATTATCATCATCTTCTACTTTATTATCATCTTCATCTTCTTCTTGTTGACCATTGTTGTTGTTGTTTTTACCGTTACTGTTGCTATTTGGCCAATTTCTTAGGTCAAATTTTATTCCGTATATCACTTTCCACTTCGGCATTACTTCATAGGAGACTTTGGTAAGTCAATTATGATTTTTAGTTGAATTTTTCATCTGGGTAACTGCTATTGTGTTGTTTTTTCAACAATAGATAGCACGCGAACATGAATGCAACAAAAAAGCCATCTGTTTAAACAGATCAATCATCTGTTGCGACAGATGAGACATCTATTTCAACGAAAGACTCATTTGTTGGATTCATGTTTATGGTTCTATAGTGCCGTAACATGAATCAAATAGATGGGTCATCTGTTGTAACATATGACTTATCTATAGCAACAAATTAGTTATCTGGTGCAACATGATAAATATCTATTGCAATAAATTAGTAACCTGTTGCAACAGAACCTGAACTCGATTCCAACAGACGTGTTGTCTGTTTCAGCATATTATTAACCTGTTACAACAGAACTTGAACTCGATTTCAACAGACAGTAAATAGCTTTTGCAATATATTAGTAACCTGTTGTGTTAGAACCTAACCTCGATTCCAACAGATCGTCGTCTGTTGCAATAGATAAGTCATCTATTGCAACAGGTTAATTATCTGTTACATCATGTCCCTCATCTGTTGGAATCAGCTTTAAAGGTGCCTTAGTACCGTAATATCTATCCCAACAGGCGCTTCATCTGTTGCAACAGATATATATAGTTTGTTGCAATATATGATTCACCTGTTATAATAGATGAATCGTCTATTGAAATCAGCTTCAAGAGCGTAACATGAATCCCAACAGGTAAGTAATCTATTGCGACTGATCACTTACCCGTTGCAACAGATTACACCTCTATTGGGATTCATTTACGGTACTATGAAATTACTATTAACTTTTTTAACAAATGACTTTATTTAGGTACCACTAATGGAGGGATCAATAACAATAGGGGTGGATTGTCATGGTCAATGGATCGAGAAGAGCAATCGATATGTATGGCATTAGAAAGAGGGTGAAATGCTAGAGACGATAGCTATTACAATCCAAAGTGATGTTTCATATGATGATTTTGTGAACTTAATCATCAGCTTTTGTGGACTGAATTGTCAACCGGAAGAACTCGTTATCAGCTATATGCACAGCTCCTTTGAAAATCAGAGGGTACTACCTTTCAAGATAACTGATCAGGTTCGGTTGCGTGCTTATCTTAGTGATTCATCCAGGCTGGTGTTAAGGGTGTACGTTGTTGAAAAGTCAAGAGAGAATGAGAACCAGAACGTAGAAGAAGAATAACAACAAGACATCTTTGATGATAGGTTGGATAATCTAGACAGTCTGGCAATCTTCAAGATGACGGAATCGACTTTTTCAATGGAATATAATTCAAGAAAAAGAATGAACTATCTACCACTTTGTTTATTTTTTGCTTGAAAAAAGATTTCAGAATAAAGAAAGTGATTAATTCGAGTAGTGTCTTTTGCTACAAATATGTTGATCCAAATTGCAAGTGGTGGTTGAGAGAGGTGAAGTACGTAAGTTCTGACAGATTCGTCATTCATAAACATGAAAAGCATCACACATGTGATTCAGAGCACATCTCGGGCTAAAATCCTCATGCCACGGCAAAGGTCCTCAGTGAATATTTCAAGAGTTGTTTCCCCGATAGCAAAGGCCCTTCTACAAGGGTTATGTCCAATCATCTCCTTATGGAATTGGGTGTCCTGTCAGTTATTAGAAGATATATATGGCAATGGGGATTGCCAAGGACTTGGTTAGGGGGACACACGAGCATGGGTATGCAATCCTGAATGCCTACCATTACATGATTGAGTCCACAAATCCCGGAAGTAAGACGTCATTGCATCTTGATGAAAATGGAAGGTTCTGTAGACACCTAATTTTGTCCCTCCCCAATCACTTTTACTCATTTTACCTTATCCTACCGTGTACCCTCAACCATGTAATTATCCCTCCATAAATGACAAAAAATCAAAACCAACTCAAAAAAAATCTTATCCCAAAAATTCCCACATAATCCCAATTGATAACAAATTAACAACCTTCCCCATTAAAAGTGGACAACACATCACTATACTACCTCACCCTATACCCCTACCCTACCTAACCTCACCCCACTCATATTTTTTCCTCATAATATACATACCTACCTACGGATACAGTGAAAGGGGAGCAAAAAGGGGAACAACAATACAAGCCATATATACAATTCACACACACATACGCCTCTCATCTATTACTGACCCTCACAAAAAGACCTCACTATCAACAAACACTCATCATCACCTTCACAATATACCACGCACACATGGGTCACACCAGAAAACATAAAATTCCACACATACTCACACATAGTAGTTAGAGAGAGAGAGAGATCGGAATTAAGAATAAAGAGAGGGAGAGAGCTACGAAAGAGTGAGAGAGATTTGTGGGAGAGGATATTTTTCGGCAAGTTCTCACCGGAAAAATGTTGCTACCATCCTTTCTTCTTCATTTCATCCATTGTTGGGGCTCGCCGGAGCCCGTCGATATGAAAAGTAAATCCAACCATCATCCTGTCGTCTTCCTATCGCTATTGGGGGTCGCCGGAGCTCTGATAGACTCGTAGCAGTCCAAGTACAGCAACAAAACAAGTCAACCAATCTTTGGATTTGGTTCCGGCGAAATCTGTTACGGATTCTTGATATTTTAATATTTTGGGTCTAATTTGGTGATTAAACCGAGTTCGGGATCAAGTTTTGTGAGTTTGGGTCCGTTTTAAGGTTAGGTGTCGCTCTAATCAAGTAACCCGATTTGATCGAAATAAAGTCGTCATTTGAGGTCCAATTCTCCAACTCTATTCTTCTCCTATTTTACCCTCACGTGATGCGTTGATGTTATGAATATGAATGATTTGTTGTTTGGTATATTTGAATCTTTGTTGTGTGTTGGTTGATGTTGGTTTCAAACTTTGAACACTTGAATTGATAATTGAAGTATGTGATAATTTGGTTGATGGATCGGGGGATTGGAATTTGATAAAAGATGGATAAATTAGCTGCTTTGATTCATTGTCATTGTTAATTTTGCGTCTAATTATCAATTTCGCGATAGTATCATGATAGGTTCGTGTAGGCAAATTGTGAACTTGTGGATTATAGAATATTCTAAATATATGTTGAATGGCTTTGTTTTATCGCCTTTGACTCAATTGTACTCATTTGGCGGGGGAATGGCCCTAGGTATCTGTATTGCCTTATTTGAGGAATGCCCCGAGAAAGTTGTACCAAAGATGGTTCACGGTCAAGGCCCGGATTGTCGGGTGGAGTTTAGTTTAGAATAGAATAGGATTTATATTTTTGCATTTTTATTTTGGAACTGTATAATTCGGACTAGACACTACACTTCTGGATTTATTTTATTTTGTGTGTTCGATTGATTGTTTCATATATTTTGTGTGGTTTATACATTTGTAATGCCAAACAAGCCGATATGCCTCACCAAGCGACCATGGTCGAACCACGGGATCGAAGGATGCCTAACACCTTTCCCTCGGTCAACAGAATTCCTTATCCGGAATCTTTATTCGCGGATCAGTATTCAGAGTCAAACTATTTTGAAAAAAGGATTTTCAAAGGTGACTTGGCACACCCGATCTATGCAAAGTGGCTCCTCTGATTTCTAATGTAAAAATAATTCTTCTTCGAAACAAATCATTTTCTTTTGTCACTGAATAATAAAAACTCTTTCGAACTCAAAACGAATCTTTTTGGCGTTTAAAAAGGGGTGTGATAGCTCTGGCGACTCTGCTGGGGATTTTTCAGAATTCGAGCTTATTTTGGAGTTGTATCAATTTAGTTTGGCACTATAGGTGTATAGACATTTTGTTTGTGTTGTTTTGTGTTATTGTATTATCACTGTTGAGTTCCTACGTGCTCTTTGTTTACACTTTTTATCTTATGTGTTACCGTTTTATATCTGGCATTATGTGCATAACCCGATTCATTCTTTCTGTAACAAGTCCATAGTACACGTGTTGTACACGACCTCTAGTTGAGTCACCCTTATTTTAGGGAGGGAGCCGTCGGTGTTATGGAATAAGTGGAAAGCAAAGCAGCCACTATCGACCATACGCTCCCCCAAACAGCCTTGTTAGTGAACCCCAATGTAGGTCAACCTTTAGGTCATGCTTATGTGCATCATATTAAAGACCTAGCGGGGCCCACTTGGTCCTTTGTAGGAAACTCACCTCTAAAGCATCCCTACGTGCTAAATGTTGTATCTTTGAGTGTAACAAGGTCATTTGACAGACTGATTTGGGAAAAAGCATGAGTTAGAAGCAACATGTGTAGGAAAACAATTGTTGAAAAAAGGAAGAAAAAAAAGAGTGAAAAAAAAGAGATTTGCTAGTTTTTAGGGTTCTTTATGGCTTTTGTTTTTTCACAATTCAAAAATTCAAAAAAAATATTTTTTTTTTTTACTTTTTGCACTCATTTCCCAAAAAATCAAAAATGTTGAAAAGATTTTCTTTTGTTTATTTAGTAAGCATTCATAATTCAAAAATTTCAAAAAAAAAAAAAGATTTTCCTTAATAGGAGCTTTTTATAAAAGAAAGTCAAAAGATGGTAAAAGTTTTGTACATCTCTTATAACGAAAATATCGAAAAGATTTTCTCTTTCATAGCTGTTGGTGTCAGTCTTATGTGAAGTGTCAAACTAAAAACTCAAAAATATTTTATTGTTTTTCATCTTCTGTTTGTGGTCGCGTCTCTCAAGTCAGGGTTCAGTCAGTTATTTAATCCTTAATTTCCTATCTGGACGAACTACGCACCCCTAATTCTCCTCTCTCGGGAGTGAGATACGTAGGAAGCTTATTGTTGGTTCAGGGATCTTATTTAAAAAATCGAAAAAAGATTTTCTTCTCGTCATTTAGAGTAGGTGTTTCATCTATGCCTTGAAAAGAAAAATACAAAAAAAGATTTTCCTTAATAATCGTAGGTTTTATTTTAGTGGATCTTATTTGAAAAATTCAAAAAAAAAATAAAAGATTTTCTTCACTCCTTATTAGAGTAGGTGTTTCATAGACATCTTTAAAAGAAAACTAAAAAAAGATTTTTCTTTCATAGGTTCAAGTTTCATTTTCGTATGAAATTCAAAATCGAAAACCCAAAAAGAGTTTCTTTGGTAATCATAGGTTTCATTTTTTATAGGTTATTAAAGCTAGAAAATTCAAAAAAAAGATTTTCGTCTATTCTTTTGGCAATTTGTCATTTTTATTTTCTTCTTAAAATTTCAATAAAAAGAAAAAGAAAAAGTGTTTAATTGGCCATTTTGGCAAGACTTTACGAACTACGCACACCTGATTCTCCTCTTTCGGGAGTGAGATACGTAGGCGCCCTTCTTGGGTTTGGTGATCTTTTTTTTTAAAAGGGAGAGATTTTGAGAAAGTCTTAAACTCTAATGCATTTGCTATCTGTTGTTCAGTTAGTTTGAGGTGGTTGGTTTGTGGCATTTTGGCTGGTTCTCCATATTCCACCAAGTCACAGAGAAGGTTATGGCCAACAAGGATATCGAGTTTGTTGTCACTAATCAGACAGGGAGTTCGGGAAATGAGAATTTAGGAGATAATGAAGAGATTCGAAAATTAAGGCAGCAAGTGATAGAAATGCATCGAGCTTGGGCTAATGGGTTGCTGCCTCCTCCAGTTCCCACTGATAATCTAGAATATCTTTCTAGCTTGCCTCCCATGTCATATGCACAATTTCCCATTTTTGTTGATATGCCACAACATGCATCAGGAACGACTCCTGGGCAACAATATCCAACCACTTCCAATGTTCATTTTCTCAGTTCCCATTTCAAGACTACCACATACTCAGCTCCACCTGCTGTTCATGCTTTTGCGGTACCACCCCCACCTGAAGCTACTACTTTTGATGTTCATCCACAAGTTGTGCTTTCCTACTCTACAAGAGAGCCTGTATTGAATATTACTGGTGATCAGCGTTACACTTTCGAGCTTACATTCAAGTTGACTGGTCTTTATGGTGACACTCACCCGCCTGAATTTCCTTCTAACACTGAGAAGCCTGTTATGACAGAAGAACAATAGAAAATGACCAAAAAATTTAGAAGTTTGGAACTGGCTATGAAGAACTTGCAAGGACTTGGGGGTTACAAAAGTGTCTCATATAAGGACTTATTTATGTTTCCAGGGGTCAACCTTCCTCCTGGCTTTAAAATGCCAAAGTTTGAGAAATATGACGGACATGGGGACCAGTGGCACATTTGATACGCTATTGTAACCAATTAAGAGGCGCTAGAGGGATGGAAGAACTACTCATGGCTTATTTCGGGGAGAGTCTTTCAGGCCTAGCTTCGGAATGGTTTGTTGACCAAGACATTGACAAGTGGATTAGTTGGGATGAACTAGCTAATGAATTCATGCAACAATTTCAATACAATATGGAGTTGATTCCTGAAGAGAAATCCCTGACTAATATGAAGAAAAAGAGTACTGAAACTTTCAGAGAGTAACAAGCTGCTTGGGTGATTCCGCCAATGAAAGAAAGTAAGATAGTGGAGGTATTTATTCAAGCGCAGGATGAAACATATTATCAACACTTGTTACCTTCATTAGGCAAGCCATTTATTGAGGTCCTCAAAATGGAGAAGATGGTAAAGGATGAAATTAAGACGGGTCGCATTGTGAGTTTGGAAACATTGAAAGCGACTACTCAAGCAATTCAAAAAGGCTCGGAAAGTGTTGGAGGGAAGAAGTATGAGGAATATACATCTGCCATTGTAGTTGGACAACAGGCACGGGAAAGAGGACCATACCATCGTTATCCACAGGCTCAAACCCAAGTTTATGACCAAGCTCCACATAATCTTTCCTGAAATCCATTATACTCTATTCCCCTACTTCCATATCTAATATACAATGCACAACCCTATGGTCAATTTCCTTCTTACCCACAATGGCGTGTACTAACTCTTCAGAGTCTTCCTCAAACTCCACAAACATACCAAATCCCTTCTAGGCTAGATTTTTGGTTCAAGTCAAATAATGAAATAAGGCAGAAGTCGAGGGATAGCTTCACACCAATTGGAGAGTCGTATGCAAGTTTATTCCATTGATTGGTACAATAGGGCATAATCACTCCTCTCCTTGGGTATACTCCTGACCTATATTCAAGAAGTTTTGATCCTAATGTACGATGTGCATATCATTTTGATGTTCAGGGTCATAATATTGAAGATTATCATGCTTTGAAAAGAGAAATTGAAAAAACAATTCAAGATAAATCAATCATGGTGTAGAACATTGACAATGAGGAAAGCTCTAGTCATGCTGATATGCAAACCAGTGGCTAAGATGTCAGGCTGAGCAATTAAGAAGTCACCTCTCTCTTTACTAGGAAGGGGTCTGGTAGCTTGTTTTGTTTTATTTTTTGTTGTCCAAATTATTTCAGGGTTGTACTTTGGGATCTATCTTGTTTTGTCCTTTTGTTGTTTATGTTCAAACCCTTCTAGTGTTTTAAATATGTGTTATTTGTTTGTTTTCTTTACATAGTACATTTTATGTTGATTCTAGTGATATGACATGCTAGTAGAATTTTCAGCCAGATCTTAAAATCCAATTTAAGCATGAACATTGAATCAGAGGGTTAGAGTTAGAAAAAGAAAGCATCTGAGAAAACAGGTAGAGTGCTGAGACATTTGGTGACAAGTTCAAGCCTTCTTTGAAAATTAAGGCAATTATTTGGAGAATCATTAGAATAACTTGGTCATCAATTGAAAAACATAACTCAATTCGGTCAAATAGTGGATATGTGATCCCGAGGAACAGAATGAAAATCAACTCCACAAAAGCATGAGTCATTCAATGTGAGGGATGTACAACAAAGATGGAGTTGTATGTTCGGGGAAAGTTTGTGTTGTAAAACATGTCATAAGTGATATTGATCGTGCACTTTTATATTGCATGATATGTACTTGCATTTTCAAGGATTGATATGATGAAGGCATTTCATTTTGCTATCCAGACATCGTGTTGTCCTTTGTTTACCCCATTTGAGCTTTACTCCTATTTTCTTTCATACCCCTCTTTTGGAATCAAAATAAAGTCAAAAAAATATATATGTCCAAAAATAAAAAAAAAAAGTGCCAAGACAAATAGATTCAGAGAAATTCAAAGAGAAAAGAGTGTCAATAAAAGAAAAAGAATCGAAAGTCTAAATCATGCAGAACAAGCTACCAGAACTACGCATGACTTGATTCTCCTCTCTCAGGGGTGAGATACGTAGGCTGACCTACTAAGGGTTCGGTCCAACCAAATAAACAATTTAGAGTCACCCAGCAAAAGAAACTGGGGCATAAGTTAATCCTCATTGTTTGAGTCGATTCCAAAAGTTGTAAGTCCCACCCAACTTCAAGTGTCGTTTGGGCCTCATATCATTCTTTTTTCTCTAACCTTATCCAAAAGTCAAGTTATAACCAAAGAAAGACCTTCAGATCAATCTTTGAGAATGTTAAGGCTAAGCATGAAATGGATATAATGACACATTTTGGGAACTACTAGTCTTCCTCAGCATAAGGAATCAGGAGAGCAATAAAAATGAGAGAATCTTATCAGTGAAAACCCTCACGGACACTGTAAGATGACTGTGAGTTGAGAGAAATAAAAATGAGAGAGTCTTATCGGTGAAAATCCTCACGGACACCATCAGACGATGTTGAGCTGAGAGAAAGAGAACGAGAGAGGCTTGTTTGCGAAAACTCTCCAGGGCGCCACTAGCCGAATGAGGTCTTCGAATGCAATTGGCCCAAGGAAGCAACTCTAGTTCAGGGTCATTAACTCAATAACAATTTGTAAGAGTTTTGGATAGAAAGATCCGGAAGTTTAATCCGATATGCATGTCATAATCATTAGAGTTGACTGTCATTTTCAGATAAACTTTTATTTCATATTTTTCAATAGGGACATTCATTGTCGTTTGTTTCTTCTCTATAGTTATATTTTTATCTTCTTGAGTCAGTTATCAAAATAAAATAAAAATTGTTGTCATTTTTGTCTTGTCTTTGAGTCAAAAGTCCATGTCAAAACAAGTGAGAAAAGATTCCAAAACTAGGTACCAGCTTCTTTAATTGCACTAAGCAAGACAAAAGGCCAGCGCATGAAAGAGACATGATTGTAAGCCAAAAAAAGGCATGCAAAAAGCTTTGTCAATAGGAAAATCTGGGAACTCATGAAAATATCAAGGTTTAATGGGTTTATCTGAGAAGCATGGCAAAGCAGAGATACTGTGTTTATTTCAGAGTCACTCTTAATAATCTGAGTTTGGGTCAATGACGCGATAAAGCAGGGGCAAGTTCCAGCAATCAAAAACAAAATAAAGGGAATGAACATTGGAGCAGGTGTCAGGACAGCCAAGTACTGCAAACCACCACTAAGTTTTTATTGACAATTTTTTTTAGTTGAAATAGGGGAAATTTTTTTTTACTTAATTCAGCTACCCTTGGAAAAGCACATCCGTGGAAATTTACTTTCTGTTCAGGACCCTCTTGGAAAATGGGAATTTACTTTCTGTTCAGGACCCTCCTAGAAAATGGAAATTTATTTTATGTTCAGGACCCTCCTGAAAAATGGAAATTTACTTTATGTTCAGGACCCTCCTGAAAAATGGAAATTTACTTTATGTTCAGGATCCTCCTGAAAAATAGGACATTATTTTCAGAAAAATGAAGTCTTTCTTTATCATAGTCTTGTTTGGATAATTCAAGCAACATTGATAAGGAGACACACTTCCTTGGTTTGGTAATTCAGGCAACATGGGTAAGGAGACGCACTTTTTTTTGGGTAATTCAATCAACATTTGTAAGGAAACGCACTTCCTTGTTTGGGTAATTCAAGTAATATTTGTAAGGATACGCGCTTCCTTGTTTTGGTAATTCAAGCAACATTTGTGAGGAGACGCATTTCCTTGTTTGGGCAATTCAAGCAACATTTGTGAGGAGACACACTTCCTTGTTTGGGAAATTCAAGCAACATTGGTAAGAAAACACACTTCCTTAGTTTGGTAATTCAAGTTTCATTGGTAAGAGTATGCACTTCCTTATTTTGGTAATTCAAGCGGCATTGGTAAGGAGATGTACTTCCTTGTTTGGTAATTCAAGAAGCATTGGTGGGGAGTGCACTTCCTTGTTTGGTAATTCAAGCAATATTGGTAAGGAGATGCACTTTCTTGTTTGGTAATTCAAGCAGCATTGGTAAGGAGACACTTTCTTGTTTGGAAATTAAGGTGGCATTGGTAAGGAGACGCACTTCATTTTTTTGGTAATTCAAGTGGTATTAGTAAGGAGATGCACTTCCTTGTTTGGTAGTTCAAGCAGCATTGATAAGGAGACACACTTTCTCGTTTGGTAATTCAAGCGATATTGGTAAGGAGATGCAATTCCTTGTTTGGTAATTCAAGCAACATTGGTAAGGAGACACACTTCCTTGTTTGGTAATTAAGGCAGCATTGGTAAGGAGACACACTTCCTTGTTTGGTAATTCAAGCGGCATTTATAAGGAGACGCACTTTCTAGTCGGAATCCCTTACTTTAATTCTTAGGAGATGCACTTCCTAGTCTTGATCATTCAATTTTACTCTCAAGAGATGCATTTCTTGGTCAGAGTCTTAATTCATCATTGCAACATGCAAGTAGGAGTCCGCCTGAAGAACAGGGCGAATAAATGGGAAATCAAGCAACAAAGTGAAAAATAGCAAGTCAGGATCCCGTCTGGAGAACAAGGTGATGAAATTGAAAATCAAGCAACAAGTTGAAGAAATTGCAAGTCAGGAACCCTCCTGAAAAACAGGGTGATGAAACTCAAGTTAAGAGTCCAAAAGAAGCGGCATAGATAGGATTTTGTAATTTTATTTATGTTCTAACTTGTAATTTTTATTTTTGATGTAATGATAGAGCCGCGGATTGGAACCTCGACGGGACCTCACTCGATTCTCCAACTCGGTATAGTCCTTCTCCTTCTAATCTTTTAAGATACCTGTGAATTGATTACCTCGTAACTTGGGTAGGTAGGATGTCCTAAGTCACGATCCGATTGTTTTTTTTTCCCATCTGTTTCTCTGAATAATGGTCTGGACAAAATTTTATCTCATTGTCTACTTCTTTGTCTGAAAACACTTCATGTTTACATTCAAAGGGGGCATGATGTAGACACCTAATTTTGTCCCTCCCTAATCACTTTTACTCATTTTACCTTATCCGACCGTGTACCCCCAACCATGTAATTATCCCTCCACAAATGACAAAAAATCAAAACCAACTCTAAACAAATCTTATCCCAAAAATTCCTACATAATCCCAATTGATAACAAATTAACAACCTTCCCCATTAAAAGTGGACAACACATCACCATCCTACCTCACCCTATACCCCTACCCTACCTAACATCATCCCACTCACATTTTTTCCTCACAATATACATACCCACCTACGGATACAGTGATAGGAGAGCAAAAAGGGGAACAACAATACAAGCCATATATACAATTCACACACACATACGCCTCTTATCCATTACTGACCCTCACAAAAAGTCCTCACCATCAACAAACACTCATCATCACCTTCACAATATACCACGCACACACGGGTCACACCAGAAAACACAGAATTCCATACACACTCACGCACAATAATTAGAGAGAGAGATCGGAATTGAGAATAGAGAGGGAGAGAGCTATGAAAGAGTGAGAGAGATACGCGGGAGAGGACTTTTTTCAACAAGTTCTTACCGAAAAAACGCTGCTACCATCCTTTCTTCTCCGTTTCATCCATTGCTGGGGCTCGCCGAAGCTCCGACGATATGAAAAGTAAATCCAACCATCATCCCATCGTCTTCCTGTTGCTATTGGGGGCCGTCGGAGCTCTGATCGACCCGTAGCAGTCCAAGTCCTGCAGCAAAACAAGTCAACCAGTCTTTGGATTTGGTTCTGGCGAAATCTATTATGGATTCTTGATATTTTAATATTTTGGGTCTGATTTGGAGATTAAACTGAGTTCGGGATCAAGTTTTGTGAGTTTGGGTCCAGTTTAAGGTTCAGTGGCGCTCTAATCAAGTAACCCGATTTGATCGAAATAAAGTCGTCATTTAAGGTCTAATTTTTCTACTCTATTCTTCTCCTATTTTACCCTCACGTGATGCATTGATGTTATGAATATGAATGATTTGTTGTTTGGTATATTTGAATCTTTGTTGTGTGTTGGTTGATGTTAGTTTCAAACTTTGAACACTTGAATTGTTAATTGAAGCATGTGATAATTTGGTTGATGGATGGGGGGATCGGAATTTGATAAAATATGGATAAATTAGATGCGTTGATTCATTGTCATTTTTAATTTTGCATCTAATTATCAATTTCGCGATAGTATCATGATAGGTCAAACGGGGTAGGCAACAATAGGCTTGGGTAGGCAAATTGAGAACTTGTGGATTATGGAATGCTTGAAATATATGTTGAATAGCTTTGTTTTATCGCCTTTGACTCAATTGTACTCATTTGGTCCGGGAATGCCCTGAGGTATCTGTATTGCCTTATCCAAGGAATGCCCCGAGAAAGTTGTATCGGAATATGGTTCACGGTCAACGCCCGGAACGTCGGGTGGAGTTTAGTTTAGAATAGAATAGGATTTATATTTCTGTATTTTTATTTTGGAACTGTATAATTCGGACTGGATACTACACTTCTGGATTTGTTTTCTTTTGTGTGTTCGATTGATTGTTTCATGTGTTTTGTGTGGTTTATACATTTGTAATGCCAACCTAGCCGATACGCCTCACTAAGCGACCATGGTCGAACAACAAAATTAAAGGGTGACTAACACCTTTCCCTCGATCAACAGAATTCCTTAGCCAAAATATCTGTTCGCAGATCAGTATTCAGAGTCAAACTGTTTTGAAAAAAGGATTTCCAAAGGTGACTTGGCACACCCAATCTATGCCAAGTGACAACTCTAGTTTCGAATGGAAATACAATCCTTCTTCGAAACAAATTATTTTCTTTTGTCATTGAATAATAAAAAACCCTTTCGAACTTAAAACGAATCTTTTTGGCTTTTAAAAAGGGGTGTGACAGGTTCAAGTACTTTTTTGTATCCTATGGTGCTTGGATCCAAGTTTTTTGACATTTGAGAAAAGGCATAGCCATCGATGGTACCTTCTGGGGGAGCAGTTATAATGGAGTTCTGCTAGCGGCGAGGATTTTTTTGAATAACTGCGAAGCTGTGTCGAAGATACGGAAGAGTTGTATTTTGTTTCGGATAGGCATCCAAGTATTCCAAAGATGGGTTCAATTTTCATCACTTCAGTTTACTTTGGTTGTCGCATCAGGCATCTTAGAGAGAACAATCGGACCAACTATCACGATGAAAGGGTTGTGACCCTTTTTAACAGAGCAGCTAAAGCATATAGTAGAGAGGAATTTTTAGACCATTTCAATCAAATAACGGATATGAATCCAAAGGTAGCAAAACTTCTCATATGTGTCGATTTTGAGAGATGGAGTCGAACATTTTGTCTGGTAGATAGGTACATTCTTATGAATTTAATGTCTTGTTTGAGTTACAAGTTTTGTATGATGTTGTTCTAAGTGATTCTTTTGTATAGGTACAATATTATGACATCAAATATAGCTGAATCGGTGAATTCATTGTTTGGCGATGAAAGAGAATTTCCTATCAAGGCTCTGTTTGAAAAAATAAACAAAAAGTGTGGCCAATTTTTTAACGAAAGGCGTGTGCAGTTCAAGGACGCAGGAACTCCATTTGTTCTAGAAATGAAAAAAATAATATCAATGAACATCAGTCTGAGGAATAGGTTATTATCTCATCAAATAGTAGATTACAAATTTAGTATCACCTGTCATGGTGATGTTGCCACAATCGATCTTCAAACAAGATCTTGTGCGTGCAAAGTTTTTGACTTGGACAAAATACCCTGTCCACATGCTATGACAGCGCTTCAAGCTCAATACAGTATAAAATATGGTCCTGAATTTTACAAGCACTCCTCTCAATATTATTCGGTGGAAAAATATATAATGGCATATAGTGGGCATATTACTTTGGTGTCTCCCGAAGAATCTTGAGTTGTTCCTGCAGAGCTTTTAGGGAGATTAATACCTCCTCCATATATTGACCCAAGCACTATCAAACCGGGAAGAAATCCATATAAGAGGAGGCGTGGAGTCAGAGAATCATTTTCATCAAGAAGAAACAAGTGCTTTGTATGTAAGCGCGCTGGCCACAAAAGAACTACATGCCCGGATCGTAATCCACCGTGATCGTTGTAATTGGAAAAACTTGTGTTGTTGTTTATTGTAGACTTTCATATATTTAACTCATTGTTGTGAACGTAATGTTATTATTTATTATATATAAAATATATTTTTTAATAACTTGTGCATCAATAAAAAGAGGCAAAATATGAACTAAATAATACAACAGACCATAATTATTTTCAATAGATTACCCATATGTGGCAATAGATGGACATTAGCTGGAAGAACACAACACAGTTCCATCAAACTAAAATATTTTCCTCCAACAAATGACAAATCTGTCGCAACAGATCGATAATCTGTTGACAGAAACCCAACCGATGATCAATCTGTTCCAACACATGGTCCATCTATTGAAAGAACTCAAAAGCCAAAATTTCTATTGCTACTAGATTCAAAATTACTCCTTTCCTCCAACCTTCGACATGTTAACATGTATGTTATGTTTAGAAGAAATAGACAGAATGAAAATTGAATAAGAATTAAAAAGCTACAATCGACTAAAAGTAAATTTTTCATTAAACGAAAAATAAAATACATTAGGTATAGATCCGATATAGAAAAATTAAAATACATACGCTAAAAGAAAAAACACATTCTAATTATTATTATTATTATCATCATCATCATTAATGACAGCCAACCAATCAACTCGCAGCAGCAGGGCCCTCATCAGCCTCTGCATTTCTCTGAACATCATCGCTCTCATGGCGACCAACTCTCTCTGTAGGTCATTAAACTACCTTTGAAGTTCCCACACTGTGTCACGCAGAATAGCAATGTCCCAAACAGGATTATCCATATCTAGAACACACATGAATTGATAAATGTAAAGAAAATAATCCAAATGTAATATAACGTATACTTCCAACTGGTAGATTTTCACAAAAAAAAAACTTAACTCAATGAGAAAGGAATATGCTCTTTGAAGAGAAGTGGTTGAAGATGTCACACAAAAAGAAAAATACAACAAATAAATAAAGTTGACTAGAATGAAGATTAAGAAGGGACCTATTTATAGAGGATTGAATCTGGATGTGTCAGGAAAAAAGGCATGGCTGTTCAGCTCCATTGTATTAATTATATTCAAACTGGTGGCATTTTGTTTTCTGTGAAAAGTTGCAACTTTTTATTTTACATTAATATTTCTCACCTTTTCAAAATGGTTTGACACTTGATAACAACCGTTATTATTGAGCTGTTGTAACAGATCGTCCATCTGTCAGAACAGATTTACCATCTATTGCAATAGATAGTATATATGTGCAACAGATGGTCTGTCAAAATAGATTTATCATTTGTTGAAACATATGGTTTATATGTGTAACAGATGAGACATCTGTTACAACATATGTATTATCTGTTGGGACAGATGGACCATTTGTTGGAGGAGATGTTTTGATTTCTTCTAACAGCTGATTCATCTGTTGCAACAGATGGAGAATTTGATTTATCAACTGTTTTAAATGTGTTAGATAAAAATTTATGACTCTTTTCCTCTTTTTCAATAGTCATCACATGCGTGCAAATGAATAAACACTGTCTGGTTTGTCACAATAGATTTATCATCCGTTGCAACATCTGTTACAACATATGTATTATCTGTTGCGACAGATGGACCATCTGTTAGAGGAGATGTTTTTATTTCTTCTAACAGCTGATTCATCAGTTGCAATAGATGGAGAATTTGATATGTTAGATATTTTGAGTGTGTTAGATAAAAAGTCACAACTCCTCGCCTCTTTTTTAATAGTCATCACATGCGTGCAGATGAATAAATATTGTCTGTTCTATCGTAACAAATTTACCATCTGTTTCAATATATGGATTATCTGTTATGACAGATGGACCATATGTTGGAAGAGATGTTTTGATTTCTTCTAAGAGCTAATTCATCAGTTGCAACAGATAGAGAATTTGGTTCATCAACTAGTTTGAATGTGTTAGATAAAAAGTCATGACTCTTCACCTCTTTTTAAATAGTCATCACATGCGTGTTGATGAATAAACACTATCTGACATGTATTGATGGGGTAGGAAAAATAAGGTGCGTGCAGATGAATGGATCCACTTTCATGCGCGAGAGTTATGTATTATTGATCAGGCTACCGTGCCAGACACACATAAAGTATAACAATTTTGTAAATGCAGTTTTTTACTGATTAGACATTGATCCTTCAAATAAGATCCTGTATCGTACAGTTTAGTTTGATCAGTGTGAACTGATAAGGCCGAAGGGTTCCAAGATGGTGGTGTCGATACCTTGTTATAATTTAATGATAGTCTATGCTCATGTTTTTGTGTCAAGTTTGGGGAAGGGTTCAAGTTTTTGGTGGAAGTGTAACTATCCAATAGTGATTGGACTGATTTTAATGGCGCAATGAACTTCTTGAAAGGCCTCCAAAGCCTCGCACTGTATCAAACAACGATGGAACTAGTAGAAATTTCCCTGGTCCAAATTTATATGAATAGGTTGCTCGAGGAGACTATTATACAACAAAAAGTACTTAGGAGGATACCTGTGCGGGAATGAGGAGGTAGAGAAGACCATATATCATCTCAGACCTTATTTAAGAGGAAACACAGGAAAGCAAGTAAGGAACTTCTAGCGAATCTGGCCAATGAAATTGACATGAAAAATGAAAAAAATGAATGTGCTTCAAATATGGAAGTGTATTCAAATATAAAAATCCGCCAGTCGTTGAAGAAAAAGAAGAATGTCAAGAGGACTGGAGCTGGTCACTTTGCTAGAGACTATAACTAGCGAGAGTGGCCTCAATGAAAACTCACAAAGTACAGGACCAGAACTCTAAGGAAGAAGCTTCGCGAGCACAGGAAATTGGTAAGATTTTCAGTCAAGAATGAAACCTGAACCAACAACTCCAGAAGTAAAAATAAGGGAAGCCAAGGTGTCAATTTTTGAAGTCTAACTTGCATGCCATGCCTCCTGTTTGTGGATGTGATCAGGTCAATGGCAGTAGAAACCAAAAGATCTGAAGTTGGGCCAAAATCCCATGCCTTGTTGTTTCCACTGCCTTTAACCTGACCAGACCCATAAACAGGAGGCATGTGATGCAAGTTTAACTTGAAAAATTTCCACCTTGGCTTGATCCCTTATTTTTAATTCAGGAGTAGTTGGTTCAGGTTTCAATTCTGACCGACAATCTTACCACTTTCCGTGCTCGTAAAGCTGCTTCCTTAGAGTTTTGTTCCTGCATTTTGTGAGTCTTCATTTAGGCCACGCTAGCTAGTTGTTGCCCCATAAAAAAGTGCACAGCTCTATTCCACTTGAGAATTTTTCTTTTTCAAGAAAGACTGATGGATTTTCACTTTTTGGATACACTTTCACATTCGCAACTCATTTATTTTTTTCATTTTTCATGTCAATTTCATCAGCCAGTTTCACTACACTTCCCTTCCTTCCTTGTGATTCTTATTTAATAAGGTCTAATTTTATAAATGATTTTCTCCACCTCCCTCTTTCTACGCAAGTATTCTTACAATAACATTCTGTTGTATAATAGTCTTCTCGAACTACCCATCCATATAAATTTGGACTAGAGCAATAGCTATATTTATTTCCATTCTTATTTGCAGCAGTACGAGGCTTTGGAGGCCTTTCAAAAGTCTATTGAACCCTTAAAGTCAGTGCAATCACTATTTAAATTTTGCACTACCACCAAAAACCCTAACCCTTCTCCAAACTTAACACATAAACATTAGCAAAATCTTTATTAAATCATAACAGGGTATCAACACCACCTACTTGGTCCCTCAGTCTTACCAGTTCAAACTTAATAATCTTAACTATAAAATACCATATCTTGTTTAAAGGATTAACGCCTAATAGGTAAAGAACCAACATTCACAAAATCATTGTACTGGATGTGTGTTTTCATGATAGATTGATCAGTAATACATACCTCTCACATATGAAGTGGTTCCATCTACAAGTAGCTTATTCCTCTGTACCGATCTTTAGTCTAACCTTTAATGCTGGTCGGGCAAAAGTTGTTCTAGTTTTACTTTTTTTTATCTGCAAATAAGAGAAATTCATTTGATGTCAAACAAGAGAAGAACAAAAAGAACATTACAAAAGGGTAACATAAAATTGAATGAATTAATAGATGACCAATCTGATGCAACAGATTCCCATCTGTTCAACCGATGAGGCATATGTTCCAATAGATGGATGATATGTTACAACAGATGGGTTATCTGTTGGAATAAATCAAACTAACCTTTCTACTAGTTTGAATTTTTCAAACAGTTGCTCCATTTGTTCCAAAAACTGATTCATCGATTGCAACAGTTGAGAAAACTGTTGCAACACCAACACCAACAACATCAACAAAAAAGAAATAGCACCATATGTTCCAACACCATCAACAACACCAACACCACATGTTCCAACACCACCACCACCCCAACACATAAAAAAAACTACACTGACAACAAGGCTTTTTAAGTTCTCACAACAAATGACTTTTTTTTTTTGCATATTTTAATAAAAATAACAATTCATTTATTCAAGACTTAAAAGTCACCTTTCCTTCAATTTTCTCTATAAATAGGAAACTGGTAATGGGTAAATCATTAATAGCAACAGATGTAAATATCTAATTTAAATAATATACAAAGAAGAAGACGAGAAGAAAAGAGCAATAGTAAACCATACCTGCAATGTCAAAAAAGCAAAGGGATCAGAACATCCAGTTCAGTCAAGAAAGATATTGATAGGTTGAGATACTAAAGGATCCTCATCCAAAAGAAGAGAGAAAAGAGAGGAAGAAAAAGAAAAAAAAAAGAATTGAGAATAAAGAAGAGAGAGATATGAGTTGAGTTTCTCATCTCGAGTTTATGGCTGAACGAGAGAGTATTATACTCCCTCCATTTCATATTAGTTGAGTTGAACCCTATAGACTTGACATATCCATTAAGAATTGTTTTTATTAGGGGTCTATTTTACCAAATTAGCCTTATTAATTATGCTTTAAAAATATAAATTTGAATACATACAACTTGTTTAATCATTTAATGATAAGGGTATTATTGGAAGAACATATTAAAATCCTCTTGATTTCATCATTGGGACAACTAAATTGAACAAATATTTTTAGAAAGAGGGTCAACTAAAATAAAATGGAAGGAGTAGATACGAGTTTTAAATATTCATTGATAACTTTTGAGGGACACGAGGAGACGGTGACATTAAAAAGACCAGATAAGACTACTCACTGGGGAGATTTTTGAGTTATCCAAGTAATATTTTTTACTGCCTAAGTATTTTATCTTTTTTTTTTCTCTGATAGAAAATACCTAAATTACTTTTAAAAAAAGAATCTTAAAATATCAAAGTCATACTTTGCAATAGATGAAATTTTTGTTTGAAAATTTTCAAAGATTGGTCATCTATCGCAACAGATGATTTACAACAGATGGGTAATCTGTTGCAACAGATGACTTAATCTGTTTGATTAATTCCAACAGATGGGTCATTTGTTGCAACAGGTTTAACATTTGTTTTTATACAATCTTATTTGAGTTCATATATTCAACCAATGCCTTAATTGATTAATCTAGGATTAGGGGTGAGTTCTTATAGAGTCAACTACAACTTCAATTGAGTCTTTTGGCAATCACATGATGAGACGGTATTGTATTTCTCCCAACCAGAGTCATCGATTGATCACTCTGAGCTGAATCAATTCTTATTACCTTATATGTTCAACTAATACCTTAATTAATTAATTTAGGACTAGGGGCGAGTTCTCATAGGGTCAACTACAGCTTTAATTGAGTCTTTTGACAATTGCATGATGAGATAGTATTGCGTTCCTCTCGACCAGAGTTGTTGATCAATCACTCTGAGCTGAATCGATTCTTATTACCTTACATGTTCAACTAATACCTTAATTCATTAATCTAGGACTAGGGGTGAGTTCTCATAGGGTCAACTACAGCTTCAATTGAGTCTTTTGGAAAATGCATAATGAGGCGTTATTGTGTTTCTCCCGACCAGAGTTGTCGATTGATCACTCTGAGGTGAAGCAATTCTTATTACCTAATATGTTCAACTAGTACCTTAATTGACCATAGGTCCAACTACAATAAATGACAGCGTCTATTTGATAATTTACAACATATGGATAATCTGTTGCAATAGATGAGTTAATCTATTTAATTAATTCTAACAGATGGGTAATCTGCTGCAATAGATGACTTAATCTGTTTGATCAATTTCAACAGATGAGTCATCTGTTACAACAGGTTGAACATTAGGTTCAACTAATGCCTTAATTAATTAATATAGGACTAGGGGTGAGTTCTCATAGGGTCAACTATAACTTCAATTGAGCCTTTTGGCAATCGCATGATGAGACGGTATTGCGTTCATCCCGACCAGAGTCGTCGATTGATCACAATAATCTAAATCGATTCTTATTACCTTATATGTTCAACTAATACCTTAATTGATTAATATAAAACTAGGGGTGAGTTCTCATAGGGTCAACTACAACTTCAATTGAGTCTTTTGGTAAATGTATGATGAAACGGTATTGCGTTCCTCCCGACCAGAGTCATCGATCGATCACTCTGAGGAGAAGCAATTCTTACTACCTAATATGTTCAACTAGTACCTTAATTGATCATAGGGTCAACTACAATAGATGGCAGCACCTAATTAATAATTTACAACAGATGGGTAATCTGTTACAACAGATAACTTAATCTGTTTGATTAATTCCAATAGATGGGTAATCTGTTGCAACAGATGACTTAATTTGTTTGATTAAATACAACAGATGGGTCATCTATTTCAACAGATGACTTAATCTATTTGATTAATTCCAACAGATGGGTCATCTAATACAACAGGTTGAACATTTGTTTTTATACAATTTTAATTGAGTTCATATATTCAACTAATGCCTTAATTGATTAATCTAGGACTAGGGGTGAGTTCTCATAGGGCCAACTACAACTTCAATTGAGTCTTTTGGCAACCGTATGATGAGATAGTATTGCGTTTCTCCCGATCAGAGTCATCTATTGATCACTATGAGCTGAATTAATTCTTATTACTTTATATGTTCAAGTAATACCTTAATTCATTAATCTAGGACTAGGGGTGAGTTCTCATAGGGTCAACTACAACTTCAATTATTTTTTTTGGCAAATACATGATGAGACGGTATTGCATTTCTCCCGACCAGAGTCATTGATCGATCACTCTGAGGTGAAGCGATTCTTATTACCTAATATGTTCAACTAATACCTTAATTGATCATAGGGCCAACTACAACAAATGGCAGTGACTATTTGATAATTTACAACAGATGGGTAATCTGTTGCAACAGATGGCTTAATTTGTTTGATTAATTCCAACAGATGGATAATCTGTTGCAACAAATGACTTAATCTATTTGATTAATTCCAATAGATCTGTCATCTGTAGCAACAAGTTAAATATTTATTTTTATACAATTTTAATTGAGTTCATATGTTCAACTAATGCCTTAATTGATTAATCTAGGACTAGGGGTGAGTTCTCATACGGTCAACTACAACTTTAATTGAGTCTTTTGGCCATCGCATTATGAGATGGTATTGCATTCCTCCCGACCAGAGTCGTCGATCGATCACTTTGAGCTGAATCGATTCTTATTACCTTATATGTTCAACTAATACCTTAATTGATTAATCTAGGACTAGGGGTGAGTTCTCATAGGGTCAACTATAACTTCAATTGAGTCTTTTGGCAAATGCATGATGAGACGATATTGTGTTCCTCCCGACCAGAGTTGTTAATCAATCACTCTAAGGTGAAGCGATTCTTATTACCTAATATGTTTAACTAATACCTTAATTGATCATAGGGTCAACTACAACAGATGGCAGCGCCTATTTGATAATTTGTAATAGATGACTTAATTTTTTTGATTAATTCCAACTGATGGATAATCTGTTGCAACAAATAACTTAATCTATTTGATTAATTCAAACGGATGGGTAATCTATTGCAATCGATTGAACATTTATTTCTATACAATTTTAAATGAGTTCATATGTTAAACTAATGCCTTAATTGATTAATCTAGGACTAGGGGTAAGTCGTCATAGGGTCAACTACAACTTTAATTGAGTCTTTTGACAATCTCATGATAAGACGGTATTGCGTTCCTCTCGGGCAGAGTCGTCGATCGATCACTATGAGCTGAATCGATTCTTATTACCTTATAGGTTCAACTAATACCTTAATTGATTAATCTAGGACTAGGGGTAAGTTTTCATAGGGTTAACTACAACTTTAATTGAGTCTTTTGGCAAATGCATAATTTGACGGTATTGCATTCCTTCCGACCAGAGTCGTCGATCAATCAATCTGAGGTGAAGCGACTCTTATTACCTAATATGTTCAACTAATTCCTTAATTGATCATAGGGTCAACTACAACAAATGGCAGTGCCTATTTGATAATTTATAAGAGATGGGTAATTTATGCCAATAGATTACTTAATATGTTTGATTAATTCCAACAGATGGGTAATCTGTTGCAACAGATAACTTAATCTGTTTGATTAATTCTAATAGATGGGTCATCTGTTGTAATAGGTTGAACATTTGTTTTTATACAATTTCAATTGAGTTTATTTATTTAACTAATTCCTTAGTAGATTAATCTAGGACTAGGGGTAAGTTCTCATAGGGTCAACTACAAATTTAATTTATTCTTTTGGCAATCACATGATGAGACGGTATTGCGTTCCTCCCAACCAAAGTCGTCGATCGATCACTATGAGCTGAATCAATTCTTATTACCTTATATGTTCAACTAATACCTTAATTGATCAATTTAGGACTAGGGGTGAGTTCTCATAGGGTCAACTACAACTTTAATTGAGTCTTTTAGGAAGTGAATGATGAGACAGTATTGCATTCCTCCCGACTAGAGTCATCGATCGATCACTCTGAGGTGAAGCAATTCTTATTACCTAATATGTTTAACTAATACCTTAATTGATCATAGGGTCAACTACAATAGATGACGACATCTATTTGATAGTTTACAACAGATGGGTAATCTGTTGTAACAGATGACTTAATCTGTTTGATTAATTCCAACAGATGTGTAATCTGTTGCAATAGATAATCTATTTGATTAATTCCACCAGATGGGTCATCTTTTTCAATAGGTTGAACATTTATTTTTATATAATTTCAATGGAGTTCATATGTTGAACTAATGACTTAATTAATTAATCTAAGACTAGGGGTGAGTTCTCATAGGGTCAACTATAACTTTAATTGATTCTATTGGTAATCGCATGATGAGATGGTATTTCGTTTCTCTCGACCAGAGTCGTCGATCGAACACTCTGAGCTGAATCAATTCTTATTACCTTATATGTTCAAGTAATACCTTAATTGATTAATCTAGGAATAGGGGTGACTTCTCATAGGGTCAACTACAACTTCAATTAAGTCTTTCGGCAAATGCATGATGAGATGGTATTGTGTTTCTCCCAACCAGAGTCGTCGATCGATCACTCTGAGGTGAAGCGATTCCTACTACCTAATATGTTCAACGATTACCTTAATTAATCATAGGGTCAACTACAACAGATGGCAACGCCTATTTGATAATTTACAACAGATGGGTAATCTGTTGCAACAGGTTGAACATTTGTTTTATACAATTTCAAATGAGTTCATATGTTCAACTAATGCCTTAATTGATTAATCTAGGACTAGGGGTGAGTTCTCATAGTGTCAACTACAACTTCAATTGAGTCTTTTAGCAATCGCATGATGAGAGGCTTAAAAATTATGCATATCTTTTATAATTTTTAAAAATAATTAAGATCAATTCGGACCAAATTAACATTTTTAAAACTTGTCATTCTTTTTCAAAAGACAAATCAACCCATACAAATCATCCATTTGCGAGAAAGACATTTCATCATTTCAAATCTTGAGTTCTTGCTTATTTCTCTCTCTCAACAATACAACGGCTACTCAACAAATTGCTCAACCCTTCACAACAGATTATTTTTCTTCTTATTTTCAACTATGTAGGTGTATTTTCGACTTCATTCTTGCTTGTATCAGTCATTTTATCTGTCTTCGTAGGTAACAGAGTTTGAGAAGAGTTCTATATTTGTTATTTTTTCTAAAAAATAAGGGTTTTTAAGTTAATGATGAAAAAAAGACTTTTAGTTGTATTATCTTCGAGAATGGATTTATAATTTTGAGTTTTGACGGTATAATCATAGGAAGAATTTGAGAAAACCCTAATTTTTGTCGCAGTGTTTCGTTGACTTTCGTGGTATTGTTGGATGTTGTTTGTAGTGTTGGTGGTCATGGTGTTGGTGTTGGTAGTCGTCGTGGTGGCACTGGTGGTGTTTGTGGTGGCTGTTGGTAGAATTAGTTGGTGGTGTTTGTGGTTTCTGTTGGTGGTATTGGTATTCATGGTGTTTGTGGCATTGGTTGGTTGTGTTTATGGTGGAGGTTATTGGTGTGTCGGTATTGGTGGTGTTTGTAATATATTTTTTAAAATTTATGCATACATCAATTGTAATATAATTTTGTTTTTCTGTTGTTTGTAGGTAAAACATGTCTCCCAAAAGAAAAAAAAGTGAAAGTGGATCAATTTCTGACCACCCAACAACAAAGGCTACAGTACAAAAGGATTCAAAGGAGCTTCCTGAACAATCTCAGTCAGGAAAAAGTGAAGTTGAGGAGAGCTATGAAAACAACGTTGAAGGAGGTGGATAAGGGTCATTAAATGGTTTTGAAGAAAATGACAGTGAGAAAGACGAAGAATTATAAAGTGATAAAGAAGATCATCATTAACATGATGACAATGGATCACCAATGGGGCGTGAATTAATATCGACATCCAGCATTATCCTGTCAAAATTATTACTATTGACAGGTTTCAAGTTGCGAGCTGATAGATGACCCAAAAGAACTAATTGATGAACTTGTACTTAAATGTCAGTTGGGGAATTTTTTTAATTATTTTAGGAATATTATGAAGAAGGAAAACATAGATGGACTTTTTTAGAGGAGCTGCTTTGGACGCTTTCTCGAGCTGCCCGAGGACCTCCTACTTGTTTACAAATAAGGATAGTATATGGTCTTCTCAAGTGCAGGATCAAGTACGTGGGGGATGATAAAGATTCGGAGGAGGGGCAAAAAGATGGATGAAATCTGGATCAATTACTATGGCATGCTGGTTTGTTTTGGCTTGCAAGAGTTTTCCATAGTGACGGGCTTGAGATGCGATCGTACATAAGAACCTATCGCCAAGGAAATACCCCGCAAAAGGTCCAAGGCAAACAGGATAGACAAATCACCACAAGCAAATAGAGGGAAGGCATTGTCCTAGTGACCACCCAGTAAAACCAACAAATGGAAGGAAAACATAGATGGATTGTTGGACATTGCTGGATGTGGCTATAAAGCATCGAATTTGATGATAGGTATCAAGGATAAAACCATACCAAAGCAGTACAGGGAGAAATTATGCTTAGTTTAGTTTTCCCATTATATTGGCAAGAGATGTTAACAAGGTCATAGAAGATGATTTGTTGGTGTGTGCTGAGGATTTTGACAAATTCAATAATTATCCTTGGGGGATATGGCACCTTCTACTTGACTATCCAATATTTACTGACAAAGCTATCCCTAGGTATGACCACATTATACGTATCCCTTGGGCTTTCATTGTAAAATTAATCATTATTTTTACTCATCCATTAATTTATATTGAATATAGTTATTATAAAAAAAAATTCTTGCTTCCTGTTTACATTTTTTAGGCTTGAGAATTTGAAGTCATTCCTCCCCTTCGAAAGCAGGTAATGGATTACCCAGATGAGGTTTCTCATCCAAGGATGTTTAGGTGGTTAGCTGCAAAGAACAACACAAGAATTAAGGAAGTTGATTTCTTTAACCCTCCGGATAATGCAGTACGTCTTCTTCAAGTAAAATAATTTGACTCAATGAAAGATATTGAACAGATATTATATCTGGAGCAATAAATATTATATTTGATGCACCAGATGGGACATCTGTGTCACGCCCCAAATCCTATTAAGGCGGACTGGCACCCGTTGCCGGTAAGGCTCGGGAGAACCAACCTGTAGCAATACATTACCTATGAACATTATAAGTTACTTTTATACTAAACATGCCCTCAAAAGATAAATGGGACTAGCAAGCCAAAAGATGTTGTATGACTAGGCCGTTGGAGCCACAATGTCTACGATACGATACATGACCATACTATTCTTTACATAGTCTACAAAGCCTCTAGACAAGAAACATTATCTTATAAGGGTCGGGACAGGCCCCGCCTCATGATAAGATACAATACAATGCAAAAAGATATGATAAGACTCAAAGCCCCGAAGCAACCTGGAGCTCAGTGACTGCAGTTGATATCCTGTACTCTTACTGGGGAGGTTTATTAGCTTCTGCACCTGCAGCATGGAATGCAGGTCCCCCAACAGGGACGTCAGTACGAAATAATGTACTGAATATGTAAGGCAACATGTACTATATATGAGATAAAAGCTCAAATAAAACCATACACTGCTGTAGGGTAAAAGACCACCTTTATGAATATTGTGGAGTCATGCATCTTATAACAATTATGTTACTTTACTCTTATCACTTGTATAATCTATGCACATCATGTAATACAAATGACCAGCTGATCAGTGGTAAATCTATATCAGGATCGACCCATGCTAGGCTTTCCTTTCACCCCTGGGATACCCCCTGTAATACTGGGATTGACTCATGCTAGATGATTCTTTCACCCCTGGGATACCACCCAACAGAAACAACTGTATACATATATCTTCTTATTACTTTTGAGATGAATCTTTGGTGATCGTAACATTTGAGCTATAAGACTATAAGCATGACAAATGACAAGTATGTGACCATGTAACATCATATCACAATGAAAAGAGTGGGTTATACAATTAGTGAAACATGTAGGACATAAACAACGTATGAACTTTATTTAGCTAAAAAGAAGACTCATATGTCATGGTATCCAATGTATGTATGCAGCAGTGACAATGCTCGAATCTGGACACACAAATACATGTGAAAG
The DNA here is from genome assembly GCA_030864225.1 of Capsicum baccatum var. pendulum. NCBI lineage: Eukaryota > Viridiplantae > Streptophyta > Magnoliopsida > Solanales > Solanaceae > Capsicum > Capsicum baccatum. The sequence continues at coordinate 237,747,694 of CM061555.1, forward strand.
AGTGGAGTGATTATATCGAAGTTTGTAAAGATCTCTATGTGCCAATAAAGACTTTGAATTCCATGCCAAATAATAAGAGATCGAATAGCCTTACATACCTCGACATATCAACTTGTTTTTACCTCGAAATGACTTCTTTTATTCCAACTATTTATCTACAATATCATGTTTTAAAGCTAGTATTAGCAGCTAATCAATGCATCTGGACAGCCCAATCTCACAAAACACAACACTTTGGCAACAAACGTATAACCATCGACTCAATGGTGTTATTCCGACTTTCTCAATTCTAACTGTCTTCAACCAGTACACATTATCATATACATGATGTACACAGCCTATATCAGCTCTATAACATGCTGGCAACAGTCCATAACTACAACACAGAACCATTTTACAAAACGCTCAACTAAGAAGCACAACATCTCGTCGTCTCCCTACATTTCGTCGTTAACAATTCATACTTGTCCCAACTTTGAACCAGATGCTCCCAACATATATATACATCAAATAAACCTTAACATAGTCACAAAATAGCTCAAAACACAGGGGGGGAAACGTGAAACATCAGCCCCCTCATCAAAACAGTCCAATACCATTTTGGAAGCACATAAGATCATATAAGGATACTTGTTTCCAAAGAACTAGCAAAACAGTCCAGCAACCTTGGCAAACATATACAAACTATAACATATTAATAACCTCAACTTTATATCATATCAAAGTCAAAAATCAGGGTAAGAATCGTTCCAAAGCCAAGAAAATCAAACAACAACTTTCAGGACACAAGCTGTCCAGAAATTCCTGCACAGTACACCAGCCAACTTATCTTGTTTTCCATGGAAAATTCATATCAAGTATATGGTTATTTTTACATACCTTAACTCCCAAGGTGTAGTTCTAATTCAAGAACTCAAAAAGTAGCCTTTGGTTGCCTTCCAAGGTGAAGAAATGCCAAGAGAAACTTAGAGAGAAAAGCTGAAATTTTTGGTCTTCTACTAGTTAACCTAAGGAGCTCGGTTTTGGTCCCTTTTTAAGGAGGCCTTAGACCGACTTTCTCCTGATATTTGCAACTGATTAAATCAAGTTGGTCAATGACTAATTTTCCCCTTTCACTTGGGCCTTTTGGATCTCTAAATCAATGGGCTTTAGTGGCCCATTTTCCTTAATCTTTCTTGCACTTTGTTTGGGCCCAATTTTGTTAGTAGTGAATGAATGTAGTTGGGCATATTATATAAAAAGCTTGGGCTGACCATCTTGGCCCAATATAATGCTAAACCATTGGCTTTAATAGCCTCCCTAACTTGGGCTTCGTTTGTCACAAGACTTGGAAAGTTTCGGCGTTAAGCCTTGTCTTCGTTCCCCTTTCTTTTTACTAACGTCTAGACTTCAAGTGAGTTCACTTATGAGTGAATTATTCTCCCTCATGTATATATACATTTTTTTTTAAGCCAACCACACAGGTGACTCACCTGCTAGCTTCCTAAGTTCCATAAGCACGTCAATGATTTTCTCCGTTTAAGGCCACAGTCTCTAAATAGACTTCCATATAGTGCCCCAATCTAACACTTGAACACTTGAAAAAAAGTTTTGGTAGTAATTAAATCAAGTCGTATGTCATTTTATGTGAACATTACTAGTACATGTAAAATGTTGGGTGTTACAATCTGTTGCGATAGATTACCCGTCCTATGCCAACTGGTGCAACAGATGGGTAATCGGTTGCAACAGACGATTGATATCTTGCATCAGATTACCCATCTGTTTCTTTGGTTCTCTAAACCCGACTCTTAACAGATTAAGCATCTATTGTAAATTATGCAACAAATGGGTAATTTGATGTACATATTGTTAATCTATTGTGATATACAGATCATCTGTTGTATAACATGTAACCCAATAGATTACTCGTCTTGTGCCAACTGGTGTAACATATTGGTAATCTATTATGATAGATTATTGATATTTTGCATCAGATTATCCATCTGTTGCTCTGAACCCGACTCAAACAGATTTTAACCATCTAATGCAAAATGTAACAGATGTGTAATCTGATGTAATATATTGTTAATCTGTTACGACATATAGATCATCTGTTGCATAAGTTATCTATGTTAACATGTAACTTAGCTATGAAAATTATTATATCATATGATTTAAATGTATCTATCTTTTTTTATAGGTTTTATCCATGGATCGTGCTTACTGAGTAGGAGCTGGGGATGAATTCTTTTATTACTCTAGGTCATGTTGATACTATATCAGACCCAATGGTGGAGTTAATAAATAAGAAATTGGCAGGAGAAACAGCGATAAGAAGAGCAGTTAGGCAAGGTCAGCCTAATGTTGAGGTTCTTCATGACCAACCTACTGAAGCAGATCCAAGTGCTTCTTCTGGTGGAGTTTTTAGTGTTGGTGGCAGGCATGCTGATGATGATACTTGTCACGCCTCAAATCCTATTGGGGCAGACTGGCACCCATAACCGAGGAGGCCCGGGAGAACCAGCTCATAACCTTATACTTCCCATGCATACCTCTATGACAACCCAAAATTCGGACAGCATCATGTCGCATATAAAAGGAAACAATCACCTGTATAAGCTCGAGCAAACATATATATGTATACACAATACTTGGCCGTTGGAGCCATCACGTCTATTAACAAAATACCACCTTGACTGTACATTAGGTCTACAAAGCCTCTAGACAATACACAGAGTTTAACTAAAGTCGGGACACACCCCGCCATATAACTAACTTCTATACAATACCAAAAGTTACTGGATATGACATGGAAAGCCCCGAAACAAACTGGAGCTCACCAAAAGCAGCTGGGTATCCTGGCTTCTACTTGTACGGTGTATGAGCTGAGGTACCTGTGCCTGCAGCATGAAATGCAGGTCCCCCGTGGGGGACGTCAGTAGAAAATATGTACTGAGTATGTAAAGCTGTAGATAATCACATATGATATAGGAGCTCAATAGAAATCAGAAACAAGTGAATAAATCGTAATAGGAGTGGACCACACTTACTAGAACTTGTGACAACCTGTACATTGTATTTATTCAATCACTTTACCTTCGTTCTTATCATCTTTGTAATCATTACTGTACTGTACTGTGACCATTAGGCTGCCTCCAGTACATATCAACTGGGATCGACCCATGCTAGGCTTATGCCCCTGGGATACCACCCATAAACACATAACTAGGGATCGACCCATGATAGGCTTATGCCCCTGGGATACCACCCGATAAGAGAGAACTTCCATTACTTAGTTCAATTAATCTTTGAGATTGTTATTTCGGTCGTCACCACATTTTTGATACTTTGAAACAATGATACATCAATAAGAGACATATAAATAGACCATCAATGCAATAACAATGAACTAAGAACTCATTGGCACATCAATAAAGTGTTTTGGAGTAATCAATGCCATAACAATGAAGTAGGAACTTATTGGTATATCAATGAAACGTTTTGGAGTCATTAATAGCACATGGATCTTGTTCGAGTAACCGGATATCTTCTGACATTCATTAGTGCAATAAATATGTAAGATTTGGAAAACAAGTAAGTATTGGAATGTCTTGACATCTTGTAGGGTGGAAACAAGTTCATTGGTAACGTAGGACATCATACAAAATCATTATGGATCACATGTTACTGAATAACTTTGGAAACTTTCTTAATAGAACAATTGTTCACTTTCATGCCAAAGATATGGTATAGAGTATGCTTTACATACCTGACTGTCAACCTTCAATACTAGTCCCAAATGGACTTCTCGTCTTTTCGGATTACTTATCTACAATGAACATATATAGCAATCTAGTATTAGCGACCAAACGTCACAATTCAATTATTTGAATTCACCAAACTAGTGGTTAAGTAGTAAGCCTTAATTACACCATAAAGAGTGTCACTTTAACCCTCTTATACTCCAATTACATTCACATGCCATGCATATTCATACAACATCCTCCAATATCAAGTTTGGATTCATTTATCCTTCCAACCAATCCATTAAACCAAATTGAGCCATAGACATAAATAATCATCAATTCAATAGTATATCACCATATCCACCTTCCATAACTCAATCACCATATCCACCCTCCACAATTCAATACAACCAAACCATGCAAAATAGTCCATAACCCTATTTTCATCACCTTTCAATAACAACCAATGCATATAATCCTCTATCACACATATACATATGGAAGAGAACCAAGGAAAACAATATTCATACCTTAGAATTCACCTCTTGATTATGCAATCCTGTTTGCACAAATAATAGGTGCCGTTCGAAGCTCTCGAGATGACAAACGCAGTTATCGGATTACTTTGGAATTTCTACGGTTGAATCAAAAGTAATTTAAAGGTCAAATTTGGCTAGGGTTTGTTCTTTCTCAATGATTGATGATGAAAATGAGTTTTTTAACTCATATACATGTATATGTACACATATTCCCATCCATAATATCATAGGGAATGACCAAAGTGCCTTTAAAATTTAAATAATGTCAAATCTGTCCTTTGGTGGACTGTTTTGATAAGCTAAAGTAGATCGACCATAACTCTTTTCTTCGATATCGTGTTTGATTAAAATTGGTATCGTTGCAAATATAATTCAAAGGGCTTTCATTTCATATAAAGTAGGCCACCTAGTTCGTCCTGTACAAGGAGTTATGATAGTTTGAAGTTGACCCTAAAAATCTGTTTTGAGAGGCTGAAGTAAAATGAATATAACTCGTTACTCAGAGGTTGGATTTGGATGAAACCAATTGAATTGGAAAGAAGACTCAAAGATCTTTCTTTTGATAGGTCGTATCTCTCCCAGTTCATTATATTAAGGGATTTATGATCGTTCAAAGTTGACCCAAAAAATTGGCTGGCCTCAGTAGTTTGTGTGCAGGAAATTTTCCTGCACATTTACTATTCCCAATATCCCGGCCACCGTTTTATAGTTTCGAACGTGCTCGATTATATCCGAAACCTATCCGTTTTTGGAAATCTTTATATCATTGGAAAGCTTATCCAATAACCTTCGTATGGAACCATCGACGGGAAAATTCTGGTATAAATAAAATAAAATAAAATTAATTCCATATAAATAAGACCAATACACGTACTTGAATTCGCCAATACACGTACTTGAATACGGGGTGTTACATCCTTCCTCACTTTAGGACATTCGTCCTCGAATGTTAGCGTAGTTATTCAACCAAAACAAGTTCAAGTCCATCATTAACATTCACATCATCACATAAATACTATGCATATATAAAAAAAACTTACTTGTTAATGTTCTAACTCCGTTTCTTGAACTTCCTCTTCATCTTTGAACAAATGAGGGTACTTAGATTTCATTGCTTCCTCAGCTTCCCATGTAGTCTCTTCCCGTTGATGATTTCTCCAACGTACTTTCACCGATGCTATCTCTTTATTTCTCATGTTCTTAACTTGACGATCTAGAATAGCAATAGGCACTTCCTCATAGGTAAGATCTTCCGTAATTTGCACATCCTCAGTAGAAGTGATATGTGATGGATCTCCGATGCACTTTCGAAGCATTGACACATGAAATACCGGATGTACTAATGAAAGCTCTTGGAGTAGCTCTAATTCATATGCAACTTGTCCGAACCTTCGAGTGATATTATATGGGCCTATATAACGTGGACTCAACTTTCCTTTCTTTCCAAATCTCATTACCCATTTTATTGGTGATACCTTCAAAAATACCCAATCACCTATAGAAAACTCTAGCCCTCTCCTTCTACTATCCGCATATGACTTGTGTCGACTTTGGGCTGTTTTCAGTCGTTGCTGAATTACTTTAACCTTCTCTATGGCTTGATAAACAAGATCCAGTCCAAACAAAAGAGTTTCACCCACTTCAAACCATCCTATTGGTGATCTACACTTTCTTCCATATAAAGCTTCATATGGTGCCATTTTGATACTTGAATGATAGCTATTATTGTAGGCAAACTCAATAAGAGGTAAATGATCATCCCAGTTGCCCTTAAAATCTATTACACAAGCTCGTAGCATATCTTCAAGTGTTTGGATGGTACGTTCTGCTTGTCCATCTGTTTGAGGGTGAAAAGTTGTACTCAACTTCATTTGTGTTCCCAAACACCTCTGAAAAGACTTCCAAAAGTTTGCGGTAAATTGGGTTCCCCGATCTGATATAATAGAGATTGACACTCCATGTAATCGGACTATCTCTTTAATGTACAGCTTTGCATACTCTTCAACTGTGTAAGTGGTCCTAACTGGTAGGAAATGTGCGGATTTGGTAAGCCTATCAACAATCACCCATATAGAATCAAACTTCCGGGATGTACGAGGTAAACCAATAATGAAATCCATGTTGATCATGTCCCACTTCCAGCTTGGAAGATCAATGCATTGCATATAACCCCCGGGTTTTTGGTGCTCAACTTTAACTCTTTGACAATTTGGACATTCAGCTACAAATTCTGCAATGCTCTTCTTCATGTCATTCCACCAATACATATCTTTCAAATCGTGATACATTTTGGTTGATCCTGGATGAATGGAATACCTTGAAAAATGTGCCTCTGTCATAATCTTCTTTCTTAGCCCGTCTACATCCGGCACACACAATCGGTTTTGGCACTGAAGTACTCCTTCTCGCGTAAGCTCAAATGCCTTGGTCGCACCACTTTGAACGTTCTCCTTAAGCTGTAATAAAATAGGATCTGCATATTGCTTCTCTTTCACTTTAGCTACTAATGAAGATTCCGCAGCATTATTTACGATAAGCTCTTTATTCAGAGTTTCAAGAAGGCGAACTCCCAAACTAGCTAACTGGTGAAGATCTTTAACCATACCTTGCCTTTCTATAGGCGCCATCATAGCCTTACAACTTAACGCATCAGCTACCACATTTGCTTTCCCCGAATGGTACAAGATATCAACATCGTAGTCCTTTAATAGTTCAAGCCATCTCCGCTGCCTTAAATTTAGATCCTTCTGATTAAAAATATATTGCAAGCTCTTATGGTCAGTATATATATCAACATGAACCCCATATAACTAGTGGCGCCATATCTTTAAAGCAAAAATAACTGCTGCCAGCTCAAGATCGTGTGTAGGATAATTTTTCTCATGTGGCCGCAATTGTCTAGAAGCATATGCTATTACCTTACCATGCTGCATCAATACACATCCTAAACCAATTCTGGAAGCATCACAATACACTGTATACCTTTCGGTGCCTTCTGGAAGTACCAACACGGGTGTAGAAATCAACTTGTTCTTTAAATCTTGAAAATTCTTCTCACAGGCATCATTCCATTGGAATTTGGATGCTTTATGGGTTAGATTGGTTAAGGGTGCTGAAATAGAAGAAAAGTCTTTAACAAACCTTCTATAATAACCGGACAACCCGAGAAAACTACGAATTTTCGTAGGCGTTGTGGGCCTTGGCCAGTTCTTCACAGCTTCTATCTTTTGAGCATCAACCTTTATCCCTTCACTAGATACAATATGACCCAAAAATGCCACCGACTTTAACCAAAACTCACATTTAGAGAACTTTGCATAAAGCTTACAATCACGAAGAGTCTGCAATGCCTGTCGTAAGTGATTGGCATGGTCCTCTTCTGATCTAGAATAAACAAGAATATCATCTATAAAAACTATCACAAATACATCCAGGAATGGCTTAAACACCCTATTAATCAAATCCATAAAAGCTGCGGGTGCATTTGTTAGCCCAAATGACATAACTAGAAACTCATAATGACCATACCGTGTTCGGAAAGCTGTCTTGGGTATATCCTTCTCTTTGACCCTCACTTGGTGGTAACCTGATCTCAAATCAATCTTAGAAAAGCACTTGGCACCCTGTAACTGATCAAATAAATCATCAATTCTTGGGAGAGGATATTTATTCTTAATAGTCACCTTATTCAATTGTCGATAATCAATACACATCCTCAGCGAGCCATCCTTTTTGCGCACAAATAACACTGGTGCTCCCCAGGGGGACATACTAGGCCTTATGAATCCCTTCTCTAGCAAATCTTTCAATTGCTCTTTCAATTCTTGTAATTCTGCTGGGGCCATTCTATACGGAGGAATGGAGATTGGTTGGGTGACTGGTATTACATCAATACCAAACTCTACTTCTCGTTAAGGAGGCAAACCTGGAAGATCTTCAGGAAATACATCAGAAAATTCATTTACCATCGGAACAGCGTGAAGAGTTGGTGGCTCCGCTTCTGTATCCCTTACTCTAACTAAATGATATATGTATCCCTTGGAAATCATTCTTCTTGCCTTAAAATAAGAAATAAATCTACCTTTTGGCGCGTTAATTTCACCTTTCCATTCAAGGACTGATTCATTTGGAAAATGGAAATATACCTTTTTCGTGCAGCAATCAATTGTGGCATAACAAGACGCCAACCAGTCCATACCCATTATAACATCAAAATCTACCATTTATAACTCCACAAGATCAGCCATCGTATCACGACCACAAACAGTTACTATGCAGTTTCGATAAACCCTTCTAGCTATAATAGATTCCCCAACCAGTGTGGACACTTCAAATGGCTTAACTAACAGTTCGGGTATTCTTTCGAACTTTCCAGCAACCAATGAAGTAACATAAGATAATGTAGAACCGAGATCAATTAAGGCATATAAATCGAATGAAAACATAGACAACGTACCCGTAACCACATCTGGGGAAGCCTTTAAATTCTGTCGATCCGCTAGAGCATACGTAAGATTTTGAGCCCCGCTAGAACTCGTGGCTCCTCTATCACCTCTAACACGACCCATTGGTTGTGCACCCCTTCTTGAATAAGGCATCGATGATGATGATGCAACAAATAACCCCGTAGGTCATGCCATACCCCATATGTCCCTTTGTGGGCATTCTCTCATCATATGCCCCGACATACCACACCAAAAGCAAACATTGGTCCCCAGCCGACATGCGCCCAAATGATAACTTCCACATTTATTGCATGGCTTTCGAGGAGGTCTCGATTGGCTCATATTCCCTTGCCCTTGGTACCCCACTGTCCGTGAACTCTGACTCTCACTTCTGTGCCCAAATTGATTTCCTCTGGACCCTTGGAACTGTGGTGAGGCACTAGCTGCAGAATAAGAAGATAATGGCCTAGGTGGTCTAGCAGAAAACTGTGGCCTGAACCCCCTTGGGATGCCATGAACTGCCCTGTAGATCTGGCCCTCTTGCAATACCCTCTTTCTGATTCCTGTGTTCTTCTCCTCTGCCTCTGATCTTCCATTTTCTGTGCAAAAGCTTGGATCCTCGCTATGTCCATATCTTTGTTCAAAGCGGCAATAGTACAATCTCTAACCAGATATGGATCTAGCCTATCCACATATTGATGAACTCTGTCATCCATAGTAGATACAACATTAGGAGCATATCTCAACAAGGAATTAAATCGGAGACTGTACTCCCTCACGCTCATATTCCCCTGACGAAGATTTAAAAACTGATCTGCACGAGCCTGACGAATCTCGAATGGAAGATAATGATCAAGAAATGCCTCTTTGAACTCTTTCCAAGTAGCTGGGGGTGCATCAATACCCCTAGATTGTTTCCAGTCTTCATACCAATATATAGCCTCCCCTTTAAATCTATACGCCGCTAACTCCACTGTCTATTTACCCGTTACATGCATAACATCTAAGGACCTTTGAATTTGATCAATAAAGTCTTCTGGGTCCTCGTTAAGATCTGATCCAGTAAAAGTGGGAGGATCCATCTTAAGAAAATCCTGTGTTCGTAGGGTAGCCGCCCTATCTGTACCACTAGGACCTATGGTAGGAATGGCTTGCCCTTGAGCTTGCCCAGCAACTATACGAGTCAAAAGTTGCACTGCATTTCTAAGATCTTGATCAACAACACTAATAGGTGGCTCTGGGGATATAGTTCTCCTCCCCCTTATTTCTTCTCGAGTGGAAGAAGTTTCTGATGCATGCTCAGCTGGAGCCTCACTTTGATTAACTGGTATAGTGGGTGACTTACTAGTCCCCTCTCCAGCAGCCACATCTACTTGCTTACCGGTATTCTTCCTTCCGATAACCGGCATCATTACTATAATAAGAGAAACAAACAGATTCAGTGGTCAACTATGACTTCATATACAATATAGGCTCTATCGCACGATCGAAGACATAAAGAAAAGAAACAATTCTTAAATGTCCATAGCCTCTTGTTTATAGATGCGGTGCACGACACACCGATAAACAAGACTCTACGTAGACACGGCTTTGTAGACTCACTAGGACAAACTTCTCTGATACCACTTCTGTCACGCCTCAAATCCTATTGGGGCGGATTGGCACCCGTAACCAAGGAGGCCCGGGAGAACCAGCTCATAACCTTATACTTCCCATGCATACCTCTATGACAACCCAAAATTCGGACAGCATCATGTCGCATATAAAAGGTAATAATCACCTGTATAAGCTCGAGCACACATATATATGTATTTACAATACTTGGCCGTTGGAGCCATCATGTCTATTAACAAAATACCACCTTGACTGTACATTAGGTCTACAAAGCCTCTAGACAATACACGGAGTTTAACTAAAGTCGGGACACACCCCGCCATATAACTAACTTCTATACAATACCAAAAGTGACTGGATATGACACGGAAAGCCCCAAAATAAACTGGAGCTCACCAAAAGCAGCTGGGTATCCTAGCTCCTACTTGTACGGTGTATGAGCTGAGGTACCTGTGCCTGCAGCATGAAATGCAGGTCCCCCATGGGGGACGTTAGTACAAAATATGTACTGAGTATATAAAGCTGTAGATAATCACATATGATATAGGAGCTCAATAGAAATCAGAAACAAATGAATAAATCGTAATAGGAGTGGACCACACTTACTAGAACTTGTGACAACCTGTACATTGTATTTATTCAATCACTTTACCTTCGTTCTTATCATCTTTGTAATCATTACTGTACTGTACTGTGACCATTAGGCTGTCTCCAGTACATATCAACTGGGATCGACCCATGCTAGGCTTATGCCCCTGGGATACCACCCATAAACACATAACTAGGGATCGACCCATGATAGTCTTATGCCCCTGGGATACCACCCGATAAGAGAGAACTTCCATCACTTAGTTCAATTAATCTTTGAGATTGTTATTTCGGTCGTCACCACATTTTTGATACTTTGAAACAATGATACATCAATAAGAGACATATAAATAGACCATCAATGCAATAACAATGAAGTAAGAACTCATTGGCACATCAATAAAGTGTTTTGGAGTCATCAATGCCATAATAATGAAGTAGGAACTTATTGGTATATCAATGAAACGTTTTGGAGTCATTAATAGCACATGGATCTTGTTCGAGTAACCGGATACCTTCTGACATTCATTAGTGCAATAAATATGTAAGATTTGGAAAACAAGTAAGTATTGGAATGTCTTGACATCTTGTAGGGTGGAAACAAGTTCATTGGTAACGTAGGACATCATACAAAATCATTATGGATCACATGTTACTGAATAACTTTGGAAACTTTCTTAATAGAACAATTGTTCACTTTCATGCCAAAGATATGGTATAGAGTATGCTTTACATACCTAACTGTCAACCTTCAATACTAGTCCCAAATGGACTTCTCGTCTTTTCGGATTACTTATCTACAATGAACATATATAGCAATCTAGTATTAGCGACCAAACGTCACAATTCAATTATTTGAATTCACCAAACTAGTGGTTAAGTAGTAAGCCTTAATTACACCATAAAGAGTGTCACTTTAACCCTCTTATACTTTAATTACATTCACATGTCATGCATATTCATACAACATCCTCCAATATCAAGTTTGGATTCATTTATCCTTCCAACCAATCCATTAAACCAAATTGAGCCATAGACATAGATAATCATCAATTCAATAGTATATCACCATATCCACCTTCCATAAATCAATCACCATATCCACCCTCCACAATTCAATACAACCAAACCATGCAAAATAGTCCATAACCCTATTTTCATCATCTTTCAATAACAACCAATGCATATAATCCTCTATCACACATATACATATGGAAGAGAACCAAGGAAAACAATATTCATACCTTAGAATTCACCTCTTGATTATGCAATCCTGTTTGCACAAATAATAGGTGCCGTTCGAAGCTCTCGAGATGACAAACGCAGTTATCGGATTACTTTGGAATTTCTACGGTTGAATCAAAAGTAATTTAAAGGTCAAATTTGGCTAGGGTTTGTTCTTTCTCAATGATTGATGATGAAAATGAGTTTTTTAAATCATATACATGTATATGTACACATATTACCGTCCATAATATCATAGGGAATGACCAAAGTGCCTTTAAAATTTAAATAATGTCAAATCTGTCCTTTGGTGGACTATTTTAATAAGCTAAAGTAGATCGACCATAACTCTTTTCTCCAATATCGGATTTGGGTGAAATTGGTATCGTTGGAAATGTAATTCAAAGGGCTTTCATTTCATATAAAGTAGGCCACCCAGTTCGTCCTGTACAAGGAGTTATGATCGTTTGAAGTTGACCCTAAAAATCTGTTTTGAGAGGCTGAAGTAAAACGAGTATAACTCCTTACTCAGATGTTGGATTTGGATGAAACCAATTGCATTGGAAACAAGACTCAAATATATTTCTTTTGATAGGTCGTATCTCTCCCAGTTCATTATATTAAGGGATTTATGATCGTTCAAAGTTGACCCAAAAAATTGGCTGGCCTCAGTAGTTTGTGTGCAGGAAATTTTCCTGCACATTTACTATTCCCAATATCCTGGCCACCGTTTTATAGTTTCGAACGTGCTCGATTATATCTAAAACCTATCCGTTTTTGGAAATCTTTATATCATTGGAAAGCTTATCCAATAACCTTCGTATGGAACCATCGACGGGCAAATTCCGATATAAATAAAATTAATTCCATATAAATAAGACCAATACACGTACTTGAATACGGGGTGTTACAATACTACTCATAATGATGAGCATGTTGATGCTCAAGAAAAAATAAATATGTTTAAAACACCCCTTTCACAGGTCTCCCTCACCCTTACACCGGTCCCTCTCACCCCTCTTCACCCTTGTATTCACGTTGCAAATATAAAGAGTGCAAGGACAAATAGGATAAACTCTTTTAAATGGTAGAGGCTATCACTAAAGCTGTCGAGGAATTCAAATCCAAGAGAGGTGTCATACCATCTAAGAAGGTGAGGGAGCCATACACTCCTACAACGACGGTTAAGAGGAAGTAAAGAGCAATTAGCGACGTACTCTCCAGTCAAAAATAAAAAAATATTAAAGCTTAAGGGCCATTAAAGAAGGTAAACATATACATGGAACTTGGCACCAAAGTGAAGAAGGATCTGCGACGGGCCAAGAATGCCAAGCGAGGCACACCAAATTACCCCAGGCCTCCCTTTTACCCCTAAGACTTCCAGATTATGGCAGATATGCGTATACGATACGAGGACAAAGTAAGTTTACTTTTCCTAACCCAGCCTTCTAATCTAATCCTTGAAGAAGCATCTACGCAATAGATGTAAAATCTGTTGCAACAACTCGGTATTCTGGTGCAACTGATAGTGGTTTTGTTGCAACTTATTATCCATTTGTTGCATAAGTTGCATTGCATTATTGATTCAGAGAACCCTATGCAACAGATGGACCATCCATTGCATACTTACAATTACTAACCTATTTAAAAATTGACTTTTTATATCACAGTATGTTGACGAAATTCCCTGCCTTATGAGAAAAGGCAATTAGCGTACCCGGAAGCTTATGACGCTGCCGATAGGATAATGGACCTCGACTTCTACAAGAAGCTCAAGGATAAGTACGACAAACTCAATTGTCTAGCGTCATCCTGTGGCGTAGGATTTGAGTCATTAGTTTCTACGTTAGACTGGGATGAATAAGAAATGATAAAATATGTTAGAGGAGAGAGGCCAAATCCACACGACAAGAGCTGGATTGAGGAAAAGAGGATTCTTGCAGTCATAACCGTGGACGGCATACATTATCGGGATGTTGAGATACTACTCGAGGAGGGAAAGATCAATGATTATGACTGCAACGAACCTACCATCGATGAGGTCATTTTTTTATCAACGTGCATCCACTGATGGACCTGTTCCCCATCTTGTTAAGGCAGAGTAAACTGATATAATATTTGCCAGAGGAAGTGTTGATGAAGAAGTCATGGGATTTTGAAGGGCAAAACAAGGGCATGAACCTTCCAAAAAATGATACCAATATCTCGTTCAGCTCGCACGCGCTTTCACACATCGAATGTTTGCTGACGGCATAGAAATGATCGAGCCAACGATCTTTCTGTGCGACAATGCTATGGCAAAATTGCAAGACGTTTGGGTTTATGTGGTACTAACTGGACGCTTTGAGCCTGTGTATAAAGAAGAGCCCGTGAAATAATAATTTTTATTTCAAGTCACACTTCACTTTATATTACATGTACATGTAGTGGAAATAATTTTTTTCTGATGAAATTTGAGTTTTTTATAATACAATAGATTGTTAATCTGTTGTAAAATATATTCTATCTAGTCTAGCAGATAGTTTATCTGTTGCAATAGGTTGGTCATCTATTGCATTATGCCAATGTTATTTCTATCTAATCTAAGTCAAATCTGTTGCAACAGTAGGAAGACCTGTTTGATAATTTCCAATAGATAACCTAAATTTTGCAATATATGCCTAAATCTGTTTGATATTTTACAACAATTACGCTTGAATATCCATGTGCGCTCAGTAGCAAATACACCACCATGAAAATTTCAGCAATTAAGCTTGAATATCTATGTACCCAACACCACCAAACCAGTAGCAATAACGACAACAACGTAGTATCTTCTTGCTCGATTTTGTTTCTCTTCAGAAGCCTTGACTTTCTTCAACAAACCATATATTACAAGATTTGATTGTGAAGGGTGTCGTTCTTCATACCAATCAAAGTAATCGCATCCACCTAATTTCTATGAAAATAAAAACACAATTACAAAACAATTACAAGTCAATAATTAATCAACTAATTAAATAAAAAAATATTACCTTTGAAATTTTACAAGTAAAAAACCTACAACTCGAATTTTGTTGAGACCAAGAATTCTTAAATAGAGCTTTATGACTGCACTTACAATATCAAAAATCTTTCTCACAAAAAACAGTGGAAGATGAGCTCGACATTGTCAAGCTCAGTTGGAAAAAATAAAAAAATACGCAGAAAAAAATACAAATAATCGAGATGAATTGGATAGAGAAAAAAGATGTAGAAGAAAAAGAAGCTTTGGGAATTTAGGGTTAAATTTTAGGAAGAAGATGAATATACAAGACAATGGAAGAAAAGTAACCGTTGGGGGCCAAATCAGGAAAAATGGAGGTTTAATGAACCTTGGCTGCGTGAATTACATGCGAGCAGCCAACAGGGCAAAAAGTGCCTACTGACACATTTGATGCCTATTTTATTTTACGCATTTTAAATAAAAATTGTCTACTTGATGCCTATTTTATTTTAGGTGTTTAAACTGAACATTGTGGATGGGTTCCACCTTTTTTATTTCAAGTCACTTTAACTTTTTACATGTAGTGGCAATTTTTTATGTCTTAGAAAAGTTAAACTTTTATAATGCAATAGATTGCCCATCTGTTGTAATAGATATTCTATCTATTCTGACATATAATTTATCTATTGCAATAGGTTGGTCATCTGTTGCATTATGTTGATGTTTCTATCTAAATCTATCTGTTGCAACAGTGGGAAGACCTGTTTGATAATTTCCAACAGATTACCTACCTGTTGCAACATATGTCTAAATCTATTTGATATTTTTATCTGTTACAATATTTAAATTTAGTATTTTATTTCAATTAATAAGTTCAAATTTAAGAAAAAAATAAAATTCATAGATAAAATAAAATAAATTGAAGTCTTCAGAAATTAGCTAAAATAAATCAACGAATAAATGAAATGTAAAAAAATTTGTTATGGGTACAGATCTCAACAAATACTTCAATAATTTAAGTATTGATGCCAAGAATTCCTAAGGAGGGGTAAAGTTATTACTTTGACAGACTCAAGCTATAAAGATCTACTCAATATGGACAAGTTGTTCTTCATCCGGTGCTATGGAATTTGGTTTTGGTCGTCGTGGATCTTCATTGTCGCTTACCTATGATTTCTGCGTTTTCTGTTCTCCGTATTTCCATAAAAAGAGTAACATATTATCAATGCTATTCAGCAGTAGCTTCTACATCCACCCGAAAAGCCAAAATTGGTCAATACTAATCACGGAGATACAACAAAACGAAAAAGTATAACTCATTTGTTCTAGCAAATCAAACAAGTCTTCCTCCTATTTTAAATTATCCCAAACAGATTATATTTCTGTTGCAACAGATGAATCAACTGTTGGGATAAATTTCTACATGACAAATCAACTGTTGCAACATATGAGTGATCTATTGAAATAGTTAACTAACCTGTAGCAACAACTAATTAATTTGTTGCCACAATACAAAATATATCACTTATCTGTTGAGAAAGATTAATAGTCTGTGCAACAGGAGACATATCTGTTGCAACATATGAGTGATCTGTTGAAATAATTATCAACAGTTAATATTATTTAGATTTCTTCAAATAGAAGATTCGTCTGTCGATATAGATGAATGATTAGTTGAAAAAATCAAGTCTTGAACATGTTCTGTTGGAAGAGTTGATAAGATTTTATCCAACAGGAGGTTCATTTGTTGCATTAGATCTTTAATCCAATGTTTCTTTCATTGCATCAGATGGTCAATCTGTTGTGTCAGATTTTTAATTCGATGGTTTCTCTGTTGCATTCGATAGTAATTATGTTGCATCAGATGGTTAATCTATTGCAACATATGTTTAATCTGTTGCATCAGATGGTTAAACTGTTGCATCATATGCTAAATCTGTTGCATCAAATTTTTTATCCAAGGGTTCCTCTGTTGCATCAGATGATTAATCTATTGCATCAGATAGTTAATCTATTGCATCAAAATTTTAATCTGATGGTTCCTCTGTTGAATCAGATGGTTGATCTATTGCATCATATGCTAAATCTGTTGCAATAGATGGTTAATATGTTGCATCAAATGGATAATCTATTGGAAAAAAATAGTAGCACGATTTTGTTCAACAGAACAACAACAATATCACCATTTTTACCAAGAATAAGAACAAATCAACCCAGCAACGATGCAATAAATTAAACTTCGAAATCATACAACAAAAAAAAAGAGAAGACAAAAGAAGAAATACCAGAAATTAGGATTTTATTTAGACCGCATTTCAAATTAAAGCAACAAATATTGAAATTGTTAACCAATACTATAAGAGAGATTGGCTCAAGTTCCTCGTTTTCTTCAAAACTAAAAAGACCATAATTTTTTACCTGTGAAAGAAGAAAAGGAACGATGAAGAATTTGAAGGTGTTGTGGCCGGAGAGCAAGGTTGTCACGTCGATTGACGGTTGAAGTCGAAAAGGAACTTGAAGCCAACTATTTGTCGTTGGAGGTTGAAGTCGCCGGGGATTGAAAGGAGAAATTTGTAGAACTGTTGGTTGAGAGAAGCTGTCGAGAGAGTGGAGAGAGACGGTCGATGTTTTGGATTGAAGAGTCGTGTGGGTTGAGTTGATTTATATTTTTAAAAAGATTAGAAAGTTTTAAAAATATTAATCAAATCCACAATTAACTTAATCAAGTTTCCTAATTATGTTTGACCTTTTAAGTTGGTCAATGTCAACAATCCTTCATTCAAGA
This sequence comes from Capsicum baccatum var. pendulum, assembly GCA_030864225.1. Taxonomy (NCBI): domain Eukaryota; kingdom Viridiplantae; phylum Streptophyta; class Magnoliopsida; order Solanales; family Solanaceae; genus Capsicum; species Capsicum baccatum. The sequence continues at coordinate 237,765,582 of CM061555.1, forward strand.
CTTAAAAGACACCTTTTCTTCAATTTTCTCAACAAATTTAACCCTTTCACCAAAAAAGAATGAATAAATCTAATAAAATTTCTAAGAAATTGTTTGACATTTTTTTAAAAAGATAATTTATCAAGTACTTCTCACGTTTCGTGAATAGTTGGGTGAGCTATTAAAACTGAGAGGAAGAAAACAAAAAAAAAGAACGATTACAAAAAGAAAGAGAAAACATAGTAAATGCACGTGAGCGCACCACGTAGGAAATAATGTGAGGACGTGCAAGAGAAATTAACAATTCAGTGATAAATATAAGCTCAAAATTAGATGATAAGGGTAAATATACCAAAAAAAATATAATGAAGAGAAAATATAATCTTTTTGAGAAGTACAACAATAAATTGATTCTTTTCTTAAAAAAAAAAATAAACGAATCAGGTAAAATTCTCAAGAAATTCTTCAATTTTTTTTTTAAAGGTGATTAATCACATACTTCTCACATTTCGTGAATAATTGGGTAGAATGTTGAAATTGAGAGGAAGAAAACAAAGAGAAAAGAACGGTTACCAAAAGAAAGAAAGTACACTGAAAATACACGCCACATAGAAAAGAAAATGATGATATGTAAGAAGAATTAACAATTCAGAAATATATTCTTAAAGTTGGATGATAAGGATAAATATATTTCAAAAAATATAAAATAAAGAGCAAATATAATATGTTTGAGAAGTACAAAACAAATTTGACCCTTTCCTAAAAAAAAAAGAACGAATATTTTTGTAAAATTTCAAAAAAAATCTTCTATTTGTTTAAAAAATAAATGATTTATCAGGTGTTTCTCATGTTTTTGAATCGTTGAGCTATAAAAGAATATCCCCAAAAAATATTTTGAGAATCAAATTTTAAATTTTAGATTCACTGATACTAGGATAAAATACGTAGCACATGATATTTACACTAAGTCATGTAAATTGCGAAAAATTTATGTACAAAACACATGCTATGCATTTATCGATCTATGTAATTTAATGCATAACCCCCTTTCCCTACTTTGGCGGGTACTGAGACGGAGAAAATGAAGAAAAAAGAACTGTTATAGAAAAAAAACAAAAGATTCACGTGGGCACACACCATGTAGGAAAAAAATATGGGGACGACAAGAGCAATTAACAATTCAAGGATAAATATGTGCGTAAAGTTGGATAATAAAAGTAAATATATCAAAAAAATATAACGAAAAGCAAATCTATTAATATTTTTTGAAAAGTACAAGAACAAGTTTGATTCTTTTCTAAAAAAGTTGTAGAATTCTCAAAAAATTCTTCGAACATAAATGATTTTGTGAAGATTTTTTATCAAGTAAAAGTGCAGATTTTGTGCAATTTTTACCACAAAATAATTAATCAGGTTTAGTGAATAGTTGAAAATTAAAAAAAATATTCAGAACTCTTTTGTTAATAGTTGAGACTTTAAAGATTCTTTTAAATCACTTTGTTGAAACCTCATTTACGAGGATAAGATACTTATCTTATCCGTTCTTGTTGTTTACACTAAATCATATAAATTTAATATTGTTAAAAGAACTTATGTACAAAACACATATTATATATTTATTGGTTCTATTTACTTTACTTTAATGCATAACTCAATTCTTGGTCAAGTCAAAAAGATTGACGACTGAATACTCCCACTTCATCATGTGTGACTTTTTATCATACTTTGGCAGGTACTAAGAGGAAGAAAACAAAGAAAAGAACGGTTACAGAAAGAAAGAATATGAAAATTTCACGTGAGCGTGCCACGTAGGAAGTAAAGGAGATCGAGAAGAGGAATTAATAATTCAAGGATAAATATGTACTCAAAGTTCGATGATAAAGGCAAATAATTATCTCATCCGTGCTCGATGTTTACACTAAATCATGTAAATTTAATACTGTTAAAACGATTTATGTCCAAAACACATATTATACATTTATTTGTTCTATTTACTTTAATGCATAACTCACTTCTTGGTCAAATCAAAAAGATTTCCAACTGAATGCTTCCATTTCATCAAACTTGGCTCTTTATCATACTTTGGCGGGTACTGAAAGGAAGAAAACAAAGAAAAGAACGGTTACAAAAAGAAAGAATATGAAAAATTAACGTGAGTGTGCAATGTAGAAGGTCACTAAAAATTGGGTGGAAGAAAATAAAGAGAAAAGAACGGTTACAAAAAGAAAAAAGGTACACTGAAAATGCACGTGAGCATACCACATAGAAAATAATGTAATGACATGTAAGAAGAATTAACAATTCAGAAATATATTCTTTTGGATGATAAAGAAAGAAATATCCAAAAAAGAAAATATATAATGAAGAGCAAATATAATTTTTTTAGTAGTACAAAAATAAATTTGACCTTTTCCTTAAAAAAGAATGAATAATCTTGTAAAATTTTCAAGAAATTCTTCGATTTGTTTTAAAAAATAAATGACTAATCAGGTGCTTTCCATGTTTCGTGAATAATTGAGCTATAAAAAAATATTCAGAAAAACATTTAGAGAATCAAATTTTAAATTCTAGATTCAGTGATATTAGAATAAAAAACGTATCAAATGATGTTTATATTAAATAATGCAAATTGCTAAAAAAATTTGTATAAAACACATAATATACATTTATCGGTTCTATGTAATTTAATGCATAACCCCCTTTCTCTACTTTGGCGGGTACTGAGATGGAGAAAATAAAGTAAAAGAGTTGTTATAAAAAAAAAAATCACGTGGTCATGCGCCACACAGGAAAAAAATATGGGGATGACAAGAGCAATTATCAATTCAAGGATAAATATGTGTGTAAAGTTGAATGATGAGGGAAAATATATCAAAAAAATATAACGAAAAGCAAATCTGTTAATATCTTTTGAAAACTACAAGATCAAATATGATTCTTTTCTAAACAAAAACGAACGAACTTTGTAGAATTCTCAAAAAATTCTTCAAAAATAAATGATTAATCAAATGCTCTATAATTTTTCTTTGTATTTTATCTAGATTTTTTTTATAATTTTGTGCAGATTTTTATTAAATAAAAGTGCAAATTTTGTGCAGTTTTTAACACAATATGATTAATCAGGTGCTTCTAACGTTTTATGAATAATTGAACACTAAAAAATATGTCAAGCGGTTATTAAGAATTCACGTGAGCACACCACATAGGAAATAAAGTGATGGCATGTCAGAAAAATTAACAGTTCAGAAATATATTCTTAAAGCTAAATGATAAGGACAAATATATCCAAAATATATATATAATGAGCAAATATAATTTTTTTAAGAAGTACAAAGACAAATTTGACTCTTTTCTTAAAAAAAAAAAAACTAATGATCTTGAAAAATTTTCAAGAAATTCATCGATTTGTTTTAAAAATAAATGATTAATCAGGTGCTTCTCACGCTTCGTGAATAGTTGAGCTATAAAAGACTATCTAGAAAAATATTTCTGAGAATTAAATTTTAGATTCTTGATTCACTGATACTAGGATAAAAATGTGTATCACATGATGTTTATAATAAATCATGTAAATTGCTAAAAATTTATGTACAAAATACATATTATGCATTTATCAGTTCTATGTAATTTATGCATAACCCCCTTTCCCTACTTTGGTGGGTACTGAGATGGAGAAAACAAAGAAAAAAGAATTGTTATAAAAAAAAGAAAAAAAAAATTCACGTGGGCACGTGCCAAGTAGGAAAAAAAAATATAGGGATGACACTAGGAATATTAACAATTCAAGGATAAATATGTGTGTAAAGTTGAATGTAAAGTTGAATGACAAGGACAAATATATCACAAAAAATATAACGAAAAGTAAATCTATTAATATTTTTGAAAAGTACAAGAAAAAATTTGATTCGTTTCCAATAAAAACGAATGGATCTTGTAGAATTTCCAAGAAATTCTTCGAAAATAAATGATTAATCAAATTCTCTCACATTTCACTTTGTATTTTATCTAGATTTTCTTTTATAATTTTATTTAGATTTTTATCAAGTAATAGTGCAGATTTTGTGGAGTTTTTAACACAAAATAATTAATCGGGTGCTTCTTACATTTCGTGAATAATTAGATACTGAAAAATATTCAAAACTCTTTTGTTAATAATTGAGACTTTTTTTGTTTATTTTTTTTTTTGGTTTCCCAAGGTATCCCCACAGCCGGCAGTCATGAAACTAATCCTCCGTTCCTCTGTCAGCGCATTAAGCGGTAGGAAACCGACCACAAATGTTAAAACCTCATTTACTAGGATAAAATAGATATCTTATTCACGCTCGATATTTACACTAAGTCATGTAAATTTAATACTGTCAAAAGAATTTATGTACAAAACACATACTATACATTTATCGATTCTATTTACTTCAAATTTTTGGTCAAGGCAAAAAAATTGCTTACCGAATGTTCCTACTTCATCATGTGTGGCTCTTTACCATACTTTGACGGATACTGAAAAGAACATGAAAAATTTACGTGAGTGTGCCACGTAGGAGGTCACAAGAAGAATTAACATTCTTTCCCCAAAAAAGAATGAAAATCTAATAAGATTTTCAAGAAATTCTTTGACTTTTTTTTATTTTTAAAAATGATTAATCAGGTACTTCTCACATTTTGTGAATAGTTGAGTGAACTATTAAAATCGAGAGGAAGAAAACAAAGAAAAAAGAAAGAGAGGACACTGTGAATGCATGCGAGCGCGCCACATAGGAAATAAAGTGAGGACATGCAAGAGGAATTGAGAAGTCAATGTTAAATATATGCTTCAAGTTAGATGAAAATATAACAAAAAAGTATAATGAAGAGATTATAATTTTTTTTGAGAAGTACAACAACAAATTTGACCCTTTTCTCCCAAAAAAAAAAATTGAACAAATCTGATAAAATTCTCAAGAAATGCTTCAATTTTTTTTTTATTTTTTTGGTAAAAGAAGATGATTACTCAAATACTTCTCACATTTCGTGAATAGTTGGGTGGGATGTTGAAATTGAGAGGAAGAAAATAAAGAGAAAAGAACGGTTACAAAAAGAAAAAAGTACATTGAAAATGCACGTGAGCGCGCCACATAGAAAATAAAGTAATGGCGTGTAAGAAGAATTAACAATTCAGAAATATATTCTTAAAGTTGGATGATAAGGACTAATATATCTAAAATATATATATAATGAAGAGCAAACATAATTTTTTGAGAAAATACCCAATTACCCCCTGAACTATACCCAAAAAGGTTGTGACATACCTCAACTTAAAGGGGTCCTATTACCCCCTAAACTAATTAAAAGTGTAATTTTGACACCCTTAATGCCTACGTGACACATACGTGGCACACACGTGTGCCTACGTGGACACTTCAGTGTGTTGTGCCACGTATGTACCACATAAGCACTAAGGGTGTCAAAATTACATTTCTAATTAGTTCAGGGGGTAATAGGACCCCCTTTAAGTTGAGATATGTCATAGCCTTTTTGGGTATAGTTCAGGGGGGTAATTGGGTATTATCTCTAATTTTTTTAAGAAGTACAACGACAAATTTGACCCTTTTCTAAAAAAAAGAACGAATGATCTTGTAAAATTTTCAAGAAATACTTCGATTTGTTTTAAAAACAGATGATTAATCAAGTGCTTCTCACGTTTCATGAATAGTTGAGCTATAAAAGAATATCCAGAAAAAATATTTGAGAATCAAATTTTAAATTCTAGATTCACTGATACTAGGATAAATTTACACTAAATCATGTAAATGACTAAAAGCTTATGTACAAAATACATATTATGCATTTATCGGTTCTTTATAATTTAATGCATAACCCTCTTTCCCTACTTTGGCAGGTACTGAGATGGAGAAAACAAAGTAAAAGAATTATTATAGAAAAAAAGAAAACAAAAAATTCACGTGGGCATGCACCACGTAGGAAAAAAATATGGGGACGACAAGGGCAATTAACAATTCAAGGATAAATATGTGTGCAAAGTTGGATAATAAAGATAGTTGGGTAGATGATTAACAAAGATAGTTGTTAGTCTGATATGATTGAGACGTTTTTAAGTTTTTAAGTTATAGTTTTTTTATATGAATATATGTAAATCGAAATCAAATAAAGTATGGTTACCGAATTACCGTACCATAAAATATCAAAACCGAATTTAAAAATACCAAACCATACCAAACTAATTTGATATTGTAATGGTATTGTTCTTTTAGATACCGAAAACCAAAGTTACCGTACCGAAATTTAAAATACCGTACCATACCATACCATGCCTACCCCTAGTTGGGTGGACTGTTGAATCTCAAGAAATTTTTCGATTTGTTTTTAAAAATAGATAATTAATCAGGTGCTTCTCACATTTCGTGAATAGTAGAGCTATAAAAGAATATCCAGAAAACCATTTTGAGAATCAAATTTTGAATTCTAGATTCACTGTTACTAAGATAAAATACGTATCACATGATGTCTACACTAAATCATGTAAATTGCTAAAAAATATGTACAAAACACATATTATACATTTATCGATTCTATGTAATTTAATGCATAATCTCCTTTCCCTACTTTGGTGGGTACTAAGACGGAGAAAACAAAAAAAGAATTGTTATAGAAAGAAAGAAAACATAAAATTCATGTGGACGCACCACATAGGATAAATATGTGTGTAAAGTTGAACGATAAGAAAACGAAAAGCAAATCTACTAATATTTTTTGAAAAGTACAAAAAACAATGAATCTTGAAGAATTTTCAAGTAATTCTTCAAAAACAAATGATTAATCAAGTTCTTCTCACATTTCATGAATAGATGAGATATAATACATAAATGTGTCCTTTAATTTAACCTCAACTGACATTTACGTCATTCAATTTTAGGTATGCACAAATAGACACTTAAATCTATTTACTTAAATAAGTAATACATGTGTCTTATATGACATCGTACGGAGCAATTCATATTATAAATCTATTATACCACATAAAACACATAGGGAGTATCATTTATTGGCTCTTTTTTATTTAATTAATGGATAACCCCCATTTCCAATACTCTGTGTAAAAGAAAGAAAATATAAGTGCTTACTTTGTATTTTGTCTAGATCTTTTTTTTATATATATAATTATTTGTGCAAATTTTTATCAGTAAAAGTGCAAATTTTGTGCAGTTTTTCAACACAAAATGATTAATCAGGTGCTTCTAACATGAATAGTTGGACATAAAAAAATATTTAAAACTCTTTTGTTAATAGTTGAGACTTTAAAAATTCTTTTAAACCACTTTGTTGAAACCTCATTTACTAGGGTACAATATTTATTTTATTCAAACTCGATGTTTATACTAAATGTTATATTCGGGCAGAATAAGTAATATCACAAAGTAAAAGAAGACACATAGATTTATGTGAAAATCTTTGCGGAAAAAACCACAGGCAGAGGAGAAGGAATTTCACTATAATGGAGAGGAGTACAATAGGAGATGGAAGTCTCAATGACATATTTAAAACCGTTCAAAACAACCCATTAAATTGGACTTATATAATACGTACGTACAAATAAATTCTAGGCCCAAAAACACACAAGTATCAGCCTGATCTCGGAGCCCACCACTGACCCCACAAAGAATCACAAACATGGGTCGCACCGCGAACTTTTCAGGGCCGGATCAACAGAATTTGGGTCACAAACTCTAACTCTAAATCATGTAAATTTAATAATGCTAAAAAAAATTATGTACAAAACATATATTTTATACATTTATCGGTTTTATTTACTTTAACACATAACCTATTTCTTGATCAAGTAAAAAAGATTGCTGACTGAATGCTCCTACTTCATCATGTTTGGCCCTTTATCATACTTTGACGAGTATTGAAAGGAAGAAAACAAAGAAAAGAACGATAATATGTACTCAAAGTTCGATGATAAAGGCAAATAATTATCTCATTCGTGCTCGATGTTTTTACTAAGTCATGTAAATTTAATACTGTTAAAAAATTTATGAACAAAACACATCTTATACATTTATCGATTCTGTTTACTTTGATGCATAGCCCATTTCTTGGTTAAGTCCAAAAGATTGCCAACTGAATGCTCCAATTTCATCATGTTTGGCCCTTTACCATATTTTGGCGGATACTAAAAGAAAGAAAACAAAGAAAAGAACAGTTACAAATAGAAAGACTATGAAAAATTGACGTGAGAGTGCCACGTAAGAGGTAAAGATAGAAAAGAACGGTTACAAAAAGAAAAAAAGATAAAAAATTCACATGAACGTGCAATGTAGGAGGTAAAGGTGAGAAAAAAATGGTTACAGAAAAAAAATAAAAAAATTCACGTGAATGTGCCACGTGGGAGATAAAGGTGAGACAAGAGAATTAATAATTCAGGGATAAATATGTACTCAAAGTTCGATGATAAAGGCAAATAATAATCTTATCTATGCTCGATATTTATACTAAATCATGTAAATATAATACCGTTAAAAAATTTATGTACAAACACATATTATACATTTATCGGTTCTATTTACTTTAATGCGTAACCCATTTCTTGGTCAAGTCAAAAAGATTACCGACTGAATGCTTCTACTTCATCATGTTGGGCCCTTTACCAGACTTTGGCGGATACTGAAAGAAAAATGGTTACAAAAAGAAAGAAGATGAAAAATTCACGTGAGCATGCCACATAGAAAGTAAAGATGATCCAGAAGAGGAATTAACAGTTCAGGGATAAATATGTACTGAAAGTTCAATGATAAAGGCAAATAATTATCTCATCTGTGCTCAATGTTTATACTAAGTATACTGTTAAAATAGTTTATGTACAAAACACATATTATACATTTATCGGTTCTATTTACTTTAATGAATAACTCATTTTTTGATCAAGTCAAAAAGATTGCCTACCGAATACTCCTACTTCATCATGCTTAGCCCTATACCATACTTTGGCGGGTACTGAAAGGAAGAAAATAAAGAAAAGAACGGTTACAAAAAGAAAAAATGAAAAAATTCATGCGAGCGTGCCACATAGGAGGTAAAGGTGAGAAAAGAACGGTTACAAAAAGAAAGAAGATGACAAATTCACGTGAGCGTGCCACGTAGGATGTAAAGGCGAGACAAGAGAAATTAACAATTCAGGAATAAATATGTACTCAGAATTCGATGATAAAGATAAATATATCCAAAAAGTATAATAAAGGGCAAATATTGTTTTTCTTTTTGAAAAGTACAAGGACGCACGTGACATCTACGTGGCAATTCACGTGAGATTGTCCCGTAAGATGCACGTGTTTACTTATTCAACTTTATACAAATTTAAATACTACTTACACACATCTAAAATTTAAAAACACAAAAACTAACTAAAATGACATAATTATTTTATTTATTGTTTCTCTTTAATTTAATTAATGCATACCCCCCATCAAACATACTTTGGCGGGTAGCTTAATGAAAGGAAACAAAAATAAAAAATAAAAATGAACGGTTACAGTTTGAGAAAATATAAAAGCAAAATAATAAGAAGAAAAAGTAGTTCACTTCACTTCTTGAACTTCACTGTACTGTGCAAAAAAAAGAGAGAAAAAACACCGAAAACACACACTCACTGTGTGTGTTTTTTCTACTGATAACTCATAATCTACACAGAAATTGAATGTTTGTGTTACATACATGCGTGATCTCTGCCAGAAATGTAAGGTAAGGCTGCGTATATAATAGATTCTTGCAGTAATAGAGGAAAAAAACACCAAAAACACACACTCACTGTGGTTTTTTTTTCATACTGATAACTCATGTCTATATAGAAATTCAATGTTTGTGTTATATGGATGCATGATTTCTTACAGAAATGCAAGGTAAGGCTGCGTATAATTGACTCGTACAGGAAAAGAGAAAAAAACACCAAAAACACACACTCACTGTGTTTTTTTTTCATATTTATAACTCATATCTATATAGAAATTCAATGTTTGTGTTATATATATGCATGATCTTTGACAGAAATGCAAAGTAAGGCTGCGTATAATAGACTCGTCCATAAAAAAAGAGAAAAAAACACCAAAAACGCACACTCACTCTGTGTTTTTTTCATATTGATAACTCATAATCTACACAGAAATTGAATGTTTGTGTTATATATATGCATGATTTTTGACAGAAATGCAAGGTAAGGTTGCATATAATAGACTCGTACAGGAAAAGAGAAAAAAACACCAAAAACACACACTCACTGTGTTTTTTTTTCATATTTATAACTCATATCTATATAGAAATTCAATGTTTTTGTTACATAAATGCATGATATCTAACAGAAATGCAAGGTAAGGCTGCGTAGAATAGATTCTTGCAAAAAAAAGAGAAAAAAACACCAAAAACACACACTCACTGTGTGTGTTTTTCTTAGTCATAACACATATCTATACATAAATTGAATGTTTGTGTTACATACATGCACGATCTCGGGCAGAAATGGAAGGTAAGGTTGTATATAATAGACTCAGGTAGTCCGGTCCTTCTCTAGACTCCGTGCATGGCAGGAGCTTTAGTGCACCGGACTGTTATATGCACGATCTTGCTCTTTTGAATAGTAAATTTTTTGCCTAATTTTTTTTTTTTCATTTTTTTGTAGTGAAATTTAGGTAAAAAAATATGGAGATGTATGGTGGATCACAATCTGATCAGCAGCCAGAATGGGTACCTGTTGGACCGGAAACCGGTCTAGAAGGTGAGTTCTTTCACTGCACAAATTTGATGACAAATCGGTGACAGTAGGGTAGAGTGTACGCAAAACTTAATTACCACTAACTAACTTGTGGAGGTAGAAAGGTTGTTTCCGTAAGACACTCGGGGACCTAGGGGTTTTCCACAAGTGGGATGTGCGGACGGTAGAGTGTATCCGGACCTTATAACTACCTCGTGGAGGTAGAGAGACTGTTTCCGAAAGATCATTGGAAACATAAGCAACGGACTTTTTTTTTCAAGAAAATGAAAGAATGGAGTGGAAATATAGTATAAATAGTATTTTTTTTCCTTCTTATGTTCATGTCTATAAAGGAAGAATTTTCCTTTGGTATTTTTTGCTTTAATGAATTTGACTTTTTGGGGTCTGTCCACATTCTTTGTGTGTGTGTGTGTTTTGACAATGTAGAATCAATGAGGAGGTTGGGGTTATGGAGCAATGAAGGGTACCCGGAAAGGTCCGGGACACCTAATTGTTCCTTCTATATGCGTACGGGGTCTTGTGGATATGGTGCTCAATGCCGGTATAATCATCCTCCTGATTTAACCTCTGTAAGTTTCTTGATCTCATCTTGTAGTTATATATTGTGTTAATTAAGCTTACTATCATCAAACGAATTCAAGATTTGAAGTTTATGAGTTCCTATCGCGACCTCAAATTGATGTACTTTTACCAACGGGCTTCATAGAGTTTGATGAAAAGCTACTAGATTCACGTGAACCCTTACGTTGAAGGATAGATCCGCTCCTGATAACTATACTGATCATTACTTGTTTAATGGAGCCTATAGTTTCATAGAGAATCGTGAACCGACAAGCTTATTGAATTGGTACTAACGTTATAAGCTGAAACCTTAATGTCTCATTGGGAACAAAAGTTTAAAATAGTCCCTTATTTCGAGCTGAGTAATATAGTTATCTGTATTCTTTTACCTGGTGCACTATTACTCCTTATTGTTTACCGATTTTGATGCGCTAATAGTGCATGCACCATACTAAAGAATAAGGTTGATGTTATGTGTCTACGCACAACTATAAGGGATCATTTAGGGCGTTTTCGCTCATATTGGTGATGTAAAAGACAATTTATACACCGTAAGTAACTCGGTAGCTAACTTTACATTTCAACTAAGACTAGTTGAGAGTGAGGATTTGAATGAAACGGTCCTGCACAGAGTATGCACTGAGTAGGCACAGCAAGAAAATCAAAGGCAATCTAATCAAAAGCAGAGTGTTTGAAGAAATATTATAACGATAACAAAAGAGTGGTACTATATGGCCGATCATTTTATGTTTTTCTATTTGTATACTTAACAAGACGAAGTAGAAATGGACGATTTTTATTTGTTCTGTTAGTTTCTCGGAATGGTGAGCATGAGTTACTTTGACTCTTACTTGGGTGTGGCTCGGATTTCAGGTTGGTGTTGTGCCGTTGGAAAGAAGTGAATATCCAGAACGAATAGGAGAGCCTATATGTCAGGTAACTCTATTTAACATCCTGAGTTTGTTCGTGTTTGATCATGTTGTTTTATCAAGTATGCGTGTATGCAATATTGATTTTGTGTGTGATGAATGGATAATTTCTATTTGCAGTACTATCTAAGAACAGCGACCTGTAAATATGGTGCATCGTGCAAGTTCCACCATCCAAGAAACTTGGGTGGATCTTTGAGCAATGTACCACTAAATGAATATGGATACCCATTACGCCCGGTAATTGATCTATTTCATTGTATGTATGCATTTGTGTACTCTATCGATAAGTTTGGTTAAGAGCTCTCAAAATTTATCAATTACGACAGGAGGAAAGAGTATGCTCCTATTATTTGAAAACGGGGCAATGCAAATTTGGTTTAACATGTAAATTCCATCATCCTAACCCTGCTGAGGTATCAGCGCCAGTAACTGCACAGCCATTTTATCCGACAGTGCCGTCTCTTCCTGCACCTCTTGAAGAAACGAGGCCTCAACTCTTACCTAGTTCTTATGTACCTGGTACTTACGGTCCAGTTCTGCTTCACCCAGGATTAGCGACCGTTCAGAACTGGAGCACTTATTCGGTATGATGGAGATATTCTCTCAGTCGATTATCTGATATGACGGAAAATAACAATCCTATCGGGTGATTAATTTGCTTTTTGCAGGCACCGGGAAGTCTTGCACTATCACAACTAGCATCTTCGACACCTGCCATTGCAGCACCTTACTCCTCGTTACACTCAGCTGCTGGCCCGTCAAGCAGTGCATTGCAGGAAAAGCATTTTCCTGAAAGACCAGGCCAACGAGTATGTCAATATTACATGCAAACGGGGGATTGTAAATTTGGATCATCATGTAAGTTTCATCATCCTGCCGACTGGAGTCCATCAAAGACAGATTGCGCTGTCAACTCCTTAGGCCTTCCTTTGCGTCCGGTATGACTAATATCCTTCTTTCTTCCTTCTGTTTGACTTGGCATCGCGAATTTAGAATCCAATCTGGATAAATCTGTGATGAGCATCGTTGTCTATCTGGTCTTGCCTAAAACTGAGATCCTGCCATGCATTACCGTTCTTAGCCTGCTCAGCTGCATGGTTGTCACAGAATTCAAGTAGTATTACTTTGTTGAATCTAAATTTACGGTTCTTCTTGGAGCTACAGAGGTACTTGCCTCTTGCATGCTCTATGCCATGTAGAGAAACTACAAAAGGGCAGTCTGACTACTCTTACCTGTTCTGCATCAGTCGCTGGCCGCTGGTCCGTATGACTTATTAGGCTGCTGTTAGTTATCAGTCCTAACAAGAAATGGAACAAAATATGTTGCGATTTGAAAATGTCACGATATGTTCACACAGAATACAAACGGTTGAATTCTAACGATTGCCTAACTTTCAAATGCCAAAATGATGGCTGCACATCTTCTAGACTCGAGAACATATAGCTACACTAGAGATGTTAGCCTCCTTCGATGGTTCCAGTATAACCAAGTATGTTTGTTATCATCTCGAGTCTCTGCGTGATACATGAATACTTCTTTGCCTTGGTCGGAGGAAGTGTAAAATCTCCTTTCTCTGGCTTCAAAACCTTCATATCTGGTTCAGATATCTGGTGAGCTTCATGATACCTGAACGATTGGGACACTTTCATCTTGTTATATTAGCTTTGTCGAGTCTGAAAGTATTGATGTGTGTAACTCGTTAGTCTGTTTTGAGACTCGACTAATTTCACTTGTGAAAGTAGGGGGTGCAGCCTTGTTCCTTCTATATGCAAAGAGGATTCTGCAAATTCGGTGGCACTTGTAAATTCGATCATCCAATGGGAACAGTACGAGATAGTTCATCAGCTTCTTCTCTTCCTGATATACCGAATGCCCCTTACATGTCATCGCCAGAATAACAACCCGGATTGTTTCAGGATCCAACACGGACCCCTCCTCATTGTGTAGCGTAGCGTCTGGTATTTCTTCAATACCGAATATGCAACTGTCAAGTCGGCGAAGTTGGCCAGCAAAGTTGATGTAAACAACAACTCCTATGTATGCTTTTCCTGGTAATTTCTGTACATTATGAATAAATAGCTCAATGTTACCTTCTTTCAATTGAAGAATCTCCTCATTGTCTCATTGGATCCCTTGCACGGTGCGGTCCTTCCCCTAACCCTGCGTAAATGTGTCTCATTGGACCCCTTACGGTGCGGCCCTTCCCCTGACTCTGCGTAAACGTGTCTCATTGGACCCCTTGTGGTGCGGCCCTTCCCCTTCCCCTGTGTAAACGTCTCATTGGACCCCTTGCGGAGTGGCCCTTCCCCTGACCCTGTGTTAACGTGTCTCATTGGACCCCTTGCCGTGCGGCCCTTCTCCGGACCCTGCGTAAACGTGGGATGCTTTGGGCATGGGTTTCCCTGTCCTAAGTATTTGAAAACATCATCATATACAATAGAAAAAGAGATGAAGCAAATTAAGATGCATCTCTATCACTACAAGATACTCTTTGTTTTTTCTTTCATTCCCTTAGAAGGATTATATAGATTCAACTACATAAAACAATAACATACTCAATGTAATTCAACAGGTGGGGTCTGGGGAGGATTCAGTGTAAGTAGTGGCGGACTCAGGATTTAGGAGTCGTGGGTGCTTAGGAGGTTCGGTTTACTAGGTGCTTTTATAAGTCTGCCTCGAATTCAACGGGTGTCGGAGCACCAAGAAGATGGTCATTGGTCCATCCTGAGTGTATGCAAACTTTATCCCTACATCATGGAGGCAAAAAGGTTGTTTCTGAACGATCTTCGAGTCAAGTGCATTAAATCAAAATAGTCATGCACGAGGGAATACGGCAACAAGGAAAACATGGTAACTAATACGAAAAGCAATACAAAGCATACAGAAAAGGAACAATAACATCGACTTTATATGGTAGCATATATCGTAAAACAAGAAATTCATGAATAAGTTTAATACTACGACATAAACGGTGCTTCAGACTATATCACCATGAAGCGAGACAATGCTTTACTACCTACTAACTTTCTGCCTCGATCTGTTTCCTTCATAACCTCTGATCTAAGGTCATGTCCTTAGTAAGTTGCATCTGTGTCATGTTCTGTCTAATCACCTCTCTCTAATACTCCTTCGGCTTCCTCCATAACCTCTGCGTCATAAAGCGAGACAACGCTCTACTATCTACTAACTTTCTATCCCAATCTGCTTCCTTCATAGCCTCTAATCTAAGGTCATGTCCTCAATAAATTGCCACTGCGTCATGTTCTGTCTAATCACCTTCTCTAATACTTCTTTGACTTACTTCTACCTCTCCTCGTTCCCACCATATGAATCTTTCACACCTCCTCACTACGACATTTGACATTTCTTCTTTAAAACATCTAGTACCCCCGAATTATGACTAAATTTGCAACGACACACTCCAACTTCACGAGGGTTCTATTACCCCCGAACTAAATTTTAGCGTATTTTTGTCATTCTTTTTAGCTGACGTGGCACCTTTTGTCACTCTTTTTAGCTGATGTGGCACCTTTGGTGTGGGCCTCATTTTATGTATTAAAGGTGTCACATCATCACAAAAGAGTGATAAAAATACCCTAAAATTGAGTGTAGAGGGTAATAGGATCTTTGTGAAGTTGGAGTGTGTCGTAGAAACTTTGATCATAGTTCGGAAGCACTGAATGCTTATCTCCACGCCTATACCATCTCAACCTTGCCTACTTCATTTGTCCACTACACAGACTATTCCCACCTTATCTCGAATATCTTCATTAATCTAGATTCAACTACATGAAACAATAATATCTATCATCCATTTTAACAAAGTAAAAGAAGAGTACTCAACTTGGTTACAATTGCGACACATCCCATTGAACAAAGAATATTGAATCTCATGATAGTAAAGAAAGGTTATAAGAACAAAAATAATAGCTAAGTTCTTATCTCTTCCACATCATCTAAAAATCCTCCAAGTTCTCTACCAATAATCATCATATTGGACCACCACACATCTAATAATGTAAATATCTCTCCTTTTAACACATATGCACTTACGTCATAATTAAAACTATGATTAAATTTGCTATCATACTCTAACTTCACGAAGGTCCTATTACCACTGAAATTAAATGTTATCATATTTTTATCATCCTTTTTAGCTGACGTGACATCTTTTATCAACCTTCTTAGCTGATGTGGCACCTTTAACGTGGGGTTCATTTTATGTAATAAAAATGTTACGATAGCATAAAAAAATGATAAAAATATGCTAAAATTGAGTTTAGGGGATAATAGGACCCTTGTGAAGTTGGAGTATGTCGTAGCAACTTTGATCGTAGTTCGGGTGGGTGGGTGGTGGGAGTATTGAATGCTCATCTCTTTTACTTTATCGGTATAATTTAACATGTTATAACAGACGCGAAACCAACTTGCATTTCCACACATCTAGTTCTTTGCCTACGTTTTGGACCAAATACGTGTAAATTCTTTTGGACAATTGCGGGCGGGAAAACCTTTAGTTGCTATGATAAAATGATAAAGTTTAAGCGGTTAAAAAAGATTATACTTTTCGGTTACCGAAATTACCTTTTAAACGAACCTAATAGTGTAAAAAAAAAAAAAAATTTACACCATCCTTATACAAAAGTAAAATTATATTAATTATCTTTTAGATGACACATAAAAATATACTATTATATATATATATATATATATATGAATTGAATATAGAACATAATTTTTTTTTCTTTATTCCATATTCCTATACATCTCTTGTACCAGTAGCATTGTCTTTACACATCATTAAAGTTTGAAAAAAAAATCTATATATTACTGTATTAGTTTCTAGATCTCCAAAATTAGAATTACTTTACCCACTAATGAAAGAATTTTTCATGAAAAAAATCAAGGAATAATATCTTTGCCTTTTACCCCATCAATTTGTTTATTAATTAATAACTATTATTAAATAGTTGTATGGATTCTACAAAAAGTTTGGTATTATCTTTATGGTCTGTCAACTTTTCATAGTATTAAAGGGTCAAAATCTAGAAGAATTTAGTTTAATATACACTCAAAATATAACTTTTTTTACACTATGAGTGATTTTTTTTTTTAATAACTGTGGTGTTCGGACTAGTTTTCGTGCACCTTAAATAAATCTATCGTAATTCTGATCTTCAAGATTAAAACAAATGAAAAGAACCATCTAATATTTAATCTATCGTAATTAGCAATTTACCTTATTTTTGTGATATTCATTCCACTTTTTATGAGGAGTTTATGTACATGTAAATATCTTTTAGATGAACTGAATTTGAACAAAGAAGTTGAGCCAAGAATTCTCACTATGAAGATTCAAAATATAAAAAAGTATACGCAGAAATAGGCCAACGGGATTCAATAATAGTATATATACGTCAAAAAAAGAAATTGATTGATCTGCATAGTGTAACTTTCCGATGAAGAGATGTCAACCGATTTCCCTTCGACAAATACTACTTTAAGAACATAGGAATTAGCAATAAACACAGATAGTAGAATGTACGCAGAACTTACCCTATCTCAAAGGTAGAGAGACTGCGTCTAATAGACCCTCGACTCGAGAAAAAACAGTTCAAATTAAAGAAGTTTAGAAAGAGAACAAGGAAGTGAAAGCATCACAAAACACACTGAAAAGTGACTACATCTAAATAATACAATAATCAAAGTACAGGAAACATCAGATAGTAACAGGAATCGAAGGACTAGTACCTACAGTGGCAATACGATGACTACTATAGTATGGACAAATAACAAGACAACACAGTACTACCACTATCTGAACGGTTAAAAATCCACGTAAGTGCATAGAAATATCAGATAGTAACAAGAATCGAAGGACTAAAAACTACAGTGACAATATGATGACTACTATAGTATCGACAGATAACAAGACAACACAATACTACCACTATCTGAACGCTTAAAAATCCACATTAACTGTCAGTGCATAGAAGTTAAACTCAATTTCTCAAAGTATGTGACATTTTATTTCTTCTTACTTTTGCTTTCCTTTATCTAAAGAAATATCTTTAAGGAACATTGCCTTTTCATTTATGCATTAGTATAATTTATTTTTTCCTTTTCTGGATAAATAATGTAATCCATATCTATCTAAAAATCCCTATAAATAACCAAGATATGTAACCTCAAATATCATCACCAACATCTACTACTAAACTTAGTGATCAACTCTTCATATTTTCTTCGTTTCACCGTCATATATATTTATATCTATATCTGTATCTATATCTATATCTATACATATCGATCGATATGGATAGAATAGGTGACTTGGCATCAAAGAAGGCAGCTGTAATATTCACAAAGAGTTCATGTTTTATGTGTCATAGTATTAAAGCATTATTTTATGACATTGGAGCAAGTCCAGCAATTCATGAACTTGATCAAGATCCAAAAGGGAAAGAAATGGAGAAAGCATTGAGAAGTTTAGGTTGTAATCCAAGTGTTCCTGCTGTTTTTATTGGTGGGAAATTTGTTGGATCGTCTAAGGATATTATATCTTTACAAGTTGATGGATCACTTAAACAAATGCTTATTGATGCCAAAGCTATTTGGTTCTAAGCCATGCTGCTCGAACTCTTCAAAAATATCGTCAGAAATGTCGGCGTGTACGTGTCAGATTCTTCATACGTAGTGTATATTTGGAGAATCAGATACAGGTGCGGCATCGAAAGTGAAGAGTCTGAACAACTTAGTTTATAAGTAAAAAACACTACTACTAGAAATCAGTCAATTTTTCGATAACATTATTCTGTCGATAAATCCGTCGAAAACGCACTCGTCTGAGATGTTTCCAACGGACGACGGACTGTCCGTCGAAAATTGACTGATTTCTAGTAGTGAAGAAAAAAAGAACAGTCCAATGTACTAAGTTTTTACTTGCATGGATTCGCGGAAGGGTCGGACCAAATTAGGTTTATTGTAAGTTTTTGTATTATAAAAACAACATGTAGGTTCCTAGCTTGTACACAAACTTTTTTGTGTGTCAACTTTAACCCAATGTCCTTTTTTTTTTTTGCTTTCTAAGTAGTCCTCTTTTCCTTTAAAAGGAATGGAGATTGAGGGAGAAAAGGAAGCCATATATTTTGTCAAAATGGCTAATAATGGAAAACTTTTCTCATGCTTGTAAAATTTTCTGTTTCGTCAATTGCAACTTGTTTGAGACTGAAACATAATAGCTGATGTTGTTGTTGTTGTTGGATGTTCGCAATCTATTATTCTTCCCGTTTGTTGTGACATTTGGCTTCGAACAGAGGCAGATGTAGAGTATACGCGATACAAATTTGAAAGAACTTATTGCATGTGTTAAAGAACTCGCAAAAATTATAAATTCTAAATCTGCCTATGGATTATAATGTCACATAACATAACGCAAAAAAAAAAATTAAGTTGCATGGAATAGTGCCAAAAAAGTCATAGATGATCATTGGTTCGATACATACAAGGCTTGATATATTCACATCAACATGTTGACATGTGATTACTAGTGATTCCAACTTTATGTTCTCGAGTTGCAGATTGTTCCAACTGAGACAATGTTTTCTATATATGCATACGTACTTACTCATCAACACTACTTACTCATCAACATTCAACACAACTTTCATATTGAAGATCCAACATGAACTAATATAAATATTTTAACTTTTAAAAGTTGCTATTGAGTCTTCTAGGCACCGAAAGCAAAACTTTAAGATTGATCTCATTGAATGATGAGGGATGTAAGGACTTCCTGGTGAGAAGGGTGTCAGCCGTGACCAACAAGGTCGTTGGTTCCATGCGTGGGGCCGCAACTCGGATTAGTGGCCTGTGTGTTAGGAGTGGTGACCTGGACCTAGGATGGGTTCCGGCCGTGACCAACGAGGTAGTTGGTTCCATGCGTGGAGCCATGACTCGAAGTGGTGGTTTGTGTGTCACGAGTGGTGGCCTGGACGGCTAGACCCAAGAGGGGTGGAAGGATGTCCTGGTTAGAGGGGTGTTAGCCGTGACCAACAAGGTCGTTGGTTCCATGCGTGGGGCTGCGACTCAGAGTGGTGACCTGGACCCAAGAGGGGTGCTAGCCCCGACCAACAAGGTTGTTGGTTCCATGCATGGGGTCGCGACTCGAAGTGGTGGCTTGTGTGACAGTAGTGGTGGCCTGGACCCAAGAGGGATGTTAGTCGTGACCAAATGAGCTCAGCCGTGACAAACAAGGTCATCGGTTCCATGCGGGGGGCGCGACTCTAAGTGGTGGCCTTGACCCAAGAGAGGGATGCTAGTCGTGACCAATGAGGTCGTTGGTTCTCAAGCGGGGGCGATTCTTATGTGCCAATTGTCCCATATCCAATAAATAGAGAAATAAACTAATGATTTTATCAGCTAAATGTATTCTCCACCTATCAGATCTGTCTTTCGGGTTGGTTCTTCAGTTTGGTTTATAACATGTTCAAATCTACACGACGATCGAAGTAGCTAGAGTGGCTTGACCTCCTCTTCTTACAGTCAAATGACTTTAAATTCTGAATTCGTCACTGAAAGGAATATCTTATCTTTTCCTCCACATAGTGAGGAAAAGAATATATAAAGAAAATAGACATGAGAAGCTAAAAAGAACTTATCATCTTCAGACTTCATGGAATCAAAGCTCTAAAGATGAATAAGAACTTATCCATAAGTTAAACAAATGTCATTTCTTGCAAGGTGAATCTCATATTTTTCTTAGAGATTCTACCACCTCAACTTGACATATATATATATTCGATCCCTCAACTCACTTTAGTAAAGTGACCATAAAAATATTCACTTGGATCGAGGGTCTCTCGGAAACAACCTCTCTTGCCACCACGAGGTAATGGTAAGATCTGCGTACATTCTATCCTCCACAAACTTGACATATATATTCGATCCCTCAACTCACTTTAGTAAGGTGACCATAGAAATATTCATGGCCGAGGGTCTCTTAGAAACTATCTCTCTTGGCTTCACGAGGCAGTGATAAGATTTGCGTATACTCTACCCTCCACAAACTTGACATATATATTCGATCCCTCAACTCACTTTAGTAAAGTGACCATAAAAATATTCACTTGGATCGAGGGTCTCTCGGAAACAGCCTCTCTTGCCCCCACGAGGTAGTGGTAAGATCAGCGTACATTCTATCCTCCGCAAACTTAACATATATATTCGATCCCTCAACTCACTTTAGTAAGGTGACCATAGGAATATTCATGGCCGTGGGTTTCTCAAAAATAATCTCTCTTGGCTCCACGAGGTAGTGGTAAGATCTGCATACACTCTATTCTCCGACTTTGACATATATATTCGATCCCTCAACTCACTTTAGTAAGGTGACCATAGAAATATTCATGGCCGAGGGTCTCTTAGAAACTATCTCTCTTGGCTTCACGAGGCAGTGATAAGATTTGCGTATACTCTACCCTCCACAAACTTAACATATATATTCGATCCCTCAACTCACTTTAGTAAAGTGACCATAAAAATATTCACTTGGATCGAGGGTCTCTCGGAAACAACCTCTCTTGCCCCCACGAGGTAGTGGTAAGATCAGCGTACATTCTATCCTCCGCAAACTTAACATATATATTCGATCCCTCAACTCACTTTAGTAAGGTGACCATAGGAATATTCATGGCCGTGGGTTTCTCAAAAATAATCTCTCTTGGCTCCACGAGGTAGTGGTAAGATCTGCATACACTCTATTCTCCGACTTTGACATATATATTCGATCCCTCAACTCACTTTAGTAAAGTGACCATAAAAATATTCACTTGGATCGAGGGTCTCTTGGAAACAACTTCTCTTGCCTCCATGAGGTAGTGGTAAGGTCTACGTACACCCTACCCTCCGGCCTCCGTAGATTGACCCCACTTATGATAATTCACTCAGTATGTTGTTTTTGACCATAAAAATATTCATGCAGCACATACTAATTTTTTCTTGAAAATTTTGGTTTTGATTGCTCATCTTTAGATCACCCTAAGATGGAGAGATCACATGGCGCGTAGTTGCGTATGCTGAAGGATGGTCAGTTGAATACCTTTTCACCGGAAAGTCATATAATGTATATCGATCAAATATTATATTTATATATATATATATATATATATATATATATATATATATATATATATATATGTAATACTATGAACTACTTATCCAATATCACAAATATCTCCAAAACACTACGAATAAGAAATTACAAGGTACATTCATAACACTTAGACTACAGGTAAAATCGTCAAATCACTTCATTTACACTCCAAGTACTCCGTCTTGGTCTTGCTTAACCTAAGCCCTTTAGACTCTATAGTCTATCTCCAAACCTCCAACTTATCATTAACTCATCCCTGAATCTCGTCAATAAGCACTATAACATCATCAAATAATATATATATATATATATATATATATATATATGTGTGTGTGTGTGTGTGTGTAATATGTAATATTATAAACTCCTTATCCGCAGACAATACTATGAACTGCTTATCCAAAATCACAAACATCCCCAAAACACCACGAATAAGAAACTACGTCAAGACACATTCATAACACTTAGACTACAGGTAAAATCGTCAAATCACTGAACTTACACTCTAAGTACTCCGTCTTGGTCTTACTCAACCAAAACCCTTTAGACTCTATGGTATGTCTCCAAACCTCCAACTTATCATTAACTCATCCTCGAATTTCGTCAATAAACTCTACATCGTCAGTAAATAACATACACCAAGGCACCTCCCTAAATATGCCGAGGCAAAACAATATATTAATTAATTAGTCAATTAACCCCTTTAACTCACATGAAAGATTAGGAATACATATTTTACACCCCCCAAATTAGGCTAAAACTTGCATTTGCCTCACACATACACTACTAGAATATTTATAAGCATTGGCTTAGCCATATACAATTAAGGATGGTCAGTTGAACAACATTTGTTAAAAATATCTATTGTATATATAGAAAATTATATCAAGTATATTTTCATACATATATATTAATTTTTGTACTTTTGACAAAATTTCTAATTTCACTGTCGTGTACACGTGTACGGCCATATACAATTAAGGGTGGTCAGTTGAACAACTTCCGTTAAAATATTATACTGCACATATAGAAAATTAAATAAAGTATATTTTCATACATGTATATGGAAAAAAAGTCCAAAATATATTTAACCTTTGGCAAAATTGGTTGTGACACTCCTCAACTTTGCGGGAGTCGTATGACCCCCCTAAATTGTTTTTTACTGTACTTCTCTGCCATATATTTAATTAGCTGAATCACTTGAGAACCTAACACACTTAGTATGCGTGTATTCATGCAGTGGTCCAACTGACAAATATATGTCACAGAAATACAATAAAAAATAATCTACGGGGTTATAGGACCCTGCAAAGTTGAGACATGTTACAATAAATTTCATCAAAATTTAGATATATTTAAAACTTTTTCTTCACATATATATTAAATTTTAAATTCTTAACGAAATTTCTGACTTCTCCATTGTGTACAAGTGTACCACCATTGATAAAATTTAGTGTGTGAAGAATATAACTTAAAGTTGGAAATGGACACAAAGAAAAAGAATAAAAGCCACCAAAAAACTTTTCAATTCTTTGCTAAATATTCGAGCAAAGAATATAATCCAAGAATATTGGAAAAGAATCTCAAAAAATTGACTACACATGCATTATATTGTATATAAATAAATAATTATTGTAATGCATCTTCATTCTTCAAGAATAAAATTTTTATAATAAAGTTTAATCTTGCACGGCTAGTTTTATGTCCACGTTGTCTAGAGAACTTTTTATAGTATGGAATTAATTACTAATTATGGATAATCATTAGTCTAATTAATTATTTTAACATGCATACTTAATATAAAGTAAACTTTGTTTTTTAATTAGAGTAAGGTGACGTTTTTTTGGGACGAATTAAAAAGATAAGTGTGTCACGTAAAATTAACGGAGGAAATAGTAATTAACTTAGGAAAAATAACAGGTTATTTGTTATGCTCGAATCTTTCTATAATAATAGTACAGTTTCATTTTATGGATATTTTTTTTTTGTTATTATAGTGAAACGTTATTATAAATAATATATAATACAACATAATGAATTGTCGGTTTGAAGGAAAACTTAATCATAATAAAATACCCCGTGAAATCTTATCACTATTTCATGGAGGTAGAGAAACTATTTTCGAAAGACCATCAGACTAAATATAGCAATTCCAAATAAGAAGTAGAATGAAATAGTGTGTAATAATATGTTATTATAAAAGATGATTGTTATAAAAATATATAACTATGTACCGAAAAAAATAAGAGATAAGCATTCAGTATCCCTCGAAATTATGATCAAAGTTGCTACGATACACTCAACTTTACAAAGGTTCTATTACCCCTGAACTCAATTTTAACATATTTTTGCCACCTTTTTGTGCTGACATGACACCTTTATTTACATAAAATGAGACTCACGTCAAAGGTGTCACGTTAGCTAAAAAGATTGACAAAAGGTGTCACGTCAGCTGAAAAGGTTGATCAAAATATACTAAAATTTAGTTCAAAAATAATAAAACACTTGTGAAATTATGGAGTGTATCGTAATAAATCTCGTCATAATTCAAAAATACTAAATTTTTTACATAAAAAATAATAAATGCTAACTATATGGAATGTGCATATAGGTATATATTTCTAGGTGGTTCAAATAAGACTTTTCCACCAAAAAGATTCTATTCAAAAAGTGCATGACTAAATAAATAGAATATATGTACTATCCTACAACTTGCTCAAAGTTTGTGGAATGAAATAGTATCTACTTTTTTGTTTTTTTTTATTTATTAAAAATTAAAATTCTCTTCTTCTTCTTTTTATTTATTTATTTGTTTATTAAAATTCCTTTCTTCTTTTTTATTTATTTATTAAAATAAAATTCTTTTTAGTAGAGCTGTAGTCCAATTTTTGGAGCATCTAAATAAAGTACACCATCTTTTGAATCTTTACAATTTAGACAGAGAATTCCACTTTCATTTTTAGATTGTTCCATTTTTTTTTTCTTGTATTATAAATAGTGTGGCCATGAAATCCCTACATTTCCAAGCAACCTCTAAAAAAAAATAAAAATTAACCCTAATATTTCTCAAGTTTTTTTTTCTTTCTATTTGCTTCTTCCTTCATCACTTCTAGCATCAAATTATTAACCATCGGATCGATGTTCATTTTCTGTTGAACTTAGATCCGATGGTATACTAAAGCTTACCTCCATTTAACCCTATTTTTCGATAAGTTTCCAAATACCTGAATATCAAGTGTAACTCGTACCAATCTTTCTTCTAGCCACTAAAGCTTTGAGAAGGTGTATACTACCTAGAAGCTTAACAAGGCAACCAACATAATATAGCAATTGAGAGTGGGACAGTCTGATTCCAACCAGAGGTGATAAAACTCAAATTTTATTATACAGACTGTCTGATTCCAACCAGAGGCGATAAAACCTTAATTTTATGGTACAGACAGTCTGATTCCATCCAGAGGCGATAAAACCCTAATTTTATATCGTACAAACAGTCTAATTCCACCCAGAGGCAATAAAACCCTAATTTCATCTTGTAGTACTAGACATTGTTGTTACTCCAAAGGCATAAGGCGATTCTTTCACGACCTGAAATGGATAAGGTACAAAGAATGGCATCAGAGCACGGGGTCGTGATCTTTAGCAAGAGCACGTGTTGTTTATGTTACGCGGTCACTATATTATTTCGCGATCTCGGTGTTGATCCTTACGTACATGAACTCGATCACGATAATGATGGAAAGGATATGGAAAAGGCTCTTATGAGAATGGGTTGTAATGCGTCAGTGCCAGCAGTATTTATAGGAGGGAAATTAGTTGGATCAACAAATGAAGTTATGTCACTTCACCTTAAAGGATCCCTAATTCAACTCCTCAAACCTTATCTACCTGATTAAAATAAAATAAATCGAGAATTGAAGAGAGAAATTACTCGCCTTTCTATGAATTAGGTGAAAATTACAAGGTATAATAATAAAAATATACGAACAAATAAATTTTAATGGCTCGATCGACTTACACTTGTCATGTAGATCAAGGCCATTTTGTAGTATATGAATGTTGTAATAGCTAGTAGTTGTGATTATAATTTATATATATGTACTTTGTGAGATATTAATTTATACTAATTAGTCATTTAATTAGCTATCATGAACCATGTATTATATATTATATATATGCAGCTTAATTGTTATTACATATTTTCTCTAATTCAACTTCTCAAACCTTATCAACCTCATTAAAATAAAATAAATCAAGAATTGAAGAGTTAAATTACTCGCCTTTTAAGAAAGTCTATGAATTAGGTGAAAATTATAATAATAATAATAATAATAATAATAATAATAATAATAATAATAATAATAATATACGAACGAATAAATTTTAGTGGCTCAATCGACTGACACTTGTCAGGTAGATCAAGGTCATTTTGTAGTATATGAGTATAATGTTGTAATAGCTAGTAGTTGTGATTATAATTTATATATGTACTTTGTGAGATATTAATTTATACTAATTAGTCAATTAATGAGCTATCATGAACCATATATTATATATATGCAGCTTAATTTTTATTACATATTTTCTCTAATTCAACTTCTCAAACCTTATCTACCTGATTAAAATAAAATAAATTCGAGAATTGAGGAGTGAAATTACTCATCTTTTAAGAAAGTCTATGAATTAGGTGAAAATTACAAGGTATAATAATAATAATAATAAAAACAATAACAACAAACAACAACAACAATAATAATATACAAATGAATAAATTTTAGTGGTTCGATCGACGGACAACAATAATATAACGAATGAATAAATTTTAGTGGCTCGATCGACCGACACTTGTCATGTGGATCAAGGTCATTTTGTAGTACTATATGAATGTTGTAATAGCTAGTAGTTGTGATTATAATTTATATATGTACTTTGTGAGATATTAATTTATACTAATTAGTCATTTAATTAGCAATCATGAAATATTATAATTAATATAATGAAATAGTACATTTTAAAATTCTGAAGTTCATGCAGTTTTACAATCAAGAAACGAAATGTGACAAGTGAAAAGGAGACGTTTCTTAATTAGGTAAAATTCTCTTCATCTAAAGAAGGGTAAAACTGGAATAATGTCATTAATGTTTTTTGACTATGTGAAACATTACTTATTCAGAAACAAAATGAAAAACGCTAAAACAACTTATTAGGTACGTTCATACAGTTTGACAATCAAAAAAATAAAATGTGATAAAGTAAAAAGGAACGAAGGGATTCGTTTCATTATTGAGACTTGGTTTAAATAAATTTGGTTTTCTACTCTAACTTTAAATTATTATTCCATGCTGATTATTTTCTTATGTGTGGTATATATGCGAAAAATATTATCCTAAAAATATGAGGCGATGCGGATGAAGGCTACAAGAGTGCGATAAAGATGAGGTTTATTGGAGGGTGATGTGTGTGTATATGTATATGTATATATATACTATGGCGGAGTCAGAATTTTCACTAAAGGGTTCAAAATCAAAAGAAATAGGCACTCGAACTAGCCGAAGGGAGTTCAATAGCAATGATATATACATAAAAAATAATTTTAATCATATATAACTAGTATAATTTTTCATCGAAGGGAATTCGGATGAACCCCCTAATCATAGGGTGGCTCCGCCACTGTATATATTGAATCTCGAACATAAGATTAGAGGTTGACTTAGTTGTTCAAGGATACTTTATATTTTGACTCCTCAACTTGTTCTCATTGTGTCTCATGGATATTCTACGCTAACGTAACACATATATTCTAAAGGTGTCTAACACAATCATTTTTTAAGTCAGAACGTTCAACTAACATGATAAAGACGATTTGAAATATCTACATGTGCATTCTCAAAATTAAAGTGTATGATTGACGGTTGAAACCAAGTTAAGATTTTATTTAGGGAAAATAGTCAGAAATATACCTATACTTTAGCGAAATTTGCTGTAACACGCCTCAACTTTGCGGAGGTCCTATGACCTCCTCGACTATTTGTTATTGTATTTTTGTGGCATATATTTGTCCAGCTAGATCACTTCAAATCCTTACACGCTCCGTGTACGTGTGTTCATGCAGTAGTTCAGCTGGGCAAAATCTGCCACAGAAATATGATAATAAATAGTCAAGAGGGTCATAGGACCCCGCAAAGTTGAGGCACATTACAATAAATTTCGCCAAAGTTTAAGTATATTTCAAACCTTTTTCCATTTAATCTATGTGTTTTGCAAGTTAAATTTCGTTCCAATATTATTATTATTATTATTATTATTATTATTATTATTATTATTATTATTATTATTATTATTAAAAAGATTGGGAGAAAAATTACTATCCACAAATATTCCCAATTGGACAGACTTGATTTGGTTTATCAGTGGCAGGGAGTTCAAATTATGCCACATGTATACAAATGATTGCACATAAAATCTTACATATAATTAGTCGAGGTGCACATCATTTAGCCAGAACATTTTGTTATAAAAAAAAAAATCTAACATTTGAAGTGAAATGTTTAGCAATTATTGATTAATGGGGCAACGACAATCAAAAGATGAGTTACTGTATCAACAAGTCATTGAAGGAAATGTTGAAGCTATCAAAGATATTCATAATAATGGTGCCAGTCTTGAGGTATATAAAATTTTTAACCTATGTAAAAAAAATTTATTGAATAATTTAGCTTTTATTTTTGTTTTTTTTCGATAATCGTGGTGTCTAGACCATGACCTTGTGGGTGTCTTGTTTCCTTTATTATTTGGCGTGTGACATCCCTTTTTGTTATTTGCTTTTATGTTTTTGTTTGCTATACTGTTACCTGTTCCGAGCCGGGGGTTTATCGGAAACAGCCTCCTTGTGGGTGTCTTGTTTCTTTTATTATCCGGCAGTGTAATATCTCTTTTTATTGCTTGTTTTTGTATTTTTGCTTGCTATACTTTATATGTCTTGAGTCGGGCATCTATCGGAAACAGCCTCCTTGTGGTGTCTTGTTTCCTATTATCTGGCGGTGTGATATCCCTTTTTATTGTTTGCTTTTATGTTTTTGTTTGTTATCCTGTTATCTGTTCTGAACC
Source organism: Capsicum baccatum var. pendulum (assembly GCA_030864225.1). Taxonomy (NCBI): domain Eukaryota; kingdom Viridiplantae; phylum Streptophyta; class Magnoliopsida; order Solanales; family Solanaceae; genus Capsicum; species Capsicum baccatum. The sequence goes on from CM061555.1 coordinate 237,795,074, forward strand.
GGGGGTCTACCAGAAGCAACCTCTCTACTTCATCTGAGGTAGTGGTATGGACTGCGTACACTTTACCTCTGAATCCCACTTTGTGGGAATACACTAGGTATGTTGTTGTTTTCGTCCTGTTTTGTTTCCTTTATTATCTGGCAGTGTGATATTCATTTTTGTTGTTTGCTTTTATGTTTTTGTTTGCTATACTGTTATCTATCCTGAGCCGGGGTCTATCGGAAACAACCTCTCTACTTCATAGGAGGTAGTGGTATGGACTACTTACACTTTACCCCAGACCCCATTTTGTGGGAATACACCGGCGATGTTGTCGTTGTTGTTGTGGTAGTGGTGTTTAGGCCAGCTTTCGCGTACCTAGACTAAATTAGTTTTTGTCTGACACCCTTTTTAGTGAGTATGAAAATTAAGATTTAATCATTGGAAGATACCATTAGTGATTTTTTCAATAGTGCAAGTCTTGAGGTATATATATTGTCACCTATGTATAAAAATTTTCTTGAATAATTTAGCCCTTTTTTTTTACGATAATCTTGGTGTATAGGCTAGCTTACGTGCACCTGGACAAAAGTAACTTTTTGTCTGACACCTTTTTTGGTGAATATGAAGGGGAGCCTTGGAGTAACTGATAAAGTTGTTGTCATATAACTAGGAGGTCACGGGTTCAAGCCTTGAAAATAGCCTCTGGCAGAAATGCAAGGTAAGGCTGCGTACAATACACCATTGTGGTGGAACCTTTCCGTGAACCTTGCGCATAGCGGGAGCACTCCAGGCTGCCCTTTTACCCTTTTTGGTGAATATGAAAAATGTTCAATCTTTGGAAGGTACCATGAGTGTTTTTTTCAATAGTGCAAGTCTTGAAGTATAGGTATATAAGTTTGCCAGAGGTCTCAATTCCCCTGGGTATGGAGTTACCTTTGTTAGAGAGCGCTTTTCCCCTAATGTGGCACTTCCCGGCGCTAATTCGGATTTATTTGGGCTCCGATATTACCGGACACTGGTTGGAAAACCAAAAATAAAAATAAAAAACATAAGTTTGCTCATGTACCCAATTATCTTGAAAATTTTAGCTTTTTATCAACACCCATTTTGGTAAATATGAAAAAAATTCAATGTTTAGTAGATGTCATGAGTATTTTTTGTCACTGGTGCAATTCTTGAAGTATATAAACTCAATTATGAACCACAATTTACTTGAGAATTTAAGCTTTTTATCAACACCCTTTTGGTTAAACTTGAATAAGATCCTATTTATTTTTGGAGATATGCCAGGGGTCTATCGAAAACAGTCTCTCTAATTCATCCAAGGTAGCGGTATGGACTGCGTACACTTTACCCTCCCCAGACCCTATTTTGTGGGAATATACTGTGTATGTTGTCGTTGTTGTTGTTGATTTTGGAGATATCATAAGTAATTTAACTGGTGAAAGTTAGGAGGTATACAAATGCTGCCAATTTACAGAAGAATTTAACTATTTATTAACATCCTTTTTGGTGGATATGAAAAAGATTCAACTTTTAGGATATGACATTAAGTTTTGTCACTGGTGCACACAGGTAGAGCTTTCAGCTTTAGTAGTTCTTAATTTTGCAACGACGATTTCAAGTGCTAATAACTAAGTTCTAAATTTAGGTGAATATACAAACATCTTTTCGGAGATGATACGATCATACCAGCACTAACATACCAGATCCCATCAGAACTCTGAAGTTAAGCGTGCTTGGGTGAGAGTAGTACTAGGATGGGTGACCCCCTGAGAAGTCCTGGTGTTGCATCCCTCCTTTTGGAAGGGGAGCCTTGGAGTAACTAGTAAGTTGTTGCCACGTGACCAAGAGGTCACGGGTTCAAGCTTTGGAAACATCCTCTGATGATAGAAATGCAAGATAAGGTTGCGTACAATGCACCCTTGTAGTGGGGCCCTTCTCAGACCGTGCGCATAGCGGGCACTTTAGTGCACCGGGCTTCCGTTTTAAGTCCGTAGTCATACATATTCACCCATGTACCCGATTTACTGGAAGAATATAACTCTATAGCAATACACTTTTGGCAAATATACAAAAAATTCAACTTTTAGGAGGTGTTATAAGTGATCTTTTTACTGGTGCAAGTCTGTAGTATACAAGTTCTATGCGCCAATTTACTTGAAAAGTTTAGCTCTACATCAACTCCGGTTTTGGTGAACATAAAAGAGCTTCGCTGTTTAGGAGGTTACATGAGTTATCTGTATATACTAAATGTAATTTTGTGCCCCCTTTGAATCAGTGGATCGACAAAGAAGGAAAGACACCATTGATTGTAGCGTGCATGAAGCCGAATGGCTTGAATGTTGCAAAAACTTTGCTTGAGCTCGGTGCTAATGTCAATGCTTACCGGCCAGGTATCCCTTTCTCGCCCAACTTGTCACTAGAGGCGGTTCCTGGATTTTAAGTCAGTAGGCTTGAAGTGTCACGACCTTCATTACTTTGTTGTAATCTGCTTTAGTTATTACGATAATCATCATTCCGAGTACTAATTTTCTTCAGGATATCGTGCTGGAACTGCACTGCATCATGCAGCTAAGAGAGGTCTGGATGATAACGTTCAGTTACTTCTTTCCTATGGAGGTACATATTTATAGCTTTGCAGAGTGAACATGCTTTCTGGCTTTGCTCTATAGATCGATCCAGACTGCATTTCTCGATGATCTTGTACTACCTCCGTCTCAATTTATGCGACAGTCTTTCCTTTTCGGTCGGTCCCAAAAGAACGACACCTTTCTATATTTTGTACAATTTAACTTTAAAATGTTGATTTACCCTTAGTGAGATGATTCATAGTCACACAAGTATATTTGGTTTATTTTAGAGTTTATTGAGGACATGACCCTAGATAGGAAGGTATGGAGGATGCGAATTAGGTTAGAGGGCTAGTGCATGTGGGTGAGTTTGTAGCCAGTAGATAGGAGTGCTTTAGTGTAGCCTGACTAGTAGTCGTAGGGCTTTGTACATAGGTTGGAGCTTCTAGTTAGGAGGGTTTGGCTGAGGTGTGTCCTTTTGGTTCGATAGTGTGTAGTACTACTTTGTGGGTGTCTTATTTCTGTTTTTTCATCTTGTTTCATGTTTTATTACGACATTGTTTACCATCTCTTTGTCCTGAGCTGGGGGTCTATCGGAAACAACCTCTCTACTTCTTCCGAGGTAGTGGTATGGACTGCATACATTTTACCCTCCCCAGACCCCACTATATGGGAATACATTGGGTGTGTTGTTGTTGTATTTTAGACCATAAGTTTCAAAAGCAATTTTTTCTTTCTTAAACTACGCAACCATCAAATACCTTCACATAAATTGGGATGGAGCGATTGTCATTTTTGCATAGTTATCAGCCGCTTAATGTATGTATCTAACTTACTATGCAACTAATTTACCAGAAAATCCATTGATCAAGAACGATGGTTGCCAAACTCCACTTGAAGTTGCTCGAGCAAAGGGTTTTAGCAATGTCGTTCGTACTATTGAGGTGTACTTGATATTAGTTTCAAAATTTTTGTACTTTCTCCCCCTTCTTGACTTGGATTGTATGTTCGTAAATTCATTTATTCTGGTATTGCTTTCACTTGCAGAGACAAATCTGCATTTTCTCCGGCTGGATGAGGGAGTTCTATGGTCGAGGAATTCTTGAAGCTTTAGCTCCTCAATTGTTATATAGGAAGATGTCAGTATGATTCCGACTTGTCTTTTCTTATAAGTACCCCTTGTCTGTGCTTTGAATTCTTTTCTGTATATAATGCTACAAGTTTTGGTGTCTATCGGAAACAACCTCTATACTCCAATTGTTGTTGTTGTTGTTGTAATGTTTCAAGTTTCAAAACCTTTGTTCTGCCGAAGGCTGTTGAAATAGACATATGTAAGCAGTCTTGTTCAACCTGTTTGGGACTAAGGTTGTGTTTGGTATGGAAATGTTTTCCAATTTTCTCATGTTCAGCTGTACATAGTAGAAATAGGGAAAATAGGTTGCATAAGTGACCTTCCATACAAACTGTCTAATTCCGCCCTCCAACACATCCCCCACGTCAACCTCAATAGTGTTTGCCAGACTTATACAAATGCTTTGAGACTATATTTCCTGCATATTTACCAAATACCAGAAATACAGTAAAACAGTTTCCGTTATACCAAACACACCCTAAGCGTAGTTGTTGTTGTTGTTGTAAGCTGTCTCGCATATTTGCTGACAAATGATTATAAAATGCAGTTGGGTTGTAGTCATACCTTGCAGTATAGCTGATCCTGCAAAGCCTCTTAAATTGGAGCTGGCGATATACTCATCCTTACAGGTAAATAAACACTTCTATGAAAACTCTTCTGGCAATGTTGTGAGGTACCTGTCGTTTAGCTCGCAGCATCTTTAGAGAATTCTTGATAATGATGTATGTCAGCGAGGAGTAGGTATGAAAACTGGACGTAAATGTAGGCATACTATATCTATGTGAGGTTTAAGCATAAGCCGTATATGAGCCAGCTCCTCGGTATATGCTGTGGTCGAGTTATCCTTCTTCTCTATACATGGTTCTCTGTGCTTGGTTGAAACTTCAATAAAGCAGCAACAACAACGATGCTCAAAACCAAACTAGTTAGAGTTCGTTGACAATTCAATGGACTCGTGATACTTCTTCTCTCCTTACTATGAAATTGGAGAATTTACTGAAATGATGTTCCGTTGAACAGGATGCCCAGCCTCGTAATGTTATCGCCTTATGGAAGGCTAATGTTGAGGAGCTAAGGTGGCAACGATCAGATCCTGTGCTGACAATTTTTGACAAGACCAGTAGTAATACTCTTTTCCTGAAACGCGTCTTTACAGAATAGACTTTATAATAGTTCTTTGATTTTGCTGCTTTCATATCAGATACTCGATATAAGTTTACATCAGTGAGCGATTCCAAGCAACAACAGCTTCAGTTGTTGCACAGAGCATGTATTGCTGCAATTGAGGTAATTACCAACTCAGACTGAATCATACTTTTTTACCAATTCTGTATCTGTTGTTTGTTCGTCGGATGAGTTTGTACCTTGCGATATTACACAAGTTGTGTTTGAAACACGTGCATTATGTTGCTGCCATGTGACCATTAGGTCACAGGTTCAAGTGGAAACAGCCTCTTGCACAAATGCTGGGTAAGGCTGTCTAAAATAAACCCTTGTGGTCCGGCCCTTCCCCGAACCCCGCGCATAGGGGAAAAGATCCAAATTTATTCCTCTACTATACGGAATACCGTAATTTTACCATCTGTTATACTTTGGAACCATCCGTACCCTTGCTGTTAGCAAATCGTCTCATATTTGCTCTGGACTTTATACGGTGATTTGCTAATGACAACGGTATCAATGATCCCAAAGTATAACGGAGCGTACAAATAAGGTATATATCATAGTATAGTAGAACCACCTCTGGGGCTTGACATGTTCGCGTTTCAGGTCACGCCTCCTCGCTTACCACAGAATACCCGAACCACAGTGCCACAATCTGAAACTGCTGCACAAGCAATGGAATTAGCAATTGGAATCAACTCTTCCATTCATTCTGCTAAAGAAAATAAGATTTTACATCATCACGGACAAAGCTCCGGTGTGAAAAATGGAAATGACTGGTGTGATGACACCGATGATTCTGCCTACAACGGATGGGGTTCACTTGTCAGATCCGAGCCTACATCTGAAATTACTAACTACAATTGGACGGGTGACAGAACTAAGGTCCAAGAAAATGGATGGGGAAGTACCGCAGATGTATCCAGTCAACGACAGCAGCAATCGCTTCCTAAATCCACATCTTCTGAACTAAGCTGCAGCGGATGGAATGGCGAGCCTGCTGTGGAACAGTACAATGGATGGGGCATGCCTGAGCCTCGGCAGGGACATAGAGATGCCTCAGATAAAGTTCATTATCAAGGATGGGGACACACCGCAAAGGACAAAACAGAATCCCCAGGTGTAAGTAGCCGTGAATCAATGGCTAATGCAGACAATGCATCTGAGTTTAGACCGATTGTCTATCCGGTTGAAAATGCTGAAACTCGAGAAGGCAACAATCCTGCTTTTGATTTTGCGTCCCCTTCAGCTCCACCACTTCCAGAAGAGGTTGTACACGAAGAAACTGTTTGTTATCCGGCCATAGATCTTAGCCCATTTCACCTGTCGAATCCTCATGTGGAGCAAAAAACAGTTTCTGTTACGACTCAAAAGGAAAATGAACATGAACATGAACCTGCATTGTGTATAATATGTTGGGAAGGTTCAGTTGAAGGAGCCTGTGTACCCTGTGGTCACATGGTTGGCTGCATCCAGTGTTTGAACCAGATCAAATCCAAGAAAGGGGAATGCCCCATCTGTCGAGTAAAAATCGATCAGATTATAAAGCTCTACTCCGTTTGAGAGGTAAATGTCATGTCGTTCTCCTAGAAGATCGAGCCTAGATATCGTAGTAAACTACACTCAGGCGCAACCTGATCTTATCGAATGTCATTTCTATATCATTTGCAAATGGCATTATACATAAACAAGCCTTTAACTTGGCCTCAAATCACATCTATGACCTCCAACTTTAGGTGTGCACCAGCAGATACTTAAACTTGTATAAAGTTGAACGAGTAGATATACACGTCCTATGTGGCATAATACATGTAGGATGTCATGTGGGACAAGAACTGGCCACGTAAGACTCCACATAGGACATATTGTCTACTTGTTAAACTTCATACAAGTTTAAGTGCCTGCATGTGCACACCCAAAGTTGAAGGTCGTAGATGCGATCTGAGGCTAAGTTAAAGGGCATGTTTATATATTGCGCCTAAATTAACCACGAGGTTATGGGCGGATATCTTCATTTGATTTAACGTTTCTTAGTTCATGTTCAGTTGAAGGAGTGGAGCTAGAAGAAGATCGCACAAGGCATGGTTTGAAGGGGTGTATACGAGCTTTGCTCGATTGAGTAGTAGTATTCGATCTCTTATTTTCTTTTGGTGCACCCATGTAGTTCCTGTTTGTATACAGGAATGTGCGCAGAGGCGTATCCAGGATTTTGAGAGGGTGGATGTACTATTAAGAAAATACTTCGAGCGTGGCTTCACACATTTATATTTAAATATTTTAAAAAGAATATAACATTACTACATATGATCTAAGGTGGAAAGCATGAATTCACATGAATCTGGTAATGCCCACCTAGATAGGCCCCTGAATCAGTGTCTTTTGTATTCTATATTTTCATATTTTATTATCATTTAGGAAAAATCACATAGATATACGCTCTAAGAGTAAATATTACAAAATCTATCACTACTTTTTTTTATTTATAAAATCTAATTTTTATTTATAAAATCTACCAAATATTCATTTTTTTTTGTGTGTGTAAAAAATTTAATCCAAAAACCCCTTTTCTTCTTCCTTTTTTATCTCCTCTCTTCTTCCTTATTGAAAAACCCAATTAAAAGGGTATTTGAAGGATCTTCCAAACATGGCTTATAAGCCCCACAAATAGCATTCACCATACATGGCTTTGAAGGGATCTTCCAAACTCTAATCCAATTGCTACCATTAGTCTTATGATAAGCATACTGCTGGAAGTTTCCTTGAGTATCTTGACTGCAGTTAGGGGTGGACATTCGATTTGTTCGATTTGATTATTGAATATTGGTTCGGTTTTTTTATTTTCGGATTGACGAAAATGAAAACCATAACCAAACCAAAATTATTTCAGTTTGGTTCGGTTTTTACAAATTCGGTTCGGTTATTTTGAATTTTTATTTCGGTTTTAAAGATTAAAGTAGTGAGTATTTAAAATTGGTGATTTTTCTAGAAAAATAATCTTTTTTTTCAAACCTAATTTTCATTCCCAAATATAATTAATTCAACATGCATGAAATAACTATAAATATCGACCTCACTGAGTCATCGCCGTTGGCGTGACGGCAGTGACCGCACTCGGCAGCGACTGCCGATGGCAGTGACGAACTGAACAAACGACTGTCGTTGGCGATGTTGAAATTTCAAATGAATTGACGAACTGAGGATGGTTGAGCGTTGTTGCAGCCTTCACGTTAATGTTAAGGTCTAAAGCAAAACAGTATATTAGGATTTAGGGTTACTAAATGATTATAATTTATATATTTATATGTTATATCAGATTATATTATATTTTTAGTATATTTACATATATATTAAATTATATATATTGTAATATATTATTTATATAATTTCGGTTTTTCGGTTTATCCGAATTCTTTTTTGTAAATCCAAAAATCAAACCGTTTAACCAAATTTCTAAAATTTGAAACCGAAACCAATCCGAAAAAACAAACTAAAATTAAATTTTGATTTTTTGATTTTTTTCAGTTTAAACCAAAATATGCCCAGCCCTACTGTCAGTGGTTATTTTATGGTGCAGTATAGAAATTGGTGTATCAGTATGAATTGTTTAGAAATTGGTGTATGCATTGTATAGAAATTGGTGTATTATTAGTTTTATGGTGTCTGAATTGTATAGAAATTGGTGTATCAACAACTTTATGGCGTCTGAAAAGTATAAAAATTGGTATATCAATAATTTTATGATTTTTGAAATAGTTAGAAATTGATATATTGATAATTTTATGGTGTTTGAATTATTATATAGAGATTGGTATATCATCAATTTTATTTTAAGGTGTCTTGGTGTATCAATAATTTTATAGTGTTCAAACTCTTTAGAAATAGGTGTATCAATAATTTTAGAGAAAATGGTCAAAAGTCCCCCAACCTTTACCTCAAATCCCAACTATGCACCTATACTTCACGGGGGTCCTATCACCCCCATGAACTGTTTAAAAATGATATTATTACCTCCCTAAATGCTTACGTGGCAAAGCGAGTGAATCTCACTCTCCTTGAGAGAATGAGCATCGAAAATAAAAATAAAAAAATTATTTTTACATTTCTTATATATATATATATAGATTCTTTTTTTTCTTTATTTATTTTATTCCTTTATTCCTCTCCTTCTCTCCATTTTCATCTTCCTTCACCATCTTCATCTTTCTCATCTCCATCTTCATTTTTTTATCTCCATTTTCATTTATACCACAAGCCCAATACTTTTTTCATCATTATTTTTTTAATTATCATTTTTAGACCCACTAATTTTTCCTTCTTGTGAATAAGGATAAATAATTCCAAGTGTTTCCGCTGGAATGGCTTCACAGCCGCCGGTGGAGCTTGTCCGGTCATCGGACCAGTTCCAAAATGAATATATCAGTGATACGCACCAACCCCATAAACAATTACAAACATATTCATCTCACAATTCTCAGAAATTTGAAAAGATTAAAGCGATTCTTAGGGTAATTTCTGATGAAAAGTGGGAATTAGTTCAAAAAATTATGTCTCATGAGGATTCTGAATCAAGTGAAACGATTTCAAGCCATGAAATCAATATTATATCTCAAAATCAATATTCATATTTAAGCTTTTTTTTGCGCTGTTTTAGCATCAAGATTGATTTTTGAGTTGTGGGGTTTCTTAATTTTGTCTGTTTTAGCATCAAGAATGGATTTTGAGTTGTGGTAAGGGTGATTTTGTGAGAGATAGTGAGTTGTTTGGGTGGGATTTTATTGAGGGTTAATTGAAGGTAGATGAAATCACCATCTTCTTCTGATTCTTCATGTGAGAGTGAATTGAAGTTCTGGGTTCCATGGATTGAAGTTTTTTCCAATTGAGAAGATCATTTAAATGGGCCTCGAAAAAATAAGGAAAAAGTAGGATAAAAATATTTTTTTATATCAAAAAAATAACAATATTATGTGGTATTAGCTGATAGGCGCGTGCAGCTCACTCAATTGTACAAATCTGGGTATGAGGTTTTAGACGGGCATATATTTCATTTTTAAATAGTTCAGGGGGTCATAGGACACCCGCAAAGTATAAGATTGTAATTGAAATTTGGGGTAAAGGTTGGGGGGGGGGGGGGGGGGGGGGGGGTTCTTTTGGCATAGGTGTATCAATAATTTTATGGTGTATAAAATTTGTATAGGATGTAGTTTGAATCAACCGGAGAATTTACTACCATTAATGATGTTTTCTCCTAAAAAATATTAAAAATTAAGGTCAATTGAATTAAATAAATTAAATTTGAAAACATAAAACAAATATCAAATAAATGCAATGTTTTTGCGTTTGCCTTATTTATTATTTTTTAAAAAAAATTGATGAAAAACAAAATAGGAGAATTTGTAGGGTAAAACATCAACTATTAAGTTGCCCCCTTAAATCATGCTATTTTATTTATTGTCTTTTATTTTTTCTTTTGCCTTATTTGGTAGATTTTGTTATATTTCTATTGTTATATTTTGTAAAATAGAAACTATGGATAGTTTTTGTAATATTAACTCTTAAAGTGTATATTTATGTGATTTGCTTCTATATTTTTGGTATACCTCTTGTATACGGCCAAGCTGGCCTTCTTGTTATCAATGAGTTTTACTTACCTTATCAACAAAGATAATACTTGCATTTTAGTTGCTTCTCCATAGTTACAGTTTCAGTTGACTCATTCACTACCTCGTTTCGAATCCACTCTATGCATACAACTCTGGCTGCTGGTTGGGCCGGTTCGATGGAGCAGTTGGAGTATCACGGGGGTTTGGGGGGGGGGGGGGGGGGGGGGGGGGGGGGGGGGGGCGGCGGACTAGCTTATGCTTTTTGGCAGCTAGCCAGCGTATTGAGATCTAAAAATATTTTGTGACGAACGTACAGGAAAACCCTCTTTGGATTTGTCAAAGATCTTTGGAATTCATTTATTTCTCTCAAGTATAGCTTGCTTTGGTTTTGATGCATTTCATGGTCCCGGAATATGGGTGTCCGATCCTTATGGACCAACGGGAAAAGTACCTGTAAATCCAGCGTGGGGCGTGGAAGGTTTTGATGAGCGGCTCTTTCCGTTAGACCCTCGGCATACAACAAGTGGGGTTTAGAAAGGATAGGATGTATGATCTCACCCCTACCTATGTAGCTTAGAGAGGTTGTATCCGATAAATCCACCGTTAGAAAACTTCTCTTACTTCCTCACACTATTCAAACACTTGTTAGTACTTCTTTGTACATATCTTTTTTGTGGCATTTACATATTTGATGGTGATGATGAATGTACTTCAAGAAAAACAAAATTTAAGACCGACTTACAATCTGTAACAGAATTCTAGCTATACTATCTGCAAATTTACATCAAAGAACTGACTTACAGCAACAGATTAATGTGTAATAAACACTCGTTACCATTCGTGATATGGTGAACTTGAGGTAGCTAGTCTTCATCATCGCTGAGAACAATCACATTTCTATCAGTCGATGAAGACCCCCGTGCAAGATGCTTCTTCAGATCTGTATTGGAGGAAGTCGGAATAGTTTTTCCAACGGCAGTATGATGTATTGGAGCGTTTCCTTTTGATTGTGATCGATGATTCAATGCATCTGCACCAACACACGGTCCAGATATCCGATCCACAGTATTTGTCGTTGAACTTGGACCAACTGTGGAAGAAGTCGGAATAGTTTTTCCAACGGCAGTATGCTGTATTGGAGTGTTTTCTTTTGATTGTGATCGATGATTCAATGCATCTGCACCAACACACGATCCAGATATCTGATCCAAAGTATTTGTCGTTGAACTTGGACGAACCGAAAAGAACACGTCTGCTTTCTTGTACCGTTGAGCATCTGACGCTTGTCTGGAGGTTGATCGGTGAGATTCACTCTCAGAGAGTTTCACGTCAGGAATTAAAGGTTCGTCCTTCACTGTTGCCGTACCTCCATCCTTTTTGGCATCTTTAGAAACGTCGGATACAGGCAATCCAAGTTTTTCTTTTGCCAGCTTATGAACTGCGCTTAACTTTCGATCCAAAGCTTCAACCATGATGTTCAGCTCATCTATTTCATACCGTATAAGCAAATACTTCTCGCTCCAAGCACAAGCACATAGCTGCTTGGCATGAAGAAGACAAGTATATTTATGCGGAGAACAGTTGCAGCCAATGGCAGAAAGGTATAGATCATAGAAGCATGTAACACACTCCCGTTTGGTGGTAGCGCAAAAGTCATACTCCATCTTTCGTGATTCAAGAGCAGCACACAGATATTTCCGTTGTCTCACTTCAGCGGCAACCCGAGTCTATCCAACATAAAAATGAAACGATGTATCATATTCAAAAAAAAACATAACTAGTCAGTAATGCGTGCATCTCTTACGAGAGTTTGTAACTCAACATGACATTAGCCCTTACTAAGGGCCCGTTAGCATAGTAACTTCCTCACAAAACGAGGGACCAACAAAAGTGGGGTCTGGGGAAGGTAAGAGTGTATGCAGACCTTACTCCTACCACGTGGAGGTAGAGAGGCTGATTCTGAGACCCTTAGCTCAGGTTAATCAAGTAGCTGTGAAAAGAAAACACGACAGCAAAGCAAACCTGACAACGAATAAGAAAAGCAGTACTGACTACACAGCATCTAGAAAAGGAACAGTAACAACAACAGAAAGCATATCAAAAAGATAGCATTACGCAGGAGTCATTGTTGAAAGAGATCGAACGACTAGAGAGGGAAAACAGTTGTGGTTGATAACAAAATTAGAAGTACAACATAACAAGGAATGGAAGACATGACAATGTCAAATGAAACGAACAAGTCGCAGAAAGCCTGTTAGAATTGAAGTTCAGGAATTTGGAATGGCTCCTTATATAGAAGTCAATTATAATAGAGGCTAACCTGGAATGCTTTCGTTAAATAACCATAGTTCCGACAGACTGCCCTCCATTTTGAATTATCAAACGAATTATTGTTTTGTCGTGCAAGTTCTCCTAAAGACCTAATTGCTTCTGCAGCTGCATCAAGCAACAGCTTATCATGGGAGATTGATGTCTTTCTGTCCAGCTCACGGTACAGCTCCACAGCATTTTGACCATGTGGTAACCAGTCAAAGGGAGCAAAGTTTACTGCTTCATAACAATTAAATCCACAATCGAACTCTGCATGGTATGCTCCGGGGAGAATGAGAACAAACTCCTTCGGGTTTTGCACACAACGATAAACAGGTATACCCTCTGAAGTCAATATAGAAGGAGAGAATTGTGTGGCCTGCATCAAATATAAGGGTTGATCGATCAAATGGGAGGTAATAGACAAACTTTTCATCTTCATCGTGCAATTTATAACAACAACAACAACAATCCAGAGATCATTCGGATTCCGTTAGGAGAGTTCATTTTATTAGTAAAATTGAAAACGGAACCAGCTAAACATTCATTCCTTCTTTCCAGTAAAAGGCAAACAACAACAACATACCCAGTGTATTCCCACAAAGTGGGGTCTGGGGAGGGTAAAGTGTACGCAGTCCATACCACTACCCCAGATGAAGTAGAGAGTTGTTTCCAATAGACCCCCGGCTCGGGACAAATAGCAGTATAACAAGCAGAAAACATAAAAACAAACAACAAAATGGGGTAACACACCATTAGATAATAAAAGAAACGAAAACACCCACTGAGTAGTAAAAGACATTTCCTAATTAAAATAATGAAAAATACATTCACGAATTTGAAACTCACATGGTTGTGAAGCAAACAAGGATGTCCTGACAACTGTGGCAGATGCTTCTTGACAGCTTCCTCAAACTTGCAACGAAAACTGCCAGGAACCCCATAAAATATTCTCGGGGCACCAAAATGTATGTAGGATAGCAAATATAAGTGGTGCTCTTCAGTTCTCTAATAGAGGACAGAAAAAGAAGAAAATATAGGCAATTAATCAATCAAAAAGAAAACGCTAACAAATGAAATAATGCTCATCGTACTTTTTCCTCCCAAGAGAGATACTGCCCCGAGAATGATGATGCCCCTTCCCAGAAAAAACTAAGACACAAGAACAAATTCCCAAGAATAATTCGAGTTAAAAGAACGAAAATCCTTGCTCAATGAAAAGACTGTAAATCTTACCCAGTGATTTGATGAAAAACACATTGCAACGGAGAGCCGCGGAAGGAAAATAGAGGAATTGCTACAACTCTCAAAGTGGAGAAGAGAATCTTGAAGCTTAGGGGTATTGTTCAAGTTCCAACCTGATTCCACATATTGGGGACACTCAGTTACATCCCGTGGATTGGTTTTAAGTGGAAAACCACTAGTTTCCGTAATATTCCCATGGAGCACCTAATAAACCAAATTGACAACGAAAAGTAAGAAAAAAAATGATAGAAGAAAACGTGTTTGACAGATTTCTAGAAAAGAAAATTGCACTTCCAGAGAAAAACCTCAATTTCTTCAGTTGGATTCTCAATAACCCTCCAGTATTCTCCTTCAATATCAGGAATAGATGGTTCTGACAGCATCTTCGTTGCATCTTCTTTGTCGTTTGACACTGTGATCTGATCTTCCTTGACAAAGTACTGCCTCGTGAAATGATCAGCGTAATTCTTGAAAGCTTTCAGTTTAAACTTTGGCCCACTTTCGAATTCAAAGTGTTCATTACAACAATCAAATTCTTTAAGTTCCACGTCGTGTTCCAAATCTGACTTCATACTTAGGATTTTCTGCCGTCTATTACTCGTCTTTTTATGGTCTCCCACAAGTCTATTCTTGAAAAACAGACTCTGGAGGTCGCTAATGCGCTGGACATGGGTGTCAACTCCATAACTCGTGTCCTCTTCGTTAATGCGGCAAGGTGGTTTCCAGGAAGAGGGAGGAACAATACGGCATACTCCATAGTTCTTGACATGTGGAAGGATGCTTGCAACATACTTGAGAGTATCTTCAAACTCCTAACATAAGATTTAATGTCATGAAAGCAGCATCCAGAGTACTTGTTTATGATGTAATAAAGGGCATACTATGTTGCTTGGACTCTTCAAAAATGTCAACAGGTGCATGTTGGATTCTCCAAAAGTAGTGTATTTTTGGAGAATCCGACACGGGTGCGGCATCGAAAGTGAAGAGTCCGTGCAACTTAGAGGGCATATACCAGGCTGAAAGAACGATGGGAGTGTCAAGGAATACCTCCTCAGTAGGATGGAGTACAGGAGCCTCATCAAGTGAAGGGATCCGTGCCAATTCCGGACGACTTCTTGCAATAACCTGTGGAAAAAGCATATAAGAAACGTCATAAGCTCAATGGTAACTGAAAACCAAAAAAGACAGATGTCGATCGCAACTAACTTTTGGGTAGAAAACAGTTAATCCTTGCCTTAAAACCAAATATTATACAATATTAAGGAAGAATGAACCTTCTGGCAGTTGTGACAACTGGAACATCCTCGAATCACTCCTTTTGGGAGATAAGCACGTGAAGACGAACTCTAAGAAACAAATTGAACCCAGAGACAATCAAAAGACCAAACCATTATTTCTAACTAGCAGCGCTACATGCCAACAATTACACAGAGAAACAATAGATGCTGCAACATTCTTTGACTAGCCACCACAAGCGAAGATGCAACCAGATGGGCCTTTAACTCAATATATCTTGGACCTTAACTTCCAAGTAACGCACAAGACAATCAAATGAAGAAAAGAAAACCCGTAGAAAACAGAAAAGAACATCATCATTGACCGTTACTCAAGCCCACTTGACAAGAAATATGTTTTGATAAAGCCCATTAACAAATTTACAGCGTCCCACATTGATTGAGGGAATTGATTATTGACTCCTCATATGGTCTTGGACAACTCTCACCTAATGCGATAACATTTTACATTGACTTAGTTTCAAAGTTCATTTTCTTAACATGGTATCAAAGCCACACATCCTCTTGTTGATTTGTTGAGCATCATACTATGTCGTCCACACTTCAAATGTCCAGGTTTAGGCGATACATTGAATGTTCGAGTCCCACATATTTCTAACTAGGTTGATGGAATGGGACATCGTATTGGTATATGGTCTCTTGGACAATTCTCTATCTAATTAACTTGCTTTTTCTAGGTAGAGTTATTAGAAAACAAGCACGTATATTAGGATTTAGGACTAGTTAGTACCTCTCATTTTATAATCAGAGAAGAGCTTACTTAATAGTACAAGCTTTTGAGGAATGTTACTGGATAGTATGGGCGACAAGGGCTCAACATCCAGAGACACTACGATTCAGTTTTAACGCTAGTTTCGTATATACACTTCCATATTAACTACTCCCTCCGTCCCATTTTACGTGTCATCATTTCCTTTTTTGTCCGTCCCAAAAAGAATGTCACCTTTGCTTATTTGGTAACTATTTAAAGACACAATTCCACTTTTACCTTTATTGATCCCACTTATAAGGCCCACTTAATTAAAAATAATAATAGTACATTATTTTAATAAAGGACAATTTAGTAAAAAGCATCAAGTCTTTACTTATTTCTTAAACTCCGTGCCCGGTCAAACTATGACACATAAAATGGGATGGAGGGAGTACTATTTACATATACTAGTTCATTATTGACAAGTAAAGGAGCAAAAGAATTCACCATTAGGCCCTTCCCCTATACAGTGAGCGGCAATGAGAGAACACAAACTTATCAGCTGATGCAACTTTTCCTATTGATAAATCCAAAATAAATTTCATAAATGTGCAAGAAGACGATGCAGGGTTAATAGGTATAAATGCTCAGTTGTATAGCTCCCAAAAAATCTATCCACCCCTTTAGAAATCCTCCTGATCTTTTCTCTCCATCGTCCCAAAAAAAGTATACTGATGCTATTTCCCAAACTTTCTTCCATTCTTTCCTTAAGCTGAACTTCCATGTCGCAAAGGTATCTGCGACTTATAGGTTCTATTCCCCCTCTATAATCCAGATATCTATAGCAAGATTTGCGTTTTGCTACTGGGCCTAAACATACCATCCTGTCCTTCCCTTGCTATCGCACGTGGCGATAAATATCTTGAAGAAAATTCTCCATTTCTTCCTATTTCCAATCACCTGTCAGTTAACATAGAGTTCTTTTTGACAACCATAGTGTCCGGGCGAGCTTGTGCACACCTCAACTAATTCACGGGATATCTACCACCTCCTGCCGGTAACAGGTAACTCTGTCACTACGGCAATGACAGATGGGAAGAAATCACCAGGTTTTTGACAGTTAACATGGGGTTCTTCTTGTTCCAAAAAATACAGGGATGCATACGATCAACAGGAATAATCCTCGGTAAAGCACAAAAATAGTTTTCTGTATATGCATCTCTCACCAGATATGTTTATCTCATCCTCTCAAACCAGGAGCATCAGCTATGGTATTCACTCTTCTTTTCATGCCTTCTCAATAAAAAAAAAACACGAGGGGATATTGAAGGTGACACAAGCTCAAAACTTATAGCATAATCAATTTAATTGAAATCTATTATTAATTTTTTTTATACTAAGCATACAACAACAGACGTAGAGTTGTTTATACTGTAATGGAAATTAAAACAGGATTTATGAGAAAAAATTATGAAAATCTTACTAACCTTATCAGCTTCACATCCAGAATCTTCTTCCATGTGATCAACATCATCATCAAGTATCCAAGGCCTACACCTAACAGAACTCTTAAGCTTTCCTACGCTAATAATTGTTGAAGTAGATGCCGCCTGGCTAGGATCTTGCTCAGACTCATTCCCAACAGCGACAAATTTACAGGCTTTCTCATTATTTTCTA
Organism: Capsicum baccatum var. pendulum; assembly: GCA_030864225.1. Lineage (NCBI taxonomy): Eukaryota > Viridiplantae > Streptophyta > Magnoliopsida > Solanales > Solanaceae > Capsicum > Capsicum baccatum. The sequence goes on from CM061555.1 coordinate 237,812,744, forward strand.
CCTCCTTTAATGTGAAGGGCATTGGCGATTCAAAACCAGGTGGAATTAGATACTTTTTCCAGTCGTCACTTTCACCATGTAATCTTGTGCGCTTGGCCCCCATTAGCACTGAAACAAAATAGCGCTGGAACAAAAGGGAAAGCATTAGTGAACATGAAACGTGGCATGGACTTATTTTGGCTTTTAACACTAAGCTAAGTTGCACGGACTCTTCACTTTCGATGTCGCACCCGTGTCAGATTCTCCAAAAATACACTCCTTTTGGAGAATCCGACACGCATCCGCTGATATTTTTGAAGAGTCCGAGCAACATAGACACTAAGGAAGAAAATAACCAAAAACATGCATAGTTCATCAATGTCAATGTAAGTTTTATCTCTTAACTTCACCTTTATATCCTTGTCGAGCTACTTCAGAACTGACCTGCAACAAGAGAACACAGATAAATGAGAAAATACTAGCCAAATATGACATATGGTCAAATTTTAAATAATATACAAAAAGTAACAAAAAAAGAATTTGGTCGAGCCTGGTATTGCAAGGTTGATAAGAATGGGTGTGGATGAATTTCAAACAAATTCTTCATGAAATTCCTTTTGTAAATTGAAGAACATAAATCTTGTTACCCAGAGAACACCAAAAGTAAGGGGGGAAAGGGATACACAACAGAAAGAACCTAATCTGATTTTCTTTTTCCGAACCGGCAATTAACTATATTGAGATAAACAGCAAAGCGCTGAGAAGGTTCTCTGTAGGCACAAAGCAGAATATCCCCCCATGCAAGAACAAAACGAGGGGCACGCAGTCTATACAGAAATCTATTCTTGTAGTGAATTGCTGAAATAGAACATACTGTTTTCATTCTTTACATCCTGAAAGTTGCACCAAAAAGCCATAAGCCAAAGACATCTGTAAACCTTAGTACAGAGAAAGCTTTCCGTCAACAAAATCCAACAGATGCAAGTCGGCACGGTAACCCACAGATTTATTGCTGGTTTCCTGATCCCACTTCTCCCCAGAAAGTCAACAGGTTTGGGGAAGTAATAAAAATTGAAGCAAAGTCACGCAAAATCCATATCCGAGAGAAAATGCAGCGCTGCTAGCCGTAATTGACTGGATACACTCTTCATATAACATCTTAGCTCGGAAACTCTAATTAATTTCTCCTAGCAAGTTCGTCTAACGGGTTACATTAAAAAAGAGAGAATTTTAAGGATGGAATAGCAAATGCACTTGCTGTTAATCTGTGTCCTGTAACTCGTACGAATTCAGACCTATCCGCCATCTCTCTCCTTCAACAATGGCTTCACTTCCCTTCTAGACACTACTTTCCTTTTTCTTGAAAAAGAATCAATCAACCACCTATGTCTCAACTCCAATCTAATTAGAGCCAACTCAATCATCCTATGTATCTATTTGGATCTATTTAATTCATAGATATTAGATTCCCAAAAAGAATGATATTGTGGCATTTATGAAGCAGTAACGGATCAAAATATAGCGAAGCACCGAGAAGTCAGACCATAAAAGTTGATGGTAGTATATAAGACGGAGTTGCTTGGATGGAAAGCACCCCTCACTTCCAACCCGAAGGTCGTGAGTTCGAGTCACCAAGGGAGCTAGGGAAGGGTTAAAAAGGAAAGAATAACAAACTAGCACAACCCCATTCCATAATTCATCAAAATAACAAAGAAACAAACAGAAATACACAACAAAAAGTCAAATCTTGAACCAAAACTTGCAGTAATGTCCTTTAAATTCCCCAAAAGAATGATGCGGGCATTAAATTCACCCAAACTTGCACAAACCCGTTACATATTTCAGTACAATAACAAAGAATAAACACAAATACACAGCAAAATAATCGAATCGTGAACCAAAACAGAATAAAAACTAGTAGACCAGACGGAGTTGCTCGGACGGCAAGCACCCATCACTTCAAACCCGAAGGTCCTGAATTCGAGTCACCAAGGGAGCTAGGGAGGGGTTAAAAAGGAAAAAAATAACAAACTAGCACAACCCCATTTCATATTTCAGTACAATAACAAACAATAAACAGAAATACAAAGCAAAAAATCGAATCTTGAACCAAAACAGAATAACAAACTAGCAGACAAGACGGAGTTGCTCCGATGGCAAGCACCCCTCACTTCCAACGCGAAGGTTGTGAGTTCAAGTCACCAAGGGAGCTAGAGAGGGGTTAAAAAAGACAAAAAAAATAACAAACTAGCACAACCCCATTCCATAATTCAACAAAATTACAAAGAACAAACAGAAATACAGAGCAAAAAATCGAATCTTGAACCAATACAGAATAACAAAGTTGCTTGGATGGCAAGCAGCTCTCACTTCCAAACCGAAGACTGTGAGTTCGAGTCACTAAAGGAGCTAGGGAGAGGTTAAAAAAAGAAAAAAAAAACACAAGCACAACCCCATTCCATAATTTATCAACATAACAAAGAACAAACAGAAATACACAGCAAAATATCAAATCTTGAACCAAAACTTGCAGTAATGCCCCTTAATACCCAAAAAGAATGATGTGGTCATTAAATTCACCCAAACTAGCACAGCCCAACTTCATATTTCAGAAAAACAACAAAGAACAAACAGAAATACACAGCAAAAAATCGAATCTTGACCCAAAATAGAATAACAAACTTGCTCGGATGGCAAGCACCCCTCACTTCCAAACCGAAGATTGTGAGTTCGAGTCACTAAGGGAGCTAGAGATGGGCTAAAAAAGAAAGGAATAACAAACTAACACAACCCCATTCCATAATTCATCAACATAACAAAAAAACAAACAGAAATACACAGCAAAAAATCAAATCTTGAACCAAAACTTGCAGTAATGCCCCTTAAATACCCAAAAAGAATGATGTGCTCATTAAATTCACCCAAACTAGCACAACCCCACTTCATATTTCAGCAAAATAACAAAGAATAAACATTGAATTCACCCAAATTAGCACAACCCCACTACATATTTCGTAAAAATAACAAAGAATAAACAAGAAACACAACAAAAAATGAAGCAAAACTTAAAGTAAACTACCTATAAAGTAGATTGTAAAAGGTGATTCTTGTTTTTTTGGAGTTGCAAAGTCATAAGTGTTGAAAATGGAGGAACCCCATATACCTAGTACTTCTGACAAAACTCCAAGGAATCTAAACTATGGAGGGTTTTTTTTAATTATTTTTAATCAAGATTCTACTTCTACAAAATTTCAATTGAAACAATAAGCTTTTTTTTTTTTATATAAAGCCAAAATTGTTTACTTATTTATGTGTGTAATGTCTATTTTGACCCTTTAAATATAATGTTTTGGTATATTTTTAGTGTCTTAAAGGGAAAAGGATTCGAAATATACCTAATCTTTGACGAAATTTGTTGTAATACGCTTCAACTTTGCGGGAGTCCTATAATTCCTTGGCTATTTATTATCGTATTTCTGTGGCATATATTTGTCCAGCTGGACCACTGGGCGAATACATGCGTACTGGTGCGTAAGGGCTGAAGTGGTCCGTCCAGCTAGATAAATATATGCCACAGAAATACGATAATAAATAATTGAAGAGGGTCATAAGACTCCCGCAAAGTTAAGGCATGTTACTGCAAATCTGGCCAAGTTTAGGTATATTTTCGATTATTTTCTCGTTCTTGAATTTGCAAAAGCGGAGCGGTTTTGATTCAAGTAACAAAATGGACTTAAAAATCTTATGATGATTATTAAAAGTACGATCAAAAGCGATCAACTTTTTGATCGTGTAAAAAGTCGATTGATATTTTTTACCAGTGTTTATCGCAATTTTTAGTAATCGCAACAATTTTTAAATTCATTTGTTTGTGGAGCGAATGTGTTTCATTTTAGAAAATTTACGGGACTATAGTTTTTTAAGGTTATATTTTAAGGAATAAATAATCCTGATTTAAAACTTGATATAGTGAATTGAAAATTAATGTGAAAAATTAAATCGAATAGGGCCAAGTATGACATTAATTAAACTATTAAAAATAAAATAAAGATATCCTCAATTTGATTTTTAATCCAAAATATTACTGAACTATTATAAATTAGATACTTAATTATATTCCTATTTTGTTAACAGATAGTTTTTTCTTAAAAAAAAAAAATATTTCTTTAATGAGATGGACTCCTAAAAAAAAATATAATTTCCCCCTTTATTTCATATAGAGAAAAGCGTTAAATTTATTTTTGATGTAATTGATATAAAATAAGCTTATCCGTTATTTTAGAATTATCTGGTTCTCAACCTGTCATCTAAATTGTTATTATTAGCTAGCGAAAATCATTTTTCCTATTAATATTTTTTTTAAATGTCACATATTATGCATTCAAGATTTTAAACCACAACATATAATATATAGCGCCAATTTTGAACTACAATACTTATTATAGGGTAATTATTGAATACCACATTTCACCTATGCTTCAATTGTGGACAAAATAATGTAATTTAAAAGGATAATTATCTAGCGCACCAATAATTGTACTTTTCGCATATGAATTTTGAGTATAAAAGGTCAAAACCACTTGAATTTTGGGACATTTATTTTCTTCAAAAAATCATAGTAAAAGTTAATAAAAATTATATTATTGCAAATTAAACATGCCTAACCCTAATTTGAATTTTAAAAGGTGATCAAATTGATGGTGAAATTTTAAAAAAAAAAAAAACAGTTGAATATATTAGAGCTAATGAAGAATGTAACAATGGTATTCTAATGAAGAATATTTTCTTCTCAAAATAGTTGACATCTATAAATTGTACATAATTAATTGAATTGCACGTGTAATTTTTTATTATTTAAAATTAGATAATTTTATCTATTGCGAAGATGTTTAGTAAAATGCAAAAAGTTCAAATCACTTCTCAAATATCCTTCACACTTTAATATACTAATGTAAATATAACATATACTATCAAAAGTTTCAAGTGGTTAATGGATCGTCACTTTTGCGTTTGTCATGTGGTACCTCTTTTCTTTGTTGTTAGAGGGTAAGAGAGAGACATCGACTTGAACCATATTTGTAGTACGATAATTTTTTTTTTATCTATATTTAAAATCTTTTCTTATTTTAAAAGTTAAATATTTAGAAAATCTTTGATTATTTACTTAAAACTTTCAAAATTTGGCTTTTCTTATTGCTTTCATATTTATTTCTAGAATTTTCAAACTTATTTATTTCTAGATTTTTCAAACCTTCTTTAAATCAACTTTAGTTGATTTCGAATTCTTAAATTAATGAAAAAGATATTAGTTATCATTAATTCTGATGACTTCTATTAATGAAAGGTTTTATCATAAATATTTAATTAATTTTCAAGTCTTAAATGTTTAAAAAAATAGTAAAAAGATGATTTTATCTAAAGCAAAGACTTTTAATAGAGGGCAAAAAATCAAATAATATTTCTAAGATCTTCACACTGTTAATATAGTATAAATATAATATAAACCATTATTTCACGTGTATGTAAAATAATGTAGTTAGACAAATGATACTAACAACCAAATATGTCAATTATTCCTATCAAATCTTAGATAATCATGGTCACATTCATAGATAAAATAGATATTCTCTTATAATGCATTCAACTTTATCAAAGAAAAAATATGCTTTATAGTCTATATACGACAACTGAAGGAAGCATTGAAATCTTATTTGCATCATAAATCTACTTAGATCAAATACAACAGAATTGTAGGGTGCAAGTCAATTTTTCACTTCAAAATTTGAATAGCAAAATCTTTTAGTAATTTAAATTTGTATTCAGTTGGTCGTGGGTGTATTTAAAAGGAAGAAAATGACTAGCTAATAAATTTCTTCTATTTAAATCAAATCAGATAAAAGATAAATCTTAAAGTAATTGTAGAAATTAATTGCTTTAGTTGAGATTTTATTCGAATTTGTCCTTGTCCTCCACTTTTCCTTAGTAGCTTAGAACACACCTAAAATATCTAGATTTTTTTTAGTTTCATATCGGAATTATCATGGGTTCTCATACTACAACACACTACTCTTTTTTTCTATCGACAAATAGCTTGAAAATTATTATAATGATGTATAAATAAAGTGAGAATAAAAAATACACAAAAAGTATCTCAATTATTTTAGTTCTCTACCCAAACTTTCACCAAACGTTCTATATATCTATATGATTGTCTAAGTCTGAAACAAATTATAAGATCTCATACTAAAAATCACTCTTTTTTTTTCCTCTATCAACAAACAACTTCGAAATTATTATGATGATTTATGATCAATAAAGCGACGGGTCAAAAACATAACCTAAAGTATCTCGAAAATTTTAATTTCCTACCTTATCTTTCACCAATTGCTCTATACATTTAAATGATCATTCAAAATAAATTATGAGAGATTATACTACAAATCACTCTTTCCCCCTATTCAACAAACAACTTAAAAATTCTTATGATGGCTTATGAAAAAAAGTGAAGGGTCAAAAACACGCATAAAATAGCTCAATATTTTTATTCTATTACCTGAACTATTACCAACATTTATCGTCTTTGCATTATTCCCTCATTATTCCATGAAAAGCCAATGTTATAAAGGAGTGCATAAAAACCCTACAGAAAATAAAACTTCTTCAATTACAAGTTAATTTTTAAGGTAAATTTTACTTCAGATTAAATAAACCTTGAATAACAATAAAACAAATAAATTATCAAATAAATTTTAAATTTCTTGAAATACTTACTAATACGATATTCAAAATTTTTTTTCTTTTAGTAAGTATATCATAAATATACTATATCATAAAATTTCTTTCTGAACATTTTCTTTTGTACTAGTAATTTCCTCCTGAACATTAAATATACTAGAGAAAGTCAGTATTAGTAAATACTATCATAAATCTCTATATATTTTTTTCTTTTGTTTTCATGTGTCCAATATAATCTTTCCTTATATTTGACATGAAAAGAAGAAAAAGAACATGAAAAGAAGAAGAATATAAGAAAAGATTTAGTATTCACGTATTTTAATTGTGATATTTAATTCAAGAAAATAATTTGTAGAAAATATAATCTTAAAATTTGATTGATTCTTTTTTAGCCGGGAAAGGTTTTTGTTAAAACAATATCTTATTTTTGTTTGGGAAGGTTTTTATTTGTTACGATTTTAATTTGTTACTATAGTCAATATTTAATATCTTTAAAATAATAAAAAAAATAGCGAAAAAATGATTTTATCTAAAGCGGTGACTTTTAATGAATGACAAAAAATTCAATTCACTTTTCTAAGGATCTTCACACTTTTAATATATTATAAATTATAGATATAGATTATATATTAATATATTATATATTATATATTATATATTATATATTATAGATTATAGATTCTCAATGAAAAATTAATAATGTGTGCAAATTGAAATTCCGACTTAATACCACTTACTTATTTTATCATAACTGCTTAAAATCCTAACCTTTTTTACATAATTACATAAATCCTTGATTTTATTTAAAAGCGTGGATACATCACTGAAGAATGTGATATATCCGTATAAAATTAAGTGATGTATTCAAAAAATGTGATATATCCAAAAAAATCGCTAAATATATCTTTGATGTACTCGACATAAAATAATTTTATCCTTAATTTTTTTAAGTGTCTAATTCGTAACCTTGTCATCTAGATCCCACATCGGGACATGGGCCCATCCACCAAACCTTGAGCCAACACCGACCGAAAACGGTCAAAAATGATCTGTTCGCGCTGTTTCGCTTGACAACCCAAATGACCTAGGCGGCCTTGTCGGACCACTTAATCCACTCCACAGGCCGCCGGGGGGGGGGGGGGGGGACCAATCTATTTTCATCCAAATCCTGTGTAGGGCCTAGGCCCACCCACCGACCCGTGGGCGTACACCCACCGAAAGAGACCAAAAATGACTCGGTTCTCACCGTTTCGTCCGTTTGACCACCCAAGTGGACTAGGTGGTCCCGTCGGACCACTCACATCCGCTTCATAGTCCGCTGAAGGGCCGCTGATCAATTTTCGCTCAGATCTCGCGATGGGTCCCGGAAAATTTGAAAATTCAATTTTTAAAATAAGAAATGTTACCTATTAATGAAAGATAGCCAATTATTACTTTTCATAGAAAAATTATATTATGTATATAAAAAAGCATGATATTGAAAGAGACTCGATACTCTTCAAGCTTGCTCATCTACTCATGAAAATTACTCCAAGTGGACTAGAGGTATGTACATAAATTACGCCACGTCTAAAATATCCTATTTTTTCGAGTTTCTTATCTAAACTATTCATTATGCTAGTTTTCTAGTCAAACTATTATCAAAATGTTTATCAAAATACGCCTCAACTATTATTTATTCCTCTTTTTTTTTTGGGACCCGATGATAGAAAAGTGAACAACTCATAGAGTTGTGATATACATTTGGTGGTAATTTAGTTAGGAAACTGGTATGCTTGATAGCCATAATTTAGCTACTTTTGATGTACCTAATAATCAAGTAGTCTTGGACTTTTGACTTCACTTGCCTCATGCGCAAACCTTTATGGTCAAAAGTCAAAAGCGTTGCCTGTAGATCAAAACTGTCAAATTTTTTATGATTCCATCATCTATGATTGAGTTGCGAAAACTTATGAATAGGTATCCTACATTTGGACCTAATTCTTTCTAGTTAAAGAATCTCTTTCTAGTTGCTCTGCAATAATTAGGAGATTCTCTAAAAGAAATATTGAGTTCCGCTTTTGGAGGCAATATGTTTGGTCCTGCTTAAGGGGTCAAATCAATACTTTCTAAGAAGAAAGATTGGAATAGCAATCTCATTGAGATCATCGATCTCATACCAAATCCTATCAATCTAATCACTTTTTCAAAAAATACGAGACATCTAAGTCATGTAAGTAAAAGGATCATATTGTTCTTGAAATTTTGTCAATAGGGTAACCAGAGTCAAAAGAGCAACACCACCCTGTCACTTTACATACCTTCTTAAAAATTATGTTGTTCAAACTCTTCAATAATGTCGAAGGGTACATATTGAATCCTCCAAAAATAGGTATTTTCGGAGAATCCGACATTAGTGTAATAACATTTTTAAAGTATCCGAGCAACATATATATAATAGTTGCAAGCTATCTACATTTTCTTACTAACATCAATAATTTGGTGTCCTATTATTACCCGCACATCCTTTTCTCTTTATCTTCTCCTCCACACAAACGTTATCAAGTTAATATAGTCATACACAAAATCAAAGAGCAGCCATTTCAGATATTTCATCAACTAAAAAGGTTAGTCTCTACTAATAACTTAAAAATATAGTGTGTTTAATTATGTTACTCACATCTCTAATTTCACTCATTGAAGTCGACAAAAAATAATTGACTTATTTATATGTGCAAAAACATACGTTTTCCGTCAATGAAATTAATTTGTTTAGTTGATGACTATAATAACTTGATAACATTTGTGTGGAGGAGAAGATAAAGAGAGAAGGGTTAGGTAGAAAAAATTCCTTGAATCTGGTGTAAAAAAGAAAGAAGCATAAAATTAATTTCATAGTAGTTTTTGCACATATAAATAAGTCAATTATTTTTCGTCGACTCCAATGAATGAAATTACAGATGTGAGTATCATAATTAAACATACTACATTTTAAGTTATCATTAGAGACTAACCTTTTTAGTTGATGAAAAATCTAAAATGACTTCTCTTTGTATTTGTGTATGACTATATTAACTTGATAACATTTGTGTGGAGGAGAAGATACAGAGAAAAAATGTTTGGAGTAGTGAACAAATGCAGCATTTATTGTAAGACTACAATGTTCCCCTTTGCAACAAAGTATTAGCTTTGATAAAATTTGTGTGGAGGAGAATGATATAACAAAAAGAGTGTGGGCCAAAATTTGTAACGTCAATATAAAAGGTTGACAAAAATATGCTAAAATTAAGTTAGGGGTAATAGGATCTCGTGAAGTTGGACACATTCAGGGGTGTTCAATGCTTATCTCATTTAAAAAAAAAAGAAAGTGAGAGATTTCTTTTTATCTTCTTGTTTAGTTATTTTAGTTTTCGAAGAATATAGTTATTTGACATGTGAGGTACTAAATACTCATGAAATAATTTTTTTTGTATATAAAACGAAAGTGTATATAAAAAAGTAGATAAGGTGTGTCGCTAGGCTTTCACATATAGTTTAGTGATTACTTATGTTTTTTTTCAAACTTTTATAACAGTGGATATTTATAATAGAGATAGAAAGAATAACACTTTTTTTTTTTTTTTTTTTTTTTTGTGAAATATACAAGAGAATATTTTGATTATCCCCATTTACACCAACCTCAAAAATCTAAAAGTAGAAAGAAAAAATAACCCCATCAAATCAATTAAGTAAAATAAAAGTGTTGGCACTTGATTAAATAATATATATTATCAATTAAATTTTTTAATTGCACCAAATAAACTATTTTATTTGTTGTATGAACACAGGTCCAATTATAAGGGGTTGTTTGGTAGGAGGTATAAGGTAGGACATCTCATTGATAAGTTTGAGATATCCCATAGATAAAATTTAAATCATGTTTGTGATATAAATTTATCCTAAAACTAATTTATATCATTTATCAAACATGTTAAAACTGATACCGTAAATTTCAATGAGTGTTAGCTATGAATTGATTGGATGTAGGCTCTGAAATTATTTTTGGACAACTTCTTGAACAGATCCTCATGACTTATTAAAAATGAAATGTACAGACTTGTTTTTTTGTGAGAAATTGTGATTAACTTTCGAATTAAATTAATCAAAACCTAATTACCAATCCTATAGGTGTGACAGACAAGTATTTAATACTTTTGCTTTATAGACCTTCATGGCACTTATCCCATTTTTTAATACCTGATTTTATATAATACTGAGATTATTTTCTCCATTACTCCAACCAACACAAGAGACGATTTGGTCTTTTTATAAACATTATTCTGTTTGATACGGATATTTATATTATCAATACTCGTCTATTTACTTATTATTTTAGCATTAAGCTTTTTTTTTTCGTAAACTATTCATTGATTTTTCAAACTGAAAAAGAATTATTAGACATTTATTTTTAATATGTTGTACGAGTAAAATGAATGAAGAGAGTAGTTATTATCTAAGAAAGTCATTTCAATTTTCTGACCATTTAATGAATCAACTCCAGAAAACAATCTCTAGTAATAAGTAAAGGGTGTGTTTGGTATGGAGAAAAATATATTTTTAATTTTCTCATATGTAGGTAGTAAGTTCCCGTTATGCACAAAATCTAAGAAGGGCTGAATTACAGGTGCTAAAGGGTGTGTTTGGTATGGAGAAAAATATATTTTTAATTTTCTCATATGTAGGTAGTAAGTTCCCGTTATGCACAAAATCTAAGAAGGGCTGAATTACAAGTGCCTATTGTACACATTTTTACATGCATTTCTGATTTGCTCTTGCTCAATTTTTTCAATACACTTTCTCTATTAGAATTGTTATCCGATTAACTTTCAAACAATTTTAATAATAAAGTGTCATACAAAGTGAGCAGTATTAAAAGTCTGATTAGCTTTCTTTCCTTTTAGACTTTGTGGCAGATACGCGTGGGCGTTCGGTATTCGATTTGATATTTTCAAAATTTGGGTTTGATAATTCGACAATTGGTATTTAAACATAGATACCATATATCATACTTATAAACATCGATTCGGTAGTTCGGTAACTTTAACTTTGGTTAAGTACGGTATTTGGTAATACTATATTAAAGTTGGACATGTACACATGTACGCTTAAACTTCAAACAGTATATTTAATAGAAACCCTATTTAGTATTTTGTTTTGTTGCTTTTTACGAATATATTACCAAGGTTCAAGAGATTCTTTGGGATGACTAGTACTATTGTCTATTGGGTTGGGTTATATATATATATATATTTATATATATATATATACGATATTCGGTAAATACCGACCAAACAGTATTAATATCTTGTACCAAATCCAATCTCGAATATCAAAATATTGAAATTTTACTCCCAAATACCATTTCAAATATCAAATTACCGAATACCAATTACCAAATTTTTTTAATTTGATTCGGTAATTCGATTTTTGGTATTTTATGCCCGGAGCCTAGTGGCAGACAAGTGAGGCCACATTGAAACTGATTAATGTTTTTGCTTTTTAGATTCACTTTTTTGGAATACCATGCATCATTTTTTTCTTTCACTTTTTCGTACAGAAATTATTTTCATCCACTAGGTTGTTTTGTGCATCCAACAACTGAAAGAGTTTGTGGGAGAAGGGAAGATTTCACATAGAGGTTAATAAATCATAAAATTTGAAATCAAACTCTCTACGTTGGGTGGATAGATATTTACGTTTTCAATGGTTCAGTTAGGACTTTGGATGTCAAAATTGTTTCTTGTTATGATTTTTATGTATTCTTTTGAGTAAAGCACCTACTAATTCTCGAACTATGATTAAATTTGTTACGACACATTTCAACTTTACGAGAATTCTATTATCCTCCTGAATTAAAGTTTAACGTATTTTTCTCAACCTTTTTAGCTGACGTGATATTTTTATCTTTTCTGCTGATATAATATCATTAACGTGAGCCTCATTTTATGTTATAAAAATGTCACATCAGTATAAAAGGATGATAAAAATACGTTAAAATTGAGTTCAGGAATAATATAACCCTGTGAAGGAGTGTTATTCCCACTTGAGTAGAGGGCCCATTTGCTTTTGCTTTATAAACTTTTTTGGAAATACTATGCATCATTTTCTACCTAACATCAATCATTTGTTCTCTCTCTTATCTTCTAATTTTCAGCTTTTTATTTTTCAAGTTAATAGTTTTCTGGAGAGTACACAAAAACATACTTTTATTAAGTGATAAAGGTTAATCTCTGATAAACTTACTTTGTTTAATTCTGGTATTAAGATCTGTAGAAATAAAAATGATAAAGAAATTAATTTTATCTTCTTCTTTTTTCATCTGGTGAAGTTTTTATCTATTTTTTTAATACATCAGATCCGGAGAATTTGACTAGTGAAACTTGAAAGACATTTAAGTCATGGAAAAACAAGGAGAAATAGAGAAAGGGAAAGTAAACAATTTTGAGGTATGTCATGATCACTGAACTTTACTTATCTATGTATCTGTTAATTAGTTACTTATAAACTAATTTTGACTCACTAAAATCAATGAACTTTACTACTTGTATCTGGTCATAAAATTAAACTTTTGTTCCATTTAAGTTATTGAACTATGTGTTGATTATCCTGAAAATACAATTCAATAAAAGGTCAAATTTTGGTTCAGATTATTGAAAGATGGAGATTAGATGTATATAAGTTTTGAAAGGAGAGGAGGTTATTCTGGCAAATTTTCGTTTAATTAAATCCATGTGGCTTTTGTTTTAACCAAAAAAAAAATTAGAAAAATAATGAGATAATACAATAAATATGACCCAAAACTTGATATCAAATTATAATTTTGACCTTAAAACTTTGACAGTGCATAAATATAACCTTTAACTATTTAAAACTGCACAAATATGACCCTCGATCCTACGTGGCAAAATGCGTGTTCAACATGCAAAACTGAGCGCGTCCAACTTAAAATCTAAGGGTATAATACGTAAATATGACCCTAAACTTGACACCAAATTATAACTTTGACCTTAAACTTTGACAGTGCACAAATATGACCTTTAACTATTCAAAATAACACAAATATGACCTTTAACTATTCAAAATAACACAAATATGACCTTTAAATGACTTTTCATTATTATTTTTTTCATAATTTTCAGCTCAAAGATGAAGATGACATCTAATTTCTTTTGTCATTGCGGAAAAAGAGCAATATTGAAGATTTATTAATTAGGTGGTCGACCTCATACGAAAAAATTAAATGATAACTAAAAAAATTCTTGAGAGATTTACAATGTATCATTTATCATGAGATTTTCAAGAGATTTTGAATAAAACATTAGCTAAAAATTATGGCCACGTTACAAATTATTTTAAGTTCTTTTCAAAAGTCCAACAACAACAACAACAACAAACCCAGTGTATTCCCACCTAGTGGGGTCTGGGGGGGTAAGATGTACGCAGTCCATACCTCTACCTCTGAGGAAGTAGAAAGGCTGTTTCCGATAGACCCCCGGCTCAAGACAGTCGCCACACAAATATAAATATAAATATAAGTATAAATATAAATATAAATATAAATATACATACAAAGTAACGCATAGGTAGTAGGAAACATCGGGAAGCACTCAGATACATAATAAAACATGGAACACCGAAATCATAACAAGAAGAAGAATAGGAATAGGAATAGGAATAAAAATAAGAGTAGGAAGAATGACAGGAATATCCCTACCCTTGTGCCCCCAAACTGGCCCTAGTCTTCTACCCTAATCCTCGCCCTCCAGACCTTCCTATCTAGGGTCATGTCCTCGGTGAGCTGTAGCTGCTCCATGTCCCGTCTAATCACCTCTCCCCAGTACTTCTTCGGCCTACCCCTACCCCGCCTAAAACCATCCAACGCTAGCCTCTCACACCTACGAACCGGGGCATCCATGTCCCTCCTCTTCACGTGTCCAAACCAACTCAATCGGACTTCCCGCATCTTGCACTCCACTGGAGCCACCCCAACCTTCTCCCTGATAGTCTCATTCCGAACTCTGTCCCCTCTAGTCATCCCACACATCCAGCGCAACATTCGCATTTCCGCCACCTTCAATTTTCGGATGTGGGAGTTCTTAACTGGCCAACACTCCGCTCCATACAACATGGCCGGACGGACTACCATCCTGTAGAATTTGCCTTTAAGCTTGGGCGGCACCTTCTTATCACACAACACCCCCGACGCGAGCTTCCACTTCAACCATCCCGCCCCAATACGGTGCGAGATATCCTCGTCAATCTCACCGTTACCCTGAATCACGGATCCGAGATACTTGAAACTATCCCTCTTACATACCTCCTGCGATTCCAGCTTCACTACCACCTCATCCTCCAACCTCACGTCATTAAACTTGCATTCCAAATACTCTGTCTTGCTTCTGCTCAACCTGAACCCTTTAGACTCAAGAGTTTGTCTCCACACCTCTAATTTGTCATTCACACCCTTTCGGGTCTCGTCAATCAGAACTACATCGTCTGCAAAAAGCATACACCAAGGCACTTCCCCTTGAATACTCCGCGTCAACACATCCATCACCAAAGCAAACAAAAAAGGACTAAGAGTGGATCCCTGATGCAATCCTGTCAAGACAGTAAAATGCTCTGAGTCTCCTCCCGCCGTCCTCACCTGAGTTTTCGCTCCATCATACATATCTTTAACTGCTCTGATATAAGCCATCGGGACTCGACTCACCTCCAAGCATCTCCAAAGCACCTCCCTGGGGACTTTGTCGTAAGCCTTCTCTAGATCGATAAACACCATGTGCAGGTCCTTCTTCCTTTCCCTATACTGTTCCACCAGCCTCCGTACCAGGTGAATTGCCTCCGTCGTCGAGCGCCCAGGCATAAATCCGAACTGATTTTCCGAAATAGACACTATCCGTCTCAGCCTCCCCTCGACGACTCTCTCCCAAATCTTCATAGAGTGACTCAATAACTTAATCCCCCTATAGTTATTGCAACTCTGAATGTCACCCTTATTCTTATAGAGAGGGATTATGGTACTCCACCTCCATGCCTCGGGCATCTTTGCCGTCTTGAAGATTTCGTTAAACAGACCAGTCAACCACCTTACCCCAGCCTCTCCAACGTACTTCCAAAACTCCACCGGTATCTCATCCGGCCCCGTCGCCCTACCCCTCCGCATCCTGCGAACAGCCTCTCTAACCTTCTCTACCCTAAAACGTCTACAATAACTAAACTCCCGACACTCCTCTGAGCGCTCCAGTTCCCCTAACACAATAGCTCTATCCCCTTCGTCATTCAAGAGCCTATGGAAGTACGACTTCCATCTATTCTTAATATGGCTGTCCTCCATCAACACTCTGCCGTCCTCCCCCTTAATGCACCTCACCTGATCTAGATCACGGCCCTTCCTCTCCCTAGCCTTTGCGAGTCTAAACAACTTTTTCTCCCCTCCCTTCCCCTGTAACCCCGCATACAGGCTCTCAAACGCGGCCGTCTTAGCTGCCGTGACTGCTGACTTAGCCTCCTTCCGAGCTTGCTTGTACTCTTTCCTGTTTACCCGCTTCTCTTCTTCGTCTCTGCTCTCAACCAACTTAGCATACGCCTCTTTCTTGGTCCTCACTTTCATCTCCACCTCTTCATTCCACCACCAATCCCCTTGATGGTGCCCAGCCCGGCCCCTAGAAACACCTAACACCTCACTAGCCTTCTCCCTGATGCACCTAGCCGCCCTATCCCACATATCATCCACGTCCCCCCTACACTCCCACACCCCCATTCCCGCCAACTTCTCCCCTATCTCCCACGCATTCACTGGCGTCAAACCGCCCCACTTAATTCTAGGTCTACACTCCTTACTCCTCCTCTTACTATTCTTCTTTATACCCAAGTCCATGACCAAGAGCCTATGCTGGGTCGAAAGATTCTCACTCGGGATGACCTTACAGTCCCTACACAACACCCTATCCCCTTTCCTGACCAACATGAAGTCAATCTGGGTCCTGGCTATCGCGCTTCGAAAGGTGATGAGGTGATCGTCCTTCTTCGGGAAGCCCGAGTTCACCACCACCAGCCCAAAGGACCTTGCGAACTCCAAAAGAGTAGCCCCCTCTTCATTTCTCACCCCAAAGCCAAACCCACCATGCACATCACCAAAACCTCCCGGTAACGCCCCGATGTGCCCGTTGAAATCACCTGCTACAACCATCTTCTCCGAGCTAGGCACGCCTCTCAGCACCTCCTCCAAAGCCTCCCAAAACCGCAACTTCTCCTCCCCCTCCGAGCCCACTTGCGGTGCATAGGCACTACACACATTCAGGGTAAACCCCCGAATGACCAACTTAATAGTCATTAACCTATCGCTGATCCTCTTCACCTCTACAACCTGGCCTCTAAGCTCTTCATCTACTAAGATGCCAACTCCATTCCTCCGCCTCTCGCTCCCAGAGTACCACAGCTTGTAACCATCCACATCCCTAGCCTTAGACCCTACCCACTTGGTCTCTTGAATACACGCGATAAAACATTTGAAGCACCAAAACTGTTGATAAACCCAACAATCGTACAAAATCAATTTATAAATTTTTCCTTCCTGATATGAAAATCAATACATGCATGACTTCAATTTAATGGGTTTGCTTATTTACTTGATATTCTGATAAATATAGAAAATAAATAAAACAATGGCTTGATCATTTGGCAGGTGTCATTTTCTGCTCTTCGCAAGGACGTTGTCAACGTTCTGGATTTCTTGGAGAGGTTAAAGAATGAAGAAGATCATAATGCTGTCTACTCATGAAGATTATTCCAATTGAACTGGAGGTAATGCAAATATGTTATACAAATTTGAAACCTTCAACTTCAGCAGAAGTTGGACGCTTCATTAAGAATCTCCTGGAAATCTCTCCAGAAATTCTTAGAGAGAGTATCTGATTCATCTACAAGAGCACATGGTAAATGTCATTACCGTTACAACTCCAGGGGCTCGAAACATTCATGTCATGATAGAGTTTCTTTTAATTGTTCTTACTGATATGCCGAAGGACTTTATTCATCACGACAAATCATTTGATCTTTTGGCACGTGTTGGAGCACTTATCAGGGAGGTATCAACTCTCGTTCATGACTTAGAAAAAAAATCAAGGAATGAAGAGAGTACCGATGAAACATGTCGTGCGACTGTAGACTCGCTGGAAGAAAAAATGGAACTCCTCAAGGAAGATTTTGGACATGTTTATCTGAAACCCCCGGACTCATATCAATGTTGCTTCCCTATGAATGATGGACCGCTCTTCATGCGTCTTCTACTCATCCACTTGAATGATCTGCTAGAGTCCAATGCTTATTCAATTGCTTTGATAAAGGGTGACATTAGACTGGTGAAAGAAGCCCTCGAATTCATAAGATCGTTCTTCGTGAATGTTGAGCAAGGATTGTATAAAGATCTCTGGGCACGTGTTTTAGATGTGGCATATAAGGCAAAAGATGTCATTGATTCAATTATTGTACGAGATAATGGTCTCTTACATCTTATTTTCTCACTTCCCATCACCATAAAAAAGATCAACCTTATCAAAGAAGATGTTTCCCTATTGCTGGAGAAGATTCCCAAGAGCAAGACCCTCATTGTTGTAAACTCTCCCAAGAGTCCAGCTGAAAGAAAATCATTGAAAACTGGTAAAATAATTGTAGGTTTTTAGGAGGAGACAAACTGGTTAATTAGGAAGCTCACCAGCGGACCAACAAATCTAGATGTCATTTCAATCACTGGTATGCCGGGTTCGGGCAAAACTACTTTGGCGTACAAAGTATACAATGACGAATCAGTTTGTAGTCATTTTGACCTTCGTGCATGGTGCACAGTCGACCAAAAATATGATGAGAAGAAGTTGTTGGAGAAACTTTTTAATCAAGTGAAGGGCTCGGATTTGAAGTTCAGTGAGGATATTGATGTTGCTGATATGCTACGGAAACAACTGTTTGGAAAGAGGTACCTAATTGTGTTAGATGACGTGTGGGATACTACTACATGGGATGATTTAACAAGACCTTTCCCTGATCTTGAGAAAGGAAGTAGAATTATTTTGACGACTCGACAAAAGGAAGTGGCTTTTCATGGAAAGGTCAACACTGATCCTCTTAATCTTCGATTGCCAAGTCCAGAAGAATGTTGGGAGTTAATAGTAAAAAGGGCATTTGGAGAGCAGAGTTGCCCTGATGAACTATTGGATGTTGGAAAAGAAATAGCCCAAAATTGTAAGGGACTTCCTTTGGTGGCTGATCTGATTGCTGGAGTCATTGCAGGTTTGGAAAAGAAAAAGGCTGTGTGGCTTGAAGTTCGAAATAATTTGAATTCCATTATTTTCGGCAGTGAAGTTGATGTGATGAAAGTTATAGAATTAAGTTATGACCATTTACCTCATCACATGAAGCCATGCTTTCTCTACCATGCGTCTTTTCCAAAGGACACTGCAGTGCATAGAGTTATGTTGAAAATGTATTTGCGTGCTGAAGGGCTTGTTGAACAGACGGGTATGAAGAGTTTGGAAGAAGTGATGGAAATTTACTTGGATAATTTAATTTCAAGTAGCTTGGTAATTGCTTTCAATGAGATAGGTGATAACCGGACTTGCCAGCTACATGATCTTGTACACTACTTTTGTTTGATAAAAGCAAGAGAGGAAAAGTTGTTTGGCAGGATAAGTTCAAGTGATCCATCTTCTTCTTCAGATTTGATGGCAAGCATAGTGACCATTAATTATGATAAGGAGCACTTTGAGCCTAACAATTTCATCCTGTTCAGTTAGAAAAAGAAAAGGCATTCTGGTAATCACCTCTGTTCTTTGTTGATAATTGGAGACGAGATGGAAGATCGTCTTTCTGATGCATGTCACCTAAGAGACTTGAGGCTTCTTAGGGTGTTGTACTTCGATCCCTCTGTTACGATGGTGAAAGATTCTTTGCTGAATGAAATAGGCATGTTGAATCATTTGAGGTTCTTAAGAATTGGGACAGAAGTTAAATCGCTGCCTTCATCTTTCTCAAACCTCTGGAATCTAGAGACCGTATGGGTTGAAAACAAAGGATCAACCTTGGTACTATTACCTAGTATTTGGGATCTTGCAAAGTTGCGAGTGTTGTACATGACTACTTGTTCTTTCCTTGATATTGATATGGATACAGTTGAACCAATACTGATAGCAGAGCACTCAAAGTTAGAGAACTTGAGAGATTTAAGGACACTCATGCTTTCTTTTTCGAAAGAAACAGAGGATATTTTCATAAGGTTCCCCAATCTTCAAAGTCTTGTATTTGATCTCAAGGAATCATGGGATTACTCAAAAGAGCGATATTGGTTCCCAAAATTGGATCACTTAACTGAACTAGATTACCTTAGAGCAGATTTTGAAAGTTCAAACACAAATGACAGTGGGCCCTCTTTAGCGACAAATTGGTCGTGGGATTTTCATTTTCCTTCCAATTTGAAAGAATTGGTATTGTGGAACTTTCCTCTGACATCCGATTCACTATCAACAATAGCGAGACTACCCAACCTTGAAGAGTTGTTCCTTTCTAGTACAATCATGCAGAAGGAAGAATGGAACATAGGGGAAGAAGACACCTTTGAGAATCTCAAATATTTGGAGTTATATGAAGTGACTCTTGCTAAGTGGGAGGTTGGAGAGGAATCCTTTCTTATGATTGAGGAATTAGTACTGTGGGAATGTCGTAAGCTTACAGAGATTCCACCTAATTTTGGGGATATTTGTTCATTAAAAATTATCCAACTTGTAGAGAGCCCTCAACTTGAAGAATCAGCTCTGGAGATTAAACAATATGTTGAAGATATGACGGGAGAAGACAAGCTTCAAATCCTTGGCCCGAATAATATCCCATTATCTAAGACAGGTTCTTCTCTATTGTTTTGCTTCTTAGAAACCAAATTTATGCGTATTGTTTACGATGTGTTTGATGAATTCTCAACTGAACTTTTTGTTAACTTTAAGTAGAAATGAGTAGATGATGTGATCCTGTTTCATCACAATAAGCTTTTGGTAATAAGGAAAAAACAAATTAAAATGGCAAGCATTTGTTGTGATGTGTGCTCGTGTATGCAGATAATTTTCGCAAATTTTTTCAGAAGACTTATGACGATAATGTATATAACATTTTGGCATAATCTTTTGTAAACACCATTTGATGTTTGACCTTAACCAATATCTCGAAAATGACATTTTATGCATGTTTTATACATCAGATCCTGAGAACTTGGAAGGAAGGGAAGAAGAAGTTACTTTGGTAGAATGAAGAAAATGAACGAGAAATGGAGGAGGAAACAAACAACTCATCGGTACATCATAAAACAGTCATCCATATTACATATTTTACATATGTTCAATGAATTGTTATTCAAAAGAAATACCATCATCACAAACAATGTGAAACCTCTGTAGGTAGTAAAGTTACCGAGAAAGTCCAATGCAATCAGAGGTACTCAAGGCCTCCCTCACCGATGAGCACACTTCTCCTATTCCTTTGTCAAGAATACTCAAGGCCTCCATTGTTTATTCTCACAGTTTGATGCCAAAGTTGATGTCACAAAGCCATTATTAGAAGTACTGAATCTGTCCGGGGTAATGGAGTTACTAGATTAAATCGTCCTAGTTAATTCTTTTCCAGTTTTGGCTTCTAACCGTGTCTTCTTTTCTGCAGGTGACCCATTTAAGTCCATTAAATATAGGATCGGTGAGCTTAATGAAGAGAAGTTTGTTATCTAGAGCTACACAATTAGAAATGAAGCAACTTTTACTCAGATACATATCATGGAAACTATCACCTTAGAGGGATTGCATCACAAAGTCTAATGCAGGAAGGTTCGGATAGACATCAAGAATCTATTGCTCAAGAGTTATTCACTATGGCATCTGCTTAAATCATCCAAGAGGAATCCGATATCCGTTTGATGTTGAATAATACATGGAGGAGCTCTCGATATACCAATAAAAGCAATTATGTGCATGAATGAACTTTTGAAAGGATTATTTTTGGTTAGAAATTTTGAACATTAATTTTGTACACCAAAGTGCATGAATAACTTTTTGAAGGAAATAAAACAGATAAGTGACTTTTCTGAAATTGGAAAAAGGAAATATTGCCAACTTGACCCTGAATGCTACATGTTATACCCCGTGTCTTGATATGGGAATTCCGAGCTCGAGACCTTTCACACGAAGTCAAGCGCGTGAGTTGCAATGACTCCAAGCCTTGTTCACATCCTTGGCCGTGTGTGAGGCCCTTGTGAGCCCATCTAAGGGCCTATACTTATTAAAGTGTGAAGAGGCCCAACAAAACACCCCAAACCCACCTACTTAATGTCAAGGGTATTTTGGTCTTTTGTCCTCCTTTGTAATTGACTATATAAACCATTTATTAGGGCTAGTCTTTTAGTTAGTTTATTCATATCATAGAAGACAAAAAGACTTGTAATATTTTTGACTTCTCTTTCTCATTTGGAGAGGCTAAAATCGAATCTCACTAGTAGAGTGATACTAGTGTTGTATCTTGGCTAGAAACTAGGTTCTTGGGGTTCTTTGAGTTCCTCTTGGTCCAAGTAAGAACTTGGTATTGATATTCATTAGTCTTAGGGTCCTTTTTCTTGTTAGGGTTCTTAGATGAATGAATATTGTGTGTCAAGTTGAATATTGTGTGTGAAGTTTCCATCTCTTTTTTTGCAAATCTTGGTAGCATTGTGTTGTTGAATCTAAACGTCTAGTAAAGCCGTGTGGTGCTCTTTAAATTCACCAGCAATATTGTCTTTGTTGTTATTGCTGTTAAAATTATTTTTCTAGTTCAAAACAAGTGTTGCAAGCCTAGTGAAGCCGTGTGTGGCCATTTTTCGATTCACTGGCACTTCATTGTTCATCTTGTTGTTCTTGTGTTGGTTGGAATCCCTTGATACACACTTAGTCTTGTATATGTCTCAATGATTTTGTAAAAATGTTCAAACATATTTTTGGTCATTTCTCTTTAAAATCAATAATTTGGTGTCCTATCACCCCACCCCGTTCTTTGTCCTAGCTCTGGTGGACAAAGTTACATGATATTTGCTGCTGGTAGGAGGTAGCAGGTATCACTTTAATTTAGTTGAGGTACTTGAAAGCTCGCTCGGACACTATGGCGGTTATCACTCTTGCTACTGTTTCCACCAAGTGCCACCAAACACCATCCAAGTAAAGCTAAAATACTCAGACAACTAACCCCAGATGCAACATTAAGATTTTTTTTCAACAGTAAGGACTAAAGTCTCACCTACTCAGACTGTGACGATCAATCATAAAGCCCTGTTCATTTTTAGAAAGTTCATTACATGGACAACAATACTCTACAAAACATACCATTTCCTTCTACCCTGACTTTTGTGTCTTCCAGGTCCTCTTGAGTGGCAGAGTGAGGGGGGTTGGTACGGAGAATGGTGGATTGTACATCTTCAAAACTGAGACTGTGCTAAAGCATCTGGTAATAACTCAAAGGGAACAATAACAGCCAATGTGACAGTACCTGATGTCTAGCCGTGGCATTCAAGTTGATGGATTGCAGGAATGATTGTGAAATTCTCAATAATTGTCCTGTTTGTGTTCCCTAGCTAAACAAGCTAAACTCCCTTTCCCTTCTAGTACTTCTAGAGCATCTACTATGATTGAGGTTGTTCACGTGGATCTATGGGGACCATTTCATGTCCCTACCATTGACAAGAAACATTATTTTCTTGTAGATGATCATAGTAGATTTGTATGGGTTTATCTGTTGTAATTAAAATCTGAAACTATTGTTGCCATTAAATTTTTCCTGTTGATGATCAAGTCTCAATTTGACTCTCATGTTAAGGTTGTGAGATCAGACAATGGTACTGAGTTTTTTAATCATCAAACTATTGAGTTATTTCAACTCCATGACATATTGCATCAAAGTAGTTGTCCTTATACTCCACAGCAGAATGACACTGTGGAGATGAAGCATAGTCACATTCTAGAGATTACCAAAGATATCCGATTTCAGTCAAAACTACTATTACATTTTGGGGTTTTTGTATTAAGGCTTTAGTGTACTTGATGAACAGATTGCCATATTTAGTTCTAGGCTACAAGACTTCATATGAATTATTGTATTGTAAGGAGCCTAGATTGGCACACCTAAGGGTCATAGGATGCCTTTGTCATGCCTCAAACTTACCTAAAGGTGATAAATTTTCTGATGAATTGGTGCACATTTTACTCTTGTTTCTAAGACAAAAGAAGTTTATTGATAGATTGCACTACATAATTGACTATTACCTCTTTCACTGGTAGATAGCAAGTTGAATATGTTCGACAGGCTCAACATGGCTATCGGCCTCCTTCACTGATGAGCACGCTTCTCCTGTTCCGTTGTCAAGAATCCTCAAGGCCTCAATTGTTTATTCTTACAATTTGACGCCAAAGTTGATGCCACAAAGCCATTATTAGAAGTATTGAATCTGTCCCGGGTAAAGGAGGTTCTAGGATAAATCGTCCTAGTTAATTCTTTTTGAATTTTGGCTTCTAACCGTGTCTTCTTTTCTGCAGGTGGCACCTTTAAGTCCATTAAATATACGATTAATGATCTTAACGAAGAGAAGTCTGTTATCTAGCTGCTACTCAATTAGAAATGAAGCAACTTTTACTCAGATACACATCATGGAAACTATCACCTTAGAGGGATTGCATCACAAAGTCTAATGCAGGAAGGTTTAGAAGGAGATGAAAAATCTATCGCTCGGAGTTATTCAAGTTCGTTAGAGTAGCACAGATATATATTACCCTACCGTCTGCTTAAATCATCCAAGAGGAATCTGATATCTGTTTTATGTCGAATAATATGGGGAGGAACTCTCGATATACCAATAAAAACAATTACCTACATGAATGAACTTGTGAAAGGACAATTTTCGTTTGGAATTTTGAACATTAATAGACTTTTTTAGCAAAAAAGTGATACAGATACATTGGATTTGAAGTATAGGAGTTCCTACTGCAAAATCAAGTTAATAGGATAGTAATTGAGTTCATAATCACATGTGAATAGTTTTTTAGTCGACATCTTAATACATATAAAGGATCTGGAGAAAAGCTATTAGATTCACGCGAAGCCATAAATTACACTATAGATTTTCCTTTGACAATCCAAACCTATTGGGTCTGAAGTCCCATCTTATGTGGTCAGAGAAATCGTTCAACCTCAATTGGGGTACAGATTTAAGCTCTGATATCAATCTGTCACGAAACCAACAAACATTAATCACAAAAGTCAGGTCGTAAAGTGAAAAGGTTGTAGACTATGTGTCACGACCCAAATCGAGGCCCTGGTCATGATAGGCACCCCGAACCGTGAAAGCATGAGAGCCCTTGTCTAACTGGCAATGATACAAGAACGACCTATGAAGTGCTAAAACAGCCCACGAAATGGCATAAAATAGTCCACTATCACGAGATGAACAAGCAACACAAAATGGAAAACAAGATGACTATAACTAAGAGGATAGATAGTGAGACATAATGTAGTACATGTTATAGGCACTAAGATGTATATTAAACATCAAAACACAAACAACATGAATACAATACACCTAAACTCTTACAGAGACCTCAAGGGAATTGGAACTCCCAAGCAACCACCGTTTCTAAGCAAGTTAACAACACAACGATTCCACGTTGCCACAATGATTCCACCTTGCCAAACACTCTCAATGAGTTTAAAAGATATATCATCAAAGTTCTAACTGACAAAATGACCTAAATATTCTATTTATATACTAGGGCAACACTTATTACAAAAATGACCAAAAGACCCTTAATGAGCCCAAACAAAGGGGCAGCCTTGTAGTTTACTCCTTGGACGGTTTTAGAGTGTTGGGACTTGTTCGCAACACTTCAAAGCTTGTTAATTGGATGGGTAGCCCCACAAGCTCGGGTCTTCACTCACGTCTTCATGTCCTCGAGTGCTAAGATGCCTTTTTTACCCGTATCATCCTCTTCTCCTTAGAAAGGATTCGTCCTCGAATCTGAACCTTGCAAAACAATAGGAAGGACAAGCAAACAAGTTACTCAAGGTATGAGGGTTAGGATTAGTGTAATCAATCATAGCATCTTGCCAAGGTGGCTTAAACTTCACATACAACCAAACATCCCTCTTACCCGAATACCCTCCCAAGAAAGAATAAATTAGGCAACCCACATAAGTATGACAAGAAACAAGGAACAAGAGTTGCTTATCAAGTGGAAAACTTAGACTCTTCTTGGAACAACAAATAGGCTGGAAAGCCAAGATAGGAAAACCATACATTCCATGCACATTCAAGTCATTCCAAAAGACATCATCACCGTATTTCAAATGATCACCGGTGTCAAATGGGTGGAGTGTCCATGGGAATGGGTTGGGGACACACATCCCTACCCCAATACTACTACAATTACGATCAAATGTTCCCTCTATACTCGCATAATCTACAACAAAAACAACTAGAGGGTTATCCTTAGTAAATCGGCCAACATGTTCAACATCACCATTTTCACACACAAGTTGTTCTTCATGACTTCCATAAGACAATGTACTATCACTTTCCCCAATGGCTTCAACACTAGGTGGATCAACTAGTGTATCCATAATCTCAAGTTGTACATTATCATCACAAAATGAAGGCACATTCGGCTCACCTAAAGACAAACTATCATTCAAACTTAGTTGGTTATTAGCCTTATTCACTAGAGTGCAAAAGTTAGTTTGATTACCTAGTAGCTCATGTGGAGCTTGGCCACTCGCAGGAATTGGATTAGGAAAGCTTGGATGCTCTATCAAGTTATC
Organism: Capsicum baccatum var. pendulum; assembly: GCA_030864225.1. Lineage (NCBI taxonomy): Eukaryota > Viridiplantae > Streptophyta > Magnoliopsida > Solanales > Solanaceae > Capsicum > Capsicum baccatum. Next base: position 237,839,336 of record CM061555.1, read on the forward strand.
CAACTTTTTGCAAATAGATCTCTCCGTCCTTTCTATTCGTCCTTCCATTCTATCCATTATTCTTTTCATTCTTTCCATTCATCCTTCCATTCTTTCCATTTTCCCTTTAAAAGATCCCAAACTGCTATCCATGACATCAAGCTTTGCCATGATGGATTTAAACCAACTAGCCATTTCACCTTCATCCGCCATTATACCTATCAAGAAATACTAAACAAACAACACAAAAATAGCAAACACATTAAAGGTTAGCAAAAATCAGTCCACAATTCGTCTCAAAACAGTCCGCAATCTTTCAAGTTCACCCTTTTGAAGTATTCACTCTATTGGCCTCACATGTGTTGATAACTCGCTTATACTCCAATGAGGTTACTTGGTCCCAATTGTGGCTCGAGGTCAGAGTAGATTCTTGTTTGAAACAATTCAGGAAATGATGTTCGAACTTGGACCAAACAAAATACTATGACTTCAAAACAAGAAAAGCACACAATACAATGCTTAACACGAAAGAAAACGTACTCAAAAACTAATCTATAACCTAGTAGGTATTTACTAGTTTGATAATTAGCATGAGAATCAACAAAATTGAAACTAATGGAAACAAGAAAGTGAAACTAGAATATCCAATTTTCTTGAGCTCTTTGATGATGTGGCACTTAACTATTGGACGTTGGAATGTGGTTGAAGTTGAAAAATTTTTGTTTCAAGAAACTAGTTGTTCAATTTCATGTATGGAAGAGGAGAATTTTGGCCAAGGTATGGGACAAACAAGGTTTAGACTCCACTTTAAAGACTCAGAAAGTCTTTCACCTACTTGCACCAAAATGGCGAGACAATTTTTGAAGGTCTTGTCCCCCTTTCCACCTTTGGCTTGTCTAGAAAAAATGAATTTACTCCCTTTTGGTATGAAGACTTTTGGGAGGTATTTTGTTATTTTTCCCCTTTGGTAATGTATTGAAAGTTGTTTCAAGACTAAAAAGAATCCACACTCTCATCCCTTTGAATCTGGATCAAACAACAACCTTTTACAAGACTTCTTCAACACAACACAAGAACTCCAACAACAACAACAACAAAACCGTCCACTCTTCCCACAACAACTTGCAATTTTTTTGCTCAAGAACTTGCGTTAGACTAAAGTAGTGTTAGAGAGAAATAAAACCAACACAAGAAACAACAAAGACAATCAAAACAACCCCTAAATGTAGACACAAATTCGGCCAAACAACAACAACACTTCGTCCAAGACACCAACCCCGTAGAATAACTTCTTTTTGTGAGATTTTAGACCTTGGAAACATCTTCTAATGTTAGGAAACAAAGATCTAACACTATAAAACACAAAACACACAAAAATCACAAGTAAACTAGGGTTCAAATTTTGGCCTAAGCACAAAAACGTGGACAAATTACTATTTTTGAGTTTTTCAACACTTATTTTTTATTTTTTGAGTGAACAAGCCCAAGGTTGATATCGTGGGAACGAAATCAATGATGGCTCTGATACCAAATGATACTAGAATGACCTATGAAGTAATAAAACAACTCACGAAATGGCACAAAATAGTCTACTATCACGAGATGAACAAGCAACACAAAATGGAAAACAAGATGACTATAACTAAGAGGATAAATAGTGAGACATAATGTACTACACGTTATAGGCACTAAGATGTATATTAAACATCAAAACACAAACAACATGAATACAAGACACCTACACTCTTACGGAGACCTCAAGAGAATCGAAACTCCCAAGCAACCACCGTTTCTGAGCAAGTTAACAACACAAGGATTCTACCTTACCACAAGGAATCTACCTTGCCACAAGGATTCTACCTTGCCAAGCACTCTCAACGAGTTTACAAGATATATCATAAAAGTTCTAAATGAGAAAATGACCTAAATTTTCTATTTATAGACTGGGGCAACACTTATTACAAAAATGACCAAAAGGCCCTTAATGAGCCCAAACAAAGGGGTGGCCTTGTAGTGTACTCCTTGGACGGTTTTGGAGTGTTGGGACTTGTTCTCAACACTTCAAATCTTGTTACTTGGATGGGCAGCCCCACAAGCTCGGGTCTTCACTCATGTCTTCATGTCCTCTAGTGCTAAGATGCTTCTTTGACCCATACCAGGCAATCATATACACAATTCATATATTGTAAGAAAATACGGAAAAACATAACAAAACGGAAACATGGTCAATCCCTTACTTCAAGTGAACAATAGGGAATTAAGTTGATAACATTTAAAACACACGACACTAGTCTACGAAATCTCTAACAATACAAAAACAATATTCTCTGAAAGCTAGGACAAGGCCCCCAGTCGAACCATTGATCAAAATAAACTAACAATGTTCTAAAATAGGCCTTCCAAAATAAGGAAGACTCACCAACTGTAATCTCTGACAGGATTCAACCTACTGCTTAGCGGGACCCCGGGATTGTGCCTCAGATCCTGAAGTATAGGATGTCAATACAATTGTACTGGTATGTGAAACAACACAAAATAATATATTTTTATACAAAATATATGAGAGAATTTCATTATAACTATGAACACAAAGCAAGTAAAAATACATGGGCATACTTTAGTGCACTTCAAAACAATTCTTGATAACTTTGACTCACTCTTTGTTATTCTTCTGAGCTAGTCGGTACACCCTACAAATCTGGAATTCCACGGGACATATGGAATCCGTCCTTGACTCGGTGGCTAAGCCTCCAATCCAAGTAGCCACCAGGAATGGAGTGATGGTACCCCCCATGTGAGATGTCCTAAAAAGATGTCCTTTCATGTAGGATCATATATCATAAGTCCTTCATCGGTAACTATGGTTTCCATCAATGAGCTCTTGCACTCAAACGCTTTCTTCGGATAACCTACTAGCTCTCTTAAATCCAACTTTTTGTTCTTTAAATAAAACATGTTCATACTTTCAAAACATTCAACACTATCTTGTTAGGAGCATGAAATCATCGGGTATCGTCATACCCTGACTTGCAAGTCAATCAAATCACATCATATCATACACTGCAACCCTTTCCACTTATTATCATATTAATGACCACCCTTAGCTTTTAAACATCAGATGAGAGAGAGTTATGCAATAGACCTTACATTCAAATTTTCATCAAAACATTCTCCTCCCAATTATAAAATCAATAGGTGGTCACCTCATATTTGTAATTACAAAACTCATGAAAAGTGTTAAGTTGACCAAGTAGACATTTACCATAGGAAAATACCCCCTCTACATGTAGTAAACCGAATTGTTCATGATCATCAGTAAAACATTCATCATTTAGTTTTCTTTAATGAAATTTCTACATTTACACAAGCCACCACATTTGAAAATAAAAAATAACATCATAGGAGAGGGAGTTTAAAATACAATGAAATCATTCACACTTTAAAATACAATGAAATCATATATATATATATATATATATATATATATATATATATATATATATATATATATATATATATATATATATATATATATATATATATATATATATATATATATATATATATATAGCAACAGTTTAATTTCGTGAAAACTAAGATCGAGACAAACATATGCTTACTTCAAAATGACTCCATAATACATGCTTTTCAAAATAATAACAAAACACTCTTTATAAAACATGACCGGGGGTCTTTAACATAGATAAAAATAGTAAAAATTATGCCCATGGTATTTAGAGTAGTCCCACATACCTTAGGTTGTTTAGTTTGAAAAATAGAACCTTAATCTTGAAACCTTTCTTGAGAATCTTGAATTGAAAGACTTGAATTCTTGATCATTGAAAAGAAGAATTTAATCTTATTCTTGGGAGGTGGTTAGGATTTTTGTTTGAGAGAAAATTGAATGAAGAGGCAACTAATGCTCTTTGAGAGCTAAAATTTTGTGTTATGGACGGATATCGGGTGAGGGAATATGACCAAAGTGCCCCTAGATCCTTAAGGAATTGAAACAACGTGTGAAATAGCTTCAGGTCGTGTTAGATATCGTGTTGGGGAGAGAAACATGCCACATCATTTATCATGTCAATAGACCGGCGCGCCATTTCCCATTCACTTCTGTTTACTGCCTCTCACGAAAAACACCATAACATTTTACTCGAGTATCGGATTAAGGTAAAATTGGTATATTGGAAAGATAAATCAATTATATATAATTTGGTGGGTCTTGAGCTACAAAACTCTATGTGTATCAAAAGTTATACACATTCAAAGTGGACCCTTATAAAACTGAATACAAAGATTTAGCCAAATCTATGGTTCTTAGCTCAACTTCGCTCTAAGTGATTCCTATGAAGATTTTTCACCTCAAAAGTATTTCAAACACGAGGATAAAGATAATGATACTTATTCTCACTTGAAAATAATTTCTATTAGAGCTTACACACGTAGTAACAACGGTTTGATTTTTAGCTTGAAAATGCGGGGTGTTACATTATCTCCCCCTTGGGATCATTCGTCCCCGAATGATCGGCAAGGACTTTTTGAATCTTTAAAAGTGTAGAATAAAGAATATAATCTTGCATTGAACATTTTTCGTCAACAAAATATACAATTCATCAAACGAGCTTCATGATAACCCCTAGTAAAACATGTAAGCACGAAGCGCGAGGTAATGAGACTTTACATAGGGATGATCTTGCACATGAGTTTTATGAAAAATAAGCATCACAACATAAGGCATAAGTTTATTTGGTAACATATACCTGATTTATATTGGTACTAATCATGAAATAAGATTTCGCGGAAGATAAGAAATAGAAGAATTCTCTACCTTACAAGTTACAACTAATTGACCTAAAACTGAGAGACATTACTCAACTATGCCCCAAACGATAAATAACATACTTCATTACTTCAAACTTGCAATTCTCCCATAACACTTCTAACCGCAAGAGTTTAAGTCCCACTGTATAATACTCCTAGGTTGAACCCTAACTCTGAAGGCATTGCTTTTCGGAAAAGCTACTCTTAACTCTCTCTAGCCTCTATAGCCATCATCCTATCACTCCTACTCTCATGAGCATATACATCCACACTCCTTATCACATAATAATTCATTCTCCACTACTTAACACACCAATATTAGACCTCTACTCATATACTTAAAATCTTAACAAAATTCGTAAAACTATACCGAAGGCGCATATTGCCTACCTATATTTCCTCAGTTTAACTATGAAGAACGCCATACAACAACTCCCCAAACTTTTCCATACTACAAAATTCAAGAATATGAACAAGGTACAAATGACACTTATACATATACCAACCTTATCTAATAACATGTTACCTGGGGGGGGGGGTAAACTTATTCTTATATACCCACGCTCTTATCTGCTTAATGACTCAACCACAATTCATCGTTCTAACACTAGTCCCAAGTATATAAATATATTATAATTATCCACTCCTTTTTCCACAAGTTTCAAACCTAGGCTATTGCACACATCGGATAAGCCTACTACTTACTAACACAAAAAATGCATCATTAATCTTAAGCTACTATTTTTACCATACCTTAGAAACTACCACCCACATTCTCACTTGCGGTACTAGCTTACAACTACCAAAGAAAAGACAATCAAAGGGGGTAAAGTCACATAATAGTGACAATTGATCTTAATCTTATAATATAACCCCTTACGATGTTATAAACACATTCTACTTTCTCACATCATACTTACTTACCTATGCATATATTTAGACTATTTTAAAATTCCATTTTACAACAATGAGTCTATAATGACCCTTCAGGTCATTAGCCGTGTTCTTGCTATAGACTCCTTCAGGTCATTAGCCGTGTTCTTGCTTATGTTTGCTGATAGAGCTCCTCCATAGCTGTCTCAAGTTATTAGTGACTTGCTGGAATTGATAGTTCAGTTACCTAATGGTTCGTTTAGTTTTTAGAACCACTTTTCCAATTTGAAGTCTTCTTCTATTCCAAATGGCTGTCGAGCAAAAAATTCGGTAAAATGATTTTGGATTTAAATTTTAACTGTGAAAAAAGCTATGTAATATTGATTTTAGGGTAGATAGAACCTTGGGTTGGATCCCATAGCACTCGAGCTCATTTCAACCTATTAGTCGAAAAGTCAAAAATTGAAATATATGGACGTGGGACCCATAAGTGACCTAAATGACCTTGAATGGAAAATTTGACTTCACTAATGTGTCTGGAATGTCAAATTTAGTGGGGTTACATAGTTCTTTTGCAAAAAATGGAGTCCGAATGAGTTCGAGAGGTCAAAAATAAGTTTTTGACCTTGTAGGCCCATTTAAACTCGTACAAAAAGGCCCGTTGGCCGATTTCTGGGCGATTCTTCAGCATTTTGAAAACCCTAACAACCATAAATATTTGTTGACAGAAAAATGAATCTTGAGGGTTGATTAGAAGCTTAGCAACTTGTGTAATCCAATTTTTTTCTACAAATCTAAGGTAAGATTCCTTCAAATTTGGTATTAATTTCTTGATTTCTAGACCAAAAATGCTAAGTCTTTGAGGCTCAATTATAGCCACAAATTTGATTGCTTTACTCAAATTTCTTGAGGGTTTTAGATCCTTAATGATATTTAGACTATGGGTTGCTCTTGAAAACTTATTTTTTGAAGGTGGGATCCACGTGGGGTTTGTTGTCATTTTGAAACCAATGGCACAATGGTTATATAATGGGTATTGTCATTCTTTTTGTAATTCATAGGTTGTATTGTTGATAGCATTGCTTGTGGAAGGGGAAGCTTCTCTAAAAGGAAAGAAAAAGCTCGTTGGATCGTGAGTTGCTTGGATTCAAGGTAGGTTAGGCTTACCTGTAGTATAGATTAAGCTTGTTTGTAATGTAATCATTGATATCTTGCGAGATTGGCTGGGTAATTAAGATGATAGTTTATTAGATGGTGAACATGGGATTTATTAATTGCTATAGGCCATGGATTTGTATGGTACGATATTTGACCCTTAGTCTAGGACCTTGGTTAGCTTAATTGTGGTCTCATGACTAGTGTGAGAACACTATAGTTGTTCTAAGTAGACATGAATGGTATAATTATCTATCCTTAGGAGTGTATTGACCTATATAATGCCTAGATAGGAGATGACCTTGGTGTTCGGTTGACTTAGGAAGGATTCTTGAAGAGACTTTCCTTATAGACCTTGAAAGTATTGGTAAGCCCACATGGTGCGGTATGGATGACTTTGCCTAATTCTGGTTAGAATCTAGACATATGTTAGTAAGTTTGGCATTCTCGAGATTTAGAAGTGGGACTTGACTCACCTTAATCTTGAATTAAGTAAATGCTTAGCAACCTAGATACGTGGTGATTGTTCAAGATATATATATATGTGTGTGTGTGTGTGTGTGTGTGTAGGAGTTGTGACGGTCGCAATCGATTATCAGATTATCTTGTGATCATGATTTGAATACCCTTGTTCAGTGATTATTGTTCATGTATGGTAAATATTTGTGCTCTTGTTGATGCTCATATTACATGTGAAGCTTATTAGTAAGGTAAAATGGCAAGGGTTATCCCACATCCCTACTTCTTTATATATTGTGAGCTTTTGTGTATGCTTATTGGTTTGGCTATGAATGTGGATGTATATTGTTGTATCCAAACAAATATGTGATATTATGATGATGACCGGTTCGAGTCTGGAGGAATATGTGATATTATGATAATTCTCGGTGAATCCAGGGAATATGAGATTGTATGATGTTGCCCGGTTTGAGTCCGGAGGAATGTGTGATATTATGATGATCCTCGGTGAATTCAGAGGAATATGTGTAACGCTCCGAGTCTGTACCTCAGACGCTACACGGTGCTTACGACCCCGAAGGACCACAAGCTAACCCATGATTGATATCTGCTGTGAGCACTAAAACATGATACTGTAATAAATACGAAAAATAGGCTGAAATGATATAAGGTTCAAAATCTATAAATACTACTAAAGTTTATCAACTGAAACAACAATCTGTAAAATTTAACACTGTTTGAAAATTAGTCTGAAAAGTTCTAACTGAAACTGTCTGAAAGTGGAGTTGATGGGACAATCCCTTAATTAACTCCGTCTACTGAAATACTAAGTCTACTGAAATAATAAAATAAAAGAATATCCTTGAATGATAAGGACTCACTGCTAATCTACTAATGTTGGATAAATCTGAATCTATCTATGCGCAGTCAGGAACCTGAGCGTACAAACCTATGATACGAGACATCATAGCGCAAAGAAAGAGTATGGGTTAGTACGTGGAATATACTGGTATGCTAGATGAGGTAAGGCTGAATGCAAGGGTTCATATGTATGAACAGTAACTGACTGCATGATATAGAGTGACTGAACATGAGAGTACATGGATAACTGATACTATTATAAATACTGAGTATGTGCTACTGTGCATATAAATAAATACTATGACTAAACTTATCTAAAGCTAAGTCCTAAGTTCTGATACTGAGTAACTAATATCTGCAGTTACTGATAACTGATTTACTGATACTGGTTGACTGTATCTGACAGTCCTAATTCTATATAACTGAACTGAGTTCTATTTTGATGACTGAAACTGAGACTATGGGAGGTAATCATCTAACCTACATGCCCCAAATAAGATAACTGAGTTGGGGTCCAACCTATGACCCCAGTTGAAAGGGTATCTGTACCGTGCCATGGGGAAAGAAACTAAAGAGTTACCCTTATCTGGAAGGTACTCTAATGAGAATGGTGGAACCCTCAACTAGTAGGTTTGATGTCTAAACCTACACTAGCTACATATTTTTGGAACACAACAATTGCTTCTAAGTATCACACCCTCTACTAGCAGGTGAGCCCCCATCCTTGGGTTCACTCAGTGATGAATCCTACTCCTAGTTGAAAGACACTGAACTGAGTGTACTGAGCTGAACTGGGATGATACCGAGTTTACTGAGTTTTCCTTAGTTTGATAATTGACTGAGTTTTACTGAGTTCTGTAATTGACTGAGAGTACTACTGATCATGACATGACTGAGATTCTATAACCGACATTGGCTCTAGGCACACATCTAAATTATCGGCTATTAAATACCCTTAGGACTCGATAGCATAAAAACTAAAGCATAATATACTCTTGAAAATCATAACAATGTATACTTGTCGATAGTTCACTCATAGAGGCATTTAACCAAACACTTTTAATGCATCTATTTATACATGAATGGGGAATACATGCCATCATGTTATAATGACACTATTTCATTTACATAGGCATTTTATCAAACACATGGGGAGTACCCTTAGGTTATACAATAATCAAAACATATAGTTATTATGGCTACATCAATCAACTTGCAAATTGAAGGTTTTATTCTGAAGATCATGTAATTAAACACACACAATGACTAATTTCATAAAAGCATGTAATTTAATCATGGACTAAAACCCAACAATAGCATGAACAGGAATTCAATTCAATTCAAGCATGGAAGTTTATAATTCAACAATCTTGTATTTTGAAAATGGATTCGTGGACTCTATGAGAGAAAGGAACCCATTGATGAACCCTAACATACCTTGGGTTATTAGTTCTTAAAGGTGCTTGAAGAAATTCTTGAGTTTTGACCTTGATTCTTGAAGCTAAGGTTTGTTTTCTTGAGAGAGAATGCTTTGATTTTGGGGAAAGTTGAATAATAATTATAACTACGTTAATTTTGGGGTAATTTATGTGTTAATGGCTGACTTGGGTCATGAAAAAAAAATACCTAATTACCCCTGGGAATGATTTAAAATCATTACTGAAAAATTCCCAATTTAGGCACCTGACGCGACGCGCCACTATCACGCCAAGCCACTGAAAAATGACAGCTGGGAATGTGGCTGGTGACGCGATGAAGTAGAATAATGTTGCAATACTTAATGGGACCTAGAAGTTCACCGCGATGCAGTGGAATCGTGTTGCTTTACTAGAAATTGACAATTGTGGATTGGGTCCTTGGAGCGACCCGCCAATATCGCGCAACAATACTAGATTTTGACAATTGGGAAATTAGCTGGTGGTGCGACATGCTAGTATTACGGTACCTCACTGGAAACTAAAAATTTATATTTTGACATACTCCGCGACGTGCTACTGGCCTGAATAATGCTGTTTAATGACTGAAATTCAAAATAGCCTTAACTTCTCATCCGGTTATCAGATTTAGGCAAATTTTATAACTTTGGAAAGCTAATTCAATTTCCTAAGCAAGGGAAGGCTCTAAACTGAAAAATACTGAGTATTTCAAAAATTTTGTATCCGATAACTCATGAACTGAGAGTTATGTTAAGCTTGCAAAATACGGGGTATTACAATATCTTCCCCTTGGGAACATTCGTCCTCGAATGAGACTGATTAAGCTGAGACACTGATAGACTGAGTTTACACACTGAACATGCATATTTGATGCATGACTACATGATAGAACTGATTCATGAATGCATGACTGAATATGCAATGGTAATGGACACCAAGTTATAATTATAGCTGAACATGGAACTGAGTAAAGCTAAGGAAAACTGTCACCTTAAGCTGGATATGAGGTTGCAGAGAAGAGGTGAGGATACTTGGTCCACATATATACTTCTTCTTCCAAAGTATCTCTCTCTACGGACCGATTCCACCAAAGAACTTTGACTAAGAGAACTTTTTTGTTCCTCATTCTGCAAATCTGATATCCAGGATTTAGACGGGAACCTCTTCGGAAGAGAGATCCTTCTAAATGTCTATACCCTTTAAGAAAACTATGACTGCTGGGTTACTAATGCATTTCTTTAGTAAGGAGACATGAATACTGGGTGCACTGAAGCTAGGTCTGAAGGCAACTCGAGCTCATAAGCTACCCTTCCAAAATGACTGAGAATTCTGTAAGGACCGACATATCGGGGACTGAGCTTTCCCTTCTTGCCAAACCTCTTTACTCCTTTCATCGGAGAGATTTTCAAGTACACAAAATTATTGAACTCAAACTCGAGATACTTTCTCTGCACATCTACGTACGATTTCTGTTGTCTCTGGGCAGCCCTAAGTCTTTCTCTGATCAGCTGAACCTTCTCTAAGGCATCAAACACTAAGTTAGGCCCTACTACTATGGCCTCACCTACCTCGAATAAACCAATTGGATACCTATATATCCTACTATAGATATCCTCAAACGGAGCCATCCAAATACTGGAATGATAGCTGTTATTGTATGTGAATTCAATTCAAAGGCAAGTGGTCATCCCAACTACCCTTAAAATCGACAACGCAGGATCTTAACATATCTTCTAAAGTCTAAATGGTCCTTTCTTCTTGACCATCTGTCTGAGGGTGGAAGGCTAAACTGAGATGAACTTGGGTACCAAGACCCTTTTGGAATGCTTTCTAGAAATGAGAGGTAAAATGGGTACCTCTATCTGAGATGATTGTCCATATAACTTGACCAACTCTTTGATATAGAGTTTGGAATAGTCCTCGACTGAATAAGAAGTATGAACTGGTAAGAAATGAGTTGATTTGGTCATCTTGTCTATGATAACCCATATAGAATCATGCTGATGACGAGTACGAGGCAAGCCCATCACAAAGTCTATGTTCACTTCTTCCCATTTCCATGTGGGAATACTGAACTCCTGCATGAACCTGCTAGGCTTCTGGTGCTCAATCTTAACTTTCTGATATGTAGAGCATTTAGCTACAAATTCTGCAATATCCCTCTTTATCCCACTCACCAATAGATCTCCCACAAATCGCGGTATATCTTAGTGGTCCCAGGATGAATCGAGTAATGCGCACCATGTGCTTTTGCAAGAATTTGTTGCCTCAAGTCATCTACGCCTGGCACACATAAAAAACCCTGTCAATGCAACACACCATCTCCTCTTTGGGAGAAAATCTTTACTTTCTGATCTTTGACTGACTCTTTCAACTTAACAAGACTGGGATCTCTATCCTACTTTTCCTTCACCTCGGTAACTAGAGAGGATTCAGAACTATTCTGAACCCACACACCTAGTCGGGTAAGCTGATGAACTTCCTGAACTAACTTCTTCTTACTATCCTCAATATGAGCAACACTACCCATAGACAGTCTACTGAGAGTATCAACCACTATATTGGCTTTGCCTGGATGATATAAGACACTCATGTCATAATCTTTCAAGAACTCTAACCACTTTCTCTGATGCAAATTTAAATCTTTCTGAGAAAAAATATACTGCAAGCTCTTGTGATCTGTGAACAAATCTACATGCACCCTATATAAATGCCTCTAAATCTTTAAGGCAAATACTACAACTGCTAACTTAAGATCATGAGTAAGATAATTCTTCTCATAGGGCTTAAGCTGTCTGGAGGCGTAGGCTATGACCTTACTTTTCTGCATGAGGACATAGCCCAAACCTACTCTATATGCATCACAGTACACAACAAACCCATTTGAACCACTTGGTAGAGTCAAAATTGGGGCTGAGGTGAGTCGAGTCTTTAACTCCTGAAAACTCTTATCGCAGAAATTTGAGCACTGAAACTGGACTTTCTTCTGAGTTAATCTGGACATGGGAGATGAAATATATGAAAACCCTTCAACAAACCAATGGTAATATCCAGCTAAACCTAAGAAACTCCTGATATCTGATGGGGAGATGGGTTTAGGCCAATTTCTCACCACTTTGGTCTTTTGAGGATCAACTCTAATGCCGTTACCAGAAATAATATGACCAAGAATTCTACTGACCTTAGCCAAAATTCTCACTTACTAAATTTGGTGAATAGCTGATGAGTTCTGAAAGTCTGAAGTACGATTCTGAGGTGATCTGTGTGATTATTCTTGCTAAGAAAATAGACAAGAATGTCGTCGATGAAGATTATAACGAACATGTCTAAGTACTACTTGAACATGCGATTCATTAAGTCCATGAAAACTGCTAGGGCATTAGTAAGAACAAAGGACATGACTAGAAACTCAAAGTGACCATATCGGGTTCTGAAATCTGTTTTTGAAATGTCACATTCTCTAACTCTGAGCTGATGATAGCTTGATTTGAGGTCTATCTTAGTAAAGTAACTAGCACTCTAAAGTTGGTCGAACAAGTCATCGATTCTAGGAAGTGGGTATTTATTCTTGACTGTAACTTTGTTCAACTGATGGTAGTCTATACATATTCTAAGAGAGCCATCTTTCTTACGCATGAATAAGACTGGTGCACCCCACGGGGAAACATTGGGTCTAATGAATCCCTTATCTAGGAGATCCTTCAACTATTCTTTTAACTCCCTTAGTTCTGCTGGTGCCATTTAGTATGACAGAATAGATATGGGCCCAGTATCTGGAAGAAGGTCTATTCTGAAGTTTATTTCCTTTTCAGGAGGAATTCCAGGTAGATCTTCGGGAAGCACATCTGATAATTCATTTACTACTAGAACTGAATCAAGCGTTGGAGTTTCTGAACTAGAGTCCTTGACTCATACAAGATGATAGACACATCCCTTGGATATCATTTTTCTCGCTCTAATGTATGAAATCAACTGACCCTTAGGCGCTGTGGTACTACCTCTCCATTTAAGGACTGGTTTATTTGGAAACTGAAAATGAACTATTCTATTTGTATAATTAACTAAGCCATAGCATGAATAAAGTCAATCTATGCTGAGAATGACATCAAAATCTGCCATCTCTAGCTCTGCAAGGTCTGCTGAAGTAACTTTTTGAGATATCATAATAGGATAGTTCCTGTAGACCCATCGGGCTATGATAGATTTACCCACTGGGGTAGAAACTGAGAAAGGCTCTGCTAGGATTTTTGGACCGACTCCGAAGTTAATGGCTATATAAGGAGTTACGAAAGATAAAGAAGCTCCTAGATCTAGAAAGGCATAAATATGTAAATGGAAGATCTGTAATGTACCAGTGACCATATCAAAAGAATTTCCTAATCTTGTCTGGTCTGAAGTGTATAGAGCTTGTTTGGGATTACCCACTGGTGACACTGGAAGAAGTACCCTGCTGATTTGGGTGACCTGACTGAGCTGAATAATGAGTATGCTAACCCTGAGAACCTAACTGAGGACAATATTTGACTCTATGTCTTGGCTTGCCACACTCGAAACAAACATCACTGCCAGCTCTGCAAATACCCTTGTGGTTTCTGCCACATGTTTGACAAAGAGGATTTGTTCAAGCACTGATGACACTACCTTGATATTTAGATCTTGGAGCCCTATCATTGTTACCATTTCTGTACTTAGGTACTGGAGTACTGGCTAAGGATGGAGCAGGAACTAAAGATTTCTGGAAAAATTAGGAACGGTTATCGCTCTCTCACTTAGGCTGAATGAAATTAAAACTACCTATTCTAGATCTCTTATTCTGCCTCTCTCTCTCTATTCTTATCCTCTTCTATCTTCTGAGCATAGTCCATGATCCTGGATATGTCCATCTCTTTAATCAATATCACATTTTTGCACTCCTCAACCACACTATCTGACTCCCCAGATACGAAATTGCTCATTCTGAACCTACTGTCTGCTACTACATGGGGAGCATACCTAGCTAACTGAGTAAACTTAAGGGAATAATCCTTCACACTCATACTGCCCTGCCTGAGATTTATGAACTCTAACAACTTGGCTTCTCTTAAGGAAAGAATCTCTCTAGAAAAGCAGTAGCAAACTGTTCCCACTCCATAGGCATTGCATCTATGCCCTTGTCTACCTTCTATTGCTTAAACCATCTATGAGCTATATCTTGCAGATAATAGGTATCTAGCTCAGTATTTTCACTGGAAGTCACTCCTATAATATCTGTGACTTTTCGAACTTGATTGAGAAACTCCTGTGGATCCTTTTCTAGCTTAAATCCCGAGAATAAAGGAGGATTTATTCGGGTGAAGTCCCAAATCCTGGCTGCAGAAGTATTGACCACTAGGTTGGTTGGAACAGAAACTGACCATTCATTTTGAGCTGCTACAGAATTGGATAGAGTAGTGAATACAACTCTAAATTCTGCATAAGAGATATGGTCATCCATGGGATCAGCCTGAACGGGCTGAGGTGCTGACTAATTTTTAGTTCTCTTTTTATTAGTCTTTCTGGGAGGCATGTTCTGTAAATGAAAGGAATACAATGGATTAGACTGAGAGTTTAACTTGAGCTCATGCTCACTCGCACGACATGAATACTAAAAGAAGGGAAACTTTTCCTAAAACATCTCATAGCCTTCTATCTATAAGTGTGGCGTGCTACATACCCATGCACAAGACTCTACTAGATGCGACTTTCAAACTCCCTAGGACTCTATTGAACATTAGGCTATGATATCGAGTTTGTAATGCCCTGAGTCTATACCCCGGATGCTACACAATGCTTACGACCCCGAAGGACCACAAGCTAACCCATGACAGATATCTGTTGTGAGCACTGAAACATGATACTGTAATAAATATGAAAATAGGTTGAAATGCCATAAGGTTAAAAATTTATAAATACTGCTAAAGTGTATCAACTGAAATAACAATCTGTAAAATTGAACACTATCTAAAAACTAGTCTTAAAAGTCTCTAACTAAAACTATCTAAAAGTTGAGTTGATGGGACAATCCCCCAACTAACTCCATCTACTGAAATACTGAGTCTACTGAAATAATGAAATAAAAGAATATCCTTGAATGATGAGGACGCACTACTAATCAACTGACGCTGGATGAATCTGAATCTATCTATGCGCGGTCGGGAATCTGAGGGTCCGAACCTATGATATGAGACTTTATAGCACACCGAAAGAGTATACATCAGTACGTGGAATGTACTGGTATGCTAAATTAGGTAAGGATGAATGCAAGGGTTCATATGCATGAACAATAACTGACTGCATGATATAAAGTGCCTGAACATGAGAGTACATGGATAACTGATACGACTGCAAATACTAAGTATGCACTACTGTGCATATAAATAAATACCATGACTAAGCTTATCTGAAACTAAGTCCTGAGTTTTGATACTGAGTAACTGACATCTGAAGTTACTGATAACTGATTTACTGATACTGGTTGACTGTATCTGACAGTCCTAATTCTATAGAATTGAATTGAGTTCTATTCTGACAATTGAAACTGAGATTTTGAGAGGTAATCATCTAACCTATATGCCCCAAATAAGATAACTGAGTTGGGGTCCAACTTTTGACCCCAGTTGAAAGGGTGTCAGTACCGTGCCATGGGTAAAGAAACTAAAGAGTTAACCTCATCTGGCAGGTACTCTAATGAGAACGGTGGAACCCTCAACTGGAAAGTTATAACACCTCATCAACCCTTAACAGGTAGGTTTGATATCTCAACCTACGTTAGCTACGTAGTTCTGGAATGCAAGGATCACTTCTAAGGATCACACCTTCTACTAGCAGGTGAGCCCTCATCCTTGGATTCACTCGGTGTCGAATCCTATTCCAAACTGAAAGACACTGAACTGAGTATACTGAATTGAACTGGGATGATACTGAGTTTATTAAGTTTTCCTGAGTTCGGTAACTGACTTTGTTCTACTATACTGTAACTAACTGAGAGTACTACTGATCGTGACATGACCGAGATTCTGTAACCGACACTGGCTCTAGGAACACAACTAAATTATCGGGTATTAAATACTCCAGGACTCGATAGCATGAAAACTAAATTATAATATACTCTTGAAAATCATAACAGTGTATACTTGTCCATAGTTCACTCATAAAAGCATTTAATCAAGTACTTCTAATGCATCTACTTATACATGAATGGGGAATACATGCTATCATGTTATAATGACGCTATTTCATTTACTTTTGCATTTTATCAAACACACGCGGAGCATGCTTAGCTTATACAATAATCAAAACATATAGTCACCATGGCTACATCAATCAACTTGCAATTTCAGGGGTTTATCATGAAGATCATGTAATTCAACACATACAATGATTAATTTCATAAAAGCATGTAATTTAATCATGGACTAAAACCCAACAATAACATGAACATGAATTCAATTCAATTCAAGCATGAAAGTTCATGATTCAACAATCTTGTATTTTGAAAATGGATTCGTGGAGTCTATGAGCGAAAGAAACCCATAGATGAACACCTAACATACCTTGGGTTATTAGTTCTTGAAGGTGCTTGAAGAAATTCTTGAGTTTTGACCTTGATTCTTGAAGCTAGGGTTTATTTTCTTGAGAGAGAATGCTTTGATTTTGGGAAAAATTGAATAATAATGATGTAACTAGGTTAATTTGGGTAATTTACATGTTAAATGCTGACTTGGATCATGAAAAAAATACCTAATTACCCATGGAAATGATTTAAAATCGTTACTGAAAAATTCCCGATTTGGGCACTTGGCGTGACGCGCCACTATTGCGCCAAGCCACTGGAAAATGACTACTAGAAATATGGATAGTGGCGTAATGTGGTGGAATTGCATTGCAATACTGGATGGGACCTGAAAGTTTACCGCGATGCGGTGGAATCGCGTTGCTTTACTAGAAATTGACAATTGTGGATTGGGTCCTTGGCACGACGTGCCAATATCGCAGAGCAATACTGGATTTTGACAATTGGGAAATTATATGGTGGCATGGCATGCTAGTATTGTGGTATCTTACTGGAAACTGACAATTGTCATTTTGACATACTCCGCGATGCGCTACTGGCCTGAATAACGGTGTTTATTGACTGAAACTTAAAATAGCCATAACGTCTTACCCGATTATCGAATTCAGGAGGAGTGCTGGTGGTGCGAAGTTTCAGGGCAATTCCACAGCGCCACCCCCATCTCAGAAGGCCGCCACATCAGCTGTCGGGAATAGTCGTAATCGGTTATATGCCTTGACCAACCGCCAGGAGGCGGAAGCTTCCCCAGTACGTTACAAATCTTTTCCCATGATGTCTGTGTGTTACTTGATCCCGGATCTACCTTATCCTATGTGACCCCTTATGTGGCTGTTGGTTTCGGGTTTGAGCCCAGTGTGATTTCTGAACCCTTTTCTGTTTCTACCCCGGTGGGGGATTCTGTTGTTGCTAGAAGGGTATATAGGGGTTGTGTGGTGACTGTTGGTAGTCGGGATACGGTGGCAAACCTTATAGAGTTGGACATGGTTGCATTTGATGCTATCTTAGGGATGGATTGGCTCCATTCATGCTATGCCATATTGGATTGTAGGACCCGTAGAGTTACCTTTTCCTTCCCAAATGAACCGATGATAGAATGGGAGGGACATTCTTTAGCACCCAAAGGTCACTTTATATCTTATCTCAGAGCCCGAAAACTCATTTCTAAGGGTTGCTTGTATCACCATATTCGAGTCAAGGACTCTAAAGTTGAAAATCTTCCTCTTCAGTCTGTCCCTGTGGTGAATGAATTTCCAGAAGCCTTTCTCAAAGATCTCCCAGGGATACCCCCTGATAGGGAGATAGAGTTTGGTATTGATGTGTTGCCAGATACCCATCCCATTTCTATTCCGCCATATAGAATGGCTCCCACAGAGCTAAAAGAGTTGAAAGAGCAACTAGTAAACCTCCTAGATAAGGGATTTATACTCCCCAGTGTATCTCCTTGGGGTGCACCTGTACTTTTCATGCGTAAGAAAGACGGTTCCCTTCGTATGTGCATAGATTACCGTCAGTTGAATAAGGTCACAATTAAAAACAAATATCCTCTTCCTAGGATTGATGATCTTTTTGACCAGCTTCAGGGTGCTAGATGTTTTTCAAAAATAGACCTTCGTTCG
Source organism: Capsicum baccatum var. pendulum (assembly GCA_030864225.1). Classification (NCBI taxonomy): domain Eukaryota; kingdom Viridiplantae; phylum Streptophyta; class Magnoliopsida; order Solanales; family Solanaceae; genus Capsicum; species Capsicum baccatum. The sequence goes on from CM061555.1 coordinate 237,858,130, forward strand.
GGCTATCATCAGTTGAAAGTTAGGGAGTCAGACATTCCCAAAACAACTTTCCGAACCCGATATGGTCACTATGAGTTTCTTGTCATGTCCTTCGGGTTAACTAATGCCCCTGCAGCCTTCATGGATCTTATGAACAGAGTTTTCCATCAGTTTCTTGACTCGTTTGTCATAGTATTTATTGATGATATTCTGATTTATTCTAAGAGTAAAGAGGATCATGCCGATCACCTCCTAATCATTCTTCAGACCCTTAAAGATCATCGGTTGTATGCCAAATTTTCCAAGTGTGAGTTCTGGTTAAATGCTATTGCCTTCTTTGGGCATATTGTGTCCAGTGATGGGATTAGAGTGGACCCCCAGAAAGTTGAGGCAGTGAGAAAATGGCCCAGACCCACGACTCCAACCGATATTCGGAGCTTCTTGGGTTTGGCAGGTTATTACAGAAGGTTCGTAGAGAGTTTTTCATCCATAGCGGCCCCACTCACTAAATTGACTCAGAAAAAGGTAAAGTTTGTGTGGTCTGATTTATGTGAAAATAGTTTTGAGAAGTTGAAAGATAGAACGACCACTGCACCTGTTTTGACTCTTCCCGAGGGTGTTGATGGTTTTGTGGTTTACTGTGATGCGTCCCGTGTGGGACTTCGCTGCGTTTTGATACAACATGGTAAGGTGGTAGCTTATGCATCTAGGCAGTTGAAGGTGCACGAGCGGAACTACGCTACTCATGATTTAGAGTTAGCGGCTGTGGTGTTTGCCCGTAAGATTTGGCGGCACTACTTGTACGGTGTTAATGTTGATATCTTCATTGATCACAAGAGTCTGCAGTATGTTTTCTCGCAGAAAGAACTGAATCTCAGGCAGAGGTGGTGGTTGGAACTTCTGAAAGACTATGATATGAGCCTGCATTACCATCCGGGCAAGGCGAATGTTGTAGCCGACGCCCTCAGCAGGTTGTCTATGGGCAGCCTTTCTCATGTAGAAGAAGAAAAGAAAGAGAAGGTGAAGAAAATTCACCGCCTTGCGAATCTGGGAGTGCGACTGTTAGATTCCGAAGACGGAGGGGTGATTGTTCATGAGTTAACTAAGTCATCCCTTTGTGCTGAAGTGAAGAAGAAGCAGGTTGAAGATTCCATCTTGATGCAAATCAAGAAAGATGTGGGTCAACAGAAGGTGATGTCTTTTGAAATTGGTGGTGATGGCGTTCTGAGGTTTCAGGGTAGATTATGTGTTTCGAAGTTCGACGGGCTTCGAGAAAGAATTCTTGATGAAGCTCACACCTCGAGGTATGTTGTCCATCCTGGTTCTACTAAGATGTACCGTGATTTGAAATCTATGTTTTGGTGGAATAATATGAAGCGAGATGTGGCTAACTTTGTTTCTAAGTGCTTGAATTGCCAACAAGTGAAAGTAGAACATTTGAGGCCAGGAGGTACTTCCTAAGAAATAGCGTTGCCCTTGTGGAAGTGGGAAATGATCAATATGAACTTTATTACAGGACTTCCGAAGTCCCGAAATCAGTATGACTCTATATGGGTGATTGTAGATAGGCTGACCAAGTCAGCTCACTTTTTGCCTGTCAGGACTAACTATTCGGGGGAAGATTATGCTAAGCTGTTCATTGCAGAAATTGTCCGTTTGCATGGAGCGCCTGTCTCCATTTTATCCGATCGAGGTACGCAGTTTTATTCTCAGTTTTGGAGATCGTTTCAGAAAGGTTTAGGTACCCAGGTGAACTTAAGTACAACATTCCACCCTCAGACTGATGGGCAAGCTGAACGCACCATCCAGACCCTGGAGGACATGTTGAGGGCCTGTGTGATTGACTTTAAAGGTTGTTGGGTTGATCACTTGCCACCGATAGAGTTTGCCTATAACAACAGTTTCCACTCTAGTATTAAGATGGCACCTTTTGAGGCATTGTATGGTAGGAGATGTAGGTCTCCAATAGGCTGGTATGAAGTAGGTGAGATACAGATGTATGGGCCTGATCTTGTTCATCAGGCAATGGAGAATGTGAAACTCATTAGGGAACGACTTAAGACAGCTCAGAGTTGTCAGAAATCCTATGCCGACGTCAGAAGAAGAGAGTTAGAGTTTGAGATTAGAGATTGGGTTTTCCTCAAAGTTTCTCCCATGAAGGAAGTTATGCGTTTCGGGAAGAGGGGTAAGCTAAGTCCTCGCTATATAGGCCCGTATCAGATTGTAAGGAGAATAGGTGGAGTTACGTATGAATTAGAATTGCCTGCAAGTTTGGGTTCTGTTCATCCAGTATTCCACATATCCATGTTGAAGACATGCATCGGAGATCACTCTTCGGTGGTGCCCATTGATGAGATCAAGGTGGACGATTCCTTGTCTTACGAGGAAGAGCCCGTGGAAATCCTAGATCGACAAGTGAGAAAATTGAGGAGTAAGGAGATAGTCTCAGTTAAAATGTTATGGCGAGATCAGAAAGTTGAAGAAGCAACTTGGGAGTCAGAGCATGACATGAAAGTGAGATACCCAAGCCTATTTGAACCAACAAATAACGAATTGGAAGGTACAATTCTTGCTTTATGTTTCCTTCTATGTATGAATCTGCTTGAAATCGTGCGTGAATATTCCCGCGTCATCATTCGGGGATGAATGATCCCAAGGGGGGGATAATGTAACGCCCCGTAAAAGTCATGCATGTATTAGACTGTAATTTCTGAGCTTTAGACTTAAGTTTTAAATTCTTCTAAGTGTTGAAATGACTTAGACTCATTCTTAGCTGGCAACCTTCGGGATACAACTTCTCGACCTTCCCGACCTTCCCGACCTTCCCGACCTTCCCGACCTTCATTTTTGGATTTTTTTGTTGCGTTACGATGGGGCAAGGTTGTAGTACGTCTTGGAGAAAATTCAGAATTTTTGGATGAGCCTAAGGCCTCGTTTGGATTTTGATCCAATGGCAGCGCGCGATTAGCCCATCCGGATTTTTAATGGCATTTTCGTAAATACTCATTCTCCTATCAACTTAAACACGGGAATTAAATCCCTAAAGAGCCAAAATATCATTATATTCTTCAAATTTGCTCAAGAACTCTCCCTAGGGTTTCAACATTAAAACCCAAACAACTCAAGATTTAACCGCGGGTTCGTGAAACAAATTACAGATTTGAAATCCTCTCGACGTAGGCTTCGATAGACACCCAAAATTCGTGGAGAACAAGGTAAGCAGGGTTTTTCCTAAATTCTCATGGGCATAAAAAAATCATGTTTTAGAATGGGGTTTTAAATTATGTATATATATTTATGTATAAGATGTTTTAACATCATTGTTTTGGTCTTTTGACCCTCTCCAAAGCGATTTGACAGTTTATATACATATATGAATGAATGTGTTTCAATTTTGAATACATGAACTTGCTAAAGACATTTGACCACCAGGTGTTTGATGAAATTTCTGCATGAATTGAACTTTAAGTTTCGGAGTATGAAATCCTTTACATCAGTTACATGTTTTGGTGGTCTAAACTATGTTTTGAATGAAAGCTCTTGCTTAATACATTATGGCTCAGAAAAATCATGACTTGCAATGTCTTGGTATGACGATACCAATTCAGACTAACGCCATATCAAACTCAGACTAACAGACATTTCAGACTTTCATGATTTTAGACATTCAGAATGTTGCATGTACAGAAAAGGTAAAAAAATGGGCATAAAGAGATGTTAGGTGGTTCCCCGAAGAGGGCTTGAGCTCAAGCGACTCATTGCCTAAAACCGTGGTTTGCCAACCCGGGTATACTATTATGCGCTGACTTAAATGTCCTGTGGCGTATCAGACTCAGACACTCCAACCCTTGCGGCACACTTGGGTTGGGGGCTTCCCCGCCGAGTCAATGGCGGATTCCATACAGCCCGTGGAATATCAGACTTGTAGGGGAATACCACCTAACTCAGAAGTAAAACAAAGATCTTGATTTGAAATGAACAGGCAGGTTACATATTTTCAGAAAGTGCCCATGTATTTTTCGAAAATAGTTTTATACATGATGTCTTGATGAAAAATTGCTTCCACTTAATATATATATATATATATATGTTCCATTATACTATTTTTGGATTGCTTCGTGTGCCAGTACTTTTGTGCGGACCCCCCCTCTTCCAGGTCCTGAGGCACAGTCTAGGGGTCCAACTACTCGGTAGACATTCTCGGATTTGCAGACTTGATCTCGCAGTGGTGAGCCTTCTATTATTCAGAAGGCCTAATTATGTCAGACATTATCTTATTTATTATGTTTTTGGTTTACTGGGGGCCTTGTCCCAGTTTCTTCTCAGACAGATGTTTGTGTTCTTAGTAGAGATTTCGCAGACTGATGTCAGATAGTATTATTCAGAAATATTGCAGAACTTGACCATGTATTCTGTACTCAGTTTCAATTCCGCATTTTATTATGATTACGAACGTTGTGCATGATAACCAGATAGAGAATGGGTGTTCCGGGCCTTCATGGTTTGGGATGCTCGTCACGGCTAGGGCCTAGGCTCGGTTCGTGACAATACACTTGGGTGCACCTATTACAGTTAAAGTCTGAGGTCATAGTGGCCATTAAGACATTTTTTTCCATGATTAAAACTCAGTTTGGCATAATGGTAAAAACCATTATATCTGATAATGACACTGAATTTATCAACTCTCAATGTAAGACATTGTTCCTGTCCCTGGGCATACTACATCAGACCAGATGTCCTCACACTCCTCAACAGAATGGAGTTGTGGAGAGGAAGCACAGACACATATTAAACATATCTAGAGTCCTCAAGTTTCAGTCTTACTTGCCCATTAAGTATTGGGTACTATGCGTAAAGGCTACAGTATATCTAATGAGAAGGTTACCATCTTCTATTCTAGGTAAGAGCCCATTTCAGTTGATGTTTTCCAAGTATCCGAAGTTGTCATATCTCAGGGTATTTGGATGCTTGTGCTATGTCATTATCATTCCAAGAGGTGATAAGTTCACAGAAAGGGCCAAACCAACAGTCTTGGTGGGATATTCAGAATCTCAGAAGGGGTATTTACTACTGTATATCACCTCAAAGAAACTATTAGTCAGTAGAGATATTGTGTTTCATGAAGATGCATTTCCTTTTGCTTCCTCACCAGCACAAAATACACAAGCTTTCTTATTTGGAGAAAATATTACTAACTTCTTGATTCCTACAGATGAAGAAACAGTTCATGAAACAAATACTGAGAGTTTTAATGAAGGAGATCCAACTGAGGAGGATGGCATTTCTGATGCTGAAGTTCCTGGTGCAGCTTTACCTGGCACCACTCATGAAGAAATATGTCAAGATAACTATTCCCTGCCTCAACCCTTTTCTAGTAGACCTGCGCGAACAAGCAAACCACCAGTGTGGATGTATGATTATGTTGATACTTCTCGAAATCAGAGATGCAAACATCCATTAGACAACAACTTGTCTTATAAAAATCTGAGTCCTACTTATTAGTGCTATTTATCCAAATTCTCCACTGTAACTGAGCCTCGGTACTATAAACAGGCTGTAACAGATGAAAGGTGGGTGGAAGCTATAAAATCTGAGGTTCAAGCCTTAGAAGCTAACAACACATGGGTCATTGTTGATCTACCTAAAGGGAAGAATACTGTTGGTTCCAAGTGGATATAAAAAATCAAATATCTTGCAAATGGTGAAGTGGAGAGATTCAAAGCAAGGTTAGTGGCCAAAAGATATAGCCAACAAGAAGGGTTGGACTATCATCAAACCTTCTCACCAGTGGATAAGATAGTTACAGTCAGATGTTTGATTGCACTAGATACATCTAAAGGTTGGAATCTTCATCAAATGGATGTGCATAATGCATTCCTCCAAAGGGATCTTGAGGAGGAAGTTTACATGGAAATTCCTGAAGGATTTAGAAGACATGGGGAGCACAAGGTGTGTAAGTTGATCAAATCCTTGTATGGTCTTAAGTAAGACTCCAGGCAATGGAATCTTAAGCTTAATCATGCCTTACTTGATGCTAGTTTTACCCAAAGTGCACATGATTATTCCCTATTCACCCTGCATCAAGGTAATGATACTGTTATAGTTCTTGTTTATGTTGATGATTTACTAATCACTGGAAGCAGTGCCTCCTTGATCAATGCTACCAAAATCAAATTCCATCAGCAGTTTAAGATAAAAGACTTGGGGGATCTCAAGTATTTTTTGGGTATTGAAGTTTTAAGATCAACATCAGGGATCATTCTGAACCAAAGGAAGTATATTCTAGAGTTGATTGCTGAAATAGGTCTTAGTGGTGCTAATCCTTCTATTACTCTCTTAAAGTCTAATGCCAGGCTCACCTCTATTGAGTATGATCAAGCAATAGGTGCACAAGGTGATGAACTATTGTCTGATATTTCCTCTTACCAAAGACTTGTTGGGAAGCTTATGTATGCCACTATTACAAGGCCATACATTAACTTTGTGTCCAAACTCTCAGCCAATTCATGCAACATCCCAAGAAGTCTCACTGGGAAGAAGCTACTCGGGTAGTCAGGTACCTAAACGATTCTGTTAGCCAAGGTGTCTGGTTAAAGGATGAACCTGCTAATACTTTGACTTGCTGGTGTGACTCTGATTGGGCTACCTGTCCAAACACCAGAAGATCAGTTACTGGTTATGCAATTCACTTTGGTGAATCACTCATATCATGGAAGTCCAAGAAGTAACACACTGTTTCTAGGAGTTCTGCTGAAGCTGAGTACAGAAACATGGCTTCAGCAGTTGCAGAACTCACTTGGCGAGTTGGATTGTTTCAGGAACTTAAGGTCCCTATCAACCTCCCCATTTTAGTTTATAGTGGCAGTAATTCAGCCATTCAACTGGACAACAACCCTGTGTTCCATGAGAGAACCAAACACATTGAAATTGACTGTCATTTCATTAGGGACAAAATCAAGGATGGATTGATTAAGGCCCTACATGTTCACTCTACAGATCAACTTGCTGATCTTCTTACCAAGGGCCTAAGTCTTCCTCAACATGCCCACTTACTTAGCAAGCTTGGTGTGCTGAATGTTCTACACCCAGCAGCTTGAGGGGGAGTATTTTAGAACATTCACGACTACCTGTTCCACTGATGTGTAGTACTGATAGGAGTAGGCATTCAACTAGTTAGGAGCATATTGCTGAGTCAGCTTATAAGTTGTTAGAGGTTGTTAGACAATGACTAGTGAGTAGCAATGAGCTGTCAAATTGAGTGTTCTAGAAGAAAGGTAGTTATTAGATATTTTGTTGCCTATATAAGGCACAACAATCTGATTGTAACAAATAAGTTTTGAAGCAGTTATAATTTTTGATTCTTCTCCTCTTCTGAGCTCCATCATGGAGTCTTAGCAAAGTGTTTTCACAAGTATTATGTTATTTTCTGCCAATAGGTATCTCTTATTCTATGCTATGTTCTTTTCCATCTGTCATTCTTTTTTTTTTTTTGCAATGAATGATTCATCCTCATCAATTATCCAAACAAAATAGGGAGTGTCGAACCTATTTCCTGACACTGTCCTATATATGTAAAGTTGTTAAGATACTCTAATTACTCTAATTATTATTGAAACTGCATCTTAGCATAGAATCTGGTGTAGTTTGTTAGTTAGTTACATAGACTGTTAGCTAGTTAACTCTCACAGTAGATTAGTCAGTTAATGCTAGGAGATATTTTTTTGTCTTCTTCTTCTTCTTCTTCTTCTTCTTCTTCTTCCCAGATACTTTGGGAAGCTCTGCTCTAATTCTTCTACTTCAGATATTAGGGAAATCTCGCTATGGTATCAGGAATTCTGTATTTCCCAACCTTATGATTCCCTTTCAATTTCATCTCTCCTTCTTTAATTTTCGATTCTCTTAGCAAATTTGAACTTTATCTTCATCAATGGCGACTAATTCCACTTCTACTGCTGCTACTGAAGAGCAATATCCAGCTCATGGAATCGGCGAATTGTCCAATGTGCATTACATGCAACCATCTGAAAGTGCAGGAACATCAATAATTCTAGTAATTTTGAAGATACTGGTTATCGCTATTGGCATCGTGGTGTGCTTAAGGCTTTATCTGTGAAAAATAAAATAGGTTTCGTTTATGCAAAAATTCCGAAACCAGATTCTAATTCACCCAATTATGCTCAATGGGAGAAGTGTGATGACATGGTCACATCGTGGATTCTCAATTCCTTATCTAAGGATCTCGAAGATAGCTTGCAATACATCAACAATGCTAAATATCTTTGGGAAGAGCTCAAAGATGGATACGACCAAGCAAATAGAGTGAAATTATATCAATTGCAGTGAGAAATCAACGACCTTACATAGGGGAATCTCGACATCACAAGCTATTACACAAAAATTTGAAAGCTGTGGGAGGAGCTCATTACTCTAGATACTAATTCTCAATGCAAATGTTTGTGCACTTGTGGGGGTAAAACCAAAATGCACAAAGCTGATGACTTATTCAATTCTTAATGGGGCTGAATGAAGTATACACAATTGTGCGAGGCAATATCATAGTGATGAACACACTGCCAACCATGGCTCAAGCTTTTTCTATCCTAGCTCAAGAAGAAAGACAAAGAGAGGTTTTTGTCTTGCCAACCATAGCTTAAGGTTTTGTCGAAGTCGATATCTTGTTGTTGAGAATAACCCTTTACGACGAGACTTGCCTTGTGTTTTTAAATGCTTCCATCTGCATGATATTTGGTTCTAAACACCCATTTGATCCCAATAGCTTTCTTTCCTTCGGGAAAATTTACCAAGTCCCAAGTTTGATTCTTTTGAATAGCTAACAACTCCTCTTCCATAACTTTATACCATTTATCCTCTCCTTCGGCATCTTTAAAGAAAATAGGATTTAAAACAAGTAAAGCAAAAGTACAAGATGTTCTGTCAGCATATTTGGGAATTGGTTTTCTATCCCTTGTTGATCTTCTTAATGGAGTTGACTCAGCTGAAGGTTCTTCTAATATTGGAGAAGTTGCTGGTGCAACTGATAAGGTAGTCGATGGACCAGCCAAACTAGGATCTGCTACATACTCTTGATCAACAATATCGTCAAAAGGGAAAAATTGACTATTTGAACTTTCATTTTCAAAACTAAAGTTCCATCTTGCATCTTCATTAAACACAACATTTCTATTGACCGTAATTTTTCCATTCACTGGATTATATAGCTTATAAGCCTTGGATTGTGTACTCTATCCAACAAAGATACATTTTTCATATTTTTCATCAAGCTTACATTGATCTTGTGAATTTACCAACGCATAAGCTATACAACCAAGGACACTTAAGTGGCTTACCTTGGGCTTGTTACCTCTCCAAGCTTCATATGGTGTTTGATTATACATAGCCTTGGTGGGGGAAATATTCAGCAACAGACAGCAGTGGCAATAACTTCAGTGTTATAAACCAAACAGGAGAGCCCAGCCTAAAAGACTAGTCTAATAGGTGGGACAACTCATTTGGCTTATAATCCCCTTAGAATTTCTCTATTTTTCCAATGTGGGACAATTGGTTCATAATAATCGCCTCCGCTTGAGAACCAACGACCTTGTTGGTCAAGGCTAAGACCAGTTGGTCACGGCTGGCACCCCTCTTAGGTCCAGGCCACCACTCCTGGCGCACAGGCTACCACTCCGAGTCACGGCCCAATGCGCGGCTTCCCATATGTGGATCGATCCTCATTGGTCATGGCTGACACCCCTCTTAGGTCTAGGCCACCACTCCTAGCACACAGGCCACCACTCCCAGTCATGGCCCAACGCCTGGGACTCTCAATGAAAGCACCAATGTAACAATTTGAACCTCAAAGTTGCTATTACTTGAAAAATGGGACTAAATTACAACTGACTCAATATTACAGAATGCAACAAAGGAAATAACAATACAAAATTGAAATATAAAGGATAGAGGAGAAGGGGGATGAGAATGTCATATTTCTCAGAATTGGGGATGAGAGACTCAGAGAATTTCCATCATAAACAACCTACTTTTTTGCTATTGCTACCACTTTCTTTATAACAAACTTTTACAGCTCACATGCTCTCAGATTTCTTCACACGTTTTACCCACCCTTTAATTGAAATTAGCTATTTTTTGTGGCCTTCTTTTCACACGAGTGCTTCGCCTAGTTGGCACAATTGGTTCAGCCACGTTGGTTTCCACCTTAGCATTTTCATTCATAACATTCAGCCCAAAAACATTTCAGTAAACTTCTCCCTTCCATCATGCTTCTGCCCATCTCAACAACTGTGCGGTTCTTTTGTTCAGCTACACCATTCTGCTCTGGTGTATAAGGTTGTGTGAGCTGTAGATGTATTCTATTTTCTTCACAAAAGGAACTGAATTCTTTAGACATAAACTCACCACCTCTATCTTTTCGAAAAGTTTTGAGTCTCTCAACAAAAGATTTAAATTTCTTGAAATTGTCAAATGTTTTAGATTTAAATTTCAAGAAATATATCCAACTCATACGACTATAGTCATCAGTAAAAAGAAAAAAGTATCGACTTCCCCCTAAGGACTCAACACTCATAGGAACGCACAAATCTGGATGAACTAACTCAAGACAAACAGAAGCTCTCTAAGACTTGCCTACAGGAAAAACCTTTTTACTTTGTTTTCCATAAACACAACTTTCAAAAAAATCAAGATTTTCAACTTTTGGCAATCCAAAAACCATTTCCTTTTGACTCAATAACTTCAATCCATTAACATTTAAATGCCCATAACGCAGATTCCATAGTGTAGTTTTATTATCACCACTAGCTACCATCGCACATTTCTCAACCATTGAAACTTCTAAAGGAAACATTTTATTGTTAGTCATTGGAACTTTAGCAATGTTTTCCCAGATTTCTTATTTTTAATAGTGCAAACACCATCGTCAAAATAAATTGAGTATCCGCTAATCATTAATTGTCCAATGCAAAGTAAATTATGAGATAAACTAGGAACAAACATCACATCTTCTAAAATCTTAGCATTACCTTGGCTGGTCATAATGCTAACAGTACCGCTGCCTTCAACCTGAATCTTCTTGTTGTCTCCTAGCCTTATGTCTGACTTTTTGGACTCATTGAGCTCCTTGAACAAAGATCTTGTTCCAGACATATGGTTGGAACATCCGCTGTCCAAAAACCAAACATCGTTAGGAGTCTCTTTTTCACAATAAAGGTCTATGAGCAGCTTAGTTTCATCATCATTTTCCTCTGCAAAGCTTGCTTGCCTATTTTCATCCTTTTGCTTTTGCCAGCAATAAGCTTCTTTATGACCTGGTTTTCTGCAGTAGTTGCATAGAAACGTTCTGTTATGCTTCTCTTCATTTGATTCTCCTCTATCTCGACTCCTTCCTTGGCCTCTTCCACGACCTCTTCCTCAAAACCCACCTCTACCTTGGCCACGATTTGCAAAGTTTTCTAACTTTATCCTTTTTATGAGTGGACTTCCCCTTCACCTTCACCTGAAATGCCTTCTCTTCATTTTTCTCATGTGACCTTAGGATCCTCTCTTCATGAGCTTGCAAAGAACTCATTAGTTCATCAAAAGTATAATCAGATAAGTTATAAGATTCCTCTATCGCAGCAACAACATGTTCAAACTTTGGAGTAAGACTCCTTAAAACTTTTGCTATAACAGTTTCTTCAGATATATCTTCACCATAAGAATTCATTTGATTAACAAGGGAAGAAACTCTAGACAAATAAGTTTGAACAGATTTATTACTTTTCATAGAAAGAGTTTCAAAGTCACGATGGTAAGTCTGCAATTTTACCGTATAAATTCCTTCTTCAAAATCTTCCCTGCCTACGAAGATGTAGTTGTTGTTGCAATTCTTGCAAAAATTGTGTCATGGATTGCTTGTTGATTCAGGAACAACGCTTTTGTGTCGTTCTTTTTAATCCCTTTTAATTTGTTTGCAAAAATTAGCATGAGTGGTTGCGAAACCTCACGATTCATTGCCATTTTGTTTTGCTCTCACACCTTCTCTTTCATTCCACTCAAATACTCAATTGATATAAGCCTCACGATTCACTCGATTTCAAAACGAAACCGGGCGCTGATACCAAATTTGTTAGAAAGGAAAAAGAAAACTAAAAGAGAAAGCGGATAGAAAACAGAGCAAAAGAGAAGTAAATTACTGCAGTAAATTGCTATATTTACTGCAGATGTACTGGATTTTGATGATATCTAGAAAGGAACCTCGATTTTCATACTCAAAACCTTATGTAAATCAATATAGATTCATCAACAACCCCCAAATAAAGCGAGAGAGTTTTTGTAAGCCTGTGAAAAATATGCTCTGATAAGGGTTTTTTCTGCAATTTGAATCGGTTACCAAAATATATAAGTAACATGCTTCTTGATTTACAGAAGTTTAATTAAAAAAATGAAATTGAGACATCATGAAGATGCAGAAAAAATTTACGGACTGGATTCCAAAGACAAAAAATAGCATAGAAAATGACCAATTAAACTCATTTAGAAGAAAAATTACATGGATGAGGAAGTTATGATTCTATATCTTCAATTTACTTCTTGAACTGTTCCTTTTAATGAAGGTTTCTTCTATTATTGGATTATTCAGATAGTGTTAGTTTTGCACGGTTAATTTAAATTATTAATTTGAAATTTAAATTTAAATTTTAATTAAAAGTAATTATTTTGGTCTTAATTACCCAATTATGTGGAATTTTTCTATGCTTCCACATGGCTTAAGGAGAGGGATTTTTCCTCTCCTTTTAATTAGATATAGATATAGATTAAAAGTAATTATTTTGGTCTTAATTACCCAATTATGTGAAATTTTTCTATGCTGCCACAAGGCTTAAGGAGAGGGCTTTTTCCTCTCCTTTTAATTAGATATAGATTTAATGATAATAATTTTAAAAAATGGTGAAAAGACGATTTTGTCTATTGCGAAGTGTTTTAGTGAAAGGCAAAAAGTTCAAATCACTTTTCGAATAGTCTTCACACATTTAATATATTATAGATAACAAAACAAGAAGAGAATATTTTCATCAAGTAAAAAGGTTAGCCCATTCATCTGTATTGAACTAGAATTTTGGAATACACAAATATTCATTGTGTTAAAATTAGAATCAATGATGTATTTTGTAGGAATACATTTTTCTTTACACTAAACACACGCTTTTTGTGTCCTTGTTTTTCTTTGGTTGTCTTAGAATCAAATTACTATATAAAAATGAGAGTTGTTGCCTCTTTATGATATATGAAATGCGAAATAATTACTTATATACCCAGCATCCCTTTTGTGTTTTGTCGATGTGGGATTATTATGGACTCAGCGTCCTCGCTGAGGTTTGTCCCACCGAATGTGTTTTGCCGGTGTGGGATTCCTATTGACTCAGCGTCCTCGCTGAGGTTTACCCCACCAAATGAGATTTGCCTAGACTCAAGACTGAGATTTTCCCCGCCTTACCGAGATTTGCCTAAACTAGTGATATTGTTTGCTCTGAATCTAGACCCGCACGACTTTAAAATGCGTCACTAGAGAGTTAGACTTGCTTACTTATATACCCAACATCTCTCCTGTGTTTTTCCGATATAGGACTCCCTATCCTAAGTTGTAGTGTTACATATCTAGATGGAGAAATAAGAAAATATCATCAAATAAAAATGAAATGAAAAGAAGTTTGTTTCTTGTGAGAAATTGTGATTAGCTTTCTAACTAAATTAATCTAAATCTAATCATCAATCCTAGAAGTGTAACCTTTTGGACTTTGTTGCAGACAAGTGATTAATGCTTTTGCTTTTTAGACTTTCATGGCAGTAACACCAACTTACCTTTATAAAATTTTTAATACACGATTTTATATAATACTGAGATTATTTTCTCCACTTACCCCAACCAACATAAGAGACGATTTGGTCTTTTTATAAACATTACTCTCTGTTTGATATGTGATTTTCTTCATCATTGATAGATGGACATTTCTTTTTTTCTTCATCATTTCCATCAATGGTCTATTAGATTACAATTTACAGGTCACATATTGTAAAGAAAGAGACATGCAAATAATTTTCACTATTGATTAAGATGACCAACATGATTAAAAGAAGACTTGACAGGTCAATAAATTGTATTTATTAAAATATTTCATTCTTCTTTCTTTCTGTTGGTGGCCTTTCATGTTCATCTATAGCCAAGGAGTTGAATAAATAAACAATCTGCCCACGTTAATGCTTATCTCAATAACACCAACTTATCATGAAGCATTCACACAAAGCAGCAGAATTAACAATTGAATAAAAAGACCAAGATGATAATGGTTATTAAAACAATCCAAAAGTCAATGAGTTGTAAATCTGGATCTACCTATTTCATTCTTCTTTCATGTACACTTCATTTAGCAAACTACTTCAACTACTCTGACAAAATTATTTTGATCCCATAGATAGCATACTCTCTTTGCCATTGTTCAAGATTATTTCTCAAACAAGGGCTGAACTTCAAACAGTGAAAAGGTAAGATCACGTTGAAAGTCTCTGTATTTTTTCTGTTCTGGTTTCTTCAACCTAGGTTTTCATTTGTCATTACGACTCAAAGATATAACAAAAAGTTTTCTTTTGATTTTATTTACAACATAATAACATGATGTGGGTGAGAATTCTTGATTATTTCTAGTGACATCTTATCATCTATTCTAGCCTTGGTGAGTAGAATAAAGCTAGAGTCACCCGGTACTTTACCATTGCTTGTAGGCTAAATATATAAATCAGTTACTGCTCTTGATACATAATGTACAGTGTGGTGCCTTTAGACTACTTCTTCAGCCTATTACTTCAACTTGTCTCACAAAATTATGTCAAAAGGTAAGACTATGTTGAAGGTCTCTTAATCAGAGGTTTCGGGGCATGGTGGAATGAATGAGAATTTATACTTAAATTTGAGTTTGGTCAATGAATGCAATGGTTCGCCTAGCGGGTTGTGGCTCGTTAGATGTCAGTCCTAGCTTCAGAATTCGGTGACATGATCCCCTCCATAGTCATTAGGTCAATAATAGAACACTCCATTCTTAATCCGAGGTGCATTTTCCACTGTCAGAATCCTCATATACCAAAAAGAGATGCAATTCAACTCAGCACTGTCAATAAAACTTGTTATGATCAGACAACGATAAGCAATATGATAAGCAAAAGGAAAAACAAGATGAACACAAGCTTTACGTGGAAATCCTTGACGGAAAAAACCACGGGCAGAGGCATAGGAATTTCACTATGATGAATGAATAATACAATGAGGAGAATGACGTATATAACACGTCCAAAACGACCCACTAAATGCACTTATATAACATTGTCACGACCCGAGCCGGGGCCCTGGCCGTAACGAGCATCTCGAACCATGAAGGCGCGGGTGCTCTTCCATATCTGGAAATCATGCACAATATTCATATAATATTGTAAATTAGCGAAAAAAAAATACAAAACGGAAACATGGTCACTATCTTTTTGAACAATACAAAAAAATGAGTTCACGAAACATTCAAAACACCTGGCACTAGTCTGCGAAATCTCTAACAACTGAAAATGACATCTGCCTGAAATATGGTACAAGGCCTCAGTCGGACCATGAATCAAAATAAAATAACAATGACAAATTTTATAACCAGGCCTTCCGAAGTAAGGGAGGCTCACCAGCTGCAAACTTCTGACAAGTCAATCTATTGCTTAAGGGGACCCAAGGACTGTGTCTCAAAATTCTAAAATATAGGGGGTCAATATAGATGTACTTGTATGTAGAATAATTCAAAAATAAAATTTATTTTTATACAACATAGGTGAGAGCACTTCATAAAAACATGTCAGCATAAAATATTTGAAAATACATGGGCATAATTTAATGATCTTTAAAATATCTTTTAGAAATCATGACTCAAATTTTTGTCTTACTTCTGAGCTAGATGGTGCAACCTACATTTCTACAATCCCACGGGCTATATGGAATCCGCCCCTGACTTGGCGGCCAAGCCCCCAATCCAAGTTTTCCGCAAGGATTGAGGTGTCAGTAAGGGGGACACGCAAGATCACAAAGCAGGGTGTCATAATTTCCAATCAAGTCAACATGTCGTGGTAGTGCACAAGATCACAAAGCAGGGCTCCTAACCATAGTCCCAAATTGGGATGACATGAATCAAAGGTACACAAGATCACAAAGCAGGGTACCATAATCCTGTGTCGGCAAATTATGGTTTTCAGCATTCAGTCTTTCAACTCATGCTATCTTCGGGTACCATCTTACTCTCTTTAAGCCCAATTTTAGCATCCTAAAAACATAATTCATGCTTAATAACAAATCTTTCTCATTCTGTTAAGGGCGCATCATAACAAGATATCGTCATACCCAGACTTGCAAGTCATTCATATCATATCAATTCCACAACCCTTCTTATTCAAACATGTACAATTACCACCGAAAGGTTTATCCAGTCATACCAGAGTTCTCATTATCAAAATCACATGAAACTCATTCAAACACACTTTTTTTTACGAATCTTGAAAACATAATGGCCATTCCATTTGTTCTACTCATGCATACTGACTAAGAAGACATTTAAAACTCAAGAGTTTCTTATCATTCACAAATCAGCCCCCGACATTGGTTATACATAAATTTCTTGATAAAAAAAGGGGCTCTTAATTCATGCTCTTAAAAACAAATCACAATTTATATCATGCAAGGTTCATAAATTTCATCATGGGGAATGGAATTTCACAAGTTACATTTGTAAGCCATCTTTCGATTTCAAATCACAAAAGCACAAGATTTATGAATCAAACTTATAGAAAACCCCATAACAATTTCATAATTCCATTGAATTGATTTCACAATTAATTCCCTTAAAAACAATTTACCAAAACTCATAGTATATACGTGCATATACATCTTTAAGGCTTGTAGAAATCGTAAAACATATACCCATATAGTTTAGGATAACCCACGTACCTTAGATTATTTAGTTTGAAAGATGGAGCCCGAATCTTGATACTTTTCTTGAGAATCTTGAATTGAAAGGCTTGAATTCTTGATCTTTGGGGAAGAAAGGTTGAATCTTGTTGTTGGAGGTGGCTAGGGTTTTCTTTTGAGAGAAAATTAAATAAAGAGACAATTGATGCTTCTTGGGGTTGAAATTTTATGTTATGGACGGATTTTGGATAAGAGGTAGTGACCAAAATGCCCCTAGACCCACTAAAAAATGTGAAACAGTTCCGTAATGCACAGATCAACACATCGCGTCACAATTGCGTTGGCTTACTACCTCTCATGAAAAATGCCATAACTTTTTACTCGGGTATCAGATTAAGGTAAAATTGGTATCATTGGAAAGCTAATGCAATTATATACTATTTGATGGGTATTGAGCTGCAAAATTCGATGTGTATATAAAGTTATACACGTTTAAAATTGAGCCTTGTAGAATCGAATATCAAACTTTGGATGAATGAAAGATTCTTAGCTCAACTTTGCTCTAAGTGATTTCTATGTACATTTTTCACCTCATAATCACTTCATACACTAGAAGAAAGATCATGACACGTGAATTTAAATATAAACCATGGAAATAGAGCTTACACACGTAGGAACGATGGTTTGCTTTCTAGCTCTAAAATGCGGGGTGTTAAAAATATTCTTTGTGGAGATAAGAAGAAACATTCTTTCCATATGTCCTAGTATTGGCGGATATAGTTACACGATGTCTATTACTTGATATCTGATGCTGGTAGGAGGTTGCAAGTATTCCGTGTACTTAATCAAAGTGCTGGAAAGTTGGCCCGGACACCACCACAATTTACAGGTCACATATATACTGTCAATATACAAAGATCTACGTGTAAATAATTGATTAAGTCCAAGTCAATGATTTGAATTTTTAATATTATTGTTTAATTGATTGCTTTTAGTTTTGTTGGTGGTGGCCTTTCAAGTTCATCTATAGCAAAGTTGAATAAATAAACAATCTGCCGATGTGAATGCTTATCTCAATAACACACCAACTAACAAAGCATTTACACAAAGCAGCAGGATTAACAATTGAATAAGAAGACTAAGACGATAATGGTTATTAAAACAATCCAAAAGTCACTGAGTTGTATTTTAATAATCTTTGAATTGTAAATCTGGATCTACCTATTTCATTTTATACTTGATTTACCAAAGTACTTCAACTACTCTGACAAAATCATTTTGATCCCATAGATAGCATACTCTATTTTCCATTGTTCAAGATTGTTTCTCAAACAAGGGCTTCTACTTGTGAAATTCAAACAGTGAAAAGGTAAGATCACGTTGAAAGTCTCTGTGTTTTTTCTGTTCTAGTTTTCTCTACCTAGGTTTTCATTTTTCATTACGACTCAAAGATATAACAAAAAAGTTTTCTTTTGATTTTATTTACAACATAATAACATGATGTGGATGAAAATTCTTCATTATTTCTAGTGATTTCCTCTAATCTGTTCTAGCCTTGGTGACTAGAACAAAGCTAGAGTCACCCGGTCCTTCTTTTTGGTGGGAGGTGAAAGGTATTCCATTGAATTAATTGAGGTGCGCGCAAGCTAACCTGAACAACACAGTTAGTATAATTATTTCTCATGCCTAGCTATGACATATAAAAAGTAAATGTGTTGTATTCTAATAATGTTGAGTTGTAAATCTAGATCAAGCTAGTTGATTCTTCTTTTACCAAATTACTTTATTACTCTTGAGAAAATCTTTTTGTTCCTATAGTTAGCTTACTCTCTTTTCCACTGGTCAACACTACTTTTCAAAAAAGGACTTCTATTGCTAAATTTCACACTGTAAAAAGGTAACATCTTGTTCAAAGTCTATTGTTTTTCTATCTGCTAGTGGAAACCTACCGGGGATTTCCTTTTACATTATGACTCAAAGATATAACCGAAAGGTTTTCCTTATGATTTTACTGGCGGCATAACTACATGATGTGGACCGTCGAGGAAATGATAAAAATGATCCCGTAAAAATTGTAAACTGGTGCATAAAGCATCCAGCGTTAGCAAGGTCAGAGGAACTATCTTTAACCTACCCCCAACATAAGGGACCTTTTTGTTTTTTTAATCATTTTCAATAAATGATACAAGACAAACAAGGGAAGCACAAAACACACCTCAAACAGTTCACAAATTCAAGAAAACCGTGGACCAAAAGGGGACCTCACTCGGATTCGACAAGTATAACAAGAATACAAGAAACAAGGGTGTATTTGACACCTAAAAATATCCAACAACACAACAATAACGAGATGAACAAGATGAAAACAACAACAACCAGATTTGGATTCAACAATAACAAGGTATAACGTTACAAGATTACAAAAGATAAAGGGATAGATAGTGAGACATAAACTACTATAATGACTAAGAACCTAAGTGTAGATGACACAAAAAGACCCTTAAAAATGATAGTAGGAACACCTACTGATACAAAACAGCCCAAGAACACAAGAAAACAAATACCAAAACAGTCCACTAGTTCAAGGAACTATGGACCTCTTTTGGTGACCTCTCTCGGATTCAAGAACACAATAAGAAGCCCATGTAATGAGGTGTTTAACACCTATTTTCCAGCAGCAAACCAAACTATATTATGACAATAAAAATGAAGAACAACAATGTTAAAACAACAATAACCAAACGTCTTGAACAACAACAACACAAACTACAAGATTAGGACAAGAAACAAAGATAGATAGTTAGACAAGTGTTGATGTAGTCTTAACAACCCAAGAGCATATTACACTCTTGGACCTTTAACACTTCATACAACAAACACCTAAATCTTACAATGACACAAGAGGGGCATCCACCTCTCAAAGCACCAAAGTCTCAAGCTTTGCAACACACAAGAGAATCCACCCTTATGCTATGCCCCAATTTCAGTTTTGCGAGCTCTCTCTCATAATAGTAGTGTTCTTCAATATCAAGCATAATATACGACAATAAACCCTACAATGTTATATTTATATTACAATGCAAAATAATAGATATATGACAAAAGGGACCTTCCATCAAAAAGGCCTCAAGGCCGCTCCATGGAGTGCATTCAAAAACTGATTTGGGCCTCATCCACACTTGGTCTTGTGCATTCTTTAGTTGGTCTTAAATTTTCTCAAAGAAAGGTCAATATCATTTCCATATCATCGTCTCCATCTTGAGAGAAATTTTTCCACAAATCCACGACCTCGCCTCTTTAGAGAGGTATTTCACACGGCCCCTAACACGGCCACACATTTTCTACTTCCTCCTCAACTTGAATCCCATCCTCTTCGTGCTCTCCATTTTGAGGCTTTCCATCAACCTTAGCCTATTCAATCACCACTTCCTCTCCTAGGTAGTATAACTTCCCCTCCCTTAGGATCATATTCCTCCGATTTGGACACTCACTAGCCTTGTGCCCCCACCCTTGACACTTGAAGCATAGAAGCCCCTTGGGATTGGAAGTAGAATTCAATTTACCTTCATACCTTGGAGGATGTTTTTGGACAGCCTTGGGGATTTCGGGTTGGGCAGCCACGAAAGAGTTCTCATTGAGCTCTCTCTCCACCTCTAAAGCCGCTTGGAAGATGCCCTCTATGGAGTTGAATTTGTGAAGCGTCATGCGAGTGGAGATGTCCTTGTTTAACCCAACCTTGAACTGGATGATGTCGTTGCTCACTTGCTCTCCTCTATGATCAAGTTTCAAGATGAGTCGTTGAAATTCGTCATAGTAGGCTGCCACGTTTTTGTTTCCTTGCTTCAAGTTGTACAATTTTGCAAAGAGTTCATGTTGATAGCTTTTGGGATGGTATCTTTGCCTCATAATATACTTTAACCGAAACCAAGGAGGGGGTTGTCTCTCAAGTTGCTCAAAAAATATCTAAGGTCATGATCATTCCCGTATCACCTACACTCTTCAAAGAGACAAGATGGACTTCAATCCTTAAAGCACCCCAAGTTCCAAGCAAACAAACAACAAAAGAGATTTCACCCTAATGTTGTAACCTAGTTTCGGCCAATCCTCACAAGAGACAGAACTTGAGTGTTTCAAGTGTGTTCTACCATTTTCAACATTCAAAAACTAAGTCAATAAACCCTAACATGTTCCTTATATATTACAAAACAAATAGAAGTTAAAATGACCAAAAAGGCCCTTCAAGAATGGGCCGCCCCTCTAGTGTGCTGTTTTAGTGTGTATTTGGGCCTTTAATTACACTTCTCTTGCACATACACTTGGACTCTATCAATACACACCCACATAAGTCCATTTCCGTGATTATTCTCATATCAATAAACATGTAGAAGTCCTTGATAACTCACAAATAAAAGGCATCAATATAGCTATGTCTGGAAAGTAATGGTAAATAAGCAGCAGTTGGAAAGAAAGATTACTGATATGGATATGATTGAATATATTAGATTATAGGTATTTCACAATTGATTAAGAAGACTAATTAGATGATAATGGGTATTTTGAAATCCTGACAAGTCATTGAATCGTATTTTAGTAATCTTGGATTTGTAAATCTAGATCTATTGCTATTTGATTCTACTTTCTGTTGTTGGCCTTTCGACTACTTCTTCAGCCCATTACTTCAACTTTCTGTTGAAGGCCTGTAACGATCCCGACGTCTCAACTCAATAATCAATACACAATATGAACAAAACTAATCAACTCTGATTAATACGGAAAGAAGAAATTACAATACGATGAAGAGGAATAGTAGTAGAAGGGGATGAGAGGCCTAGAGAGAATTGGGGATGAGAGGCCTAGAGAGAATTGGGGATGAGAAGCATAGTCTTTGCCGAAGCAATTATCACCATTTGCATAAGACTATTCTTCCTAAAATGTGTTATTTATTAAGGGTAAAATTCAGAAATAACATACTTATCCCCTTAATTATGAATTTCATAGCAACAATTTCATAATTACATAATATAGCAAGTTGTATTTTATAATTTAGCAAACTGTTGCTATAAAAATACAAATACATATGATTTTTATGAATTTCATAGCAACAGTTTCATAATTACATAATATAGCAAGTTGTATTTTGTATTTTTGCAAACTGTTGCTATAAAATACAAATACATATGATTTTTACTACCGTTATTATTGATATGTATTTTATATTTTTGCAAACTATTGCTATAAAAATGCAAATACATACAAATACATATGCTACAAAATGTAATTTGATAAAAGTGTTGTTATTTTTTGCAATTTAATACTTAAGTATGTTACTTTATGTATTTTTTCTATTTATTAACCTGTATCCCACACATAGCCACTTAATGTGGTATTGAGCTGCTTTACCATAACTGGGTTCGGCCCATTCATAACAATACCCCCGCTCCAATAAGAACCTTGTCCTCAAGGCTCTAGTGGAGCCACACGGACAATATAGTGCTGAATCTTTCAAGACTTGAGTGTGTGTAGAGAGCTGCTATGGTGGTGAGAAGATGAAACCAAGCACTGTCAGCTTGAAGAATTGATGAAGCAATTTCATTGTCGTTAGCCAAGTCCATATTGCCAAGCATCATAACATAAGCAAAAATTCTAAAAATTGTCGCATGTTTTCCCTCGCTAAGTCCAACAATTTTCATTACCTTCTTTTGATTCCATGACTAGCATCTCATCTGTTATAGCACATTAGCAAAACTGTCTTTGAAACTAAAATTCCAAGAAGTAACAACAGTAGATTCGAATAATGGTAGTGGCTTCGTGTTCACTGTATAATCTATGGGAGCCTTGGACATAGAACTTATACCTGAATCCCATACACAAAGGTTCGTTGCAGTCTTATGAACAATGACAATGAAGGAATTCACCCCAAGAATAAATGGAAGCTGATACAAAATATTGTCACCACTGAATTCCTCAGTAGATTTTCCACGCTCCACATCAGATATCACTTTATCCACAGGAATTTCACTTGTTGGAATGTCATCTCCATTCCCCATAAGAACTTTATCTAGAGCTCAATACTCAGTACCTTCCAAGGTCTCAATTTCAATTTGTCGTACATTAGAGCCACGATTAAGAGAAATTGCGTTAATGTACCTCTTTGGTAGTTCTCTTTGGGGACATTCATCAAACAATTGGACTGCAAGACTATCCGTACTTGTAGCTGCTTCACGAGGCATTTCAATTGAAGTTTGTCATCGCGTTTCAGCAAATACTGTGGGCAGCCATTGGTGAAACCTTCGTCAAACACCTTGTGCCCATCAAATTTGCTTTGAGGTTCAGATTTCTTATCATAGAATTGCGGCAAAGGTGTCGTGGTTGTATTGTTTCTATCTGGATGAACATATTGAGGGTAAGGCGAAAATACCCCTGACTTAGCTAAGCCCGTCGAGATAGCCTCAAAACGACTTTGGTTCTCAGGCACGGAAGCTACAAGCTTGAGATTTGCGAATCTCCCTCCCGCAGACTCCAATCCTTTCTGTTTAAAGAGAATTCTCACCTTATCAGAGAAATATCACCAATTAATTAATTGATTATTCCTTAATAACCATTGGTACCACTCCAATGCTTCACCATCAAGATAGAACGAAGCTATGGTGAGCTTTTGATCTTCCTTAATTTTATAGAAATTGAAATAGTGCTTTGCTTGGACTATCCAGGCCTCTGAATTCTTGCCACGAAACGTCCCTAATTTGGCGTCCATAACTTTTTTTTTTGGGGGGGGTTCAAAAGAGGTTGTAGCATTTTTACCCAAAACGTCCAGCAATATCAATCTAAATTCAGTGAGTTCTTTAGAGATAGAATCCTTCATTTGTTTGATTTAATCACGAGAATCATCAACAAAAGCCTTGAGTACTTTTTGGTCCTCCATTTGAAAGACCTCTAGATGAAAGCACCAATGTAATGATCCCGACTTCTCAACTCAACAATCAATATACAAAGTGAACAAAGAAGAGGAATAGTAGTAGAAGGGGATGAGCGGCCTAGAGAGAATTGGGGATGATGAGAAGCATAGACATTCTTCCTTAAATGTGCTATTTATTAACCTGTATCCCACACATAGCCACTTAATATGGTATTGAGTTGAGCCACTTAATATGGTATTGAGTTGCTTATTAACCTGTATCCCACACATAGCCACTTAATATGGTATTGAGTTGCTTTACCGTAACTGGTTTTGTCCCATTCATAATGGATATCCCGTTCTCAACGAGAGCACCAAATGTTATAAGCCAAATGGGAGAGCCCAACCCAAAAGAATAGCCTGATAGGTGGGAGAAACCATTTGTCTTGTAAACCCTTTAGCATTTATCTATTTTTCCAATGTGGGACAATTGGTTCGTAACAATCACCTCCGCTTGAGAACCAACGACCTCGTTGGTCACGGTTGAGCCCGGTTGGTCACGGCTGGCACCCCTCTTAGGTCCAAGCCACCACTCCTGGCGTACAGACCACCACTTTGAGTCGCGGCTCCATGCGTGAATCGATCCCCATTGGTCACGGCTACGCCCAGTTGGTCACGGCTGGGTATCCCGTTCTCAACGAGAGCACCAAATGTTGTAAACCAAACGGAAGAGCCCAACCCTAAAGACTAGCCTGATAGGTGGGAGAACCCATTTGGCCTATAAAACCCTTAGCATTTCTCTATTTTCCAATGTGGGACAATTGGTTCATAACAAGGTCTCTTAATCAGAGGTCTCGATCGGGGTGTGGTTGGCCTTTCAACTACTTCTTTCTGTTGTTGGCCTTTCAACTGCACTTTATTTAGCAAACTACTCTTGACTAAATTTCTTTTGATCCAATAGCTTACCCTCTTTGCCATTGTTTCTCAAACAAAGGGTTGGTTCTATTGCTAAACTTCAGATTGGGAAAAGGTAAGATCATGCTGAAAGTCTCTTCTTTTTTTTTTTCTAGTTTTCTCTATCTTCTACCAGGAATTTCTATTGCTATGTAATTTTATTCTCCTGGTAAACTTTTTATATATCAGACCCTCAGAATTTGAAAGAAAGAGAACTTGAAAGACACCTACAGTCATGGAAGGAGAAAGAAAAAACAACTTTGTGGTAAGTCATAGTCGCTCCGTTCCTAAATAATTATTGTTTAATTTTGGGTACACCCTTAAGAAACTGTTCATTTCTAGAAAACAAACGTGTTTTTACTAACTATTCGTTTGGCAGGTGTCTTTTTCTGCTCTTCGCAAGGATGTAGTCAACGTTCTGGATTTTATGGAGAGGTTAAAGAATGAAGAAGATCAAAATGCTGTTGGCATGGCTGATCAAATTGAAGAGCTGAAACTTGAGCTGGCATTTGTTTGTACTTGTGTCCAGCTTTCTCATTGTGATTTGGAAGAGTTTGAAGATGTAATGAGTGATTCAAGACAAGAGGTTGAAAATCTGCTTCGACCAATTTTGAACGTTGGGTGTGAATACAACATGGCTCATGTCCTTCCTAGCCTCATGGGTAATATCGATGATTGTTTCAACTCGTGTTATCATTCGACATCAAGTGCCACCATGACTGACGAGCAGTTGAGCTTCCTCCTTCAGAATCTCCATTATCTTTCCAAGTGTCTTGCTGAACGGGTATTTCCATTAGAGATTCAGTATGAGATTCTTCAGACTGTGTCTGGCAACATGAAAGATTTCCATGGGTTGATAGTGAATGGTTGCATTGAGCACGAGATTGTTAAGTATGTCTTGCCTCAGTTTCAACTCATGGCTGAGAGAGTTGCACTCTTCCTTTGGCATGATCGACTTGATGGAGACTCTCGACTCTTCAAGCTAGCACATCTACTCATGAAGATTATTCCAATTGAACTGGAGGTGATGCGCATATGTTATACAAATTTGAAAGCCTCACCATCAGTAGAAGTTGGATGCTTCATCAAGCAGCTCCTAGAAACCTGTCCAGACATTCTTAGAGAATATCTGATTCATCTACAAGAGCACATGATAACTGTTATTAGCGCAAGCACTTCAGGGGCTCAAAACATTCATGTCATGATAGAATTCCTATTGATTATTCTCACTGATATGCCCAAGGACATTATTCATCATGACAAACTATTTGATCTTTTGGCACGTGTTGGAGTACTTACCAGGGAGGTATCAACTCTCGTTCGTGACTTAGAAGAAAAATCAAGGAATGAAGAGAGCACTGATGAAACAAGTCGTGCAACTCGAGATTTGCTGGAAGAAAATATTCAACTCCTCAAGGGAGATCTCAAACATGTTTATCTGAAATCCCCCAACATAACTCAATGTTGCTTCCCCATGAGTGATGGACCGCTCTTCATGCATCTGCTACACATACACTTAAATGATTTGCTAGATTCCAATGCTTATTCAACTTATTTGATAAAGGAGGAAATTGAGTTGGTGAAAGAAGACCTAGAATTCATAAGATCGTTCTTCGTGAATGTAGAGCAAAGATTGTATAATGATCTATGGGCACATGTTTTAGACGTGGCATATGAGGCACAAGATGTCATCAATTCAATTATTGTTCGGGATAATGGTCTCTTACACCTTATTTTTTCACTTCCCATCACCATAAAAAAAATCATGCTTATCAAAGAAGATGTCTCCAATTTACTTGAGAAGATTCCCAAGAACAGGAGACACGCTGTAGTAAACCCTACGAAGAAGACAGTTGAAAGCAAGTCATTGACAGCTGGTAAAATAATTGTAGGTTTTGAGGAGGAGACAAATTGGTTAATTAGTAAACTCACCAGTGGACCGAAAGATGTTGATGTCATTTCAATCACTGGTATGCCGGGTTCGGGCAAAACTACTTTGGCATACAAAGTATACAATGATGAATCAGTTTGTAGTCATTTCGACCTTCGTGCATGGTGCACAGTCGACCAAGAATATGACGAGAAGAAGTTGCTGGTGAAACTTTTTAATCAAGTTACTGACTCGGATTTGAAGTTCAGTGAAGATATTGATGTTGCTGATATGCTACGGAGACAACTGTTTGGAAAGAGGTACCTAATTGTGTTAGATGACGTATGGGATACTACTACATGGGATGATTTAACAAGACCTTTCCCTGAAGTTGAGAAAGGAAGTAGAATTATTTTGACAACTCGGCAAAAGGAAGTGGCTTTTCATGGAAAGGGAAACACTGATCCTCTTAACCTTCGACTGCTAAGACTAGAAGAAAGTTGGGAGTTATTAGAGAAAAGGGCATTTGGAAACGAGATCTGCCCAGATGAACTATTGGATGTTGGAAAAGAAATAGCCCAAAATTGTAAGGGACTTCCTTTGGTTGTTGATCTGATTGCTGGAGTCATTGCAGGGAGGGAAAAGACAAAGTGTGTGTGGCTAGAAATTCGAAATAATTTGAATACCTTAATTTTGAACAGTGAAGTTGATGTGATGAAAGTTATGGAATTAAGTTATGACTATTTACCTCTTCAACTAAAGCCATGCTTTCTCTACCTTGCAAAGTATCAGAAGGACACAGAAATGTACAGAACTAGGTTGAAAATGTTTTGGCGTGTTGAAGGTCTTGTTGAACAGACAGAGATGAAGAGTGTGGAAGAAGTGATGGAAATTTATCTGGATAATTTAATTTCCAGTAGCTTGGTAATTGCTTTCAATGAGATAGGTGATGACCCGACTTGCCAACTACATGATCTTGTACATGACTTTTGTTTGATAAAAGCAAGAGAGGAAATGTTGCTTGGCCGGATAAGTTCAAGTGATCCATCTTCTTCTTCATATTTGATGCCACGTATATTGACCATTAATTATGAAAAGGAGCACTTTGGCCCTAACAATTTCGTCCTGTTCAGTTCGAAAAAGAAAAGGCATTCTGGTAAACACCTCTGTTCTTTGTTGATTACTGGAGACGAGATGGAATATCGTCTATCTGATGCATGTCACCTAAGAGACTTGAGACTTCTTAGAGTGTTGATCCTGGATGACTCTTTTATGATGGTGAAAGATTCTTTGTTGAATGAAATATGCATGTTGAATCATTTGAGGTGCTTAAGCATTGGAACAGAAGTTAAGTCTCTGCCTTCATCTTTCTCAAACCTCAAGAATCTAGAAACCCTGGCTGTGAATAACAAAGGATCAACCTTGGTACTATTACCAAGTATTTGGGATATTGTAAAGTTGCGACTGCTGTCCATAAGTGCTTGTTCTTTCTTTGACTTGCATACAGATGAACCAATACTGATAGCAGAGGACTCAAAGCTAGAGAACTTGAGAGAATTAGGGAAACTCATGCTTTCCTATTCGAAAGAAACAGAGCATGTTTTCATAAGGTTCCCCAATCTTCAAATGCTTAAATTAGTTCTCAAGGGATCATGGGATTATTCAACAGAGCGATATTGGTTCCCGAAATTGGATTTCCTAACTGAACTAGAATTCCTCAAAGTTGAATTTGAAACTTCAAACACAAATGACAGTGGGCACTCTTTAGCGACAAATTGGTCGTGGGATTTTCACTTTCCTTCCAATTTGAAATTATTGTCGTTGTGGAAATTTCCTCTAACATCCGATTCACTATCAACAATAGCAAGACTGTCCAACCTTGAAAAGTTGTTCCTTTTTAGAACAATCATGCAGGGGGAAGAATGGAACATGGGGGAGGAAGACACCTTTGAGAATCTCAAATATTTATGCTTGGAAGAAGTGTCTCTTGCTAAGTGGGAGTTTGGAGAGGAATCCTTTCCCGTGCTTGAGAAATTAGCACTGTGGAGATGTCATAAGCTTACAGAGATTCCGCCTAATTTTGGGGATATTGGTTCATTCAAAATTATCCAACTTGGATGGAGCCCTCAACTTGAAGATTCAGCTCTGGAGATTAAACAATATGTTGAAGATATCACGGGAGAAGACAAGCTTCAGATCCTTGGCCCGAATAATATTCCATTATCTAAGACAGGTTCTTCTCTATTGTTTTGCTTCTTAGAAACCAAATTTATGCGTGTTGTTTACAATGTGTTTGATGAATTCTCAACTGAACTTTTTGTGGACTTTAAGTAGAAATGAGTAGATGATGTGATCCCGTTTCATCACAATAAGCTTTTGCTAATAAGGAAAAAACAAATTAAAATGGTAAGCATTTGTTGTGGTGTATGCTCAAGTGTGCAGATAATTTTTACAATTTTTTCAGAGGACTTATGACGATAATGTGTATAACATTTTGGGATAAAGTTTTGTGAACACCATTTGATTTTCGACCTTGATTGATATCTCAAAAATGACATTTTTTGCATGTTTTATGCATCAAATCCTGAGAACCTGAAAGGAAGGGAAGGAGAAGTTACTTTGGTAGAATGAAGAAAATGAAGAGGAAATACAGGAGAAGGAAACAAACAACTCATCAGTACATCTTACAGTAGTCAACCATAATAAATGTTGTAAATATGTTTAATGAATTGTTATTCAAAAGTTCATAATCTGAAGCATAAATAATAAAAGTTTGTTTCATTCAGTTCAAAAGTTTAATGAGTAGGCGTGCCACTGCTATGCCAGCACTGCAAGTTTGCTGCTACCGAACACCAGCGACTTCAACTGTAAGTCTCTCTTAGAAACATACATGGGATTGCTGACTCTGATACGATGAGAGAGAAGGAAGTCAAACAAAAGGTAATGGCAACCTCTACACCATATGCAAGCTATCCTATATCTCAGTTTTTGCATATCTTTCAAGAAATACCATCATCACAAACAATGTGAACCCTCTGGTGGTAATAAAGTTACCGAGGAAGTCCAATTCAATAAGAAGTGGGATATTTGCAGTTCAAAGAGTTTGAATTGTGATGCAGGGTGGTGGAATTTACGTCAACAAGAATCAGCCACCGATAAGCATTTGGTGTTGTTGGGCTGCTGTTTCTAATGATCAATATGTTGATGATGCATTTGGCCTCATGTGCAACAGTAAGTGTTTATCGATAGACAAAATTGGTTCATATTTCCTTCCTGTTTCTAAGAAAAAGAAGTTTATCGATAGATTGCTGTAGGTAATTGACTATTACCTCCTTCATTGGTAGATTGCAAGTTGAATATCTTCGACAATCCCAACATGGCTATCGGCCTCCTTCACTGATGAGCACACTTCTCCTATTCCTTTGTCAAGAATCCTCAGGGTCCGCATTATTGATTCTCACAATTAGAAGTATTGAATCTTTCCGGGATAATGGAGGTTCTAGGTTAAATAGTCCTAGTTAATTCTTTTCAAATTTTGGCTTCTTTTCTGCAGGTGGCACCTTTAAGTCCATCAAATATACAACTGATGAGCTTAACGAAGAGAAGTCTGTTATCTAGCTGCTACTCAATTAGAAATAAAGCAACTTTTACTCAGATACACATCATGAAAACTATCACCTTAGTGGGATTGCATCACAAAGTCTAATGCAGCAAGGTTCGGATGGAGATGAAGAATCTATTGCTCGGAGTTATTCAAGTGGTTAGAGCATCTGCAAGAGGAATCACCCTGGCATCTGCCTAAATCATCCAAGAGGATTCCGATATCCCTTTTACGTCGAGTAATACGTGGACGAACTCTTGATATACCAATAAAAGCAATTATGTCAATGAACAAACTTTTGAAAGGATAGTTTTCGATTGAAATTTTGAACATTAATAGAGTTTTTTAGAAGAATAGTGATACAGATACATTGGTTCATGCTTTTGCTTTTGTTACAATAGTGCAGTAGCATTGCATTCACATAGATGGATTCAGGATTTGAAGTATAGGAGTGTCTACCGCAACATCAAGTTAATATGATAGTAACTGAGTTCATAACCGCATGTTTATAGTTATTTAGTCGATATCTTAATACATAAAAAGGATCTGGACAAAAGTTATTAAAATCACGTGAATCCATCTATTATGCTGTAGATTTGCCTTTGGCTGTCAAGACCTACTGTGTCTGAAGTCCCATCTTATGAGGACAAAGCAATCGTTTAACCTCGATTGGGGTACTGATTAAAAACAAAGCTCTAATACCACTATGTCACAAACAACCAAAATCCCACTTTGAACTAAAATAAATGTTTTATTTATCTGACTCCTAGTAGAACACTAAAATAAGTAATAACTTCTAAAAGTTGAACAAATGGAATTCCTAGTACTCATATGAATGAGGATTCTGTCACGACCCGAACCGGAGCCCTAGCCGTGACGAGCATCCCGAACCATGAAGGCCCGGGCGCCCTTATCTCTTTGGTAATCATGCACAATATTCATAAATTATAATAGAAGATGCGGAATTGTAAATCATTACGGAAAAATGGTCATACTCTGAGTTCAATTAAACTATGAAAAATGAAATCCAATATCAACTACACAACATCTGAACCAGTCTGCAAAATCTCTACTACATCTGAAAATGACAACTGTCTGAAACTGGGACAAGGCCCCCAGTGGACCTAAACCAAGATAAATAACATAATCTGAAAGACATAGGCCTTCTAAAATAAAGAAGGCTCACCAACTGCACACATTACTGCTGTCTGAAAACTCTACGGCATAGCAGGACCTCTGAACTTAGCTTTAGACCCTGGGAGGAGGGGGGTCAATACAAATGTACTGGTATGCGAAGAAATCCAAAAATAATGTGTTTATAAATATAAAGTAGGTGAGAGCAATTTACCAAAACATCATGCATAAACTATTTCAAAACACATGGGCACTTTTCTGAAAATCACAAATCATTCTTATCAAATAGTTTTTGATCTTTGTATTACTTCTAAGTTAGGTGGCACTCCCCTACAATTCTGATATTCTACGGGCGGTATGAAATCCGACATTGACTCAGCGGGGAAGCCCCCAAACCGAGCGTGCCACAAGGGTTGGAGTTTTTGATTTTGATATGCCACACGACACTAGGCCAGCGTAATATAATATACCCAGATCGGCAAATCACGATTTCGGGCAACGAGTTGTCTGAACTCGTGCCTTCTTCGGGGAACCACCTAACATATCTTTATGCTCAATTTTATCCTGTTCTGAATCATGCATTATTCTAGTTTCAACATCTGAAAATTCTGACTTCAAACATGCATTCTATTCTGTTCTGAATTACCATGGTATAATCTGAATTGGTGTCATCACACCAAGACTTGCAAGTTCACTTTTCTGAGCTATAATGTATCATGCATAATTCTTTCATTAAAATATAGTTCGGACCACCCAAACATGCAAATAGTATAAGAGATTTCATGTTCCGAAACACAAGTCAAAACTATGCAGAGATTATTCAAACCTATGGTGGTCATGTGTTTTTGGCAAAACATGCTACTCTTCATTATATGTAATTTCAACAAGTATCAACATGCACAACCCTCTCTTTTGAATTCAAAAATTTTACTCAAGTCATAGCATTAATCAAGACATTTCGTATCATGCTTGTCAAGATGCATTTCAAAACATTTCATATTATACGAAAGATGGGAAAAATCATACAAGAGAAGGATTCTTTATTATTCATGCTCTCAGTTGAATATTCGTCCTTAAACACCTGCTTACATATATATATATATATATAATTTCGAATCAATTTGGGGGAAGGCCTAAAGACTAAAACAATATCATTAACATTCATAATGCATGATAAAATCATGGATTTCAAAACCCTTTTCTAAATTCATTCTTGATAGATCTTTAAATCATACTTGAATATTTCAACAAGCCCTTGTAGTTTTAGGTAAGAGTGTCAAACAGGCCGGGTTGACCCGGCCCGGCCCGAACCGGCCCGACGTAGCAAATCGGACCGGTTTGACCAGACCCGGTAAGCCCGAGGGCTTTAGGGGTCCGGGTCCCGGTCCGGTTTTTTTTTTTAAAACTCTGCCCGGTTAACCCGGCCCGGACCAACCCGGTCCAGGCCCGCCGGTTAACCGGCCCGGCCCGGTAAGCAAAAAAAAAAAAAAAAAAATTTAATTTTTTGGGCCAAACTAGCCGTTGGCCCAACAGCTATATTACCGTTTTTGGGTCCAAACGGCTAGTTTGGGCCCATTTAATTAAAAAAAAAAATATTTTTTAATCCCAAAAATAAATCTATAAATACCCTACAACTTCAAATCTCAATTCTCAATTCTCAAATATTCAATATATTTAATTTCTTAAAGTGTTCACTTTAATTTTTTAATTTTTCGTTTACAAAGTACGAGCGGAAGTTTCTAAAGTCTCAAGCTTCGGATACTTCCAAAATCTGGTATTGTCGTTCCATCTCTTACGTTTAATTTTTATTTATTGTATTAATTGTTTAATATTTAATTTTATTATATTTGTGTATTTTGAATATTTTTAGTTTAATTTAATTTATATTATGGATAAATTAAAAAACCTCGCTGCTAAAGGTGTTAAAAATTTTTGTCCCGGAAGCGGTAGTGGTAGTAAAAAGCGAATTATTAGCGGTAGAGGTAGTTCAAGTAATAGATATACCCGGGTGACTTCGCCTCCGGTACCGCTTGGTACACCTTTTGAGGAAGAAATAGGTGTAGGTGCTCACGATATGGATTATGTAGAATTTCAGGAAAATTACGGTATACAAGAAGAAAATGAAGTAGATGCAGTTAATGTAGACGAAGATGATGAAAATATTGCTGAAACACCCGCAGTAGGAGATGCTAACGTTAGATCTGAATCAGTTAATCTCCCTTCCCGTCCTCCCAGTGCCCCAAAACCCCGTAAAAGAACTAGTATTGCATGGCAATTTTTTGAACGTATATCAGATATTGAGGTGCAGTGCAATATTTGTCAACAAATATATAAGCATAGAAGTGGCGGTAAGCAAGGGGGTACGGGTACGTTAATGAGACATATAGCTGAAGATCACAAAAGAGAGTTAAATATTGCAAAAGGTGGTGGGGATGTTGGTGGGTCAACGCAAACTAGAATGGACCCAACAACCGGTCAAGTAGCGAAAAAGTATAATAAATTGAGGGACAGGAAAGAAATAGCTAAAATGGTAGCTGTGGGTTGTTTGCCTTTTAGTTTTCCTTCTTTTGATGTTTTTATTCGTTATATACAAGCAATTTATAATCCTATGTTTAATGGTATTCCTAGAACTACTTGTCGGTCTGATATTTTTAGACTCCATTCACAATATTGTTTTTATTTATCAACATTGTTAAAAAATATTCAATGTAGAATGTCCCTAACTTCTGATCTTGGTCGTGATGTGAATAAAAATGATTATTTAACCGTTACTTGTTATTGGATGGATAGTAATTTCATAATGCAAAAACGTATTCTTGATTTTTTATATGATGAAGATCGTAAACATACTGGACAATTTATTGCTGATTCTATTATTAAAATTGCCGGATATTATGGTATAGAAAATAAAATTTTATGTATTGCTTTTGATAATGCTTTTAACAACAAGACTGCTATAACAAAAATAAAATCTACGCTATCTCCGCCCTTTCCTGAAATTTTTCATATTAAGTGTGCATGTCATATATATAATTTAATTGTAAAAGATGGTCTTGACTTTTTTGAGCTTTATATTGAAAAAATTCGTCTTGCCGTTGGTTTTATTCAAGGAAATAATCGTAGATC
The DNA here is from genome assembly GCA_030864225.1 of Capsicum baccatum var. pendulum. Lineage (NCBI taxonomy): Eukaryota > Viridiplantae > Streptophyta > Magnoliopsida > Solanales > Solanaceae > Capsicum > Capsicum baccatum. The sequence goes on from CM061555.1 coordinate 237,892,667, forward strand.
GAGAATTAAAGAATTTAAAGTTAAATGTCAAGAAAATGGACTTACACCGATTTTAATGCCTGAGGAAGTTGATACTAGATGGAATTCTACGTATGAATTTTTAAAAACTTGTTATAAATTTAGAATTCCTATTACACTAGCTTTTAACCAACATTGTGGTTCATTTGCTGATTCTTCTGATTGCATGCTACATAATTCTGATTGGGTTGTAATTAATGATCTTGTTAAGTTTTCAGAAAAGTTTTATGTAGCTACGATTGAATTTTTCGGTGCTTACTATCCTACTGTTTGTAATATTTTGGCATATATAGCCGATATTTCTGGTTTGCTCCAACAATATAAAAATAAAGAAGGTTATAAAGAAGCTGTTGGCGCTATGTTTACGAAATTTAAAAAATATTTCTTCCCGATTCCCCCTATTTACTTGGTTGGTGCTATGTTAAATCCGTGCATGAAATATAATCATATGTGTCACTTTAGTACTCTTATTTATGCTAACTTAGAAATAAATACTAACCATGAGTCTGAACAAGTACAGCCTGATTTGTGGACGGCTACGACTGATGCAAAGGATTATATAGAAAAATTATATAATCACTATGCTGATTTATTTGATTCAGCCGTACCTACAAATATCAGTCCAGCTGTCGCTCCTCATCCTCCTGAGGAGCCATCATCTTCTAAAAGGCCGGCACATAGTGATTTTCCTGATTCGTTTTATGATTTAACTTGTTGGAACAGTGTGGATGAGAGAGCTTACACATCAACTTATCGGGAAGAGCTGAAATATTATCTGCGGACGCCACCAGAGGATCGCAGACGACGGATCAACACGCTGGATTGGTGGAGGAATAATGAATCACAATATCCTGTACTTTCAAGATTAGCCAGAGATATCTTGAATGTTCCAATGTCAACCGTTGCATCAGAGAGCGCCTTCAGTCAGGGACGACAGCAGCTTGGAGACAACCGACACTCATTGGGAAGCAACGCAATGAATGTTTTAGTTTGCCTGAGAGATTGGATTAGAGCAGAAAGAAGAAACCAAGGAATGGAACCAGAGCCCAACGACGACCTCAAACTTGAAGAAATTATGACTTCACCGGAGAACTCAGCAGAATCAAGTCCAATGCATGATTTTGCCCCCGTTGACTTCGACTATCCTATGCAAGTTCCAATTAATATTAACATGAATGAGTTGGAAAAAATGATGCATAATTTATAGATTTTTTCATTCATGTAAATTATAAATTTTGGATCATTTTGCAATCAATAAAATTCCACAAATTCATTCACTCCTTAGTCATTGTTTTTTATTTTTTTTTATTTAACGATTTAAAATTTTAATATCTTCTATACAAGTGTATATTGAATGTATACATGTGTATATGTTTATATATCTTATATTGCCCCCGTTGACTTCGACTATCCTATGCAAGTTCCAATTAATATTAACATGAATGAGTTGGAAAAAATGATGCATAATTTATAGATTTTTCATTCATGTAAATTATAAATTTTGGATCATTTTGCAATCAATAAAATTCCACAAATTCATTCACTCCTTAGTCATTGTTTTTTATTTTTTTTGATTTAACGATTTAAAATTTTAATATCTTCTATACAAGTGTATATTTAATGTATACATGTGTATATGTTTATATATCTTATATAAAAGTGTATATTAATGTATACATGTGTATATATGCTTTATAAATTAGTGTATATACATATTGTAGTGTATATATATATATTATACTATTATAGCATATGTTTTATTTAAAGTAGTACGTATAGTCATATATAATTATATATTGAATGGTACGTATATATGTGTAATTGTTTATACTTTATATATTTTTTTAAAAATATATATTGTATATTGGAGTGTATATAGTGTATATTCGAGTGTATATATAGTATATATTTGATTTTTTATTTATTTTTTTGACGGGTTTGACCAGTTTTTAACCGGGTTTTAGCGGGTTTGACCGGATTGGGTTAAGTTGGCCGGCTCCGGGTGGGTTTTAAATTTTTTACTGTGCGGCCCGGCCCGGCCCGGCCCGGTTAAGGCCAAATTCGGTCCGTAACCGGCCCGGAACCCGGTAAGATTGAGAGGGCCGACTCCGGGTTGACCCGGCCCGACCCGTTAGACAGCCATAGTTTTAGGATAAACCCCACGTACCTTAAATTATAAGATCTGAAAGATGGAACCCGGATCTAGATAGATGAAATTCGGATATTGATCCGTTTCTTGAGTATATTCACTTATGAAGATGAATTCTTGATCTATGGGAGGAAAGGAAACTTGAATCTTGATTTGTTTCTTGGAGATCTTGAACTTAAGGATTGATTTTCTTGATTTCTTGATCTTGGAGGAAACACTAGTTTTCATCTTGTTCTTGAGAGTAGAGAGGATTGAGATGTTGTAAAATTGATAATATATGGATCATAATGCTTAGGTTTCAATTTATATTCATGGAAAAGGTTTTTGGAGTGAGGGAAAGACCAAAATACCCCTAAGAAATCACTTCCCAATTGCTGAAATTTTCAGCTAACAACCAAGACTGATAAGCCGTTAGATCTGTGATAGCCCGTCTGCCCAAGTCCTCACCTAGGAGCTGAAATTTATGAGTTACTGCCTAAGGCTGACGACATATTTTGATAAGTTGTCAGATTTGTGACAAGCCGTCAGAATTGTCTTCACTCAGTTGCCAGGCTGATATGCTAAAGTAAAATGGACATAATTGCTCCGATATCATATTTTGACAAAATTGGTGGATTTGCAAATATAACTCAAAGACCTTTCATTTCATATATAGTAGGTTACCCAGTTCAGCCTATACAAGGAGTTATGGTCGATTGAAGTTAACCCAAGTTTCTACGCTCACTCAAACTCGAACGATAGGAAAACTTTCAACTCATCCTTGAGTTTGGGGACCTCTATGATCTTAATTTATGATCAAATAGGTTCCCACATTACATAATTGATTAAAATGCCAAATTGGCATAGGATTTATGGCTTTTGGATCATCTACGCATAGAAACAACACTTTTCGTTGTAACTCGAAATGCGGGGTGTTACAATTATGAAATCTTGCCTAATAAGGTGGTTTATGTGATAACTAGCTACTTTTAAAATATATGATTATTATTTGGAACCTATAAACCTAGTAAACTAGTTAGTGAACTTTACTTGATTAAAATATGGAAACTAGTTCTTAAGGTTGTGACATGCTTAGTGATGATGGATCTAGTATTGCGTGGTGGTTAGTTAAATTATCTCCTAACATGTGAAGTTGAGATGGATTAGTTGATAACTCATGTCATGATGATGCTATTTAAAGAATAGCCTTATGATAGTTGAATGACCTATACTATGAATGGCTTATAGTTTTTCTCCAATTTGATGACTAGTGATTTTAAGACATGTAATCTTTTTACTTATGGAAAAAATAAGGTTAATTAGCATGGACTTTGCGGTATTTATCAATAAAACATAGAATTAATGATTATATGTCTATGCTATGACAATGTTGCTTTTTTTATGTTGAATTACGATATGGGTGTTTGGAAGTGTATTTCGGTAATGAGTCATGGTGGAGTTGTGCTACCCGCATTTTTCGATAAATTAATGGAGTAGTTGTGCTTTATGGTATTATTGGTTGTATTATTTTTTGTATTATATGGTAGTAGGGGACGCCATGATGAGTTCTTCGTTGTGCTCTCTTTCGTGTACTTGGTAAGTTCTTGTGTGTATGTTCTAAAGATGGTTGATGATGATAATGACAAGTAGATGTTTTGCTATTGTGTATATGGTTGTACGCTTTCGAAATGATACTCAGTTGTTATGGTGATTATGGAGTATATTGAAATAGTATGTCATGTTATTGCTTTAATAGTATAGATGTTGTTACAGTGGTATCAAAGCAGATTCAGGTCCGATCCTACCCCTTGACTTTAAGATCATTGTCTTACTGTATATCGTCTTTACATTAGATTTGAGCTCAGTCGGCCGATGATTCCTATTGAGTACCCGTATTTTGGTACTCATACTATACTTTTGTACCTTTTTGGTGCAGACCCAGGTTCTAGTTGCCGCCGTTGAGCTAGTTCGTGCGAGTTGACTATTCAGAGACAGGGTGAGCTCTTGGAGATCGAGTTGTCCTCTTTCTCTTCTATCCTTATTTTTCTTTTGGTTTTGAGACAAATGTATGAGATTATTTAAGACGTTTTAGATTCAGGGATTGTAAATTTCTCTTGTCAAGTTTAGAAGCTCTTGTATTAATACTATTAGGTCGTGGGATTTGAGTTTGAATATCGGTTGCATGTCCTTAGTTGTAAAATGTTGTTATTATATATTGTGTTCATATATAAAGTCCATGTTGAACGTTCTTACCGAGGTAACCCATTGCCATAGCTCCGGGTTAGGGTATCGGCTTACCTACTGATGGGATGTGGTAGGTGCCATCATGACTCCAAACGGGGTCGTGACATATATAATGCCTATATCTACTGAATCAAAAAAGAAATTCAAAACTGGTTTTAGAAGTATTTCAAATCTTTAAAAAAAATCAAAATCTGGATTTGAGCTTTTGAAATATAGATAAGAGGGAATTGCTCGGATGATAAGAACGATCACTTTCAACCTGAAGGTTGTAAGTCGCCAAAGAAGCAAAAAGAATGGGAGCTTCTAGGAATAAAAATTAAAGAGTTTTTGAAAATATATGAATTGGAGACCTATCAAGCAGTCCACCACCAACCCCTTAAATAAAGATAAAAGAATTGGAGGTAGGTATTGCCCCACCACCACCAACCCATTTTGCTTATAATATAAAAATGGGGTAGATTTCCTCTAGTTCAGAAATGTGATTTAATATGTTGAAATTGGAATCTAGTTGTTTGATTCTTGCATTTCAACCACTTGTTTAGCCAATTACTTTCACAACTGATCAATCGTTATCTCCATCATTACTGCAACAACAACATAGCCAGTAAAAACTCACAAGTGGGATCTGAGGAAGATAGCGTGTACTCAAACCTTACCCTACAAGTTAGAGAGGTCATTTCCGATAGACCCTCGAAAATTCGCTATGTTTGATGGATACTCGTTCAACATAAAGTTTCTGGGAGTAAAATGACTTCTTATGCCTGGCTATATCATGTTAAATTTAATAATCATGGGCATCCATTTTTATATTACCTAAGATGGTTATGAAGAAGTTGATCTCATTATGCAAGAATTTCCATTGGAATAACCAGGAACTATCAAAGAATGCACCATTAATAGCATGGGATTTGGTATGTAGGCCAAAGTAGAATGGAGGACTAGGAGTGATAGATATAATAGCATGGAATGAGGCTGCAATAGCCAAATATGCCTGGAATATAGCACAGAAAGCAGACAACCTGTAAGTGAAATGGGTCAATACTATACACATAAAGGAGCTGAATTGGTGGAATTATACACCACCTGCAGATTGTACTTGGTACTGGAAGAAAATCTGTTTAAACATGGATATATAGATAATGGGTGGCTAAAACCTGGTGGAGTGTACACCATTAAAAGCAGGTACAAGTGGAAGAAAGGTGAAATGGAAGTCTGGCAAAGGAGTAGATGGGTCTGGAATAGGACTAATACTCCCAAGCACAACTTTATAAGCTGGTTAGTAGCACATAACAGGCTACTAATTAAAAAAAAAAAAGTCTGAAGAAGTTCGGACTTTCAGTAGACGCTATGTGATGATACAGAAGAAACACAACAACACTTATATTTCAAGTGCAATTTCTCTTGACATGGATGGGAATGAGAATTCAAAATATGGAAATACAAGGACTGTGGAGGAGAATGACGAGAAAGATAATGGGGAGAAATAAGAGGGAATTCATTCTTGCAGTGCTGAATGCCTTAATAACCAGAAATGAAGCAGGAGCCACAAGGTTACAATGCCCGAGAAGATATGTGCAGAAATAAAGGAAACAACATACATTAGAAGTGTAAATACAAAGAGGAAGAAGGATAGCAAAATAGGTAGAGCTTGGATTGACAATCTGTATAGTAGTAGTAGTAGCAACAGATCTTGATTTGTTATGTAATGTAGATTGTAACAAGGGATTTTGATGGATGAATAATAAAGCTTTTGTTCGACCAAAAAAAAAAAATTAATAATCACCAGGGACCATTTTAAACCTACTACCATTTTTGTCATTTGTTGTTTTGTTTCTTCTTCTATTTTTCAAGATTTTACTTATTTTATAGGAATACATTTTCCTTTCTACCAAACACATCATGTATGCTTCCTTGTTTCTCCTTGGCTTTGTCTTAGAATGGTTTCCTCTTATGTTTTTTGCAACGCGGAATAAATACATAAATCATATCCTTTCTCTTGAAGGGTTTCTCGTTGTTGTTATCACACCCTCACACAACTATACATGGTCAACTGTGTGAAACACTCTCTCTGTTCATTTTATTTATTGTAAGTATTTTTTGCAAGAGACTGTTCGTGACCTCCTAACAGCAACTTTAAATTGGCAATGTTAAAATATGATCCATATTACTTGTATAATAAATGGCTGCCCTACCAACTGTGCTTCTAATTGGCCAACTAAATAATTATAGATTACTGGGGAAGTAGGTTAGTAAAAGAATAATAGATTATTGGCATTTTAGACTACCAATAATGGCAGAATTAAAAATTGTTTAATGATGTTGGGTATTAAAAATAATTCAAAGGAACGTCATTGAGTTGAATTTATAATAATCTTGGAATTGTAAAACACTCTTTCTATGTTTCCTAGTCTTGATGGACATAGCTGCAAGACATCTAGTTACATGATATTATGTTTCCTAGTCTTGATGGACATAGCTACAAGACATCTAGTTACATGATATCTGATGTTGGTGGGAGGTTGCAAGTATTCCGTGTATTTAATCAAAGTGCGGAAAAGTTGGCCTGAACACCACCACAATTTACAGGTCACATATATATTGTCAATATACAAGAGATTGACGTGCAAACAATTAATAAAGTCCAAATCAATGATTTGTATTTTTAGTATTATTGTTTAATGAGAAAATGCATTGGTTCCACTCTAAACTATAAACGAAATTGCTGAGACACACTTCAACTTAAAGGGAATCCTATTAGCCCGGACTAATTTTGTTGGTGGTGGCCTTTCAAGTTGAATAAATAAACAATTTGCCCATGTGAATGCTTATCTCAATACCACCAACTAATCATGAAGCATTCACACACAGCAGCAGAAGTACCAATTTAATAAGAAGACTAACATGATAATGATTATTAAAACAATCCAAAAGTCAATTAGTTGTATTTTAATAATCTTTGAATTGTAAATCTTGATCTACCTATTTCATTTTATACTTGATTTACCAAAGTACTTCAACTGCTCTGACAAAATCATTTTGATCCCATAGATAGTATACTCTATTTGCCATTGTTCAAGATTATTTATCAAACAGTAAAAAGGTAAGATCACGTTGAAAGTCTGTGTTTTTTCTGTTCTAGTTTTGTCTACCTAGGTTTTCATTTGTCATTACGACTCAAAGATATAACAAAAAGTTCTCTTTTGATTTAATTTACAACATAATAACATGATGTGGGTGAAAATTCTTGATTATTTCTAGTGATTTCTTTTCATCCGTTGTAGCTTGGTGACTAGAGTAAAGCTAGAGTTACCCAGTACGTGTTGTTGGTGGGAGGTGAAAGGTATCCCGTAGAATAAGTTCAGGTGCGCGCAAGCTAGCCTGTACACCACGGTTATCAAAAAAAAGAAATTTGACTATTTCTAATATTTGGATCCACTGTGTTTAGTATAATTATTTCTCATGCCTGGCTATGACTACAAAAGTCAATGAGTTGTAAATCTAGATCAAGCTTGTTGATTCTTCTTTCAGTTACTTCTTTCAATGTAAAAAGAGCAGTCCGATGCACTAAAGTTACCGCTATGCGCGGTGTCCGGGGAGGGCCCCACCACAAGGGTGTATCGTACGCAACCTTACCTTGCATTTCTGCCGGAGGCTGTTTCCAAGGCTTGAACCCATAACCTCCTGATCACATGACAACAACTTTACCAGTTACTCAAGGCTCCCCTTCACTTCTTTCAATGTCTAGCAAAGTATTTCTAATATTGTTGACTTGTAAATCTAGATTGAAGCTAGTTGATTCTACTTTCAATTACTTCTTTTAACCAAATTACTTAACTACTCTTACAAAATCTTTTTGATCCTATAGATAGCTTACTCTCATTGCCACTGGTCAACACTATTTCTCAAACAAGGACTTCTATCGCTAAACTTCAGACCGTAAAAAGGTTACATCTTGTTCAAAGTCTCTTGTTTTTCTATCTGCCGGTGGAAACCTACCAGGGATTTCATTTTACATTACGAGTCAAAGATATAACAAAAAGGTTTTTCTTATGATTTTATTGGCAGCATAATTACAGAATCGATCCCGTAAAAAGGGCAAACTGGTGCATGGTATGAAACAAGTACGGCCAAATATATTGTCAGCTTCTTAAACTGGACACGAACTTTCATTTTGACACTTCAACTAGCCATTGTTCATATTAAACACCTAAACTAATATTAAACTGGTGCATAAAGCATCCGGCGTTAGTAGGGGCAGGGGAAGGGACGTGGCTTCTTCCACGGCTCGAACCTGTGACTTATAGGTTATATGGAGGCAACTTTAACGATGCTCGAAGGCTTAATCTAGAAATCAGTTACTACTTTTGATACATAATGCAAAGTGTGATGCCTTTTGACTACTCCTTCAACCTATTACTTCAACTTGTCTAACAAAAATATGTCAAAAGGTAAGACTACGGTGAAGGTATCTTAAACAGTGGTCTCGGGATGTGGTGGGATGAATGAGAATTCAGACTCTAATTTGAGTTTGAGGACTGAATGCAATGGTTCGCCTAGTGGGCTGTGGCTAGTTAGATGTCGGTCCTAGCTTCAGAATTCGGGGTCGTGACATGATCCCCACCATAGTCATTAGGTCAATAGTATATATGTAACTCAGCCCTATCAATAAAATTGTAGGACAACATCATCTATATTCACAAGCTAACAAACTCCACAAGTCTAAGTCTACATATAATATGAACATTAGGTAGACTTTCATATTTTCACAGTTGATTTAGTATCATTATTTGTTAGACTATGTTATAAACTCTATGATGATTGTGGCATATTTGAATTTTCTACTATTAGAAATCGGACAAAAATAAAGCAAACCACAAGTAAAAGAAATCAAGAACAACACACAGATTTACGTAGAAACCCTTGTGGGAAAAACCAAGAACAGAGGAAAAGTAGGTTTCACTATAATGGAGAGAGAGTACAATGTGGAGAAGGCTTAATTTCAGAATACACAAAACAACCCACTAAATGCACTTATATAATATGTGCATTTAAATAAATCCTAGGCCCAAAAACATAAAGGTCCATACTTTCAGGTCCAGACCAACAAAATTCGGATCACAACTCTCACAATCTCCACCTTGACACGAATTCTAATTTAGAACTCAAATCCATTTCAAGACAAACTCTTCACCTCTTCCACAAAAGCCCGTCAGGGCACATCTTAACCGCTAACACTAACCAAGTCCAAGCAATGCTCAAACTTGGCACTTGGTAGTGTCTTGGTCATCATATCAATAGGATTATCACCACGAGCAATAATTTCAAGCACAAAATGATACCGTACATCAATGTGCTTTGTCCTCTCGTGAAACATCTGATCTTTCGTAAGGAAGATAACACTCTGACTGTTGCAAAAGACCATAGTAATCTGTAAGTCTTTGCTAAGTTCACAAAACAGACCCTTCAACCAAATAGGTTCCTTGAAAGTCGCTGTAATAGACATATACTCTGCCTCAGTAGTTGACAAAGCAACAGTAGTCTATAAGGTAGCTTTCCAACTAATAGCACAACCACCAATACTGAAAACATATCCTGTAAGGGATCTGTTTTTATCATGATCTCCTGCAAAATCGTAATCAACATACCCGATTACTCCATCTCTGTTTCGCCCAAACTGCAAACAAATATCAACAGATCCATGCAAGTATCTGAAAATCCACTGAACTACTTTCCAATGTACTTTGATAGGATTTCCCATGTATCTGCTAACTATCCTGACATCATAAGATAAATCTGGTTGGGAACATACCACCGCATACATAAGAGACCCGACGGTACTAGAGTGTGGAACTCGAGACATATAGTCAAGCTCATCATCTGTCTTTGGAGATAAAGTTTCCAAGAGTTTGAAGTGAGCTACCAATGGAGTACTAACATGCTTGGCATTTTGCATATTGAACCTATGAAGCACTTTTTCAATATATCTTTTCTGACTCAAGTATAACTTACAATTCTTTCTATCCCTTAGAATCTCGATGCCAAGAATCTTCTATGCTGCTCCTAGGTTCTTCATGTCAAACTCCTTACTGAGCTAGACTTTGACTTTTATTATCTCTCTTATATTCTTTGCTGCAATCAACATATCATCAACATACAAGAGAAGATACACGAATAAACCATCACTTACCTCCTTGAAGTAGACACAACTATCATATCTGCCCCTTTGAAACATATGAGAGGTCATAAAAGAGTCAAACATCTTATACCACTGTCTGGGTGACTGCTTTAAGCCATAAAGAGACTTTTTTAGCAATCATGCATATTCCTCCTTTTCTGAGACTACAAAGCCCTCTGGTTGCTGCATATAGATGTCCTCTTCAAGTTCTCCATGTAAGAATGTAGTTTTAACATTCAACTACTCAAACTCAAGCTTATGCATGGACACAATACCAAGCAATGCTCAAATCGAACTATGCTTTACAACTGGAGAAAACAAGTCTGTGAAGTCGATACCTGGAACCTTACGATAACCTTCAGCAACTAGTCTTGTTTTGTACCTAGCATTTTCAACTCCCGATGTTCCATCTTTTTTTTGAATACCCACTTGCAACGGACAACTTTCTTATCTTTAGGCAATCTCACCAGATCCCATGTTTCATTCTTATGAAGTGATTCCATCTCCTCCTGCATAGCAATCATCCATCAGCCAGAATCATCACAACTAACTGCCTCTGAGTAAGAAGAAGGATCTTTACCAGAATCAATACCTTCTGCTACACTTAATGCATAAGCAACCAAATCAGCTTCAATATACTTCTAATGAGGTCTAATATCTTTTCTAGGCCTGTCTTTAGCAATATGAATATTGTGGCACCACTAGTCATGAAGAACAAATAGTATCACTCTATATCTTCAGGCTAGACAGAGAAGTAGGCACTAGTATAGACTCTGCTCTAATCTATAATTCAACATGGGTTCTTGACTTTTGCTAATTCATGTCACTAGGCTCATCTGGAGGCGAAGCACTAGATTCTGAGGGAGCCCGAAGCATGGTAGTTTCATCAAACACAACATCCCTACTAATTATAACCTTTCTACTTTTTGGACACCTAAACTTATAACCTTTAATACCAGGATTATAACCCATAAATAAGCACTTGACAGATCTAGGTTCCAACTTTCCATTATCAACATGAGCATACGTCGGACATCTAAATATCCTCAAATCAGAGTAACTAGAAGGAGTACCAGACCATACCTCTTGTAGAGTCTTTTATCAATCACGACAGAGGGAGAATAGTCAATAAGAAGGCAAGTTGTGGAAACCTTTAGCCCAAAAAGACTCGGGTAAACCAGCATTAGAGAGCATATAATGGACCTTCTCCATTATAGTCTTATTCATTCGTTCAGCCACACCATTCTGCTGCGGAGTATGATGAACTGTCAAGTGCCTCACAATTCCTTCTGACTTGCACAAAGCATTAAATTCATTAGAACAGAACTCTAAACCATTATTGGTCTGAAGGCATTTTACCTCGCTCCTTCCCTATCTGCTTTTCAATCATAGTCTTCTACTCCTTGAAAGTAGGCGACACATCATTCTTTTACTTCAAAAAGAACACTAAACTTTTCTGGAGTTGTCATCAATAATATTCAACAAGTAATTAGCACCTCCTCTAGAAGGTACTCTAGCAGGACCTAGAGATCAGAATGAATATAATCAAGTGTGCCCTTAGTTGAGTGGATGCCTTTAGTGAATCCGACTGTCTTATTCTTCCCGAAAACACAATGCTCATAGAACTCCAATTTGGTAATACTCTACCCATCAAGAAGTCCTCTCCTTCTTAGTTCAGCCATCCCATTTTCACTCATATGCCCCAGGCGCGAATGCCACAGTTTAGCAACGTCACTTTCTGATAGAGCGGAGGAAGAAACAACTACATCACCTGTAATAGTAGAGCCTTGCAGGACATACAAATTTGTAGATTTTCTCTATCCCTTTATCACAACAAGAGCACCATTAGTAACCTTCAATCACTCCACCTTCACTAGTGTACCTATAGCCGTTCGAATCAAGGGTACTCAAGGAAATAAGATTTCTCTTCAAGTCTGGAACATACCACACATCACCAAGTATCCTCAAAATCGCATCAAACATCTTGATCCTAATTTTTCCAATACCATCTATCTTACAAGGTGTGTTATTTCTCATCAACACAGCACCTTTAGAGATTGTTTCATATGTTATAAACCTATCTCGATTGTGACACATATGAAATGTGCAAGATAAATCAAGAATCCAATCCTCACATGGTTTGGAATTACCATCAAAAACTACCAAGAGTTCTTCATCACTACCGCTATCTTCAATAAAACTGACTACACTAAACTTCTCTGGTTGGTTTCCCTTCAGTTTTGGAGTTTCTCTTTTCTTTCTAGTCTGTAACTTCTAACACTCGGAATTGATATGGCCCTTCTTCTTGTAGTAATTATAGGTTTTGTTTCTGTTTATGGATTTTGACCTATTCCTATCATCACCCCCAAAATTCCTCTCACGATTCCTTCCTCCTCGAGCAATGAGACTATCTCTTTGAATCTTCGATCCATTCACAAGATGCTTTATCTTCTCCTTAGAGAACAACACACCATAGATTTCATCAATCGTCAGGGTATCACGACTTTATAAAATCGTATCCCTAAAGGTCGTGTATGATGCAGGCAGTGAACACATCAAAATCAATCCTAAATCTTCCTCATCGTACTTAACCTCTAGATTCACTAAATCAGAGATGATTTTTTTAAAGACAGATAGGTGATCTTTCAAAGGCGCACCCTTAGATATACAATGGGAATAAATTCGCTGTTTGAGATGCAACTTGTTAGGATCTTTGTTATGCATAAATATTCCAGTTTTCACCACAACACAGCAGTAGTGGTCTCCTACAAAACATCCTGTAATATCTGATTGGATAAGTGAAGGTCGATCTGTGATAGAGCCTTTCGATTCTTATGCCGTTTATCCTCATCTGTCCACGATGAGGGCATCTTCTCAAACCCTAATAAAGCATCGTCCAAATCCATTTTCGCGAGCACAACCCCCATCTTAACCTGCCATAACAAAAAACTGGTGGTGCGATCCAACAACAGAATATCATACTTCATTATTGCCATCCCCAAGAAACCAATCGAACAGTCTCTGATACCAGTTTGTTAGAAATTAGGCAGAAATAAAGCAAACCACAAGTAAAAGAAATCAAAAACAACACACAGATTTACGTGGAAACCCTTGCGGGTAAAGCCACGGGCAGTGGCAAAGGAGGTTTCACTATAATAGAAAGAGCGTGCAATGTGGAGAAGGCTTAATTTTAGAATGAACCAAACAACCCACTAAATGCACTTAAATAATATGTGCATACAAATAAGTTTTAGGCCCAAAAACATAAAGGTCCATACTTTCAGGTCCGGACCAACAAAATTAGGGTCACAACTCTAACATCTTCTATGTTGTAAAACTCTTTGATGGTTATACCATATGTGATTTTTTTCTAGTTGGTGATTTTACATGCTTGTTAGTGAAAGGTGTGTCCCTCACTAGGATTAATAAAAGTAACTATTTGGTTGACATTTGTTTGGATTAAAAAAATGGACTTTTTGATTTGGATTTTTAAAGAGAAAAGGGGAAATATAGCCTTCAATTTTATGATTTAGAGCAGATGTATTCCTTGTTAAAAAAGTGGTGCATATATATCTTTGTTGTTTAATAAATAGTGCATGTAATACCTTTTTATCTTAACAGACCTATATCGACTGAAAAAAAATAATTTAAATTGGTTTTAAAAGTATTTCAAATCTTCAAAAAGAAACCAAAAACTGAATTTGAGTTCTTAAAATATAGACAAGAGAGTAAGCACTCATTACTTTTAACCCGAAGGTTGTGAGTTATGTCCCCAAAGGAGCAAAAGAGGTGGGAGCTCGTAGGGTAAAAAGAGTTTTCGAAATATATGAATTGGAGTCCTGTCAACCGATCCACCACCCACCCCTTTAAAAAAGGTGTGTTTTGATTTCTCATTTTAAACATTTTTCTAATATAAAAATGGGGTAGATTCCCTCCAACTCAGAAATGCAATTTACTAATTAATTGATGGATCGTTATCTCCACAAAATTTTACAAGAATAAGTTGGAAAATATAAATACTAACAACTACTATATCAATAACATAACTGGTGTAATCCCACAAGTGAGGTCTTGGGAAAGTAGTGCGTACGCAAACCTTATGCTACAAGGTAGAGAGGCTATTTGTGATAGACCCTCGGAAAGACTAACAACTACTACAAGATAAAAATAGTCAGCCAAAGCTGAATGCAGTCAACTGGACAACAACCAAATGGTATCATTCTCTATGTTTGATGGTTACTCTTTTAATATAAGAATCTTTGAGTACAGTGACTTCTTATGTATGGCTATATCTAAATTGTTTGTTTCCTTCTACATATTCACAAACTAACAAACTCCGCAAGTCTAAGTCAACTTATAATAGTTATTAGCTAAATTTAACAATCACAAGGGACCACATATTGTACGTAGTCTTACTGTTCTGATTGTTGAAGTAGAAATTGGCAATGTAAAAAGATGTCTACAATGTTTTAATATAATCCATATCTCTTGTATAATAAATAGCTTACTTGCTTTTTGATTACAACTCAATATAACATAAAAAATTTTCTTTTGATTTTATTGAAATTATCTTTTAAAGATACTTCTAAGCAGTTTTGATTTGTTAAAAACTGATGATTACAGCATACTTGATTTTCTTCTAGTTCATAAAACTCTATGATGATTATAGCATTTTTCTCTATCTTCTACCAGGGATTTCTATTGCTATGTAATTTTGTTCTCCTGATAAACTTTTTATATATCAGAACCTCAGAATTTGAAAGGAAGAGAACTTGAAAGACGCCTACAGCCATGGAAAATGAAGGAAAAAGAGAAAACAACTTTGTGGTAAGTCATACTCTCTCCGTTCCTAAATAATTGTTGTTTAATTTTGGGTACACCCTTAAGAAACTATTCATTTCTAGAAAACAAATGTGTTTTTACTAACTATTCATTTGACAGGTGTCATTTTCGGCTCTTCGCAAGGACGTTGTCGACGTTCTGGATTTCATGGAGAGGTTAAAGAATGAAGAAGATCAAAATGCTGTTGGCATGGCCGAACAAATTGATGTGCTGAAATTGGTGCTGACATTTTATTGTACGTACATCCAGCTTTCCCATTGTGATTTGGACAAGTTTGAAGATGTAATGAGTGGTTCAAGACAAGTGGTTGAAAATCTGCTTCAACCAATTTTGGATGATGTTGACAACAACGTCAGGCGTAAATACAACATGGATCATGTCCTTCCTAGCCTCATGGATAATATCGATGAATGTATCACCTCGTGTCTTAGTTCTAAATCAAGTGCCACCATGACTGACGAGCAGTTGGACTTCCTCTTCTTGAATCTCCATCATCTATACAAGCATCTTGCTGAACAGATATTTCCGTTAGACACTCAGTATGAGATTCTTCAGACTGTGTCTGGCAACATGAAAGATTTCCATGGGTTAATAGTGAATGGTTGCGTTGAGCACAAAATTGTTCAATATGTCTAACCTCAGTTTCAACTCACGGCTGAGAGAGTTGGACGCTTCATTTTGGATGATCAAATTGTTGGAAACTCTCGTCTCTTTAAGACTATTCCAACTGAACTGGAGGTGTTGCACATATGTTATATGAATTTGAGAGCTTCAACTTCAGCAGAAGTTGGACACTTCATTAACCAGATCCTGGAAACCTCTCCAGACATTCTTAGAGGATATCTGATTCATCTACAAGAGCACATGGTAACTGTTATCACCCCCAGCACTTCAGGGGCTCGAAACATTCATGTCATGATAGAGTTCCTATTAATTATTCTTACGGATGTGCCCAAGGACGTTATTCATCATGACAAGTTAATTGATATTTTGGCAGGTGTTGGAGCGCTTATCAGGGAGGTATCAACTCTCATTCGTGATATAGAAGAAGAGAGTATTGATGGAACAAGTCGTGCAACTCTAGACTTGCTGGAAAATATTGAACTCCTCAAGGAAGATCTCGAACATGTTTATCTGAAAGCCCCAGAGTCATATCAATGTTGCTTCCCCATGAGTGATGGACCACTCTTCATGCATCTGCTACACATACACTTAAAAGGTTTGCTGGATTCCAATGCTTATTCAATTGCATTGATAAAGGAAGAAATTGGGATGGTAAAGGAAGACTTAGAATTCATAAGATCTTTTTTCCTGAACATTGATCAAGAATTATGTGAATATCTATGGGCACGTGTTTTAGATGCGGCATATGAGGCCAAAGAGGTCATTGATTCAATTATTGTTCGAGATAATGGTCTCTTACATCTTATTTTTTCACTTCCCATCTCCATAAAAAAGATCAAGCTTATCAAAGAAGATGTCTTAAACTCTCCCAAGAAGCCAGTTGAAAGCAAGTCATTGACGGCTGGTAAAATAATTGTAGGTTTTGAGGAGGAGACAAACTGGTTAATTAGGAAGCTCACCAGTGGACCAGCAAATCTAGATGTCATTTCAATCACTGGTATGCCGGGTTCGAGTAAAACTACATTGGTGTACAAAGTATACAATGATGAATCAGTTTGTAGCCATTTCGACCTTCGTGCATGATGCACAGTCGACCAACAGTGTGACGGGAAGAAGTTGCTGGCGAAAATTTTTAATCAAGTTACTGGCTCGGATTTGAAGTTCAGCGAGGTAATTGATGTTGCCGATAAGCTGCGGAAACAATTGTATGCAAAGAGGTACCTAATTGTGTTAGATGACGTGTGGGATATTGACACATGGGATGATTTAACAAGACCTTTCCCTAAGTTGAAAAACAAAGTAGAATTATTTTGACGACTCGACAAAGGGAAGTGGCTTTTCATGGAAAGGGCAAAACTAATCCTCTTAACCTTCGTTTGCTAAGGCCAGAAGAAAGTTGGGAGCTATTAGAGAAAAGGGCATTTGGAAACGAGAGTTTCCCTGACGAACTTTTGGATGTTGGAAAAGAAATAGTCCAAAATTGTAAGGGACTTCCTTTGGTTGTTGATCTGATAGCTGGAGTCATAGCAGGTTTGGAAAAGAAAAAGTCTGTGTGACTTGAAGTTCGAAATAATTTGAGTTCCTTTATCTATAACAGTGAAGTTGATGTGATGAAGGTCATAGAATTAAGTTATGACCATTTACCTCATCCCCTGAAGCCATGCTTAATTTACCTTGCATGTTTTCTAAAGGACACTGAAGTGGAGAGAGTTATGTTGGAAATATATTGGTGTGCTGAAGGGCTTGTTGAACAAACAAAGATGAAGAGTTTGGAAGAAGAGATGGGAATTTATTTGGATAAATTAATTTCCAGTAGCTTGGTAATTGCATTCAATGAGTTGGGTGAGTTACCTAGTTGCCAACTTCATGATCTTGTGCATGACTTTTGTTTGATAAAATCAAGAGAGGAAAAGTTGTTTGTCTCGATAAGTTCAAGTGATCCATCTTCTTCTTCTTTTTCTTCAGAAATGATAGTAAACATTGATTATAATAAGCAGCACTTTGGGCCTAACAATTTCTTCCTGCTCGATTCAAAAATGAAGAGGTATTCTGGTGAACACCTCTATTCTTTGGAGATAACTGGAGACAAGATGAAAGATCGTCTTTCCGATGCATGTCATCTAAGAGACTTGAGGCTTCTTAGAGTGTTGGACCTGAAACCTTCTTTTATGATAGTGAAAGATTCTATGCTCAATGAAATAGGCATGTTGAATCATTTGAGGTTCTTAAGCATTGGGACAAAAGTTAAATCTTTGCCTTCATCTCTCTCAAACCTCTGGAATCTAGAAACCCTGTTGGTTGTAAACGAAGGATCAACCTTGATAATATTATCGAGAATTTGGGATCTTGTAAAGTTGCGCCGGCTAATCGTTGATGCTTGTTCTTTCTTTGATATGGATAAAGATGAACCAATACTGATAGCAAAGGACTCAAAGTTAGAGAACTTGAGAGCATTAGGGGAACTCACGCTTTCCTATTTGAAAGGATCAGAGGATATTTTCAAAAGGTTCCCCAATCTTCAAAGTCTTAGATTTGTTCTGAAGGAATCATGGGATTATTCAACAGGGTGATATTGGTTCCCAAAATTGGATTTCCTAACTGAACTTGTTTTCCTCAGAGCAAAATTTGAAAGTTCAAACACAAATGACAATGGGCCCTCTTTAGCGACAAATTGGTCGTAGGATTTTCATTTTCCTTCCAATTTGAAAATATTGTCGTTGTGGAATTTTTCTCTGACATCCGATTCACTATCAACAATAGCGAGACTTCCCAACCTTGAAGAGTTGGGCCTTATGAGAACACTCATCGAGGGGGGAGAATGGAACATGGGGTTGGAAGACACCTTTGAGAATCTCAGATATTTGAAGTTTTATGAAGTGACTCTTGCTAAGTGGGAGTTTGGAGAGGAATCCTTTCCTGTGCTTGAGAAATTAGAACTGTGGAGATGTCATATGCTTACAGAGATTCCACCTAATTTTGGGGATATTGGTTCATTAAAACTTATCAAACTTGTAGGGAGCCGTCAACTTGAATATTCAGCTCTGGAGATTAAACAATATGTTGAAGATAACACGGGAGAAGACAAACTTCTGATCCTTGGCCCGGATAATATCCCGTTATCTAAGACAGGTTCTTCTCTATAGTTTTGCTTCTTAGAAACCAAATTTATGAGTGTTGTTTACAATGTGTTTGATGAATAGAAATGAGTAGAAAAGGCAAGCATTTGTTGTGATGTATGCTCAAGTGTGAAGATAATGTGTATAAAAAAATGGTTTTGTTTTCTTGAATATTTGGGTCTTCTGTTTTCTTCTTTATCTTATAAACTATTTTCTTATTTGTGCATTTGTGTAATATTGAACTTGATCAATATTTCGAAAATGACATTTTTTGCACTTTTTATGCATCAGATCCTGAGATTTGAGAACTTGAAAGGAAGGGAAGGCGAAGTTACTTTGG
Source organism: Capsicum baccatum var. pendulum (assembly GCA_030864225.1). Lineage (NCBI taxonomy): Eukaryota > Viridiplantae > Streptophyta > Magnoliopsida > Solanales > Solanaceae > Capsicum > Capsicum baccatum. The sequence continues at coordinate 237,912,154 of CM061555.1, forward strand.
TAGAGGAAACAAACAACTCATCGGTACGTCGTACAATGGTCATCCATATTAAATGTTAAACATATGTTTAATGAATTGTAATTCAAAAGTTCATAATTTGAAGCATAAATTATAGAAATTTCTTTCTTTCCCTCAAACCTTCCCTGCCGCCCGCAGTTCCTCCGCCATGCTTAGTTTACCTCCTTGTTGGACTGTCATTGCCATGCCTTGAACTGCGAGTTTTCTGCCACCAGACTCCAGCGACTTCAACTGTAAGTCTCTCTTTTAAACATGCATGGAGTTGCACACTCTCTGCTATTGGGAAAGAAGGAAGTGAAACAGATTTTCAGCGACCACTCTACTATATGAAAGTTATCCTATATCTCAGTTTTTCTCAAAGTTCTTGTTAATCCTTCAAGAGATACCATCATCACAAACATGTAAAACTCTTCAGGTACTGAAGTCATTGACAAATTCCGAGTCAACCATCGATTAGAATTTGGAGTTTCTGTGCAACATTCGGCTTCATGTGCCTATTATTACATCTCAACTTTTCTGAAGGTTAATTCTTTTCCAACTTTGGATACTCTCATTTTCATCACTAATATCTTATAACCATGGTTTCTTTTCTGCAGGTGGCACCTTTAAGTTCATTAAGTTTGGTAGACCAGCACATACCACATGTAGGGCGATTTCAACAAGTTTATTTCCTTCAGAACCCTGATGCATATGGTTAGTGTCCCGAGAGAAGCTATCTGATACGTTTTTTTCCAAGTGTATTATCTTCAGTTTCATAATCATGCTAAGAGTCTGATGTTCAATATATCTATATAGAGAGAACTGGTTAATTCTTTAGTGCTTTCTGAAATACAAATTTGACAGTGTTGGAATATAATTGCCACTGCAGGAAGATACGGATGAGGATAGAAAATCTGTTGCTCAGAATCATTCAAGAGCAGCACGGACACATCACCCGTGCATCTTCCTAGACCATCGAAGCAGAATCAACCAGCTGTTTTATGTCAAGCAATGCATGAAGTAACTCCTCATGTAACAGTAAAAGCAAGACCTGTCTGTGGGTGGGTCTATTGATTCCAATGTATTTAATTGATCCGCAAAACAGTCTGTTTGTGAATACTATTCAGAAAATGAGCTGATGATATAATCCCGTTTACCCAGAAAAATGTATTTTGTACTTGTATTTTTTTTAACATTTTGCCGGATTGTATTAAAATGGGGTGGATTCCCTCCAACTAATAAAATGTAATTTAACATTTATAATTAACTTGACTTGACAAAAACTAGTGGATTCGGGGAAGGGCCTATCCTCAAGGGTGTATTGTAAGCATTTTTGCAAGAGGCTTTTCCGTGACCTCCTAACAACAATTTTAACAATTTTAACAGTTATTCCAACGTTTTGCAAGCGTCAACTTAAATTGCCAATGTTAAAGTATGATCAATATTACTTGTATAATAATAAATGGCTACCAACTCTGCATCTAGTTGACTAACTAAATAATTAGCATTATTGGATGTAACACCCTGCATTTCGGGCTAGAACGAAAACCGTCGTTTCTGTGCGTAGATGATCCAAAACCCATGAATCCTATGAAAATTTGGCATGTTAATCAATTTTGTAGTGTGGGAACCTAATTGAGCATGAATTGAGATCATAGAGGTCCCCAAACTCAAGGATGAGTTGAAAGCTTTCCTATCGTTCGAGTTTGAGTGAGAGTTGAAACTTGGGTCAACTTCAATCGACCATAACACTTTGTATATAGTGAATTAGAAGGTCTACTATATATTAAATGAAAGCTCTTTGAATTAGCTTTCCAACGACACTACAAAATTTGATACCCAAGCGAAAAGTTGTGGCCATTTTCGTGACTGAGACAGTAGCATCATGCGATATGCGTGCGACGCACACTCTGTCACACGTACCCAATTTCCAGGTTCTTTTTTCGTGTTTTTAAGGGAAAAAGTGGTATTTTCCACCTCCTACTTAGCCATAACACGGGATTAAATCCCCCAAACACCAAGATAACATTATTTTCTCTCAAAATCACCAAGAACACTCCTTAGGATTTCAACTCAAAAATCAACATATCTCAAGATTTAACCGTAGTTTTTCCTTAATTCTTCAAGAATCAGAATCCCCATTGCGAGGGCTACAAGAAGCACCCATCAATCGTACGTATAGCATCCCTAACGCGAGAGTTCATTCAAAAACTTCTAATTTAAGGTATGCGGAGTTTTCCTAAAATCTCATGGGCATAGAAATCTTCTTTTAATTATGCAAAGGGTTTAGAAATCATGATTTTAAGTAAAGGATTTTGAATTTATGAATACATTCATGTTTTAGAAGCCTTGATGATATTGTTTTGGTTTTTAGGCCTTCCCCCAAATTGATTTGAAATTATATATATATTTAATCATGTGTTTTAAGGTTGATGATTGAATTGAGAGGATGACTCATAAAAAATCCCTCTCATGTTATGATTTTCCTTTACTTATGATTTGCTATGACTTGTTTTGAATGCATCTTGAAAAGCATGATATGAAATGTCTTGAGTAATGTTATATTTGGATTATGATTTTGATTTCAAAAGAGAGGGTTGTTTATGTTGATGAATGTTGAACATAATCATATAATGGAAAGAGTTGCATGGTTTGTTAAAGCTTACATGACCACCACATGTTTATTGAAAGAATGAGAATTTTTGCATAGTTTTCGGAATATGAAATCTCTTATACTATTTGCATGTTTGGGTGGTCTGAATTGAGTTTTGATGAAAGAATCAAGCATGGTACAATATAGCTCAGAAATAGGACTTTCAAGTCTTGATACCAACTCAGATAATGCCATGTTAATTCAGAACAGAGTAGAATGCATGTTTGAAATCAGATTTTCAGATTTTGAAACTAGAATGATGCATGTTTCAGAACAGACTAAAATTGGGCATAAAGAGAGCTTAGGTGGTTCCCTGAAGATGGCACGAGTTTAGATAACTCATTGTCCAAAGCCGTGATTTGCCAATCTGGGTATATTATTATATGCTGGCCAAGTTCCCTGTGGCGTATTAGACTCGGATACTCAAACTCTTGCGGCACACTTGGGTTGGGGACTTCCCCGCCAAGTCATTGGCGGATTCCATATAGCTCGTGGAATATCAGACTTTTAGGGGAGTGCCATCTAACTCAGAACTAATACAAAGATCAAAGACTGCATTGACAGAAAGGTTTTATGATTATCAAAGATGCCTATGTGTTTTGAAATTTATATCATATATGATGTTTTATAACTATCTCTCAACTATTTTATTTATATAAAAGCTTTCTTTTAGATTGCTCTACATACCAGTACAATTGTATTGACCACCTACTGCCCTAGTTCTAAAGCTCAGTTCAGAAGTTCTGCTAAGCCGTAGAGTTTTTAGGCAGGAGTGATGTGTGCAATTGGTGAGCCTTCTTTATTTCAGAAGGTCTATGTCCTTTAGATTATGTTAATTATTTTGGTTTAGGTCTACTGGGGGCCTTGTCCCAGTTTTAGACAGTTGTTATTTTAAGATGTAGTAGAGATTTCGCAGACTGGTTCAGACATTGTCTAGTTATTGTTGGGCTTTACTTTGTATATTATAAATTGAGTTAAGATTCATGACCATGATTCCGTCCATTATGTATTTTCCGCATTTCCTATTTGTATATGAATGGTGTAAATGATTAAAAGCTAGAAGGGCTCTCAGGCCTTCATGGTTCGGGATGTCCGTTACGGCCAGGGCCCCGGTTTGGATCGTGACAAACTTGGTATCAGAGCATGGTTCATGGTCCCAGGGTGTCTGCGAAATTGCGTTGGGTAGAGTCTTATATATGGGTGTGTAGTGTGGCACACTTATAATTAGGAGGCTACAAGGCGTTTAGGAATATCTCCCTTTCTTCGTGTTCTAGTTCGTGCTATGGAGTCAGAATGTTCCTCTTTCATACTCTAATTTGTGCTATGGTGTCGCCTATATGAAAGTAAAGTTATCCCAATTCTTTTCTTACTTTGATGTGCTCAGATATGTCTTATTATTGGGGTGATTCAAGTGCAGAAGTTTAGAGTCTAAATGGTATGGTCCTTTCTGATTGAGCCATATAATATTTTAAAATTGTGCAAGGACTTGAGAAGAGTCCGTTATTGCTTCAGATGTCATGCCTAAAAAGGATCATGATGTGTAGCAGAATGTTGAAACTGTATTTCCACCCGAATAGTAGTATGAGTTAAAGTGTTGTTGTCATGACTTTTAGGTAGTGATATTGGACCAAGAAGTTGGTGATGTGAAGTCAGAAAGTTAGAAGTCAAAGTGAGGGTGACTTTTGTGTAAATAAATATTTTAGTTGAGTAGCCGATGTTTGAGGATGATTTACCCTGTTATAGTGATAGACTAATGTGGTAGCTAGTAGCATGTGTAGATTGTATGGTAGTCCGTGGGGGAAGTATTTGACTCAGATTTTTATTTATACAGAGTAAGATGTGTATTCTTAGATATTGATTATTATGTGTCAAGATTCTATCTCTTGTAATCTTGTTATCATTGTGTTGTTGAAACTCAAAGTCTAGTGAAGCCGTGTGGGGATCTTTCGATTTACTAGCATAGTTTCCTTGTCATTTCTCTCATTTTCTTGTTCAAAAGACAAAATCAAAGTCTAGTGAAGCCGTGTGAAGCCTATTTCGATTCACTAGCAACTTATTGTTCAACTTGTTGTTCTTGTGTTGGTTGAATATATGTATAGCCGAATCTTTTTGCATGAGATTGAGTTGGTAATGAAGTGATACGTCCTTGTGTGTTAATTTAGTAGAAGGTAGAGAAGGAGTTATTAGTCAAGGTGAATTGTTGTTTGCTTGAAATATGAGAATTGCTAGGTTAGCCAGCAGGTTATAATTATAGGCTCATGGTTGTTGTGGAATTTAAAGGTAGTCTAAATGTACGCTAGGGTAAGTAAGTGTGATGTGAGAAAGCCGTATAAGTAGATAAGATTGTATGAGGTTATAATATAAGATTAAGGTTGACCATCTCTATTATGTGACTTTACCCCCTTGACCTTTTTTTCGTTGGTAGTTGTATACTAGTACTACTTGTGAGAAGGTATGTAGTAGATTTTTGAGGTATTTGGATAGAATGTCCCAATTTGATGGACTAGTATATTATGTTGCTTTCTTTATTGGTGGTAGATGATTGATCTAGACTATAGACTTGAATTTAATGTAGAACGTGGATGTAAGAATAATGGGTTAAGATTAATGATGAATGTTTTGTGAGAATTGTATGTCAGGTTGGGTTATAAATTATGTTTAGCACTAGACATTAAGTTTGCACAATTGATGTCCATGAAGGTGGATATGATGATTTCTTGGTTAATGATACTAGTTATATAGAAGTGATCTAATAGGCTTGAATGGTGTATGCAATAGATTAAGTTTATTTGATTCGCAGTGAAGTATAATGTTGTATGTATGAGGTAGAAGTATGCCCAAGGTGATATGCGGTTGTGGTATTTTTTTTCTAAGGCTATTACATGTTGTGTGTGGCTAGTAGTACCGTTGAGTTGCTAGGTGGAGAAAGACTAGTTAGATAATACATGGTGTTCTAAATGGCCAAGTTAAGGAGGTTTGACTTATAGTGTTGAGCCTTTTGATATGATCTTGATCCTCATGGTAGAGAGATATAAGTTTGGGGTCGCGATATTGGTAGGCTATGACGGAAGAAGTATGGTTCATCAAAGGCTTGGTGATATCCATGTTAAGTGTTAGAATCTAAGTATGAGTTTTGAACGTTGAACTAATAGAAATAAGAGTAGAAGCACTAGAGGGTGTGCACTTCAACTTGGGGATACTCATGAATATTCAAAGTTAGTAACTGTCAAGTATTATATGATGACTATTGGTGGCTATAGAAGATAGAGTGTATCTCAGAAGGTAGCATAAATAGTGGGTTTTCCACTTTCAAATGTAGTCATTCGGGTTAAGTTCTATGATATGTGTGTATGGTTGTTTTTCCAGAACCTAGAGTGTAGTAAGTGTAGTTCAGTTAGAGTCTAGTAAGGGATCTCTCAAACTTAAGATGATGTCTTGAAGATAAGGGAGAGATGATAGAACGAATAACCAAGTCAGGCTCTCAGATTCTAAAGTGATGTCACTATGATATAGAACATCAAAAAGTGAGGGGAAGACTCAACCCATTCTTAGCTCAGTATTTTTCAGTGATCCCAATACCTACTCATGCCTCATGTTTCAATTCCATGATCATAGTTCATGTTCATGTATATGATAGAGAATCACGTGCTCTTCTAGTTCCTAAATGATGAATTTCTATTCATTCAGTAGTCGGGATAACATTCCATAAGTTATGAACTCCAAATTGAGGTCATACAGCTCATGACTCATGTACTCACAATTTATAGTGTACTCAGTTCCCATAACTCATGCTACACGCCAAATGATTGGCGAGATTCAGCTTATAGATAGGTATACTCTTAATTCAGATCACTTTGATGAATCCTTGATGTTGATTTGTTGTTCTTCAGGCCTCAGTTAAGTGTCAAGTCTCGTATAATATTCTTCCATGCTTCAAGGTTTTATGTTCTAACCTTTAGTGACTCCTCCTTATGTAATTATAGTGGTGATGAGTAATTGCTTCTAGTTGATAAAAGATCATTATATGCTTGTTTTGGATAAGACCATAAGTGTGAAGTAAGATTTGGGGCCAAGTCTTTGATACATGTGATGGTTAGTGAAAATTTGTGTGTGTATGTTCTTGGGGTAGCACGTGGGAGTTATATTGATAGTGGTTTAGAGAATGTGTGAAGTATGTCCTTATGGGTGTTTGCCTTGAAGTTCATATGTGGTTATAAAGATAGGCTTGAATGACATGTTGGGATTTATGTGAAGGAACGCAATATGTGCTAGTGAATCCATATAAGAGACCAGAGTTAGTCATTGAAGTGGTAAGGCACGATATGCATAGGGTTTGAACTTTAAAAAGATATAGAAGGTTGAATCATATGGTTTGGACTAGTATCGTAGTGTGGCATGTTGTATTTTGTTAATTGGAGTTAGGCTTAATCATGGTGAGAGGATTTAAGCTACTATAGACATTAGTAGAAAGATTTATAAATGCCCATATGAAAATAATAAGTTGAATCAAATGGGTATGGTATTTAAGGAGAATAGTATAGTTAAGGGATATTCGAGAAGTGTGCTAAGCATGAAAGTAAGAAGTTATATTGCCTAAGGCCTAGTAATTCTATCCTAGTTTATGAGTTATATATCTATATTCCATGCTATAGAGTAGGGTAATTGTTGTGATTTCTTAGTTGGATGTCTCGTGTAACTCATGCCCAAGATTCTTTGCTCCCTAATGCTACTAGAACTTCTTTAGAAAGAGTGTTGAAGAGATACTCCAGCTAAGTATAAGGGTCCAGCGTAATTCAGTCTGTATAGCCAGTAATTTAGTTTAACAGTCAGACAGATAAGTTACGATGGTTTTCCACCTTTTAACCCAGTCCTACTATCCAAAGTCTCAGGCGTATGACCACCCTAAGATATAATCTAATCCATCCATGTAAATTGTGAATTCAGTTCATTCCAAGCATCATGTTTCAGATTCAACTATTTAGTCATGACTCAGTTCATACGAGTTCAGCGCATAATCTCAAATTTTCCTAAGTATTTTAGCTCAGACAGTGTAATACCCTGATACGATCTAAGTTCAGTTGTTTCATGTTTCATACTTGCATAAGTTATCACTTCTCAATTCAATATGTATGAATTTATCATGAAGACTTCAAGGGAATCCTAAACTCTCAGCATGAATTAGCTCCTTAAAGTAAGTAAAGACAAGTCAACTCAGAATTCAGTTTCATGATAGAAGTTTAAATGTTTCAGCTCGGCTATATACTTTCTTAGAATATATATCATGTCTATGTTATTCCATTCCTTAAAGACTTCAACATTCCTACCCATCATTTGGGGACGATAATATAACACCCCGTATTTCGGGCTAGAATGAAAATCGTCGTTTCTATGCGTAGATGATCCAAAAACCATAAATCCTATGCAAATTAGGCATGTTAATCAATTTCGTAGTGTGGGAGCCTATTTGAGAATGAATTAAGATCATAGAGGTCCCCAAACTCAAGGATGAGTTGAAAGCTTTCCTATCGTTTGAGAGAACACTGCATTTGAAATGGGGTGTTCCCAAAAAACTGAACATTATTGGGTATTTCAGTTCTTGAGAACAGACCATCAAATGGTTGTCGTACACTTTGGGGTTCAAATTTTGGTGTTCTAACAGGCAAAAAGAAAGCGACATCGCCATAGCTGCTGATACTGTGTTAGAGATGATGCCATGCCGGGTCCCCCACCAAAATACAGGTCGGATCTTCTTAATCTAGTGAAAATGATCATCACAACCCATTTTTTCAGATCAATCAACTTTCTTGTACATTGCCCATTGAAAGGGGCTACCTTGTTTGTAGAACATGCAGAGAGAAAGCTGCTCGTCATGGCTGCAGATACACCATTAGAGAATGGACGCCTTACCAAGTCGCGCCGCCAAGATACAGGTTGGTTTTTCTCAACACGGTAAAATAGATTACTCCCAGTAAGAATCAAATCTTCTTCATTAAAACACCTCATTTAGGTTCCAAACTCTTGAGAGACCATTTACATTTTTGTGTCATTTCTACCTTACAGAAGCAGAAGCAGTAAAAGGGAAGAAGCATATTAAAATATTTGGTATTCTATGACCCAACATCACCAAATTCTTGATCTTCTATTTTTTCTCAAAGGGCTGTTGGTTTTTATCAGTGAAGAAGAAATCATGCACATAACAGACAAGGGCAACCACCCTTTACAGGAAATCCCATCTCTGTGAAGTGTATTCCTTTCTGTACTAAAACTATGGTGAGTATTCTACCATAAGAATTATCAGCACAACCACATTCAAAATATGGAAACGTCCCCACAAGTAGGAGTTTGAACAATGTCAAGCAACTTTTCACGCATAGCAATAACTTACACAGTGAAATCCCACAAACATAAGCTACGATGGGATAAGAAGATCAATGAACATTTCTAAGAGACTTCATGCTTCAAATATTAGTATTGACATATGATAAAAGCGTTGTCGTTTCGAGCTAAGATAAACTCATTGGCATACCGGAAATGGTCAACCACCCTGAAAAACACCTTTTTACTCCGATCACCTAATTTTTGAACTAAAATTTGATAGAGCAACAGCCTCTGAAATTGGGGGTTCAAGGAAAACTGAAGATCACAATTGGGTATCCAGTTTAGGGCTCAGATTTTGCTGTTCAACAGACGTGCACAGACATGCAAAGAGAAACCAACACAGTAATTGCTGGTGCAACTTCACTTGTAATGCAGAAAACTCAAATCCTCCAGCCTCTATATATACCGAGTGACGTGGCTACCAAGTTGTTATATGCATGTTGAGCAACAAGTTGATGCACATGTGATGAAAGAAAAGGAAGCTCAGTATGATGAATTCGCGGTATTGCTGCACAGGCTGCAACTCCTGTTTCAACTGCTCTCGTACCCCGTAGTTGATGCACTAGTCCCGACCACGAGGATATATTGCTCGGGCATCTTCCTAAATCATCCGAGATGAATAAGAGGCTTGATATTGCTTCTAGAGCCCTTTCTGAACCAAGAAGGGTACAACTTTCACAAGATCCAGCAGGTTGTGACAATGACCATGTATATTTCAAATAATTTCATATGTACAAGGAGGTAGTGTGAGTATACATACTCCACTTTCTTTTTTTGTTCTTGTATTTTGTACCATTAATTTAGTATCATTATTTATAGAATATGTTATAAAATCTGTGATGGTTATAACATATTTGAATTTTCTTCTATGTCATAAAACTCTTTGATGGTTATACCATATATGATTTTCTTCTAGTTGGTGTTTTTATATGCTTGTTAGTGAATGGTTTGTCCAACACTAGGATTAACAAAAGTAACTATTTGGTTGACATGAAGATGTTTGGATTAAAAAAAATTTGGACATTTTGATTTGTTTTTTTAAAGAGAAAAGGGAGAAATATAGCCTTCAATTTTATGATTTAGAGTAGACATATTCCTCATTAAAAAAGTAGTGCATACATATCCTTGTCGTTTAATAAATAGTGCATATAATGCCTTTTTTTTTGTTAGCAGACCTATATCTACTAAATCAAAAAAGAAAATTCTAAATTGGTTTTAAAAGTATTTCAAAGACACCAAAAACTAGATACGGTGAGCATCCCTCAACCTGAAGATTTTGAGTTCAAATTACCAATGGAGCAAAAGGGGTGGAGTCCAGTCAACCGGTCCACCACCCACCCCTTAAAAAAAGAAAAGTAAAAAAATGAAAAAATTGGAGGAAGGTATTACACCACCACCTACCCCACCCACTCCCACCCAAACCCTCTCACCCCTCCAAAAAAACTCCCCTCGTCGCAATTTATGTGTCACTTTTCGTTTTTTAAAGTCAAACAGTTTAAATTTAATCATAAATTTCACTAAATCTTCAAGTTTTTGAAATAAAATTTACACATGTGGAAAGTACATAAGAAATAATATATCACAATTTTTGACAATTCAAAATATTTAAATGATATATGAAAAATTTCAAGTCAAAGATAAACTTATTTGAATAGCGAAATTCAAAAAGCGACAGAAATTCGGACGGAAAGGGTATTTTTAGAAACCGAAATATTGGCAGGGATTTCCTGAAACAAGTTCTTCAATCCATTGTTACACAATTTTTTCTGCTTAGAAACAAAAATATACGCGTGTTGTTCTGATTCTTGTGGAAGAAATTTGTCAATGTTGAAAAATTGTCTCAAATGAACCGTCTATTTGTCAATACTAAGTAGAAAATGAGCAAATGATATGATCCCCATTTATCATCGAAAAAAAAGGTGCCTTTTATTTATCATTTTTAATACTTTGCATATATAAAAATGGGGTAGATTCCCTCTTGTTCAGAAATGTGATTTAATATGTTGGAATGAGAATGTAGTTGTTTGATTCTTGCCTTTCAATAACTTCTTTAGCCAACTACTTTCACAATTGATCGATCGTTATCTCTATCATTACTAACAATTACTACAACAACAACAACAACAACAACACAGCCAATACAATCCCACAAGTAGGGTCTGTGGAGGATATTGTATACACAGACGTTATCCTACCAGGCAGAGAGACCATTTCCTATAGAACCCGGGAAATTCACTATGTTTGAGGTAATATAAAAGTCTTGGGAGTACATTGACTTCTTTTATATGTTATAATTGTTACTTCTCATTGTAAGCATTTTTTGCAAGAGGTTGTTCTGTGACCTCGTAATAACAACTTTAACAGTTACTCTAAGGCTCCTTTCTAGGAAATCAAATTATCGAAGGGGAAAATATTCAGGAGAATAAAATGGCAGCGCCAACAGATGCTTATGAGCCTACTGTTTTGACTGTTAAAGATGTCTACAATGTTAAAATATAATCCATATTACTTGTATAATAAATGGCTGCCCTACCAACTGTGCTTCTAATTGGCTAACTAAATAACAATAGATTATTGGAATGTTAGACTTCCAATAATTCAAAAGGAACGTCATTGAGTTGGTATTTTAATAATCTTGGAGATGAAAATCTAGATCTACCTGTTTCATTTAACTCTGACAAATTCTTTTCAACTGTTCGACATTCTTTCTCAAACAGGGGCTTGAACTTTTCTTCAAACGGTGAAAAGGTTAGATCACGTTGAAAGTCTCTTGTTTTTTCATTTTTCTTTGTGACTTAAACATGTAACATAAAGATTTTTCTTTTGAATATATGATGAGGGTGGTTGAAATTATCTCTTGAAGATACTTCAAAGAAGTTTTGATCCATTTAGATTTGTTAAAAGTGAGCATTTTTGGTATGTAGAAGATTTGAGAAGTAAATGAATTGTATTTTAATAATATTGAAATGCTAAATCTAGATCTAGCTATTTGATTCATATTTTTGTTGTCCGCCTTTCAACTACTTCTTCATCCTATTACTTCAACCTGTCCCACAAAATATGTCAAAAGGTATGACTACGATGAAGGAATCCTAATGAGTGGTCTCGGGATGTGGTGGGATGAATGAGAATTCAGACTTTATTTTGAGTTTGGTGATTGAATGCTATGGTTCGACTAGCGGGTTGTGGCTCGTTAGATGTTAGTCCTAGCTTCAGAATTTGGGGTCGTTACATGATCCCCACCATAGTTAATAGGTCAATAGTATATATGTAACTCAGCCCTGTCAATAAAACTGTAGGACAACATCATCCATATTCACAAGCTTACAATCTCGACAAGTCTAAGTCAACTTATAATAGTCGTTAGTTAAATTTAACAATCACAAGGGACCACATGTGCTTATTGTACGTAGTCTTACCATGTATTTTTGGAAGAGGCTGCTCCATGACCTCCTAACAACAACTTTAATAGTTACTCCGAGACATCACCAACATGTTCCTATACACCTACCATTCTGATTGTTGTAGTAGAAATTGGCAATGTTAAAAGATGTCTACAGTGTTTTAATATAATCCATATCACTTGTATAATAAATAGCTTACTTGTCTATCTTATACCAGGTGTTTCATTTTTCATTACAACTCAATATAACAGAAAGATGTTTCTTTCGATTTTATCGAAATTATCTCTTAAAGATACTTCTAAGCAGTTTTGATTTGTTAAAAACCGATGATTTTCACAGCATACTTGATTTTATTCTAGTTCGTAAAACTCTATGATGATTGTAGCATTTTTCTCTATCTTCTACCAGGGATTTCTATTGCTATGTAATTTTATTCTCCTAATAAACTTTTTATATATCACACCCTCAGAATTTGAAAGGAAGAGAACTTCAAAGACACCTACAGTCATGGAAAATGACGGAGAAAGAAAAAACAATTTTGTGGTAAGTTATACTCGCTCCGTTCCTTAATAATTGTTGTTTCATTTTGGGTACACCCTTAAGAAACTTTTCATGTCTAAAAAACAAAGGTGTTTTTACTAATTATTCATTTGGCAGGTGTCTTTTTCTGCTCTTCGCAAGGATGTTGTCAACATTCTGGATTTCCTGGAGGGGTTAAGGAATGGAGAAGATCAAAATGCTGTCGACATAGCCGATCAAATTGAAGAGCTAAAACTTGATCTGTCATTTATTTGTATATATGTCCAGATTTCTCATTGTGATTTGGAAGAGTTTGAAGAAGTAATGTGTGATTCAAGACAAAGGGTTGAGAATCTGCTTCGACAATTTTTGGATGGTGTTAACAGCAACGTCAGGTGTAAATACAACATGCATCATGACCTTCCAAGCCTCATGGATAATATCGATGATTGTATCAGCTTGTTTTATCGTTCTACATCAAGTGCCACGATGACTGACGAGCAGTTGAACTTCCTCCTCCAAAATCTCCATCATATATCCAAGTAACTTGCTGAACAGATATTTCCTTTAGAGACTCAGAATGAGATTCTTCAGACTGTGTTTGGCAACATGAAAGATTTCCATGGGTTGATAGTGAATGGTTACATTGAGCACGAGATTGTTCAATATGTCTTTCCTCAGTTTCAACTCATGGCTGAGAGAGTTGCACTGTTCCTTTGGCATGATCGAATAGATGGAGACTCTCGACTCTTCAAGCTAGCTCATCTACTCATGAAGATTATTCCAATTGAACTGGAAGTGATGCAAATATGTCATACAAATTTGAAAGCTTCAACTTCAGCTGAAGTTGGACGTTTCATTAAGCATCTTCTGAAAATCTCTCCTGACATTCTTAGAGAATATCTGATTCATCTGCACGAGCACTTGGTAAATGTCATTACCGCTAGCACTTCAGAGGCTTAAAACATTCATGTCATAATGGAGTTTCTGTTGATTATTCTTACTGGCATGCCTACCGACTTTATTCATCACGACAAATTATTTGATCTTTTGGTACGAGTTGGAGAACTCATCAGGGAGGTATCAACTCTTGTTCATGACTTAGAAGAAAAATCAAGGAATAAAGAAAGTATCGATGAAACAAGTCGTGCAGCTCTAGACTTGCTGAAAAATATTGAACTCCTCAAGGAAGATCTGAAATATGTTTATCTGAAAACCCTGGTCTCATCTCAATGTTGCTTTCCCATGAATGATGGACCGCTGTTCATGCATCTACTACTCATCCACTTAAATGATCTGCTAGATTCCAATTCTTATTCAATTGCTTTGATAAAGGATGACATTAGACTGGTGAAAGAAACTCTCGAATTCATAAGATCGTTCTTCGTGAATGTTGAGCAAGGATTGTATAAAGGTCTCTAGGCACGTGTTTTAGATGTGGCATATGAGGCTAAAGATGTCATCCATTCAGTTATTGTTCGAGATAATAGGCTCTTACATCTTATTTTCTCACTTCCCATTACAAGAAAAAAGGTCAAACTTATCAGAGAAGAAGTCTCCAATTTACCTGAGAAGATTCCCAAGAACAAGAGCCTCAATGTTATAAACTCTACCAAGAAGCCAGCTGAAAACAAGTCATTGACAGCGGGTAAAATAATTGTAGGTTTTGAGGAGGAAACAAACTGGTTAATTAGTAAGCTCACCAGTGGGTCAAAAGATCGAGGTTTTGGCGTTGGAAGAAGTGACGCTTGCTAAGTGCGAGTTTGGAGAGGAATCATTTCCCGTGCTTGAGAAATTAGAACTGTCCAGATGTCATAAGCTTTCAGATATTCCGCCTAATTTTGGGGATATTGATTCACTAAAAATTATCCAACTTGACGAGAGCCCTCAACTTGAAGATTCAGCTCTGGAGATTCAACAATATGTTGAAGATATTATGGGACGGGATCTTGAGGTCCTTGGCCCGAATAATATCCCATTATTTAAGTAGGTTGAATAATTATGTGCGGGAAGCCTTGAGCACCACCATAACAGGTTCTTCTCTATTATAAACGTGTGCTGTTCCGGTTCTTATGTTTGATGTCTACTATATGTCTGATGAACTGTCTGTTCGTGAATAATACTAAGTCAAAATTTAGCAAGTATTTGTTGTTTTGTTTCTTCATCTCATTTACATGTATAAAAATTTACATGTGGCCCTGACCTTGGTAACTCAAAAATAGAAGAATCAAATCTAGCTATATTCTTGTATTCCTACTTCCATGACTTTTTATGCCTTTCTTCAATTTTCTTGTATTCTTACTTCTTCCACCTACTAAAATTATATGCACATTTTATACATCAGATTGGTAGAACATTGAAAGGAATAGAAGGGGAAGTTACTGTGGTATTGACTATTGAAAAGTACAATCATGGAAATAGGAATAGAAAATGAAAACAAATAACTCATCAGTACGTCAAACAATAGTCATCCATTGTTTAAACAAATAATCTGAAGCATAAATAGTAAAAGTTTATTTCTTTCCAACTCATTTCAGTTTTTTCAAGTTTTAGTATATATTTCAAGAAATACCGCCGTTACAAATATGTGAAAAGTCTTCAGGTAATAATGTTACTGGGAAATTCCAATGCAACAACAAGTGGGATACTCGCGTGCAAAGAGTTTGAATTGTGATGCAGTGTGGTGGAATTGATGTGCACCACGAATCATCAACCGATGAACATTTGGAGTTGAAGGGCTGCTGTGTGCAATGATCAATGTGTTCAAATAGGTGCTACCTGTACAACATTTGGCCTCATGTGCAACAGTAAGTTGATGTTCCTTTCGATACATCAATGCAGGAAATGCCACTAATTTGAGGACTCTAAGGTCTTCCTAACATTCTTCGCCATGCTACCCAGTTGGTCGAATTTTGTTACTGGGGCCTACTTTGCTGGCGTACAGGCTGATCCTGACGGAGTTCAGATAAATGTGCAGTATGCTTTTCAAGACTGCTATCAACTCGAAGGCTTGAGCAGGTTTAGGGACGCAGTGCAAGCCTATTTTTTCGCTTATATGCCATGTTCACCATAGCCTCACTTCTTTGGTTTTAAGCCATGCTGCCATTCGAATTCCTGATCTTGGTATGATGATCAGGCAGTCTTACAAGTTGAAGCCGCTGTGGGTAAGTTATAGCTTGATTTTCTTTTGTATAGGTTTATACGTTTTTGATACTTTTGAGACTAGATAAAATAACTGGGTTTGTGATAAAATGGAAAAATTTATCATGGTTATTAATCATTTACCTTCATGAACATGTTGTCTAGTCGCAAAAGAAAAAATTTCCGAGAGAAAATTGTTGGTCTTAGACCTGCCATACCATTCCTACATAGGAGTATCATTAAATGTAAAATGACAATGTTGGAATTAAAATCATACTAAATACAGAAAGATGTGCTCTTTTTTTTTAACAGGCTAAAAAGGAAGTAACACACATAAATAGAAACTGAGAGAGTATATTTTCTTTGTAGATTACTCTTTTTCAGAGTACTTTTGTCCTTACAGGTGAAAAAAGTTTTAATCTTAGTTTGCATCTGAATGTGGCTGCAGGTGCGTGGTTATGTTGACGAAATCGGTCTTGAGGATATTGGCACCTATTGTAAGGACCTTGAAACCTTAGGGCATTTCCTTATGCGCAAGAACTGAATGTATCCTTGACAGAGTGAGGCATTGTAGCTATCTCCGCGGGCTTCCCTAAGCTCCACGCAGTTCTACACTTCTTCCGCAAAATGACAAATTCCACCTTAGTTACTATTGCAAGGAACTGTCCTAACATGATACGATTTTGTGTGTGTTTAGTCAAGCCTCAATCTCCTGATTACCTAACCCTTGGACCGCTCGATGCTGGTTTTGACGCCATCGTCCATCACTGCAAGGGATCGCTACAACTTTCCCTTTCTGGCCTCCTTACAGATCGTGTGCTAAGAATCTAGAGATGCTCTTCGTATATCTAGGCCTCCACAACATCCTCTCCTTGGAGATCAGAGACTGCTCCTTCGGCGGCAAGGCTGTAGGTCAAAGCTGCAAGGCTGGAAACGATGCGGTACTTTGGATGTCTTCTTGTTCATTAAGTTATGTCGCGTGTTTTCTGCTAGCTCAGAGGTTTCCAAGAGTTAAGGGCATCCGGACACACGAGACCAGAAAGTTTCCCGGTCGAGAAATTCTTCATTTACAGGACAGTGGTAGGACGGAGGTTCGGCATGACTGATTCCACTTGGACCGTTGATGAAGATGCAGCACCATCAACTTCATGTAGAACCGGGTATTGATCCATGGTTCTACATAGGAGAACTGCAGTTATCAGTTCTACGTTGATCTTTCTCCGCACTTTTTTGCTCGAGCCCCTTGTGTAGGTTTAGCGTGCTGGTTGTAGTCGACGTAACATGGGAGCAAAAGTTTATTGAAGAAGGCTTTTGAAGCTCATACACCATCAATTTCTCCCTTGACCATGTGCGTTCACTGCAACTGTTGGTGATGCAGGGTGGTGGAATTTACGTGTACCAAGAATCAGCCATCGATAATTATTTTAAATTTGAGGGATGTTGTATCTAATGATCATTGGATCTCCTTCACTCAACTGAGGAGAATTCAATTGTGGTTTTCTTTTGGAATTGTAGAAATATTCCAATTGAACAACCTATGTCTTTTATAGATCCTCCAATGTGCCACCAAAGTGAATAGGCACAACCACTTACTATTTGTTAATATTATGTAGCAATGAGTATATGATACGATCCTGTTTCATCACGACATCAATCTTAAGTTAATTAGAAAAAAAAAATGAGTTTAGATGGGGTAATAGGAAATTTGGATAGAGTTTAGGGGTGTACTTGTGTTTTATCTGTTAGAAAACTTAGAAACTTTTATAACTACAGTTTCATTTGCTGATTTGTTTGTTACACACATCTTTTATAATCAAATCATGGTGCAAAGTTGCAGACAGGTAAGGCTCCATTGCAATTGAATTACATACTGTTCTAATAATCTTGGAATTTTATTCTTCTTTCTGTTGGTGAATTTTCAAAATACTTGTTTAGACAATTTCTTTCAAACTTACTATTTCTGTTGGTGAATTTTCAAAATACTTGTTTAGACAATTTCTTTCAAACTTACTATTTCTCAAACAAGAGGTGTTCCAGTGGTCAAAAGGTAAGATTATAACAAATTCAAAAGTTTGATTGCCTTTCGTTCTTTTTCCTTTTTAGACTTTAGCGTCTTTCGAGGTTTGCTTGGTTAGTCTCCACGTGACGACTGATTATTTCGGTCCTAACAATAAACATGTTGTTATTGAATGGACAAAAATAAGCAATACTACAAACAAAAGAAAACAAGAAGAACACACAAATTTTACGTGGAAACCCTTGATGGAAAAAATCACGGGCAGAGGAGGAGAAAATTCACTATATGGAGAGGAGTACAAGGAGGAGACGAAAGTCTCAATGACGTATATCAAAAAACATCAAAAACAACCCATTAAACGCACTTATATAATACGTGCGTACAAATAAATCCTAAGCCCAAAAACAACCCACTATCGGCCCGATTCCTTTGCTTCCACCACAGACCCTCCAAAAAATCTCAAACATGGGTCGCACCGTGAAATTTTCAGGCCGGATCAACAAAATTCGAGTCACAAACTCTAACACATGTCATAATATATGTGTGAATATAAAAGCTTTAAGAAATTATAAGAATGTTAACATTATTTTGACGATGAAATAAAAAAATAGTGTCAAACAAAATGAAATGAAGGAAATAACATAATGTGAACAAAGTATTCAGAGTTTGATTAAGAGTAAAACATCTAGTACCACCTGAACTATGACCAAATTTGCTACAACACACTCCAACTTCACGGGAGTGCTACAACCCCCTAAACTAAATTTTAGCCTATTTTTGTCCACCTTGTTAGCTGACGTGGCATCTTTTATTAGGCTTTATAGCTGACGAGGAACCTTTGATGTGGGCTCCGTTTTATGTAATAAAAATGCTACGTCAGTACAAAAAAGGCATAAAAACATTCTAAAATTGAGTTTGGGGTAGTAGAGCCCCAAAGTGTGTCGTAGCGACTTTGACCAAAGTTCGAAGGAGTACTGGATGCTTATCTCTTTGATTAAATTACTTTTCTTTTTCCTTTTAGACTTATGGTAGATAAGCTGTGAGGACCCGTTGCTTCATCCTTTTACTTTCTAGACTTTTTGAAAACACTATGCATGGTTTTTTCTACAATTTTTTTCAATACTGAAATTATTTTCTTCACTACCCCCAAGCCAAACATCTCCCAACAATTTGAAGTTGCTGGATGAATAATAAAGCAAGCAGAAGATATTTTCATCAAGTTAAAAGTTTAGTCTCTAATAGTGTTTTTTTCAAAAAAAAAAAATTGATATCGTCTGAAGTAGGATTGTGAAATTGAATAAAAGGACATTAAAAATCTGATAAAATCTTTTTCATCCCACAGATAGATTACTTTCACAATATTATCCTTGTGCATAGAGTAACAATACAAAAATATACTTCTCTATGGATAATAAAAGGAACTATGGAAGGAGACAATCAGTAATAATAAAAGGTCGTCGCAAGGAGAAAAGGAATATAATTTGAACTTTTGTGAGTAATTTGGAGTGGAAACAGTATTTTGGTATTTTTCAAATTAGTGAAAATTTCTGAATTTTATGGCCAAACGCAATATCAAAAAAATAGAGTAAAGCATTAGTACCCCTGAACTAGTAAAGCATTAGTACCCCTGAACTATGACCAAATTTGCTATGACATACTCCAACTTCACGCAGTCCTATTACCCCAAACTATATTTTAGCGTATTTTGTCATCCTTTTAGCTGACGTGACATCTTTGATGTGGGCTTCATTTTATGTAATAAATGTTTCACGTCAGCCCAAAAGGATGTAAAAATATGTTAAAATTGAGTTCGGGGTAATAGGACCCCTGTGAAGGAGTATATCGGAGCAACTTTGATCATAGTTGGAAGATACTGGATACTTGTCTCAAAAAATTAATATATATTTAATGGCCAATACTCCCTATTGCAGATTATTGTTCCCACTTGAGAGTATGATTAAGTTGGAGGCCCCAATTTCTTTTGCTTTATAAACATTATTGGAAATACTATGCATCATTTTCTACCTAACATTGATCATTTGTTCTCTCTCTATCTTCTAATTTACAGCTTTTCATTATTCAAGCTAATAGTTTTCTTGCGAGTACACAAAAACATAGAGGAACAAAGCAACTATATCAAAATTTTCATCAAGTGATAAGGTTAGTCTCTAATAAACTTATCTTGATTTGTTTTGTTTGAATTTTTTTCGTAGAAGATAAAGCTTGTAACAAGTATCCGATAATTTTGGATGAAGTATTAGGTCAGAAAGATAACATCAAATTCATACAAAATA
The DNA here is from genome assembly GCA_030864225.1 of Capsicum baccatum var. pendulum. Lineage (NCBI taxonomy): Eukaryota > Viridiplantae > Streptophyta > Magnoliopsida > Solanales > Solanaceae > Capsicum > Capsicum baccatum. Next base: position 237,932,557 of record CM061555.1, read on the forward strand.
CATGTGCATGTGTTGGTTGCCTGTATAGAGAAAATATTGAAAATTTTGATATGATATTTGGTCGTTTGGTAGGTGTCATTTTCTGCTCTTCACAAGGATGTTGTCAACATTCTGGATTTCTTGGTGGGGTTAAAGAATGAAGAAGGTCAAAATGCTGCCGACATTGCCAATCAAATTAAAAACCTGAGACTTGAGCTGACAGGTATTTGTACGTATGTCCAGCTTTCTCATTGTGATTTGGAAGAGTTTGATGATAAAATGAGTGCGTCAATACAAGAGGTTGAGAATCTGCTTCGATCAATTTTGGATGATGTTGACAACAATGTCAGGTGTAAATACAACATGGATCATGTCCTTCCTAGCCTCATGGATAATATCGATGATTGTATCAACTCATGTCATCGTTCTAAATCAAGTGCCACCATGACTGAGGAGCAGTTGAACTTCCTCCTCTTGAATCTCCATTATCTATCCATGTATCTTGCTGAACAGATTTTCCCATTAGTGACTCAGTATGAGATTCTTCAGAAAGTGTGTGGCAACATGAAAGATTTCCATGGGCTGATAGTGAATGGTTACGTTGAGCGCGAGTTTGTCGAATATGTCTTACCTCAGCTTCAACTCATGGCTGAGAGAGTTGGACCCTTCCTTTGGGATGTTCTAATTAATGAAGACTAAAGTCTTCAGACTAGCTCATCTACTCATGAAGATTATTCCAATTGAACTGGAGGTCATGCAAATATGTTATACAAATTTGAAAGCTTCAATTTCAGCAGAAGTTGGATGCTTCATTAAGAATCTCCTGGAAATCTCTCCAGACATTCTTAGAGAGTATCTAATTCATCTACAAGAGCACATGGTAAATGCTATTACCGCTACAACTCCAGGGGCTAGAAACATTCATGTCATGATTGAGTTCCTTTTAATTATTTTACAGATGTGCCCAAGGACTCTATTCATCATGACAAATTATTTGATCTTTTGGCACGTGTTGGAGCATTTATCGGGGAGGTATCGACTCTCATTCGTAACTTAGAAGAAAAATCAAGGAATGAAAAGTGTAGAGATGAAACAACTCTAGACTTGCTGGAAAATATTGAACCAAAGCTCTTCCAAGATAGAAGCTTAGAGATTCTTAATAACCTTCGCTGCAAAAACTTAGAGACTTCAGGTGGTACAAAGACACCTTCCTAGTTAAAGTTATGGTCAGACCTGACTGCAATAATGACTTCTGGAAAGAACGATTTATCAGCGGTCTTCCTCCTCTGTTCGCCAATAAGGTCCGAACAGAAATTAAAGATAGATTTGAGGGACAAATTCCTTATAATATCCTTACCTACGGAGACCTTATAAGTTTCATCACCACTGTAGGTATCGACCTCTGTACCGACCTTAAGCTTAAGCAACAACTTAAGCAAAATAGTGCTTCAAAATATGGTCTAGGAACCTTCTGTAATGATTATGGCTTTACCGACCTCTCTGCTCGGAAAAGGCATAAGAAAAAATCTTCTAAGCCCACCAAAAGGACTTATCCTCGAAAGAAGACTCCTAAGAAAGAGTCTTACAAACCCAGTCGACAGACTAAACGAAAGTCTTCCAAGGATACTTGCTGGACTTGTGGCAAAACTGGCCACAGGGCGAAAGATTGCAAATCTGGCAAGAAAAAGAAGATCAACCAGCTTGATCTTTCTAATGAAGTAAAAGAGAAATTATTCTCTATTATGGAAGACTCTTCTAAAGATTCTGACTCCTATTCTTCTTCGGATGAAGAATATAGCGACGAAGACTTTATCAACGCCGCTTATGAATCTGACCGCTCCCAATCTGGGCAAGAATGTGAATGCACTAGCACGTTCTGTACTTGCTCCAACAAAGCTATTAGTGTCATTTCAGAAAAACCCAAAGAAATTCTGTTTGACATTATCGAGCATATTACTGATGACGAGCTACGAAGTAAATATCTTCAAGAGCTCAAACGACTAATGCTTTCTCAAGAAGAAGGCACCTCTAAACCCAGACCTATCATTCAGCCTTTTAGCATGAAAAAGGTTATAGCTAAATTTAATAGTCCCTCTGAACCTTCCATCACGGATCTCAAAGGTGAAACCTCCACTTTAAAAGGAGAAATCAAAAACCTAAAAATCCGACTTGATCAAGTAGAACTCAATGTTCTGACAGAACAAGTCTTCAGGTCAGCTTCACCGAAAGCATCACCACCCGAGTCCCCTAGTAACCTTCCGATCGTTCCAAACGATCCGCTCCAACAATCCATTTCTTTCCCTGGCGAAGATGCTCCCTCTACATCCGGTAAAGCCATAACGGCTATTAAAGCCTATAGTGAGCATATTGTCGTAAAAATTGTCATCGACAAAGATTTTGTTATAAATAGAATCGCTCTCTTTGACACCGGCGCCGACAGTAACTGTATTGTCAAAGGCCTTATTCCCACTCGGTACCTCCAGAAGAGTACCTCTCGATTATATTCCGCCACTGGCGAAAGAATGAATATTAATTATCAGCTTCGTAAAGCTCATGTCTGCAATAATGGCATTTGCCTTATTAATGACTTAGTTATTACTGAAGATATCACTGAAGATATCATCCTTGGAATACCTTTCGTTAATCAGATTCGCCCGTACCGGAGTGATTACGATGGTATTCGCTCTACCCTTCTGGGAAATGAGCTATTCTTTCCCCTTCTTCGCCCCCTTTCTAAGGAAGACGGAAACCGCATTAAAGCTGAAACTGTGTTTAAAATTAATCGTCTTTCCTCCCATCTTTGTTTCTTAAAACAGGAAGTTCAGCTCAAACATATTGAGCACACTTTAAAAACCCCGGAGATGGTCACTAAAATAGCCCTTCTCCAAAAGAAGTTCGAAGATGAGATTTGCTCTGATTTGCCTAACGCATTTTGGGAATGCAAAAAACATCTAGTTGAGCTTCCATATATTCCTGGCTTTGAGGAACAACATATTCCTACAAAACCCAGACCCATTCAAATGAATCAAGAAATGATGGAGATCTGTAAAATAGAAATCAATCATTTACTCGATAAAGGAATCATTAGACCCTCCAATTCTCACTGGAGTTGCTCTGCATTTTATGTGAATAATAGTGCAGAAAAGGAATGTGGAACTCCTCGGCTTGTTATAAATTACAAGCCTTTAAACGCAGTCCTAAAATGGATCCGACATCCGATTCCTAATAAAAGGGATCTTCTTAAAAGAACTTTCAAAGCCAATCTTTACAGCAAGTTCGATATGAAGTCAGAATTCTGGCAAATCCAAATTGCTGAAAAAGATAAATATAAGACTGCCTTCAATGTCCCCTTCGGGTACTACGAGTGGAATGTCTTACCTTTTGGGCTTAAAAATGCTCCTTCCGAATTCCAAAATATCATGAATAACATTTTCAATGCATATTCGTATATGTCAGTTGTATACATTGATGATGTGTTGATTTTTTCTGAGAACATTGATTCGCATTTTAAGCATCTTAATACTTTCTTTAAGATTGTTAAATTAAATGGTTTGGTGGTAAGTGCTAAAAAGATGAAGTTGTTTCAAACTTCTATTCGTTTTCTAGGACATGATCTGCATCAGGGAAGTCATAAACCCATTTGCCGAGCCATAGAATTCTCTTCCAAATTTCCTAATATAATCACGGATAAAACCCAACTCCAAAGGTTCTTAGGAAGCCTTAATTATGTTGATGATTTTATTCCTCATGTTAGGCAGGTCTGTGTCTGTGAACCCCTGTATAAACGTCTCAAGAAAAACCCAGTTCCCTGGAGTTCTGATCAAACCAATGTAGTCATAAAGATTAAATCTTTAGTACAAAATCTTCCATGTTTAGGCATTTCAAATCCTGAAGCCTTTATGATAGTGGAAACTGATGCTTCAGACATAGGATATGGAGGTATCCTAAAGCAAAGGGTAGAAGTTAACTCTCCCGAACAATTAGTTCGTTTTACCTCTGGAGTATGGAATGCTGCCCAGAAAAATTACAGCACTATCAAAAAAGAAATTTTGTCTATAGTGCTATGTATCACTAAATTTCAAGACGACCTTATTAATAAGGAATTTCTTCTAAGAGTTGATTGCAAATCAGCTAAAGAGATTTTACAAAAGGATGTTAAAAATCTTGTTTCAAAACAAATATTTGCTAGATGACAAGCTCTCCTATCTAGCTTTGATTTTCAAATTGAATTTATTAAAGGAGAAAATAATTCCCTTCCCGATTTTCTAACAAGAGAATTTTTATAGGGCCATGAGACCAACAAATCTGGGGAAAAGCCCCAAGCCGGAACAACAAAAAATGGCTAGACCATTTGACTCTCCAACATCTGCAAATCCATTAAGGCCAACAGTTCCACCAAAGGCCTACACTCAAGACGGAGATACAATCTCCACTACAGAACAAATACTCTGCTCTGACAGAGGTCCAATTTCCGAAACTCTCACCACCAATGCCCACGAAATTGGTAGATTTGAAGACTAATTTACCCTTGGACAAAGGGCCATCAGCCAGCTCTTCTTCGGTTCAAACCAAGCAGAGTTATGCCATGAAGGCTCCGTAAACCTTTGCTCAAGCGGTCGATCCCGCCATAGCCAAAGCTACGCCATCCTCTCCTAGCAAGGAAGAATTCAAATTCATTACTACTCAAGTAATGCCTATCATCGCATTAGACAAAGCCTATGAAGGTTACCCGCTGAGCCAGCTGATCAAGCCGGTGTACAACAACAACAATTTTGTGGATACTGAAGATCCACTCAAGACCCGTCGATTCTATGAAGCTATTCTGGTTGACACAGACTCTATTGAAGTTGAACATTCAATGGATAATCGAAACCCCGACCACATTAGCTACTCAAAGTTTACCATCAAGCGGGTACTAACCCCTTTCAACTGGTTTGTAGATCACCTACATACTCCCATTGCCTTATCAATGCCACACAGGCCTCAAACTTTCAACTGGTTCGACTACAAGTCGGCATGGTTCAACTTCTTATTCATTCGACCAGGACATACTTGGTTCATTAAATATTGTCCTGCCAAGGTAGATGCCATCATACCCAGATGGTTTTATGAATGGTGGATTTGTTTCGGAGGAACTAAGGATGTTCTTTCCCAATAATTTCTCAACCGGCTTCCTGACTTTTTAGTTAAGGAAGGATGCTCCACACTTCCAGAGCACATTCAAATGTGCAAGTTTTTTATCAAAAAACAAGTATCTTATATTATCTCCTGGAACTTATCCAAAGAAGAACAACACAGGATTTAAGTATTTATCAAAAAGATAAAAGTTAAAGGTTGGACTCCCAAGCCTACCGCCCCTAAGACTCCTGACAAAGGAAAGTCTGCAGCAGCCTCCCCCAGCTCCTCCGCGAGCAAGAAGGCCTTAAAGGAGAAATTAAAGAAAGCATTGGCCGACTTAGAGAGTCAAGAAACAACGAACAATGCTGAAGAATTACTGCAGCTCATTGCAGAAGCTTCGTCTACTGGAAGCAGCGACGAAAATGGCGATATGCTAAATCCCCAAGGAATAGCTATGGCCTACCTAGATCCCTATTATGAATAGGAAAAAAAACCCTTCAAAGAGATAGAGGTTCAAAGAACCGGAATTATCTCTGCGAAAGGGCAATTTACTATTCCTGATTGGAATCCAGGACCCCATGCTGTCTCTATAAGACGACAAAAATCAGTGTAGCTTTTCTGAAAAGAAAAGCATCTGGATAGCTTTTCAAAAAGGCAAGCCAATCACTTTTGCTTTCCAAAAGCAAGTCAAATCACTTTTGCTTTTCAAAAAGCAAGCACTCAACTCTGTCGGCAGAATCATAGCCGTCCATCTGTACACTTTTGATGTATCTTCTTTCTACTTCTGCCTATATAAGGCATTGTAATCCTTCAGAGAAGGCATTCAGAAATTTCTCACTTACAAATATTCTCTCTGCCCAATCTCTTGTAATCCGTTGTAATGTTTTTTAAAGTTTTTCAATAAAATCTGTAAGTTGTTTAAATCTCTGTTTTCATTTTTATAATTTCCGCTTGAATTACTCACGATCCTTAGAGAATATTTCTAAGTGGGAAATTTCTGAATGGCTTCTCTGAAGGATTACAATGCCTTATATACGCAGAAGTAGAAAGAAGATACATCAAAAGTGTACAGATGGACGGCTATGATTCTGCCGACAGAGTTGAGTTCTTGCTTTTTGAAAAGCAAAAGTGATTTGACTTGCTTTTGGAAAGAAAAAGTGATTGGCTTGCCTTTTTGAAAAGCTATCCAGATGCTTTTCTTTTCAGAAAAGCTGCACTGATTTTTGTCGTCTTATAGAGACAGCATGGGGTCCTGGATTCCAATCAGGAATAGTAAATTGCCCTTTCGCAGAGATAATTCCGGTTCTTTGAACCTCTATCTCTTTGAAGGGTTGTTTTCCTATTCATAATAGGGATCTAGGTAGGTCATAGCTATTCCTTGGGGATTTAGCATATCGCCATTTTCGTTGCTGCTTCCAGTAGACGAAGCTTCTGCAATGAGCTGCAGTAATTTTTCAGCATTGTTCGTTGTTTCTTGACTCTCTAAGTCGGCCAATGCTTTCTTTAATTTCTCCTTTAAGGCCTTCTTGCTCGCGGAGGAGCTGGGGGAGGCTGCTGCAGACTTTCCTTTGTCAGGAGTCTTAGGGGCGGTAGGCTTGGGAGTCCAACCTTTAACTTTTATCTCTTTTGATAAATACTTAATCCTGTGTTGTTCTTCTTTGGAGAAGTTCCAGGAGATAATATAAGATACTCGTTTTTTGATAAAAAAACTTGAACATTTGAATGTGCTCTGGAAGTGTGGAGCATCCTTCCTTAACTAAAAAGTTAGGAAGCCGGTTGAGAAATTGTTGGGGAAGAACATCCTTAGTTCCTCCGAAACAAATCCACCATTTATAAAACCATCTGGGTATGATGGCATCTACCATGGCAGGACAATATTTAACGAACCAAGTATGTCCTGGTCGAATGAATAAGAAGTTGAACCATGCCGACTTGTAGTCGAACCAGTTGAAAGTTTGAGGCCTGTGTGGCATTGATAAGGCAATGGGAGTATGTAGGTGATCTACAAACCAGTTGAAAGGGGTTAGTTCCCACTTGATAGTAAACTTTGAGTAGCTAATATGGTCGGGGTTTCGATTATCCATTGAATGTTCAACTTCAATAGAGTCTGTGTCAACCAGAATAGCTTCATAGAATCGACGGGTCTTGAGTGGATCTTCAGTATCCACAAAATTGTTGTTGTTGTACACCGGCTTGATCAGCTGGTTCAGCGGGTAACCTTCATAGGCTTTGTCTAATGCGATGATAGGCATTACTTGAGTAGTAATGAATTTGAATTCTTCCTTGCTAGGAGAGGATGGCGTAGCTTTGGCTATGGCGGGATCGACCACTTGAGCAAAGGTTTTCGGAGCCTTCATGGCATAACTCTGCTTGGTTTGAACCGAAGAAGAGCTGGCTGATGGCCCTTTGTCCAAGGGTAAATTAGTCTTCAAATCTACCAATTTCGTGGGCATTGGTGGTGAGACTTTCGGAAATTGGACCTCTGTCAGAGCAGAGTATTTGTTCTGTAGTGGAGATTGTATCTCCGTCTTGAGTGTAGGCCTTTGTGGAACTGTTGACCTTAATGGATTTGCAGATGCTGGAGAGTCAAATGGTCTAGCCATTTTTTGTTGTTCCGGCTTGGGGCTTTTCCCCAGATTTGTTGGTCTCATGGCCCTATAAAAATTCTCTTGTTAGAAAATCGGGAAGGGAATTATTTTCTCCTTTAATAAATTCAATTTGAAAATCAAAGCTAGATAGGAGAGCTTGCCATCTAGAAGTCATTATTGCATTAAGGTCTGACCATAACTTTAACTAGGAAGGTGTCTTTGTACCACCTGAAGTCTGCTAAGTTTTTGCAGCAAAGGTTATTAAGAATCTCTAAGCTTCTATCTTGGAAAAGCTTTGGTTCTCCTACGAAATGCCTAGCTATATGATAAAGAAGGGTGGCGCAGGCATCTTCTTGTTCTTCTTGTATGAGGGTCTCTTGACCGTCTACAACTCTGACCACTTGCTCAGTGGTTGTTGCTTCGTAAATGAGGCTCTTAACCTCTTCAGTGACATAGTTGTCCCACCAATGTTTTATCATACCAGTAAAACCTGAGACAATCATTGTGGCAGCTCCTTTGTCAGAGGAGCCTTTGATCTTATAGGCTGTGATAGCTACAGCCATCTCATAGAGTTTATTGTAGATCTGGTGTTCGGCCAGACCGTCAATATTCCATTCACTAATTCCTCTCCCATCATGATTACTTGTAGAGAGGTAAGGGTTTTCTTCGAACTGAACATCTGGGGGAGAAGTTTTTTTGTAATAGTTTTTCTTAGTAGAAAAACGTTCATTGGAAAGCTTGGAAAGAGAATTTCTTTTGGAGCTAGATTCCTCTTGGGAGACTTTAAACTTTGTGAGCTTGGAATTGATTTTTTCCAAAATTTGCTCAGAGAGTTTGAAATCATCATTGAGGTCAGGAAATTTATCCTTTTGGAATTCGGGTATCTTGAAGATAGGATTCGAGAGAGGTTTTGAATTGGGAGCGCTTGAGCTAGGAACGCTTTTGACAGGTATGGGAGTAGGAAGGGTATTTTCTCCCATTTGTTGCGATAGGGTATTGAGAACCTGATTAGTATAATTGTTCTGTTCAATTATTCTATCAAGGTCTCTATTGAGAGGGGCCATGGAAGGCTTATCATGTTTTGCCTTAAAAGGAGAAGCTTTAAGGACTTCATTAGAATGAGGAATTTTAATTCCTTCTAGAGGGGGAGTCACGGATTCAACAACCGTGTTTCTTTGGGTGTACCATTTGGTAATGATAACGTTGAGCGAGTCAGTTTGGTTTTCAATCTTTCCGGTCTTTTCAAACCAGAAGAAGAATTCCATATCGCATCGGAGTCTTTTCATGTCAGCTATCCATAGCCTACCAAACTCCTTTTGTTGCTCTATGGAGTAGGTATTGGCGTACCATCTCCGTTTAAGAGTGTCCTTCGGATGGTTCCATCGGACTTTCAGAGCTTTAAGATCAGGAAAATATTCCTCATCATCTGATTTGATGACGAATAGGCTAGGGTCGGTCCTAACCCTTTGAGGAGGAGCCATGTTAGAGGCCGAAGGGCTTCCTGGCTCATAGAGATTTTCGGGTTCGTTGACCCTAGTATTTTGATAATAGACTTTTGGGATGGGACCAGAGAAGTCAACTCCTCTAATCTTCCCTTTGTTGTCAGTATTATCATGCTCATCACTTCCTTCCGGGGGTTTGGAAGTAGAGGCACGAGTGGAGACGGACCGGCAAAACGAAGAATGCCGAGATGGGTCCATCCCAAGGAATTTAAGATCAATAGATCCATAGGGATGTTGGACAACCCGTTCGATCTGGGATTTTTCAGGGTAAATCCGAATAGGTTGGGTGATGGCTTCAAAGTGCCAATCATTACTATGGAGAATGTCATCCCAGACGAGATCCTTAGGAACAAAGATCGTGCTACGATCTTTATTTGCTTCCATTAGGGTGGTAACCCCTTTAGGGCTCGTGAATCGAGACTTAGGTGCTAGAGTGGTACCCATGAGGCGATAATATACGCGGTCTATAATCGCTATTTCTCTGGTGTTCTCCTTACTATTCATGGTTTTTGTTTTAACATTCAAAGTTAAAACATCCATGATGTTAGGATCATTTATATCGACAGAGAAATTGGGGTAGCAGTTAAAGTATACCGGGCCATCGGCGAGGTTACTTTGAATTACCCCTAAGAGTGAGTCGTCAAAATTAAGTAGACGAGCATCTCTTAGGATAGCACAGACAGGGATATCTAAGCCCTGTCGGAAAAGAGGCTTAATAGCAACTTGAACCAGTCCGACATGTAGATAATTAAACTGATTTTTAAATCTGTTTATATCTAGCTCATTGAACAGTTGAATAATTTCTAAAGAATTATTAATAGCAACAGTAGACTCAGAGGTCTTGATATTATGTTTTTTCAAAAAACTAAATTTTCCGATTTGATAAATCGTATTGAAAGATTCTTCTGGAATACTCCAGTTTTGAAGATCATTTTCAATAGTGGCAATCGGAGTTGCCTGAGAAGACAGGTTAACAGTGTTTTTTTATATGATTGTTCATATTTAAACATGCTGTCTACAGACTAACAGAGTAAACATACATGTCCACATAAGCGTGCATATTATAATAATCATGCATGAATAAACTTAAACCTAATTACATAAATATATCAATGGCTTATGGAGATCTAACAAGTTTTAATGGCTTTACACAGGATTCTCCTAGTGTTATCTTAGTGACGGGACCACCAACAAGGTCTAATGCTTACCTCAGCTCACGACCAAACTTTTCAGGCTGACCAACGTCTAAACCGGAGATTAATCGGTTACTTCAAACACTCAGACAGAAGACTGTTACCCCATACTTGAATTAAAACCCCATTATAAGACAAGATATATAAACATAATTATACTTTAAGGAAATTCATAAAAGATTAAAATAATATATTCTTATAAGAACATAGTTTAGCTCATGCTCTAGACAGATTATGTGTTTAGCTGCTCATGCTAAGCACACAATCATGTATTGGCGTGCTGAAGGGCTTGTTGAACAGACGGGGGTGAAGAGTTTGGAAGAGGTGATGGAAATTTACTTGGATAATTTAATTTCCAGTAGCTTGGTAATTGCTTTCAATGAGATAGGTGATATCCCGAATTGCCAACTTCATGATCTTTTGCACGACTTTTGTTTGATAAAAGCAACAGAGGAAAAGTTGTTTGGCAGGATAAGTTCAATGATCCGTCTTCTCCTTCTGATTTGATGCCACTTATAGTGACCATTGATTATGATGAGGAGCGCTTTGGTCATAACAATTTCGTGTTGTTCAGTTCAATAAAGAAAAGGCATTCTGATAAACACCTCTATTCTTTGACGATAGCTGGACACGATATGGTCGACAGTCTTTGTGATGCATGTCACATAAGAGACTTGAGGCTTTTTAGAGTGTTGCACCTGCATCCCTCTTTTATGATAGTGAAAGATTCTTTTTTGAATGAAATAGGCATATTGAATCATTTGAGGTTCTTATTAATTGGGACAAAAGTTAAATCTCTGCCTTCATCTTTATCAAATCTGTGGAATCTAGAAACCTTGATGGTTGATAACAAAGGATCAACCTTCGTACTATTACTGAGTATTTGGGATCTTGTAAAGTTGCGAGTGATGATTACGGATGTTTGTTCTTTCTTTGATATGGATACAGATGAATTAATACTGATAGTGCAGGACTCAAAGTTAGAGAACTTGAGAGAATTAGGGAAACTCGTGCTTTCCTATTCAAAAGAAACAGAGGATATTTTCAAAAGGTTTCCCAATCTTCAAAAACTTTCATTTGTTCTCAAGGAATCATGGGATTATTCAACAGAGCAATATTGGTTCCCGAAATTGGATTTCCTAACTGAACTAGAATTGCACAGAGTTGACTTTGAAAGTTCAAAAGCAAATGACAGTGGGCCCTCTTCAGCGACAAATTGGTCATGGGATTTTCACTTCCCTTCCTATTTGAAAATATTGAAGTTGTTTGACTTTCCTTTGACATCAGAGTCACTATCAACAATAGCGACACTGCCCAACATTGAAGAGTTGTTCCTTAGGAGAACAATCATCCAGAAGGAAGAATGGAACATGGGGGAGGAAGACGCCTTTGAGAATCTCAAATATTTGGAGTTGGATGAAGTGACTCTTGCTAAGTGGGAGGTTGGAGAGGAATCCTTTCCCATGATTGAGAAATTACTATTGTTGGGATGTCGTAAGCTTACAGAGATTCCGCCTAATTTTGGGGATATTGGTTCATTCAAAATTATCCAACGGAGATTAAACAATATGTTGAAGATATCACGGGAGAAGATAGGCTTCAGATCCTTGACCCGAATAATATACGGTTATCCAAGGCAGGTTCTTCTCTATTATCTTTCTTCTTAGAAACCAAATTTACGCGTGTTGTGTTTACAATGTGTTCGATGAATTCTCAACTGAACTTTTTGTGAACGCTAAGTAGAAATGAGTAGATGATGTGATCCCGTTTCATCACAATAAGCTTTCTGTAATAAGGAAAAAACAAATAAAAATGGCAAGCATTTGTTGTGATGTATGCTCAAGTGTGCAGATAATTTTTACAATTTTTTCAGAAGATTTATGACGATAATGTGTATAACATTTTGGGATAATGTTTTTGTAAATACCATTTGATGTTTGACCTTGATCAATATCTCGAAAATGACATTTTATGCATGTTTTATACATGAGATCCGGAGAACTTGAAAGGAAGGGAAGGAGAAGTTACTCTGGTAGAATGAAGAAAATGAAGGAGAAATAAAGGAGGAGGAAACAAACAACTCATCGGTACGTCATACAATAGTCATCCATATTAAATTTTATACATATGTTTAACGAATTGTTATTCAAAATTTCATAATCTGAAGCATAAATAATACGGAGTAAAAGTTTCTTTCATTTTGTCCCTGTCAAAAAGCAGAACCCTTCCCTGCTTTCCCGAGCTCTTCCGACATGCTCAGTTCACACCTCCTAGTTGGCGTGCCGCTGCTATGCCTAGCACTGTGAGTTTGCTGCTACCGAACGCCAGCGACTTCAACTGTAAGTCTCTCTCTGAAACATACATGAAATTGGCAACCTCTATACCATATACAAATTATCCGATATCTCAGTTTTTGTAAATCTTTAAAGAAATACCATTATCACAAACAATGTGAATCCTCTGCAGGTAATAAAGTTTCCAAGAAAGTCCAATGCAATAAGAAGTGGGATATTCGCAGTGCTAAGAGTTTGAATTGTGATGCAGGGTGGTGGAATTTATGTCACCAAGAATCAGCCACCAATAGGCATTTAGTATTGAGGTCCTGCTGTTTCTTACAAGCTGTTCAAATAGGCGCTGCTGTACAACATTTGGCCTCATGTGCAACACTAAGTATCGTTAATATTAATGTTGGATATGCCATCTCAAACTTAAGACAAAATTGGTGCCTATTTCCCTCCTGTTTCTAAGAAAAGAAGTTCAATTTGACTACTACCGCTACTGAAGAAATTAATCCAAATGTTCAATTGCCACTAGATAAATAGCTATCACGTCCTTCATTGATAGATGAAACTTTGATTATCTTCTGCAGATTGAACATGGCTATCGGCCTCCATTATTGAATCTTTAAATGTGATACCAAAGTTGATGCCACAAGCTATTAGTCGTACTGAATTTTTCCAGGGTAATGGAGATACTATCAATAAGAATATCAGCTCTATTGTAGGTTAAACCATACTAGTTATTTCTTTTCACTAGTATCTTCTAACTGCGTCTTCTTTACTGCAGGTGAAAACTTTAAATATAGGATTGATGAGCTACACAAAGACACATATGTTTGATTAATACACTTTGATTGATGATGATGCCTTGGTAGACAAGCTCAGAAAGAAGAAGTCGAGGCAAGCAAGGAACAAGTAATGGGAATGTACAAAGCAGTGGTAACCTGTTTCCTTCAGAAGTCTCATGCATATGCCTAGGCGTTTGGACACGATTTTTCTTTTTTGTTTCAAGTTGTCAATAAAGTAGCAAAACTTATGTCACGACCCGAACCGAGGCCTTGGCTGTAACGAGCATTCCGAACCATGAAGGTCCGGACGCCCTTCTACATTTGGTAATCATGCACAATATTCATACAATAAAAGAAGATGCGGAATTGTAAATCATTACGGAAACATGGTCATACTCTGATTTTAATTTGACAATAAAGAAAGAGATCCAACAACATCTAGACCACATCTGATTCAATCTGCGAAATCTCTACTACATCTGAAAACAACAACTGAAATCGGGACAAGCCCCCAGTGGACCTAAACCAAAATAAATAACATAATCTGAAAGACATAGGCCTTCTGGAATAAAGAAGGCTCACCAACTGCACACTTCACTGCTGTCTGAAAACTCTACGACTTAGTAGGACCTTTGAACTGAGCTTTAGACCCTGTGAGGTAGGGGTCAATACAATTGTACTGGTACGCAAAGCAAATCTAAAATAATAATTTATATTCAACATATATGAGAGCAATTTAAAACAGTTCATAAACATATCATATAGTAAGAAATCTCATAGGCATGTTGATAGACTCTGAAAAAAATCATCTGGACTCTGTGACACTCTTTGTTTACTTTTACACTAGGTGGTCTACTCTACAACTCTGAAATTCCATGGGCTATATGGAATCCACCATTAACTCGGTGGCCAATCACCCAACCCAAGTGTGCCGCAAGGGTCGGAGTCTCTAACTCTGCTACGCCACACGGCCGTCGCCAGCGTAAAATAATATACCCGGATCGACAAATCACGATTTTAGGCTAAGAGTTACTTGAACTCAAGCCTTCTTCTGGTAACCACCTAACCCTCTTTAAGTCCATTTTTAATCCTTTAAAACATGTATTCTCTGAAACATATTCTGAAAACATACTATGTTATGGCATACATATTTATGGTATCGTCATACCATTGACTTGCAAATCACATCTCTGAGCCATTATTAGCATATTACACTCTTTGTTTTGAAAACATAAATTCGGGACCACCATATCAATAAATCATTTCAAAGAACTCTTTCTTTAAAACTCATGTAAACACATGTATGCAACTCTCTTTGTCAAACTTTCAATGATGCAAGGTGGTCATGTCAAAGCTCTTAATCTCATGCAAATCTTTCTCTTTTAACAAAATATATTTAAATCAAGAAACTCCCTATCTAAATCATGCTCAAAATACTATGGTATTTGAGTAAACTATTTTCAAGCAATAAATCATGCATTTCAAATCCTTCACATTAAGATCATAAACTTAAAGTCATCACAAGAGAGGGATTTCATAAGTTGTGCTCTCAAACAATCTTTAATCTAAATTTTCATACATATTCATATACATGTAAATCAATTTAAGGGGGAAAGGCCTAAAGGCCAAAACAATAATATTATCAAAACATCCAAAATGCGAAATTTAAAGCATAAGTTTCAAAACCCCTTTAAAATTCATGCTTGATAATCTTTAAATCATATTCAAGAGATTCAACAAGCCCATGTAGTTTTTAGGATGAATCCAACGTACCTCAAGTTAGAAATTTGAATGAACTCTCGTGTTAGGGATGCTATACGTATGATTGATGGGTGCTTCTTGTAGCCCTCGCAATGGGGATTACGATTCTTCAAGAATTAAGGAAAAGCTACGGTTAAATCTTGAGATATGTTGATTTTTGGGTTGAAACCCTAAGGAGTGTTCTTGCGCAATTTTGAGAGAAAATAATGTTATTTTGGTGTTTGGGGAGTTTAATCCCGTGTTATGGCTGAACAGGGGTGGAAAATACCAGTTTTACCCTTTAAAATGTGAAAATAGAACCTAGAAATTGGGTGCGTGAGACAGAGCGTGCGTCGCACGCTAATCGCGCGATGCTACTGTCTCAGTCACGAAAATGGACATAACTTTTCACTCGGGTATCGGATTTTGGCAAAATTGGTATCGTTGGAAATATAATTCGAAGAGATTTCATTTTATATATAGTAGACCCTCTAACTCATTATATACAAAGAGTTATGGTCGATTGAAGTTGACTCAAGTTTCGACGCTCACTCAAACTCGAACGATAGGAAAACTTTCAACTCGTCATTGAGTTTGGGGACCTCTATGATCTCCATTCATGCCCAAATAGGTTCCCACACAACAAAAATTGATCAACATGCCAAATTTGTATGGGATTTATGGCTTTTGGATCATCTACGCATATAAGTGACGGTTTTCATTCTAGCCCAAAATGCGGGGTGTTACAACTTAAATGGGCAGAAAGAGATCCTAACTCAAGACATTACACTTAGGGATTGTTTGGTTGCCATATTGCGGGTTAAAGAAGAGTTAATAATGTTAAAACTAGCATAACTTTATTAAAGCGTGGTTGATATGCGGTGGAGTTTGAGAAAGACAATAATACTTTTGAAATTTCTTTTCTTAAACAGTGTAGCTCTAAATTGCATGGACTCTTCACTTTTGAGAAAGACAATAATACTTTTATTTTTATTGTTACGATAGGTTTTTTGTTCAATTCTTCCACTTTTCTTCATTTTGTGTGCCTATAGTTAAAAACAAGTAGTCTAGTAATATTCCAAGATTTGTTCTTTCAAATTATTCTTCTTGTATACTTTATTCTCTTCTTTGGTACGGATTGAATTGTCTGCAAATCAAGAAATCTACTTGGCATTGCTGAATCTCCGCTGTAATGGGAAACGTA
This sequence comes from Capsicum baccatum var. pendulum, assembly GCA_030864225.1. Classification (NCBI taxonomy): domain Eukaryota; kingdom Viridiplantae; phylum Streptophyta; class Magnoliopsida; order Solanales; family Solanaceae; genus Capsicum; species Capsicum baccatum. The sequence goes on from CM061555.1 coordinate 237,948,948, forward strand.
TGAAGTCAAACAAAAGGTTGGCTTCATATCTCAATTTTTTCATGTTTTTGTAAATCTTTCAAGAAATACCTTGATCACAAACATGTGAAAACTCTTCTGGTAATTAAGTTATCGAGAAATTCCAATGGAACAAGAAGTAGTATGTTAGCATGCAAGAGTTTGTATTTGTTAGGTGTGGAGCCTGATTAATATATGATGTACTGTTTATATATTAATGTTCACGCGGTTCAACCTCCGCGTGTGACTGTACATACCCTGCAGCAGTTATTCTCATTTCTCTGTGTAACTATACATACCTTAAATCATTAATATAAATAGCCCATCCGCCGTGGAGTTTACCCGCGAAGTGTACCGCGAAATATTTTTCTCTCTCTTCATTCTCTCTCCTCAAGAAATCTCTCTCATTTCTTCATCTCTTTCTCTAGATCTAGTGTGTGTGAAGGTAATCGATCCTAACTACTAGTATCAAACCTTAGGAGATTCACACAATCACTAAAGATGGAAGGATCAAAGCTTGGAATCGAGAAGTTTGATGGATCCAATTTTGGTTTCTGGAAGATGCAGATTGAAGACTATCTGTACCAGAAAGTTCTGAACGAACCCTTGAGCGGGGTGAAGCCGGAATCCATGAAGGAGGAGGAGTGAAAACTCAAGGATCGGCAGGCTCTAGGGCTGATCTAGTTGACATTGTCGAGAAATGTGGTGTTCAACATCACCAAGAAGAAGACTATGTAATATATGTTGAAGGCGCTATCAAATATGTACGAAAAATCATCTGCGATGAACAGGTACATTTGATGCATAGATTATTCAATTTACAGATGCCTGAGAATGGATCTGTTGCTGATCATATAAACGAGTTCAATATGATTGTTAGTCAACTGCGTTCTGTGGATATTAATTTTGAAGATAAAATTAAAGCATTGATTTTGATTTCATCTCTGCCCGAGTCTTGGGATACTATTGTTGCTGCGATTAGTAGTTCCCGTGGATCTGAGAAGTTGAAGTTTGATGAAATCTGAGATGTTGTTCTTAGCGAAAGCATTCGCAAACGAGAAATTGGGGAGTCATCTGGTAGTGCTCTCAGCGTTGACCGAAGGGGGAGAGACCAATGGAAGGGTCAAAATACACATGGCAGATCAAAATCGAAGAATTGTGGAAAATCTCCAAAACCCAACGTGACATGTTGGAATTGTGGAGAGAAAGGACACTTTTGGATAGATTACAAGAAACCTAAGAAGAAGAAGAATCAAAAATTTGGAGATGATAATGATTCTATTAATTCAGCATAAGATATTGGGGATGCTCTAATCCTTAGTATGGAAATCCCGGTTAAATCCTGGATATTGGATTATGGTGCATCTTTTCATTCATCTCCAAGCAAGGAATTGTTCCAAAATTTCAAGTCTAAATATTTTGGAAAGGTGTATCTTCCTGACAACAAGCCATTGGCAGTTGAAGTAAAATAAGGTGTCTGCATAAAAAATCCAGTAGGAAATACGTAGACATCGGAGAATGTCAGATATGTTCCAGATCTCAAAAAGAATCTAATTTTTGTTAGTCAGTTAGATAGCATAGGCTACACAACAGAGTTTGGGAAAGGTGCGTGGAAGGTTGTGAAGGGTGCTATGGTTGTAGCACGGGGCACAAGAATTGGTACTTTGTACACCACTGCAGGGTGTATAAACATGACTGCTTTTGCTGAGGGTGCTTTCGATTCATGTCTGTGGCATAACAAACTTGGACACATGAGTTCCAAAGGAATGAAGATGTTGGCTGCAAAAGGAGCTCTAGAGGGGCTTAAATCTGTTGGTATGGGTCTTTGTGAGAGCTATGTTATGGGCAAACAGAAATGAGTAAGCTTCACAAAAACTGTAAGAGAGCCGAAGAAAGTATGGTTGGAAATGGTCCATACAGATGTATGGGGACCGTCTCCTATTTCATCACTTGGTGGATCTAGATTCTATGTCACCTTCATTGATGATTTCAGCAGGAAGGTATGGGTTTACTTCTTGAAACACAAGTCAGATGTGTTTGCTACTTTCAAGAAGTGGAAAGTTGAAGTTTAAATCAAACTGGATTGAAAATCAAATGCCTGAGGTCTGATAATGGAGCAAGTGACACCTGAACAGGTTTGAAGGAGATCATCCAGGACCATTAGAGCACCAGATAGGTATTCACCATCATTACATTAACTGTTGCTGACTGATGAAGGGGAACCAAATTCTATTACTGAGGCCATACAGGTGGAAGATTCAATTAAGTGGGAGCAAGCCATGGATGATGAGATAAGCTCACTTGAGAAGAATAACACGTGGATGTTGACTGAGTTACCTGTAGGAAAGAGAGCTTTGTTGAACAAGTGGGTGTTCAAAATCAAGACAGAACCAGATGGCAAGAGAAGGTTCAAGGTTCGGTTAGTAGTTAAAGGATATTCATAAAGAAAAGGTATTGATTATGCTGAAATATTTTCTCATGTTGTGAAATTAACTACTATTCGAATTTTATTGAGTATTGTTGCATCGGAGAATTTGCATCTTGAGCAAATGGATGTAAAAACTGCATTTTTACATGGTGAATTGGATAAAGAAATTTATATGCAACAACCAGAGGGGTTTGTAGTTCCAGGAAAGGAACACATGGTGTGCAAGCTTAACGGGAGCTTGTATGGGCTGAAGTAGGCACCTAGACAGTGGTACAAGAAGTTTGATTCCTTTATGTGCAAGAGTGGCTTCCGCAGGAGTGAAAAGGATCAGTGTTGCTAATTCAAGAAATATACTAATTTTTATGTATTTTTACTCTTGTATATGAATGATATGTTGATTGCAGGATCCAGTATGAAGGAGATAAACTCTTTAAAGGAAAGTCTGTCTTCTGAATTTGAGATGAAGGATTTAGGTGCAGCAAAGCAGATTCTTAGGATAAGAATTTCTCAGGATAGATCTGCTGGCACTTTGAATCTATCCCAAGAGCAGTACGTTGAGAAGGTGCTGGCCAGATTCAGTGTTAATGATGCTAAACCCAGGACTACTCCATTGGAAAATCACATAAAATTATCAAAGGAGTAGTCACCGAAGACAACTCAGGAGCGGGAGGACATGACACTTGTTTCGTATGCTTCTGCAGTTGGGAGTCTGATGTATGCTATGGTTTGCACTAGACATGATATAGAACATGCAGTGGGAGTTGTTAGCAGGTACATGGAAAACCCCGGGAAGGAGCATTGGGAAGCCGTGAAGTGGCTTCTAAGATATCTAAAAGCTACATCCAGTACTTCACTTTGTTTTGGCAATGGCAAGACGATTTTGCAAGGTTTTGTTGATGCTGATCTTGGTGGAGATGTGGACTTGAGCAAGAGCACATCCGGATACATTTACACCATAGGTGGTACAGCAGTGAGTTGGATGTCCAGGCTTCAGAAGTGCATTTCTCTTTCATCTACTGAGGTTGAGTATGTGGCAATAGCTGAAGCAGGAAAGAAGATGATATGGCTGCCAGATTATCTGGAAATATTGGGTAAGAAGCAGCCTGAGATGATCCTTTATACAGATAGCCAGAGTGCTATACAGTTGGTGAAGAACCCAGTCTATCATTCGAAGATGAAGCATATTAGAAGACGATACCATTTCACTCGTAGGGCAGTGGAAGACGGTGATATGTGTTTGGAAAAGATAGAGGGTGCAAAGAATCCAGTAGACATGTTGACAAAATGTGTTGATGTTGGTAAACTAAGGTTGTGCAAAACCTTAGTTGGTCTTTTGTAGTTGCGTCTACAGATGTTGCGGAGCGGCGAAGATATTGATGATGAAGGAACATTATTTATTTATTTTTGAGAATGTAATTCTTGGATGACAGAATCAGTCTCCAAGTGGGAGAATTGTTAGGTGTGGAGCCTGCTTAATATATGATGTACTGATTATATATTAATGTTCATGCGGTTCAACCTCTGTGTGTGACTGTACATACCCTGTAGCAGTTATTCTCATTTCTCTGTGTAACTGTACATACCCTAAATCATTAATATAAATAGCCCGTCCGCCGAGGAGTTTACCCACGAGGTGTTACCACGAAATATTTTTCTCTCTCTTCATTCTCTCTCCTCAAGAAATCTCTCTCTTTTCTTCATCTCTTTCTCTAGATCTAGTGTGTGAAGGTAATCGATCCTAACAGTATTGTGATGCAGGGTGGTGGAATTCACGTGCACCAAGAATCAAGTGAAGTTTGAGTAGTCACCAGATGTTCATCTCTAAGGTGACAAGCACATAAAACGGACAGGGCGATTTTAAGCTCCATGTAGAAAGTAGTGGAAGCCCGATTCATATGGTTAGTGTTCCGAAAAATGCTATTTGGCCTTTGTTATGTCTCCTCTAAGTTTGTTATCAGTGTTGTTTTGAAAGTGTTGCCTCTGGTTTGTCTATAAGTATTATTTGTAAGTTATTTCTCAGTGACTTTGATCAATACATGATCAGCTTACACTGTTGTTTAATTATGTTGGAGTCTTGATGTTGAATACATGTATACAGCTGTTATGGTTAATTCCTTATTACTTTTGAAGTACAAGTTTGACAATGAGGATAAAACTATGTTGGAATACAATTGCTGCTGCAGCCAGCACTACACAAGCTAAGGAACAACAAGACCTATTACTCATTAATAATCTAATGCGCGAAGGACCGGACGGGGATGAAAAATCTGTTGCTCGGAATTATTCAACTGTGGTTAGAGCAGCATGGATATTTCACCGCAGCATCTGCTTAAGTCATCCAAGAGGAATATGAGATTTGATATTTGCTCCAAGAAACCCTTCTGTAGTTGCCAAGAAGGGTGCAACATCCACAAGATTCAATAGGTTGTAACAATGACCATGTGCAACTCAAGGTGGGCTTCGTAACAAATCTGCAGCAAAGATTTGTGAGAATACATACCATGGAGTTGGACTTCGATGCAGGTAGAGGCGAATCTGCCAGTTCAAAACGATGAGGGCACCACTACCTTCATATATTCCTTCAAGATAGATATTTGATTTGATTATATACAAAAATATTTCCTATGACAACAAGCTGACGAGCATGAAAATAATGTTGGAAACTTAGGATTAAATCATTTTCAATGTGTTTGATCAGTCTCAAGTTGACAATGAATGTTGCTTGTTGGCTGTGTTCTAATGTTTTTATCATGACAATGAATGGTCTGTATGTAGCAAAGATAGGTTGAGGATGGTAGATATTTTTTCTTGGGTAACAACTGTGAATATGCTTCTCATTACCACCTGGACATTCTCAGACTGTAAATTTAATCCCGCTCCACGTCATAAGAGCCTCCCTAACTTCTCGAAGCCATGGGCAATCAATGAACAAGTGTTGTGCAGTTTCTAAAGTACTATGAGTTGCACATAGATATTCTTCTTCATTCCTATAATTATTCAAGTAGATCCCATCTTCCTCTAAATCTTGTGGTCCTAAATTTGCATAAAAGAATACCAAATGAAACAAACAAATTAAACTAAATTTGTATATACCAAGCATTAACAAACATGGAGACCATATATGTAACACCCCGGGTGTTAAGGCACCTAAAGAGAGATAGAAACGAGCCTACGTGACCACTAGCTCAAGTATAAAACACTTTGGGATGAGTTCAGGATCGTTGGGGGAAATTTTGAGCATGAAAAGTGGTGCATCACGAGGGTTTTCTGAGTATTATTAGTGAGTTTTGAGACTTAACATGTCCTATGAAAATGGTGAATTTGGTAACATAAATTTACTACTTTAAAGATTATGCATGATGAAAATATGATCCTCAACCAATTTCAGTAGCTTGATTATTTTCAATAAAGATTATGATGATTGTTTCGTCTTTGAGCAATGTATGACATGAAATGATGTATGACATGAAATGATGAGATGTTTAATGACTCTTTGAAAATCCTATGGTGGCTATGTTTATGAATTTTAAAGACGGAATTGAGAGTCTATAACTTGGCTTCAACTTGTATCTATGACCTTCAATTTTGGGTGTGCACAAGTAGACACACAAACTTTTATATAGTTAAACAAGTAGACACATGTGACATAATATATCTAGAATGCCATGTAGGTCAAGAATTTGCTGACACATGTGTCTATTTGATCAACTTGATACAAGTTTAAGTGTCTACTTATACACATCCAAAATTGGAGGTCATAATGTGATTCGAGGCCAACTAATATTATGCCGTTTACTGATCAAGCAACACTCTAGTGTTATTTAGTTAGTGCTCCCACCATTTATTTTACTTATCACTTTTTGTTTAATAAGACTCAATTTGACTAATCTTCAAAGATAAATGGAATTGGATTGAATTCAAACCTAATATTATCAGTATGTATAACTTAAATAGACAAGTGTACAAGTCCTTTCAGCTATCTACATTTCTTACCATCAATGTTGCATGTTGACCAGTTCAAACAAACATATTATTGGCCCACCCTCTTTTCTATGTATCTTCTCCTCCACACAAATTTTATCAAAGCTAATACTTTTACTGCAAAGGGGAACATTATAGTCTTACAATCAACGCTGCATCTGTTCACTACTCCATACATATTTTTTCTGTCTAACCTTCTCACTTTATCTTCACCTCCACACAAATCCTATCAAGTTAATATAGTCATACACAAAAACAAAGAGAAGCCATTTCAGAATTTTCATCAACCAAAACTGTTAGTCTCTGATAATAACTTCAAATATAGTGTGTTTAATTATAGTACTCACATCTGTAATTTCACTCATTCGAGTGACATAAAATAATTGAGCCGGACATCTGCATAAGTCGTCCAAGAGGAATATGAGATCTCTTCATTCTTATTTATCTATAAACAATTTGGATCTACACAAATTTTTGATCATGTCATTTGCACAAAGAACTTATCCACAGATTCTAGAATCTAGGTGCACATAGAATTGCACACCACATTTTGAAATTTGAAGGTACATGGAACAGAAGCAGAGTTTGTACTATACATTTTCTCTAGTCCGCTGCTTTTATGTTGTCACATTTCATTTTACGTTATGTTCATTTGTAAACAAACCTACTAGCCCTGCATGTTTAAAGGAAAGTATATTTGGTTCGTTGGAAAAATACAAACAACAGAACTAAGAGAGGGTATATTTGTTTGTCTTTTTTGTCCCCACGATGGACTAATCACTGGGATAGAAAAAGTAGTAAATTTCAGACATTTAAATATGTAACACTCACCGAATAAATGAAAAGAAGGGAAATGAAGATTAAATTGTTTAGTAGGTACAATAAGAACAAAACGGAGAAAAAAGGAAATAATGTTCTCTATGGAGACAAAAAAAACACTCTTCCCCTCGCGTTGGTGGACATAGTTACTTGATATCTATTGTTGGTGAAAGATTGCAGATATTACATGAATTTAGTCGAGGTACGCGAAAGCTAGCCCGAATACCACAATTATTAAAAATAATATTATTAGCTTTTGATCGACAAAACAAAACCACTCCTCCTATTTGTCCTAGCCTTGGTGGATAGAGTTACCTGATATCAGTTGTTGTTGGTGAGAGATTGTAGGTATCCCATGGATTTTAGTGGAGGTGCGCGAAAGATAGCACAAACATCATGGTTATCAAAAGTAATTTTTCTTTATTGAAACAAGAAAGAAAACACTCTTTCCATGAGTCCTAGTATTGGCGGACATAGCTACACGACATTTAGTTACATAATATTTGATGATGCTGGTGGGAGGTTGCAAATATTCCGTGTACTTAATCAAACTACAGTAAAGTTGGCCCGGACACCACCAAAATTTATAGGTCACATATATATTGTCAATATACAAGATATTGACGTGCAAACAACTGATTAAGTCCAAGTCAATGATTTGTTTTTTTAATATTATTGTTTGATTGATTTCTTTTAGCTTTGTTGTGTAAGGATCGATTTGCGTGCACACAAACTAAATCTATGGAGAGGATGAATAAAAACTAGAGAGAAAGTTCTTGAGAGAGAGATAAGTGAGAATGAATTACGTGGTAACACCCGTGAGTAAACTCCACGGCGGACGGGCTATTTATATTAATGACTGAGAGTATATACAGTTACACAGAGAAATGAGAATAAAAGGTTGAACCGCGTGAACATTAATATATAACATTACATCATATATTAATCAGGCCCCACAATCTAACAAATCTCCTACTTGGAGACTGATTCTGACATCCAAGAATTATATTCACAAAAAAATAAATAATGTTCCTCCATCATCAATATGTTCGCCACACCGCAACATCTGTAGACACAACTACATAAAACCAACTAAGGTTTTGCACAACCTTAGTTTACCAACATCAACACATTTTGTCAACATGTCTGCTCGATTCTTTGCACCCTCTATCTTTTCCAAACACATATCACTTTCTTCCACTGCCTTGCGAGTGAAATGGTACGGTCTTCTAATGTGCTTCGTCTTCGAATGATAGAACGGGTTCTTCACCAACTATATGGCACTCTAGCTATCTGTGTAAAGAATCTTTTCATACTTCTTCTTGCCCATTTCTTCCAGATAATCTACCAGTCAGATCATCTCCTTTCCAACTTCAGCTATTGCCACATACTCAGCCTTAGTAGATGAAAAACAACGCACTTCTGAAGCCTGGACATCCAACTCACTACTGCACCACCTACGGTGTAAATGTATCCGGAAGTGCTCTTACTCGAGTCCACATCTCCATCAAGATCAGCATCAACAAAACCTTGCAGAGTCACTTCGCCATTGCCAAAACAAAGTGAAGTACTGGATGTACCTCTCAAATATCTTAGAAGCCACTTCACAACTTCCCAATGCTCTTTCCCGGGGTATACCATGTACCTTCTAACAACTCCCACTGCATGTACTAAGTCAGGTCTAGTTAAGACCAAAGCGTACATCAGACTCCCAACTGCAGAAGCATATGGAACAAGTGCCATGTGCTACCACTCCTGAGCTGTCTTCGGTGACTGCTCCTTTGACAATTTTATGTGATTTGCCAATGGAGTAGTCCTGGGTTTAGCATCATTAACTCTGAATATGGCCAGGACCTTCTCAACGTACTACTCTTGGGATAGATTCAAAGTGCCAGTAGATCTATCCTAAGAAATCCTCATCCCAAGAATCTACTTCGTTGTACCTAAATCTTTCATCTCAAACTCAGAAGAGAGACTTGCTTCAGAGATTTTATCTCCTTCATACTGGATCCTTCAATCAACATATAATCCACGTACAAGAGTAAAAATACATAAGAATCAGTGTATTTCTTGAAGTAGCAACACTGATCGTTTTCACTCCTGCAGAAGCCACTTTTGCTCATAAAGGAGTCAAACTTCTTGTACCACTGTCTAGGTGTTTGCTTCATCCCATACAACCTCCTGTTAAGCTTGTACACCATGTGTTCCTTGACTGGAAGTACAAACCCCTCTGGTTGCTGCATATAGATTTCCTTATCCAAATCTCCAAGTAAAAATACAGTTTTAATATCCATTTGCTCAAGATACAAATTCTACGAAGCAACAATACTCAATAAAATTAGGATAGTAGTTAATTTCACAACAGGAGAAAATATTTCAGCATAATCAATACCTTTCCTTTGTGAATATCCTTTAACTACTAACCGAGCCTTTAACCTCCTTTTGCCATCTAGTTCTACCTTGATTCTGAACACCAACTTATTCAACAAGACTATCTTCCCTGCAGGTAACTAAGTCAACATCCACGTGTATTCTTCTCAAGTGAGCTCATCTCATCATACATGGCTTTCTCCCACTTGATTGAATCCTCCACCTGCAGGGCCTCAACAACAGACTCTGGTTCTCCTTCATGAGTCAACAACAGATAATGTAATGATGGTGAATACCTATCTGGTGCTCTAATGGTCCTGGATGATCTCCTCTCAACTTGCTCAGGTGTCACTTGTTCCACTTCTGGTTCTTCAACCATAGTCTCTGGAGTTTGTTGATTTTCTGTAGTAACATCTTTGGGTGTACTGTTCGGTAACTCTAGCTCAACTCCCACTTGCTTTATAGTCTCTTGAACCTTTTGTTCTCTATCCTTGTACAAGACATTTTCTTCAAATGTTACATCACAATGTCTGAGGATCTTCTTGTTCTTTTCATCCCAAAACCTATACCCAAACTTGTCAGAACCATACCCTATAAAGTAGCACTTTATAGATTTAGCATCAAGATTATCTCTCTTCTCTGGATCAACATAAACATAAGAAGTGTAACCAAAAGTTATCAAGTGAGAATACTTGAGTTCTTTTCCTATCATACTTCTTCCGAAATCTTGAACCCCAGAGGAACAGATGGTCCCCTGTTAATCAAGTATGCAGTTGTGCTCACAACATCTTCCCAAAACATCTTAGGCAACCCATAGTGTATCCTCATACTTCTTGCACGTTCATTCAATATTCTATTTATCCTTTCAGCAACTCTATTCTGCCTTGCGTTCTCGAGAACTATCCTCATCAATCTTATTCCCTCAACTGCACAGAATTGTTTGAATTCTGACTTGTCATATTCTCCTCCATTATCAGACCTCAGGCATTTGATTTTCAAGCCAATCTGATTTTCAACTTCAACTTTCTACCTCTTGAAAGTTGCAAACACATCTGACTTATGTTTCAAGAAGTAAACCCATACCTTCCTACTGAAATTATCAATGAAGGTGACATAGAATCTGGATCCACCAAGTGATGAAATAGGAGATGGTCCCCAAACATCTATATGGATCATTTCCATCCGTACTTCCTTTGGCTCTCTCGCAGTCTTCGTAAAGCTTACTCATTTCTATTTACCCATAACACAACTCTCACAAAGACCTATATCAACAAATTTTAGCCCCTCTAAAGCTCTTTTTACAGCCAACATCTTCATTCCTTTGGCACTCATGTGTCCAAGTCTGTTGTGCCACAGACATGAACTAGAAACACCTTTAGCAACATCATCCATGTTTATGCACCCTGCAGTAGTGTCCAAAATTCTAGATTTTGTTCCACATGCCACAACCATAGCACCCTTCACAATCTTCCAAGAACCTTTTCAAAACTCTGCTGCGTAGCCTGTGCTATCTAACTGACCAACAGAGATCAGATTCTTCTTGAGACCAGGAATATATCTGACATCGTCCAATGTCCACTGATTTCCTGCTGGATTTTTTATACAGACATCCCCCTTTCCTTCAATCGCCAATGGTTTGTTGTCTGCAACATACCCCTTTCCAAAATTTCCAGACTTTAAAATTTTAAAACAATTCCTTGCTTGGAGATAAATGAAAAGATGCAATAGAATCCAATATCCAGGATTCAACTGGGCTGTCCACACTAAGGATTAGAGTATCCCCAATGTCTTCTGCTAAATTAACAAAATCATTATCACCTCCAGATTTCTGATTCTTCTTCTTCTTGGGTTTCTTGCATTCTGTTCGAAAGTGTCCTTTCTCTCCACAATTCCAACATCACATTGGATTTTTGTGGAGATTTTCCACCATTCTTCGATTTTGATCTGCCATGTATATTCTGACCCTTCAATTGGTCTCTCCCTCTTAGGTCAACACTGAGAGCACTACCAGATGATTCCCCAATTTCTCGTTTGTGAATGCTTTCGCGAAGAACAACATCTTAGATTTCATCTAACTTTAGTTTCTCAGATCCATAGGAATTATTAACCGAGCAACAATAGTATCCCAAGACTCGGGTAGAGATGACATCAAAATTAGTGCTTTAATTTCATATTTGAAATTAATATCAATAGAACACAGTTGACTAACAATCATATTGAACTCATTTATATGATCAGCAACAGATCCATTCTCAGACATCTGTAAATTGAACAATCTATGCTTCAAATATACCTTGTTCATTGCAAATATTTTTCGTATATATTTAATAACGCCTTCAACAGATCGTATGTGGTCTTCTCCTTGACGATGTTGAATGCCATGTTTCCCGATAAAGTCAACCGAATCATCCCTAGAGCCTGCCAATCCTTAAGCTTCCATTTATCCTTCGTCATGGACTCTGGCTTCACCCCCCTTAAGGGTTCGTGAAGATTTTTTTGGTACATATAGTCTTCGATCTGCATCTTCTAGAAATCAAAAGTGGATCCATCAAACTTCTCAATTCCAAGCTTCGATCCTTCCATCTTCAGTGATCGTGATAAATCTTCCAAGCTATGATACCAGTTATTAGGATCGATTTGCGTGCACACATACAATATATGGAGAGAATGAAGAAAAACTAGAGAGAAAATTCTTGAGAGAGAGAGAGAGATAAGTGAGAATGAATTACGTGGTAACACCCGCGAGTAAACTCCACGGAGGATTGGCTATTTATATTAATGACTCAGAGTATGTACAGTTACATAGAGTATGAACATTAATATATAACAGTACATCACATGTTAATCAGGCTCCACAACCTAACATGTTGGTGGTGGCCATTCAAGTTCATCTGTAGCCAAGTTGAATAAATAAACAATCTTCCCATGTGAACACTTATCTCAATACGACCAACTAATCATGAAGCATTTACACAAAGTAGCAGGATAAAAATAGTAGGATGATATTGATTATTAAAATAATCCAAAAGTCACTGAGTTGTACTTTAATAATCTTTGTATTGTAAATGTTGATCTACCTTTTTCATTTTACACTTGATTTACCAAAGTACTTCAACTTCTCTGACAAAATCATTTTGATCCCATAAGAACTATTTCTCAAACAAGGGCTTCTACTGCTGAAATTCATATAGTGAAAAGGTAAGATCACGTTGAAAGTCTCTTGTTTTTATTCTTTTCTAGTTTTTTACGACTCAAAGATATAACAAAAAGTTTTCTTTTGATTTTATTTACAACATAATAACATGATGTGGATGGTTGAGAAATAGATCCCTTATGTTTTTTAGTTTTTAGATGTGTGATCATAATTTATTGGAAGGAGAAGAAGGATGATAAGAAGAAACAGAATGAATTCTGGTGGAATTGATGGTTAAAAAATTATTATTGGTCGTTAAAAAGTCTCTTCCGTGAAAATTCTTGATTATTTCGAGTGATTTATTCCATCTGTTCTAGCCTTGGTGACTAGAATAAAGCTAGAGTTACCTGGTGGGAGGTGAAAGGTATCCCATAGAATTAGTGTCACGATTCGAGCCGAGGCCCTAGCCACGATGGGTATCCTGAACCATGAAGGCCCGAGGGACCCCTTAGCATACTATCGTAAGCATAATACATACATAACTCAAAGTTCGGAAGATACAACAGTGTTTAATGGAAATTTATAATCCCAAATGTGTCAACAAGATATGACAATAGAACACTTTAAATACCAAATGGTATATGTGAATATGGAATGTCGTACCATTGATATAGCTGATTAGTATTTATATTGTGATATTGAAGAAGATTCAGGTTCAATCCTATACTTTGAATTTAAGTTATTATCTTACCTTATATCGTTATTATGTTATAATTTATCTCAGTCGGCCAATGATCCTTACTGAGTACCCGTGTTTTGGTGCTCATGCTACACTTCTGTACCTTTTTAGTGTAGACCCAGGTTCTAGTTGCCGTCATTGAGTCAGGATCGTGCCGCATTTACTAATTGAAGATAGGGTGAGCTCTTGGAGTTCGAGTTGAACTCTTTGCCTTCTATTTTTACTTGTCTTTTGTATTCGAGACAATTGTATAAGACTATTTAAGTTGTCAGACTTTAAATTGTAATTTCTGTTGTCAGATTTAGAGTTTCTCTTGTACTTATACTATTAGGTCATGGGGTTGGGATTCAAATGTTAGTTGTTTCGTCAATGAAATGTTGTTATATTGTATTGCTACATAGGGTCCATGTTGGATGTTTCTACTAAGGTAACCCATTGAATTAGCTTCGGGCAACAGTGCTGGCTTACCTATCGGTGGGTTGTGGTAGGTGCCATCATGACTCAAAAATTGGGTCGTGACAGGGTAGAGGTAGGCTGAATAAATATTTAAGGGAGGTGATTGGCATGGTATGGAGCATTTAAAATGTACAGAGGACATGACCCTTGATAAGAAGGTATGGAGGATACAAATTAGGGTCAAGGTTTAGTGGGTAGGAGTGCGTTCGTAGTAGTAGGAAGGAGCTCTTTGTTTGTATTTGGGTTTATAGTTTTTGTTTGTAGTGTTGTGAGGATGTTTGTTATCTCGAATAAATAGTTTATAGTATTATTTTGTGGGTGTATTATTTCTTTTATTATCTAGCAATGTGTAGTTCCATTTTGTTGTTTATTTTTATATTTTTTGTGTGTTATACTGTTGTTATCTGTCCTGAGCCGAGGGTCTATAAGAGACAACCTCTCTACTTCATATGAGGTAGTGGTAAGGAATGCGTACACTTTACCATCCCCAGACCCAACTTTTTGGGAATACACTCGGTATGTTGTTCTTGTAAAGTTAAATTGTTACTAGGGGCTTTGGGCTGTAGGTGACCAAAGAGTTTTAAAATGAGGTGTAGGTGACAAGTTTTTATACAAGAACAACAATGGAAACAGAAAACACACCCCAAAATAGTCCACTAATCTTAGGATCCGAGGACCTTTTGGAGAGCACTCTCGGATTTACTACAACAACAACAAGAAAGAGATAAGATGGTGTGTTTCAACACAAAAACAGCCACTCAAACTAAGTTTACAACACAAGGTTATGAACAAGATAAAAATAACAACAATGTCGACCAACAACACTACAAAGACGAGAGTAGACAACAAGAACAAATAACAAGATTAAAAGAAAGTAAAGGATAGATAGTGAGACAAAGATTATTACAAGGTTAAGAACCAAGTGTATTTCAACACTAACCCCTAATGAATGTAATAATCAAAACCACACTCTTACGGTGACTGCCAAGGAAATCAACTCACCTCAAGATCCACCATTTCCAAGCAAAGAACAATAGTGGCTTTGCCAAGCCCTAAACTACAATGGATATTCCAAGCTTTAACTAAGCACTACACTAAGGTGTTTTTCAATGTTTCAAAATATCATCATTCATCAACTAAAGAGAAAATACCTAATACTAGATCATATATAGTATAGCGTATTCCATAGTATAATGGATCAGAATACCCTTAATGAAAGGGAAGGTCATGGGTTGTTTGCTTAACATGTGCAATCCCCAAAATACCCTTAATTAAGGGTGCTTCTTCAATGCTCCAAGACCATGGGGTAACACTTCAAAAATTGTAATCTCGAATTGGCATCATATGTAATCCCCCATGCAACCTTCCACATACGGGTTTGTTTAAGGACATGCTCAAAATGGGTCCTCCATGTATGTTCTCGTATCCTTGAGGTGACCAAGTCTTGAGCCTCTATGTGTTGGCCTCCAAAGATTTCATCAAAAGATAAGATGGACATTTTTCCCGTATCATCCCCCCTTCCTTGAAAAGGATTTAACCTAAAATCGAAACCTTGCAGAACTAAAGAGAGGATAGACAGATACAAACTCCTCATGGAATGAGGGTTAGGGTTAGCACAACAAATCATATCAACATGCCAAGGTTGCACATATTTTCAATATAACCAAGGATTCTTTAAATGAAATATTAAAAACTCAATGAATAAGGTATGAGAATTTGGTTATGGGATTCACCAAGAGTGACACTTTTCTTATCATGTAGACCAAGCAACAAGTTGGGTGCACCAACATCACCATTTCCATATTTGGCACCGGGGTCAAATGGGAAGAGTGGCCATAGACACGGGTCTAGACAACACTCCCCTTTCCCGTGGTCTCCACCCGAAATAAATGACATACTCTCTACAATAGCATACATAACATACAAAGCAAATAGAGAGTAGAGAAAAGTATCACTCAAGTCTACTTCTACTAAGGTGCCCTCACGTATGTACTCACTAGTAGTTTCCCAATCATCACCATGAGTACTCTACAATAAAGTCACACAAAGTAGAAGAAGTTGTAACTTCCAAGACTACACATTCCTTACCCTTAAGAGTACTCTCATCTTCCAAGAAGAGGTTTCCATCTTTAGGAGGAATGTTGTGACACCATAGTGAGTTAACATAGAGGCTATAGCCTCTAAGGTAAGATATACCATCTTTTTCACAACTAGGCTCATTATGAGTGTTTATATCATTTTCAAACAAGACATTATACCTAAAGAGTGCAAGATCCAAACCACTGGCAGATTTGGAACAAGCAAGTTCCTCACTCTCCAAGAGATTAATATCAAGTTTCAAAGCGGTTTCAAGTTCAAGATTGTCTCAAGAATAGCTCTCGGGTTCACTCCCCTTTTGTTTACCAACTTATTAAAATAATTCACTCACTTGAGTTCGATTAATCACATCACACACATACTCAAGTGGTGGACAATTTTCACAAATAGGTTGATCAACTCCAATTACACAAGATGATGTACTTCTGTTCAACATATAGGCTTCAACACTAGGTTGAAATAAATTGATCTTACAAGAAGAGTCAATTTTATCATCAATAGGATCAACTAGTGTACCCACACTCACAACATGTACATCATCAACAAAAGGCAAAGAATCATTAGACTTATAAGTAAGTAAGCTGCTACTCATACTCAATTGGTTACTAGCCACACAATTATCATTCACATGCACAAAAGTATAAGAGTTAGCTATTTTACCTTGAAGTTCTTGAGTCGAATCTCCTTTGTCATGTTGTGAAGGTCCTCCACAAGATTGGGCAACTTCACTTCGAAAGTGCTCTCCTTCACTTTCCATATCGTTACCTACACAAATGTCCTTAGAAATAGAAGGACAAACAATGTTAGATCGGTTTGGTGGCAATCCCCTCACTTCGCTGCACACAACCTCTCCTTTTTCCACTCTCGGATTACCACCTTGCACACCCTTAACCCTCTCAATCTTTTGTCTCTCATAATAATTTCGATTGGAGTAAGTATTCACTTCTCTTTGTGGCTCGGGCAACATGTAAGTCACGAGGTGATTTCCCCACTGGTCTCTTACAACATTTGTCTAATTTTTCACTTTTGGAACTCTATGTTGTGCAAACCAATCAGCACCTAAGCATACATGACCATATGTCAATAGACGAATATCACACCATACCTCCTCATGGTATTGGGAGAATACAACTTTGACCCTCTCGGTAACCTTAAACCCGTCCAAGAAGTATGGAACAAGTAAATGCTTGCGAAACAACCCCGAGTAGTCAACCATGGATGGAACGATGTAGTTTCTATAGTACCTATCATTTAACACAACTAGATAGCCCGGTATCCTACAAATGGTCACCTTTCCGGAGTGTACACTCCTTCTCTGATCAACATTGTAAAGAACACAAGTACCCCTCAATTTTGGAGATACATACCCTCTTCTTCTTATTGGACAACCTTCACTAGATCTAGTATACCATTCACACAATATCCTGGTATGATTTCTTGAAATAGTTGCTCTGTACAGATGACTTTTTTTTTTTGCATATTTTAATAAAAATAATGGTTTGTTTATTCAAGACTTAAAAGTCACCTTTCCTTCAATTTTCTCAATAAATAGGAAACTAGTAATGGGTAAATCATTAATAGCAACAGATGTAAATATCTAGTTTAAATGACATACAAAGAAGAAGACGAGATGAAAAGAGAAATAGTGAACTATACCTGCAATGTCAAAAAATAAAATGGATCAGAACATCCAGTTTAGTCTAGAAAAGATATTCATTGGTTGTGATCCAAATGTATCCTCATGTGAAATAAGAGAGAAAAGAGAGTAAAATAGGAAAGAAAGAGAATTGAGAATAAAGAAGAGTGATAGATGAGTTGAGTCTTACTTTATGGCTGAAGGAGAGAGTATCTAGAGTATCCATTAAATATTCATTAATAACTTTTGAGGGGCACGAGGAGATGCTGACATTGAAAAGATCAGATAAGACTACTCACTCAGGAGATTTTTGAGTTATCCAACTAATATTTTTTACCGCCTTAGTATTTTAAATTTTTTATCTCGGACAAGAAATACCTAAATTTCTTTAAAAAAAAAGGATCTTAAAACATCTAAGTTCAACAGATGACAAATTTTTTTTGGAAATTTCCAAAGCTCGATCATCTGTCGCAACAGATGGCAACATCTGTATGATGATTTACAATAGATGTATAATATGTTGCAACAGCTGACTTAATCTATTTAATTTAATCCAACAGAAAATACATCTGTTGCAACGGATTAAACATTTGTTCTTATACAATTTCAACTGAGTTCATATGTTCAACTAATACTTTAATTGAATAATCTAGGACTAGGGGTGAGTTCTCATAGGGTCAACTACAACTTTAATTGAGTCTTTTGGCAATTGCATGATGAGACAGTATTACGTTTCTTTTGTCCAGAGTCGTCGATCGATCACTCTGAGCTGAACGGATTCTTAATACCTCATATATTAGACTAATTCCTTAATTTATTAATCTAGGACTAGGGGTGAGTTCTCATAGGGTCAGCTACAACTTTAATTGAGTCTTTTGGCAATTGCATGATGAGATGATATTGCGTTCCTCCCGACCAGAGTTGTTGATCGATCACTTTGAGCTGAATTGATTCTTATTACCTCATATGTTAGACTAATACCTTAATTAATTAATCTAGGACTAGGGGACTAATACCTTGATTGATCAATCTAGGACTAGGGGTGAATTTTCATAAGGTCAACTACAATGGATGGCAACACCTATTTGATAATTTACAACGGATGGGTAATTTGTCACAATAGATAAATTAATCTGTTTGATAATTTACAACATATTCGTAATCTATTGCAACAAATGACTTAATTTGTTTGATAATTTACAACAGATGCTCAATGTATTGCAATAGGTTGAACATTTGCTCTTATACAATTTCAATTTATTTCATATGTTAGACTAACACCTTAATTGATTAATTTAGGGCTAGGGTGAGTTCTTATATGGTAAAATATAACTTCAATTGAGTCTTTTGGCAATTTCATGATAAGACGGTATTGCGTTCCTCCTGACCAGATTCGTCGATCAGTCACTCTTAGCTGAACCGATTCTTAATACCTGATATATTAGACTAACACCTTAATTGATTAATCTAGTATTGGGGGTGAGTTCTCATAGGGTCAACCACAACTTTAATTGAGTCTTTTAGTAATTGCATGATGAGACGGTATTGCGTTCCTACCGACCAGAGTCGTCGATCAATCACTCTAAGCTGAATCAATTCTTATTACCTCATATGTTATACTAATACCTTAATTGATTAATCTAGGAATAAGGGTGAGTTCTTATAAGGTCAACTACAATAGGTGGCAGTTCCTATTTGATAATTTACAATAGATAGGTAATCTGTCACAATAGATGACTTAATCTGTTAGATATTTTATAATAGATTCATAATCTGTTGTAACAAATGACTTAATCCGTTTGATAATTTACAACAGATGCTCAATCTGTTATGATAGGTTGAACATTAATTCTTACATAATTTCAATTGATTTCATATGTTAGACTAATACCTTAATTGATTAATCTAGGGCTGGAGTGTGTTATCATAGGGTCAAATACAACTTCAGTTGAGTCTTTTGGCAATTACATGATGAGACGGTATTGCCTTCCTCCTGGCCAGAGTCGTCGATTGATCACTCTGAGCTGAATCGATTCTTATTACCTCATATGTTGGACTAATACCTTAATTGATTAATCTAGGACTGGGGGTGAGTTCTCATAGGGTCAACTACAATAGATGGCAATGCCTATTTTATAATTTCTAATAGATGGACAATCTGTTGTGACATATGACAATCCATTTGATAATTTATAATAGATGGGTAATCTGTCAGAACAAATGTCTTAATCTATTTGATAATTTACAATAGATGTGTAATATGTTGCAACAAATGACCTAATCTGATGCAATAGGTTGAACATTTGTTTTTATACAATTTCAATTGAGTTCATATTTTAGAGTAATTCCTAAATTGATTTATCTTGGACCAAGGGTGAGTTAATAGGGTCAACTACAACTAATTGAGTCTTTTGGCAATTGCATGATGAGAGGGTTAAAAATTACACATATCTTTTATAATTATAAAAAATAATTAAAATCAATTCGGACCAAATTAACATTTTAAAAACTTGTCATTCTTTTCCAAAATACAAATCAACCAACATAAAAACTTTCATTATTTCAAATCTCGAGTTCTCGCTCTTTTCTCTTTCTCCCTCGACAATATGGTATAAACAACAACTACTCAATAAATTTCTCAACCCTTTACAGCAGATCAATTTTATTATCATTTTCGACCACATAGGTGTTATTTTTGACTTCATTCTTGCTTGTATTAATCGTTTTCTCTGTCTTTGTAGGTAACAGAGTTCAAGAAGGGTTCTATATTTGTTTCTAAAAAAATAAGAGCTTTTAAGTTAATGATGAAACATAAAACTTTTAATTGTATTATCTTCGAGAATGGGTTTATAATTTTGAGTTTTGATTTTAAAATCGTAGAAAGAACTCAAGAAAGCCTTATTTTTTTGTTGCAGTATTCCGTTGACTTTTGTGGTATTCTTGGATGGTGTTGGTGGTGGTAGTAGTGGTTTCGATGGTCGTCGTGGTGGCACTGGTGGTGTATATTGGTGGCATTAGTTGGTGGTGTTTGTGGTGGCATTGGTTGGTAGTGTTTGTGGTGGTGTCGATATTCGTGGTGTTTGTGGGATTGGTTGGTGGTGTTTGTGGTGGTGGCTGTTGGTGTGTTGGTATTGGTTGTATTTTTAATGTATTTTTTAAAATTTATGCATACATCAATTGTAATGTAATTTTTGTTTTTCTATTATTTATAGGTAAAACATATCTCCCAAAAGAAAAAAGTGAAAGTGGATCAACGTCTGACCACCTAAAAAAAAAGCTAAAATATAGAGGGATTCAGAGAAGCTTCCTGACCAACCTTAGTCTGGGAAAAGTAAAGTTGAGGAGAGATATGAAAAAAACATTGAGGGAGGTGGAAAAGGGTCTGTAGATGGTGATGAAGAAAATGAAAGTAAGAAAGAGGAGTAAATAGAGAGGGAGAAAGAGAAAGAGGATGATCATCAACACGATGATAATGGATATGGTGCGTAAATTAATATCTACATCCCACGATGATCCTATCAAAACTTTTAGTATTTATAGTTTTCAAGTTGCGATGCAGATAAATGACTCTGAAGCAGAACTAACTGGCGAAATTGTACTTAAATGTTAGATGGGGAAATTTTTTAATTATTTTAAGAAAATTATGAAGGACGAAAACATAGACGAACGTTTTAAAAAGAGCTTCTTTGGATGCTTTCTTAAGCTGGATGAGGACGCCCCTACCCATTTCCCCATGAGGATAGTATATGGTCTTCTCAAGCGCAGGATCAAGTACGTGGGGGTCGAAAAAGATTCGGAGAAGGGGAGAAAAGATAGATCAAATCTGGATTAACTACTGTGGTATGTCGGTTTGTTTTGGCTTGCAAGAGTTTGCCATATTGACGAGCTTGAGATGCCATCATCTAGAAGAACCACCTATCGCCAAGGGAACACCCTGCAAAAGATCCAAGGCAAGAAATCGAAAGGAAAAAATAGATAGGTTGTTTGAGATTGCTCGACGTGGCAAGAAAACATCGGATTTGTTGATAGATCTCATGGATAAGACTATACCAAAGCAGTATAGGGAGCAATTTGCAATTTTTCTTAGTTTGGTTTTCCCATTCGGTTATATTTGCAAGATACATCAACAAGGTCATTAAAACTGATTTGTTGGTGCGTGCTGAGGATTTTGATAAATTCAACAATTATCCCTAGGATATGACTACTTCTACTTGAATTTCAAATATTTACTAACAAAGCTATCCTCAGGAACGACCACATTTTACGGCTTTCCTTGGGCCTTTATGGTAAAATTAATCACTATTTTTACTCATTCATTAATTTATATTGAATATAGTTATTATGACTTTTTTTGCTTGTTTCCTGTTTACATTTTTTAGGCTTGGGCATTTGAAGCCATTCCCCTCCTACGAAAGCAAGCAATGGATTACTTGGATGAAGTTTCTCATCCAAGGATGTTTAGGTGGTTGGTTGCAAGGATCAACACCAAAATTAAGGAGGCTGATCTCTTTAACCCTCTGGATGATGAAGTGCGTCTTCTTCAAGTAAAATAATTTTACTCAATGAAAGATATTGAAAAAATATTTTATTTGATGCCCCAGATTGTACATCTGTTACGATAGATTACCCGTCCTTTGCCCACCGGTGCAATAGATGGATAATCTATTATGGTAGATGATTGATATCTTACATCAGATTACCCATTTGTTGATTTGGTTCTCTGAACTCGACTCCTAAGAGATTAACCATCTACTGCAAATTATGCAACAAATGTGTAATCTGATGTAACATATTGTTAATCTGATATGACATACAGATCATCTATTGCATAACGTGTAACACAATAGATTATTCGTCTTCTGCAACTAGTGCAACAGATTGGTAATTTTTTACAATAGATGATTGATATTTTGCATCAAATTATCCATGTGTTTCTTTGGTTCTCTGAACCCAACTCAATCAGATTTTAACTATATACTGCAAACTATGAAACAGATGGGTAATCTGATGCAACATATTGTTAATATGTTGCAGAAGTTGACTATGTTAAAATGTAATCTATGTGTGAAAATTATTATATTATATGATTTAAATGTATCTGTCTTTTTATAGGTTATGCATCCATGGATTGTGCCTACTGAAAAGGAGTCGGTGATGACTTCTTGTATTACTCTAAGTTATGTTGATACTATAGAAGACCCAATGGTGGACTTAATAAAGAAGGAATTGGCTGGATCAACAGCCATAAGAAGAGCAGTTAGGCAAGGTCAGCCTAATGTTGAGGCTCTTCATGACCAACCTACTAAGGAAGATCCGGGTTCTTCTTCTGGTAGAGTTGTTGGTGTCGGTGATAGGCATGCTGATACTACTACCACTCATGATGATGAGTATGTTGATTCTCAAGAAAAAATAAATATGTTTGAAAACACACTATTTTACCCTTACAAAGGTCATCTCACCCCTCTTCACCGTCGTGTTCTCGTTGTGAATGCTAAGAGTGTAAGGACAACCAAGATAAAGTCTTTGAAAAAGTAGAGGCTATCTCTAAAGCTGTCGAGGAATTCAAATCCAAGAGGGGTGTCATACCATCCAAGAAGGTGAGGGAGACATACAGTCCTACAGTGTTGGTTAAGAGGAAGAAAAGAGCAATTAGCGACATACTATTCGGTCGAAAATTAAAAAAAAAATTATGACTCCTCCCTCTTCAAAAGCTGTTAAGTTCAGAGGTCATTCAAGAAGGTGGACATATACTTGAAACATGGCGCCAAAGAGAAGAGGGATCTGCGACAAGCCAAGAATGCTAAGCCAGGCATACCAGATTACCTCAGGCCTCCCTTTTCCCCTAAGACTTCCAGACTATTGCTGATATGCGTATGCGGTACGAGGACAAGACAAGTTTACTTTTCCTAACATAGCATTCTAATCTACCCCATAAAGAAGAAGCTACGCAATAAATATGAAATCTGTTGCAATAGCTAGGTATTTTGGTGCAACTGGTAGTGGTTCTATTGTAACTTATTATCAATTTGTTGCATAAGTTGGGTTGGATTATCGATTTAGAGAACCTTATGC
The DNA here is from genome assembly GCA_030864225.1 of Capsicum baccatum var. pendulum. Taxonomy (NCBI): domain Eukaryota; kingdom Viridiplantae; phylum Streptophyta; class Magnoliopsida; order Solanales; family Solanaceae; genus Capsicum; species Capsicum baccatum. The sequence goes on from CM061555.1 coordinate 237,972,676, forward strand.
AACAGATGGACCATCCGCTGCATCTTTACAATTAATCACCTATTTAAAAATTTACTTCTTATATCATAGCATGTTGACAAAATTCTCTGCCACATGAGGAAAAGTACATTAACGTACCTAGAAGCTTATGACGCTGCCGATAGGATAATGGACCTCGAATTCTGCAAGAAGCTCAAGGATAAGTATGATCAACTCAATACTGATACGTTATTCTGTGGTGTGGGACTTGATTTATTAGTTTCTACATTGGACTTAGATGAAGAACAAATGATAAATATTTTAGAGGGGAGAGGCCAAATACACACAGCAAGAGCTGGACCGAGGCAAAGAGGTTTCTTACAGTCATTAGCATGGACGACATACATTATCGGGCTGTTGAGATACTAATCGAGGAGGGAAATATTAAAGTTTATGACTGCAATGAACTTGCTTTTAATGAGGTCTATCTTTTTTAACTCTTCCAGCCACTGATGGAGCTGTTGGCCATCTTGTTGAGGGAGAGTAAACTAATGAATCATTTACCAAAGGTCTAATACCCCGCATGTTTCTAAGTTAGGAAGTGAATAATTTTTTTCTACATATGAAACCTCCTATACCGGGAGTATCATTTTAGTACATGACTTATAATGAATATCCTAGCGATAGGACAGCTTGCGATGTCTTAAGCATGCTCATATGAGTCGTTTAGAGTGACGTAAGCTAAGAATTTTTTAATCCATCAAGTCTTAGTGTTTGATTTTGCAAGGGTCATTTTTGCACAAGAATAACATGATTGATATGTGACATTTTGGCAGATTTATACCCACCAAATTGTAGAGAATCGAATTAGCATTCCAACGATGCCAATTTCATCAAAATCTGACACCCGAGAAAGGAGTTATAGCCTTTCAAAGTAGAATGCGTCGCCTAACCAATTGCACATGGCCACTGGAAAGCTTAGGCGATATCATATGCAGTGCCTATGTAAATATAGGCAATATCATATGCGGCGCCTATGTAAATATAGGCAATATCATATACGGCGCACATATATGATTTCAACCACGAAAACACTTAGTTTTTGAGTTTTTTTTTAGGGTAGTTAAGTATTTTAACACTCCTTACATGTCCCTAAACTTAACCTCACAAAATTTATAGCTTCTAAATACATTACAACCCTATTAACATCTCAAAGTTCATTATCCAAGAGAACCATAGGAGAAAAACAACTAGGGTTGCACAATCAAGCTTGAAGATCAAATTTCAAGGAAATTCCTCCGTCAATCATCAAGAACCTCCCTTCCAAGGTATACGTAGTTTTCATCCACGGATTTCTTTCGTCCGTGGAGCTCAAGAATCAGTCTTTAAAATACAAAAGCTTGGTTGGTTGTGGTGATATGATCATACCCATATTGATGCTTATTTGTTTTGCTATATAATAGTATCGTGAATGTATATCTCATGAAAGTTATGTTGTTAGTTGAATAACATGATATTTAGATGGATTGATAGAATGCAAGTATGAAACCCACCTATGCCTGAAAGAATTCAAGGTGCTCGATAAAATGCCTAGTATGTTAGAACTTCATATTTACATGATTTCATGATGTCTAAATAACAATTTCATGTTATCCATACACTCCAATATGAATTTCCATGCAACTTATGTGTTGTTATTGTTGTGGTATAAAGCATGTATGATAGTGGAGATATAAATTATGTACATAAAATATATCCATTCTTTTTCTATCATGTTTGAAATGTTGAATAAATACATGAAGAATACTATCCTCTGCTTATGATATTGTGAATTGTGGACTCAAATCTTGTGATCAAGTCATGTCATGTGTGTCAGTTTCCACCTATCGAGTCCTAGGGGTATTCATACCCGAAAACTATAGCTGTGTGCCTAGAGCCATGTCATATTTCACGATATCCGAACTCAAGCTATGATTCCATAGACTTCAGTCAGTGATGTGACTTAGGAAAACCTCATGATCTCAGTCAGTTGTCAGATATCAATAAAATTTTGCTAGTCATGGGAGTAGAGATTAGCACAGAGTGAACCCAAGGATGAAAACTCACCCGCCAGTTCAGGGTGTGATTTTTAGTAGTCATCCTTGTGTTCCAGAACTACGTAGCCAGCGTAGGTTGAGATATCTTAACCTATCAAATTAGGGTTGATGAGGTGGTTTAACCTATCAGTTTAGGGTTCCCACCATTCTCATTGAGTACCTGCCAGATAAGGGACACTCACAAGCTGTCCTTACCCATGGCATGGTATTGACACCCCTCCAATTGGGGAAGAGATTGGACCCCAACATAGCCATAACAGCATACATGGGTCATATAGGTTAAATACTACCTCCCACAGTTTCAATATCAGTCTCGATAAAAGAACTCAGTGTGTTCTTCAGATTTCAGTATATACAGGACTGTCAGATATAGTCGTCCATGTTATCATCTTGCAGTATCAGTTATGACAGTTATTAGTAAACCATATATTAGATTAAAGATCTTGCTATCATATATTCACGGTCCCAGTTTTTATATATGTATGTTTGCACTCCCATATTCATATTAGTCAGTCAGTGTTATTCATGCATGAAACCCTTTATGTTCAGCCTACCTTTCTCGTATACTCAGTACTCAAGTTGTACTGACACATTTGCGCTATGGTGCTTTCTTTTCATGTTACACCATAGGTTCTAAGACACGAGATCCATCCCAGCAGTAGCGGTAGCATTCCAGTCGCAGAGACACAGTGAGTCCTCATTGATTCAAGTACAAAATGATTTGATACATTTATTTATTTCTTTAGTTTAGTTGTACGTAGTTAGTTGGAGACATATTCCTTCAATTTCTTATTCAGATAGTTTAGAGGCTTTCAAATTTACGTTCAGACTTAGCTTTTAGATTGAGTTGTTTTGGGTATTTTCACCCACATGGATGTTATGATTTTCAAACATGGTTTTATTCAGTTGAACCTTATGGCCTTACAGTTTTATGTATTCCGCATTATTATGTCATGATTTTTAGTATACAGGTACAAATATCAGTCATGGGTTAGCTTGTGGTCCCTCGGGGTCATGAGCACCGTGTAGCATTTCGGTTCAGCAAATCGGGGTTTTACAAACTTTGTATCAGAGCCTAAGGTTGAATAGAGTCCTAGAAAGTCTGAAAGCCGTATCTAGTAGAGTCTTATACATGGGTGTGTTGCGTGCCACATTTATGTATAGGAGTCTATAAGATGTTTTAGGAATAGTTCCCTTTCTTCAGTATTCATTCATGTCATGCTAGTGAGCATAATCACAAGTTAAACTCTCAGTCTAATCCATTCTTCTCTTATTTCAAGACCATGGCCCCAAAGAGAAAAAACCAACCAGCTCCTCAACCCGAAGATCTTTTGGGCGAACATGTTTTTGTAACTCCCTGAAAATGGGTCCCAGAGCGTTACACGGTGCTTGAGGATATGAGTAGCTCCAAAATAACCCTTTGAGCCATTTTCATTCAGTTCAAAACAAATCAATGGGGTTTCCATAAATAACCCTTAAATATCAACAGAGTAATCATTATCCAAGAATAAAAGAATTTCAAAAAGATAATAAAATACGACTTATTAGTCAACTCCCAACATCTATACTAGTCTGACAAGCCTCTAAGAAAATCATTAAAACCAGCGATCCATTGAGACATGCCCCAACTGACTCATACTCAGTTATTAAATGTAAACAATTCTGTGAAACCAACATTAGACATCACGTTCTTGGAACATGAGGACTCACCACAACAGAGGATGTAGAATAGCGTGCCTGAAGAATTACTGTCAAACCTGGAACTGAGCACCTGAATCTACATTTTGAGAAAATGCAGCCCACATTCAAAGATGTGGGTCAGTACCATGGAAAGGAACCGAGTATATGGGGGTGTATGCAGTTGTATAAACATCATCATCATAAATATTTATAAGAGATATACAGGATGTATGAAAGACTCACATAGCCCGAAGAAAATCATCATAATCATGAGAGGATGAAATAAGTATAATAACACATGTGAGTAATCATATAATTTGTCAATCACTTTCAGTTCATCAAGAATATCAATTCTCATAATGAAAATATCAGTTAAATCTTTCAAAAGAATAACTTTCACAATTCAACTTTCAAATCACTTCACTGTTCACCATAGACACAAGGAAACACACACACACTGTGAGATCCTATAATCGACATAAACTATGTGAGCTACATGGAGTCCAACGTACAACCCACGTTGGGGAGAGCCGTCCTATCCTTGCCATCGGAGTAGGACTATCGATATCAAATCCACACAAACTAGTGATCACTATATAAATCAGCCTCAAGCTCACTCCTACGGGGGCACGTAGTTCTAGGGAAGTAAGGTCGCTTTATACCTCCCACTCGGTGCTAAAGATTTCTCCTGGACTTAGCTTAGATCATTTCAAAGACAATCCACAACAAAACAATTTTAGTAATATATAAATATACATTGGGAGCCATCATGCTTCCCATCTATCAAAATCAACCACGTTGTGGATTTCTTTCACACTCGAGTTCAAAACAACTCCATTAAGACCAAAAGGTCAAATCATTCAAAATATCTCAAATATTCAACATCAATGTGCTTATAACACACACTATCTAAAAAAAACACAATTTCCAATGGGAATTCACGACCCAAATAACAAAATCATGATAAATATTGTTCAAGATTCATGCTTTATATCACCACACATGTAAATTCATCTTTCAAAATCATAAACATCAAGATTTCATAATAATCATCATAAGATATGGGTTCATGATTCAAATTCATAAAAATCAAATAAAAATCATGCCTTTGTAAAGAAAATTACTTGTGGGCACAAGAACGAAAGAGAGTTCTTGTTGAAAAACCCCACATACCTTCAATGGTGAACTTTAGATTGATACTCATTTTTGAGATGTTAATCGTGCCTTTGAATGATGGTTCTTGGAGTTCTTGAACGAGGAACTTGGAATCTTGAATAAAGAATGATGGTTCTTGGATCTCTTGAACTAGGAACTTGGAATCTTGAATAAATTTGCAGAATTAACGGTGAACTTTGGAGGTTCTTGAAGTTGGATGTAGGAGCTTAGGGTTTTCTTTTTGAGGGAATTTGATGAAATATAACATATAATGCTTCTAATAGGGTTTAATATAGGGTTTGGACGGATTTTGGGTGAGGGGGAATGACCAAAACGCTCCTTAAAAACCAAATAATTCTCGAATCTGTCCTTTGGTGGACTGTTTTAATAATCTGAAGTAGATCAACCATAATGTTTTACTCTGATAGCCAAATTAGATGAAACCAATTTCATTAGAAAGAGGACTCTCATATGTTTCCATTGATATATAGTATCTCACCCAGATCATTGTGTAAAAGGAGTTATGATTGTTTGAAATTGACCCAAAAATTCACTTTTGATAGGCTGAAGTAGATCGACCATAAATTTTTCCTCCGATAGACAAATTGGATGAAACCAATTTCATTAGAAAGATGACTCACATATATTTCCGTTGATATATAGTATATCACCTAGATAATTATGTACAAGGAGTTAAGGTAATTTAAAATTGGAGCAAAAATACACCAGGCCTCAGTACTTTTTCCTGCACGTTTTAGTGTTCACTACTATTCACGGTTCGATCGAAATGTTCATAACTCGTCGCTCGGGTGTCTGTTTTAGATGATCCACATATCGTTGGAAATATTATTTGATACTCTGCACAATGGTGGGTCATAATCTAATACATTCTGCATGAAAAATTTATAATTCATTCTATAAGATAGAACCCAACACGGTTACGCACAATATTTCAACGAAAAAATTTCCCGGGGTATTATAGTTTCCCATGCGTAGTTTAGAGCCGTATATAACACACTTTCTTAGTCCGTGGATGCACAGAATGAATGGTCACCAGTCATTTCGGCTAATCTAGTGGCCAATCCCATAGTAGCTAGGGTTGATGAAGCCTCCATCTTTCCATGGGTCTAAGTCTGATGAGGACCCTCAGGAGTTCATTAACCAAGTCTAGAAGTTCATTGAAATCATGGGTGTTACTTCTATTGAGAGTGCCAAGTTATACACCTACCATTTACAGGATGTTGCTCATGCTTGGTAAAAACGGTGGAAGTCTGAGAGGTTAGATGATGTAGGCCCTATTGAGTAGGAGGAATTTGTCATAACCTTATTAGATAGATTATTTCCCAAAGATCTGAGGGAAGCCAAAGTTCTTGAGTTCATCAATACTCAGGCAGGGGAATATGATGGTTAGGGAGTATTCTCTCAGATTTACTCAGCTAGCCAGGTATGCTCCTTATGTTGTTGCTGACAATAGGGCTAAGATGAGCAAGTTCGTGTTAGGGGTCAACGATAGCGTGGTAAATAAGTGTAGGTTTGTGATGCTGATCGGTGATATAAACTTATCCAGAATCATGACCTATGCCCAGCAAGTAGAAAAGCAGAAGGTTAATACTAGGGAGATACAGAACAAGAAACCAAGGTCAGGTAACTTTAGCATTGCTCACCCCAAGTCAGATGGAGGAAACCGTTCACAGTTTCACTCCAAGTCATCAGTGATCCAGTGCCGAAGTTTAGACATGACAACAAAGACAAAGTGCCAGGCTCTAAGTCTCAATACAGTGTTAGCAGTGTTTGAACGAATTCCCTTTGTCAGACTTATGGTAAGAACCATAAGGGTATTTGCTGAGCCGGTAGTGATTTCCATTTTGGTTGTGGCAAGCCAGGCCACAGGATTAGGGAGTGTCCATAGTCAAGTCTTCAGGGTTAGCAAAATCATTCTACAGCTCAGTCCGGTCGCCCGAACCAGTAGGGTGCCGTTTCCAGTGCTACCAGTGGGCAATGCCCAAACAGACTCTATGCTCTTCAGTTCTAGCAGGATTAGGAAAATTCTCCTGATATCGTTACTGGTATGTTATAGATTTTCCATGTTCATATTTATGCTTTGCTAGACCCAGGTGCATCCTTGTCTTTCGTTACTCCATACATAGCAGGCAATTTCAGAATCAGTCCCGAAATTCTAGCAGATCCCTTTTCAGTCTCTACCCCAGTGGGTAAAACCATCATAACCCTAAGGGTATACAGGAACTGCCCGATTATGATATCTCATAAATCCATGTCAGCAGATTTAATTGAGTTAGAGATGATGGATTTTGATGTCATTCTCGGCATGGATTGACTTCTTTCCTCCTATGCCATAGTCGACTGCAGAAATAGGATAGTTCAATTTCAGTTCCCAAATGAGCCCGTCCTAAAGTGGAAGGGTAGCATTTCAGCGTTCAGGGGTCAACTTATTTCCTACCTTCGGGCAAGGAAAATCATTTCTAAGGGGTGTATGTATCATATCGTGCATGTTAAAGATTCCAATTCTGTATCTCCCAGTCTCGAAACATTCCCAGTTGTTAATGAATACTCAGATGTCTTTCCCGAAGATCTTCCAGGCATTCCTCCCAAAAGGGAAATAGACTTCGACATCGACCTTCTTCCAGATACTTAACATATTTCTATTCCACCATAAAGAATGGCACCAGCAGAACTCAACAAACTGAATGATCAATTGAAGGATCTCTTAGATAAGGGATTCATTAGACCCAGCGTTTCCCTATGGGGTGCGCCAAAATTATTCGTGCGCAAGAAAGATGGTTCTCTCAGGATGTGTATTGCTTACCGTCAACTCAATAAGGTCACAGTCAAGAATAGATATCCTGTTCCTAGGATTAATGATCTATTCGACCAACTTTAGGATGACAGTTACTTCTCCAAGATAGACCTCAGATCAGGCTATCATCAGCTCAGAGTTAGAGAATGTGACATTCTGAAGACAACTTTCCGTACTCGGTATGGTCACTTCAAATTTTTAGTCATGTCATTTGGACTTACCAATGCCCCTGCATCTTTTATGGATTTGATGAACCGTGTGTTCAAGAAGTACTTGGACATTTTTGTCATTGTCTTTATAGATGATATTCTGGTCTATTCTCGCATAGAGCATGATCATGCAGACCATCTCAGGATTGTTCTTCAGACTCTCAGGGATCACCAGTTATTTGCTAAGTTCAGCAAGTGTGAATTTTGGCTAAGATCAGTAGCATTCCTTGGCCATATTGTTTCCGGTGATGGCATTAAAGTAGATCCATAGAAAGTCGAGGCAGTAAGAAATTGGCCCAGACCCGTATCTCCATCAGATATTAGGAGTTTCATGGGTTTGGTTTGATATTATAGATGGTTTGTTGAGGGATTTTCTTCTATTGCATCTCCCATGTATAGATTGACTCAGAAGAAGATTAAGTTTCAGTGGTCAGATTCATGTGAGAAGAGCTTTCAAGAGTTAAAGACTCGACGCACCTCAGCTCCAGTTCTAGCTCTTCTAGATGGTTCAGACGGTTTTGTAGTCTATTGTGATACATCCAGAGTGGGTTTAGGTTATGTCCTCATGCAGCATGGTAAGTTCATAGCCTACCCCTCCAGACAGTTAAATCCACATGAGAAGAATTATCCTACTCATGATCTTGAGTTAGCAGCGGTAGTTTTTGCCTTTAAGATTTGGAGGAATTATCTATATGAAGTTCATGTAGATGTCTTCACAGATCATAAAAGCCTCTAGTATGTGTTTTCCCTGAAAGATCTCCATCTTTATCAAAGAAGGTGGTTAGAGCTCTTGAAGGATTATGACATGAGTGTTTTTTATCATCCGGGCAAGGCCAATGTTGTGGACGACGCTCTTAGTAGACTCTACATGGGTAGTATTTCTCACATTAATGGTAGCAAAAAAACGATGGCTCAGGAGATCCATCAGCTTTCTATACTACGCGTTCTCTTAGTCAATTCTTCAGAGGGTGGTGTATGTTTTCACAGTAGTTCAGTGTCATCTCTAGTTTCTGAGGTGAAAGAGAAACAAGACAGGGATCTTATACTTATCAATCTCAAAGAGAAACAAGACACTGTTCTTCATTTTCAGGGTCGTCTATGTGTTACAGGTGTAGATGAATTAAGGCAGCGAATTCTTGCAGAAGCGCATGGTGCGCAATGCTCTATTCATCCAGGGGCCACTAAGATGTACCACGACATATGGGATATCTATCGGTGGAGTGCGATGAAGAGAGATATTGCAGGGTTTATGGTTAAGTGCTCTACATGTCCGCAGGTTAAGATAGAGCATCAGAAACCTAGTGGTTCCATGCAAGAGTTCACCATTCCTACTTGGAAGTGGGAAGAAGTGAACATGGACTTCGTGACAGGTTTTCCTAGAACTCGTCATCAACATGATTCAGTCTGGGTAATTATAGATAGAATGACCAAGTTAGCTCATTTCCTTCCTGTTGGTACTTCTTATTCTGCCAAGGATTATGCCAAACTTTATATTAGGGAGTTATCTAGGTTACATGGCGTTCCACTATCTATCATATTAGACAGAGGTACCCAGTTCACCTCTCACTTTTGGAAAGTATTCCAAAAGGGTCTCGGTACCCAAGTCCATCTTAACATAGCATTTCCTCCTCAGACAGATGGTCAAGCAGAGAGGACCATTTAGACTCTTGAAGATATTATAAGGGTGTGTGCAATTGACTTCAAGGGAAGTTGAGATGACCACTTGCCTTTGATTGAGTTTGCATACAATAATAGCTATCATTCTAGTATTCAGATGGCTCCATTAGAAGCTCTCTATAGTAGGAGATGTAGATCTCCTATTGGTTGGTTCAAAGTTAGTGAGGCCTCAGTCATAGGTCCAGACTTAGTATTTGATGCCTTAGAGAAATTTCAGTTGATCAGAGAGAGACTCGGGCTGCTTAGAGCCGACAGAAGTCCTATGCAGATGTTCGTAGAAAAGATCATAGTTCAAGGTCAATGACTACGTCTATCTTAAGATCTCTTCCATGAAAGGAGTGAAGAGGTTTGGCAAAAAAGGGAAACTCAGTCCCCGATATGTCGTTTCCTTCAAAATTCTCTATCGCTTCGGCAAGGTAGCTTATGATCTTGAGTTGCCTTCAGATCTAGCCTCAGTCCATCCAGTCTTCTATGTCTCTTTGCTCATGAAGTGCATAGGTGACCCAACAGTTGTTGTCCCTATTCAAAGTATCGACACTCAGAACAGGCTCTCTTATGAAGAGATTCCAGTCAAAATATTAGATTATTAGACTCGTAGATTGAGGAACAAAGAAGTCCATCTAGTCAAGGTGCTTTGGAGAAATCAGTCTCATGAGGGAGCTACTTGGGAAGTAGAAGCAGATATGCGTACCAAGTATCCTCACCTCTTCCCTGCCAATTCAGATCAAGCTCAAGGTAATAGTTCTCCTTAAGCTTATTCAGTTTCATGTTCATGTTTTCAGTATAAACTTGGTACCTATTAACCGTTGCATACTCAGTGATGCATTCATGTATCAGTTGTCCGTGCATCAAATATGCATGAGTTCAGTATGTTTAACATGTCATTCATGAGATTAAGTTTCAGTTCTTCATTTTCAGTTAGGTTTTGTTGTCTTGTATCCCTTCTCCGTAAATTCTCATTCGAGGATGAATGTTCCCATGGGGGAGATATTGTAATACCCCGCATGTTTCTAAGATAGGAAGTGAATAAGTTTTTCCTACGTATGAAACCTCCTATCCTGTGAGTAACATTTTAGTGCATGACTTACAATGAATATCCTAGCTATAGGATAGCTTGCGATGTCTTAAGCATGCTCACATGAGTCGCTTAGAGTGATGCAAGCTAAGAGTTTTTGAATCCATCAATTGTTAGTGTTTGATTTTCCAAGGGTCATCTTTGCACAAGAATAAGGTGATTGATATATGACATTTTGGCAGATTTAGACCCACCAAATTGTATAGAATCGAATTAGCTTTCCAACGATACCAATTTCATCAAAATCTGACACCCGAGCAAGGAGTTATGACCTTTCAAAGTAGAATGCGCCGCCTAACCAATCGCACATTGCCACTGGAAAGCATAGGCGATATCATATGCGGTGCCTATGTAAATATAGGCAATATCATATGCGGCACCTATGTAAATATAGGCGATATCATATGCGGAGCCTATGTAAATACAGGTGATATCATATGCGGCGCCTATGTAAATATAGGAGATATCATATGTGGCGCCTATGTAAATATAGGTGATATCATATGCGGCGCACATCTATGATTTCAGCCACGAAAAGACTTAGTTTTTGAGTTATTTTGAGGGTAGTTAAGTCTTTTAACACTCCTTACATGTCCCTAAACTTAACCTCACAAAATTTATAGCTTCTAAACACATTACAACCCTATTAATATCTCAAAGTTCATTATCCAAGAGCACCATAGGAGAAAAACAACTAGGGCTGCACAATCAAGCTTAAAGATCAAATTTCAAGGAAATTCCTCCGTCAATCATCAAGAACCTCCCTTCCAAGGTATGCGTAGTGTTCATCCACGAATTCCTTTCATCCGTGGAGTTCAAGAATCAGTCTTTAAAATACAAAATCTTGGTTGGTTGTGGTGATATGATCATACCCATATTGACACTTGTTTGTTTTGCTATATAATAGTATCGTGACTGTATATCTCATGAAATTTATGTAGTTAGTTGAAAAAAATAATCTTTAGATGGATTGATAGAATGCAAGTATGAAACCCACCTATGCCTGAAAGAATGCATGCAAGGTGTTCGATAAAATGCCTAGTATGTTTGAACTTGATATTTACATGATTTCATGATGTCTAAATAACAATTTCATGTTATCCATACACTCCAATATGAATTTACATGCAAATTATGTGTTGTTATTGTTGTGGTATAAAGCATGTATGATAATGGAGATATAAATTATGTACATAAAATATATCCATGCTTTTTCTATCATGTTTGAAATGTTGAATAAATACATGATGTATACTATCCTCTGCTTATGATTTTGTGAATTGTGGACTCAAATCTTGTGATCAAGTCATGTCATGTGTGTCAATTTCCTCCTATCGAGTCCTGGGGGTATTCGTACCCAAAAACTATAGTTGTTTGCCTGCCTAGAGCCATGTCATGTTTCACGATATCTGAACTCAAGCTATGATTCCATAGACTTCAGTCATTGATGTTACTCAGGAAAACCTCAGGATCTCAGTCAGTTGTCAGATATCAGTAACATTGTGCCAATCAACGGAATTTAGTAAGATTAATTCATATATAGTCAGTTATTCATTTCTAGTACCTCTAGATGAGAGTAGAGGTTAGCACCGAGTAAACCCAAGGATGGGAACTCACCCTCCAGTTCAGGGTGTGATTCTTAGTAGTCATCCTTGTGTTCCAGAACTACGTAGCCAGTGTAGGTTGAGACATCTTAACCAGTCAGATTAGGGTTGATGAGGTGGTTTAACCAGTTAGTTTAGGGTTCCCACCATTCTCATTGAGTACCTGCCAGATAAGGGTCACTCACAAGCTGTCCTTAACCGTGGCACGGTATTGGCACCCCTCCAGTCGGGGAATAGATTAGACCCCAGCTTAGCCATAACGGCATACATGGGGCATGTTGGTTAAACACTACGTCCTACATTTTCAGTATCAGTCTCAGTAAAAGAACTCAGGGTATTCTTCAGATTTTAGTATATACAGGACTGTCAGATACAGTCGTCCATGTTATCAGCTTGTAGTATCAGTCATGACAGTTATCAGTAAACCATGTATTAGCTTACAGGTCTTTCTATCATGCATTCACGGTCCCACTTTCTAAATATGTATGTTTGCACTCCGACGTTCATATTAGTCAGTCAGTGTTGTACATGTATGAAACCCTTTATGTTCAGCCTACGTTCCTCGTATACTCAGTACTCCAGTTGTACTGACGCATTTGTGCTATGGTGCTTTCTTTTCTTGTTACACCATAGGTTCTGAGATATGAGCTCCATCCCAGCCGTAGCGGTAGCATTCCAATCGCAGAGACACAATGAGTCCTCATTGATTCGAGGACAATATGATTTGATACATTTACTTATTTCTTCAGTTTAGTTTTACGGAGTTATTTGGAGAGATGTTCCTTCAACTCCTTATTCAGATAGTTTAGAGGCTTTCAGATTTATGTTCAGACTTAGCTTTCAGATTGAGTTGTTTTGGGTATTTTCACCCACATGGACGTTATGATTTTCAGACATGGTTTTATTCAGTTGAATCTTATGACCTTACAGCTTTATATATTCCATATTATTATGTCAAGACTTGTAGTATATAGGTACAGATATCAGTCATGAGTTAACTTGTGGTTCCTTGGGGTCATAAGCTTCGTGTAGAGTTTCAATTTAGCAAATCGGGGTGTTACAAAAGGAAGTGTTGATGAAGAAACAATGGGATTTTTATGTTTGAATCAAGGACATGGCCCTTCCAAAAAATGATACTGGTTACGCGTGCGGCTTGCACGCTCTTGCACACATTGAATGTTTGTTGACCAACATAGATATAGCTGAGCCAATGACCTTTTTGTGCAACAATGCTGTAGCAAACCTGGAAGAGGTCTGTGCTTATGGTGTACTAAATGGACGTTTGGAGTTTGTGTATATAGAAGAGCCTTTGAAATTAAAATTTCTAATTTCAAGTCACCTTTCACTATACTTTAAATTATATGTAAATATAGTGGCAATAATTTTTTCTGATGAAAGTTGAGTTTTTTATAATGCAATAGATTGTCAATCTGTTGTAAAATATATTCTATCTGCTCTGGCAGACAGTTTATCTATTGCAATAGGTTGATAATCTGTTGCATTATGCCGATATTATTTCTATCTAATCTAACTCTAATATGTTGCAACAGTGGGAAGACCTGGTTGATAATTTCCAACAGATGACCTCAATTCTACAACATATGTATAAATCTGTTTGATATTTTTCAACAATTACGCTTGAATATTCATGTGCTCGACAACACCAAACCAATAGCAAATACACCACCATACAAATTTCAGCAATTAGGCTTGAATATCCATGTGCCCAACAACAGCAAACCAGTAGCAATAACGACAACAATGTATTATCTTCTTTCTCGGTTTTTTTCTCTTCCAAAGCCTTGACTTTGTTCAACAAACCCCATTTTACATGATTTGCTTGTGAAGGATGTCATTCTTCATACCAATCAAAGTAATCGCATCCTTCCAATTTCTATAAAAATAAGAACACAATTACAAAACAATTACATGTCAATAATTAATGAACTAATTAAATAAAAAGAATATTACCTTTGAAATCTTATAAGTAAAAAACCTACGACCTAGATTTTTTTGACTCCAAGAAGTCTTTATCAGAGCTTCATGACCGCACTTACAATATCAAAAATGTTTATCACAAAAAATAGTGGAAGATGTGCTCGACATTGTCAAGCTCAGTTGAAAAAAATTAAAAAAAGATGAAGAAAAGAAAGAACAAATGTAAATAATTTGAAGAATTTGAATAGATAAAAAAGATGACGATGAAGAAGAAGATTTGAGAATTTAGGATTAAATTTTAGGAAGAAGATGAATATATAAGACAATGAGGGGTGGGGGGCAAATGAATGTTGGGGTCAAATGACGGTAAGTTAGCAAAAAGTGCCAAACTGACACATTTGATGCCTATTTTATTTTACGTGTTTAAAAAAAATACTGTCTACTTGATGCCTATTTTATTCTTGGTGTTTGAACTGAATATTGTCGATGGGTTCCGCCTTTTTATTTCAATTCACTTTCACTTTTTTACATATAGTGACAATTTTTTATGTCCAATGAAAGTTGAATTTTTATAATGCAATAGATTCTCCATTCGTTGTAACAGTTATTCTACCTGTTCTGACATATAGTTTATCTATTGCAATAGGTTTGTCATCTGTTGTATTATGTCAATGTTTCTATCTAAGTCTATCTGTTGCAATAGTGGGAAGACCTGTTTGATAAATTCCAACAGATTACCTATCTGTTGCAACATATGTCTAAATCTGTTTGATATTTTCCAACAGATGTGTCGTCTGTTGCAACAGATACATTATCTGTTGCAATATTTGAATCTAGTATTCCATTTCAATTAATAATTTCAAATCTAAGGAAAAAATAAAATTCATACACAAAATAAAATAAATCAAAGCCTTCAGAAATTAGCTAAAATAAATCAACGAAAAAATAAAATGTAAAAAAATTATTATAGGTATAGATATCAACAAATACATCAACAATTTAAGTATTGATGCCATGGATTCCTAAGGAGTGGTGAGGTTATTAGTTTGACAGGCTCAGTCTATAAAGATCTACTCAATATGGACAAGTTGTTCTTCATCCGGTGCTATGAAATTAGGCTTTACTCATCGTGGATCTTTATTGTCTCTAACGTATGGTCTCTGCGCTTTTTTTCTCCGTATTTCCATAAAAAGAGTAGCATATTGTAAATGTTGTTCATCAGTAGCTTCTACATCCACCTAGAAAGTCAGAATTTATCAATGCTAATCACAGAGATACAACAAACTGGAAAAGGATAACTCATCTGTTCTAGCAAATCAAGCAGGTCTTCCTCCTATGTTAAATTATCCCAAATAGATTATATTTCAGTTACAACAATGAATAAACTATTGGGAAAAAATTCTACATGAGGAAGACCTATATGATAATTTCCAACGGATGAACCATCTATTGCAACAGATGACTCATCTGTTGCAACAGTTAGGTCATCTGTTGGTACAAATAAAAGTGGTACGAAGAGCTATTTGATTTACTAAAATAGACAAGACATAAATCGCAGCAGATACTTTATCTGGTGCACCAAGTTAGTCAACTATTGCAACAGATGTATATATCTGTTTGATAATTTTTAGCAGCTGTATAATCTGTTGAAACAAAAATGTATCCATTTGGTAGTTTGAAGACATATATATTCACTTTCTTCAGCTCGTGCTGCTCTCCTTTGGACATTGTACATTGCTCAGTGCAACACACGGACAGAGGAGTTGCAATTTTGCTTTTTTAGATGCTTGATAATGCCTTGGAAATCACTTTTCTTATCCTCTTAGCCTTAATATCTAATGGAGTGGATGAAAATAAAATCCTCTTTGATGGAATGAGACTCCTTTTGATACAATATCTACAAGTAACACACAAACAACACCAAAATCAGTCCACAAGTTGAAAGAACCGTGGACCCTTTTGATGACCACTCTCGGATTCAACAAAAACACAATGTATTTTGGTGTTTCACACCTAAAAAAAGCCCACAACAAAATATGTTAACAACATCAAGATGAGGAACAACACACGGGTTACAAGAGAAACAATACACCAGAAAGATATAAGATTACAACAAAGGAAATGATAGAGAGTGTGACATACACTACTACAAAGACGAAGAAACAAAGTGTGTTCAAGAACAAATACCCTTGATAAAGATATTAGAAACACCTACACTATGCGGTGGACACAATACAGGACCTCAATCCTTCTAGCACCCAACGATCCAAGCAAAAAAATAACAAAAGTGATTCCACAACTAAGTTGTTTCCTAGTTTCAGCAAAGTCTCTATGGAAGAGAGAACTTGTATTTTTCAAGTGTGTTATACAATCTTCAATATGAAAAAACTAAGTAAAGTAACCCTAAAATGTTTCTTATATAGTGTATTACAAATAGAAGGGAAAAGTCCAAAATGCCCCTTAGAGATTAGGTGCCCCTCTAGTGTGAATTAGTGGCTGTTTTGATATGTTTTAAGCCCTTAATTTCACTTATCTTGCACACACAAACATGGAATAATTCAATACACATCCTCATAAAGTTCATCTATGTGATCTCACTTGATCATCCTCTCTATCTTGAGAGGAATTTGTCCACAAATTCAAGCAATCATCACCCTCAAGCTCTTCTCTTTGAATCATCTTTTCAATGTTTCTCCCAAGGTTAGGACGTTAAACTAAGGGTTACATTAGGACATAAATCTTGTTACTTGGACTTAAATTTTCTTCAATCTGCACATAAGAATAAAGGATTCTACACAAAGTGCTAGCATCTTGGTTAGTAGGAAACAAAGGGTCTTTGTGGGCAAACCCCATAATCCTAACTCTCGGCTTCTATTCTTCACCCTCCTCACTCTTGGATTCTTATTCCACAACCTCACTAAGCATTATTATCCTTGTGATATATATAGGCTCAACACACTCCATCCACCGGCCAAATATCTTCCCCACTTTCATCAATTTCCACCTCAGCCTCAAGCTCTCCATCTTGATATTTTTCATCACCATCATTCGATTCAAGTCCTACCTACTAACCAAGGTAATACAAGTTTCCCTACCTAAGAATTACATTACTCCAGTTTTGGCACTCACTAGCCTTGTTCCCCCACCCTTGACATTTAAAACATTGAAATCCCTTAGGACGAGAAGTAGAATTTGGTTTACCTTCGTTTCTTGGAAGATACTTTTGGGAAGCATTGGTTTCGGTTTGTACAACCTTGTTCTCAGTTTGGTTAGCATTGGATGAATGCTATCGATGTTTGTGCCACTCTGAGGAAGGTCTTTGGTGATTCTTGGGTTTGGAGGCCAAGATCTCCCTTTTAATATCCAAGGCCACTTGGAAAATGCCATCGATCGTGTCAAACTTGCGGAGGTTCATCCGAGAAGCTATGTCCCTATTCAACCCGATTTTTAATTGCATAATATCATGGATCACTTTTTCTCCTCTATGGTAAATCTTCAGCATCAATTGTTGAAACTCGTCACGGTATGCCATGACACTTTTGTTTCCTTGCCTCAAGTTGTACAACTTGGCAAGAAGTTCTTGTTTGTAGCCCTTGGGTAAGTACCTTTAAAGCATAAGGTACTTTAATATAAACCATCGAGGTGGCCTCCCGGCAATCAACACATTACCAAACCTCTTCACAAACTCCCACTAAGTGTTTGCATACCCCTCAAAGTGAGCGATTGCATAAAAACTCTTCTTCTATTCGGTTAGATCATTCACTTGGAAATTACTATAACAAAATGAATTCTAAGAAAGATATTCCTCGGGATCACTCTCATCCTTGAATATCGAAAGACTAACTATGATGGAATTGAGGCCAAGCTCTCGGGTTTGGTTACCACCCTTTACTTCTCGTCCTAAATCACCTTGCCTACCCCACTCCTCTTCTTCCCTCAAGTAAGAATCACCATAACCCCCATAAACCCCATATTGTTCCTCCCTACCATAACCCTCAAAACAATTTGGTGGAATTGGATTAAGTGGAGTCGGATTTGGAGAATAGTAAGGCCTTTGGTTCAATGGAGTTTAAATTGGAAAGTGAGGTCTTTGGATAAGTGGAGGGTTAGGGTTTGGTGGAATTTGGGTTCCAAATCCGTCAATTTGGACTTGGTGAAGTGGAGGGAGGGTTGCTATATCATACTCATAGTTTTTGGGAACATTTGGTGGTCGGCTCGATGACTTGTTCATTTGGTGCAAGGCCTTGGGAGTTATGGTTGGGGAAATATATTGAGGGGTGGAAGGTTGACTCCTTTGACTTTCCACACGTTCTAATCTCCCACTCATTGATGCCACATCCATATATAATTTATAAAGACCCAAATTCAACCTAGACACATCTCGAGACATAGTTTCAAGGCGAGCCAAAATGAGATTGATGGCATTATTGTTCATTGTTTGAGCATTTGAAGCCTCGGGTTCCATTGTGGTTGTACCAAAAATAACCCTTCAAGTTTCTTAAAACTCAAGCTCAACAATGGTGAATGACTCAAATTACCTCTAATTTAGCTCAAATTCTAACCCTATACTCCTATAGTGTTATAGAACACAAATCTAACACTAAAAACACAAGAAAAACAAAATATTTGACCTAGGGTCAAAAACGGGTTTAGTATTTTTTTTTGTTTGGGATTTTTTATTTTGACACTTATTTTTTGTTGGTATTTCAATTTCTAAACTCTAATAATGTTAGGGAACAAGGATCTAACACTAAAAACACACGAAAATCAATTTGTTTAAAAAATCCTAATAACGTGAACAATAACTTTTTTCCTTTTTTTTCTTCTTTTTCACTTTTTTTTTAATTTTCAAGATAACAATCCTAAGATTGATTTTGTTGTAACAAAATCAAAACTTTCTTTGATACCAAATGATACAAGATCTACAAGGACCACACAAACAACACCAAAATTAGTCCACAAGTTGAAAGAACTGTGGACCCTTTTGATGACCACTCTCAGATTCAACAAAAACATAATGTATTGTGGTGTTTAACACCTAAAAACAGCCCACAACAAACTATGTTAACAACATCAAGAAGAACAACAACGCATGGGTTACAAGAGAAACAATACACCACACGGCTACAAGATTACAACAAAGGAAATGATAGAGAGTGTGACATACACTACTATAGAGACCAAAAACCTAAGTGTATACAAGCATAAAGACCCTTGATAAAGATAGTAGAAACACCTACACTATGCGGCGGACACAAGAGAGGACCTCAATCCGTCTAGCACCCAACGATCCAAGCAAACAAACAACAAAAGTGATTCCACACCTAAGTTGTTTCCTAGTTTCAACCAAGTCTCTATGGAAGATAGAACTTGTGTTTTTCAAGTGTGTTATACAATCTTCAATATCAAAAAACTAAGTTAAGTAACCCTAAAATATTTATTATATAGTGTATTACAAATAGAAGGCAAAAAGTCCAAAATGCCCCTTAGAGATTAGGTGCCCCTCTAGTGTGAATTAGTGGCTGTTTTGATATATTTTAAGCCCTTAATTCGACTTCTCTTGCACACACACATGGATGAATTTAATACACATCCTGATAAGTTCATCTACGTGATTACACTTGTTTCACCTCTTAGATGTCAATTCCTTTACAAAAGCAGTTAATGCATTAATAACATTAATCACTACATTATTTTTCACCCTGCAATCTTGACATTTGCATGTAGAACATTCACTGGGAGAGGCAAAATCTTTATAACCAGCATGATCATACTCATAATGGTTTGTTTTAAATACTGTAAGAGGAGTATCATCAGCATCAACATCAGCACCACTACCACCAACAACAACTCCATCACCACTAAGACCATCAATAACAACAAGCCCACCCTCCAAAATTATTTTTCTTGTAATGGTTGTTGCTCCAAACAATTTTATTTTTATTGTCGATGACCTTAGGGTCCGATAAAATTCACACAGACCGTAAAGTAAGAAAAAATGGTATCTTCAACTCTCAATTGGTCAAAACTAGCGACAGATGTGCAATCTAACATAAATCATTACATATGTTAGTATGATGATTAGATCATTCAAAAAAATCATTAATTAAAATAAAAACTTAATTATAATTATACTTACTGCATTGTTCATGGGGTTGAAGAGATAATTTTTTTTTGCATTTTTATCAATTTTGGCCGACAACTATCTAAAGATTCTTGGACAGAAAACTTCTTTCTAGTAGTTCACTTGTTGTCTCAAATAAGGAATGGCTTCAAAGACCCAAGCCTATTAAATAACGTCAATAAATCAAAACCATCTTTGAGTAAAAAAACTGAATGATATCATAATAAAAGAAAGAAACATTTACCATGAAAACCTATGAAAAGCCATACAAGTTGACTGTCTTTGGCGCTAACGGAGTCAACAAATATTTGACTGTCATTTTAAAGCTTTCATAACCCCAAGGATAGTTGTTAAACACCTCAAGATCCTCAGAGAGCTTTATTAAACCAACGCTTATGTTGTTGTTAATGTCTCTCACCAAAAGAATATTATGTACAAACAAAACCAAGCACAATAACTGCTTGTGCTTCTTTGAAAGTCCTTTACCTTTCAATGCTTCTATCAAATTTTTGTTTTTGATTCTTAGACCAACAATGGACACCAGGTCATCACGATCACACGACTTGCCCTTACCATTTTTGGGTGTATAGGGTGCTTTTTTCGGTTAGAATAGGTATAACTTGAGAAGGAGGATAACATTTTAGTCTAGTAACTATGACAAACTCCTTCAAACAAAAAAAAACAGGAATGCAATAGTAATTTATCCACACCTCATTCATCTTATCTTTATTTTCAAATATAAATCTACGCTTGAGAAGTTCATATACCATTTTTATTTAGAAACGAGCATTGTTGTCCTCCGACAAATCAAGATATTTCCCAAAGAAGCTGTCCCTAAAATAACCATTCAATTTTTGTTCTCGAAGTTATTTTTTGAAGGCATCAAAATATTTTCCCATGGCTGACTGAACCACGAAATCACTAAATCTATGGCACAATTGCACTGCATTCTCACAGGATAACGATCAATGCTGAAGGTTTTGACCATCTCTTTGGTGTAAGGGCTATTAGCATTTGGATCATCTCTTTTGAAACATTCCTCCTCCCTGTGTTCATGATATTCTACTCCCGATTAAGATAATGCTTGTAAAGAAAGCTCATAGAGTGATGGTTATAGCCTAGCTGTTTTACTTGTTCCTTTACTTGGAGTTGATTCAGTTTCTATTCTTTTGAGATCAATATTATCTAAAATTAATAGGAACATAAAAAAATATTATAGTTGATTAATGCATCATTAAAAAGGATAACTGTAAATCAAACAAGCAAAACAGTAAAATAACAGTTCCAACAGATCACCGATTTGTTGTACTAGGTAGTATATCTGTTGCAACATATAACCAATCTATTGCAGCGGATGAGTAATCTATTGCAACAATACAAAATATATCACTCATTTGTTGTTAAAAATGAATGGTCTATGCAGCAGATCACACATTATTGCAACATTATCTATTGCAACATATGAGTGATCTGTTGGAACAGTTAAATAACCTGTAGCATCGGCTGAGTAATCTATTGTGATAATACAAAATATATCACTCATCTATTGAGAAAAATGAATGTTCTGTGCAACAGATAACATATCTATTACAACCTATGAGTGATCTGTCGGAATAGTTAACTAACCTACAGCAATGGCTGAGTAATCTGTTGTGATAATACAAAACATATCACTCATCTATTGAGAATGATGAATAGTCCGTGCAACAGGTCACACATCTGATGTAACACATGAGTGAACTCTTGGAACAACTATCAACGATCAATATTGTTTATATTTCTTCCAACAGAAGGGTCATTTATCATGGCAGGCGAATGATCAGTTGGAACAATCAAGTCTTGGACATGTTTTGTTGGAAGAGTTGATAGGATTTTATCCAACAGGAGGAAGAGTTGATAGGATTTTATCCAACAGGAGGTTCATCTATTGCATCAGATCACTAATCCGATGGTTCCTCATTTTTTATCTGATAGTTAATATATTGCATCAGATAGTTAAACTGTTGCATCATATGCTAAATCTGTTGTATTAGATTTTTATCCGATGGTTCCTTTGTTGCATTAGATGATTAATCTATTGCATCAGAATTTTAATCTAATGGTTCCTCTGTTGCATATGATAGTTGATCTGTTGCATCATATGATAAATCTGTTGCATCAGATGGTTAATATGTTTCACCAGATGGATAATCTGTTGGAGAGAACAAAAAAGAGTAGCATGGTTTTGTTCAACAAAAAAATAGCAATATTACCATTTTTATCAAGTACAAGAACAAAACAAATCAACCCAAATCGTTGTTTTGTTTGTACAAATACAAACAACAAAAATCAAATTTCAAAAAAATGCAACAAACAATAAAAAATCATAATTCACTTCTAAAAGAGAAGAGAAAAAATACCAGAAATTAGGGTTTTATTCAGACTGCATTTCAAATTAAAGCAACACATATTGAAATTGTTAACCAAAACTATAAGAGAAGTTGGCTCAAGTTCCTCATTTTCTTTAGAACTAAAAAGGCCATAAATTTTTACCTGTGAAAGAAGAAAAGGAACGATGAAGAATTCAAAGCTGTTGTGGCTGGAGAGCAAGGCTGTCACATCGATTGAAGGTTGAAGAATTCAAAGCTGTTGTGGCCGGAGAGAAAGGATGTCACGTCGATTGAAGGTTGAAGTCAAAAAGAAACTCAAAGCCCAACTATTTATCATCAAAGGTTGAAGTCGCTGAGGATTGAAAGGAGAAATTTGTAGAACTGTTGGTTGGGAGAGAGAGTTGAGAGAAGCTGTCGAGAGAGAGAGGGGAGAAAGAGTGGTTGATTTGGATTGAAGAAGGGTGTGGGTTGGGTTGATTTGTATTTTTGAAAAGATTAGAAAGTTTTAAAAATATTAATCAAGTCCATAATTAACTTAATCAAGTTTACTAATGATGTTTGACCCTTTAAGTTGGTCAATGTCACCAATCCTTCATTCAAGACTTAAAACACACCTTTCTTTCCATTTTCTCTTGCTACTAAATATAGAAACATGTCATTCTTTTTGGGACTGACTAAAAAGGAAGTGAGTCATAGAAATTGGGATAGAGGGAGTAATTACCAAAAAGTATAATTCAACGGAAAGTCAAATTTTCGGGTGTACGAAAATAATAGGTCAACAATTATTTTAATTTCTTTTTAAAGATCCAGCTGCAATGAAAATGTATTCCATAAGTAATAGTAAAACTTTAAGCACAAAACTGTTGATAAACCTCACAATTGTATAAACCAATGCATAAAGTTTTCCTTCCTGATATGAAATTCAATAAAAGACTACAAATCAATGGATTTGCTTATTTCCTTGATATATTGATAAATATAGAAAATAAATATTACATTGGTTTTGATCATTTGGTAGGTGTCATTTTCTGCTCTTCGCAAATACGTTGTCAACATTCTAGATTTCATTGAGAGGTTAAAGAATGAAGAAGGTCAAAATGCTGTCGACATTGCCAATCAAATTGAAAAGCTGAAATTGGTGCTTTATTTATTTGTACGTACGCCCAGCTTTCTTATTCTGATTTGGAAGAGTTTGAAGACAAAATGACTGGCAAACAACAAGAGGTTGACAATCTACTTCGACCAATTTTGAATGATGTTGAAAACAACGTTGGGTATAAATACAACATGGATCATATTCTTCCTAGCCTCATGGATAATATCGATGATTGTATTAGCTCGTGCTATCATTCTACATCAAGTGCCACCATGACTGAGTAGCAGTTGAACTTCCTACTCCAGAATCTTCATCATATATCCAAGTGTTTTGCTGAAAAGATTTTTCCTTTGGTGACTCAGTGTGAGATTTTTCAGAAAGTGTATGGCAACATGAAAGATTCCCATGGGTTGATAGTGAATGGTTGCGTTGAGCACAAGATTGATCAATGTGTCTTACCTCAGTTTCAACTCATGGTTGAGAGAGTTGGACTCTTCCATTGGGATGATCAACTTGATGGAGACTCTCGACTCTTCAAGCTAGCACATCTGCTCATGAAGATTATTCCAGTTGAACTGGAGGTGATGAACATATGCTATACAAATTTGAAAGCTTCACTATCAGCAGAAGTTGGATGCTTCATTAAAAAGCTCCTGGAAACCTCTCCGGAAGTTCTGAGAGAATATCTGATTCATCTACAAGAGCACGTGATAACTTTTACTACCCCTAGCACTTCAGGGGCTCGAAACATTCATGTCATGATAGAGTTCCTGTTGATTGTTCTTACTGATATGCCAAACGACTTTATTCATCATGACAAATTATTTGATCTTATGGCACGTGTTGGAGCACTTATCGGGGAGGTATCAACTCTCGTTCACAACTTAGAAGATAAATCAAGGAATGAAGAGAGTACTTATGAAACAAGTCATGCAACTCTAGACTTGCTGAAAGAAAACATTGAACTCCTCAAGAAAGATCTCAAACATGTTTATCTGAAAGCCCCGAACTCATATCAATGTTGCTTCCCCATGAATGATGGACAGCTCTTCATGCATCTTTTACTCATCCACTTGAATGGTCTTCTAGAGTCCAATTCTTATTCAATTGCTTTGATAAAGGAAGAAAAATTACACTGGAGAAAGAATCCCTCGAATTCATAAGATCGTTCTTCGTGAATGTTGAAAAAGGATTGTATAAAGATCTCTTGTCACGCGTTTTAGATGTGGCATATGAGGCTAAAGATGTCATTGATTCAATTTTGGTAAGAGATAATGGTCTCTTACATCTTATTTTCTCACTTCCCATCACCATAAAAAAAATCAACATTATCAAAGAAGATGTCTCCCAATTACCGAAGAAGATTCCCAAGAACAAGAGCCTCATTGTTGTAAACTCTCAAAGATATCCAGTTGAAAGAAAGTCATTTACAACTCGTAAAAGAATTGTAGGTTTTGATGAGGATACAAACTTGTTTGTTAGTAAGCTGACCAGAGGGCCGAAAGATCTTGATGTTATCTCAATCACTGGTATGCCGGGTTTGGGAAAAACTACTTTGGCGTACAAAGTATACAATGAAAAATCAGTTTGTAATCATTTCGACCTTCGTGCATGGTGCACAGTCGATCAAGATTACGATAAGAAGAAGCTGTTGGTGAAACTTTTTAATCAGTTTACTGGCTTGGATTTGAAGTTCAGTGAGGATATTGATGTTGCCGATAAGCTACGGAGACAACTTTTTGGAAAGAGGTACCTAATTGTGGTTAGATGATGTGTGGGATACTACTACATGGTATGATTTAACAAGACCTTTCCCTGAAGTTGAGAAAGGAAGTAGAATTCTTTTGATGACCCGGCAAAAGGAAGTGGCTTTTCATGGAAAGAGCAACACTGATCCTCTTAACCTTTGATTTCTAAGACTAGAAGAAAGTTGGGAGTTATTAGAGAAGAGGGCATTTGGAAACAAGAGTTTCCCTGATGAACTGCTGGAAGTTGGAAAGGAAATAGCCCAAAATTTTAAAGGACTTCCTTTGGTTTTTGATCTGATTGCTAGAGTCATTGCAGGGAGGGAAAAGACAATGTCTGTGTGGATTGAAGTTTGAAATAATTTGAATTCCTTTATTTTGAACAGTGAAGTTGATGTGATGAAGGTTATAGAATTAAGTTATGACCATTTATCTCATCACTTGAAGCCGTGCTTTCTCTACCTTGCAAGTTATCCGAAGAATACATCAGTGGATATAGGTATTTTGAAAATGTATTGGCGTGCTGAAGGTCTAGTTGAAAAGGGATGAAGAGTGTGGATGAGATAGGTGATGATCCGACTTGCAAAATTCATGATCTTGTGCACGACTTTTGTTTGATAAAAGCAAGAGAGGAAAAGTTGTTTGGCGAGACCAGTTCAAGTGATCCATCTTCTTCTTCAGATTTGATGCCATGCATAGTAAACATTGATTATAATAAGGAGAACTTTGGGACTAATGATTTCTTCCTATTTATTTCAAAAATAAAAAGACATTCTGGTAAACACCTCTATTCTTTGGTGATAACTAGAGACGAGATGGAAGATCATCTTTCTAATGCATGTCACCTAAGGCACTTGAGGCTTCTTAGAGTGTTGCACTTGGATCCCTCTTTTATGATGGTGAAAGATTTTTTGCTAAATGAAATAGGCATGTTGAAAATCATTTGAGGTTCTTAAGAATTGGGACAGAAGTTAAATCTCTGCCTTTTTTCTCAAACCTCTGCAAACTAGAAAGCCTATGGGTTGAAAACAAAGGATCAACGTGGGTACTATTACCGAGAATTTGGGATCTTGTAAAGTTGAGAGGACTTTACATTGATGCTTGTTCTTTCTTTGATATGGATTCAGATGAACCAATACTGATAGCAGAGGAATCAAAGTTGGAGAACTTGAGAGAATTAGAGAAATTCGTATTTTTTTATTCGAAAGAAACAGAGGATATTTTCAAAAGGTTTCCCAATCTTCAACATCTTGTATTTGTTCTCAAGGAATCATGGTATTATTCAACAAATCAATATTGGTTCCCGAAATTGGATTTCCTAACTGAACTAGAAGTCCTCAGAGGAGATTTTACAAGTTCTAACACAATGACAGTGGGCCCTCTATAACGACAAATTGGTCGTGAGATTTTCATTTTCCTTCCAATTTGAAACTATTGGTGTTGTAGGACTTTATTTTGACATCCGATTCACTATCAACAATTGCGAGACTGCCCAACCTTGAAGAGTTGTTCCTTAAGAGGACAATCACCCAGGGGGGAGAATGGAACATGGGGGAGGAAGACACCTTTGCGAATCTCAAATATTTGGAGTTGGAAGAAGTGACTCTTGCTAAGTGGGAGTTTGGAAAGGAATCCTTTCCCTTGCTTGAGAAATTAGCACTGTTGGAGATCTCGTAAGCTTATAAATATTCTGCCTAATTTTGGGGATATTGGTTCATTGAAAATTATCAAACTTGTAGAGAGCCCTCAACTTGAAGATTTTGCTAAGAAGATTAAACAATACGTTGAAGATTTGGGAGGGGACGAGCTTCAGGTCCTGGGCTGGAATAATATCCCGTTATTCAAGTAGCTTCTTAAGAACCACCAGAACAGGTTCTTCTCTATTCTTTTGTTTCTGCTCTTATTATTAGTCTCGGCTGAACAATCTATTTGTGAACTTTCCTCACACTAAGCTTATGGTAATAAGGAAAATCAGAAGGGCTTTTATGCATGTAAATAACACAATTGGATGACGTTTTGTGAAAACATTGTGGGATGACATTGATCAATATTTGTATGACTTTATATGTGTAACGCCCCGAAGTTTTTTCTAGCTAAATTTTTGTCCCTAAAGTATCAAGCATTGGCTTCTAGAATGATTATTACTTATTTCCCTATGGAATTTCTTAGATTTCAAATTTTCATTATGTAGATGATCGAATCAATTTTCCGTTGACATAAAATTCGTCCAAAATGGAAACTCGGTGAAGGATTTATGGTTAATTTAAGTCCTAGTCGTAAAACACCATCATTCCTGTCCTTGACGCATCGCCGAAAGGGTGAAAATAATGATGGTCAATTTCCAGTGAGTCTCCACGATGGTGACGCTTTGCGGAATGGACCAAATTCCCATTCGTCAATTTCCAGTGAGCCACCACAATTGTGGCGCGTCGCGATAGCCCATGAAATCGGGCTCCTAGTTATATTTAATACCCGTCTCATTAAGGTTATTTGGGCTATTTTTCAACCCCTTAACATCTTGAACACGGGATTTAATCCCTATTACACCAATATACACCTACTCTCACCAGAATCCATCAAGAACTCTCCCTAGGGTTTCAAAAAAGAATCCCAAATAACTCAAGATTTAACCATAGAATTTTGAAACAAATTGGAGATTTGAAATCCCTAAGCTGCAGGCATCAAGGATCATCCTTTTATTTCTTAAATAGAGGTACACGAGGTTTTCCTAAAATCTCATGGGCATAGAAATCATGTTTTTAAGAAAAGGGTTTTGGATTTATGAATACAATCATGTTTTTAGAATTTTTATGGTATTGTTTTGGTCGTTTGACCTTCCCCCACATTGATTTGAAATTGTATATATATATATATATGCTTGTGTTTTAAGGTTGATGATTTAATTGAGAGAATGACTTATGTAAAATTCCTTTCTTGTTTTGATTTTCCTTTACTTATCATATGCTATAGATATTTTGAATGTATCCTTGAAAAGGATGGTTTAAAATGTCTTGAATTATGTTATGATTGGATTAAGATTTGGATTTCAAAAGAGAGGGTAGTTGTGTTGATAAATATTGAAAATATTCATATAATGAAAGAGTGCATGATTTTTCCAAAATCACATGACCACCATATGTTTAAAGGATTCTTGCATAGTTTTGATTTATGCTTCTGAACATGAAATCTCTTATACTATTTGCATGTTTGGGTGATCTGAACTATGTTTTAATGAAAGATCATGCTTATTGTACTATGGCTCAGAAATAGGACTTGCAAGTCATGGTGTGACGACACCAATTAAGATTATGCCATGATAATTCAGAATAGAATAGAATGCATGTTTGGAATCAGACCTTTCAGATGTTGAAACTAGAAAAATGCATGAATCAGAACAGGATAAAATAGGGCATATAGATAGCTTAGGTGGTTCACCGAAGAAGGCACGACTTCAGACAACTCGTTGCTCAAAATCGGGATTTTCCAATTCGGGTATATTATATTACGTTGGCCTAGTGTCATGTGGCGTATCAGAATTAGAAACTCTAAACCTTGTGGCACACTCGGGTTGGGGGCTTCCCTACTGATTCAATGGCGGATTCCATACAGCCCATGGGATTTTAAAATTGTAGGGGATTACCACCTAACTTAGAATTAATACAAAGAACAGACAGTGCATTGACAAGAATGACTTATGATTTTCAGAAAGTGCCTATGTGTTTTGAGAACTATTTATGCATGATTTAAAAATTTTCTCTCCACTATTTCACTTATATAAAATTTTTATTTTGGATTACTTTGCGTACTAGTACATCTGTATTGACCCCTCTCTCCTCCCTCCAAGTTCTGAGGTTCAGTCTAGGGGTCCGAAAAAGTAATAGATTTTATCAAACAGAGTTGCAGTGCCCAGTTGTGAGCCTTCTTTATTCCAGAAGACTTATTTACTTTCAGACAACTATTATTAGATATGGCTTTGGTCTATTGGGGGCTTGTCCTAGTTTCAGACAGTTGTCAGATTTTCATGTAGTAGAGATTTCGCAGATTGAGTCAGATGTTATTTAGATGTAGTTGATTTACAGTTTCCATACTTATGATGAATTCAAAATTTACAATGTTTCCTTAGAAGATTATGTTTCCGCATATTCTTTTATTATATGAATGTTGTTCATGATTACCAGATAGAGAAGGGCGTTTCGGGACCTTATGGTTCAGGATGTCCATCACGGCCAGGCCCTAGTTCGGGTATTGACAAAATTGGTATCAGAGCACGGTTCATGGTCCTAGGATGTCAGCGAAATTGCATCAGGTAGAGTCTTGTTTATGGTTGTGTAGCGCACCATACTTATAAACAAGAGGCTACTGGACGTTTAGGAATGTTTCCTCTCTTTGTGATTTAGTTCATGCTTTAGAGTCTGAGAAAGACTTGTCCCCTAATCAGTGATCTATCGTATTTCAGAAAACAATTATGCTTCCTCATCGTTCCAACAACCAGGATACTTAGGATGATGAAGTCCGGCCCACCTATGGGATGCAGACCCAAAATAGAGCGCATACCCCAGAGCTTGTTTCTACTTTGGGAGTACCTCCAGTCCTGACCATTCCTCCTCGAGCTCCAAGGATAAATGTTAACCATCCTCAGTCTTCTCAGATGGACATATCAAATGCAGAATTCAAGCAATCCATTCACATGCTTGCACAGCTGGTAGAAGAGGACCCACAGGAGTTTGTGGAAGAAATGGAGAAGATTTTTAGAGTAATGCATGTGGATCAGGTGGAAGGGGTTGAGTTAGCAGCATACCAAATTAAAGATATAGCAAACCAATGGTATAGTGAGTGGGAAGAGGCGAAGGGTGAGAGTGTTGAGCCCATAGTTTAGGGCGAATTTGTGGAAGCTTTTCTTGATCGGTTATTTCATCTAGAGTTGAGGGAAGCCAAGGCAGATGAATTTATGAATCTTAAATAGGGTAAAATGAGTGTCCAGGAGTACACTCTGACGTTTAACTAGCTGGCTCGTTGTGTACCAGAAATGACAAGTAATATGAGAGCTCAGATGAGGAAGTTTGCATCCGGCCTTTTCGATGATCTAGCTCTTGAATGCCAAGGGCGATGCTAAATAGGGATATGGACTTTTCTAGGCTGCCAATCCACATACAACAGGTAGAAAAGAAGAAAAAGAAAATTGCCAAATCTAGGGAGAAGGACAGGTAGGCAAAGAGAGCCAGAATAGCGGATCAGAACCACAGTCAGCCACAAAGCGGTAACTGGTCAATAAATGGCAAAAAAAGAAGATTTGGAGTAACACACAGTCTTCAGCCATCGCCCCAGTGCCCACACCCCCCGTTGATATAATATCTCAGAGTTTTTAAACTAGTCGTAGACCCAGGGCTTAGGATAACCAGTCACAGGGTAGTGTGGCTCAGCAGTTCCACCCTTATCCATGGTACGAGACTTGTGGTAGGCATCATCTGGGAAGGTGTCCGCTAGGTACATTTGTGTGTTATTCTTGTGGTCAGATGGGTCACTTTTAGAGGGATTTTCTATCTTCTATGAAGAATGTTGGTGGGACAAAATCTCAGGCAAATTCCTCCGCACCACCACGACCTTAGAAGGGCACCACATCAGCTGTCGGGAGCGGTCACAATCGGTGATATGCTTTGACCAACCGCCAGGAGGCGGAAGCCTCACTAGATATTGTCACCAGTACGTTATGAATCTTTTCCTGTGATGTATATTGCTTGAACCCAGGTCTACCTTATATTATGTGACCCCGTATTTGGCTGTTGGTTTTGGGTTTGAGCCCAATGTGATTGCTGAACCATTCTCTATTTCCACTCTGGTGGGTGATTCTATTATGGCTAGAAGGGTGTAAAAAAATTGTGTTATGTCTATTCTTAGTAGGGATACTGTGGCAGACCTCATAGAACTTGATATGGTTATTTTTTATGCTATCCTAGGGATGGAATGGCTCCATCAGTGTTATTCCATACTAGATTGTAGAACCCAAAAGGTTACCTTTTCTTTTCCAAATGACCCAGCAATAGAGTGGGAAGGGCACTCTTTAGCACCTAGAGGGCACTTTATATCTTACCTCAGAGCCCATAAACTTATTTCCAAGGGTTGCTTGTATTATCTTATTTGGGTTAAAGATTCTAATGCCGAAAGTCTTCCTCTTCAATATGTCCCTGTAGTAAATAAATTCTCAGAAATCTTTCCAGATGATCTCCCAAGAATACCGCCTGATAGGGAGTTAGATTTTGGCATTGATATGTTGCCAGATACCCATCCTATTTCTATTCTGCCATATAGAATGGCTCCTGCAGAGCTAAAAGAGATGAAAGAATAGATAGCAGATCTCCTAGATAAAGGTTTAATCATACCTAGTGTTTCTCCCTAGGGTGCACCTGTACTCTTCGTGCGAAAGAAAGATGGTTCCCTGCGTATGTGCATAGATTACCGTCAGCTGAATAAGGTCACTATTAATAATAAATATCCTCTTCCTAGGATTGATGACCTCTTTGATCAACATCAGGGTGCTAAGTGTTTTTATAAAATAGACCTTCATTCAGGATATCATCAGTTAAAAGTTAGGGAGTCAGACATTCCTAAAATAGATTTTAGAACCAGATATGGTCATTATGAATTCTTAGTCATGTCCTTCTGGTTGACTAATGCTCTTGCAGCTTTCATGGACCTAATGAATAGGGTCTTTCATCAGTTTCTAGACTTTTTTGTCATAGTGTTCATTGATGATATCTTGATTTATTCCAAAAGTGAGGAGGACCATGCCAATCACCTCCTAATTATCCTCTAGACTCTCAAAAATCATAGGTTGTATGCAAAGTTCTCCAAGTGTGAATTGTGGTTAAATGATATTTCTTTCTTGGATCATATTGTGTCTAGTGAGGGGATAAGAGTTGATCCCCAAAAGGTTGAGGCAGTGAGGAAATGGCCCAGGCCCACGACTCCAATCGACATTCGGAGCTTCTTGCATTTGGCGGGTTATTACTGAAGGTTCGTAGAGAGTTTTTCTTCCATAGAAGCACCACTTACTGAGTTGACTCAGAAAAAGGTGAAGTTTTTGTGGTCTGACTCTTGTGAGAATAGTTTTGAGAAGTTAAAAGACAAGTTGACTATTGCTCCTATTTTGACCCTTCCGGAGGGTACAGAAGGTTTTGTCTACTGTGATGCATCCCGAGTGGGACTTTGGTATGTTCTTATGCAACACAGTAAGGTAGTGGCTTATGCATCTAGGCAGTTGAAGGTGCGTGAGCGGAACTACCCTACTCATGACTTAGAGTTAGCGGCTGTGGTTTTTGCACTTAAGATTTGGCGACACCATTTGTATGGGGTACAAGTTGATATTTTCACCGACCATAACAATTTACGGTATGTTTTCTCACAGAAAGAATTGAATCTTAAGTAGAGGCACTAGATGGAATTGCTAAAAGACTATGACATGAGCCTGCACTATCATCCAACCAAGGAAAATATGGTAGCCGACGCCCTTAGTAGGTTGTCAATGGGCAGACTTTATCATGTAGGGAAATAAAAAAGGGAGATGGTGAAGGATATCCTCTGACTTGTAAATCTAGGAGTGTGAATTTTGGATTCCGAAGATGGGGGAATGGTTGTTCATGAGATAGCTAAATTTTCCCTTTGTACAGAAGTTAAGGAGAAGCAAGTTGAAGATCTCATCTTCATGCAGATCAAGAAAGATGTGGGTCAAAAGAAGGTAATGTCCTCTGAAATTGGTGGTGATGATATTTTGAGATACCAAGGTAGGTTGTGTATGCCAGATGTTGATGGTTTTTGGAAGAGAATCCTTGATGAAGCTCACACTTCGAGGCATGTTGTTCACCCAGGCTCTACTAAGATGTACCATGATCTAAAATCTATGTATTGGCAGAATAATATGAAGTATGATGTGGCTAACTATGTTTCTAAGTGTTTGAATTGTCCGCAAGTTAAAGTGGAACATATAAGGCCAGGTGGTTCTTCCCAAGAGATAGCCTTTCCCTTGTAGAAGTGGGAGATGATTAATATGGACTTCCTTATAGGACTTCCAAGGTCTCGAAACCAGTATGATTCCCTTTGGGTGATTGTAGATAGGATGACCAACTCAGCTCACTTTCTACCTATCAGGACTAATTATACGGGAGAGGATTATGCAAGGCTTTTCATTGCAGAAATAGTTCATTTGCATGGGGCTCCCGTGTCCATCATATCTGACCGAGGTACACAGTTTTCTTCATAGTTTTGGAGATTGTTTCATAAGGGTTTAGGTACCCAAGTAAATTTGAGCACGACTTTCCACCCTCAGATAGATAGGCAAGTTGAGCACACCATCCAGACCCTAGAGGATATGTTGAGGGCCTGCATGATTGATTTTAAAGGTAGTTGGGTAGAGCACTTTACATTGACAGAGTTCGCATATATTAACAGTTTCCATTCCAGTATTAATATTGCACCATTTGAGGCATTGTATGAGAGAAGATATAGGTCTCCAATAGGATGGTATGAAGTAGGTGAGATGCAGATATTTGGGCTTGATCTTGTTTATCAGGTAATGGAGGATGTAAAAGTCAATAGAGAATGACTTAAGATAGCTCAGAGTCGTTAAAAATACTAGGCAATGTTTGGAGAAGAGATCTAGAGTTTGAAGTTGGAGATTGGGTGTTTCTCAAGGTTTCTCCCATGAAGGGAGTCATGCGATTCGGGAAGAAAGGTAAGCTGAGTCCTCACTATATAAGACCATATCAGATTCTGAGAAGGATAGGTGGAGTTGCGTATGAGTTAGAATTGCCAGATAGTTTGGGTTCTGTTCATACGGTATTTCAAATATCTATGTTGAAGAAGTGTATTGGAGACCATTCTTTAGTATTGTCTATCGAAGAAATCAAAGTGACAGACTCCTTGTCCTATGAAGAAGAGCCTGTAGAAATTTTTTATCGCCAAGTTAGAAGATTGAGAAACAAAGAGATAGCCTTAGTTAAAGTTTTATGGAGAAACCAGAAAATTGAAGAAGCAACTTGTGAATCAGAATTTGACATGAGAGCTAGATACCTAAACCTTTTTTATCCAATGGATGAGGAAATGAAAGGTACAATTCTTGCCTTAATCTTTCTATGCCTTAATATGGTTGAAATTATGCTTGTCTGTGTCCCGCGTCAACATTCGGGGAAGAATGTTCCCAATGGGGGGATATTGTAACGCCCTGAAGTTTTTCCTAGCTAATTTTTTATCCCTAAAGTATCAAGCATTGGATTCTAGAATGATTATTACTTATTTCCCTGTGGAATTTCTCAGATTTCAACTTTTCATTATGTAGATGATTGAATAAATTTTCCATCGACATAAGATTCGTCCAAAATGGACACTCGGTGAAGGAGTTATGGTTAATTTAAGTCGTAGTCGTAAAACACCATCATTCTTGTCCTTGGTGTATCATGGAGAGGGTGTAAATGATGATGGTCAATTTCCAGTGAGACTCCTCAATGGTGATGCATCGAGGAATGGGCCAAATTCCCTTTCGTCAATTTCCAATGAGACACCGCGATACGCGTCGCGGTAGCCCATGAAATTGGGCTCCCAATAATATTTAATACCCATCTTATTAAGGGTATTTGGGGTATTTTACAACCCCTTAACATCTTGAACATGGGATTTAATCCCTATTACACCAAAATACACCTACTATCACCAAAATCCATCAATAACTCTCCCTAGGGTTTCAAATAAGAATCCCAAATAACTTAAGATTTAATCGTAGAATGGGCATATAAATCATATTTTTAAGAAAAGGGTTTCGGATTTGTGAATACAATTATGTTTTTAGAAGTTTTTATGGTATTGTTTTGGTATTTTGACCTTCCCCCACATTGATTTGAAATTGTATATATATATATATATATATGTATGCTTGTGTTTTAAGGTTGATGATTTAATTGAGAGCATGACTTATGTAAAATCCCTCTCTTGTTTTGATTTTCCTTTACTTATCATATGTTATAGATGTTTTTGAATGCATCATTGAAAAGCATGGTTTAAATGTATTGAATTGTGTTATGATTGGATTAAGATTTGGATTTCAAAAGAGAGGGTATTTGTGTTGATAAATGTTGAAAATATTCATATAATGAAAGAGTGCATGATTTTGCCAAAAGAAAATGACCACCATATGTTTAAAGGATTCTTACATAGTTTTGATTTATGCTTCAGAACATGAAATTTCTTATACTATTTGCATGTTTGGGTGGTCTGAACTATGTTTTAATGAAAGATCATGATTATTGTACTATGGCTTAAAAATAATACTTGCAAGTCTTGGTGTGACTACACCAATTAAGATTATGCCATGATAATTCAGAATAGAATAGAATGCATATTTGAAATTAGACTTTTCATATGTTGAAACTAGAAAAATGCACGAATCAGAATAGGATAAAATAGGGCATATAGAGAGCTTAGGTGGTTCAGCAAAGAAGGCACAAGATCAGACAACTCGTTGCCCAAAACCGTGATTTGCCAATCTGGGTATATTATATTACACTAGCCTAGTATCGTGTGGCGTATCAGAATTAGAAACTCCAACCCTTATCTCACACTCGGGTTAGGGGCTTCCCCGCTGAGTCAATGGCAGATTCCATACATCCCATGGGATTTTAGAATTGTAGGGGATTACCACCTAACTCAGAAGTAATACAAAGAATAGACAGTGCATTGACAAGAATGACTTATGATTTTCAGAAAGTGCCCATGTGTTTTGAGAACTGTTTATGCATGATGTTTTAAAAAATTGCTCTCCACTATTTCACTAATATAAAAAATTTATTTTGGATTACTTTGCGTACCAGTACATCTGTATTTACCACCCTCTCCTCCCTTCAAGCTCTGAGGCTCAGTCTAGGGGTCCAGAAAAGCAATAGATTTTATCAGATAGAGTTGCAGTGCCCGGTTGGTGAGCCTTATTTATTCCAGAAGGACTGTTTACTTTCAGACAACTATTATTAGATATGGTTTTGGTCTACTGCGACCTTGTCCCAATTTCAGACAGTTGTTAGATTTTTATGTAGTAGAGATTTCGCAGATTGAGTTAGATGTTATTTAGATGTAGTTGATTTACAGTTTCCATACTTATGATGAATTCAGAATTGACCATGTTTACGTAGTATATTATGTTTCTGCATCTTCTTTTATTATAAGAATGTTGTGCATGATTACCAGATAGCGAAGGGCGTTTTGGGCCTTCATGGCTTGGGATGTCCGTCATGGCCAAGCCCTAGTTCGGGTCGTGACAATATGTTTCTTTCTTTAGTTTCTTGTTCCATCTGTTAAATTTGATGTACATTTTACAGATAAAATCCTAAGAATCTTTCCTGCTACCCCCAACTTCTCTGCCATGCGCAGTTCGCTCTTAATTATGTGTCGCTCCTATGCCGAGTTTGCTTCCACCAAATGCCTACGGTTTCCACTGTAAGTCTCTATTTGACACATATATGGGATCACTAACTCTGAGATGTTGAGCAAGAAGGAAGTCAAACAATTGGTTGGCAACCTCTGTAGCATATGAAAGTCATCCATCATCCTATATCTCAGTTTTTTCAAGTTTTTGTAAATCCTATATCATTTTTATCTTGGTCCTTCATCAAGAATCATGAAGGCCTCCATGATACAGGTGGCATGGGCTCATGACCATTTACTAGAAGCAAGCTCGGGAACTACAAAGGCTTCAAGACATGTTTATGAAAATGGATGCGGTAGAGCTTGTTGCAAACTCGCCCAAGGGAGTGTACATATTAACATGTGGGGGATGACATTAGGGGCCCAAAATACACCCCCAAGGATGCCCCAAACACTCCACACCCTCCCCTTTCATTAAGGGAAAAGGGGTCCTTTTGCCATCTTTTTTGTAAAGACTATTTAAGGTGTCTCTTTAGTCTTGTTCTCTTAGTTAGCTTATTCTTAAAAATCACTTGTATTATTGAACATCATCTTCCTCTCAAGAAGAGAGTAGACCACCATTTGACACCACAAAAAATTGTTTCTTCTTGTGTTGTGTTCCGTAAGAACATGGTGCTTGTTTACTTGTTTTGTAGAGGTTTTAGATTATTAATACACTCTTTAGTTGCTGCATTATGAGTTCTCCTTGCGTCAAGTTACATATCTTCTTTATCGTTTAAGTTGGTGTTTGTTGTTTCGTTAAGTGTCTTGTGCGTGTGGATTGTTTGTGCGATTGGGAACTGTTTCGTGCTATTTTAGATACCGTTTGGTATCAGATATAAGGCTGGTTGTGTTCCTACTCCACCAATCTTGGGCTCTTTAAGTCAAAAAATAAAAAAAGTGTTGAAAATCTGAAAATTCCAAAAAGAAGCAAATTTATCCGTTCTTGTTGTTTGGCCGAATTTGTGTCTAGTTATAGGTGTTATTTTGCTTGTCTTAGTAGTTTCGTTGTTATCTTGTTGTTTATCTAGAACACTTGAGTCTAAGGTCCAAGATTTGAGCTTTTGTCTAGTGTTGTTGAAGGGTTGGATGACTTGAATATTGATGTTGTTCATAAGTGTTCTTATTGTTGTTGATAATGTTCTTGAGGTGAATGTTCAACAAAAGGTGTGTTTGATTAGGAAAAAAAAAAGGAAGAGAGAGGCAAGGTCTTGTGTTTGTCTTGGAATTAGTTTCAAGAAAACACCAAAGACACAAATAGACAAAAGGCCTCCGAAAAAGCTTACTTACCAAAAGGGTGTCAAACCTTTTTAAAAATAAGATCCAAAAGGGGGAAGGGACAAACCAAAGCCAAAAAGGTGTTTTGCCATTTTGATGCAAGTTGGTGAAAATCTTATTGACACCTTGACCTTTGGAGAACAAGTGAGCCACGATATCATCCGGTTCAAGGTCGCCCTAAATAATGAAATCTCTACACATGACACTTCATAAGTTTGAAACTATTGAAGGGATCTTTCAAGCGGCTTTAGAGACTGAATGAGAGAACAAGGAAAGGTAGGCCTACAAAACCAAAGCCTACCAAGGGCCCTCGGGTTGGACCAAGGGGAGAGAAGTGGTTCCCTCATCTTTGGGGTGGAACAAATCTATACAACAACCAGTCAAGACCCCTCTACCCATAATCAAGAGTGCTCAACCACCTCCTCCACGGCTTGAGGGAAAGCCGAATATTTCTTCCAAGGTCAAGGGATTCCAATGCTTCAAATGCCACGGATGGGGACACAAGGCTAGTGAGTGTCCTAATCTGAGAAATGTGATATTGAGAAAGGGAAATTGTATTTCTTGGGGGAAGAACTAGGACTTAAAGGGGCTAAAAATGAAGAAGTCGCTCAAGATAGAGAGGAAGGGGAGGTCGAGAGGCCTAGTGATGATAAGAAAGAGGAGGTTTGGCATCAACAAGGTAAACTTTAAGTACCTAATTATGTGGTACGTAGAGTTATATTAGCAAAGCATTGGATGATCCTAGCCAACGGGAAAACCTCTTTCATACTAAGTGCCTCATTAAGGGGAGTATGTGCTCCTTGATTATTGATAGCGGAAGTTGTGCTAATGTTGCTAGTGCCTCGATGGTGAATCACTTGAAGTTGCCAACTAATCCACATTCGAGTCCATATAAACTCCAATGGTTGAATGATTGTAGAGAGTTGAAGGTGACTCGTCAAGTGGTGATTCGGTTCAAGGTTGTAAATTATAAGGACGAGGTACTTTGCGACATCATTCCTATGCAGGCTTGTAACCTTTTGTTGGGTCGGCCATGGCAATATGATAGGTCGACCAAGCATGATGGCCGAACCAACTATTATTCCTTTGATTTCAAGGGTCAAAAGTACAACCTCTGACCACTACCACCATCACAAGTGTTTGAGGCACATCAACAAATGAAGAATTTTCTAGGATAGGGAAAGAAAGAGAAAGAACCTATGGGTAGACGGGAGGAGCTCGAGAATGGGAAGGGTGAGGGTGAAAAGGGAATTTCGTCATTGAGGGGTAGGGATTTGATGGTAATGTTGGCTTGTAAGGGCGACCACTTCAAAGAGTATGATGATACTACTCCCATGCTACTTTTGGCACATGTTTTGAATGCCAACCCTTCCATTTTCCCTATACCGTCTTCTATTTCTAATGTCTTGCAGGAATTTAATTATGTGTTCCCAAGTGAGTTGCCGCAAGGACTTCCTCCACTTCGAGAAATCGAGCACTAAATCGACTTTGTTCCGGGGTCATAATTGCTAAACAAGCCGGCTTATAGAAGCAACCCCACATATACAAAGGAACTCCAACGGTAAATTAAGGACCTTCTCAACAAAGGATATATCAAGGAAAGCATGAGTTCGTGTGCGGTCCCGGTGTTGCTTGTGCTGAAGAAGGATGGGACGTGGCAAATGTGCATGGACTGATGAGCCATAAATAAAATTACGTTAAAGTATCGTCATCCTATTCCTAGGATAGATGACATGCTTGACAAACTAAATGGCTATTGTGTGTTTTCTAAGGTTGATCTTAGGAGTGGATATGACCAAATTCGTATGCAACCGGGTGAAAAATGGAAGACCGCATTCAAGACCAAATTTGGTTTATATGAGTGGATGGTCATGCCATTTGGTCTTACCAACGCTCCTAGTACTTTTATGCAGCTAATGAATCATGTGATGAAGCCGTTTATTGGCAAATTTGTGGTCGTGTACTTTGATGATGTTTTAGTTTATAGTAAGTCTCTTGTTGATCATGTCTTGCATCTAAGGAGTGTGTTTGATGTTCTTAGGAAAGAAAAGTTGTATGCTAATATTGAAAAATGCTCCTTTGGTGTTGATAAATTTGTGTTTTGGGGATTTTTTGTAAGCTTGAGGGGAGTGGAGGTATACGAATCCAAGATAACCGCCATTAAAGATTGTCCAACCCTAAAAACCTTGGGTGAAGTTTGGAGCTTCCATGGGTTGGCAAGTTTTTATAGGAGGTTTGTCAAAGGATTTAGTACCATTGCTACCCCCTTGAAATCATCCGAAGGGACCAACCTTTTTAGTGGGGTGAGGAGAAATCTAAGGCCTTTAAGACCTTGAAATGTAATATTTGATATGATACGATGTTTTGAAGTTTATTACTTAACTATTGGTTAACTTGGCTTACATGAAACAATGATATTGTTTATTGATACTCTATTCTGGAAGAACATTTATTTCATGATATTTTCTAACTTATCCCCATTAAAATGGTTGTGATTAATTTAATTACTCACTGAGCTAGTGGCTCATTCCTCGCTATTATTTTTTTCAGAGAACGCAGGCGATGGTGAGGAC
Organism: Capsicum baccatum var. pendulum; assembly: GCA_030864225.1. Lineage (NCBI taxonomy): Eukaryota > Viridiplantae > Streptophyta > Magnoliopsida > Solanales > Solanaceae > Capsicum > Capsicum baccatum. The sequence continues at coordinate 238,013,507 of CM061555.1, forward strand.
CGCGTTGGCTAGAGGATCCGAGCGACATATTTCTGGTGAGCCCCATAATTGTTCGCGTGGGCTATAGTTAATTGTTCGTTATGTTTTTTTTCTTGAAAAACTCTTAGTTTGCTCCATAGTCATGTCTTTAGAGTTTTGAGTCTTTCGTTATTTTGGATTTGTGGAATATTGGATTTCCTCTCATGTTTTGGAGATGAACTTTAGGCTGTCTTTTGGTGGTGTTGGTGATTTATTGATCAATTGTGGTGGATTGTGTTGATGTAGTTGAAGTGTTGGTTATGGTGGTGTTGAATTGAGACAGGAAATTATCTTGTTAGGCCCAAGAACAGAGGAAACTCTCGCTGATTTTCTGTAGGATTCTGACGAGGCTTGCTTTGGAGTCCCTAACTCCTTAGCGCCGGTCATGATCCTATTTCAGGCCATGACAATATCTTCGACAGGCTTAACATGGTTATCGGACTCCTTCACTGAAGAGCATACTTATCCTATTCATTTGTCAAGAATACTCAAGGTACCCATGTTGATTCTCACAATTTGATGCCTTTTGAATCTTTCTGGAGTAATGGAGGTTCTAGGTTAAATCGTCCTAGTTAATTCTTTTCCAATTTTGGTTTGTAACTGTCTTCTTCTCTGCAGGTGGCACCTTTAAGTCCATTAACGAATAGAAGTTTGTTATCTAACTTTTACTCAGATACACATCATGAAAACTATCACCTAGAGGGATTGCGTCACAAAGTCTAATGCAGGAAGGTTCGGAAGGAGATGAAGAATCTGTTGCTCGGAGTTATTCAAGTGGTTAAAGTAGCGTAGATATACATCACCCTGGCATCTGCTTAAATCATCCAAGAGGAATCCGATATCCATTTTATTTCGAATAATACGTGCAGGAACTCTCTATATACATAGAAACTTTTGAAAGGATAATTTTCATTTGGAATTTTGAACATTAATACTTTTTTAGCAGAATAGTGATACAGATACATTGGTTCATGCTTTTTCTTATGTTACAATAGTACAGTAGCATAGCAGTAATTTTTAATAATCTTTGCCTTCACACAGATGGATTCAGGATTTGATGTATAGGAGTTCCTGCCGCAGCCTCAAGTTAATACAATAGTAATTGAGTTCATAATCACATGTTTATAGTTATTTAGTCGACATCTTAATACATTTAAAGGATCGGGAGAAAAGCTATTAGATTCACATGAAGCCATAGATTATGTTGTAGGTTTGCCTTTGGCTGTCCAAACCTACTGTGTCTGAAGTCCCATAGTATGTGGTCAAAGCAATCGTTCAACCTCGATTTGGATACTGATTTATGAAGTTATGATACCACTCTTTCACAAACCCAAAAACATTAATCACACAAGTCAGGTCGTGAAGTGAAAAGGTTGTAGATTACATATAAGTACTTATGACTCCCTCTCCTCAAACATTTGACAAACCTAGGCTGAAATCTCACTTAAAACGAAAATAAGTGTTTGACTAACTCGTAGTAGAACACTAAAATACCTTCTAAATATTGAATAAAAGAAATTCTAGTACTCAAATGAATGAAAGGTTCACATAAATTGTCAAAGATAATTACATTTAAAGTTCAACCATACATGACCAGAAGTACATTACAACAACATTTCACCAGAAGAACAAGTCACTATAGAAAATTAAATTGATACATAATGATACAAAATAGGATACACAGTTAGACATGCCCCCTCCCACCCAAAAAATTGTAATACCCCGATTGTTCCTTGAGTCTAAATTCATCTTCTGAGTATATGGAAATGACTTCCAAAGTGAATGATGATAGAACCATGTACAATTTATCTAATTTTTACTTTTTGTCATGTAGAGCATTGAATGATCTTTCCATCGATACTAATTTATTCGAAATCCGACATCGTACGGGGGAGTTATGGCCATTTTACTAAAAAATATCGGAATCAACCAGGTCTAACGATGGACCTGACGGACCTCCAAGTCCTTGGTGCACCTTCAAGTGTCCCATCAAGACAAGGCAGTGACCCCTATTTTTTGTCATCGTGTGACGGACGAAGTGGTGGACCGTCAAAAAGTTAACGGACCATCAAGGGGTCCATCAGGTCGAGTCAGAATGTTTCATTTTTGGCCCCCGAGTGATGGATGATCTGGTGGACCGTCTGATTCTTGACGGACTGTCACTTCGACCTTCACTTCGAGGTTGAACATCCCAGTTTTGGAGCTCGAGTGACGGGCGACTTGGTGGACCGTCAATCCCTGTGACGGACTGTAACACCCCGTAAAAGTCGTGCATGGATTATCCTTTAATAGAGTTCCCTTAGACTTAAAAACTTGAATTTTTTTGTGAGTGTAACGAGGACTTAGTGTCATTTTAGCTGGAAATCTTCGGGATACAACTTTTCAACCTTTCCGATATTCGTTTTTAGATTTTCAAGTTGCGTTACGATCGGGCAAGCTCATAGTACATCTCGGATAAGTTTTGAAATATTTCAGAATGCATAAGGCTGCGTTTGGATTTCAAAACAGTAGCAAAACGCATAGCCTATTGCCCAGTTTTCAGTATTTTTGGGTCAATTTCAAACGATCATAAATCCCTGTATATAATGAACTGTGTGAGCTATAATATATAAAACGAAATCTATTTGAGTCCACTTTAAAATGAAGTTGGTTTCATCTAATTTGAATATATGAGTAAAAAGTTATAATCAATTTACTCCAGCCTATCAAACTGTCAACTGAGGGACAGATTTGACCTTAATTGTTCCTTAGGGGTATTTTGGTCATCCTCCACCCCTATATCTACCACCAACACGGGATTTAATCCCTCAAACACCATAATACACATACTTTTCCAAAATTGCTCAAGAATTCTCCTTAGGGTTTCAAAATAAAAACCCAAATAGTTCAAGATTCGACCGTAGGTTTTCGAAGATAATTACATATTCGGAATCACCAATCCACAAGCTTCAAGAAACATCTATTATCCTTGGAAATAGAGGTACGCGGGACTTTTCCTAAATTCTCATGGAATAGAAAAAAAATCATGTTTTAGAATGAGGTTTTAAATTATGTATAAATATTTATGTATAAGATGTTTTAACATCATTGTTTTGGTCTTTTGACCATCTCCAAAGCGATTTGACAGTTTATATACATATATGAATGAATGTGTCTCAATTTTGAATACATGAACATGCTAAAGACATTTGACCTCCAGGTGTTTGATGAAATTTCTGCATGAATTGAACTTTAAGTTTCGGAATATGAAATCCTTTACATCAGTTGCATGTTTTGGTGGTCTAAACTATGTTTTGAATGAAATCTCTTGCTTAATACATTATGGCTCAGAAAAATCATGACTTGCAATGTCTTGGTATGACGATACCAATTCAGACTAACGCCATATCAGACTCAGATTAACAGATATTTCAGACTTTCATGATTTTAGACATTCAGAATGTTGCATGTACAGAAAAGGTTAAAAACGGGCATACAGAGATGTTAGGTGGTTCCCCGAAGAGGGCTTGAGTTCAAGCGACTCATTGCCTAAAATCGTGGTTTGCCGACCCGGATATACTATTATGCGCTGACTTAAATGTCCTGTGGCGTATCAGACTCAGACACTCCAACCCTTGCGGCACACTTGGGTTGGGGGCTTCCCCGCCGAGTCAATGGTGGATTCCATAAAGCCCGTGGAATATCAGACTTATAGGGGAATACCACCTAACTCAGAAGTAAAACACAGATCTTGATGTGAAATGAACAGACAGGTTACATGTTTTCAGAAAGGGCCCATGTATTTTTCGGAAACAGTTTTATACATGATGTCTTGATGAAAAATTGCTTTCACTTAATATATATATATATATATATATATATATATATGTATATATGTTCCATTATACTATTTTTGGATTGCTTCGCGTGCCAGTACTTTTGTGCTGACCCCCCCCCCTCCTCCAGGTCCTGAGGCATAGTCTAGGGGTCCAGCTACTCAGTAGACATTCTCAGATTTGCAAACTTGATCTCGCAGTGGTGATCCTTCTATTATTCGGAAGGCCTAATTATGTCAGACATTATCTTATTTATTATGTTTTTGGTTTACTGGGGGCCTTGTCCCAGTTTCTTTTCAGACAGATGTTTGTGTTCTTAGTAGAGATTTTGCAGACTGATGTCAGATAGTATTATTCAAAAATTTTGCAGAACATGACCATGTATTCCGTACTCAATTTCAGTTCTACATTTTATTATGATTACAAATGTTGTGCATGATAACCAGATAGAGAATGGGTGTTCCGGGCCTTCATGGTTCGGGATGGTCGTCACGGCTAGGGCCTAGGCTCAGGTCGTGACAAACTTGGTATTAAATCACAGTTCATGGTCCCAGGGTGTCTGCGAAATCGCATCGGGTAGAGTCTTATTTATTGGTGTGTAGAGCGCCACACTTATAAGCAGGAGTCTACAAGACGTTTAGGAATGTCTCTCTTTCTTCATGTTCTAGTTTGTGAAACAGAGTCAGAATGTTCCTCCTTCATACTCTAATTCATGCTATGGTGACGTCCATACAAAAGTAAAATCATCCCAAATTCTTTCCTTACTCTGATGTTCTCAGACCCATCATATTTCTAGGGTGAATCAAGTGCAAAAGTTTAGAGTCTAAATGGTATTGTCCCTTCAGATCGCGTCATATAAGATCTTAAAATTGTGCAAGGACTTGAGAAGAGTCCGTTATTGCTTCAGAGTGTATGGGTTCTAGTGTGAACCTTGATCTTGATGAAATCGTTCTTTTCAGCCTTCTATATTGAGTATATTCGGCCCTTTTCAGAAATTTATGTTGCAGATTTCATGCTTAAGGGAAAAGATGTGTAGTAGAAGTGTTGGAATTGTAGTTCTACCCAAATAGTAGTATAAGTTAAAGTGTCGGTGTCAAGACCTATTGGTAGCAACTAGCATGTGTGGAATGTATGATAATCTGTGGGGGAAATATTTGACTCAGATTTTTTTTTATCTATACAAAGTAAGATGTGTATTCTCAGATTATGGAATGTTGTGTGACAAGTTTCTATCTCTTGAAAATATTTTATCATCGTGTTGGTGAAACTAAAAAGTCTAGTGAAGCCGTGTGGGGCTCTTTCGATTCACTAGCATAGTTGCCTTGTCATTCTTCTTATTTCTTGTTCAAACTACAAAAAAATCAAAGTCTAGTGAAGCCGTGTGAGGCCTATTTCGATTCACTAGCAATTTGTCATTCAACGTGTGGTTCTTGTGTTGGTTGAATATATGTATAGCTGAATCTTTTTGCATGAGATAGAGTTTGTAATGAAGCGATTCGTCCTTGTATGTTAGTTTATTAGTAGAAGACAGAGAAGGAGTTATTAGGCGAGGTGAATTGTCATTGCTTGAAGTATGAAAATGGCCAGATTTGCCAGTAGGTTATAAGTATAGACTCATGGTTGTTGTGGATTTTGAAGGTAGTGTAAATGTACGCTTGGGTAAGTAATTGTGATGTGAGAAAGAAGTATAAGTAGATACGATTGTACGGGGTTATAATATAAGGATAAAGTTGACCATGTCTATTATGAGGCCTTAACCCCCCTTGATCCTCTTTTCATTGGTAGTTGTAAACTAGTGCTACTTGTGAGAAGGTATGTAGTAGATTTTTGAGATATTTGGGTAAAATATCCCAATTTGATGGATTAGAATATTTATATTATGTTGCATTCTTCATTGGTAGTAAATGATTGATACTAAACTATAGGCTTGAATTTAAATGGTGTGGTGGTAAATAGTGGCACGAGTTTGATGATGCATGTTTTGTGGGATTAAATTAGTAGGCTTGATGTGCTGAAATAGTACATGCTAATGGATTATGATAAGGAAAACCGTTAGGTCATGATCGATTATTGTGGTTATGAAGTTCTAGTGCACTAGTGTTTCGTGATGTTTATTTCATAGTTTCCAAGTGAAAATTTCGTGTAAGGTTGGGTTGTAAATCATGCATAGCACTAGATATTAAGTTTGAACAGTTGATGTCCATGAAGGTGGATGTGAAGATTTCTTGGTTAATGAATACTAGTTGTATAGAAGTGATCTAATAGACTTAAACGGTGCATGCAATAGAGTAAATTCGTTTGATTCGTAGTGGTGTATGATATTGCATGTATGATGTAGAAGTATGCCTAAGGTGACATGAGGTTGTGGCATTTTTCTAAGGCTATTACTTGTTGTGTGTGGCTAGTGGTACCATTGAATTGTTAAGTGGAGAAAGACTAGTTAGATGGTACATGGTGATCTAAATAGCCATGTTAAGGTGTTTTGATTGATAGTGTTGGACCTTTTGTGGTGATCTTTATTCGCATAGTAGAGGGATATAAATTTGGAGTCGCAATAGTGGTATGCTCTATCGAAAGAGATATGGTTCATCAAAGGCTTGGTGATATCCATGTTAAGTGTTAGTATCTAAGCTTGACTTTTGAAGGTTAAACTGATAGAATAAGTGTGCAAGCATTATACTATGACTATTGGTGGCTAGATAAAGATAGACTGTATCCCGGAAGGTAGTCATTCGGGCTAAGTTCTATGATATGCATGTATTGTTATTTTTTTTCAGACCCTAGAGTGTAGTAAGTATAGTTCAGTTAGAATATGGTAAAGGATCTCCCAAACTCTAGATGATGACTTGAAGCTAAGGGGGAGATGACAGAATGAATGACCAAGTAAGGCTCTCAGATTCTAGTAGTGTTGCAGTATGATTTAGAACGTTAGAAAGTGAGGGTGAGACTCAACCCATTCTTATCTTAGTATTTTTCAGTGATCCCAATGCCTACTCACGCTTTACGTTTCAGTTCCGTGATCATAGTTCGTGATTCCTGTATATGATAGAGAGTCACGTACTCTTCCAGTTCCAAGATAATGAGTTCTAGTTCATTCAAGTAGTCGGAATTACATTCCTTATGTTAGGAACTCTAGTTGAGGTCATGCAACTCATGACGCATGTACTCACTCTTTATAATGTGTTCAGTCCCATATAAAAATCTTCTCATGCTTCAGGGTCTTATGTTTTAACCTTTTAGTGTCCTCTCTATGCAATGATAGTGGTGATGAATTAAATGTTCTTGTTGATGGAAGATCATAGTACGTTTGTTTAGATAAGGCCATAAGTATGAAGTGAGATTTGGGGCCAATCTTTGATACATGTGATGTTTAGTGGAAAAGTTTGTGTGTGTATGTTTTTAGGATAGTGCGTGGGAGTTATATTGATAATAGTTTAGAAACTATGTGAAGTATGTATTTATGGGTGTTTGCCTTGAAGTTAACATGTGGTTATAAATTAGGCTTGAATGACGTTTTGGGATTGTAGTGGAAGGTTGCAATATACATTAGCGACTTCATATTAAGAGTTCAGAGTAGTCATTAAAGTGGTAAGGCATGTTATGCTTAGAATGTGATCTTTAAAAGAGGTATAGAAGGTGGCATCATATGGTTTAGAATAATAGCGCGGTGTAGCATGTTGTATTTTTGTGACTTAGAGTTAGGCTTGATCGCGGGGTAAGGATTAAGCTATTTTAGACATTAGTAGAAAAATTTGTCAATGCTCATATGAGAAATTTAAGTTGAATTGAATGAATATCATATTTATAGGGAATAGTATAGTTAAGGGATATTCGGGAAGTGCGCTAAGCCTGAGAGTAAGAATTCGTATTGCCAAAGGTCTGAAAATTCTATCCTAATTTAGGAGTTATATGTCTATATTTCAGACTGCAGAGTAGAGTTAATGTTGTGATTTCCTCAGTTGGATGTCTTGTGTAATCCATACCCAAGATTCGTGGCTCCCTATTACTGTTAGAACTTCTTTAGAGAGAGTGTTGAAGAGATACTCCAGTTAAGTATGAAAGTCCAGCATAATTCAATATGTATAGTCAGTAAGTCAGTTTAACAGGTAGATTCGCATGACTTGTTTTCCGTCTTTTCATTTATTCATGCTACCCGAAATCTCTGACATGCTACTATTCCAAGATAGATTATACCAGTAGTTGCGAGTATAGCTCAGATCATGTGTCATGCATTAGATTCAGATTTCCAGATGTTCAGTTATGATTCAATTTGTAGGTGCCTAGTGCATCGCCTCAATTTTTTTTTTCGAGTATCTTAATGAATTGAGCATTCATAGAGGGACATAGTGTCCCAAGGGGGAGATACCTCATTTAGTTGCATGTATAAATTCTTATTACAAGCCTTGCACCAGTTATCATTGCGTAATCAGTCATACATTCATACGTTAGTCCAGTCAGATATGCGTGCATTAAAAATGCATGTTCAATAGAAAAAGTTCAGCTTATCAGTGTATTTAGTCCAGCATTCATGAGAACAACTCAAGGACAGATCCATGCATCAGATATGCATGTTCATTATGAGAATTCATCTTATGAATAGCTTCAGTCGTGTATTCCATGCATTAGATATGCATGTCCGATATAAGAATTCAAAATATCAGCAGTTCCAGCCATATGGTCATGTTTCAAATCAATGTATTCTTTATTAAAGGACAGGTCGTGTCCGCGGTATTCTATACCTTTAAGGATTCAACAAGTTCCTATCTATCATTCGAGGACAAATGATCCTAAGGGGGAGATAATGTAACACCCCGTAAAAGTCCTGCATGGATTAGCCTTTAATAGAGTGTCCTTAGACTTAAAAACTTGAAATTTTTTGTGAGTGTAATGAGGACTTAGTGTCATTTTAGCTGGCAATCTTCGGGATACAACTTTTCAACCTTTTCGATATTTGTTTTTAGATTTTCAAGTTGCGTTACGATCGGGCAAGCTCATAGTACATCTCGGATAGGTTTTGAAATTTTTCGGAATGCATAAGGCTGCGTTTGGATTTCAAAACAGTAGCAAAACGCATAGCCTATTGCCCAGTTTTCAGTATTTTTTGGTCAATTTCAAATGATCATAACTCCCTGTATATAATGAACTGTGTGAGCTATAATATATAAAACGAAAGCTATTTGAGTCCACTTTAAGATGAAGTTGGTTTCATCCAATTTGAATATATGAGTAAAAAGTTATAATCGATTTACTCCAGCCTATCAAACTGTCAACTGAGGGACAGATTTGACCTTAATTGTTCCTTAGGGGTATTTTGGTCATCCTCCACCCCTATATATACCACCAACACGGGATGTAATCCCTCAAACACCATAATACACATACTTTTCCAAAATTGCTCAAGAATTCTCCTTAGGGTTTCAAAATAAAAACCCAAATAGTTCAAGATTCGACCGTAGGTTTTCGAAGATAATTACATATTCGGAATCACCAATCCGCAAGCTTCAAGAAACATCTATTATCCTTGGAAATAGAGGTATGCAGGACTTTTCCTAAATTCTCATGGGCATAGAAAAAAATCATGTTTTAGAATGGGGTTTTAAATTATGTATATATATTTATGTATAAGATGTTTTAACATCATTGTTTTGGTCTTTTGACCATCTCCAAAGCGATTTGATAGTTTCTATACATATATGAATGAATGTGTCTCAATTTTGAATACATGAACTTGCTAAAGACAATCAAGCTTTCCTAGTCAAAGGTATCAAGAATCTTTGCCTAATAGTGCGAGAAAGAAGTTCCGATCAAGTTTCTTATTCTCAAATTTATAATTCAAGGTATGTGGGGTTTGAACAAGAACACTTCTTTCGTTCTTGTGCCCAAATATTTAATTTCTACTATTGAAACCCATGATTTTTCAAAGTGGGTTTACACCCAAATTACTTTATTAATAATTTATCATATTTGAGCAAATCAAGATTGATACACATGATCATTTTATTCCTTCAATTGAGAACGTATACCATGAGTTGATAATTTCCGAATGATTTGAGATAAGAGTTATGATTTAAGCTTTTCTACGAGAAGTTTAATTATTGAATATATATATATATGTATCGATATTTGAGCTTGAGAGTCAAGAATGAGTCCTATGATGTTTCCTTGAATCTTTTGATTTTTGAAAATGATTTGAAAAGCAAATGTACTTGATGTTGAGAAAGATTGTGTTGAGTTGAGTCGAGTTAGGAATCCACAAGATGTTTATGATTTACAGATGAGATATATATTTATGTTTTGTTCTTTATAATAAGCCTATGAGTTGATATTGATTAAGGTGGATTTCCTAACGCGTTCTGATCTTATTCTAGGAGGAGTATTTAGCACCCAGCGGGAAATGTGGTATTTCTTCAAAACTACGTACGACCGTAGGATTGATGTTGATAATTGTGGGTGAAATGCCGAGTATGGGATTATGATAATGAGATTGAGGTTGTACTCTCTGGCAAGAGTACAACACCCCTGCCAATGTGGGGTTCACTCCTTAGGAGGGAAACACATTGGACTCCGTACGACTCACATGGTGTAGTCATGTCGGTTATAAGAAACTCTCAAGTCCATAACAGTTCAAGTTTCATGAGTTACCGAGTCACTCTAAGTCATGATTTAAAGTGTTTGAGTTGAGTATAATGATTTATGAGATATATAATGCTTGCATTACTAATGATGAGTTTCAAGGAATATATTTCAATTAATTCAAGCAAAGAAAGTCATTATCGTTAGCATGCATGATTTTTGTAATCATTTATGATATTATTTATAATGTTACATTGCACCCCCATATACTATGTACATTTTTTAAAGTACTGACCCCCATATATTTCTATATTCTACAGTGCCTTATAATGTAGGTACAAGTTATAGCGCAGATACTGCATTCAGTCAGTTTGCAGCTTCCATTCAACAGGTGATGAGTCCTTTTGATTCGAGGGCTTGAGTCAGTTATACAGTTCAAGGAGTATCATATTTTCTTACTTTAGTCCTATTGAGATTGGGTAGTTGGTATTCATGACCTATCTATCTGAAGTCAGTACCAGTAGAGGCTTCATAGATAGTTAGTAGAAGTTAATGTATTCAGTTTCAGTTTTGATTTGTAAAAGTAGAGTTGTAACCTTGTAACGTTCATAATTGTATTGATCAATTTCAGATAAGTTCTATGTTTTTGCTAATCTCATGTAGACTTGAGCATTTTATTTAGTTACTTATGAGTTATGCCAGTAGAAGGGTTAGCTTTGGGTCACTTATGTCCCTAAGCATCGTGTGATGCCTCGGGACCCAATTTTGGGGAGTTACAAACTTGGTATCAGAGCATAGAGTTCAAGTGTCCTAGGGTGTCTATGAAGCCTTGTCTAGTAGAGTCTCGTGGAACGGTACCGAGATGTCTGTATTTTTCTTTGAGAAGCTACAAGGCATTTAGGAAAGTTCTCCATTCTTTCAAGTCTTAGATCGTGCTATAGAAAGGTTCATTGAGAAGCTTATACAGATTCTCATCTTACCCTATTTGGGGAATCCCCATCTTATTTTCAAGGTATTAGAAATAGTCAAACTCAATTCTTTACAGATAGTACTTTCTTAAACTATCCCCACAGTTAGTTATGCAGTAGTAAATGAGCAAGAAAGTATCCTATTACTGCCTTATCATGCTTTTCTTATAAATCGTGCATTAAGCCCAAGTCAGTTGCGCTTCCAAATTTACTCCTCAGAATCCATATTGATAGTCTATACTTCTTTATCTATGTACTGTTCCTGAGGTAACATGATCGGTGAATTCCAATTTTCTCCATCTGATAATGCTTTCAGACTTACTAGTGTGGAGTTTCAAAAGTTTTACAAAGAGGCTTGAGCGAAGCCTCCCAGCGTGTTATAAGATCCCCAAGCTTAATGTTATATCCTCACCCTTACGAGTCGTTCAGTTAAGACAGAGTGAGATGTGTATTCCTAAATCATCAAATATTATATGCCAAGTTTCTACCTTTCATAATTTTGTCATCATTATATTGTTGAAACTGAAAGTCTAGTGAAGCCGTGTGGGGCTCTTTCGATTCACTAGCATAATTTCTTTGTTATTCACCTTAAATTCTTTTTCAAAATGCAAAAAATCAAAGACTAGTGAAACCGGGTGAGGCCTATTTTGATTCACTGGCGACTCTTTATGTATCTTGTTTCCTCGTGCTGATTGGAACTGGGTTTAGAGGTGTGGTGCCAAGAAGGGTGGTAAGTGTGATTTATTGAAAGTATGTATAGCCGAGCCTTTTTGCATGTGATCGAGCTAGTGATGAAGTGATATGTCCTTGTATATTAGCTCGTGGAAGGAGGAGAAGGAGTTATTGGTTAAGGTAAATAGTAGTTGGCCGAATTATGAAAAGAGTTGTTGATGGTGTGTTGCATAAGACGAGTATAGGTTATGGACGAAGATACTTAGTGAATGAGTGTTGTTAACTAGGGTGCTCCTGAGATTGCAAGAGGAAGTTAAGTTGAGGCTTAGAGAGCTATGAACTAAGTTAAGCTAGGTATGAAGGATAGATAGTAATGATGGGTAGAAGAAGGATGTGTTGATGGGTTGTAAATAAGATAGGCCATAAGATTATGACCAATTATTGTTATGAGGTTTAAGTAGGCTAGCGTTTAAGGATATTCCGTTTTATAGTTTCCAAGTGAAAATTTTGTATGTGAGGTGGAGTTGTAAGTTATGTTAAGCGCTAGGCATTAAGCTTGGATGGTTGGTGGCCATGAAGGTGGATGTGACGATTTCTTAGTTAATGGTGCTAGTTATAGAGAAGTGATCTAATAGGTTTGAACAATGTATACAAGAGCTTGAGTCTAATTGGCTTATAATTAAGTTTGATATAGTACCCATGATTAGGACGTTTACCCAAAATGCTATGGGGCTGTACGATTTTCGAGGATCATTGCACGTGGGGTAGATAGTGGCGTATTGGAGCTACTCAAAACAATATTCTTGATGGCGGAGTTAAGGGGTTTAGATTGAAAATATTGAGCCTTTTTTTGTGAGTTTGATTCTCATTGTTTGGAAATATAAGTCTACAAGCGTGATATTAGTAGGTTATAACGGTAGTAGTATGATCCATCAAAGGTTGGGAAGCATTCAAGTTGAGCGTTAGAATCTAAGATTTGAAATTTCAAAAATTGAGTTAATAGGAATGAGGGTTGAGTGTTAGGTGGTATATACTCTGACTATGGGGATGATTGTGTAGATCTGAAGTTAGTGAGCATGCGGGTATCATATGATGACTACTGCAGGTATAGGGGGACAGGATGTAATTCAGATGGTGGTGTAAGGAAGTAGATGTATAATTTCAGATTTAGTCACTCGGATTAAATTCTATTGTTCTTGTGTATTGATTAATCCCAAACTCTAGAGTAAAATGATTTCAGTTTAGATTAGTACATATATGGTGGTTCACCTATTCAGAGTGATGTCTTAAGTCTAAGGGGGAGATGATAGGACGAGTAACCAAGTTAAGCACCCAGATTTTAGGAGATGTGCCAATAAGTTGTAAGGTATCGGTGGGAAAGAATGATGCTCGACCCATTCTTATTCCGAAACTTTTCAATTTTTCCAATAATTACTCATGCTTTACGCTTCAGTTCCATAATCTTAACTCATTCATACCATAAAGAATTGTGCCCTCTCTTTGTTCCCAAAATGGGGAGTATCAGATCTTTAGCAGTTGGAGTTACATTCCGTACCTTGCGAGTTCTAGATTTAGGTCATGCAGATCATGACTCATGTACTCAAGTCTTGTGGTATGTTAAGTTCAAGTACTCAAGTACTGCTTCTAATGATCAACAAAAATTCAGATTTATATCGTGCATGTCCTCGGACTATATTTCTTAGATAAGTTTATGATGTTAAATCCTCTATTCTTCAAGCCTTAGTTGAGTGTCAAGTTATTCATAGTATCTATTCATGTGTCAAATCCTGATGCTCCAATCTTTTAGTTGCCTTTCCTTAATCAAGATAGTAGTGGTGAATGGTTGTTTAGATGGGAGAGAGAAGATATTTCCTTATCAACATCAGAGGGTGGCATGCTTCCTTTGGCTAGGCGGTAGGGTGAAGTAAGATTGAGGCTAAGTCTTTGATACATGCCATGGTTAGTTGAAGTTTAATGTGTTATGATTGGAAAGATTGTTGTATGTTCGTTTTGTGTAATTCTATGAGTCTGAGAGGAAAATTAAAGTGAAGCGTTTGTGTGGGACTTGATTATTTAGGAGTATGTCGGGTGTACATGTCTAAGGTGAGTGCATGAAAGTTGTTCTTGATAAGGGGTATGTACGACATGAAGAAGAGGCTTTATACTTTATAAGTGTTTGATTAGGAATGCATATGTAGTTATGAAGATGGGCTCGGAGGTCGAGTTTGTGTACGTGTGGATGGATACATTGTACCTTAGTAAATGACTAGTACTAGATGGATTGGAGTTGTCGAAAAGGTAATAAGAATTACTCTTGAAGTTAGAAGTTGTAAAAATGTAGATATGTGGAAATCAATGATTCAGAATGGTGTCATGTGGCGAATTTAGTGGTTCTAGGTTAGGCATGAAAACGATGAGAGGGTTTGGTTTGAGGAGATATGAGTAGATGGAAGCATCAGTGCCATGTGAGGATTATAAGTCCTATCGATTAAGTATAGTATCGGAAGGGTATAGTATAGTTGAGAGAGCGTCCGAGAAGTATGGTTAAGTTTGAGAGTAAGAAGTCGCATCACTTGAGGCCTAGTACTTCTATCCTGACTTATGATTTACAAGTTTACATTCCAAGCTAGGGGATTATGGCAATTCTATGATCTCTGATTCAGATGTCTTGTTTAGATCTTGTCCGAAGTTCCTTGCTCCTTCATACCATTAGTATTCCTTCGAAGGGGGTTGAAGTAATCCCCCACTTAAGTATGAGTATCTAGTACGATTCCGTTTGCATAGTCAGCAACCCAGCTTTTAAAATTTAGCTGATAGGTTCTATGGTCTTCCATTTTTCGAAACTAGTCTGGTCTTACCACTCGAAGTTTCATAATTACGGTCAATCTGGAAAGTGGTTGCTCGTACTCAAATGCTATGAATTCAGTTCAGTATATGTATCAAGCATCATTTTCAGATTCGAATATCTAATTATGATTCAGTTTGTAGGTATTCCTTGAACGGTCTTTATTTATTTTTTCCAAGTATTCTAACCCAGACAATGTAATACCCATTGTATAATTTTAGCCATGTTCCTTGTGACGTACGCTTGCATAAATTATCACTTCGCAGTCTATGAGTACGACTGCACCCTGATCACATCAAGTGAATCCTAAACTCTCAGCATGATCCCGCTCTTTATTATAAGCAAAAGGCAAGCCAGCTCAGACTTAGTTGAGAATTACAGTTGTCCTCTATTCTACTATTTTCCAGTCTCGGATCCAACGGTACAACTATTCTCACCACGAGTTATACATTTAGCGAAGTACTCCAAAACTTATAAAGATATAGATTCAGATTAGCAAGTTGTTTTAGCTATGTATCTTTACTTTTCTATGTGTTCTTGGCGAAACTAGCAACATTCGAGGACGAATGTTTCCAAGGGGGAGATATTGTAATACCTCAATTGTTCCTTGAGTCTAAATCCATCTTCTGAGTATATGGAAATGACTTCCAAAGTGAATGATGATAGAACTGTGTAGAATTTCTCTAATTTCTACTTTTTGTCATGTATAGCATTGAATAAGCTTTCCATCGATACCAATTTCATCAAAATCCGACATCGGACGGGGGAATTATGGCCGTTTTACTAAACAATATTGGAATCACCCAGGCCTGACGGTGGACCTGACGGACCGCCAAGTCCTTGGTGGCCCATCAATTGTCCCGTCAAGCCAAGGCAGTGACCCCTCTTTTTGGTCATCGTGTGACGGCCAAAGTGGTGAAAAGTCAAAAAGTTGACGGACCGTCAAGAGGTCCGTCAGGTCGAGGTAAAATGTTCCATTTCTGGCCCCCGAGTGATGGAAGATCTGGTGGACCGTCAGATTCCTGACGGACCATCACTTCGACCATCACTCCAAGGCAAAACATCCCAGTTTTGGCACTAGAGTGACGGACGACTTGGTGGACCGTCAGGTCGACCGTCACAGGACCCGATCAGCGAATTTCAGCTTTTTCAAAAGGGCATTTTGGTATTTTCCGCCCATTTTGGTATTATAACTATATCCAAGTAGTAAAGGGAAGATCATTTTCTCTTATTTCTCTCCAATCTCTCCAAGAATTCTCTAGAAGCTAAGGTTTTCTTCCAAGACCCAAAAAAAAAAATTCAATCTTCTTCCAAGAAATTCAAGAATCTCCCATAGATTTCTCCAAGTGGTTCAAGAATCAAGATTTCATAGTCAAAGGAATCAAGAATCTTAGCCTAAAAGTGAGAGAAAGATGTTTCAATCAAGTCTCTTATTCTCAAATTTATAATTCAAGGTATGTGGGGTTTGAACAAGAACACTTCTTTCGTTCTTGTGCCCAAATATTTAATTTCTACTATTGAAATCCATTATTTTGCAAAGTGGGTCTACACCCAAATCACTTTATTAATGATTTATCATATTTGAGCAAATCAAGATTGATACACATGACTATTTCATCATTTTATTCCTTCAATTTAGAACTTATACCATGAGTTGATAATTTCCGAATGATTTGAGATAAGAGTCATGATTTAAGCTTTTCTACGAGAAGTTTGATTATTGAATATATATATATATATATATATATATATATATATATATATATATCGATATTTGAGCTTGAGAGTCAAGAATGAGTCCTATGATGTTTCCTTGAATCTTTTGATTTTTGAAAATGATTTGAAAAGCAAATGTACTTGATGTTGAGAAAGATTGTGTTGAGTTGAGTCGAGTTAGGAATCCACAAGATGTTTATGATTTACAGATGAGATATATATTTATGTTTTGGTCTTTATAATAAGCCCATGAGTTGATATTGATTAAGGTGGATTTCCTAACGCGTTCTGAGCTGATTCTAGGAGGAGTATTTAGCACCTAGCGGGAAATATGGTATTTCCCCGAAACTACGTGCCACCGTAGGATTGATGTTGATAATTGTGGGCCAGAGGCCGAGTATGGGATTATGATAATGAGATTGAGGTTGTACTCCCTGGCAAGAGTACAACACCCCCGCCAATGTGGGGTTCTCTCCTTAGGATGGAAAAACGTTGAACTCCATGCGGCTCACATGGTGTAGTCATGTCGGTTATAAGAAACTCCCAAGTCCATAACAGTTCAAGTTTCATGAGTTACCGAGTCACTCTAAGTCATGATTTAAAGAGTTTGAGTTGAGTATAATGATTTATGAGATATATAATGCTTGCATTACTAATGATGAGTTTCAAGGAATATATTTGAATTAATTCAAGCAAAGAAAGTCGTTATCATCATCATGCATGATTTTCGTAATCATTTATGATATTATTTATAATATTACATTGCACCCCCACATACTACGTACATTCTATAAAGTACTGACCCCCATATATTTCTATATGCTACAGTACCTTATAATGTAGGTACAAGTTATAGCGCAGATACTGCATTCAGTTAGTTTGCAGCTTCCAGTCAGTAGGTGATGAGTCCTTTTTATTCGAGGGCTTGAGTCAGTTATACAGTTCGAGGAGTATCGTATTTTCTTACTTTAGTCGTATTGATATTGGGTAGTTGGGAGTCATGACCCATCTATCTGAAGTCAGTACCAGTAGAGGCTTCATAGATAGTTAGTAGAAGTTGATGTATTCAGTTTCAGTTTCATTTGTAAAAGTAGAATTGTAACCTTGTAACGTTCATAATTGTATTGATCAAGTTCAGATAAGTTCTATGTTTTCGCTGATCTCATGTAGATTTGAGCATTTTATTTAGTTGCTTATGAGTTATGCCAGTAGAAGGGTTAGCTTAGGGTCACTTATTCCCCTAAGCACCGTGTAACATCTCGGGATCCAATTTTGGGGCATTAAAAAAATACATAGTAGTCCTTAGTGATACAGAACAACATGATGAGTTTAAACTCATTATTTGTGACTAATTGCTACGAAGCTGCTTAAAAAAAGAGTAAAATCGATGGCTCAAGTGCTTCAACCCCGCCATAACGAGTATTTCAACTGCACAAGGAGAAAGATTAGCACGGAACTAATACCTAAAGCCATTTCTAAGCAGAACCCAGAGAGCAATTTCAGTTGCTATATGGAGTCGATGATGCATCTTCAGCAATAATCCAAATAAAACCAGGTGTGTTGAACTTCCTTCCTGACACTGTCCTGTATATGTAAAGTTTCTCAACGGGGCAACCTTCTATCCTCATATCCGGATGACCCCTCTCGTCTATAATTTCAACATTAAGCTCTGGCAACTTTTGCGCTAGCAGCTTACATGCTTCAAAACTTACCGAACAGTTGGACATCCAAAGGGATCGCATTGTCTCCAGCTTTGCAGCATTGGCCAACAGAGCCGCGTCGCCAAAGGGCAGTCTCTAATCTCCAACTTATGGAGGCTCTCACAACCATAGAGCACGTAATGGAGACCTAGATCGCTATCCCCTGCAAAATCTAAGGAAAGCATCTCAAACTTATTAGCATGGACCCCAATGTACTCAAACACACGATCTGTAAGTAGGCCAGAAAGAGAAAGTCGCCGCAATTCCTTGCAGTGTTGCACAATGGCCCCAAAACCAGTATCAAGTGGTTCAAGGGTTGAGTAATCAGGTGTTTGAGGTTCAATAATACATAAACGAAATCGGATCATATTAGGACGGTTCCTTGCAATAGTAACCAACGCGTCATTTGGCGGCAGAAGTATAAAATTGACTGAAGCTTAAGGAAGCCCACTGAGGCAGCCAAAAGACCTTGCTCTGTCAAGGATACATTCGGTCCTGGAGCAAATGGATCAAACGGGAACACCCTAATCTCTTGAAGTTCTTTACAAGAGTTGGCAATCTCCTCAAGACCGCTATCTTCAACGTAATCTAGCACCTGTAATCACATCCATTCCAAGTGACATGAAGCAATAATGCAAGAGATACATCAGAGCCACTGGACAAGAAGAACTTAAAGACTTGTGGAAGCGTCTAACTCGGAGACATAAAACGCCAATTGCCAAAGTGTAGGAGCAACAATTAAATAACTGAAATTTTTTTAGTCCAGATAATAACTATGCAACATTAAGTTATTCTCCATATCGTTTAAATACGTTATTTCAGTATGCATCAAAGCTTATCTACACTGTTTTTTTATTCTGGTGGTTACCAGAATCAGCATAACAATTAATAATAAGTTAGGATTATTGTTCATCTCTCGGAAACTTCTGTTTTTACAATTAGACAAAATACTCAGAAGATAATAGAATGATAACCATGATCAACTTTTCTATTTTATCACAAACACAGTTAAATGTGAGAATCGAACCCTCACATACAGGGCATGCCAGCACCACCCCCTTGTCGTGGACCCTCACTGGTTCACTCACAAAAATGCTCATAACATTTTGCTTGGGTATGAAATTAAGACAAAATTGGATGCGTTGGAAATGAAATCATGACAGTTTGAGTTTATACATGTAGAAATGTAGGTTTGAATTCTAACCCAAAAATATGGGGTGATACACACTCAAGCCTTTGAGTTAATTGCAGCCCCAAAAAGCTTGAGATACATTTATGAAAACTTCAGAAACATCTGCATGTATGTCAGCAGATTAAGATACGGTACCAAATTCAACCAACTGTGAGCCGCAGTGTCCTCAGATGAGGAGAGCGGGCAACTAGACGCTCCAAATCTGAGAAGCTGACCTCCGAAGCCAAACAAACAATGTTAAGTGACACGAGCGATGTGCAGCTATCAGGAAAATGACTAAGCCAATGAACACTCAGGTCTCCCACTTCATTTTCTCCCAAGTCCAATTTTCTCAGATTCCATAAGATAACAAATCTACAAAACACACCATTACATTAACCCAACATGTAAAGAATACAACTTCTCACCAGTAAGGGCTCAAGTACTCATATGACAATGTTCAACTTTACTATTCCCTTTTTCCCTTTTAGAAAATTAGCGGATTATTTACAAGGTGGAGAATCAAACCTAGAAAAAAAAACAAGGTGAAAGTTCTGTATGATAACCATGATCAACTTTCCTATTTTATCACAAACACAGATAGTATGGAGTTTCAACTGGCAAAACACGAAAATCTATAAAAATAACTCGAAATAATGGTGATGACATGACTAAATATTTCAATTTCGATTATAATTATATTAGTTTACATGGATTCACATCTAGAGGAAAGATGATAGGAATCTAAACTAATTAAGCAAAGAGTCCTCTTCCGTTATTTATTTAGTACTCCCTCCGTGCATTTTTAATTATAACGTTCCAACTCACGAGAGTCAGTTTGATTAACATTAGCAGTATACATAACATAAACAGCTAAGTGTAATAGTCTACATTTCTTACGAGCAATGTTGCATGTTCACCAGTAAGGGCCTAAGTATTTCAGACAACAATGCTCCAAAGAGAAACTACTATTTCTAAAAAACAGTTACTCCCAAATGCTAAGATTGTACAACAATGAGCTATTATGGAGGTGTTTTTAAGTCCCTATATGTGCTGTAGCATAGCAGCAGTGAGAGGTCAATACATAAAAACGAAAAGAATACAAAGCATTTTTCATTTATTATGGCAGCAACGATGAAGAAGAGCTTGCCCTCTTCTATTTGAGCAGCTCTAGGTGGAGATCCAACACATGTTCTGACGAATCAAAGTGACAATAGTTGCAAGAATTTCAAATTATTACTAGATATGAAGCACTCGAGGTATGTAAGGTTTTCTTCACATCTTCATCTATGCACTCGTATGAACATTCTACACGTGGTTTTGTTAAAAACTTATGGGACGGTGATTGGAAGTCATGAGTTCAAGTATTACTTACTGTATAGAGATAAGTTATGGACTGTTTCTTGTGTTGAGAGCCCGGGGACTGTTTCTCCTACCTGAAGAGTTGCAGTGGGTTTTTCCTCAACTCTGGGACCTGTTCCCAGATGAACTCAACCAACAAGAACTAGGAGAAAACTAAACAATAAAATGCATAGAGAAAGTAAATATTAGACACAACAGTTTTATGTGGAAACTCCTTGACCCGCCTCAAAGATTTCTAAGCTCCACTATATCCAAGCAACTTCTTTAATACAAACTCCAGACTCAACTCCTAATCCTTTATCTCCTAGTAATAACTCTATTACAAGAAGACTGTCACGACCCCGTTTGGAGTCATGATGGCACCTACCACAACCCACCAATAGGTAAGCCAACACCGTAACCTGAAGCTAATGCAATGGGTTAACTTGGTAGAAATGTCCAACATGGACCCTATGTAGCAACACAATATATCAACAACATTCCACAAACAAAACAACTAATATTCGGATACCAATCCCATGACCTGATAGTATAAGTACAAGAGCTTCCAAACTTAACAAGAGGAATTTACAATCTCAGAATCTAAAATGTCTTAAATAATCTCATAAATTTTTCTTGAAAGAAAAATACAAATAAGGATAGAGGAGAAAGAGAGCAACTCGATCTCCAAGAGCTCACCCTATCTCTGAATAGTAAACTCGCATGAACTTGCTCAATGGAGGCAACTAGAACCTGGGTGTAATGCCCCGCAATTTGGGCTACAATATAGACCATAATTTTGATGCGTTGCTAATTCTGAAGCCATAAAATCCTATGCCAATATGGAATGTTAATTATTATGTATCATGTGAATCCGCTCAAGCTTGAATTTAGACCATAGAGGTCCTTCAACTCAAGGATGAGTTGAAACTATTTCAATCGACTAAGTTTTAGTAGACGTTGTAAAGTGTGTCAACTTCCATCGATCATAAATCTCTGTGTATGTTGAATTAGGAAGCCTACTATGTGTCAAATGATAGGTATTCGAGTTATCTTTGCAACGATACCAATTTGGCTAAAATCCAACATCTGAGCAAGAAGTTATGGCCCTTCAAAGTGATAAGTGTCGCCTAACCAATCGCCCATGGCCACTGGAAAGCATAGGCAATAACCTAGGTGGCGCCTATGTGAACATAGGTAACGGGATGGGAGGAACCTATGTAAGGAATTCTAGTAATTTAAATACTCCGTGTTGAGGACAAAGTGGTCCTTTTCCACCCTTACTTAGCCCTAAAACACGAGATTTAGTTCCAAGGACCCCAAAATACATATTCTTTCATCAAAAGTGCTCAAGATTCTCCCTAGGGTTTCAAAATAAAAATCCAAATAGTTCAAGATTTGACCGTAGGTTTTCAAAGATAATTACATATTTGGAATCACCAATCCGCAAGCTTCAAGAAACATCTATTATCCTTGGAAATAGAGGTATGTGGGGTTATCCAAAAATCTCATGGGTGTATTTTTATGAATATGCATGCTTTTAAATGGGGTTTTCAATCAAATGCTAATATCTTGCTTTCAATATGATTTCTAAGTCATTTTCTTTATGTTATGGGAATTGTTTGCCTATATACTTCAATGGTTGAAACCATGCATATGTGATTTGAGATTTTCCATGGAAGTTTGATAAATATGAATGATGAATTATTTTCAAATTCCCATGCTGATGTTTTGATACTCCATATTGTATTTGATCAACAAAAGAGAGCATGAATTTGAAATAAATATTGTTCACTTCATATAAATGATGAAGCACCTTGGTTTTTACATGATTATGAATATGTGGATGTGATATTGATGACTTGCAAGTCGGGTATGACGATACCCTTCAAAATACGATATGTGATTGAATAAAAAACAATGAAATTTGAATTCATTGATTTTACATGAGAAAGGTGGATGCTCGAAGAAGGCGTTTGAGACACAAGGGCTCATCGCTGGAATAACGTGTTTGCCGATACCGAATATTTGTACCAGTCTAAGCAATCTTGTGTATTGACTTCATGTAATTCCCAAATTGGGACTATAGGTAGGAGGCCGATCCAAGTGATCTTAGGCACTACCATTGGGTCAAGACACCATGCTTTGTGGTCTTGAGTGTCTCTCCCTCACTTATACTCTAATCTCGGTGGCAACCAAGGTTTGACAGTTGGTGTAAATTATGTAGGGTATTTCACCTAGCTTAGTTGCATTTCATTATTGTTGTTTAAAACTATTGCATTACACCCATGTGTGTTCAAATGATTTGATATGAAATTGCTTTATAATGGCTCTCAACTATATTTTGTAAAAATATTATGTTTTGCGTGTCTGCCAGTACTTTTGTGTTGACCCCCTCCCCTCTCCAACCTCCCAGGTTCAGAGGCCCAGTCTAGGGGTCAAGAGAATCAGTAGATCATTCAG
This sequence comes from Capsicum baccatum var. pendulum, assembly GCA_030864225.1. Taxonomy (NCBI): domain Eukaryota; kingdom Viridiplantae; phylum Streptophyta; class Magnoliopsida; order Solanales; family Solanaceae; genus Capsicum; species Capsicum baccatum. Next base: position 238,036,789 of record CM061555.1, read on the forward strand.
ACAGAGTTGCAGAGACAAGTGGTGAGCCTTCTCTGTTTCGGAAGTTCTTATGTCCTGCAGTCCTTTTATCTTATATTCAATTTTGGGGGTCTGCTGGGGGACTTGTCCCAGTTTTTAGATAGACATTGTTTTAGTCATGTAGTAGAGATTTTGCAGACGGTTTTAAAGATGTTAATTTAGATTGTGGAACACTATTCCCCATTTTCGTTTTCATATGATTCTTGACCATGTTTTCGTTATATTATATTTCTTCCGCATTACATTGCTCATATGAATTATGTGCATGATTATCAGACAGATAGGGGTGTTTCGAGCCTCCATGGTTTGAAATGCTTGTCACGGCCAGGCCCTGGTTCGGGCGTGACAAACTTGGTATCAAATCATGGTTCTTGGTCCCAGGGTGTCTACGAAATCGCATCAGGTAGAGTCCTTTTTATGGGTGTGTAGCGAACCACACTTATAAGCAAGAGACTGCTAGGGATTTAGGAAATGTTTCCCTTGTTTGTGATTTAGTTCGTTCTTTAGAGTCTGAACTATTCCCTAATCAATGATCAGTTGTGTTTCAGAAACACAGTTATGCCTCCACGCCGTATCGTCGATCAGAATGCTCAGGCAGATGTGGTCCGTCCCACCTATGAGATATGGACCCATAAAAGGGCTCACACTCCAAAATTTGTCCCTAATCTGGGAGTTCCTCCAGTCCCGACTAGTCCACCTCGGGCTCCGTGGACTAATGCCAACCATCCCCCAACTGCTCAGGGAGATATTTCAAATGCAAAATTCAGACGATCTATTCATATGCTGACATAGTTGGTAGCTAACCAGGCTCAATGATTAGAAGATGTTGGGTCTGCATCTGTTACATCTGAGGCTACTAGAGTCGGACATTTCATAAAGATAAACCCACCAAAGTTCACTGGCACCAAGGTAGAGGAAGATCCACAGGAGTTCGTGGATAAGATGGAAAAGATCTTTAAGGTGATGCATGTGGATGAAGTTGAAGGGGTGGAGCTAGCAACCTATCAGCTCAAGGACGTTGCAAATTAGTAGTATGTCAACTGGGAAGATGAAAAAGGTGAAAGTACTGAGCCCACAGTTTGGGGCAAATTTGTGGAAGCTTTCCTTGATCGATTCTTTCCTCTGGAGTTGAGGGAGGCCAAAGCGGAAGAGTTTATGAATCTGAAGTAGGGCAGTATGAGTGCCCAGGAGTACACTTTGAAGTTTAATAAACTAGCCCGCTATGCAGCAGAGTTGACTAGTAATATGAGGGCCCGGATGGGGAAATTGGCATCCAGCCTTACTGATGACCTGGTACTTGAGTGTCAGGGGGCTATGTTGAATAAGGAGTTAGACTTTGCTCGACTGACCGTTCATATGCATCAAGTGGAAGAGAAGAAGAAAAAGATTGTTGAATCTAAAGAGAAAGACAGACAGGCTAAAAGATCTAGATCTATGGATCAGCACCAGAGTCAGCCGCAGAGTGGTAACTGGGGTAATAAGTGGTCGAAGAAGAAGTTTTGGAATAATGCACAGTCAGCAGCCAGCGCCCCAACACCCAGACCACCGACAGACAGACAAACTCAGAGTTTTCAAACTCCTCATGGGCCAAAGCTCTAGGTACACAGTCTTAGGGCAGTGTGGCCAAGCAGCGGTGTACTCATCCACAGTGTGAGGTTAGCGGAAGGAATCATCTAGGGAAGTGTTGGTTTGAGGGGAGAAACTACTATACTTGTGGCAAATTAGGTCACCTTCAAAGAGATTGTCCATCTGCTAGAGTAAATGCGGGAGGGAAGGCGGGTCTAAGTCCCAAGCTGCCTCTACAGCTCCTTTTCCTAAGGGTGCCCCTTCAGCTATCGGAAGCGGTCGCAATCGGTTATATTCTTTGACTAACCGCTAGGAGGCGAAAGCTTCACCAAATATTTTCACCGGTATATTATGAATCTTTTCTCGTGATGTTTATGTATTGCTTGATATCGGGTCTAATTTATCCTATGTGACCCCTTATGTGGTTGTTGGTTTCGGGTTTGAGCCCGAAGATATTGTAGAACCCTTCTCTATTTCTACTCTTGTAGGTGATTCTGTTGTTGCTAGAAGGGTATATATAAAATGTGTCGTGTCTGTTCATAGTAGGAAAACTGTGGCAGACCTTATAGAACTGGATATGATAGATTTTGATGTCATCCTTGGGATGGACTGGATCCATTTGTGTTATGCCACCCTTGATTGCAGAACCCAAAAGGTCACTTTTTCTTTCACGCAAGAGACACCAGTTGTATGGGCAGGGAGTTCTGTGGAACCTAGTGGTCACTATATCTCTTATCTTAGAGCCCAAAAGCTTATCTTCATAGGTTGTATGTATCATCTAATCCGAGTAAAAGATTTAAAAGTTGGAAACCTTCCTCTGCAGTCAGTCCCTGTAGTGAATGAATTCCCAGAAGTCTTTCCCAAAGATCTCCCAGGGATACCCCCTGATAGGGAGATAGATTTTGGCATTGATATGTTTCCAGAAACTCGTCCTATTTCTATTCCGCCATATAGAATGGCTCCCACAGAACTAAAGGAGTTAAAGGAACAGCTTGCAGACCTCCTAGACAAAGGTTTTATTCATCCTAGTTTTTCCCCATGGGGTGCACTCGTGCTCTTCGTGCAAAAGAAGCATGGGACCCTTCGGATGTGCATAGACTACCGTCATTTGAATAAGGTCATGATTAAAAATAAATATCCTCTTCCTAGGATTTACGACCTTTTTGACCAGCTTCAGGATGCCAAGTGCTTTTCAAAAATAGACCTTCATTCGGGTTATCATCAGTTGAAAGTTAGGGAGTCAAACATACCCAAGACAGCCTTTCGAACCCGATATGGTTACTATGAATTTCTAGTCATTCCCTTCGGGTTGACTAACGCCCCTGCAGCCTTCATGGATCTTATGAATAGAGTGTTCCGTGAGTTTCTTGACTTGTTCATCATTGTATTTATTGATGATATTCTCATCTATTCTAAGAGTCAAGAGGATCACGCCAATCACCTCCGAATTATCCTTCAGACCCTTAAGGATCATCAGCTGTATGCCAAATTTTCTAAGTGTGAATTCTGGTTAGACGTTATTGCCTTCATGGGGCATATTGTGTCTAATGACGGGATAAGAGTGGATCCCTAGAAAGTTGAAGTAGTGAGAAAATGGCCCAGACCCATGACTCCAACCATTATTCGGAGCTTCTAAGGTTTGGCGGGGTATTACAGAAGGTTTGTAGAGAGTTTTTCTTCCATAGCTGCTCTGCTTACTAAACTGACTCAGAAAAATATGAAGTTTGTGTAGTCTGACTTGTGTGAAAATAGTTTTGAGAAATTGAAGGACAAGCTGACTATTGCTCCTGTTTTAACCCTTCCCGAGGGTGTAGATGATTTTATGGTTTATTGTGATGCGTCCCGTATGGAACTTGGTTGTGTATTGATGCAGCGTGGTAAGGTGATAGCTTATGCATCTAGGCATTTAAAGATGCATGACAGCAATTACCCCATTCATGACTTGGAGTTAGCAGTCGTGGTGTTTGCACTTAGAACCTGGAGGCTCTATCTCTATGGAGTGCATGTTGATATTTATACTGACCATACGAGTTTATAGTATGTTTTCTCACAGAAAGAATTGAACCTCAGGCAGAGGGTTGGATGGAGATTTTGAAAGACTATGATATGAGTCTGCATTACCATCCGGGCAAGGCAAATATTGTAGCCAACGCCCTCAGTAGGTTGTCTATGGGAAGCCTTTCTCATGTAGAAGAAGGAAAGAAAGATATGGTGAAAGATATTCATCGCCTTGCAAATCTAGGAGTACAACTCTTAGATTTCGAAGATGGAGGGGTTATTGTTCATGAGTTAGCTAAGTCATCTCTTTGTGCTGAAGTTAAGGAGAAGCAGGTTGAAGATCCCATCTTGATGCAAATCAAGAAAGATGTGGGTCAATAAAAGGTTATGTCATTTGAAATTTGTGGCAATGGAATTCTGAGATTTCAGGGTAGGTTGTGTATTTCGAATATCGATGGGCTACGGGAAAGAATCCTTAATGAGGCACACACTTCGAGGTATGTCTTTCACCCAGGATCTACTAAGATGTACCATCATCTGAAAACCTTGTATTGGTGGAATAACATGAAATGTGATGTAGCTAATTTTGTGGCCAAGTGTTTGAACTGTCAACAAGTGAAGGTAGAACACATGAGGCGGGGTGGTACTTCCCAAGAGATAGCCCTGCCTTTATAGAAGTGGGAGATGATAAACATGGACTTTATTATAGGACTTCTGAGATCCTAAAACCAGTATGATTCTATATGGGTAATTGTAGATCGGTTGACCAAGTTAGCCCACTTTTTGCCTGTGAGGACTAATTATTTGGGAGAGGTTTATGCTAAGATTTACATTGAGGAGATAGTTCGATTGCATGGGGCACCAGGTCTATGATATCCGATAGAGGTACGCAGTTTTCATCTCAGTTTTGGAGATCCTTTCAGAAGGGTTTAGGTACACAAGTGAATTTGAGCACAGCTTTCCATCCTCAGACGGATGGGCAAGCTGAGTGTACCATTCTGACCCTCGAAGATATGTTGAGGGCATGCATCATTGATTTCAAAGGTAGTTGGGTAGATCACCTGCCACTAGTTGAATTCGCTTACAATAATAGCTACTATGCCAGCATCAAGATGGCTCCTTTTAAGGCTTTGTATGGGAGGAGATGTAGGTCTCTAATAGGATGGTATGAAGTGGGTGAGACTCAGTTGTAGGGGCCTGATATTTTTCATCAGGTGATGGAGAAACTGAAAATCATTAGAGAACGACTCAAGATTGCTCAGAGTCATAAGAAGTCCTATTCCGATGTTCGGAGAAGAGAACTAGAGTTTGAAATTGGTGATTGGGTGTTTCTCAAGGTTTCTCCTATGAAAAGAGTTATGCATTTTAGAAAAAAGGGTAAATTGTGCCCTCGTTATGTAGGTCCGTATTAGATTTTGATAAAGATTGGTACAGTTGAATATGAGTTAGAATTGCCTGCAAGTTTGGGCTTCGTTCATCCGGTATTCCATGTATCCATGTTGACGAAATGCATTGGAGATCATTCTATGGTATTGCCAGTAGAGGGTATCAAAGTGATAGACTCCTTGTCTTACGAAGAAGAGCCCGTTGAAATTTTAGATCGCCAAGTTCGAAAGCTGAGGAGCGAAGAGATAGCCTCAATGAAGGTACTGTGGAGGAATCAGAAAGTCGAAGAAGCAACTTGGGAGTCAGAAGATGACATGAGAATTAGATATCCCAATTTGTTTGCTTCGATAGAGGAGGAGACAGAATGTACTATTCCTATCTTATCTTTTCTAGTCCATTATTAAGCTTAAAATCATGTCTGTTTGTGTCCCGCATCATCATTCAGGGATGAATGATCCTAAGGAGGGCATAATGTAACGCCCAGCAATTTGGACTACAATATAGACTATGATTTCGATGCGTTGCTAATCCCGAAGCCATAAAATCCTATTCAAATACGGCATGTTAATTATTGTGTAGCATGTGAATCTGCTCAAGCTTGAATTTAGACCAGAGAGGTCCTTCAACTCAAGGATGAGTTGAAACAATTTCGATCGACTAAGTTTTAGTGGACATTGTAAAGTGTGTCAGATTCCATCGACCATAACTCTCTGTGTATGTTAGATTAGGAAGCCTACTATGTCTCAAATGATAGGTATTCGATTTAGCTTTCCAATGATACCAATTTGGCTAAAATCCAACACCCGAGCAAGAAGTTATGGCCCTTCAAAGTGATAAACGTCGCTTAACCAATCGCCCATGGCCACTGGAAAGCATAGGCAATAGCCTAGCGGCGCCTATGTAAACATAGGAGATAGCCTAGGTGGCGCCCATGTAAACATAGGCGATATACTAGGCGGCGCCTATGTGAACATAGGCAACAGGATGGGCGGCACCTATGTAAGGAATTCTAGTAATTTAAATACTCCGTGTTGAGGACAAAGTGGTCCTTTTCCACCCTTACTTAGCCCTAAAACAGGAGATTTAGTTCCAAGGACCCCAAAATACATATTCTTTCATCAAAAGTGCTCAAGATTCTCCTTAGGGTTTCAAAATAAAAACCCAAATAGTTCAAGATTTGACCATAGGTTTTCAAAGATAATTACATATTTGGAATTACCAATCCGCAAGCTTCAAGAAACATCTATTATCCTTGGAAATAGAGGTACGTGGGGTTATCCAAAAATCTCATAGGTGTAGTTTTATGCTTTAAATGGGGGTTTTTAATCAAATGCTAATATCTTGCTTTCAATATGATTTCTAAGTCATTTTCTTTATGTCATGGGAATTGTTTGCCTATATACTTCAATGGTTGAAACCATGCATATGTGATTTGAGATTTTCTGTGGAAGTTTGATAAATATGAACGATGAATTGTTTTCAAATTCCCATGATAATGTTTCGATACTCCATATTGTATTGTGATCAACAAAAGAGAGCATGAAATTGAAATAAATATTGTTCACCACTTGTAAATGATGAAGAACCTTGGTTTTTACATGATTATGCATATGTGGATGTGATATTGATGACTTGTAAGTCGGGTATGATGATACCCATCAAAATACGATATGTGATTGAATAAAAAAAATGAAATTTGAATTTATTGATTTTACATGAGAAATGTGGATGCCCGAAGAAGGCGTTTAAGACACAAGGGCTCATCGCTGGAATAATGTGTTTGCCGACAGGGAATATTGGTACCAGGCTCAGCAATCTTGTTTACTTGACTTCATGTCATTCCCAAATTGGGACTATAGGTAGGAGCCCGAGCCAAGTGATCTTGGGCACTACCATTAGGTCAAGACACCATGTTGTGTGGTCATGAGTGTCTCTCCCTCACTTATACTCTAATCTCGGCGGCAACCAAGGTTTGATAGTTGGTGTAAATTAGAAGGGTATTCCACCTAGCTCAGTTGCATTTCATTATTGTTGAGAAAAACTATTGCATTACACCCATGTGTTTTCAAATGATTTGATACGAAATTGCTTTATAATGGCTCTCAACTATATTTTGTAAAAATATTGTGTTTTGCTTTGATATCTCTGTGTGTCAGTACTTTTGTGTTGACCCCCTCCCCTCTCCAACCTCCCTGGTTCAGAGGCCCAGTCTAGGGGTCAAGAGAATCAGTAGATCATTCAGTTAGACTTGCAGAGACAAGTGGTGATCCTTCTATGTTTCAAAAGGTCTTATGTCCTCCAGTCCCTTTATCTTATATTCAATTTTGGGGGTCTGTTGGGGGCATTGTCCTAGTTTTTAGATAGACATTATTTTAGTCACGTAGTAGAGATTTCATAGACGGTTTTAGAGATGTGAATTTAGATTGTGGGACACTATTCCCTATTTTCGTTTTCATATGATTCTTGACCATGTTTCTGTTATATTGTGTTTCTTCTGCATTACTTTGATCATATGAATTATGTTCATGATTATTAGACAGATAAGGGTGTTTCGGGCCTCTATGTTTTGAAATGCTCGTCACGGCCAGGCCCTGGTTTGGGTCGTGATACTGGGTCTACACCAAAAAGGTACAGAAGTGTAGTATGAGTACTAAAACACGGGTACTTAGTAGGCATCATCGGCCGACTGAGCTCAAATATAATGTGAAGACGATATAAAGTAAGACAGTGATCATAAAGTCATGAGGGTAGGACTGAACCTGAATCTGCTTTGATACTACTACAACAACATCTATACTAATAAACCAATAACATGACATACTATTTCAATATACTCCATAATCACCATAACAACTGAGTATAATTTCAAAAACGTACAACGATATACACAATGTTAGGTTCAAGGTATATATGTGAATGAAAAATGGAGGAAAAATAGTGGAGGGAAAGCGAGACACTAAAATAGAAACTGTACTCTTTTAAGGGAAAGTTCACTAATTCTCCCACATTAATGGGAGAAGGAAACTTTGAAGTGTTTTTAATAAGGAGCACTTACTCCATATGGATAGTGAGGCAAGAACAGGGTGGTGCCTCGTGCCGTCGTCGCCACTCGCTCGACTTCGGCTTTGGCTTCGGAATATGATCGATAAGATCTATCTTTTGAGACGAATTTTATTTGAAACTTGTGTTACAAGTGAAAAATTTAATCCAAAAATCTAATATAATTATTTTTCTCCAAGTGCGGGCACATTTTGGACGCCATGCAAACACATACGCAACATGCATTACGAAGAGATGCGACCTTTCAAGGAAAAAGGCACACTTTTTTGCATTGTTGGGCAATCTACGCACGTAATTCAATGACCTGCAAATGCAGGTGCAACACAGATGCTCACTGGAATTCAGACAGTGTCACTTGCTGCCGCAACTTGGGTGCAGGTGCAGCACAGACTTATTCCTTAGGTATTAACATGATTTTTGGCAGCAAAAACTCTCTTCTTCTATACAAAAACTCTATGTGTTCATTAAGTTGTTGAGTGAGTTTGACGAATTCAACAGTTTGAGGTACCACTATTGTTCGGATTGAAGGTCATTTTATCCTGGGAGGAAGATTCCATAACCTCGGGTACATTAAGGGGAATTATTCCTTAAGAACACTTCGTGAAGCGGGAGACTTGGCCTTAAAATTTTTGTTTCATCTCATTTCTGCAAATTAACATACTTCTTGGATAGATTATATATAATCTTGTGTTAAAGGTGTTAAGGAACTTCATAAATGTTCTTGTCTTAGACTTGAACTTGTGTTGAATTTATTGTTGCATATATATAGATTCTTGTACCTGAATATATTGAAAATAACAATCTTAAGAAATAATCTTTTGAAATCTGTATTGCTTGTTTTATGGAGATTAAAGCTTTAAGCTTTCTACTCCGTTTGAACTTAACTAGTGATTTGAAGACAAAAAATCTTCATCACAAGTTAAAGATCACTAGGTGTTTAAAGTTGCTGCAACTTTTAATAAGTATTTCGATATACTAAAGGTACTGTCTTGTTGTGATAGGAAAATAACTAACGATAGTCAAGTACAAGACGCTACAACGACTGTGGGTAAAACTAGTATTACCACAACAAGTCAAACGAATGCTCTGCCGACGATGGCACTGGCAGAGAAACCCAAAAAATTCTCGGTTATTGACTTCAAGTGGTGGCAGCAGAAAATATTTTTCTACCTCACAACTCTTTGTCTTAAAAGGTTCACTTTTGAGGAAGCTCCGGAGGGAACCTCTAACCAAGAGCGCTTGGTGATTTTGGAGGCTTGGAAACACTAAAATTTCCTTTGCAAGAATTACATCTTGAGTGGTCTCCAAGATGACTTTTACAATGTGTATAGTGGAACAAAGATACCAAAAGAGTTATGGGGAGCGCTGGAATGGAAGTACAAAATGGAGGATACGGGAACTAAAAAGTTCTTCGTTGCAAGATTTCTGGAGTATAAAATGATAGACTAGTCGTCTGTTGTTTCCCAATACTAGATCCATCATCACTAAGCATGTCACAACCTTAAGGACTATTTTCCATAATTTAATCAAGTAAAGTCCACCAACTAGTTTACTAGGTTTCAAGGTTCCAAATAATAATCATATATTTTAGAGGTATCTAGTTATCACATAAGCCACCTTACTAGGCAAGATTTCATAATATAACCTCTTATTCAAGTCAAGTATATATATTAGGTTAGTCCTTAAATTTTTATGCAATTTTACACATAACGCTAAGTCTTAACTCAATATTAGGCATAAATTTCCTCTAGTAGCTAATTTAGCATCAACAAGGGTCACACCTCATATATAATGATTGGACCAAGAAACGAATAACTATTTACCAAGAGAGACCTCATAGTTCAAGCAAATAGGCGGTTGGCCTCATACGGCCTAACCTTACAAATATCAATTCATATAAGTAAATTTGCCCCACACAACATCATAATGTTCTTACCTCTTTCGGATTCACCAGGCATTATCACAATATCAATATATTCCTCCAATTCATCCGGCATTATCATAATATCACACATTTCTCCGGACTTGAACCGGGCATCATCATAATCTCATATATTCCTCTGGATTCACTGGGTATCATCATAATATCACATATTCATCCGGACTCAAACCAGACATCATCATAATATCACGTATTCCTCCAAATTCATCGGACATCATCATAATATCACACATTCCTCTGGACTCGATCTAGGAATCTTCATAATATCACATATTCCTCCGGATTCACCGGGCATCATCATAATATCACATATTCCTTCGGATTCACCGGGCATCATCATAATATCACATATTCCTGCGAACTTGAACCGGGTATCATCATAGTATCACATATTTCTCCAGATACAACAACATACATCCACTTGCTTAGCCAAACCAATAAGCATACACAAAAGCTCACAATATATAAAGAAGTAAGGATGTGGGATAACACTTTCCATTTACCTTACTAATAAGCATCACACGTAATATGAGCATCAACAAGAGCATGAGCATTTACCAAACATGCATAATAATCAATTAACAAGGGTATTCAAGTCATGATCATAAGATAATCCGATAATCGAGTGCAACCATCACAACTCCTACACATATATATAGCTTGGGCAATCACCACGTATCTAGGTAGCTAATAGTAAAGGATAAAATCAGCTCCTATTTTTTAAATTTCAAATTTAATAGTTCTTTATCTTTAGGACTTTGTTGAATATAGATAAGTATTATCCTTTTCTTAGTTTATCTCTTTGTTGTATTGTATTTATATATATTCAGTCTACAATCAATGAGAATCCATCATTCCTTTTATTCCATTAACAGTTTTATATTTTATATGGTATCAGAGCCAATTAACTCCCATGAGTATAATTCATTTGATAAGCCCTCCCACTCTTCCCATTCAAATGGCCACAAACGTAACTGTAGCAAATTCAGATGCCAACACCATAATTGTCCAGTTCAATTCTGTCACCCAGTTACCAATCAAACTAACTGGTAGCCACAAAAAGCACAAGTTTCCATGCTTATGCGTGTTCACAACATCTATGGCCATCTCGACGGTTCTCGCCCTGCTCCTACTCGCACAGTGGCTCAAAATAATCAAGAAGTCAAAAATCCTAAATTTGTTTCATGGTATCGCCAAGATCAGCTTATTCAAAACACCATCTTAGCCTCAGTTGATCCTACATTTATTGTTATAGATTCCACTACATCCACTGCCAAGGCTGCTTGGGATGCTTTGTGTAACACCCGCATTTTGGGCTAGAACAAAAATCATCTTTCCTACATGTAGATGTTCCAAAAGCCATAAATCCTATGCAAATTTTACATGTTAATCAATTATGTAGTTTGGGAACCTATTTTATCACGAGTCGAGTCATAGAGGTCCCTTAACTCAAGGACTAGTTGAAAGCTTTCCTATATTTCAAGTTTTAGTGAGCGTCAAAACTTGGATCAACTTCAATCGACTATAACTCATTGTATATGATGAACTAGGTGGCCTACTATATATCAAATGAAAGGTCTTTGAGTATTATTTCCAACGCCATTAAGTTTTACAAAATCCAATATCATATCAAAAGGTTATACCCATTTTACTCCAGCATATCAGCTTGGCAACTGAGTGACGACAATTCTGATGGCTTGTCACAAATCTGACGACTTGTCAGAATATGTCATCAGTCTTAGATAGAAACCCATTAATTTCAGATCCCAAGTGATGATAAAAGCTAACGGCTTGTCAGCGTTGGTCGTCAGCTGAGAATTTCAGCAACTGGAAAGTGATTTCGTAGGGGTATTTTGGTCTTTCCCTCACTCCAAAAATCTTTCACACTAATTAAATCACCTCTTAAGTGTTATTAATCAATCATTATTAGTTTTACAACATCAAAAACTTCCTCTTCACTCTCAAAATAAGATCAAATTAGGGTTTTCTCCAAGAACAAGAAATTCAAGAAAATCAAGCCTTAAGTTCAAGATCTCCAAGAAACAAATCAAGATCCGGATTTCATCTATCAAGATCTAGGTTCCATCTTTCAGATCTTATAATTTAAGGTACATGGGGTTTATCCTAAAAACTACAAGGGCTTAAAACCATTAGAGCATGATTTTAAGATTTTTATGCATGAATTTCAAAGGGGTTTTGGAATCTATGTTCTAAATTATGTACTCCAAATGTTTTAATGTTACTATTGTTTTGACCTTGTGGTCCTATCCCCTAAATTTATTTACATGTATACGTATATTTATGGGATTTGATATTTAAGATTGTTTGAGAGCATAAATTATGAACTCTCTCTCTTGTATTGGATTAAAGCTTATGGTTTTGTTGGAAAAGAGTTGAAATGCATGTTTTATGATTTGAAAGATGTTTTCTCAATGTCCTTGTACTTGAATATAATTTCGAATTGTTGAGAGGCTGTTTCTTCATATAACTAAGTGATGTTAAAGAGAAAGAATTGCATGAGTTTGAGACTTTTAACATGACCACCTTTGTTTATAGAATCATTGATGAAGAGAATTAACTGTAGGTTTTACATGAGTTTCTTAAAAGAATTGTTGATATGGTGGTCCTGAATTTCATGCTTTTAAAATAGAGATATAAATTACTATAAATGGCTTAGAGAATGTGACTTGCAAGTCAATGGTATGACGATACCATATATGTGTATATGCCATGACAGAGTTAAAGATTTCAGAGTATGTTTTCAGAGCATGCATGTTTACAGAAATAAAAATGGGAATAAAGAGGGTTAGGTGGTTTACCGAAGAAGGCATGAGTTCAAGTAACTCTTAGCCTGAAACCGTATTTACGGATATGGGTAGATTATTATTGTACGCTGGCGACGGTCGTGTGGCATTGTAGATTTAGAGACTCCGAACCTTGCAGCACACTTGGCTTGGGGGTTTGGCTGCCGAATTAATGGCAGATCCCATATAGCCCGTGGGATTACAGATTGTAGGGTATACCACCTAGCGCAGAAGTAAGACAAAGAGTGTCACAGATTTCAGATGCTTTCACAGAGTCTTTTAAAGTACCCATGTGATTTTTTACTATATGATACGTTTATGAACTTCTTTAAATTGCTCTCATATATGTTGAATATAAATGATTATTTTGGATTTTCTCTAGGTACCAGTACATCTATATTGGCCCCCCCTTCCCTACCTTTCAGGTTCTGAGGCTCAGTCTAGGGGTCTAGATAAGTAGTAGATAATTAAGACAACAGATCAGACTATGCAGTGGTGAGCCTTCTCTATTCCAGAATGATACAAGTGTGATCTTGTAGATGGACACTTTTTGTGTATGTCAAAGGCAACTGAGAGAAGGCCCGAGCTTAAGTGTGGGAGAGTCCAAAAACCACCCCTATGTGTGCACTAAAGGGGTGGCCTTAAATCTTTATTCATTAAAAGGGCACCTCATTTTAAGTCTTTTGGGGAATTAATATAAATAGAACCACTTAGGGTTTTATTCACTTAGTTGATCATATTTTTGAGATTTGTAACATTTGCAACACTTTAGTTCTCTCTCAAGAGCTCCAACTGAAACTAGGGCTAGACAAGTGAAAATTCACTTATGTTTGTATATTGGCTTAAAATGTTGGTGTTTAGAGGAGGTAAAGTCCCTCTTGTATCAACACAGAGTTATGTTTGTATCGCGGATAGTGTTTAAGGGTCCAAGAGTGTAACAATTCTTGGGTTCTTAAGATTGTCCCTTCATTTGGTCCAACTATTTATCTTGTATCTTATTGAATCTGTGGTTCCTTATTGTTGTTAATGTACCCGTAACCTTATTGTTGTAATCTTGTTGTTTATGTGTTGACATAGTGAAACCGTGTGAGGCCTCTTCGATTCACCATAGTCCTTGTAATCTTGTATTCTCCATCTACTTTGTTGAATATTGTTGTTGTTGTCTTCAAAACATAGAGAAGTCGAGTGGGGCTTTTGATTCTCTATTGTTGTTGATCCTGTAGATCTCTTGAATCCATGTTGTGTGTTCGATCTTGTATCACAGAAGGCATGTCCTTTTATATTATGTCATCTATTATAGTTTCGGTTACTAGGGTCCTTGTCCCAGTTTTCAGATAGTTGTCAGATTTTTAAGTAGTAGATATTTCGCAGACTGTTCCAGATGTTGTTTAGTTGATTTCGAATTTCATTCCTTATTGGTAAACTTAATCCATATTATGACCATGTTTCCGTATTAGATCAAAATTCCGCATTTTCTTTTATTATTTGAATGTTGTGCATGACTACCAGATAGAGTAGGATGTCCGAACCTTCATGGTTCGAGATGTTCATCACGGCCAGGCCCTAGTTTGGGTCGTGACACTTTTCACACTACATATGCCAACAAATCGCAATCAAGAATCTTTAGTTTGTGTGATCGTCTGGATCGTCTCTCGAAATAAGACCTTTCTGTTGCTGATTATATCCACCAAGTTTGATCTCTCTGTGATGAAATAGCCACTGTTGGAGATCCTGTGTCTAACGAGGAACTAATTGTCAAAATCCTCACTGGACTTGGCCCAGAATTTCATGAAATATCTACTACGATTCGTGCAAGAGACTCTACTATCTCTTGTCCAGAACTTTATAGAAAGTTGCTTTATCATGAACTTTTCATAAAGCATGAAGAAGCAAAGAAGCCACTATTAACACCAATTACTGTTTCTATTGCACATAAAACAAACACATATCCTCGTCAAGGAAACAACTCCAACAAGAGTCCCAGTTCAAATTTTCCCAACACCAACCAGCCATGGTGTAGTGGTAAAAATAACCAAAAATAATGATATGACAACACTCTGAAGTGCAATAACCAACAACAATGATATGACAAAACTCTAAATTGCAATAACCAACAACAACGATATGACTACACTCTAAAGTGCCAGTTGTGTGACTGTCGTGGTCATTCTGCCAAAGTCTGCAGATCCCAATCACACAATCACCTAAAAGCCCGAGCAAACTATGCTGCTCGACTTTCAAATCAAAAGGCTCCTTGGATTGTTGATATTGGCGCCACTCATCATATGGCCTCAAATGCTCAAAACTTCACTAATATGCAAAACTACCATGGTCCAGAGGAGAAGCAATAGGAGATGGTATCAGCATTCCAATATCTTATACCAGTAACACCAACATAAGTACATCAAATAAGCAATTTAAGCTTCTCAATATCTTATGCTCTCATGCTATAAAAAATAACTTAATTTCTGTTTCTAAAGTTTGCTGCGATAACCACACCTCCATTGAATTTTTCCTTTTTCTTATCTTGTGAAGGATCTGAGTATGGGGGCACCTCTATTTTGCGGGCAGAATAGAGATGGGTTGTATGAGTGGCCGTCGGGTAGTAGGCATCATTCACCACAATGCAATATTTTCATTCCTCAACACCTGTGGCATCGATGTTTAGGTCATCCTAGTTATCACATTTTAAATAGGATTTTGCATCAGTTTTCTTTTCCAGTTTCACATTCTAAAACCAATTTAGTTTGTAATTTCTATTATTCTAATAAAATGCATCCGTTAACTTTTTCTGAAAATTCATTGCAAAGTCAACGACTATTGCAAACTATTTATAGTGATTTATGGGGGCCCTCTCCTATTTTGTCAATCGATAAAAAGTGATATTATGTCTTATTTGTTGACCAGTACTCGAAATACATGTGCTTGTTCACTATAAAATCAAAAAGAAAGTTCTTGACGTCTTTCAAGTTTTACATCCCTTACTTGAGCGATGGTTTCAAACCAAAATTTTATCTCTCTATACCGACGGTGGTGGTGAGTTTCAAGGTTTATCCTCATATCTGAAATGTCATGGTATTGAACACTTAGTGACCCCTCCCTACACACACCAAAGAATCACACCAGTTGAACACTGTCACATGCATGTTATTGAGATAGCCAAACCTTACTGCACCAAGACTCCTTGCCCCCAATTTTTTGGAGTTTCTCCTGTCACCAAGCAGTCTACCTTGTAAACCATCTAACAACTCCAAATTTACAAAATAGATGTCCCTGTGAAATTCAATTTCAAGAGTCTCCAAAGTATGAATCCCTTAGAGTTTTTGGTTGTTTATGCTACCCATGGCTCAAACCATATAAAAAAAATAAATTAGAGCCAAGATCTAATCCTTATATGTATTTAAGATTTTCTAATAAACATTATTGCGACCAATGTTTTGATCCCCTCAAGGATAAATTATACTTATCAAGGGATGTTCTATTTTTGGAAGATACCTATCTTTTTTAGAATATGTTTTCCAATTTAAAACTCAAACAGAGCGATAATATTGCCTGGAAAATTTGTTCTGATATTCAATCTTTAAATCATAAACCGTCAAGTTTAGATTCTTATCATCCACTCCCAGATGCTCCACTCATGCAGTCTCCACTACCCAGCTCAACGTTTGCCACATCAGAAGGTATATCCGCTGCATCAGGTAATTCTCAAAATTTATATTCTGCTTTGTTGCCACCTGCAATTCAACCCCCACTACTACCATCATCCAAGCCATTAATCACCTATCAACGCAAAAAAAATACCACAACTAAACACCTCATTGATTCCACTTCCTTCTATGTCCAGTCCACCAGCCCACCTGTCACGACCCAAACCAGGGCCTGGCCGTGACGAGTATTTCAAATCATGGAGGCCCGAAACACCCCTATCTATCTGATAATCATGAACATAATTCATATGATCAAAGTAATGTGGAAGAAACACAATATAACGGAAACATGGTCAAGAATCATATGAAAATGAAAATGAAAATGGGGAATAGTGTCCCACAATCTAAATCAATGTCTCTAAAACCGTCTGCTAAATCTCTACTACATGACTGAAACAATGTCTATCTGAAAACTAGGACAAGGCCCCCAGCAGACCCCCAAAACTGAATATAAGATAAAAGGACTGCAGGGCATAAGACCTTCCGAAACATAGAAGGCTCACCACTTGTCTTTACAACTTTATTTGAAAGTTCTATTGATTCTTTTGACCCCTAGATTGGGCCTCTGAACCTGAGAGGTTGGAGAGGGGAGGGGGTCAGCACAAAAGTACTGGCACGCAGAGATATCAAAACAAAACATAATATTTTTACAAAGTATAGTTGAGAGCCATTATAAAGCAATTTCATATCAAATCATTTGAAAGCACATGGGAGTAATGCAATAGTTTTTGTCAACAATAATGAAATGCAACTGATCTAGGTGGAATACCCTACATAATTTACACCAACTGTCAAACCTCGGTTGCCGCCGAGATTAGAGTATAAGTGAGGGAGAGACACACAAGACCACAAAGCATGGTGTCTCGACCCAAATCAAATATGGTGCACAAGACCACAAAGCATGGATCCTAACCATAATCCCAATTTGGGATAATATAATATTAGGTACGCAAGACCACAAAGCATGGTACCGATATTCCGTGTCATTAAACACGTTCTTCCAGCGATTAGCCGCTTGTGTCTCAAACGCCTTCTTCGGGCATCCACCTTTCTCATGTAAAATCAATGCATTCAAATTTTATCTTATTCAATCACATATCATATTCTGTAGGGTATCGTCATACCCGACTTGCAAGTCATCAATATCATATCCACATATGCATAACCATGTAAAAACCAAGGTGTTTCATCATTTACAAGTGGTGAACAATATTTATTTTAAATTCATGATCTCTTTTGTTGATCAAAATATAATATGGAGTATCAAAACATTATCATGGGAATTTGAAAACAATTTATCATTCATATTTATCAACTTCCATGGCAAATCTCAAATCACATATGCATGGTTTCAACCATTGAAGTATATAGGCAAACAATTCCCATGACATAAAGAAAATGACTTAGAAATCATATTGAAAGAAAGATATTAGCATTTGATTGAAAACCCCCATTTAAAAGCATGCATGTTCATAAAGACTACACCCATGAGATTTTTGGATAACCCCACGTACCTCTATTTCCAAGGATAATAGATGTTTCTTGAAGCTTGCGGATTAGTGATTCAAAATATGTAATTATCTTTGAAAACCTACGGTCAAATCTTGAACTATTTGGGTTTTTATTTTGAAACGCTAAGGAGAATCTTGAGTACTTTTGATGAAAGAATATGTATTTTGGGGTCCTTGGAACTAAATCTCGTGTTTAAGGGCTAAGTAAGGGTGGAAAAGGACCATTTTTTCCTCAACACGGAGTGTTTAAATTTCTGGAATTCCTTACATAGGCGCCACCCATCCCATCGTCTATCTTCACATAGGCGACGCCTAGGCTATCGCCTATGCTTTCCAGTGGCCATGGGCGATTGGTTAGGCGTCATTTATCACTTTAAAAGGTCATAACTTCTTGATTTTAGCCAAATTGGTATTGTTTGAAAGCTAACTCGAATACCTATCATTTGAAACATAGTAGGCTTCCTAATTCGACATACACCAATAGTTATGGTTGATGGAAGCTAACACACTTTACAACATCTACTAAAACTTAGTCGATCGAAATAGTTTCAACTCATCCTTGAGTCGAACGACCTCTATGATCTAAATTCAATCTTGAGCGGATTCACATGCTACACAATAATTAATATGCCATATTGGCATAGGATTTTATTGCTTCGGGATTAGCAACGCATCGAAATCATGGTTTTTATTCTAGCCCAAAATGCAGGGCGTTACACCACCTTCTCAATCACACAATGACAACCCTTCCCAAAGCACATTAGCTTTGATTCCGTCCACTACTTCACCTGTGGTGACCACTGTAGGCACGTAATTTCATCCCTTCCCAACTTAGTTTCATCGCTTACCCCCACATTACCGCGTAATCTATCTGCGCGGTAATTTATCCATAAGAAAAACAAATAAATATTCACCTCATCTTTCACTTATTAATTTATTTTTTCATCTAAATAACAAACCTAACTAATTTTGTTTTATTTTAAAGATTCCAACAACCCACCCAATCAAAGATAGACACCTAACCCTTACTCCTCCAATTAAAAAACAACAACTCACCCCTCACTTAACCACCCTCATCACCCCATACCTTCACTCATTTGACCCCCCCCCCCCAGATTTCTTGACCTCAAAGGAAAAGAAAAACAAACATCAATGCAAATTTGATGCCATTTTTGCTCACTTTTGGATGGTATAGGAACAAAAAACATACAATATATTTCCCAAGTAGGACCCAAAAGAGGGGGACTCCCATGAAAAAAAAGTGAGAATATATACACACATCAGGTGAAAAAACAGTGGGGAACCTTCTTCATTGAAAAGATAGGAACACACCATTCCTTTTTCATCTTGATTCTCACCCAAAAATCGCAGACCCATCACACTTTCTCAACTCAAAAATCGAACACATACACCCTCGTCCACCGAAAAACATACACACACGCACAGTTTCATCCAAAGTCGAACACATAAAGTGAGCAGAAAACCTAAAACAGAGATGAAAAAGAGTGGAGGGATTCGATCATTTTGCATCGGATTCCAGTGAAATCATGCCGTAATCGATGTCCAACTCATTATCTGTGCCTGCACCGTCCTAAAAGTCCCTAAATCCTCTCATTCTTCTTGATTTTCTGGATGAAATCTAGCTGGAATCCGGTCCATTCCAGTCAATTGATGTAGTTGTTATCTCATCGGAGTTCAAATTTGTACGCGTCCCCAATTTTCTACCAGGAATCAGGTTGGGATTTTTGCCGATTGGTGCTCGATTCTAGCTCCTTACTTAATGGATTTGGTATTTGTATCGGGTTTCGGGTTTGTTTGTTTTTTCATATCGTGTTGTTTCATCGTTGAGGTTTCTAGTTGGAGCTTCGGGTGCGGATTTCTTTAACTTATATTATCTATGAAATCAACTCTTCAAAGGTCCATCTCTTAACTCTACTTTTTGAATTATACCGAAGTTGGTTAATATCGTGATTTTGGTGATATGGTTTTGAATATTTGGAGTAAATGTTGATTGTTTTTGTGGATATGAATGATCGTATGCTTAAATGTTTGAATCCTCGTTTGGATATGTGTGCAATATTGATTTTGGATTTTGAAGAAGTAATTTGATAGTCGAATTGGTTGTTTGGGGGACGGGATCGAAAATTGATAATCGAACAAGTCTAAGATTGTTTATTTTAATCCATTACTGAATATTGTTGAATTGGATAGCATCATGATTAGGTCATCGAATGAATAGGTAAAAGAAGGTTCGAGTAGGCAAATATTTAGGAATAAGCGTTTGCTCGTTGAATTATTGAATGCTTGAAACGCGTGTTGAATGGTTTGGTTTTATTGATTTTGGATTGAATGTATCATTTAGCCGGAGAATGCCCTGAGACACATTGTATTTATTCACCAAGGAATTCCCCTACGTACTATGTTGGTGGAAGACATTCGTGAGGAAGGCCCGAGGCATCGGGTAAAGCACGGGAGCGTAGTTAGAATTAGTATAGGTTGAATAGGATTTATTTTTTGCATATTTTTATTTTAGACTGTATAATTGGACTGAACACTATATTTTGGGTTTTCTTTTATTCGTGTATTTGATTGATTGTTTTATGTGTTTTGTGTGGTTTATACATTTGTAGTGTCAAATTAGCCGATACGCTTCACCAAGCGACCGTGGTAGAACCATGGGACCGAGGGGTGCCTAACACCTTCCCCTCTGTCAACAGAATTCCTTAGTCAGAATCTATGTTCGTGGATCAGTTTAAAAGATTCAAAAACAGTTTTGAAAAAAGATTTTCAAAGGTGACTTGGCACACCCGATTTATGCCAAGTGGAGACTCTGAGTTAATTGCAAAATGAATCCTTTTCAAAATAATTTTCAATCTTTTGTCACTTTAATAATAAAAACTCTTTCGAAACGTAAAACGAATCTTTTTTAGAGTTAAAAAAAAAGGGTGTGACAGCTCTGGAGACTCTGCTAGGGAATATTTTTTGAATTCGAGCTTATTTTTGGAGTTGTATTGGCTTGTTTAGCATTATAGGTGTATAAACACTGTTTGTGTTTTGGTTTGTGTCATTGTTATCACTATTGTGTGTTTATGTGCTCTTTGTTTACCGTCTTTCTTTATGTGTTACCGCTTTATACCTAGCATCATGTGCATAACTCAAGTCATTAGTTCCGCAACAAGTCTCGGAGTGCACGTGATGTACACGAACTCTAGTTGAGTCACCCTTATTTTAGGAGGGGGAGCCATCGGACGTATGGAGTGGATGGAAAGCTGTCACAGCCATTGTCAACCATACGCTCCCCTGAACATCCTTGTTAGTGAACCCCAGCATAGATCAACCTTTAGGTCATGCTTATTTGTATCATATCGAGACCTAGCGGGACCCTTGTGGCCCTTTGTAGTTGACTCACCTCTAAAGCATCTCTATGTGCTAAATGTTGCATCTTTGAGGATAATGTAGTCATTCAACGGACTGATTTCTGGAAAGCATGTGTTAGAAGTAAAGTGTGTAGACGAAACATTTGAAAAAAAAAGGAAAAAAAGAAAGAAGAAAAAACAAGAAGATAGGAAAAAGAAAGAAAAGTGAGTCAAAAAGAAAAAAAGAGTGTCATAGTTTTTAGAGTTCTTTATGGCTTTTGTTTTTCAAAATTCAAAAAGATTTTTTACCTTTTGCACTCATTTGTCAAAAAAAAAGGAAAAAGAAAGATTTTTCTTTGTCTTCTTTAGAAAGCATGCATAATTTGAAAATTTCAAAAAGATCTTTTGTTTAATAGGAGACTTTTATAAAAGCAGATGCAAAATGATAGTAGATTTATACATTTTATATAACGAAAATACCAAAAAGTTTTTTTTCCTTCGTAGCAGTTGGTGTTAGTTTTATTTGAAGTGTCTAATATAAAAACCAGAAAGATATTATTCACTGGTCTTTGTTTGTGTCATTTAAGGTAGGTTCAGTCTATCAATTAATCATTAATGGTCCAATCTGGATGAACTATGCATACCTGATTCCCGACATACCTGATTCTCGTCTCTCAGGGTAGGATACATAGGCAACCCCCAGTGGGTTCGGTAATCTTTTAAGTTCTATTGTTGTCCTAGTCCTAGTTAAGGTCCATTTTCTGCTTATTCAAGTATTTTTTAGTGGTCATAGCTAGCTAGGTTGAGTCTTCTTAGCGTTTCTATTCGGCGATTTTGAGTTATAGTTCAGCTTGTCCCTATGTCATATGACACTTCATTGTGTCAGAATCCCGAGGGTCAGGAATTCTCTTGCCCTTATTGAATCGTGAGTCATAATTATGTGTATTGTTACAGGATAGAGCCATCCATAGGGTCTAGAGTCTTGATGGTTTCCAAGGTTCCCAAAAATTTAATCAAATGGTGGGGTATGCTCAACTATTCTAAAAGGCATGAGATAGAAAAATTATTCGGCAATCTTACATTGCTTTTGAATATCACACCCCGACCAGATCTAATAGAGGCCGCATTGACCTTTGGGGATTTAAAAAGATTGGTATTTAGGTTTGGGAGTTGTGAAATGACGCCTACCTTGGAAGAAATATCCGGTCTGTTTCATTTGCCATATATCGGTAAGAAGTTAATCCTAGCTCGGAATCACTCTAGCAGGAGATTTCTCGAGCTTTGCGGTTTGAAGGCTAATGATCACCTAGGTTCCTAAAACAATCTTGGATTTCCTTAGATTATTTGTTTGTAATATTTGGGACTCCAGATGGTTTTGATCACTTTTGGGATGAATTTTGTACTACCAAGAAGAATTGGGAGAATCGGCATCTTGAAATTTTCTGTTTGGCATTGTTAGGTACTGTAGTGCTCCTGTTAGATGAAAAGTGTATCAACACTCATTTACAATCAGTAGTGATGGCTTTGTTCAAGAAAAAGGATGGAGTTACTATCATACCTATGATTTTAGTGGAAATGTATAAGGCTTTGACTGAGGTAAGAGGGGGGCTATGATTTTTTGATGGAAGCAATTTGATACTACAATTATGGATGATGGAACACTTGCAGAGTCCTTCTTTGGTTAGACCGGATGTGATTGACTGTTGTTTAAACGAGCGAGTGAACGCCATCAAACAAGGAATGGTATTTGATAAGTTCTCGTTGCCTATGGGAGTCAATGCTTGGGTTGAATTTCTCAAAGCAAGAACTCATGACAATATCCTCTGGACTTATTGTTGGCTTAATCCAAAGGTAATCTTGTCTGGATGTCGCATCCAACCTCTTCTAGTTCTGATAGGGATCAAATGCACTATACTTTACAGTCCTAGTAGGGTAATGCATCAGTTGGGTAGACCTCAAGACATTCTACCAATATTGGATCTTCAAAAGGATGTCGAGTATTTTAAGAATATATCCAAAGGGGAAATCAGATATAAGCAATTCTGGCTTAATGCAACAAAAATGGGCGTAGATTCTCTCAAAATAGGTTTGGATAATTGAGGATACACTCCGAGATATGGAATCTGGCAACAATTTATTCCTCGGGGTGTCAGTAGACCATTGTCGGCGCAACTTAGAGGGAGAATACAGGAAGAATGTATAATTGATGACTGTCAGGACAAAAGTACGGGGGACAAAGTGGAGGAACTGAGAGTTCAGTTATCAAGTTTGCTTATAACCGTGGAAAAATGTCAAAACAGTCTTTTCAGGTGTGCTCCTCATGAGGCCGGAATACGTTCTAGGAGCTTCTTCCCAAGAATCAAAGATACATTGCAGGATATGTTACAGAGTTTGAATGGGAAAGTGAGAACTCCACAGACAGGTCCGTCTCAGCCAGGGCCATCACGCAGCGCAGTAGTTTTAAGGAGCACTTCGTCTCTTTTATTTTTGAGTCCTTTGTTTTTTTATGGTATTTGTTGTGTCTTTGTTAAGTCGGTGTCCAGTTTGTTTTAAAATTAGAGTCTTTATTAGAAAAGTTGTGTATGTTGTCTTGTGGGTCTAGAGTGTTTTTCAGCTTTCATTGTTTAGTTTTAAAGTTGTCTTAAATTCAAAGTTTGTTTTAGTTGTCTCTTTTATGAAATATTGTGACTTTGTATTGTTCTTTCTTTTGTTTATTTTTCATCAAAAAAAAAAATCTTCAACTTTGTGATATTTATGCATGCGCCGCCCGAACTACACAAGATCTGATTCATGTACAACCTGATACGTAGGCAACCTACTTGTGGGTTCGATCTAATCATTTTATTTCACTATTTGTCCTTTTTAAAAAAAGAAAAGCAAAAGCATAAAGAATGATAACAAAAAGGTAGATAGAAAAAAAAAGGGATGATGAGACCAGAAAAGGAAGGAAAGAGACTGATGCAAAAGAAAAGAAAAGCGAGGGCGAAAGAACAAAAGAGGTGTGGTTGGAGAAAAGAAGCAATTGAGTGTAGGAGAAAGATCGGGATGATGTTAAAATGACCTCGCTGCCCTCAAAGGCTGGTAGAAATGAACATGAATCTAGCACAATTTTACCAATGTCATTCCCATTCTTGTTGTGTGACCTAATCCTAATGGATGTTGTCTTTGATGAGCATGTTCTTTCAGATAACAGTGGTTGGTTTGCAGCACTCTGGCTAGTCACCCGTACTTTACTAGATCAAAAGAAAAGCTTGCCATGGCTAGTAGGGAGATTGAAAATTAGCTCATTAAACCGAATCAGGATCCCACGGAAGAAAGTTTAGAATGCAATGATGAGGTAGTAAGGCTCAGGCAACAATTGATAGATTTACACCGGGTGTGGGCTAAAAAAATACCTCCTCCTCCTCTCCCCAAAGATCTTGGGAATATCCCCAATTGCCCACCACTCTCTCAATCGTAATTCTCTGCTCCCATTGAGTCACCTGAGCATGCGCCAGGATTCAATCCATGACAATATTATCCGGGCACTTCTAGTATGCCCCTGACAGCGCCCCAACCAAGGCCCGCTACTCAGCCGGTACCACCAGCAGCACCTGTATTTGTGGCTCTGCCAACACCTGAAGCTCTATAACACCCCGTAAAAGTCATGCATGTATTAGACTGCAGATTCTGAGCTTTAGACTTAAGTTTTAAATTCTTCTAAGTGTTGAAATGACTTAGACTCATTCTTAGCTAGCAACCTTCGGGATACTACTTCTCGACCTTCCCGACCTTCGTTTTTGGATTTTTTTGTTGTGTTACGATGGGGCAAGGCTGTAGTACGTCTCAGAGAAAATTCAAAAATTTTGGACGAGCCTAAGGCCTCATTTGGATTTCGATCCAGTGGCAGCGCGCGATTAGCTTGCGCCGCCTGCTGGATCGCACCCGGCCAAAATGTTCAGTCCATCCGGATTTTTAATGGCATTTCCATAAATACTCATTCTCCTATCAACTTAAACACGGGATTAAATCCCTAAAGAGCCAAAATATCATTATATTCTTCAAATTTGCTCAAGAACTCTCCCTAGGGTTTCAACATTAAAACCCAAGCAACTCAAGATTTAACCGCGGGTTCGTGAAACAAATTACAGATTTGGAATCCTCTCGACGTAGGCTTCGATAGACACCCAAAATTCGTGGAGAACAAGGTACGCTGGACTTTTCCTAAATTCTCATGGGCATAGAAAAAAATCATGTTTTAAAATAGGGTTTTAAATTATGTATATATATTTATGTATAAGATGTTTTAACATCATTGTTTTGGTCTTTTGACCATCTCCAAAGCGATTTGACAGTTTATATACATATATGAATGAATGTATTTCAATTTTGAATATATGAACTTGCTAAAGACATTTGACCACCAGGTGTTTGATGAAATTTCTGCATGAATTGAACTTTAAGTTTCGGAATATGAAATCCTTTACATCAGTTACATGTTTTGGTGGTCTAAACTATGTTTTGAATGAAAGATCTTGCTTAATACATTATGGCTCAAAATAATCATGACTTGCAATGTCTTGGTATGACGATACCAATTCAGACTAACGCCATATCAGACTCAGACTAACAGACATTTTAGACTTTCATGATTTTAGACATTCAGAATGTTGCATGTACAGAAAAGGTTAAAAATGGGCATACAGAGATGTTAGGTGGTTCCCCAAAGAGGGCTTGAGCTCAAGCGACTCATTGCCTAAAACCGTGGTTTGCCAACCCGGGTCTACTATTATGCGCTGACTTAAATGTCCTGTGGCGTATCAGACTCAGACACTCTAACCCTTGCGGCACACTTGGGTTGGGGGCTTCCCCGCTGAGTCAATGGTGGATTCCATACAGCCCATGGAATATCAGACTTGTAGGGGAATACCACCTAACTCAGAAGTAAAACACAGATCTTGATTTGAAATGAACAGGCAGGTTACATGTTTTCAGAAAGGGCCCATGTATTTTTTGGAAACAGTTTTATACATGATGTCTTGATGAAAAATTGCTTTCACTTAATATATATATATATATATATATGTCCCATTATACTATTTTTGGATTGCTTCGTGTGCCAGTACTTTTGTGTTGACCCCCCCTTCAAGGTCCTGAGGCACAGTCTAGGGGTCCAGCTACTCAGTAGACATTCTCGGATTCGCAGACTTGATCTCGCAGTGGTGAGCCTTCTATTATTCAGAAGGCCTAATTATGTCAGACATTATCTTATTTATTATGTTTTTGGTTTACTGGGGGCCTTGTCCCAGTTTCTTTTCAGACAGATGTTTGTGTTCTTCGTAGAGATTTCGCAGACTGATGTCAGATAGTATTATTCAGAAATGTTGCAGAACTTGACCATGTATTCCGTACTCAGTTTCAATTCCGCATTTTATTATGATTACGAATGTTGTGCATGATAACCAGATAGAGAATGGGTGTTCCGGGCCTTCATGGTTTGGGATGCTCGTCACGGCTAGGGCCTAGGCTCGGGTCGTGACAAACTTGGTATCAGAGCACGGTTCATGGTCCCAGGGTGTCTACGAAATTGCGTCGAGTAGAGTTCTGTTTATGGGTGCGTAGCGCGCCACACTTATAAACAGGAGGCTACTAGGCGTTTAGGAATGTTTCCCTTCTTTGTGATTTAGTTCGTGTTTCAGAGTCTAAACTGTCCCCTAATCAATAATCTCTTGTATTTCAGAAACACGACTATGCCTCCCCGTCGCAACATCGATCAGAGTGCTCAGGCAGATGTGGTCTGTCCCACCCATGGGATACGGACCCGTAATAGAGCTTCCATGCCAGAACCTGTCCCTACTCTGGGAGTCCCTCCAGGCCCAACCAGTCCACCTCGGTCTCCGCGGACTAATGTCAACTGTCCTCCAACTGCTCAGAGAGATATCTCAAGTGCAGTGTTCAGACGGTCTATCCATATGCTGACACAGCTGGTAGCTAACCAGGCTCAACGATCGGAAGATGTTGGGTCTGCATCCGTTATGTCTGAGGCTACTAGAGTCGGGCATTTCATGAAGATGAATCTACCTAAGTTCACTGGTACAAAGGTGGAGGAAGATCCACAGGATTTCGTGGATGAGATGGAGAAGATCTTTAAGGTAATGCATGTAGATGAGATTGAAGGAGTAGAATTGGCAACTTATCTGCTTAAGGATGTTGCAAATCAGTGGTATGCAGACTGGGAAGATGCAAAAGGTGAGAGTGTTGAGCCTACAGTTTGGGGTGAGTTTTTAGAAGCTTTACTTGACAGATTCTTTCCTCTGGAGTTGAGGGAGGCCAAAGCAGAAGAGTTCATGAATCTGAAGCAGGGCAGTATGAGTGTACAGGAGTACACTTTGAAGTTTAATCAACTAGCCCGCTATGCACCAGAATTGACTAGCAATATGAGAGCCCGGATGAGGAAATTTGCATCCGACCTTGCTGATAACCTGGTACTTGAGTGCCAGGGGGCAATGTTGAATAGGGAGTTAGACTTTGCTAGATTGACATTCCACATGCAGCAGGTGGAAGAGAAGAAGAGAAAGATCGCTGAATCTAGAGAGAAGGACAGACAGGCCAAGAGAGTCAAATCTGCGGACCAGCACCAGAGTCAGCCGCAGAGTGGTAACTGAGGAAATAGGTGGTCGAAGAAGATGATGTTTTGGAATAATACACAGTCAGCAACCAGCGCCCCAGCGCCCAGACCCCCTGCAGACAGACAGACTCAAAGCTTTCAGACTCCTCATGGATCTAGAGCACCAGATACTCAGTCGCAGGGTAGTGTGGCTCAGCAGCATCGCACTTACCCGTGATATGAAAATTGTGGTAGGAATCATCCGGGGAAATGTCAGTTGGGCATACTTGTATGTTATTCATGTGGTCAGTAAGGCCACTTTCAGAGGGACTGTCCATCTACTAGGAGGAATGCTAGTGGTGCAAAGTTTCAGGGCAACTCCACAGCGCCACCCCGTCTTAGAAGGGCGCCACATCAGCTGCCGGGAACAGTAGCAACCGGTTATATGCCTTGATCAACCGCCAGGAGGCGGAAGCTTCTCCAGATGTTGTTACCGGTACATTACAAATCTTTTCCCGTGTTATCTGTGTGTTACTTGATCCCGGATCTACCTTATCCTATGTGACCCCTTATGTGGCTGTTGGTTTTGGGTTTGAGCCCAGTGTGATTTCTGAACCCTTTTTTTTTCTACCCCGGTAGGGGATTCTATTGTTGCTAGAAGGGTATATAGGGGTTGTGTGGTGACTGTTGGTAGTCGGGATACGGTGGCAGACCTTATAGAGTTGGACATGGTTGGATTTGATGCTATCTTAAGGATGGATTGGCTCCATTCATGCTATGTCGTATTGGATTATAGGACCCGTAGAGTTACCTTTTCCTTCCCTAATAAACCAATGATAGAATGGGAGGGACATTCTTTAGCACCCAATGGGCACTTAATATCTTATCTCAGAGCCCGAAAACTCATTTCTAAGGGTTTATTGTATCACCTTATTCGAGTCAAGGACTCTAAAGTTGAAAATACACCTCTTCAGTCTGTCTCTGTGGTGAATGAATTTCCAGAAGCCTTTCCCGAATATCTCCCAGGGATACCCCCTGATAGGGAGATAGAGTTTGGTATTGATGTGTTGCCAGATACCCGTCCCATTTCTATTCCGCCATATAGAATGGCTCCCGCAGAGCTAAAAGAGTTGAAAGAGCAGCTATCAGACCTCCTAGATAAGGTATTTATACGCCCCAGTGTATCTCCTTGGGGTACACCTGTACTTTTAGTGCGTAAGAAAGACGGTTCCCTTCGTATGTGCATACATTACCGTCAATTAAATAAGGTCACAATTAAAAACAAATATCCTCTTCCTAGGATTAATGATCTTTTTGACCAGCTTTAGGGTGCTAGATGTTTTTCAAAAATAGACCTTCGTTTGGGCTATCATCAGTTGAAAGTTAGGGAGTCAGACATTCCCAAAACAGCTTTCCGAACCCGATATGGTCACTATGAGTTTCTTGTCATGTCCTTCGGGTTAACTAATGCCCCTGCAGCCTTCATGGATCTTATGAATAGAGTTTTCCGTCAGTTTCTTGACTCATTTGTCTTTGTATTTATTGATGACATTTTGATTTATTCTAAGAGTAAAGAGGATCATGTCGATCACCTCCGAATCATTCTTCAGACCCTTAAGGATCATCGGTTGTATCTCAAATTTTCCAAGTGTGAGTTCTGGTTAGATGCTATTGCCTTCTTAGGGCATATTGTGTCCAGTGACGGGATTAGAGTGGACCCTTAGAAAGTTGAGGCAGTGAGAAAATGTCCCAGACCCAAGACTCCAACCGATATTTGGACCTTCTTGGGTTTGGCAGGTTATTACAGAAGGTTCATAGAGAGTTTCTCATCCATAGCGGCCCTACTCACTAAACTGACTCAGAAAAAGGTAAAGTTTGAAAGATAGACTGACCACTGCACCTGTTTTGACTCTTCCCGAGGGTGTTGATGGTTTTGTGGTTTACTGCGATGCGTCCCGTGTGGGACTTGGCTGCGTTTTGATGCAACATAGTAAGGTGGTAGCTTATGCACCTAGGCAGTTGAAGGTGAACGAGCGGAACTACCCTACTCATGATTTGGAGTTAGCGGCTGTGGTGTTTGCCCTTAAGATTTGGCGGCACTACTTGTACGGTGTTCATGTTGATATCTTCACTGATCATGAGAGTCTGCAGTATGTTTTCTCGCATAAAGAACTGAATCTCAGGTAGAGGCGGTGGTTGGAACTTCCGAAAGACTATGATATGAGCCTGCATTACCATCCGGGCAAGGTAAATGTTGTAGCCGATGCCCTCAGCAGGTTGTCTATGGGCAGCCTTTCTCATGTAGAAGAAAAGAAAGAGATGGTGAAGGATATTCACCGCCTTGCGAATCTGGGAGTGCGACTGTTAGATTCCGAAGACGGAGGGGTGATTGTTCATGAGTTAGCTAAGTCATCCCTTTGTGCTGAAGTGAAGGAGAAGCAGGTTGAAGATTCCATCTTGATACAAATCAAGAAAGATGTGGGTCAACAGAAGGTGATGTCTTTTAAAATTGGTGGTGATGGCGTTCTGAGGTTTCAGGGTAGATTATGTGTTCCGAATGTCGACGGGCTTCGAGAAAGAATTCTTGATGAAGCTCACACCTCGAGGTATGTTGTCCATCCTGGTTCTACTAAGATGTACTATGATTTGAAATCTATGTTTTGGTGGAATAATATGAAGCGAGATGTGGCTAACTTTGTTTCTAAGTGCTTGAATTGCCAACAAGTGAAAGTAGAACATTTGAGGCCAGGAGGTACTTCCAAAGAAATAGCGTTGCCCTTGTGGAAGTGGTAAATGATCAATATGGACTTTATTATAGGACTTCTGAAGTCCCGAAATCAGTATGACTCTATATGGGTGATTGTAGATAGGCTGACCAAGTCAGCTCACTTTCTGCCTGTCAGGACTAACTATTCGGGGGAAGATTATGCTAAGCTGTTCATTGCAGAAATTGTCCGTTTGCATGGAGCGCCTGTCTCCATTATATCTGACCGAGGTATGCAATTTTCTTCTCAGTTTTGGAGATCGTTTCAGAAAGGTTTAGGTACCCAGGTGAACTTAAGTACAGCATTCCACCCTCAGACTGATGGGCAAGCTGAATGTACCATCCAAACCATGGAGGACATGTTGAGGGCCTGTGTGATTGACTTTAAAGGTTATTGGGTTGATCACTTGCCACTGATAGAGTTTGCCTATAACAACAGTTTCCACTCTAGTATTAAGATGGCACCTTTTAAGGCATTATATGGTAGGAGATGTAGGTCTCCAATAGGCTGGTATAAAGTAGGTGAGATGCAGATGTATGGGCCTGATCTTGTTCATCAGGCAATGGAGGATGTAAAACTCATTAGGGAACGACTTAAGACAGCTCAGAGTCGTCAGAAATCCTATGTCGACGTCAGAAGAAGAGAGTTAGAGTTTGAGATTGGAGATTGGGTTTTCCTCAAAGTTTCTCCCATGAAGGGAGTTATGCATTTCGGGAAGAGGGGTAAGCTAAGTCCTCGCTATATAGGCCCGTATCAGATTGTAAGGAGAATAGGTGGAGTTGCGTATGAATTAGAATTGCCTGCAAGTTTGGGTTCTGTTCATCCAGTATTCCACATATCCATGTTGAAGAAGTGCATCGGAGATCACTCTTTGGTGGTGCCCATTGATGAGATCAAGGTGGACGATTCCTTGTCTTACGAGGAAGAGCCCGTGGAAATCCTAGATCGACAAGTGAGAATATTGAGGAGTAAGGAGATAGTCTCAGTTAAAGTGTTATGGTGAAATCAGATAGTTGAAGAAGCAACTTGGGAGTCGGAGCATGACATGAAAGTGAGACACCCAACCCTATTTGAACCAGCAAATAACGAATTGGAAGGTACAATTCTTGCTTTATGTTTCCTTCTATGTATGAATCTGCTTGAAATCGTGCGTGACTATTCCCGCGTCATCATTCGGGGACGAATGATCCCAAGGGGGGGATAATGTAACGCCCCGTAAAAGTCATGCATGTATTAGACTGTAATTTCTGAGCTTTAGACTTAAGTTTTAAATTCTTCTAAGTGTTGAAATGACTTAGACTCATTCTTAGCTAGCAACCTTCGGGATACAACTTCTCGACCTTCCCGACCTTCATTTTTGGATTTTTTTGTTGCGTTACGATGGGGCAAGGTTGTAGTACGTCTCGGAGAAAATTCAAAATTATTGGACGAGCCTGAGGCCTCGTTTGGATTTCGATCCAGTGG
Organism: Capsicum baccatum var. pendulum; assembly: GCA_030864225.1. Lineage (NCBI taxonomy): Eukaryota > Viridiplantae > Streptophyta > Magnoliopsida > Solanales > Solanaceae > Capsicum > Capsicum baccatum. The sequence continues at coordinate 238,068,952 of CM061555.1, forward strand.
CAGCGCGCGATTAGCCCGCGCCGCCTGCTGGATCGCGCCCGGCCAAAATGTTCAGTCCATCCGGATTTTTAATGGCATTTCCGTAAATACTCATTCTCCTATCAACTTAAACACGGGATTGAATCCCTAAAGAGCCAAAATATCATTATATTATTCAAATTTGCTCAAGCAATCTCCCTAGGGTTTCAACATTAAAACCCAAGCAACTCAAGATTTAACCGTGGGTTCGTGAAATAAATTACAGATTTGGAATCCTCTCGACGTAGGCGTCGATAGACACTCAAAATTCGTGGAGAACAAGGTACGCTGGACTTTTCCTAAATTCTCATGGGCATAGAAAAAAATCATGTTTTAAAATAGGGTTTTAAATTATGTATATATATTTATGTATAAGATGTTTTAACATCATTGTTTTGGTCTTTTGACCATCTCTAAAGCGATTTGATAGTTTATATACATATATGAATGAATGTGTTTCAATTTTGAATACATGAACTTTTTAAAGACATTTGACCACCAGGTGTTTGATGAAATTTCTGCATGAAGTGAACTTTAAGTTTCGGAATATGAAATCCTTTACATCAGTTACATGTTTTTGTGGTCTAAACTATGTTTTGAATGAAAGTTCTTGCTTAATACATTATGGCTCAGAAAAATCATGACTTGCAATGTCTTGGTATGACAATACCAATTCAGACTAACGTCATATCAGACTCAGACTAACAGACATTTCAGACTTTTATGATTTTAGACATTTAGAATGTTGCATGTACAGAAAAGGTTAAAAATGGGCATACAGAGATGTTAGGTGGTTCCCCGAAGAGGGCTTGAGCTCAAACGACTCATTGCCTAAAACCGTGGTTTGCCGACACGGGTATACTATTATGCGCTGACTTAAATGTCCTGTGGCATATCAGACTCAGACACTCCAACCCTTGCAGTACACTTGGGTTGGGGGCTTCCCCGCCGAGTCAATGGCGGATTCCATACAGCCCGTGGAATATCAGACTTGTAGGGGAATACCACCTAACTCAGAAGTAAAACACAGATCTTGATTTGAAATGAACAGGCAGGTTACATATTTTCAGAAAGGGCCCATGTATTTTTCTGAAACAGTTTTATGCATGATGTCTTGATGAAAAATGACTTTCACTTAATATATATATATATATATATATATATATATATATATATATATATATATATGTTCCATTATACTATTTTTGGATTGCTTCGCGTGCCAGTACTTTTATGCTAACCCCTCCCCCCCCCCCTCTTCCAGGTCCTGAGGCATAGTCTAGGGGTCCAACTACTCAGTAAACATTCTCGGATTTGAAGGCTTGATCTCACAGTGGTGAACCTTCTATTATTCGGAAGTCCTAATTATGTCAGACATTATCTTATTTATTATGTTTTTGGTTTACTGGGGGCCTTGTCCTAGTTTCTTTTCAGACAGATGTTTGTGTTCTTAGTAGAGATTTCGCAGACTGATGTCAGATAGTATTATTCAGAAATGTTGCAGAACTTGACCATGTATTCCATTCTCAATTTCAATTCCGCATTTTATTATGATTATGAATGTTGTGCATGATAACCAGATAGAGAATGGGTGTTCTGGGCCTTCATGGTTCGGGATGCTCATCACGGCTAGGGCCTAGGCTCGGGTCGTGACAAGCTCCTACCTATGTTGTGCATCCAAAAATGGCACTTCCTCGGCCTGCCAATGAACCAATGTTTAAAATTTCAGAGAATCAGTATTATGCCCCAGAGCCCACTTTGTAGATGAATAAATCGTATGGGCACACTCAGCCACTTGCGTTTCCATTTGATATGGAGAAGCCTATTGCGACAGAGGAACAAGAAGTCATGGCACGAAAGTTGAAGAGTTTAGAATAGGCCATGAGGAATCTGCAAGGAACCGGAGGTTATAAGAGTGTTTCCTATAAAGATCTTTGCATCTTCCCAGACGTCAACCTTCCCTTTAGTTTTAAAATGCCTAAGTTCGAGAAGTATGCTGGGCATGGTAATCCCGTGGCACACTTGAGACGTTATTACAACCAATTGCGGTCTGTAGAGGGAAGGGAAAAGTTTCTCATGGCTCTAGCTTTTGAATGATTTGTCGATCAAGATATCGACAAGTAGAACAGCTGGGATGACTTAGCTCCTGAGTTTGTGCAACATTTTCAGTATAACGTCAACCTAATTCCTGACAAAAAATCCTTGGTCAACATGAAGAAGAAAAGCACTGAAGGCTTTAGGGTGTAATACCCCGTAAAAGTCGTGAATGGATTAGCCTTTAATAGAGTGCCCTTAGACTTAAAAACTTGAAAATTTTTCTAAGCGTAATGAGGACTTAGTCATTTTAGCTGCAATCTTCGAGATACAACTTTTCAACCTTAGCAACATCCGTTTTTAGATTTTCAAGTTATGTTACGATGGGGCAAGCTCATAGTACATCTCGGATAAGTTTTGTAATTTTTCAGAATACATAAGGCTGCGTTTGGATTTCAAAACAGTAGAAAAACGCATAGCCTATTGCCCAGTTTTCAGCATTTTAGGGTCAACTTCAAACGATCATAACTCTCTGAATATAATGAACTGGGAGAGCTGTTACCTATCAAATGAAATATCTTTGAGTCTTATTTCTAATTCAACTAGTTTCATCCAAATTCAACATCATAGTAATGAGTTATAACCATTTTAATTCAGCCTGTTAGCTTGTCAACTGAGGGACAGTTTCGACTTTGTTTGTTTTTTAGGGGCATTTTAGTCATTTCACCTCACCCATATTTCTTCTATAACACCAGATTTAGCCCCCAATTCATCAAAATACAATTCTTTTCCCAAAATTATTCAAGAACACCCTCTAGGGTTTCAAAATAAAAATCCAAGTAGTTCAAGATTCAACCATGGGTTTTCAAAACAAATTAGAGATTTGGAATCCCCAATCCACAAGCTTCAAGAATCATCCATTATTCTCTGTAATTGAGGTACGCGGAGTTTTCCTAAATTCTCATGGGCATACAAAAATCATGTTTTATAATGGGGTTTTTAAAACTATGTATATATTCACGTACTAGATGTTTTAACATCATTGTTTTGGTCTTTTGACATTCCCCAAAGGGATTTGAGAATATGTATGTATGAAAGCATGTATTTAATAATGAATTCTTGTTGAGAGCATGACTTTTGGTGAATTCCCTCTTATTATGAATTTTTAGATTTTCATAGCATATGAATTATTTTGCAATGCATTCTTGAAAAGCACTATATGAAATGTTTGAACTCTTGCTATGATTTAAAGGTGGTTTTAAATCACTAAGGAGGGAATTTAGCATGAATGTTTAATGTTCATAATGCATATGATGAAAGAGTTCATTGATTTGCTAAAGTTACTAGACCATCATATGTTTGATGAAGTTTTTTTGCATGATTTTGACTTGAAGTTTCGGAACATGAAATCTTCTATATCAGTTGCATGTTTTTGGTGGTCTAAGCTATGTTTTAAATGAAAAGATTTAGCTTAATGTATTATGGCTCAGAAATCATGACTTTCAAGTCTTGGTATGACGATACCAATTCAGACCAATGCCATATCAGACTCAGACTAATAGATATTTTAGACTATCAGGATTTTAGATATTCAGAATGTTGCATGTACAGAAAAGGTTAAAAATAGGCATACAGAGATGTTAGGTGGCTCCCTGAAGAGTCTTTATTTCAAGCAACTCATTTCCTAGAACCGTGGTTTGCTGACCCGGGTATATTTTTATATGTTGACTAAAGTGTCGTGTGGTGTATCAGATTCAGGAACTCCAACCATTGCGGCACACTCGGGTTGGAGGCCTCCCTACCAAGTCAATGGAGGATTCCATATCGCCGTGGAATATCAGATTTGTAGGGGATACCACCTAATTCATAAGTAATACACAGATCAGAATTTGAAATTTATAGACAGGTTACATGTTTCCAAAAAGTGCCCATGTGTTTTTCAGAAACTGTTTTATGCATGATGTTTTGATAAAAAATTCTCTCATGTATTATATATATAAATATATATTTTCAATTGCTCTATTTTGGATTGCTTCGCGTGCCAGTACTTTTATGCTGAACCCCCCCCCCCCCTTCCTCCTTCCATGTTTTGAGACTCAGTCTTGGAGTCTAGATAAATAGTAGATATTTTAGATCGCAGATTAGATTGTGCAATGGTGAGCCTTCTATATTCCAGAAGGCCTGTTTACTTTAAGATATTTATCTTTAGTCATGTTTTGGTCTACTGGGGGCCTTGTCCCAGATTTCAGGCTGTTGCTATTAGTCATGTAGTAGAGATTTTGCAGACGAATTTCAAATGTTGATAGATGTTGTGGGACTTTATTTCCCACTTTTGATTTTATTAGACTTATGACCATGTTTTCGTAATATTATGTCTGTTACGCATTTCTTTTATCATATGAATTATATGCATGATTACCATATAGACAGGGGTGTTTCGGGCCTTCATGGTTCGAGATGCTCGTTATAGCCTGGGCCCCGATTTGGGTCGTGACATAGGAAATACACAATAAGGTGGTGTGAACAGACCGCCAGGGTAAAGCCTCCAATAAAGGATAGTAAGCTGGTAGAGGTCTTCATTCAGGCATAGAATGAGACCTATTTTTAACACTTACTTCCGGTAATGGGAAATTCTTTTATTGAGGTCCTCAAAATGGGGGAGATAATAGAGGACGGAATCAAGACCGTCCGAATAGTGAGTTTTTCTGCATTGAAAGCCATCACCCAAGCGATTCAAGGTGGCTCTTGAGCATTTAGAGGTAAAAAGAAAAAAGAGGATGTGGCGATCGTTGTTGCTGGACCCCATTCCTATCCCAAAAGACCGCCTCACCCCTATCCTCAATCCCAAGCCCAAGCCTATATCCAAGATCTATATATTCCTCCCCATCATTACTACCCTCCGCAAAACCCACCATATGTCATTCTACTCCCTCCTTACCCAGTATATAGCACACAACCATATGCCCAAACCCCTTCTTACCTGCAATGGAGTGCGCAAGCTCCACAAAATCATCCATCAGCTCCACCAAATTACCAAAACCCCTCCAGACCTGGTTTCCAACCCAGTCCCGAGTACAAGAAAGAGAAGGCGGTCAAAAATTAGTTCACGCCTCTCGGGGAGACATATGCTAGCTTGTTTGATAGGTTGAGAAAGATGAAGGTCTTAAGCCCAATTCAAGAAAGGCTTTCAAATCCACCTCCCAAGAATCTCGATTATTCTTTAAGGTGTGTGTATTATTCTGACATGACAGGCCATGATATTGAGAAATGCTGGTATTTAAAGAGAGCCGTCCAAGATTTAATTGATGCAAATCAGATTTTGGTGCCAACCCATGTTGAAACTAATATGTCAGAATTGATATATGATGGGAAAGAGTCGTCAAGGTGTTATAAGCCTATTGTCAGAATACAGATCAATGAGGATAAATCAGTGAATGTGGTGGACTCATTGAAAGCAATATCATTGAGCCAGGAAGAGATGGGAGAGGATAAAGTCCAAGAAAGCACGAAGAAACCCATGATCACAGTGAAAGAAGTCAGAGCAATCATTGGTTTAAGTCAAGATAAGCCTAAGTTGATGGTGATAGGAGCTCCAGATAAGCCTATATTGATAGTGAAAGGAGAACTTGTGGCACCTATCATCATCAAATCGGTGACCTAACCTCCGATAGTTGATATGAAAAAGGTTCCATGGAACTATAAGAGGACTATGATGACCTATCAGGGGAAGGAAGTAGTGGAAGATGTAGATGAGGTAGGGGGTTTGACTCAGTCAGGAAGATGCTTCGTGCTTGAAAGTTTATGGAAGTCCAAGCTAATTGTGAGTGGACCTTCATCTATCAAAAAGTCTTTCACCGAAGAAGAAGCCAAAGAATTTTCGAAAAAGATGAAGTTGCCAAAGTATTCAATGATAGATCAGTTGAAGAGAACCCCTGCTCAAATTTCCCTCTTATCTTTGTTATTGCATTCCAAGGAACATCGTGATATTATATTTAAGGTATTAAATGAAGCATATGTTCCTAGAGAGATTACAGTAAATCAGCTGGAGAAAATGGTTTGAAAAATATTTGAGGTCAATCGGATCAGCTTCTCTAACGATGAATTGTCTGTTAAAGGTACGGGGCATAACCGGGGTCTTTACATTATAGTGAAATGCAAAGATTTCTACGTCACTCATGTCATGCTTGACGGAGCTTCAGGTACAAATATCTACCCTATTTCTACTTTCCAAAAGTTGAATGTTGGTGTTGAGAGGATCAGGCCCAATAATGTATGTATCGGGGCTTTAGATGGTGCAAAATCAAACTCCATTGGCGAAATTGAACTAATGTTGATTATAGGGCCTGTTGATTTTGCCATAGAGTTTTAAGTATTGAATATAGACTCCTCTTTACAATCTGTTGTTGGGAAGACTGTTGATCCACAAGGCCAAGGTGGTTGCATCTATATTGCACCAAATAATCAAGTTTGAGCATGACAGGAAAGAAGTGGTTATTCATGGTGAAGGGAATTTTTCCTCCTATGAAGATTCTCCCTTGTCCCTTATTGAAGCAAATAATGTAGAGGACACATTTTTCTATCAAACTTTTGATACAGTGTCTGTGAATCTTATCGTTGAAGGGCAGGTTATTCCAGGGCCACAATTGTCTCCCGCTTCTTTCATGATGATAAACGAAATGTTAAGGTATAGATTTAAGCCAGGAAGGGGTTTGGGAGTGTCTCTTCATGGTATAGTTCATCCCATATGTTCGAGGGAGAACATGGGCACTTTTGGTCTGGGTTTCAAACCTACGGCTGAAGATCTGAAGAAAGACAAGGAAAGAAAGAAAGAAATATGGTCACTCCCTCGCCCAGTGCCCCTACTCAGTAAGTCATTCATCAAGAGCAGTGTCGTGGCACCTATAGAGTTTGGAGTTGAGTTGGTTGATAACTTCCGGAACCTGTTGATCAAGGTTGACATGGTTGAAGCAGGAGAAAGTACCAGTAAAGAAGATGTACAATTCATAGGTCCAGTTGTCCGGCTCAACAATTGGAAAGTCACTCCTCTCCCCGTTAGGAGGGAGTGTTGGTAATTTGTTTTGTTTTTCTTTCTGTTTGTCCGAATTATTTTAGGGTTGTAATTTGGATTTTAGTTTGTTTATATTATGTTGGCATTTATATCTAAACCCTCTTATCTTTCCTTTTAATGAAATGCAATGTCCCTTTTGTTTCGTGTCTAATATATTTTATTTTTGTCTTTTTCTTTATGCAGTTCTCTTTATGTTGATTCTAATGACATGACATGCGTGTGAAATTTTTAGCCTGATCTTACAATCAAAACTAATCAAGATGTAACGAAGCAAGAGGGGGAATATGATGAAGAAGAGGCACCAGAAGAAATAATCAAAGAGTTGGAACAGTTTGAAGACAAGCCGAATCTTAATATGAATGAAACTGAGCCAATTAATCTGGGGGATCAAGAAGTTGTTAAGGAAACTAAAATAAGTGTACATGTCTCTCCACTGTTAGAAGATGGAATAATTCAAGCATTAATTGATTATAAAGAAGTTTTTGCATGGTCTTATGATGATATGCCTGGCTTAAGCACTGAATTAGTGGCCCATAAATTGCCAACTGATCCCGCATTCCCTTATGTCAAACAGAAGTTGAGGAAGTTTAAAACTGATGTAAGTATTAAAATCAAAGAGAAAATCATAAAACAACTTGAAGCCAAAGTAATTCAAGTGGCTCGTTATCCCACGTGGTTATCCAATGTTGTTCCTGTCCCAAAGGAAGATGGCAAAATTTGAGTATGTGTTGATTACCGTGATTTGAATAGAGCAAGTCCAAAAGATGATTTTCCACTGCCCAACATCCATATTTTGCTGGACAACTGCGCTAAACATGAGGTTTCCTCTTTCGTGGATTGCTATGCCGGATACGACCAGATCATTACGGATGATGAAGACGCGGAGAAAACGTCTTTTATCACACTATGGGGGACCTATTGTTATCGAGTGATGCCGTTCGGTTTGAAGAATGCTGGAGCAACATACATGAGATCCATGACCACTATGTTTCATGATATGATGCATAAAGAGATTGAGGTCTATGTAGATAATGTGATTATTAAGTCAAGAAGTCAGGCTGACCATGTTAAAGATTTAAGAAAGTTCTTTGAAAGGCTTCACAGGTATAATCTCATGCTCAACCCAGCAAAATGTGTATTTGAAGTTTCGTCTGGAAAGATGTTGGGGTTTGTAGTCAACCGTTGGGGAATTGAATTGGATCCCTCAAAAATCAAAGCCATTCAGGATTTTCCCCCGCCCAAGAATAGGATGGAGGTGATGAGTTTGCTTGGTAGACTGAACTACATCAGCATGTTTATTGCTCAACTCACAACCACGTGTGAGCCCATATTCAAGTTGCTAAAAAAAGTGTTGCGATTGAGTGGACTGAAGAATTCCAGATAGCGTTTAATAAAATCAAAAGATATCTTTCAAATCCACCGGTATTGGTGCCACCCAAGCTTGGCAGGCCTTTGATTTGTACTTATCGGTTATGGATAATTCATTCGGTTGTGTATTGGGGCAACATGATGTAATAGGAAAAAAGAAGTAGGCTATTTATTATCTTAGCAAAAAGTTCACTGCATATGAGGCCAGGAACACTCTTCTTGAAAGTACGTGTTGCGCCCTAACTTGGGTAGCACAGAATTGAAGCATTATCTTTCGTCCTACACTAGTTATCTCATCTCCCGCATGGATCATTTGAAGTATATCTTTCAGAAGCCTATGCCGATAGGTCGATTGGAAAAGTGGCAAATATTGCTTACCGAGTTCGACAAAGTATATATCACTTGAACAGCCATGAAAGTCCAAGCCTTGGAAGATCATCTTGCGGAGAATCCCATTGATGAAGAGTATGAGCCGCTAAAGACATATTTTCCTGATGAAGAGGTATTCCATGTTGAGAAAGTCATTATAGATGCTGATCCAGGTTGGAAGGTGTGCTTTGATGGAGCCGTTAATATGAAAGGAGTAAGAATAGATGTAGTTCTTATCTCTAAATTGGGGTAACATTTCTCGGTAACAGCGCAACTTTGATTTTATTTTACCAATAACATGGCGGAATATGAAGTGTGCATTCTTGGTTTGAGGTTAGCTGCTGATATGGGAGTCCAGGAACTATTAGTGTTGAGGGATTCAGATTTGCTCGTCCACTAGATTCAAGGCAATTGGGAAACACAAGATTTGAATCTCATACCGTACCGACAATGCTTACAAGAGCTATGTCAACGATTTGTGTCAGTAAAATTTAGGCATATTCCAAGAATTCACAATGAGATTACTGATTCTTTAGCCACTCTGTCTTTAATGCTCTAATATCTTGATAAAGCCTACATCAATCCAGTGCATATATAGAGTCGTGATCAGTAAGCTTACTGCGATGCGGTTGAAGAAGAGCTCGATGGAGAACATTGGTTCGTTGATATCAAGCGATACATTCAGTCAGAAGAATACCCAACACATGCCATCAATGATCAAAAGAGGACTATTAGGCATTTGGCTAGTGGATTTTTCTTAAGTGGGGGAATCTTATATAAGAGAACCCCGGATCTGGGAGTTTTGAGGTGTGTAGATCCAAGAGAAGCCTCAACGATCATGGTTGAAATGCACTTTGGAGTATGCGGGCCGCATATGAATGGTTATGTCTCGTCAAAGAAGATACTTTGAGCAGGTTATTATCGGCTTACTATGGAGCGGGATTCTATTAGTTTTGTTTAGAAATGTCATCAATGCCAGGTACACGGTGATCTGATACATTCCCCTCCTGCTGAGTTGCACACGATGTCTGCTTCATGGCCTTTTGTAGCTTAGGGAATGGACGTGATTGGGCCGATTGATCCGAAAGCGTCAAATGGGCATAGATTCTTTTTGGTGGCCATTGATTACTTTACAAAGTGGGTAGAAGTAGTAACTTTCAAGTCAGTAACAAAGAAAGCGGTGGTAGATTTTGTTCATGCCAACATCATTTGTAGGTTTGGAATTCCAAAGATGATCATTACAGACAATGCTGCCAATCTCAATAGTCATTTGATGCAAAACGTTTGTCAACAGTTTGGGATCGCACATCAAAATTCCACTCTATAACGTCCAAAGGATAATGGCTCTATGGAAGCCGCCAACAAGAATATCAAGAAGATACTGCGGAAAATGGTGCAAGGGTCTAGACAATGGCATGAGAAGTTGTCGTTTGCATTGCTAGGTTATCGCACTACTGTTCACACTTCAACAGGGGCAACTCCATATTTATTAGTGTATGGGACAGAAGCTGTCATCCCTGCAAAAGTTGAAATTCCATCTCTTCGAGTCATTGTAGAAGCAGAGATTGATGATGACGAGTCGGTCAAAACCCGACTGGAACAATTGAGTTTGATTGAGGAAAAAAGGCTAACGTCAGTATGTCATGGCCAATTGTATCAGAAGAGAATGGCTCGAGCGTATAACAAAAAGGTACGACCCAGGCATTTTGAAATTGGTCAGTTGGTATTGAAGCGTATCTTTCCTCACCAGGTTGAAGCGAAAGGCAAGTTCTCCCCAAACCGGTATGGTCCCTTCATTGTAAAGAAAGTGTTGCCCAATGGAGCCTTATATTTGACAGATATTGAAGGCAAAATGGCAGAAATGGCTATCAATGCTGATGCGGTCAAAAGATATTATGCATGATATTTTATCCTTTGTTGATTTTATTGCATGTTTAGTACTTGCATTTTTTAAGATTGATATGATGAAGGCATTTTATTCTTCTATCCAAACATTGTGTCATACTTTGTTTACCCGTTTGAGCTTAGTTTTATTTTTATTTCATATCCCTCTTTTGGAATCAAAATAGAGTAAAAGATAAATGTCAGGAAAATAAGAATAAAAGAAGAGTTTGAAAATAAAAAAAAAAGAAAAAAATCAAATCAAAACAAAGAACAAGTTGATGGAACTACGTGCGACCTGATTCTCCTCTCTTGGGAGTGAGATACGTAGGCTGCCCTATTCAGGGCTTGGTCCAACCAAATAAAGATTTTAGAGTCACCCAGTCAACAAAACTGGGGCATGAGTTAATGTGTTATTTGAGTCGATTCCAAAAGTTGTAAGTCCCACCCCCACTTCAAGTGTCGTTTAAACCTCTTGCCATCCTTTTATAACCTTATCCAAAAGCCAAGTTACAACCAAAGAAAGTTCTTCAGATCAATTTTTGATAATGTTAAGGCTAAGCATGAAATGGATATGATGATACATTGTGGGGTACTACTTGTCTTCTTCAGCATAAAAAATCAGGAAAGAAATAAAAATGAGAGAGTCTTATTGGTGAAAACCCTCACAGGCACCAGTCGAGAGAAATAAAAATGAGAGAGTCTTACTGATGAAAACACTCACGGGCACCATAAGGCGATGGGGAGTTGAGAGAAATAAAATAAGAGAGTCTTATTGGTGAAAACCCTTATAGGCATCATAAGGTGATGACGAGTTTGAGAGAAAAGTGAAAAGAAAAGAGATTTGTGGCGAAAGTATTTTAAGATGTCAACAATTGAATAAGATATATGAGTCCAATGGATTTGAAGAAGCAGCTCAGAGGCAAAGACACGAACTCAACAACAAATGGGAAGTTGGGATAGGAAGATCAGACAACTCAATCCAAAATACATGTCATACTCATTGGAGTTAGTTGTCGTATTCAGATAAGTTTTCTTTTTGAATAAGGGACATTGCCCTTTTCTTTCATTTACATATTCATATTTTTGTCTTTTTATGTCATTTATCAAAATTAAAGTCACCATCATTTCTTTACATTTTGAGTCAAGTCTGTGTCAAAACAAGCGAGAAAGGATTTCAAAACTTGCTATCAGTCTTTCCAATTGTATGAGGAAAAGCCAAGGACCAGCACATGAAAGGAATATAATCGTAATTCAACACAAAGAAAAAGAAGTCTATCAATCGACAGGCTGCTGGGTTCGTGGGAGTATTCAGATTTGGAAAAGGGTGCATCTCAAAGGCATGGTAAAATAGAAACTCATTGTTCGAGTTAGAACTCATTTTCCCCAATCTAGATCCGGGTCAATGACGCGACAAGATAGGGGCAAGTTTCAGTGATATGAAACAAAGGTGAAAGGAACAACGGTTAAAGCAGATGCCTGGGAAGCTAAGTGCTGCAAGCCACCACTGAGTTTTTAACTGACAATTTTTCTTTGTTGAAACAGGGGCAAATTCACTTCACTTAATTCAGTTACCATTGGAAAAACACATCCATGAGTACTTTACTTTCTGTTCAGGACCCTCCTGAAAAATGGGATCTTACTTTATGTTCAGGACCCTCCTGGAAAATGGGACTTTACTTTTTGTTTAGGACCCTCCTGAAAAATGGGATCTTACTTTATGTTCAGGACCCTCCTGAAAAATGGGACTTTACTTTTAGTTCAGGACCCTCCTGAAAAATGAGATATTACTTTCTGTTCAGGACCTTTCTGAAAAATGGAACTTTACTTTCTATTCAGGACCCTCCTAAAAAATGGGACTTTACTTTGTGTTCAGGACCCTCCTGAAAAATGGAATTTATTTTCTGTCTAGGACCCTCCTGAAAAATAGGACTTTACTTTCTGTTCAGGAACCTCCTGAAAAATGGGACTTCACTTTCTGTTCAGGACCCTCTTGAAAAATGGGACTTCACTTTATGTTCAGGACCCTCCTAAAAAATGAGATTTTACTTTCTGTTCAGGACCCTCCTAAAAAATGGGATTTTACTTTCTGTTCAGGACCCTCCTGAAAAAATGGGATTTTACTTTATGTTAAGGACCCTCCTGAAGAATGGGATTTTACTTTCTGTTCAGGACCCTCCTAAAAATAGGACTTTACTTTCTGTTCAGGACCCTCCTGAAAAATGGGACTTTACTTTCTGTTTAGGACCCTCCTGGAAAATGGGACGTTACTTTCAAAAATGAAATCATTCTTTATCATAATTTTTGTTTGGGATAATTCTTGCTCTAGTTTTTATTTTGAATCAGGAGCCCGCCTGAAGAACAAGGTGGTGAAGATGTAAGTCAGGTGCCCACCTAAAGAACAGGGTGATGAAATCGGAAGTTGATGAAACCAAAAGTTAGGATCCTGCCTGAAGAGCAGGGCAAATAAATGAAAGTCAAGCAACAAGGTGAAACAATTGAAAGCTAAGCAACAAGCTGAAGAAATGGCAAGTCAGGAGCCCGCCTGAAGAACAGGGTAATGAAACTTAAGTCAGGAGTCCAAAAGAAGCTATATAGATAGAATTTTTTGCAACTTTATTTATTTTTAGCCTGTAATTTTTCATTTTTCTGATGTAATGATAAAACCACGAACCGAAACTCTGATGGAACCTCACTCGATTCTTCAACTCTGTATAGTCCACTTTTCTTCCAACCCTTTGAGATACTTGTGACTTAATTCCCTCGTCACTTGGGTAGGTTAGATGTCCAAAGTCAAGAGTCGGTTGCCCTCCATCTGTTTTATTTTTTTTGAATAATGGGTGGGACAAAATTTTGTCTCGTTGTCCACTTCTTTGTCTGAAAACACTTTGTGTTTACATTCAAAGGGGGCATGATGTAGACACCTAATTTCGTCCCTTCACAACTTAGTTTCATTGCTTACCCCTATATTACCGTGTATCCTATCCGCGTGGTAATTTTTTCATAAGAAAAACAAATAAATAATCACCTCATCTTTCACTTATTTATTTTTATTTTCATCCAAATAACAAACCTAATTAATTTTGTCTTATTTTAAAGATTCCAACAACCCACCCAATCAAAAATAGATATCTAACCCTTACCCCCTCTAATTAAAAAACAACAATCCACCCCACTTAACCACCCTCACCACCCCATACCCCCACTCACGTGACCCCCCTTCTCACATTTCTTGACCTCAAAGGAAAAGAAAAACAGACAGCTGTACAAAGTTGATGCCATTTTTGCTCTCTTTTGGATGCATTTTTGCTCTCTTTTGGATGGAATAGGAACAAAAAACATACAATATATTTCCCAAGTGGGACCCAAAAAGGGGGACTCCCATGAAAAAAAAAAAAGAGAATATATACACATCACGTGAAAAAACGGTGGGGAACCTTCTCCATTGAAAAGATAGGCACACACCATTCCTTTTTCATCTTGATTCTCACCCAAAAATCGCAGACCCATCCCTCTTTCTCAACTCAAAAATCGCACACATACACCCTCGTCCACCAGAAAACATACACACACGCACAGTCTCATCCAAAGTCGAACACACACAGTGAGCAGAAAACCCAAAACAGAGATGAAAAAGAGTGGAGGGATTCGATCGTTTCGCATCGGATTCCAGTGAAATCACGCCGTAATCGATGTCCAACTCATCATCTAAGCCTGCGCCGTCCTAAAAGTCCCTAAATCCTCTCGTTCTTCTTGATTTTCTGGACGAAATCTAGCTGGAATTCGGTCCATTCCAGTCAATTGCTGTCGTTGTTAGCTCATCGGAGTTCGAATTTGTACGCGTCCCCAGTTTTCTACCAGGAATCAGGTTGGGATTTTTGCCGATTGGTGCTCGATTCTAGCTCCTTGCTTGGTGGATTTGGTATTTACATCGGGTTTTGGGTTTGTTTTTTTTTCGCATCGAGTTGTTTCGTCGTTGAGGTTTCTAGTCGGAGCTTCAGGTGCGGATTTCTTTAACTCATATTATCTAAGAAATCGACTCTTCAAAGGTCCATCTCTTAACTCTACTTTTCGAATTATACCGAAGTTGGTTAATATCATCATTTTGGTGATGTGGTTGTGAATATTTTGAGTAAATGTTGATTGTTGTTGTGGATATGAATGATCGGTATGCTTAAATGTTTGAATCCTCGTGTGGATATGTGTTCAATATTGATTTCGGATTTTGAAGAAGTAATTTGATAGTCGAATTGGTTGTTTGGGGGTCGGGATCAAAAATTGATAATCGAACAAGTCTAAGGTTGTTTATTTTGATCCATTACTGAATATTGTTGAATTGGATAGCATCATGATTAGGTCATCGAATGAATAGGTAAAAGTAGGTTCGGGTAGTCAAATATTTAGGAATAAGCGTTTGCTCGTTGAATTATTGAATGCTTGAAATGCGTGTTGAATGGTTTGGTTTTATTGCTTTTGGATCGAATGAATCATTTAGCTGGGGAATGCCGCGAGACACGTTGTATTTATTCATCGGGGAATGCTCTGACGTACTATGTTGGCGGAAGACATTCGTGAGGAAGGCCCGAGGCGTCGGGTAAAGCACGGGAGCATAGTTAGAATTAGTATAGGTTGAATAGGATTTATTTTTCGCATATTTTTATTTTGGACTGTATAATTGGACTAAATACTATATTTTGAGATTATTTTGATTCGTGTGTTTGATTGATTGCTTTATGTGTTTTGTGTGGTTTATACATTTGTAGTGTCAAATTAGCCGATACGCTTCACCAAGCGACCGTGGTCGAACCACGAGACCGAGGGTGCCTAACACCTTTCCCTCGGTCGACAGAATTCCTTAGACGGAATCTATGTTCGCAGATCAGTTTAAAAGAGTCAAAAACAGTTTTCAAAAAGGATTTTCAAAGGTGACTTGGCACACCCGATTTATGTCAAGTGGCGATTCTGAGTTAATTGCAAAATGAATCCTTTTCGAAATAATTTTCAATCTTTTGTCACTTTAATAATAAAAACCCTTTCGAAACGTAAAACGAATCTTTTTTGTAGTTAAAAAAAAAGGGTGTGACAACCACTTCAACTCATCTCATGGTCACACGCTCCAAAACAAATAACCTCAAACCCAAGTAGTTTAGTGTTAACGTCTAACTTTCCTTGCCATTTGTTCCTCATACATATAAACAAGCATGTCCTCACCCTTACTGGAGAGAACCCGTGAAAGCTGAATTTGATGCCCTTGTTAGGAATCATACATGGGATTTGATTCCAGCTGCTCCTTCGATGAATGTGGTTGACTGCAAGTGGTTGTTTCGTATAAAACATAAATCTAATGGTTCCACAAAGCTTGGCTTGTTGCAAAGGGATTTACCTAGCGTCCAGGATTAGACTACGATTCAACCTTTAGTTCGGTAGTCAAACCAGTAACTGTTCAGTTATGCTTACTATTACGACGCAGTACAACTGGCCTATCAATCAGATTGATGTAAATAATGCCTTCCAACCAGGACGTATTGAGGAAGAAGTTTATATGAGGCAGCCACCAGGCTTTGAAGAGCGAAGCCTCTCCACCCATGTTTGCAAGCTGAACAAAATGATCTATGGCTTGAAACAAGCTCCCCGAGCATGGTACACTGAGCTCAAAATTATTTGTTAACTGCTGTTTGCCAAGTCTCAATCTGATTCTTCTTTAATTATTTTGCATAAATTTGGGTTCACTCTCTATGTTCTTACCATTACTTAATGTTTAAAGAAAGACAAGATTTATATATTCTAATATTAAAAGAATAAACAGTCTTAATTATTTGGTATTTAGATTTTAATACATCTTAATAAATATTAAATGTGTAAATACACTTTGGATAGAGGTCGTGGAGGACGAGGACCAGGTTAGAAGGTGTAGTGTAGTAGTAGTATTTATGTTATCCTTTTACTTTTACTTTTTCTTTTTTAAGAATATTTTGTCATGCTTTCATATTTTTTCATGACATTTTTGGAGATTACGAGCACATATATTTCCACAGTTAGGCTAGATTTGCTAAATGCTTGAATTGAATTGACTGAAAGTACAGCAATCCAACTAACATTAGCAGTATATATGTATAACTTAAATAGCTAGGTGTACAAGTCATTTCAGCTATCTACATTTTCTTACTAACTTCTATAATTGGCCCACAACTCTTTTCTCCTCCACACAAATTTTATCAAAGCAAATAGTTTGCTGCAAAGGGGAACATTATTGTCTTACAATCCATGCTGAATTTGTTCACTACTCCAAACATATTTTTTCTGCCTAACCCTTCTCTCTCTATCTTCTCTTCCACACAAATCTTATCAAGTTAATATAGTCATACACAAAAACAAAGAGAAGTCATTTCAGATTTTTCATCAACTAAAAAGGTTAGTCTCTAATAATAACATAAATTATAGTGTGTTTAATTATGATATCCATATTTGTAATTTCACTCATTCGAGTCGACGAAAAATAATTGACTTATTTATATGTGCAAAAACGTAGCTATGAAATTAATTTTATGCTTCTTTCTTTTTTAGATCAGATCCGGAGTATTTGACTCACTTGAAAGACACTGTCATGGAAAAACAAGGAGAAATAGAGAAAGGGAAAGCAAACAATTTTGAGGTATGTCATGATCACTGAACTTTACTTATGTATGTATCTTGGCTGGTACCAGGCTCTAAAAGAGTTTTCTTCGAGCGGGCGGTCTTTCTATCTTTTTGGGTTGCATGCCCAAGGCAATGCTTTTTGTAGATTGAGATGGATTGATCTTCGCTATCGTGCCTCCTCCTTGTACCAGTTGATGCTGGGGCAGTGCTTAGTATGAGTTTTCTCCTGCCCCAGACAGCTTTCGAGGTTCCCAAATTCTTTTCTTTCTAGAAACTCTAGAAACAAGGATAAAAAGATTTGATTGACTATATATATTTTAATTTTTCTTCCTCTGTTAATTAGTTACTTATATAAACTAACTTTGACTCACTAAAATAACTAAACTTTACTTGTTTTATCAGTATAATCACAAAATTAAACTTTTGTCACATTTAAGTCATTGAACTATGTGTTAATTATCCTGAAAATATAATTCACTGAAAGGTCAAATTTTTGTTCAGATTGTAAAATGGAGATTAAAAATATAAGTATAGGGGGTAATTCTGGCCAGTTATCCTTTAATTAAATACATGTGGCTTTTATTTTAACCAAAAAAAATAGAAAAATAATTTTAACATCGACTATTTCACTTCCGTTATTCAAAAAGGGCATATTGGAGTCATTGGTGTTACGCCAGGGGTATAAATACCCCCCCCCCCCCCCTTTTTTTTTTTATGGGAGAGCCTATTTGGTGCAAGTGTTGTAGTATATTTGGACCTTTTCCCATTATTTTGATTTGTGTTATTTGAATTTTTCCGCAGAAGACAAAGCATGGAACAAGTATCCGATAATTTTGGATGAAGTATTAGGTCAGATAGATAACATCAATTGTGATAAGATATTCCTAAAGGATTGCCGTTCAAATTCATACAAAAATCCATGTGCGCGTGTTGGATGCCTGTATAGAGTAAATATTACATGGTATATATATATGCTTGCTTCGAAAATTTTGATATAATATTTGGTCATTTTGCAGGTGTCATTTTCTGCTCTTCGCAAGGACGTTGTCAACGTTCTGGATTTTATAGAGATATTAAAGAATGAAGAAGATCAAAATGTTGTTGACTTGTATCTAACTGAAAGGCTGAGGCTTGAGCTGGCATTTATTTGTACTTACGTCCAGCTTTCTTATTCCGATTTGGAGCAGTTTGAAGTTGTAATGACTGCCCAAAGACAAGGGATTGAACAACTGCTTCGATCGATTTTGTATGATGGGGACTCCAGCACGGGGTTTAAGTCCGACATGCATCATGTCCTTCCTCGCTTCATGGAAAATATTGATGACTGTATCAACTCATGTCATCATTCTACGTCAAGTGCCACCATGACTGAGGAGCAGTTGAACATCCTCCTGGTGAATCTTCATCATCTATCCAAGCATCAGTATCTCGAAGAACAGATGCCTTCATTAGCGACTCAATATGAGATTCTTCAGAACGTGTGTGGCAACGTGGGAGATTTCCATGGGTTGATACTGAATGGTTGCGTTGAGCATGATAATGTTGAATATGTCTTACCTCAGTTTCGATGTATGGCTGAGAGAGTTGGACTCTTCCTTTGGGATGAACTAATTCTAGAAAACTCTAGTGTCTTCAAGCTAGCTCATCTATTCATGAAGATTTTCCCAATTGAACTGGAGGTCATGCACATATGTTATACAAATTTGAAAGCTTCACCATCAGCAGAAGTTGGATGCTTTATTAAACAACTCCTTGAAACCTCTCCGGGAGTTCTGAGACAATATCTGATTCATCTACAAGAGCACATGGTAACTGTTATTACCGCAAGCACTTCAGGGGCTCGAAACATTCATGTCATGATAGAGTTCCTATTAATTATTGTTACTGATATGCCCAAGGACTTTATTCATCAAGATAAATTATTTTATCTCATGGCACGTATTGGAGCACTTATCAGGGAGACATCAACTCTTATTCACGATTTAGAAGAAAAATCAAGGAGTGGAGAGAGTACTGATGAAACAAGTCGTGCAACTCAAGACTTGCTGAAAAATATTGAACTCCTCAAGGAAGATGTCAAATATGTTTCTCTGAAAGCCCCGGACCTGTGTCAATGGAGCTTCCCCATGAGTGATGGACAGCTCTTTATGCATCTGTTACACAGACACTTAACTGATTTGCTAGATTCCGATGCTTTTTCTTGTATAAAGGTAGAAATTGAGTTGGTGAGAGAAGACCTAAAATTCATGAGATCGTTTTTCGTGAATGTTGAGAAAAGATTGTATAAAGATCTGTGGGCACGTCTTTTAGATGCAGCATATGAGGCAAAAGATGTCATTGATTCAATTATTGTTCGAGATAATTGTCTCTTGCATCTTATTTTCTCACTTCCCATTACCATAAGAAAGATCAAGCTTATCAGAGAAGAAGTCTCCAATTTACCTGAGAAGATTCCGAAGAACAAGAGCCTCGTTGTTGTAAACTCTCCTAAGAATCCAGTTGAAAGAAAATCATTGACAACTAGTAAAATAATTGTAGGTTTTAAGGAGGAGACAAACTGGTTAATTAGTAAGCTCACCAGTGGACCGAAAGATCTAGATGTCATCTCAATCACTGGTATGCCGGGTTCGGGCAAAACTACTTTGGCATACAAAGTATACAATGATGAATCAGTTTGTAGTAATTTCGACATTCGTGCATGGTGCACAGTCAACCAAGAATATGTTGAGAAGAAGTTGCTGGTGAAATTTTTTAATCAAGTTACTGGCTCGGATTTGAGGTTCAGCGTGGATATTGATGTTGCCAATAAGCTGCGGAGACAACTGTTTGGAAAGAGGTACCTAATTGTGTTAGATGACGTGTGGGATACTACTAAATGGGATGATTTAACAAGACCTTTCCCTGATGTTGAGAAAGGAAGTAGAACTATTTTGACGACTCGACAAAAGGAAGTGGCTTTTCATGGAAAGGTCAACACTGATCCTCTTAATCTTCAATTGCTAAGTCCAGAAGAATGTTGGGAGTTGTTAGAAAAAAGGGCATTTGGAGAGCAGAGTTGCGCTGATGAACTATTGGATGTTGGAAAAGAAATAGCCGAAAATTGTAAGGGACTACCTTTGGTGGCTGATCTGATTGCTGGAGTCATTGCAGGGAGGGAAAAGACAAAGTCTGCGTGGCTTGAAGTTCGAAATAATTTGAATTCCTTTATTTTTGGCAGTGAAGTTGATGTGATGAAGGTTATAGAATTAAGTTATGACTATTTACCTCATCACATGAAGCCATGCTTTCTCTACCTTGCATCTTTTCCAAATGACACTGCAGTGGATAGAGTTATGCTGAAAATGTATTGGCGTGCTGAAGGGCTTGTTGAACAGACAGGGATGAAGAGTTTGGAAGAAGTGATGGAAATTTATTTGGATAATTTAATTTCCAGTAGCTTGGTAATTGCTTTCAATGAGATAAGTCATTACCCGACTTGCCAACTACATGATCTTGTGCACAACTTTTGTTTGATAAAAGCAAAAGAGGAAAAGTTGTTCTAGCGGATAAGTTCAAGTGATCCATCTTCTTCTACAGATTTGATGCCACATATGGTAAGCTTTAATTTTAATAAGGAGCACTTTGGGCCTATCAATTTCGTCCTGTTCAGTTCAAAAAAGAAAAGGCATTCTGGTAAACACCTATTTTCTTTGTTGATAAGTGGAGACAAGATGGAAAATCATCTTTCTGATTCATGTCAACTAAGACACTTGAGGCTTCTTAGAGTGTTGTACCTGTATCACTCTTTATGATGGTGAAAGATTCTTTGCTGAATGAAATATGCATGTTGAATCATTTGAGGTTCTTAAGAATTGGGTCAGAAGTTAAATTTTTGCCTTCATCTTTCTCAAACCTCTGGAATCTAGAAACCCTGTTGGTTGATAACGAATTATCAACCTTAGTACTATTACCAAGACTTTGGGATCTTGCAAAGTTGCGAGTGCTGTCCATTGGTGCTTGTTCTTTCTATGATATGGATACAAATGAACCAATAGTAATAGCAGAGGACTCAAAGTCCGAGAACTGCGAGTATTAGACACCCTCGTGCTTTCCTATTCGAAAGAAATAGAGGATATTTTCATAAGATTCCCCAATCTTCAACGGCTTGTATTTGATCTCAAGGAATCATGGGATTATTCAACAAAGCGATATTGGTTCCCAAATTTGGATTTCCTAACTGAACTAGAATTCCTCAGAGTACATTTTAAAAGTTCAAACACAAATGACAGTGGGCCCTCTTTAGCGACAAATTGGTCATGGGATTTTCATTTTCCTTCCAATTTGAAAATATTGTCATTGTGGGACTTTCCTCTGTCATCTGATTCACTATCAACAATAGCGAGACTGCCCAACCTTAAAGAGTTGTTCCTTTCGAGAACAATCATCCAGGGGGAGGAATGGAACATGGAGGAGGAAGACACCTTTGAGAATCTCAAATTTTTGTTTTTGGAAGAAGTGACTCTTGCTAAGTGGGAGGTTGGAGGGAAATCTTTTCCCGTACTTGAGAAATTAGACCTGAGGGGATGTCGTAAGCTTGAGGAGATTCCTCCTGATTTCAGCGATATTTGTTCATTGAAAATTATTAAACTTGTAAAGAGCCCTCAACTTGAAGATTCTGCTAAGAAGATAAAACAATACGTTGAAGATATAGGAGGGAACGAGCTTCAGGTCCTTGGCCAGAATAATATCCCGTTATTCAAGTAGCTCTTAAGCACCACCAGAACAGGTTCTTCTCTATTCTTTTGTTTCTGCTCTTATTGTTAATCTCAACTGAACTGTCTGTTCGTGAACTTTCATCACACTAAGCTTTAAGGTAATTAGGAAAATCAACCCAGCTTTTGTGTGTGTAAATTAACATAGTGGGATAGCTCTGAGAGTTTGCTGCCACCGAACGCTGGCAATTTCAATTGTAAGTTTCTCTTTGAAACATACATGGAGGTTCCTATTGTCTGCTATTGGTAGCCTCTCCACTATATGAAAGTTATCCTATATCTATGTTTTGCTCAAGTTCTTGTAAATCTTTCAATAGAATACATCATCACAAACATGTGAAAACTCTTCAGGTACTGAAGTCATTCAGAAATTTCAATGCAGCCGGAAGTGGGATCTTTGTGTGCAAGGAGTTAGAATTTTCATGCAGGCTGGTGAAATCAGCCACTCGATAGGCATTTGGAGTGGAGGTGCATCAGTAAGTTCTATTAAAATCCTCTTGTACCTATCAATGCATCGAATGATAGAAATTGAATGAGTCCAGGTTAATTCTTTTCCATCGATAAGCATTTGAAGTTGAGGGCTGCAGTATTTAATGATAAAGATGTTTAAATAGATGTTGATGTACAGTATTTGGCCTCATGTGCAACGATAAGCCTTGTGCCTATTAATACATCAATGCTGAATACCCCTTGTCAAATTTAAGACAAATTGGTTCAAGAAAAATGTACTAGTGTTAATGTGAATTGAAACGATGCAGCTTCACTCCGCCAGAATTTCATATGTGAAGGGAAATGCTATCTGGCCTTTGTTTCCAAGTAGTTATCTTACACTTTTGTTTTCCCAGTTTCTCCTATTTCCTTTGCTAAATTTATCTTCAGTTTCATGATGTGGACTACTCATGTTGGATTCTTGATATTGATACATATATAGAACTGTTACAGTTAATTCTTTAGTACTTCAGAAGTGCAAATTAGACAACGTGGATTCACTTTTAACATAACAGAGGAAAAAGCTATGCTCGAATATAGTTGCTGTTGCAGTTAGCTCTATAAGAAGAGATAATTTAGCTGCTACGCTTGCTCTCTGATAGCTGTTAAACAACAGACAAGAAGCTAATTAAAAATCTAATGCAGGATGGTTCAGGCAGAGCTGAAGAATCTATTTCTCGGTACTATTCAAATATGGCTAGTGCAGCACGGACATTTCACCCGGGCATCTGCCTAAGTGATCCAAGAGGAATATGAGATCTCTTCATTCTTATTTCCCTATAAACAAATCGGATCTACACAAATTTTTGATCATGTCATTTGCACAAAGAACTTATCCATTGATTCTAGAATCTAGGTGCACATAGAATTGGACACCACATTTTGAAATTTGAACATAACTGGAACAAAAGCAGTGTTTGTACGGTACATTTTCTCTAGTCCAATGCTTTATGTTGTCACATTTCATTTTGCGTTTTGTTCATTTGTAAACAACCTACTGGCACTGCATGTTTAAAGGAAAGTATAGCGATTCGTTGGAAAAATTCGAACAATAGAACTGAGGGAGGGTATGTTTGTTTGTGTCTTTTTTTATGCCCGGGATGGACTAATCACTGGACAGAAAAAGTAGTAAATTTCAGACATTGAAATATGTAACAGTCGCCGAATAAAAGAAAAAAAGGGAAATGAAGATTAAATTGTTTACAGAGACAAAAAAAACAATCTTCTCGTCGCGTCGGCGGAAAGAGTTACTTGACATTTATTGTTGGTGAAAGGTTGCAGGTATTACATGAATTTAGTTGAGGTGCGCGAAAGCTGGCCTGAACACCTGTCATGATCCGAACTGGGGGCTGGCCGTGACGGACATCCCGAACCATGAAGGCCCAGAACGCTCTTCTCTATTTGGAAATCATGCACAACATTCATATAATAGAAGATGTGGTAAACATAATCTGCTACGAAAACATGGTCAATTCTGAATTCAACATAAGTATGGAAACTGTAAATCAACTACATCTGAATAACATCTGACTCAATCTGCGAAATCTCTACTAAATGAAAATCTAACAACTGTCTAAAACTGGGACAAGCCCCCCAGTAGACCAAAACGGAAATAAATGACATAATCTGGAAAGATGGGCCTTCTGGAATAGAGAAGGCTCACCAACTAAACACTGCAACTCTGTTTGATAAATCTCTTGCCTGTTTGGACCCCTAGTCTGAGCCTCAGAACCTGGAGGGAGGAGGGGGGTCAATACTAATGTACTGGTACACAAAGCTATCCAAAATAAAGCTTTTATATATGTAAAATAAAGACAGCAATTTGTCAAAATGTCATGTAATAGTTCTAAAACACATGGACACTTTTCTGAAAAAATCATAATCATTCTTAACAATGTAGTTTCTGATCTTCGTATTAATTCTAAGTTAGATGGTACTCCCCTACAATTTTGATATTCCACGGGCGGCATGGAATCTGCCATTGACTCAATCAGGAAGCCCCCAACCCGAGTGTGCTGCAAGAGTTGGAGTTTCTGATTCTGATACGCGACACGACACTAGGCCAGCGTAATATAATATACCCGGATCGACAAATCACGGTTTTGGGCAATGAGTTGTCTGAACTCATGCCTTCTTCGGGGAACCACCTAAGCTCTCTTTATGTCCATTTTTATCCTGTTCTGAATCATGCATTTTCTAGTTTCAACATCTGAAAAGTCTGATTTAAAACATACATTCTATTGTGTGCTGAAATTATCATGACATAATTTGAATTGGTGTCGTTACACCAAGACATGCAAGTCCTATTTCTGAGCCATAATGCAGTAAACATGATCTTTCATTAAAACATAATTCAGACCACCAAAACATGCAAATTAGTATAAGAGATTTCATGTTCTAAAACATAAGTCAAAACTATGCAAGAATCCTTCAAACATAAGGTGGTCATGTGCTTTTGGCAAAACCATGTACTCTTTCATTATATGCATATTCAACATTTATCAATACAAACCACCCTCTCTTTTGTATTCAAGATTCATAACCAAATCATTCATAAATCAAGGTTTTTCGTAACAAACTTTTCAAGATGCATTTCAAAACAATTGATATCACGTGAAACATGGAAATAATCACATCAAGAGAGGGATTTCATGTGAATCATGCTCTCAATTTCAAATATCAACTCAAATCACATACACATAAGTATATAAGTTTTCAAATCACTTCGGGGAAAGGCCGAAAGACCAAAACAATGTCATTAAAGCTTCTAAAAAGCCGAATATATTCATAATCCGAAACCCTTTTCTTAAAAGCATGATTCCTATGCCCATGAGATTTTTAGGAAAACCCCGCGTACCTTAATTCCGGAAGATAATAGGTAATTTTTGAAGCTTACGGATTGGGGATTCCAACTTTTCAATCGCTTTTGAAAACCCAAGGTTGAATCTTGAGTTATTTGGGTTTCTAGTTTGAAACCCTTAGGAGTGTTCTTGGTGATTTTTTGGGAAAAGTATCAATGATATGGGTATTTGGGAGCTTAATCCCGTGTTAGAGGTGATAAGGGATTGGAGAAGTACCATTTTACCCTTAATGAGACGAAATAGGGTGCTGAAATTTGGCCGGGCGTGATACCCTGGGCGGCGCCCTGCCTCGAGCACTAAAGTACCCCAGGCGTTGCTCGCCTTATAGCGGTGGGGTAGCCCGGGCGGCGCCTGCCTTAGAGTAGGGAACCCCGGACGGCGCCCCCTTATCGCCCGGAGCTACTAGAATGCAACACCAAACATGCCCTTAGGCTCGTCTAAAAATTTCGAAACTCACTGGAGATGTACTACGACCTTTCCCCATCGCAACGCAATAAGAAAATCTAAAATTGGAAGTCGAGAGGATCGAAAATAAAATCCCCGAAGATTAAGAACTAAAAATGAGACTAAGTCTCTTGACACTTAGAATATTTTCAAGTTTCCAAGGCTAAGAGTACACTACTAGGGGCTAGCACGTTCATTCATTTTACGGGGCATTACATTATCCCCCCCTAGGATCATTCATCCCCAAATGATGATGCAAAAATACAGCCAAGCACGATTTCAAGCATAATAAGATATAAGAGAATAAGACAAAGATTCGTACCTTCCGTTTCATCATTCACCTGATCAAATAAGTCAAGGTATCTAACTCGCATGTCCTCTTTGGATTCCCAAGTAGCCTCTTCAACCTTTTGATTCCTCCATAACACTTTAACTGAGGCTATCTCTTTGTTCCTCAATTTTTGAACTTGACGATCTAAGATTTCCACCGGTTTTTCTTCATAGGATAAGGAGTCTGTCACTTTGATTTCTTCAACAGGCAACACTAATGAATGGTCCTCAATACACTTTTTCAACATGGATACGTGAAATACCAGGTGAACAGAACCCAAACTAGCAGGAAACTCTAACTCATACGCAACTTCACCTATCCTCCTCAAGATCTGATAGAGTCCTATATAGTGAGGACTCAACTTACCTTTCTTTTCGAATCGCATGACTCTTTTCATACCCAATCTCCAACCTCAAACTCTAACCCTCTTCTTCTAACATCAGCATAAGATTTCTGATGACTCTGAGTTGTCTTAAGTCATTCCCTAATAAGTTTCACGTTTTTCATTGACTGATGAACAAGATCAAGCCCAAACATCTGTGTCTCACCTACTTCATACCATCCTATTGGTGATCTACATCTTCTCCCATACAATGCCTAAAATGGTGCCATCTTAATACTGGAATGGAAACTGTTATTATATGAGAACTCTATCAATGGCAAGTGCTCAACCCAACTACCTTTAAAATTAATCAAACAGGCCCTCAACATATCCTCAAGGGTCTGAATGGTACACTCAGCCTACCCATCAGTCTGAGGGTGAAAAGCAGTGCTTAGGTTCACTTGGGTACCTAGACCTCTCTGAAAGGATCTCCAAAACTGAGAAGAAAATGGGTACCTCGATCGGATGTGATGGACACAAGTGCACCATGCAAACGAACTACTTCAGCAATGAACATCTTGGCATAATCCTCTTCTGAATAGTTAGTCATGACAGGCAGAAAATGGGTTGACTTGTTCAGCCTATCCACAATTACCCAAATAGAATCATACTGGTTTCGGGACTTCGGGAGTCCTGTAATGAAGTCCATATTAATCATCTCCCACTTCCATAAGGGTAAAGCTATCTCTCGGGAAGAACTGCCTGGCCTAATATGCTCTACTTTAACTTGTTGGTAGTTCAAACACTTAGAAACAAAGTCAGCCACATCACGTTTCATATTATTCCACCAATACACAGATTTCAGATTATAGTATATCTTAGTAGAGCCTGGGTGAACAACATACCTCAAAGTGTGAGCCTCGTCAAGGATTCTCTTCCGCAAACCATCAACATCTTGTACACATAATCTACCCTGATACCTCAAAATACCATCACCACCAATTTTGAAGGACATCACCTTTTGTTGACCCACATCTTTCTTGATATGCATCAAGATAGGATCTTCAACTTGCTTCTCTTTAACTTCTGCATAAAGGGAAGACTTAGCTATCTCATGAACAACCATTCCCCTATCTTCGGAATCCAAGAGTCATACTCCTAGATTTGCAAGTCGATGAATATCTTTCACCATCTCTCTCTTTCCTTTCTCAACATGAGAAAGACTGCCCATAGATAATGTACTGAGGGTGTCGGCTACAACATTTGTCTTATCCAGATGATAGTAAAGGCTCATATCATAGTCTTTCAAAAGCTCCATCCAAAGCCTCTACCTGAGGTTTAGTTCTTTCTGCGAGAAAACATATTTCAAACTCGTATGGTCAGTGAAAATATCAACATACACCCCATAAAGATAATGCCTCCAAATTGTAAGCGCAAACAGTACAACTGCTAATTCCAAGTCGTGAGTGGGGTAATTCCGCTCATGCACCTTTAACTACCTAGATGCATAACCCACTACCTTACCATACTGCATAAGTACACACCCAAGTCCCACACGGGACGCATTACAGTACATAACAAAACCCTTTGAGCCTTCCGGAAGAGTCAAAATAGGAGTAGTAGTCAACTTGTCTTTCAACTTTTCAAAACTATTCTCACAAGAGTCAGACCACAAAAACTTTACCTTTTTCTAAGTCAACTTAGTAAGCGGTGCAGCTATGGAAGAGAAACTCTCTACGAACCTTCTATAATAACCCGCCAAACCTAAGAAACTCCAAATATCGGTTGGAGTCGTGGGTCTAGGCCATTTTTTCACTGCCTCAACCTCTTGGGGATCAACCCGAATCCCCTTACTAGACACAATATGCCCCAAGAAGGCAATAGCATTCAGCCAAAATTCATACTTGGAGAATTTGGCATACAACTTATGATCTTTGAGAGTCTGGAGAATAATTCGGTGGTGATTGACATGGTCCTCCTCAATTTTGAAGTAAATCAAGATGTCATCAATAAAAACTATGACAAACAGGTCTAGGAACTGACGCAAGACCCTATTCATTAGGTTCATGAAAGCTACAGGAGCATTAGTCAACCCAAAGGACATGACTAAGAACTCATAATGACCATATCTGGTTCGGAAGGCTATTTTTGGAATGTCTAACTCCCTAACTTTCAACTGATGATATCCCGAACGAAGGTCTATTTTTGAAAAGCACTTAGCACCCCGAACTTGGTCAAAGAGGTCATCAATCCTAGGAAGAGGATATTTATTTTTAACAGTGACCTTATTCATTTGACGGTAATCTATGCACATACGCAGGGAACCATCTTTCTTTCGCACGAAGAGTACCGATGCTCCCTAAGGGGAAACACTAGGTATAATAAAACCTTTATCTAGGAGATCTGCCAGATGTTCTTTCAACTATTTTAACTCTGCAAAAGCCATTCTATATGGCAGAATAGAAATAGGACGGGTATCTGGCAGCACATCAATGCCAAAATCTATCTCTCTATCAGGTGGAATTCCTGGGAGATCGTCTGGAAAAACTTCTGGGAATTTATTTACCACTAAGACAGACTGAAGAGGAAAACTTTTGGCGTTAGAATCTCTAACCCGAATAAGATGGTACAAGTAACCCTTGGAAATAAGTTTACAGGCTCTAAGATAAGATATGAAGTGCCCTCTAGGTGCTAAAGAATGTACCTTCCCACTCTATTGTAGGCTCATTTGGAAAAGAAAAAGTAACCTTTTGGGTTCTACAGTCTAGTGTGGCATAACACGAATAGAGCCAGTCCATCCTTAGGATAGCATCAAAATCAACTATATCAAGCTCTAAGAAATCGGCCACAGTATCCCAATTAAGAATAGACACAACACAGTTTTTATACACTTTCCTAGCCATAACGAAATCACCCACCGAAGTGGAAATAGAGAAAGATTCAGCAATCACATCGGGCTCAAACCCAAAACCAACAGCCACATACGGGATCACATAAGATAAGATAGACCCTGGATCAAGCAACGCATATACATCACGGGAAAAGATTTGTAATATACCGGTGACCACGTCTGGCGAGGCTTTTGCCTCCTGGCGATTAGTCAAAGCATACAGCCGGTTGCGACCGCTCCCGACAATTGAAATGGCACCCTTTTGAGGCGGTGGTGGTGCAGAAGAGTATGCCTGAGACTTGGCACCCCCAATATTCCTTTTTGCCGAAGGACAATCCCTCTGAAAGTGACCCATCTGACCACAAGAATAACAAGCCAGTTGGTTAAACTTCAGAGTATACTCTCGAACACTCATCTTCCCCTGCTTAAGATTCATGAACTCTTCTACCTTGGCCTCCCTCAACTCTAGAGGAAAGAATCAGTCAAGGAAAGATTCCACGAACTCGTCCCAAACTGTGGGCTCAACACTCTCTCCTTTCGCATTCTCCCACTCATTGTACCACTGGTTTGCTACATCCTTCAGTAGGTATGCTGCTAACTCAACCCCTTCCACCTGATCCACATGCATAACTCTGAAAATTTTCTCTGTTTCGTCTACAAACTCCTGCAGGTCCTCTTCTACCTTAGTGTCCAAAAATTTGGGCAGGTTCATCCTTATAAACTGGCCTACCCTAGTACCCTCCGAAGTAACAGATGCGACCCAGTATCCTCTGACCTCTGAGTCTGTGCGGCTACCAACTGTGCAAGCATGTGAATGGATTGTTTGAATTTTGAATTTGATATATCCCTCTAAGAAGATTGCGGATAGTTAACATTTTTCCTTAGAGCTCGAGGAGGACTGGTCGGGACTGGAGGTACTCTCAGAGTAGGAACAGGTTTAGAGTGCGTGCTCTGTTATGGGTCCGCACCCCATGGGTGGGGCGGACTTCACCATCCTGAGTATCCTGGTTGTTGGAATGACAAGGAGGCATGACTGTTTTCTAAAATACAATAGATCACTGATTAGGGGACAATTCTAATTCAGACTCTATAGCACGAACTAAATCACAAAGAGGGGAAACATTTCCTAAATGCCTAGTAGCCCCCTTCTTATAAGTGTGGCGCTCTACACACCCATAAACAAGGTTCTACCCGATGTGATCTCGCAAACACCCTGGGACCATGAACCGTGCTTTGATACCAAGTTTGTCATGACCCAAACTAGGGCCTGGCCTTGGCGGACATCCCGAATCATGAAGGCCCAGAACGCCCTTCTCTATCTGGAAATCATGCACAACATTCATATAGTAGAAGAAGATGTGGAAAACATAATCTTCTATGGAAACATGGCCAATTCTGAATTCAACATAATTATGGAAACTGTAAATCACCTACATCTGAATAACATCTAACTCAGTCTGCGAAATCTCTACTACATGAAAATATGACAACTGTCTGAAACTGGAACAAGGCCCCCAGTAGACCAAAACGGAAATAAATGACATAATCTAGAAAGACGAACCTTCTGGAATAGAGAAGGCTCACCAACTGAACACTGCAACTCTGTCTGATAAATCTACTGCCTGTCTGGACCCCTAGACTGAGCCTCAGAACCTGGAGGTAGGAGGGGGGGTCAATACAGATGTACTGGTACACAAAGCAATCCAAAATAAAGCTTTTATATATATAAAATAAAGAGAGAGCAATTTGTCAAAATGTTATGCATGTAATAGTTCTAAAACACATGGGCACTTTTCTGAAAAATCATAATCATTCGTATCAATGTAGTTTCTGATCTTCGTATTAATTCTGAGTTAGGTGGCACTCCCCTACAATTCTGATATTCCACGGACGGTATGGAATCCGCCATTGACTCGGCGGGGAAGCCTCCAAGCTGAGTGTGCCGCAAGAGTTGGAGTTTCTGATTCTGATGCGCCACACAGCACTAGGCCAACATAATATAATATACCCCGGATCTGCAAATCACGGTTTTGGGGAATGAGTTATTTGAACTGATGCCTTCTTTGGGAAACCATCTAAGCTCTTTTTATGCCCATTTTTATCCCGTTCTGAATCATGCATTTTCTAGTTTCAACATCTGAAAAGTCTGATTTCAAACATACATTCTATTCTATGCTGAAATTATCATGGCATAATCTGAATTGGTATGATCACACCAAGACTTACAAGTCTTATTTCTGAGCCATAATGCAGTAAGCATGATTATTCATTAAAACATAGTTCAAACTACCAAAACATGCAAATTAGTATAAGAGATTTCATGTTCTGAAACATAAGTCAAAACTATGCAAGAATCCTTCAAACATAAGGTGGTCATGTGCTTTTGGCAAAACCATGCACTCTTTCATTATATGCATATTCAACATTTATCAATACAAACCACCCTCTCTTTTTTATTCAAGATTCATAACAAAATCATTCATAAATCAAGGCTTTTCGTAACAAACTTTTCAAGATGCATTTCAAAATAATTCATATCACGTGAAACATGGAAATAATCACATCAAGAGAGGGATTTCATGTGAATCATGCTCTCAATTTCAAATATCAACTCAAATCACATACACATAAGTATATAAGTTTTCAAATCACTTCGGGGAAGGGCCAAAAGACCAAAACAATGTCATTAAAGCTTCTAAAACACGAATATATTCATAATCCGAAACCCTTTTCATAAAAGCATGATTCCTATGCCCATGAGGTTTTTAGGAAAACCTCGCATACCTTAATTCTGGAAGATAATAAGTAATTCTTGAAGCTTACGGATTGGGGATTCCAACTCTTCAATCGCTTTTGAAAACCCACGGTTGAATCTTGAGTTATTTGAGTTTCTAGTTTGAAACCCTTGGGAGTGTTCTTGGTGATTTTTTGGGAAAAGTATCAATGATATGGGTATTTGGGAGCTTAATCCCGTGTTAGAGGTGATAAGGGATTGGAGAAGTACCATTTTACCCTTAATGAGACGAAATAGGGTGCTGAAATTTGGCCGGGCGCGATACCCTGGGCGGCGCCCTGCCTAGAGCACCGAAGTACCCCAGGCATCGATCGCCTTATAGCGGTGGGGTAGCCCGGGCGGCGCCTGCCTTAGAGCAGGGCGAACCTCGGGCGGCGCCCCCTTATCGCCCAGAGCTACTGGAATGCAACACCAAACATGCCCTTAGGCTCGTCTAAAAAATTTTAAAACTCACCCGAGATGTACTATGACCTTGCCCCATCGCAACGCAACAAGAAAATCTAAAATCGAAGGTCGAGAGGATCGAAAATAAAATCCCCGAAGATTAAGAGCTAAAAATGAGACTAATTCTCTTAACACTTAGAATATTTTCAAGGCTAAGAGTACACTACTAGGGGCTAGCACGTTCACGCATTTTCGGGGTGTTACAACACCACAATTATTAAAAATAATATTCTTATTTTTTGACAAAAAAAAAAAAAAAGAACCACTCCTCCGATCTGTCCTAGCCTTGATGGGCAGAGTTACCTATATCAGTTATTGTTGGTGAGAGATTGGAGGTATCCCATGGATTTTAGTGGAGAAGCATAAAAGCCAGCCCAAACACTATGCTTATTAAAAGTAATATTCTTTGTAGAGAAAAGAAGAAAACACTCTTTCCACGTGTCCTAGTCTTGGTGGACATAGTTACATGACATCTAGTTACATGATATCTGATGCCGGCAGGAGGTTGCAAGTATTCCGTGTACGTAATCAAAGTGCGGTAAAGTTGGCCCGAACACCACCACAATTTACTGGTCACTTACATATTGTCAATATACAAGAGATTGACGTGCAAACAATTGATTAAGTCCAAGTCAATGATTTGTATTGTTAATATTATTGTTTAATTGATAGCCTTTAGTTTTGTTGGTGGTGGCCTTTCAAGTTCATCTTAAGCCAAGTTGAATAAATAAACAATCTGCCTATGTGAATGCTTATCACAACAGCACCAACTAATCATGAAGCATTCACGCAAAGCAGCAGAATTAACAATTGAATAAAAAGACTAAGATGATAATGATTATTAAAACAACCGGGGTGTTTCAAGTACCCTCAAACTATGATCAAATTGTTACGACATACTCCAACTTCACATGGGTTCTGTTACCCTGAACTTAATTTTAATGTATTTTTGTCACCTTTTTATGCTGACATGACACTTTTATTATATAAAAATAGGGCTCATATTAAAGGTATAGTCATCTAAAAAGAGTGATAAAAATACACTAAATTGAGTTCGAAAATAAAAGAATCCCGTAAAATTAAAGTGTATCATAGCAAATTTGATCACAGGATACTAGATGCTTTACTCTTGAAACAATCAAAAGTCAATGAGTTGTATTTTAATAATCTTTAAATCGTAAATCTGGATCTACCAAAGTACTTCAACTACTCTGACAAAATCATTTTGATCCCATAGACAGCATACTCTCTTTGCCACTGTTCAAGATTATTTCTTAAACAAGGGCTTCTACTGCTGAACTTCAAACAGTGAAAAGGTAAGATCACGTTGAAAGTCTCTGTGTTTTTTCTATTCTAGTTTTTTACGGCTCAAAGATATAACAAAAAGTTTTTCTTTTGATTTTATTTACAACATAATAACATGATGTGGATGGTCGAGAAAGAGATCCCTTATGTTTTTCAGTTTTTAGATGTGTGATCATAATTTGTTGGAAGGAGAAGAAGGATAATAAGAAGAAAAGGGAAGAAGAAACAGAATGAATTCTGGTGGAATTGATGGTTAAATAACTAATATTGGTCGTTAAAAAGTCTCTTCCGTAAAAATTCTTGATTATTTGTAGTGATTTCTTCTCATCTATTCTAGCCTTGGTAATCAGAATAAAGCGAAGAGTTACCCAGTACTTATTATTTCCAATAAACATGTAGAAGGTCTCTTGATAACTCACAAATAGAAGCTATGTCTGGAAAGTAATGGTAAATAAGCAGTACTTGGGATGAAATATTATTGATGTGGATATCATTACGTATATCAGATTAAGTAATGATTTAAGAAGACTAATTAGATGATAATGGGTATTTTGAAAACTTGACAAGTCATTGAATCGCATTTCAATAATCTGGCATTTTTAAATCTAGATCTACAGCTATTTGATTCTTCTTTCTGTTGTTGGCCTTTCCACTACTTCAGTCCATTACTTCAACTTGCCTCACAAAATATGTCAAAAGGTAAGATTATGTTGAAGGTCTCTTAATCAGAGGTCTCAATCGGTGTTTGGTGGAATGAATGAGGATTTAAACTTTAGTTTGAGTTTGGTTATTGAATACAATGGTTCGCCTATAATAGACTACATATATAATTATTAAATACATCTGGGTTATTCTGTAATTAGTTATTCTTCAGTTCTCTATATATACAGCTGTAACCCCTTCAATATCAATAAGATCAATTATTATTAAATTATATCATGGTATCAGAGCTAGGGTTTCTTCTTCCGCCCAAACCCTAATCTCTCCTCTTTTCCGACGTGTGTGCGCCGCCGCCACCGTCTACACCACGCCGCACAGCCTCCCTCCTCCGCCGTAGGTCGGCGCCATGGACAAGGTTGTTGATCCTCTGTCAAATTTACCGTCTGGAGTAAAATTACTGCTCAGGAATCTCCACAATATCATCCCCGAAAAATTATCTGACAACAACTACCCGGCCTGGGCACTTAACGTCCGCACCGCCCTCGCAGCCAACTTGCTGCTCGGATGGATTGACGGTGCGGAGAAGCTGCCGCCCGAGACAGCCGAGGAGGACGGCGTCATGCTCCCAAATCCTGACTACCTTCCGTGGATGATCGTAGACACTCAGATCCGAGCCTGTCTTCTCGCCGTTATTAGCCCCTCTGTGCACAAACACGCCCGGGGTTTTCTCACATCGGCTTCACTTTGGGACGCACTAGCCACAAGGTACAACTCTGTGTCCACGGCTCATATTTTTCAGTTGCGTGACAGATTGCATACTTTCGGAAGGGAACGAAGACGATGACTCAATACCTTGATGATGTGGCCTCTATTCTGTCTGACCTAGATGCTGTGAACGAGATTATTCCTGAACGAGACGTGGTGAATGCCGTGATACGTGGTCTTCCGTCTGGCTATTCCTCTCTCAAACAGCATATTCGCCTCTCACCTGTCGAAATCACTCTGAATCAACTGTCTGGATGGCTTAATGCAGAAGAATTGAATCTAGACATGGAACACAAATTACTGCTCGGAGAAGCCAGTTCCACCCCTGGCGTCACGGCTCTTTACTCGGCTGGCAGCGGGGGCTCGGCCAGGGGTCGCGGTGACGATCGCCGTAACCAAGGGCGAGGCAGCGGCGGCGGTGACCGTCGGAACGCCGGGCAGCAAGGCAGAGGCGGGCCTCCACCGAGGGACGGCTTCCAGTCAGGCCGCGGACAGGGACGAGGAAACCAGCGGGGGCCCACACGAGATCTTCCGACGTGCCAAATTTGTGCTAAACGGGGCCATTCTGCGGCTAATTGCTGGTATCGTTATGATGACTCGCAGAATGTAAATCGCCAGTCCGGCGGATCAAGGGCGATGCATGCGTCCACAAACGCTCAATCTGGCGATTGGTATCTAGACACAGGTGCTAACACCCATGTGACGTCGGATTATTCACAACTTCAAGCTCCTCATCCGTATCATGGCTCAGAAACTATTACAGTAGGCAATGGTCAATCCCTTCCCATCACAAACACCGGCTCTGGGTATGTCTATACCCCAAATGGTAAATTTCATCTCTCAACCCTTCACCACGTCCCTTCCCTCACATCCAATCTTTTATCTGTTTATCGCTTTACTAAAGAAAATAACTGCACCCTCATTTTTAATGACACTAATTTCCAGATAGTGGACAATACCACGAACCGGGTGCGGTACACGGGCCGCTGTGAGCATGAGCTATACACTCTTCCATCCAGGTCTCCGTCTGTTGTGAGTCAAGCCATTCTCTCGTCCACCTGGCATCGCCGGCTTGGGCACCCATCATCCGCCATCACCAAATCCATTTTATCTTCCTTAGGTTTTAATTTTTCAGGGAAATTACATTGCGAGTCCTGTTCAGTGTCTAAATCTTGTCGTTTACCTTTTTCACTGTCTGAACACAAGGCCACTGCGCCATTTCAATTAATTCATTCTGATGTTTGGGGTCCAACCTCAGTTCCTTCTGTTCAAGGTTTTCGTTATTATATCTGTTTTGTTGATGATTACAGTAAATTCACTTGGCTTTATCCTCTGAAATTTAAATCCGAAGCTTATACTGTTTTTGTCAACTTTGACCGAATGGTTCAAAATCAATTTAATGCCAAAATCAAAATTTTTCGAAGTGACAATGGCAAAGAATTTGTCAACAATGCATTTGGTGTTTTTCTTCAAAGTCTAGGGGCTCTTCATCACACTTCATGTCCATATACCCCTGAACAAAATGGCGTTGCTGAGCGCAAACACCGTCACCTAATAGAAACGGTTGTTGCGCTCCTCCATGATTCCACCTTACCTGTTTCCTTTTGGGTTGATGCCCTTGCTACTGCCAACTACCTCATAAATCGCATGCCCACTCACACTCTCTCCAACTCCACTCCATATGCCCGTCTCTACAATCATCCACCCGACTACATCCATCTCCGCCCGTTTGGGTGTCTGGTTTATCCCTGGTTGCGTCCACACACTCACCATAAACTTCAACCTCGGTCCACCCCTTGTGTCTTTCTAGGCTATCATCCCACTATCAAAGGTTACAAATGTTTCGATCCTGTATCTCAGAAAACATATGTTTCCCGTCATGTTCGTTTTGTGGAGGAACAATTTCCTTACACAAGTCTTTCCTCTACTCCATACTCCCCCAATCCACTTGGCATTGTGCCATTATTTCCGTCCTTTTCACACGCTCATGCTCCGGCTCACTCGGCACCTAACCCGGTACCCCACTACGCCACTACCCACTCGAACCAACCACCCACCCACCCGAACCCTCAAACCCCCCACCCGAACACCCAGCCGACTACCACACAACCCACCACTTCCCTACATCATACTCCTAACACACATACAGCCACCCCGTCCACCGCTGCACATCCCAGCTCCCACGGCAGCCCCACCCAACCCCCGTCCACACATCATACAACTCCACCACCCCTTCCTAATCACCCTCCACTCAACACTCACCCTATGACAACCCGAGCCAAGGCCGGTACCTTCAAACCCAAAGTCTACCACACTCAAATACCCTTTGATGCACATCCCATAACTGAGCCTACTACCTACAACCAAGCCTCCAAAAATAGTTTCTGGTGCCAAGCTATGGATGAGGAATTTCAGGCTCTGAATGAACAACGTACATGGGATTTGGTACCTCTGCCTAGTAACCGAAAGTCTATTGGGTGCAAATGGGTGTTTCGCATCAAACGAAATTCAGATGGATCTCTTTTTCGCTATAAAGCACGTCTGGTTGCAAAAGGGTATCATCAGGAGTATGGTGTGGATTATAAGGAGACCTTCAGCCCTGTTGTTAAGCAACAGACTATTCGTCTGGTCTTGTCTCTTGCTCTTCACTATGATTGGCCGCTTCATCAGTTAGACGTCAGCAATGCCTTTCTTCATGGTCATCTTGAGGAAGACATCTATATGGTTCAGCCACCGGGATATGTTAATCCCAACCGTCCTCACTATGTTTGCAAGCTTCGCAAATCACTGTATGGCCTGAAACAGGCCCCACGTGCCTGGTACACACGCCTCTCTACTTTTCTGCAGGGTCTTGGTTTTCGCACCTACCATCATGACAACAGCCTCTTCACCCTTCACTGTTCTCGAGGTACAGTCATCATTCTTATCTATGTGGATGATATTGTTATTACAGGCAGCTCGTCATCACTCATCACTGAAATTACTGAGGCTATGCATCGTGACTTCAAACTTAAGGACCTCGGTCCTCTGGAGTTCTTTCTTGGCCTCGAACTCATCCGCAAATCGGGAACCATATTGATGCATCAGACAAAATATACCCTTGAACTTCTAAATCGAGCTGGAATGATAGACTGCAAACCCGCGGTCACTCCCATGGCAGTCCGCCAATCCCCAGGGCCGAATACTCCCTTTGCCGATCCTACACTATATCGGAGCCTCGTCGGTGGACTTCATTATCTTGCTGTTACTCGTCCGGACATCCAATATGCAGTCAATCGAGTCTCCCAATCAATGCATGCTCCCACAGAACAACACTTTCAGGCCTTGAAACGCATTCTGCGCTATCTTAAAGGTACTCTTCAATGTGGAATTTTATTTCAAAAGGGCTCGTTTGATATATCTGTTTTTTCTGATTCGGATTGGGCTAACGACAAAGATGATCGGAAGTCCACTACTGGATATATTGTTATGATGGGACCGAATCTGATTTCCTGGTGCACCAAGAAGCAAACGCGAGTGTCCCGTTCCTCCACAGAAGCAGAATATCGTGCCATGGCTGCGGGTGTTGCTGAAGCCATGTGGTTACGATACCTTACAGATGCACTTGGCATTCCCCCGACGAAACCACAGATTTATTGTGACAATCAGTCCACTATTTGTGTTACCAAAAATCCAGTCCTTCATGATCGTATGAAGCATGTTGGGTCCGACTGTCACTTTGTTCGCGATGAGGTACTTGCAGGAACGATGGCCACGCACTATGTCCCATCTACTGACCAGCTTGCTGATATTCTCACCAAGCCTCTTCCGTTACAGCCTTTTCAGTATCTCTACTCCAAGCTGACCCTCGTTACCGCTGATCAGCTTGCGGGGGGATAATAGACTACATATATAATTATTAAATACATCTGGGTTATTCTGTAATTAGTTATTCTTCAGTTCTCTATATATACAGCTGTAACCCCTTCAATATCAATAAGATCAATTATTATTAAATTATATCAGCCTAATCAATATAATCACACAAGTGTGCGCAAACCTTACCCTACATGGTAGAGAGGCCATTTTTCGATAGACCCTCGGAAATTCACACACAACTATACATGGTCAACTGGGTAAAGTGTACTCTCTGTTTCAGTTTGTTAATTATAATTTGACTTGACAGAAACTCAACCAAAAAGAACGGGATTCGGGGAAGGGCCGAGCCACAGGGGTGTATTGTAAGCATTTCTTGCAAGAGGTTGTTCCGTGACCCAACAACAACTTTAACAGTTACTCTAAGAATCGACTAGTAATCACTTCCTTCCACACCATCAAGAGTATCCTCAACCTCAGCTTCATTCAGGATTTCTTTTTCACCTAGTTCACCAGATTCATCAAAAATCAACCAACTTGTCATGAGCATCTAAAAGCACTCACACAATGCAGAAGAATTAACAATTGATTAACATGACTAATAAATTTGGATTTGTAAAAATAGTAGCCCTTCAACTACTTCTGTCTGTTGTTGGCCTTTCAACTGCATAACTACTCTGACTAAATTTCTTTTGATCCAACAGCTTACTCTCTTTGCCGCTGTTTCAAAGTCTCTTCTTTTTTTCTAGTTTTCTCTATCTTCTACCAGGGATTTCAATTGCTATGTAATTTTCTTCTCCTGATAAACTTTTTATATATCAGACCCTCAGAATTTGAAGGAAAGAGAACTTGAAAGACGCCTTCAGTCATGGAAAATGAAGGAGAAAGAAAAAACAACTTTGTGGTAAGTCATACTCGCTCCATTCCTAAATAATTGTTGTTTCAGGGTACACCCATAAGAAACTATTCATTTCTAGAAAAAAAGGTGTTTTTACTAACTGTTCATTTGGCAGGTGTCTTTTTCTGCTCTTCGCAAGGACGTTGTCAACGTTCTGGATTTCATGGAGAGGTTAAAGAATGAAGAAGGTCAAAATGCTGTCGACATAGCCAATCAAATTGAAAGGCTGAAATTTCATCTGGCATTTATTTGTACATATGTCCAGCTTTCTCATTGTGATTTGGAAGAGTTTGACGATGAAATGGATGATGATTCAAGAAAAGAGGTTGAGAATCTGCTTCAACAAATTTTGGATGATGTTGACAACAATGTTACGTGTAAATACAACATGGATCATGACCTTCCTAGCCTCATGGATAATATTGACGAATGTACCACTTCGTGCCATCATTCTACATCAAGTGCCATGATGACTGACGAGCAGTTGAACTTCCTCTTCCTGAATCTCCATTTTCTATCCATGTATCTGGCTGAACAGGTTTTTCCATTAGTGACTCAGTATGAGATTCTTCAGAAAGTGTGTGGCAACATCAGAGATTTCCATGGGTTGATTTTGAATGGTTACGTTGAGCGCGAGATTGTCGAATATGTCTTACCTCAGCTTCAACATATGGCTGAAAAAGTTGGAATCTTCCTCTGGGATGATCTAACTAATGAAGACTCCAAAGTATTCAAGCTACCTCATCTACTCATGAAGATTATTCCAATAGAACTGGAGGTGATGCACATATGTTATACAAACTTGAAAGCTTCACCATCAGCAGAAGTTGGACGCTTCATTAACCAGCTCCTGGAATCCTCTCCAGAAGTTCTGAGGGAATATCTGATTCATCTACAAGAGCACATGATAACTATTACTACCCCTAGCACTTCAGGGGCTCGAAACATTCATGTCATGATAGAGTTCTTATTAATTGTTCTTACTGATATGCCGAAGGACTTTATTCATCATGACAAATTATTTGATCTTATGGAACGTATTGGAGCACTTATCAGGGAGGTATCAACTCTCGTTCACAACTTAGAAGAAAAATCAAGGAATGAAGAGAGTACCGATGAAACAAGTTGTGCATCTCTAGACTTGCGGAAAAATATTGATCTCCTCAAGGAAGATCTCAAATATGTTTATCTGAAAGCCCCAGACCCATGTCAATGGTGCTTCCCCATGAGTGATGGACCGCTCTTTATGCATCTGCTACACATACACTTGAATGATTTGCTAGATTCCGATGCTTATTCAGTTTCTTTGATAAAGGAAGAAATTGAGTTGGTCAAAGAATGCCTAGTATTCATAAGATCGTTCTTCGTGAATGTTGAGCAAAGACTATATAAAGATCTGTGGGCATGTGTTTTAGATGTGGCATATGAGGCTAAAGATGTCATTGATTCAATTATCGTAAGAGATAATGGTCTCTTACATCTTATTTTCTCACTTCCCATCACCCTAAAAAAGATCGGGTTTATCAAAGAAGATGTCTCAAATTTACTTGAGAAGATTCCAGAGAACAGGAGCTGCATTCCTGTAAACTCTCCGAAAAAGCCAGTTGAAAGCAAGTCACTGACAGCTGGTAAAATAATTGTAGGTTTTGAGGAGGAGACAAACTGGTTAATTACTAAGCTCACCAGTGGACCGAAAGATCTAGATGTCATTTCAATCATTGGTATGCCAGGTTCGGGAAAAACTACTTTGGCGTACAAAGTATACCATGATAAGTCAGTAGCTAGACGTTTCGACACTCGTGCATGGTGCACAGTTGGCCAGGAATACGACAAAAGAAAGTTGTTGGAGAAAGTTTATAATCAAGTTACAGGCTCAGATTCAAAATTGAGTGAGAATATTGATGTTGCTGATGAGCTACGGAGACACCTGATTGGAAAGAAGTATCTTGTTGTCTTAGATGACTTATGGGATACTGATACATGGCATAAGTTAAAAAGACCTTTTCCTCTAGATGAGAATGGTAGTAGAATTATTTTGACCACTCGGGAAATGGAAGTGGCTTTGGATGGAAAGCGCGACACTGATCCTCTTAAGCTTCGGCTGCTAAAATCAGAAGAGAGTTGGGAGTTATTAGAGAAAAGGGCATTTGGAGTACAGAGTTGCCCTGATGAACTATTGGATGTTGGAAAAGAAATAGCCGAAAATTGTAAGGGACTTCCTTTGGTGG
Source organism: Capsicum baccatum var. pendulum (assembly GCA_030864225.1). Lineage (NCBI taxonomy): Eukaryota > Viridiplantae > Streptophyta > Magnoliopsida > Solanales > Solanaceae > Capsicum > Capsicum baccatum. Next base: position 238,111,363 of record CM061555.1, read on the forward strand.
CTGATCTGATTGCTGGAGTCATTGCAGGGAGGGAAAAGACAAAGTCTGTGTGGCTTGAAGTTCGAAATAATTTGAATTCCTTTATTTTCGGCAGTGAAGTTGATGTGATGAAGGTTATAGAATTAAGTTATGACCATTTACCTCATCACCTGAAGCCATGCTTCCTCTACCTAGCACGTTCTCTGAAGGACACAGCTTTGGACAGAAATAGATTGAAAATGTTTTGGTGTGCTGAAGGGCTTGTTGAACAGACAGAGATGATTAGTTTGGACGAAGTGATGGAAATTTTTTTGGATAATTTAATTTCCAGTAGCTTGGTAATTTCTTATAATGATATAGGTGATCAACCAATTTGCCAACTACATGATCTTGTGCATGACTTTTGTTTGATAAAATCAAAAGAGGAAAAGTTGCTTGAGCAGATAAGTTCAAGTGATCCATCTTTTTCTTCTTCACATTTGATGTCACGCATAGTAAAAATTGATTATAATAAGGAGCACTTTGAGCTTAACAATTTTGTGTTGTTTAGTTCAAAAATGAAAAGGCATTCTGGTAAACACCTCTATTCTTTGGAGATAGCTGGAGACGAGATGAAAGATGATGCATGTCATCTAAGAGACTTGAGGCTTCTTAGAGTGTTGATCCTGTATCCCTCTTTGATCACGGTGAAAGATTCTTTGCTGAATGAAATAGGCATGCTGAATCATTTGAGGTACTTACACATTGGGACAGAAGTTAAATCTCTGCCTCCATCTTTCTCAAACCTCTTGAATCTAGAAACCCTGTTGGTGACTAACGAAGTATCAACCTTGGTACTATTACCGAGAATTTGGGATCTTGTAAAGTTGGGAGTGCTGTCCGTTCAGTATGCTTGTTCTTTCATTGACTTGGATATAGATGAACCAATAGTGATAACAGAGGACTCAAAGTTAGAGAACTTAAGAGAATTAAGGACACTCGTGCTTTCCTATTCAAAAGAAACAGAGGATATTTTCATGAGGTTCCCAAATCTTCAAAGGTTTATATTTGTTCTCAAGGAATCGTGCAATTATTCAACAGAGCGATATTGGTTCCCAAAATTGGATTTCCTAGATAAACTAGATTTCCTCAGAGTAGAATTTGAAAGTTCAAACACAAATTACAGTGGGCCCTCTTTACCAAAAAATTGGTCGTGGGATTTTCACTTCCCTTCCAATTTGAGGAAATTGGAGTTTTGGGACTTTCCTTTGGCATCCAATTCACTATCAACAATAGTGAGACTGCCCAATCTTGAAGAGTTGTTCCTTACGAGAACAATCATGCAGGGAGAAGAATGGAACATGGGGGAGGAAGACACCTTTGAGAATCTCAAATATTTGTATTTGGAAGAAGTGACTCTTGCTAAGTGGGAGTTTGAAGTGGAATCATTTCCCGTTCTTGAGAAATTAGAACTGTCTGTATGTCATAAGCTTTCAGAGATTCCACCTAATTTTGGGGATATTGGTTCATTAAAAATTATCAAACTTGACGAGAGCCCTCAACTTGAAGATTCAGCTCAGAAGATTAAGGAATATGTTGAGTATATGATGGGAGGGGAGCTTGAGGTCCTTGGCCCGAATAATATCCCATTATTTAAGTAGCTTGAAGAATTATTGTGGGGGAAGCCTTGAGCACCACCATAACAGGTTCTTCTCTTTTACATACGCGTGCTGTTCTGATTCTTCTCTATATGTCTGTTTGTGAATAATACTAAGTCGAAATTTAGCAAGTATTTGCTGTTTTGTTTCTTCGTCTCATTTACATGTATAAAAATTTACATTGGGACCTGACCTTCATAACTCAAAAATAGAAGTATCAAATCTAGCTATATTCTTGTGTTCTTACTTCCATGACTTTTTACGCTCCTTTCTTCAGTTTTCTTGTATTCTTACTTCTTCCACCTACTAAAATTATATGCACATTTTATACATCAGATCGTTAGAACATTGAAAGGAATAGAAGGGGAAGTTACTTTGGTATTGACTATTGGAAAGTACAGTCATGGAAATAGGAAAAGACAATGAAAACAAACAACTCTTCGGTACGTCAAACAATAGTCATCCATTGTTTAAAGAATTTGTTATTTTAAAGTTCATAATCTGAAGCATAAATAGTAAAAGTTTATTTCTTTCCAACTCATTTCGTTTTTTTCAAGTTTTAGTATATATTTCAAGAAATACCGTCATCACAAATATGTGAAAAGTTTTCAGGTAATAATGTTACTGAGAAATTCCAATGCAGCAACAAGTGGGATACTCGCGTGCAAAGAGTTTGAAATGTGATGCAGTGTGGTGGAATTGATGTGCACCACGAATCATCAACCGATGAACATTTGGAGTTGAAGGGCTGCTGTGTGCAATGATAAATGTGTTCAAATAGGTTCTAGCTGTACAACATTTGGCCTCATGTGCAACAGTAAGTTGATGTTCCTTTTGATACATCAATGCAGGAAATGCCACTGATTTGAGGACTCTAGGCTCTTCCTAGCATTCTTCGCCAAGCTACCCAGTTGGTTGAATTTTGTTACTGGAGCCTACTTTGCTGGTGTACAGGCTGATCCTGACGGAGTTAAGATAAATGTGCAGTATGTTGTCTAGTCGCAAAAGCAAAACTTTCCGAAAGAAAAAAAATCCTTGAATCTTGTGCTTTCAGACCTGCCAAACCATTCCTACGTAGGAGTATCATTGAATGTAACAGGCTAAAAAGGAAGGTAACATGCATGAATAGAAATGGAGAGAGTATATTTTACTTTGTAGATTACCCTTTTCCAAGTACTTTTGTCCTTACAGGTGAAAAAAGTTTTAAATCTTAGTTGGCATCTGAATTTGACTGCAGGTGCGTGGTTACGTTGACGAAATCGGTATTGAGATATTTCCACCTATTGTAAGGACCTTGAGGACCCTAGGGCATGTCCTTATGCGCAAGAACCAAATATCCCCTTGACAGAAAGAGGCCTTGTAGCTATTTCCGCTGGCTTCCCTAAGCTCCACTTAGTTCTATACTTCTGCCGCAAAATGACAAATGCCACCTTAGTTACTATTGCAAGGAACCGTCCTAACATGATCCGATTTTGTATGTGTTTAGTCAAGCCTCAATCTCCTGATTACCTAACTCTTGGGCAGCCCGATGCTGGTTTTGGGGCCATCGTCCATCACTGCAAGGGATTGCGACAACTTTCCCTTTCTGGCCTCCATACAGACCGTGTGTTATATTACATGAGGGCCCATGCTAAGAGACTAGAGATGCTCTTCTTATATCTAGGCCTCCACAGATTCCTGACCTTGGAGATCAGAGATTGCACTCCTTTGGCGGCAACGCTGTTGGTCAATGCTGCATGGCTGGGGATAATGCGGTATTTTTGGATGTCTTCTTGTTCATTAAGTTATGGCGCATGTTTGTTGCTAGCTCAGAAGTTGCCAAGGGTTAGGATCATCTGGACACGAGACCAGAAAGTTTCCCAATTGAGAAACTCTTCATATACAGAACAGTGGCAGCACGGAGATTCGACATTGTTAAAAGTTGCTTTAAGGAATAATGCACGTGATTTATTTTTTTATTTTCTCCGGTTTTTTTTTACATCCAACTCCTAGTCAAATTGGGATTCCTATTTTTGGTAGGAACTAATTAGTTATTATTTTTGGTAGCAAATAGGTTGTTTTTTATGGGAAGTTTAATCTATCTTTGGTTGTAATAGCACTATTTAAAGAGGACTTGATGATCAATAATATGAAGCTTTTACCAGAAAAGAAAAATAAAATTCTCTGCGTCTCTCCTCTTCTAACTCATCTCTATTAAAACCAACAATTAATGTCTAGAGCTATTTTTCTTGAGGGACCTGTGAGTGAAGAGATGGATTCTGAAAATAGTTTTTCACGAATGGCTCCACCCGTTTTGATGGTGAAAATTATCAATTATGGGCAGTGAGAATGGAACTTACTTGGAGGCTCTTGATCTATGGGAAACTGTGGAAGATGATTATGAAATTGTTCCACTGTCAAATAATCCCACCATAGCCCAAATCAAGAGTCACAAGGAAAAGAAAACCACGAAATCTAAGGCAAAGACAACTTTGTTTGCTTCTGTTTCAACAACTATTTTTAGAAAAATTATGTATCTCACATCACCAAAAGAAATTTGGGATTATATGAAGAAAGAATATGGTAGCGATGAAAGAATTCACGGAATGCAAGTACTAAATTTAATAAGAGGGTTTGAGTTGCAGAGAATGGAAGACTCCGAGACAGTCAAAGTGTATTCTGACAGATTACTTGTCATTGTTAAGAAGGTAGGATTACTAGGCACTGAATTGAAAGATTCAAGAATTGTTGAAAAAATTCTTGTTACAGTACCCGAAAGATAAGATGTATAACTACCTTGGAAAATACACAAGATCAGTCCAAGATTACTTTGGTGGAGTTGTTAAATTCTTTTCAGGCACTGGAACAAGGAAAACTTATGAGGTAAGATGGTATAGTTGAAGGAGTCTTAGTAGCCAACCACAAAAATAAAAATAAAAAAAGGGGTAAAAATTTAAAAAATTACCCACCTTGGGAGCACTGTGGAAAAATGGGTCATCCACCATATAGATGTTGGAAAAGGCCAGACGTGAAGTGCAACAAGTGCAATCAACTTGCCCATGAAGCAGTGATTTGCAAAAGCAAATTTGAAAACCATGAAGCAGATGCACATGTGGTCAATGAAGAAGAAGAAGAAGAAGAAGAAGAAGAAAACCATCTTTTTGTTGCAACATGTATCTCAAGTAAGGCTTCATCAAATTTATGGTTGATTGATAGCGGTTGCACCAACCACGTGAATTCTAACAAGAGTTTGTTTAAAGAATTAAAACCTACTAAAATATCCAAAGTTAGGATCGGAAATGGTGACCAGATTCTTGTTGAAGGAAAAGAAACTGTCGTCATCAAAACCAGTTCAGGTAATAAAGCAATTTCAGATGTTCTTTATGTACCTGATATTGATCAAAACTTGTTGAGTATTTTTCAGTTGGTAGAAAAAGGATACAAAGTATCCTTTGAGGATAAACAATGCTATATCAATGATTGTGCTGGAAAAGAAGTTTTAAACATTAGGATGAGAGGTAAACATTTCTTATTTGATTCAATAAAAGATGTTTCTATAGAACATGAAAAAGATCATAGGATGAAAAAATTAGAAGATGACCCTCTAATTGAAAAAGCACAAGCCATATGTGAACCTCCTAAGTTTAAAAGAGATATCAATGTTCCTAAAGGGATTGAAGCAAAGGAGAAGTTATCTGTGTTTTAGAAAAATAAAACCGGTAAATTCAAATTCAGGATGCAAACGAAGCAGGAAGACATGCCAAAAGGATTTAATAGTAAAGGGTTGCATTCAAGACAACAAGTGAATTTAGTTCACTACAAACCAAAAGATTAATCTGCAAATTTATTCGCAAGGTCACGTTTGGTTATCAAGTGTGGAGATCCCAAGACAGAAGATCATAATTTTGCAGTTCCTAAAGCAAGGAGGAGTGTTAAAAGTTGCTTTAAGGGACAATGCACGCGATTTATTTTTTGATTAAGTCAAATTGGGATTCCTAATTTTTGTAGGAACTGATTAGTTATTATTTTTGGTAGCAAATAGGTTGTTTTTCTTATGGTAAGTTTAATCTATTTTTGATTGTAATAGCACTATTTAAGGAGGAGTTGATAATCAATAATATGGAGCTTTTACGAGAAAAGAAAAATAAACTTGTCTGCCTCTCTTCTCTTCTAACTCATCTCTATTAAAACCAATAGACAAGACTGATTCCATTTGGACCGTTGATGAAGATGCAGCAGCATCAACTTCATATAGAATTCAATTGTAGTTTTATATTGGAATTGTACTGATATTCCAATTGAACAACCTATGTCTTGTATAGATCCTCCAATGTGCGCCACCAAAGTGAATAGGCACAACCACATACAACTATTTGTGAATATTATGTAGCAATGAGTATATGGTACGATCCAGTTTCATCACGACATTAATCTTAAGCTAATTAAAAAAAAAATGAGTTTAGAAGGGGTAGTAGGAACCTGAGATATAGTTTAGGGGTATATTTGTGCCTTATCTTGTTAGAAAACTTAGAAACTTTTATAGATACACAGTTTTATAATCAAACACTGTGCAAAGTGGCAGACAGGTAAGGCCCCATTGAAATTGAATCCATACTATTCTAATACTCTTGGAATTTGATTCTTTTTTCTGCAGGTGAACTTTCAAAATACTTGTTTAGCCAATTTCTTTCTAACTTACTACTTCTAAAACAAGAGGTGTTCCAACAATAAACATGTTGTTATTGAATGGAAAGGAATAAGCAATACCACAAACAAAAAAAAACAAGAAGAACACACAAATTTTACGTGGAAACCCTTGACGGGAAAAACCATGGGCAGAGGAGGAGGAAATTCACTATAATGGAGAAGACGAAAGTGACAATGACGTGTATCAAAAATCACCAAAAACAACCCCACTAAACGCACTTATGTAATACGTGCGTACAAATAAATTTTAAGCCCAAAAACAACCAACTATTGGCCCGATCCCTCCGCTACCACCACAGACCCCCCAAAAAATCTCAAACATGGGTCGCACCGTGAACTTTTCAGGTCCGGATCAACAAAATTCGGGTCACAAACTCTAGCACATGTCATAATATTTGTGTGAATATAAAAGCTTTGAATTAAGAAATTATAAGAATGTTAATATTATTTTGATGATGTAATAAGAAAATAGTGTCAAACAAAATAAAACGAAGGAAATAATATAATGTGAACAAAGTATTGAGAGTTTGATTAAGAGTAAAATATCTAGTACCGCCTGAGCTATGACCGAATCTTCTACAACACACTCCAACCTCATAGGAGTCCTATTACCCCTTGAACTAAATTTTAGCGTATTTTGTGAACCTTGTTAGCTAACGTGACACCTACTTTATAGATGACGTGGCACCTTTGATGTGGGCCCCATTTTATGTAATAAAGGTGCCACATCAGTGCAAAAGGGATGAAAAAACACGCTAAAATTAGGTTCGGGTAATAGAACCCCTGTGAAGTTGAAGTGTGTTGTAGCAACTTTGATCAAAGTTCGAACGGGTACTGGATGCTTATCTCTTTGATTAACTTACTTTTGTTTTTCCTTTTATACTTGTGGTAGACAAGCTGTGAGGACCCATTGCTTCATCCTTTTAGACTTTTAGAAAACACTAGGCATGGTTTTTTCTACAATTTTTTTCAATGCTAAAATTATTTTCTTCACCGCCCCCAAGCCAAATATCTCCCAACAATTTGAAGTTGTTGGATGAATAATAAAGCAAGCAGAAGATATTTTCATCAAGTTAAAAGGTTAGTCTCTAATAGTGTTTTTTTAAAAAAAATTGATACACTGATATCTTCTGAAATACGATTGTGAAAGTTGAATAAAAGGACATTAAAAATCTGCAAAATCTTTTTGATCCCACAGATAGATTACTTTCATAATATTATCTTTGTGCATAGAGTAACAATACAAAAACATGCTACTCTATGGATAATAAAAGGAACTGTGGAAGGAAACGATTAGTAACAATAAAAGGTCGGAAGGAGAAAAAGAATATAAATTGAAATTGTTTTTGAATTATTGTGAGTAATATGGAATGAGAACAATATTTTGGAATTTTTCAAATTACTGAATATTCCTGAATTTTATGGCCAGATACAACACCAAAAAAATAGAGCAAAGCATCTAATACCCTTGAGCTATGACCAAATTTGCTACGACATACTCCAACTTTACGCGAGTTCTATTACCCCTTAATTAAATTTTAGCATTTTTGTCATCCTTTTTAGCTGACGTGACAACTTTTGTTAATCGTTTTAGTCGACGTGACACCTTTAATGTGGACTCCATTTTATGTTATAAAGGTTCCACGCAGTCCAAAAGAGTGACAAAAATATGTTAAAATTGAGTTTCGGGTAATAGAATCCCTGTGAAGGAGTATATCAGAGAATATGATTAATGGCAGACAAGTGAAGCCATTGCTTTATGCTTTTTCTTTATAGACTTTATTGGAAATACTATGTGTCAATTTTAATGACTCTCAATATTGAGAGTTTTGTCATTAAATAGAAAATATTCAATGATTACATCCTTAAAGATCCGTTTTCCTATTCCTAAAGATCAGCTTTTCTATCCCTCTAAATCCGCTATTCTATCTCACCAAATCTGATCTTACTAAAGCTACTATTATTCTCTTTAACTACTAAATTAAATTTTTTTTAATTACATTAATATACAATATTTACATCATGAGCGTTGTGAGACAATTCCTTTTTCAAGCAAAAAAATTTTGAACTCATAAGACATATATTCTCCACCAGAATCAAATCTCAATAATTTGATGCAAGTAGAAAATTGAGTCTCAATATAGGCCAAAAATGTCTTGAATATGGAAAATACCTCAGATTTGGAACGAAGAAAATATACTCACGTAAATCGACTATAATCATCTATAATTGTCACAAAGTACTTGAAATGAGCATGAGAAACAATTGGTGAAATACCCCAAACATCACTATGAATGATATCAAAACACTTTGTAGCACGACTGCCAAAATTAGGAAAAGGAAGAATTTTACTCTTGCCTAATTTACAAGTGGAACAATCAAAGGAAGCAGTGAAAAATTAATTTTTGTTCCCCAATAAACCCGTATTTGATAAATGAGATAACACAATAGAATTTGGATGTCCTAAGCGCTTATGACATACCTCAGTCTTACTAGGTGTAGAAGTACAAGCAAATGATAGAACACGAGGAATGGAAAAGTGTATAGGAAACAGTCATCCAACTTTAGGCCCCTTCGCAATTATCGTCCCCGACACCTGATCCTGCACAAGACAACCATTACGAGAAAAATTCACATCACAATTGTTATCTACCAATTGTCCAACTGAAATAAGACTAGTGGAGAGCTTTGGTGACACAAAAACATTATTGAAAGATTTAGTAATATCCCCAACCTTGGTAATGGGTAAATTAGTACCATTGGCAACTTGAATTTGTGAAGGACCATGATACTTACGAATATTTTTTAGCATACTAGATGAGTTAGTCATATGATTGGAAGCTCCAAAATCAACAAGCCAAAAACTAGATGCAGGATCATTACTTTGTAGCCCTAAAGCTGAAAAAGCTGACATGATCATTTATCTTATTATTTCAGGAGTAAGAACTTGTCCCGAAGATGAGTTCTTAGTAGTGAAACCATTTGTCCCAGCTTAAAAAGCATTAATCTTACAGTTTTGAGGGTTTGTGAGACACTCTATGATAATGTGTCCTTGTTGTTTGCAATAATTACAAAACTTCCTGCCACAATTTCTAGCGATATGACCATATCTCTTGCAACTGTAGCATTGAGTTCTAGTCATATCCCTACCCTTTCTTTTAACTTGGGCAGCAAATGCAACAACAATATCATCAATCTTCTTGAAAGAATTTTGTGTGACAAAACGCTGCTCTTCCCGAAGTAATTCCCTTAAACAAATATCCAAGGAGGGAGACGGGTCATGATTCATCAAGTGGGAGCGAATAGTCTCAAACTCAGAGCGTAACTTCATCAAAAATTGAGCTCGTTCGCTTTGCTCATGAACTTGTTGAACTACAGAGAGAGATTCGGCCGGTATTTTGGCATAACAATATCTGTAAATTTAGCCCATAAGTTCTGAAATCCAGAAAAATAATCCTGAACAGAAAGATCTTCTCGAGAGTAATTAACAATTTCATACTCTAAGTGATAGCGTCAGGAACTATTATCTTGTTTGTAAACCCTTTGTAAATAATCTCACATGGGTTTAGCTGTCTTGTAAGGCCTGATATTAAGAACAATAAGAGGGTTAATTGACCCTACAAGCCATGTCATCACCCGAGCATCTTTAATCTTCCATTCACCTAACTTTGTAGGATCAGTAGGAGTGGGATCGGCTCCATCTATAAGGCCCCATAGTTCTTTTCCAGTGATAAATAACTGAAACTGAAACACCCATGACAAGAAATTCTTTCTAGTGAAACGAACACTGAATGAATCAAACTGATATGAAGTCATATTTATGAAAACTAGAAACACTAACTCAAAAAGAATAACCAAAATGGCCAAGATCGAAATCCAAGGTGTTAATTGCCTAGGAACAATCAACAAAAACCAAAATTTTTCAAAAAGACTGAAAGAAACCATAAATGAACTCTATGAAACAAGACAGCCAAGAGAAGGCTCTGATACCATGTCAATTATCTGCTGAATGCCTCTCAATATTGAGAGTCTTATCATTAAATAGAAAATTTATAATGATTATATCCCTAAAGATTCGTTTTCCTATCCCTAAAGATCAACTTTTCTATCCCTCTAAATCCGCTATTCTATCCCACCAAATCTGCTCTTACTAAAGTTACTGTTATTCTTTTTAACTACTAAATCAAATCTATGTAATTACACTAATATACAATAATATATGATTACATTAATATACAATATTTACATCATGCTAACCCTATGCATCATTTTCTACCTAACATCAATCATTTGTTCTCTCTATCTTCTAATTTTTAGCTTTTCATTATTCAAGCTAATAGTTTTCTGGAGAGCACACAAAAACATAGCGGAACAACGTAACTATATCAGAATTTTCATCAAGTGATAGAGGTTAGTCTCTGATAAACTTAGTTTGTTTATCTTTGATATTAAGATCCATAGAAAATATGGAGAAAGTAAACACAGAATACAATTTACTTATTTATATCTGTATAATTTTTGCTGCTTTATTCTCCTGATAATCTTCTTATCTACATTTTAAACGTCACATCCTGAAAATTTGAAAGGAAACTAAATTGAAAGGCATTTTTAGACATGGAGAATGAAGGACAGAGAGATAGGGGAAGCAAACAACTTTATAGTATGTCTTAGATAGGGGAAGCAAACAACTTTATGGTATGTCTTACTCATTTTCTAAAAAATAAATACTGTTTTTACTAATTTACCTTTAATAAATACGTTATAAAATGCAACTCATTAGTAGTTTCTTGAAAAAGATGTAACCATTTAGTACTGGTTCTTGATTAGTTAAAATTCTGTTTATTTAAAGATGGGTAAAATTGGTATTTTAAAGTTAAATAGAAGGTGGCAGAGATGAGGATGTTGAGATGGATGTGTCAACTTACAAAGAGAGATAAGGTTAGAAATGAGGTTATTAAAGAGAAGGTGGGAGTAGGGCTTGTGATGAAGAGATGCACGGATGCTCCAGTACGGAGGTGTAAGATCCTGACTAGGGATGGTTTTAGGCGGGGTAGAGTAGGCCGAAGAAATATTGGAGGAAGGTGATTAGGCATTTCATAGAGTGGTTACAGCTTACGGAGGACATGACCCTTGATAGGAAAATATGGAGGACGCAAATTAGGGTAGAAGGTTAGTGGGTAGGAGTGCGTCTGTAGTAGAAAGGAGTAATTTGTTTGTATCTTTGCCTGAAGTTTCTTGTATTTCTGATGATGTTTGTGATCTCGAATAGATAGTTTATAGTATTATTCTGTCGGTGCGTTGTTTCTTTTATTATATCTAACGGTGTGTTATCGTATTTTGTTGTTCATTTTTATGTTTCTTGTTTGTTATACCGTTATCTGAGCCGGGGGTCTATAAGAAACAACCTCTCTACTTCACCTGGGGTAGTGGTATGGAACACGTACACTTTACCCTCCCCGGACCCTACTTTGTGGTAATACACATGTTGTTCTTGTAAAGTTAAATTGCTACAAAATTTAGAAACTTGTCATTCTTTTTGGGAATGACTAAAAAGGAAATTGAGTCATATAAATTGGGACAGAGGGAATAATTCCTTGAAAGTATAATTCAACATAAAGTCAACTTTTCGGGCGTAAAAAAATAACATGTCAACAATTATTTTAATTTCTTTTCAAAAATCCAACTGCAATGAAAATGTATTCCTTCAGTAATAGAAAAATTTTAAGCACCAAACTGTTGATAAACCCCACAGTCGTACAAACCAATGTATAAATTTTTCCTTCCTGATATGAAATTGTTTGAAAGACTTCAAGTTAATGGGTTTGTTTATTTCCTTGATATTATGATAAATCTAGAAAACAAATAAAACATTGGTTTGCTCATAGGTGTCATTTTCTGCTCTTCGCAAGGACGTTGTCAACGTTCTGGATTTCATAGAGAGGTTAAAGAATTAAGAAGGTCAAAATGCAGTCGACATAGCCGACCAAATTGATAAGCTGAAATTGGTGCTGGCATTTATTTGTACGTACGTCCAGCTTTCTTATTCTGATTTGAAAGAGTTTGAAGATATAATGACTGGCAAACGACAAGAGGTTGACAATCTGCTTCGACCAACTTTGAACGATATTGACAACAACGTCGGGTGTAAATACAACATGGACCATGTCCTTCCTAGACTCATGCATAATATCGATGATTGTATCAGTTCGTGTCATCATTCTGACGAGCAGTTGAACTTCCTCCTCCTGAATCTCCATCATATGTCCAAGTATCGTGCTGAAAAGATATTTCCATTGGAGACTCAGTATGAGATTCTTCAGAATGTATGTGGAAATGTTAAGAGATTTTCATGGGTTGATAGTGAATGGTTGCGTTGAGCACGAGATTGTTCAATGTGTCTTACCTCAATTTCAACTCATGGCTGAGAGAGTTGCACTCTTCCTTTGGGATGATCGACTTGATGGAGACTTTCGACTCTACAAGCTAGCACATCTACTCATGAAATTCATTCCAATTGAACTGGAGGTGATGCACATATGCTGTACAAATTTAAAAGCTTCACCATCAGCAGAAGTTGGATGCTTCATCAAGCAGCTCATAGAAACTTCTCCAGACATTCTTAGAGAATATCTGGTTCATTTACAAGAGCACATGGTAACTGTTATTACCGCTAGCACTTCAGAGGCTCAAAACATTCATGTCATAATGGAGTTTCTGATACCGACTTCATTCATCATGACAAATTATTTGATCTTTTGGCACGTGTTGGAGCACTTATCAGGGAGGTATCAACTCTAGTTCAAGACTTAGAAGAAAAATCAAGGAATGAAGTGAGTACCGATGAAACAAGTCGTGCAACTCGAGACTTGCTGGAAAATATTGAACTCCTCAAGGAAGATCTCAAATATGTTTATCTGGAAGCCCCGGACTCATATCAATGTTGCTTCCCCATGAATGATGGACCTCTCTTCATGCATCTGCTGCACATACACTTGAATGATCTGCTATATTCCAATGCTTATTCAATTGCATTGATAAAGGAAGAAATTGCGCTGGTGAAAGAAGACTTAGAATTCATAAGATCGTTCTACGTGAATGTTGAGCAAAGATTGTATAAGAATCCATGGGCACGTGTTTTAGATGCAGCATATGAGGCAAAAGATATCATTGATTCAATTATTGTTCGAGATAATGGTCTCTTACATCTTATTTTCTCACTTCCCATTACGATAAAAAAGATCAAGCTTATCAAAGAAGAAGTCTCCAGTTTACCTGAGAAGATTCCCAAGAACAAGAGCCTCGTTGTTGTAAACTCTCCCAAGAATCCAGTTGAAAGAAAAACATTGAAAACTGGTAAAATAATTGTAGGTTTTAAGGAGGAGACAAACTGGTTAATTAGTCAGCTCACCAGTGGACCGAAAGATCTTGATGCCGTTTCAATAACTGGTATGCCGTGTTCGGGCAAAACTACTTTGGCGTACAAACCATACAATGATGAATCAGTTTGTAGACATTTCGACCTTCGTGCATGGTGCACAGTTGACCAAGATTACGACGAGAAGGAGGGTTAATGGCTCGGATTTGAAGTTCAGCGAGGAAATTGATGTTGCCGATGTGCTACGGAAAAAATTGTATGGAAAGAGGTACCTAATTGTGTTAGATGACGTGTGGGATATTACTACATGGGATGATCTAACAAGACCTTTCCCTGAAGCTAAGAAAGGAAGTAGAATTCTTTTGACGACTCGACAAAAGGAAGTGGCTTTTCATGGAATGGGCAACTCTAATCCTCCTAACCTTCGATTGCTGAGACGTGAGAAAGTTGGGAGTCATTAGAGAAAAGGGCATTTGGAAACGAGAGTTGCGCTGATGAACTATTGGATGTTGGCAAAGAAATCGCACAAAATTGTAAGGGGCTTCCTTTGGTGGCTGATCTGATTGCTGGAGTCATTGCAGGTTTGGAAAAGGAAAAGTCTGTGTGGCTTCAAGTTCGAAATAATTTAAGTTCATTTATTTTGAACAGTGAAGTGGATGTGATGAAGGTTATAGAATTAAGTTATGACCATTTACCTCTTCTACTGATGCCATGCTTTCTCTACCTTGCAAGTTTTTCGAAGGACACAGAAATCCACAAAAAGGTGTTGAAAATGTATTGGCGTGCTGAAGGGCTTGTTGAACAGACAGAGATGATGAGTGTGGATTAAGTGACGGAAATTTATATGGATAATTTAATTTCAAGTAGCTTGGTAATTTCCTTCAATGAGATGGGTTATTACCCGACTTGCCAACTTCATGATCTTGTGCACGACTTTTGTTTAATAAAAGCAAAAGGGGAAAAGTTGTTTGGCAGGATAAGTTCAAGTGATCAATCTTCTTCTTCAGATTTGATGTCACGCAGAGTGACCATTCATTTTGATAAGGAGCACTTCGGGCCTAACAATTTCGTCCTGCTCGATTCAAAAATGAAAAGGCATTCTGGTAAGCACCTCTATTCTTTGTTGATAACCGGAGACTTGAGGCTTCTTAGAGAGTTGGACCTGAGTACCTCTTTTACGAGGGTGAAAGATTCTTTGCTGAATGAAATAGGCATGCTGAATCATTTGAGGTTCTTAAGAATTGGGACAGAAGTTAAATCTCTGCCGTCATCTTTCTCAAACCTCTGGAATCTAGAAATCCTGTTTGTGACTAACAAAGGATTAATGATGGTACTATTACCGAGTATTTGGGATCTTGTAAAGTTGCGAGAGCTGTCCATTTATGCTTGTTCTTTCTTTGATATGGATACAAATGAACCAATACTGATAGCAGAGGACTCAAAGTTAGATAACTTGAGAGAATTAGGGAAACTCGTGCTTTCGTATTCAAAAGATACGGAGGATATTTTCAAAAGGTTTTCCAATCTTCAGTGTCTTTCATTTGTTCTCAAGGAATCATGGGATTATTCAACAGAGCAATATTGGTTCCCGAAATTGGATTTCCTAACTGAACTAGAATTCCTCAAAGCAGAATTTGCAAGCTCAAACGCAAATGACAGTGGGCCCTCTTTAGCAACAAATTGGTCATGGGATTTTCACTTCCCATCAAATTTGAAAGCATTGTGGTTGTGTGACTTTCCTCTGTCATCCGATTCACTATCAACAATAGCGAGACTTCCCAACCTTGAAGAGTTGTTCCTTACTAGAACAATCAGGCAGGGGGAGGAATGGAACATGGGGGAGGAAGACACCTTTGAGAATCTCAAATATTTGTGTTTTGAAGAAGTTGACTCTTGCTAAGTGGGAGATTGGAGAGGAATCCTTTCCCATGCTTGAGAAATTAGCACTGTGAGAATGTCATAAGCTTGAGGAGATTCCGCCTAGTTTCGGAAATATTTCTTCATTGAAAATTATCGAACTTTTTGAGAGCCCTCAACTTGAAGATTCATCTCTGAAGATTAAACAATATGTTGAAGATATGACGGGAGGGGACACACTTAAGGTCGAAATATCTTGAGCACCAGCAGATCAGGTTCTTCTCCATTCTGATTCCTTTAGTGGAAATTGCTGCACTTTAAAAAGATGTCTACACTGAACGCGTAGTTTGATGAAAGTCTCAACTGAACTCTTTGTGAATGGTCTTCTGTTTTCTTCTTTATTGTATAAACTCCTCCTTTTTGTGTGTGTGTGTACACATTAACATTGTTTTGTAATACCATTTGATGTTTGAACTTTCCCAGTATCTCGAAAATGACTTTTTATATGTCTGACTACTGCAAAATTGTTTCTAATATGACTTTTTATGTTTCTTTCTTTCTAATCTTACTTCTTCCAACTCATCGGTACGTCATACAGTAGTCATCCATATTAACACTAACATTACGATACAGAATGCCATACATATGTCTAAACAACTTTTTATCTGAAGCATAAATAATAAAAAGTTCCTTTCTTTCCCACAAACATTCTCTGTCCCTGTCAAAAGCAGAACCCTTCCTTCCATCCTCAGTTCACCTCCTAGTATCTCTTTGAAACATACATGGAGTTGCCGACTCTTTGCTATCGGGAATGAAGTGAAACAGAAGGTCGGCAGCCTCTCTACTATATGAAAGGTATCCTATATCTCAGTTTTTCTAAAGTTTCTGTAAATCTTTCAAGAAATACATCATCACAAACATGTGAAAACTCTTCAGGTACTGAAGTCATTGAGAAATTCCAATGCAACAAAAAGTGGGATCTCTGCCTACAAGGAGTTATAATTGTCATGCAGGCTGGTGGAATCAACCATCGATAAGCATTTGGAGTTGAGGGCTTCTGTATTTAATGATCAAGTTGTTTAAATAGGTGTTGTTGTACAACATTTGGTCTCATGTGCAACAGTCTGCGTTATTAAAAACTCTCTTGTTCCTATTAATACATCGATGTTGAATGCCCCATCTCATACTTTAGAAAAAGATCCAGCTTTCCACTCAAGCCAGAATACCATCAAGAAAAAGTAAGTTCAATCTGAGTGTTGAAACTACTTGTTGTCGCGAAAATATAAAGGAAGCTGACAGAATTATGTACTCCGAAATTTGTTCTTTCAAATGGTTGTTGTTGCATACTCTCTTTTCTTCTTGGCATGGTTACTCCTCAAGTACGGAAACATACATGGAATTGCTGACTCTCTGTTATGATGGGAAAGAAGGAAGTGAAACAAAAGGTTGGCGGCATCTGTACTATATTGATATCCTATATTTCAGTTTTTTCAAGTTTCTGTAGATCTTTCAAGATAGACCATCATAACAAACATCAGAAAACTCTTCAGGCAACGATGTTATCGAGAAACTCCAATGCAACAAGAAATGGGATTTTCGCGTACAAAGAGTTTGAATTGTGATGCTGCACGGTGGAACTCACGTGCACCAAGAATCAGCCATCGACAAGCATTTGGAGTTGAGACGCTTCTGTATCTAATGATCAACTTGTTCGAATAGGTGCTGCTGTACAACATTTGTCCTCGTTTGCAACAGTAGTGTGTTATTAAAATTCCTCCCGTGCCTATTAATACATCAATTCAGGATATGCTATCTCAAACTTGAGACAAACTCATTCAAGAAAGAATGTAGTCTTAATGTGAACTGGAAAGATGCACTGTTGCACTCAAGCAAGCAATTTGAGTACTATCGCTCGTGCTTTGTTGAGATAATATCTTTCTAACTGTTGCTTCTTTTCTGCAGGTGGCACCTTTAAGTCCATTAAACGCATAGGATTGATGAGCTGAACGAAGAGGATAAGTTCGTTTCCAAGTTTGTTATCTAGTTGCTACTCTTGCTTCTTAATTTGCTGTGAAGCAACAGCAATCACCTTGAGGGATTGGATCACAAAATCTAATGCAGGAAGGTTCGGACGGGGATGAAGAATTAGGTGCGCGGAGTTATTCTTATGTGGTTAGAGCAGTGTGGATATATCACCATGGCATCTTCCTAAAACGCCAAAGAGGAATCCACTCTCCATTTTTACGTACAGCAAAACATATGGAGGAACTCCCGATATGACAGTAAAAGCAAGACGTGCAGTCCTTCAGTGGGGCTAGTTGCCAAGAAAGGTGCAACTAACAAAGAGCAAGATCATCAAATTACTTTAAAGCATCATGATTTGATTAGGCCAATGTGATTTGATGAAAGTCTCAACTGAACTATTTGTGAATGTTAAAAGAAATTGAGTTGATAAGCATTTGTTTTTTGTTATGAATCGGACAGTATTAAGCACACCACAAGCAAAAAGAAAAACAAAAACACACAGATTTATGTGGAAACTCTTGCGGGAAAAACCACGGGCAGAGGCAGAGGAATTAACTATACTGAGAGGAGTACAATGTGGAGACGATAGTCTCAATTTCGTGTATATTATAACAACCCAAAATAGTCAACTAAACGCTCTTATATAATACGTGTATATAAATAAGTCTTACGCCCAAAAACATACACTACCACCACAAACCCCATGAAAAATCACAAACATGGGTCTCACCATAAACTTTTTAGGGCCAAATCAACAAAATTCGGGTCACAAACTCTAGCATTTTTCCTCCTCGATTTCAACATTTTACTTATATAAAGATTGACTAGATTTTATTTTTTTTAAGAGTAAAGCATCTGGTACCCTGAGTTATGACCAAATTTGTTACAATACACTCCAACTTTACGAGGGTCTATTGCCCCCGAACTCAATTTTAGCTTATTTTTGTCAACCTTTTTAGCTAATGTGGCGCCATTTGTCAACCTCTATAACTGATGTGGCACCTTTGACGTAGATCTCATTTTATGTAATAAAGATGCCACGTTAATTATCTAAGGGTTACTTATGTCTTTTTCCAAACTTTTCTAACGGTGGCTATTCAATAAGAAAGATCGTGTCACTTTATTGTGGAACATAACAGAGAATATTTTGATTATCCCCATTTGCATCATAATCAAAAGTAGGAAAAAAAATAACGCTGTCAAATCAATTATGTAAAATAAGTGTTGCCACTTGATTAAATAATATATATTATAAATTTCATTTTTTAAATTGCACCAAATTAAATTATTTTATTTGTTGTATGAACATGGGTCCAATCACTAAGGGGTTATTTGGTAGAAGATATAAGGTGAGACATTCCATTGATTAGTTTGAGATATCTAATGGATAAAATTTAAATCATGTTTGTTGATGAAATAAATTTATCCCGAGACTAGTTTATATCATAAATCAAACATGTTAAAATCGATACCGTAAATTTTGATGGGTGTTAGCTATGAATTGATGGGACGTGGGCTTTGGAATTTTTAAAGAAACACGCCTTAACTATCAGTTTTTACCTTTTTCTACCTAAATGATAGTGATATTTCAGGTACAAAAAGGGAATAACTGTCTGTATTTTGATAAAGATTTGGTGATTGTTTAGATAGCCAACTAACAAACCTAATACTTTTTTAAAAGTTAATTGATTGTCAAATCATAAGGGTAAATTTGGTAAAATATTCATTGATTCACTTATTTTGAAATACCAATAAATACCCCAACAATTCACTTATTCTGAAACTGAGGGAGTATTATTTTAGCTCGAACTATAATTTTTTGAGTCATTTCATGATGTGGCAACTCTAATTTTTAGAGAAAAAAAAGTTAAAAAAACTATATTAAAGTCAAGACCGAACCCATTTTAAATTCGATCCAATTCTTAATCCAACCCGCTTAAAATAATTTTACTATACAGAAGATGCATTTAATAATAAAAAAATATATGATGTATGGTTCTTCATATTTGATATTTTTGAAGTTGAAAATAGAGTTGGAGTTGTGTTTGACATAGTATTTGGGAAATAGGATATTTTTGAAGTAAAAAGAAAATGCAAAAAGTGAAAGTAGATTTAAAAAAACTACATTTTTATAAAAATGGGATTGTTTTTTGAAAATAAATTTAGATTTAAAAAATAAATTAAAAAGTGTAAAAAGAAAAATTTAAAATAGTAAAAACACCTCTTGAAGTGTTTTTTAAATATTCAAATATATAATTTTTAAATAGTAAAAACACCTCTTGAAGTGTTTTTCAAATATTCAAATATTATTAAAATATATTTCAAAATATTTATCACTAAATAAATATTTCAAAATAAAGTAAATATTATATTTCAAGATATTGTGAATAATATTCATGACCTACCGTATACTCAGTATTGGATAGATAGGAAAATAATTGAAAGAAAAAAGATAAACAATAAAATAAAATAAAAAGATAGCTTCAAGAAAAAAAGAGAAAAAACTAATTTGTAAAAAAAAAAGTTTACAGTGAACATGAATGAAAATGCTGAGCGGAAAAAAAAACATTTTCTGATGAGTGGGGGCAAAAAGCTCACTTGTCAAAATAACACATGCCTCGTACAATTATGACATGGTGTATGAGAGGCATATTAAAATTTTAAAATTAGAGCTAGGTCATAAATGTGATCTGAAGCTAAGTTAAAAGGTATATTTATGTATTATACCTTTATAAAATAAGCGTGATCAATTTATGTTCTACATGACATTCAATGTGTATTATTCCATTTAGGAGGCATTTGTCTATTTATTAAATTTTATAATAGTTTAAGTATCTATTTATACACACTCAAAATTGAATAGCATAGATGCAAGTTAAAGCCAAATTGGAAGTGATTAAGCATGACATGGAGCGGTTACTACTTACTTATAGACAGTTTGATCTTTGATAGGAAGGTGTGGTGGATGCGAATTAGGTTTAATCGATAGGAGTGCATTCATAATATTAGGGAAGAGGGTTGTGTTTGTATCTTTACCTATGGTTTCTTGTTCCTAGTGTTCTGATGATGTTTGTGATCTCGAATAGATAATTTATAGTAATACTTAATCGGTGTCTTGTTTTTTTTATTATCTAGCGGTGTGTTATATCATTTTGTTGTTTATTTTTATATTTTTTGTTTGTTATACTATTATCTATCTTGAGCTGGGAGTCTATCGAAAACAACCTCTCTATTTCATCTGAGCTAGTGATATGAATTGCTTACACTTTATCCTCCTAGACTTCATTTTGTAAGAATACATTGAATATATTATTGTACGAATCATATTTTCTATATTTATTTTTGATATGTTTTTGTGTTTAATTCCAAAGAATATTTTCATCAAATAAAAAGGTTAGTCAACTCAAATATCTAATAGTGTCTATTTTCTAATTTTTACTCATTAAGCAACACTCTCTAGTATTATTTATTTAGTACTCCCACCGTTCATTTTACATGTCGCTTTTCACTCACTAAACTCAATTTGACTAATCTTCAAAAGCTAAATTGAATTGAATTCAAAACTAACATTATTAGTATAAAGAAATGATAGTCTGATACATTAAAACTCCCGATATGCGTAGGGTCTGAGGAATGGCTCAACATAAGGTGTATTGTACACAATCTTATTTTGCATTTCTGCCAAATACAATTTTTAAGACTTGAACTCATGAGCTCCTCATCACATTGCATTAATATTATCAATATGTATAACTTAAATAGACAAGTGTACAAGTCTTACCATCAATGCTACTTGTTGACTAGTTCAAACAAACATATTATTGGCCCACCCTCTTTTCCTTGTATCTTTTCCTCCACACAAATGTTATCAAAGCTAATACTTTTCTGCAAAGGGGAACATTTAGTCTTACAATCAATGCTGCATTTGTTCACTACTCCAAACATATTTTTTTATGTCTAACCCTTCTCTCTTTATCTTCTCCTCCACACATGTCTTATCAAGTTAATATAGTCATACACAAAAACAAAGAGAAATCATTTCAGATTTTTCATCAACAAAAAAGGTTAGTCACTAACAGTAACTCAAAATATAGTGTGTTTAATCATGGTACTCACATCTGTAATTTCACTCATTGGAGTCGACGGAAAATAATTGACTTATTTATATGTGTGAAAATGTACGCTTTCTGCTATTAAATTAATTTTATGCTTCTTTCTTTTTTACATCAGATCAGGAGAATTTGACTAGTGAAACTTGAAAGACACTTACCGTCATGGAAAAACAAGGAGAAATAGAGAAAGGGAAAGCAAACAATTTTGAGGTATGTCATGATCGCTAAACTTTACTTATGTATGTATCTGTAATTAGTTACTTATATAAACTAATTTTGACTCACTAAAATCACTGAACTTTACTTGTTGTATCAATATAGTCACAAAATTAAACTTTTGTCACATTTAAGTCATTGAACTATGTGTTAATTATCCTGAAAATACAATTCACGGAAAGGTCAAATTTTTGTTCAGATTGTAAGATGGAGATTAGATGTATATAAAAGTTTTGAAAGTAGAGGCGGTAATTCTGGCCATCGACTATTTCACTTCCATTAGTAAAAATAAAATAGAAAAATAATTTTAACATCGACTATTTCACTTTCATTAGTCAAAAAGGGTATATTGGAATCATTGGTGTTATGTCAGGTGTATAAATAGCCCCTTTTTTTTTTTTTTTTTTTTCAGGGGAGGGCATATTTGGACCTTTTCCCATTATTTAGATTTGTGTTATTTGAATTATCTTCGTAGAATATAATTCACATAAAATACATGTGCATGTGTTGGCTGCCTGTAAGTAAATATTAAATATTGCATGGTATATATGTTAGCTATGAAGATTTTGATATAATATTTGGTCGTTTGGCAGATGTCATTTTCTGCTCTTCACAAGGACGTTGTCAACGTTCTGGATTTCATGGAGAGGTTAAAGAATGAAGAAGATCATAATGTTGTCGACATGGCCGATCAAATTGAAGAGCTGAAATTTGAGCTGGCATTTATTTGTACGTACGTCGGGCTTTCTCATTGTGATTTGGAAAAGTTTGAAGATGCAATGAGTGAATCAAGACAAAGGGTTGAGAATCTGCTTCGACCAATTTTGAACGTTGTTGACAATAATGTCAGGTGTGAATACAACATGGATCATGTTCTTCCTAGCCTCATCGATAATATCGATGATTGTATCAGCTCGTGTCATCATTCTACATCAAGTGTCACCATGACTGACGAACAGTTGGACTTCCTCCTCCTGAATCTTCATTATCTATCCGAGTTTCTTGCTGAACAGATTTATCCATTAGAGACTCAGTATGAGATTCTGCAGACTGTGTCTGGCAACATGAAATATTTCCATGGGTTGATAGTAAATGGTTGCATTGAGCGCGAGATTGTTGAATATATCTTGCCTCAGTTTCAACTCATGGCTGAGAGAGTTGCAATCTTCCTATGGCATGATCGACTTGGAGACTCTCGACTCTTCAAGCTAGCACATCTACTCATGAAGATCATTCCAATTGAACTGGAGGTGATGCAAATATGCTATACAAATTTGAAAGCTTCACCATCAGTAGAAGTTAGACGCTTTATTAAGAAACTCCTTGAATTCTCTCCAGAAGTTCTGAGAGAATATCTGATTCATCTACAAGAGCACATGGTAACTGTTATTACCGCAAGCACTTCAGGGGCTCGAAACATTCATGTCATGATAGAGTTCCTATTAATTATTGTTACTGATATGCCCAAGGACTTTATTCATCATAGCAAATTGTTTGATCTTTTGGCACGTGTTGGAGCACTCATCAGGAAGGTATCAACTCTTGTTCACGACTTAGAAAAGCAATCAAGGAATAAACAGAGTACAAATGGAACAAATCGTGCAGCTCTAGACTTGCTGGAAAATATTGAACTCCTCAAGGAAGATCTCAAATGTGTTTATCTGAAAGCCCCGGGCTCATATCAATGTTGCTTCCCCATGAATGATGGACCGCTCTTCATGCATCTTCTACTCATCCACTTGAATGATCTGCTAGATTCCAATGCTTATTCAATTGCTTTGATAAAGGATGACATTAGACTGGTGAAAGAAGCCCTCGAATTCATAAGACCGTTCTACGTGAATGTTGAGCAAGGATTGTATAAAGATTTCTGGACACATGTTTTAGATGTGGCATATGTGGCTAAAGATGTCATAGATTCAATTATCATAAGAGATAATGGTCTTTTACATCTTATTTTCTCACTTCCCATTACCCTAAAAAAGATCAGCCTTATTAAAGAAGATCTCTCCCAATTACTGGAGAAGATTCCCAAGAACAAGAGCCTCATTGTTGTAAACTCTCCCAAGAATCCAGTTGAAAGAAAATCATTGACAACTGGTAAAGTAATTGTAGGTTTTAAGGAGGAGACAAACTGGTTAATTAGTAAGCTCACCAGTGGACCGAAAGATGTTGATGTCATCTCAATCACTGGTATGCCGGGTTCGGGCAAAACTACTTTGGCGTACAAAGTATACAATGATGAATCAGTTTGTAGTCATTTCGACGTTCGTGCATGGTGCACTGTCGACCAAGAATATGACGAGAAGAAGTTGCTGGTGAAACTTTTCAATCAGGTTACTGGCTCGGATTTGAAGTCTAGTGAGGATATTGATGTTGCCGATAAGCTGAGGAAACAATTGTATGGAAAGAGGTATCTAATTGTGTTAGATGACGTGTGGGATACTACTACATGGGATGATCTAACAAGACCTTTCCCTGAAGCTGAGAAAGGAAGTAGAATTATTTTGACGACTCGACAAAAGGAAGTGGCTTTTCATGGAAAGGGAAACACTGATCCTCTTAACCTTCGATTGCTAAGACCAGAAGAAAGTTGGGAGTTATTAGAGAAAAGGGCATTTGGAGAACAGAGTTGCCCTGATGAACTATTGGATGTTGGAAAAGAAATAGCCGAAAATTGTAAGGGACTTCCTTTGGTGGCTGATCTGATTGCTGGAGTCATTGCAGGTTTGGAAAAGAAAAAGGTTGCGTGGCTTGAAGTTCGAAATAATTTGAATTCCTTTATTTTCGGCAGTGAAGTTGATGTGATGAAAGTTATAGAATTAAGTTATGACCGTTTACCTCATCATATGAAGCCATGCATTCTCTTCCTTGCATCTTTTCCAAAGGACACTGCAATGGAAAGAGTTATGTTGAAAATATATTGGCGTGTTGAAAGGCTTGTTGAACAAACAGAGATGAAGAGTTTGGAAGAAGAGATGGAAATTTATTTGGATAAATTAATTTCCTGTAGCTTGGTAATTGCTTTCAATGAGATAGGTGATGCCCCAACATGCCAACTTCATGATCTTGTGCACAACTTTTGTTTGATAAAAGCAAGAGAGGAAAAGTGGTTTGTCCAGATAAGTTCAAGTGATCCATCTTCTTCTTCAGATTTGATGGCAAGCATGGTAAACATTGATTATAATAAGGAGCACTTTGAGCCTAACAATTTCGTCCTGCTCAATTCAAAAACGAAAAGGCATTCTGGTAAGCACCTCTATTCTTTGGCAATAACCGGAGACAAGATGGAAGATCGTCTTCCTGATGCATGTCACCTAAGAGACTTCAGGCTTCTGAGAGTATTGGAACTGATTCCCTCTTTTATGATGGTGAAAGAATCTTTGCTGCATGAAATAGGCATGTTGAATCATTTGAGGTTCTTAAGAATTGGGACAGAAGTTAAATCTATGCCTTCATCTTTCTCAAACCTCTGGAATTTAGAAACCCTATGGGTTGAAAACAACGGATCAACCTGGGTACTGTTACCGGGTATTTGGGATCTTGTAAAGTTGCGAGTGTTGTGCATTTATGCTTGTTCTTTCTTTGATATGGATACAGATGAACCAATACTGATAGCAGAGGACTCAAAGTTAGGGAGCTTGAGAATATTAGATCACCTCGTGCTTTCCTATTCGAAAGAAACAGAGGATATTTTCAAAAGATTTCCCAATCTTCAGAGGCTTGTATTTGATCTCAAGGAATTATGGGATTATTCAGCGGAGCGATATTGGTTCCCGAAATTGGACTTCCTAACTGAACTAGATTTCCTCGGTGTAAATTTCGAAAGTTCAAACACAAATGACAGTGAACCCTCTTTAGCGATAAATTGGTCGTGGGATTTTCATTTTTCTTCCAATCTGAAAACATTGGTGTTGTGTGATTTTCCTCTGGCATCAGATTCACTATCAACAATAGCGAGACTGCCCAACCTTAAAGAATTGTTCCTTAGGAGAACACTCATCCGAGAGGAAGAATGGAACATGGGGGAGGAAGACACCTTTGAGAATCTCAAATATTTGGATTTGAAAGGACTGACTCTCGCTAAGTGGGAGTTTGAAGAGGGATCCTTTCCCGTGCTTGAAAAATTAGTACTGCAGGGATGTCATAAACTTGAGGAGATTCCATCAAGTTTTGGCGATATTTGTTCATTGAAAATCATCAAACTTGCAGAGAGCCCTCAACTTGAAGATTCAGCTCTGGAGATTAAACAATATGTTGAAGATATGATGGGAGAAGACAAGCTTCAGATCCTTGGCCCGGATAATATACCGTTATCTAAGACAGGTTCTTCTCTATTGTTTTGCTTCTTAGAAACCAAATTTATGCGTGTTGTTTACAATGTATTTGGTGAATTCTCAACTGAACTTTTTGTGAACGTTAACTAGAAATGAGTAGATGATGTGATCATGTTTCATCACTATAATCTTTCGGTAATAAGGAAAAAACAAATTAAAATTGCAAGCATTTGTTGTGATGTATGCTCAAGTGTGCAGATAATTTTCACTATTTTTTCAGAAGACTTATGATGATGATGTGTATAACATCTTGGGATAATGTGTTGTAGACACCATTTGATGTTTGACCTTGATCAATATCTCGAAAATGACATTTTACGCTTGTTTTATACTTCAGATCCTGAGAACTTGAAAGGAAGGGAAGGAGAAGATACTTTGGTAGAATGAAGAAAATGAAGGAGAAATAAAGGAGGAGGAAACAACCAACTCATCGGTACGTCATATAATAGTCATCCATATTAAATGTTATACATATGTTTAACGAATTGTTATTCAAAATTTCATAATCTGAAGCATAAATAATACGGAGTAAAAGTTTCTTTCGTTTTGTCCCTGTCAAAAAGCAGAACCCTTCCCTGCTTCCCCGAGCTCTTCCGACATGCTCAGTTCACACCTCCTAGTTGGCGTGCCGCTGCTATGCCTAGCACTGCGAGTTTGCTGTTAACTCTCTCTTTGAAACATACATGGGATTGGCAACCTCTGTACTATATGCAAGTTATCCGATATCTCAGTTTTTGTCTATCGTTCAAGAAATACCATCATCACAAACAATGTGAAACCTCTGCAGGTAATAAAGTTACCGAGAAAGTCCAATGCAACAACAAGTGGGATATTTGCAGTGCAAAGAGCTTGAATTGTGATGCAGGGTGGTGGAATTAACTTGCACTGAGAATCAGCCACCGATAAGCATTGGGAGTTGTGGGCCTGCTGTTTCTTATGATCAAGCTGTTCAAATAGGTGCAACAGTAAGTGTCGTTCTTATTAATGCACAAATGCTGCATATGCCATCTCAAACTTAAGACAAAATTGGTGCCTGTTTCCCTCCTGTTTCTAAGAAAAAGAAGTTCGATTTGACTACTACCGTTACTAAAGAAATTAATCCAAATGTGCAAGTGCCACTAGATAAATAGCTATCACGTCCTTCATTGATAGATTACACTTTGATTATCTTCTGCAGATTGAACATGGCTATAGGTCTCCATTATTGACTCTCTCAATTTGATACCAAAGTTGATGCCACAAGCTATTAGTCGTTCTGAATTTGTCCATGGTAATGGAGATACTTTCATTAAGAATATCAGCTCTACTGTAGGTTAAATCATCCTAGTTATTTCTTTTCGCTATTATCTTCTAACTGTGTCTTCTTTACTGCAGGTGAAAACTTTAAATATAGGATTGATGTGCTACACAAAGAGACAAATGTTTGATAAATGCACTTTGATTGAAGGCGATGCCTTGGCAGACAAACACGGAAAGGAAGAAGTCGAGGCAAGCAAGGAACAAGTAATGGGAATGTACAAAGCAGTGGTAACCTGTTTCCTTCAGAAGTCTCATGCATATGCTTAGGCGTTTGGACATGATTTGGTTGTAAGGAACAAAAATTACCCTCTTGATAATTTCTTTTTTTTGTTTCAAGTTGTCAACAAAGTAATAATTTTTTAAACTTCTATTCTTAAACAGTGTAGCTCTAAGTTGCGCGGACTCTTCACTTTTGATGCTGCACCCGTGTTGGATTCTCCAAAAATAAACTACTTTTGGAGAATCCGACACGCACCCATATTTTTTGAAGAGTCCGAACAATGTAGGTATAGCTACATTCTTTTTGTACATACCAAAAAGAAAAAGAATGCCACATAAAATGGAGTAACTTCTCTTCTTTATTTTTTTTTTTTTTCCAATTACTTTGGCCAGTGTAATTTTTGTACTGTGTCCATTTAGTTGTCATGGTTGTTAAAAGTACTTGATCCAAAATATTTATCATCTTAGAAAAAGAAGGTAAAATTAATTATTATTTCCTCTTTTCATCTTTACGACTAATTATTCTTGAAAGTAAACAACACTGATTACATAACATAAAAACAAATAAATTGACTGGATGTTTATTTTAAAGAAATGAGGATAAATTAGTCAAAAGATAATTCTTTTTTATAATTTGAAAGATACATTTGCGAAGAAAATGACAAATAAAAATAAATTCCAACATACATTTGTGTGACTAGTTTGTAATTATAAGAATGTGATACTTTTTTGGGATGGACTAATCATTGAGATAAAAAAAGTAGTAAATTTCAGACATTGAAGTATGTAATAAACTTAGTTTGTTTAGTTTTGGCATTAAGATCTGTAAAAATAAAATTGAGAAAGTAAACACAGAATATTATTTATTTATTTATTTATTTATTATATCTGTACATTTTTTGCTACTTAATTCTCTTGATAAACTTTTTATCTATATTTTATACGTCAGATCCTGAGAATTTAAAAGGAAAGGAACTTGAAAGACAATTTTATCTACTATGAAATAAATTTTATGCTTCTTTCTATTTTACATCAGATACGGGAATTTTGCTAGTGAAACTTGAAAGACACTTACAGTCATGGAAAAACAAGGAGAAATAGAGACAGAGAAAGCAAACAATTTTGAGGTATGTTATGATCACTAAACTTTACATCAAACCTTTTTTTTTACAACATTGAGGGATCAATTCTTTTTTGGTAATATCACGGGATTTGTCCTCCATCAGTGAAGAAAATTTACTTCCACAATGACTACTTGACCATATAATTCACCACTGTTACAGTACGCGATCGCTCTTGAAGTTTTCTGAGTCTGCAACAGTTGTTGGCACAAGTGAGTAGACATAAATTTAGTTTTAAATTTCTTAAATCTCAAGTAAACTTTATGAATTTGACTTGAAATATATATTTTTTCTTGAATTTGAATTAAAGATTGAAACAAATGGATATAGATCATCTAAGAATTACTCCACAAATAATAAGATGATTATCTGAATATTGAGACGATTGTGGTGCTTTTGTTTTCATTTTTTCGGATACTTATCAGTGTTGGAACATACATATTTCCATACCAACATTTTGAACTTAAAGTGATTATCTGAATATTGATCCCTCCATTTCATATTCGTTGCCCCTCTATAGACTTGACATACCCATTACAATTAAGAAATTAATAAATAGAGATACATACCAATGCAATAATTAACATTAAAATTTGGTACTTACTTCATCTCATGTATTATGTCTAGAATATTGAGTTTTTATAATTGAAACTAATAATAATCATTTAATTCTGATTTTGAGAATCGAGATCATTTTTGCACCATTTAATAATTTTGAAAACTGTGGATGTATTCAGTATTCTACCAACATACGTATAAAATGCTTTTGATTTTAGAACTTGAAAAACTAAATTGTAACAAATATTTATATAATGATGGCCAACTAATAAGAAATGGAGGGAGTAGCTTTCAGTTTGAATTAGTAAAAGTGGTTATTAGCAAATCAACTTTTAAAATTTGAAATGAAAAGCAATTTTCTGCAAATTAACCTTAAAAATTCTTAATCTTCTATTTTGTTTTTTAGTGTTAGGTTATCAGGTGAAAAATTAAAAGGTGGGGTTTAGGTATGATAATTTAAGACATATTGCTCTTGATAAGGTTAATGCTTCAAAGAAGATGTTAAACTTGAGAACATGCAACTATAATACATTACTCAATAGTAGGGTATGATATCTATTGTGGAAAATATGTCCTTGAGGAACTCTACTAATTTGCCGCATTGATGGGGTTTATATTGTGCAACATTAACTGAGATTTAAAGAGGATAACCTGATGTTAGGATTTTATCAATTTTTCAATTTTGATTTATATTTTATAGAGTTAAACTTTTAAATTCTAATCGAAGAACTCTATAATTGGATATTACTTATTTGCTATTAAATTTTAGAGATCCTGTCTTACAGGATTTAGAAGAAGTGAAGAACTCTATACATGATTTTACGCTGGAAAAATCTCATCATGTGGACTGCAGTCTTTATCAAAACACTATATGCCATTATGTTGACTTAGCCTTTATAAAAAAAAAAAAAGCATACAACATTGCATGGGCTATCAACATTTTCCATTAATATTATCTTCACATGTATTGTTACAAGAAGAGAGAAGATGTAAAAAAAATATTCTGAAAACATATGATTAACATTAATTCTCATTATGGACTAGAGATACAGCTATAATATAGTAGTAATGTTATGATTAATTATTATCACAGAAGTTGATCAACTGTAGAAATCTGAGACTTGAGCTGACGGGTATTTGTACGTATGTCCAGCTTTCTCATTGTGATTTGGAAGACTCTAATTAATGAAGACTCTAAAGTCTTCAGGATAGCTCATCTACTCATGAAGATTATTCCAATTGAACTGGAGGTCATGCAAATATGTTACACAAATTTGAAAGCTTCAATTTCAGCAGAAGTTGGATGCTTCATTAAGAATCTCCTGGAAATCTCTCCGGACATTCTTAGAGAGTATCTGATTCATCTACAAGAGCACATGGTAAATGCTATTACCGCTACAACTCCAGGGGCTCGAAACATTCATGTCATGATAGAGTTCCTTTTAATTATTCTTACTGATATGCCCAAGGACCTTATTCATCATGACAAATTATTTGATCTTTTGGCACGTGTTCGAGCACTTATCAAGGAGGTATCAACTCTCGTTCGTGACTTGGAAGAAAAATCAAGGAATAAAGAGAGTACCGATAAAACAAGTCGTGCAACTCTAGACTTGCTGAAAAATATTGAACTCCTCAAGGAAGATCTCAGATATGTTTATCTGAAAGCCCCGGACTCATATCAATGTTGTTTCCCCATGAATGATGGGCCGCTCTTCATGCATCTTTTACTCATCCACTTGAATGGTTTGCTAGCGTCCAATTCTAATTCAATTGCTTTGATAAAGGAAGAAATTAGATTGGTGAAAGAAGCCCTTGAATTTATAAGATCGTTCTTCGTGAATGTTGAGCAAGGACTGTATAAAAATCTCTGGGCACGTGTTTTAGATGTGGCGTATGAGGCAAAAGATGCCATTGATTCAATTATTGGTCGAGATAATGGTCTCTTACATCTTATTTTCTCACTTCCCAAAGAACAGGCGTATCAAAGAAGATGTATCCCAACTGCTGGAGAAGATTCCCAAGAACAAGAGCCTCATTGTTGTAAACATTCCCAAGAATCCAGTAGAAAGAAAGTCAATGACGGCTGGTAAAATAATTTTAGGTTTTGAGGAGGAGACAAACTGGTTAATTACTAAGCTCACCAGTGGACCGAAAGATCTTGATGTCATTTCAATCACTGGGATGCCGGGTTCGGGCAAAACTACTTTGGCATACAAAGTACACAATGATGACTTAGTATGTTGTCATTTTGACCTTCGTGCATGGTGCACAGTTGACCAAGAATATGACGAGAAAAAGTTATTGGCTCGGATTTTAAGTCCAGTGAGGATATTGATGTTGCCGATAAGCTGAGGAAACAATTGTATGGAAAGAGTCATCTAATTGTGTTAGATGACGTGTGGGATACTAATACATGGGATGATCTAACAAGACCTTTCCCTGAAGCTGAGAAAGGAAGTAGAATTATTTTGACGAATCGATAAAAGGAAGTGGCTTTTCATGGAAAGGGCAACACTGATCCTCTTAACCTTCGATTGCTAAGACCAGAAGAAAGTTGGGAGTTATTAGAGAAACGGTCATTTGGAGAAGAGAGTTGCCCCGATGAACTATTGGCAGTTGGAAAAGAAATATCGCAAAATTGTAAGGGACTTCCTTTGGTGGCTGATCTGATTGTTGGAGTCATTGCAGGGAGGGAAAAGACAAAGGCTGTGTGGCTTGAAGTTCGAAATAATTTGAATTCCTTTATTTTGAACAGTGAAAATGTGATGAAGGTTATACAATTAAGTTATGACCATTTACCTCATCAATTGAAGCCATGTTTTCTCTACCTTGCAAGTTATCAGAGAGACACAGAAATCGACACACATTGGTTGAAAATGTATTGGCGTGCTGAAGGGATTGTTGAACAGACAGAGATGATGAGTTTGGAAGAAGTGATAGAAATTTATTTGGATAAATTAATTTCCAGTAGCTTGGTAATTGCTTTCAATGAGATAGGTAATTACCCGACTTGCCAACTACATGATCTTGTACATGAATTTTGTTTGATAAAAGCAAGAGAGGAAAAGTTGTTTGGAGAGATAAGTTCAAGTGATGCACCTTCATCTTCAGATTTGATGCCACGAATTGTAAAAATTGTGTATAATAAGGAGCAGTTTGAGCTTAACAATTTCATCCTGTTTAGTTCAAAATTAAAAGGCATTCTTGTAAGAGCCTCTGTTCTTTGGAGATAACCGGAGACGAGATGGAAGATCGTCTTTCTGATTCATGTCACCTAAGAGACTTGAGGCTTCTTAGAGTGTTGTCCCTGAATCCCTCTTTTATGATGGTGAAAGATTATTTTCTGAATGAAATATGCATGTTGAATCATTTGAGGTTCTTAAGAATTGGGACAAAAGTTAAATCTCTACCTTCATCTTTCTCAAATCTCTGGAATTTAGAAACCCTCTTAATTGATAACGAGTTATCAACCTTGGTACTATTACCAAAAATTTGGATCTTGTAAAGTTGCGAGTGCTGCACACTCATTCTTGTTCTTTCTTTGATTTGGATATAGACGAACCAATACTGATTGTAGAGGATTTAAAGTTCGAGAACTTGAGAATATTACAGACCCTCGTGCTTTCCTATTCGAAAGAAACAGAGGATATTTTCATAAGGCTCCCCAATCTTCAAAGGCTTGTATTTGATATCAAGGAATCATGGGATTATTCACCAGAGCTATATTGGTTTCCAAACTTGGATTTCCTTCATGAACTAGAAACCCTCGAAGTAGTGTTTGAAAGTTCAATCACAAATGACAATGAGCCCTCTGCAGCGACAAATTGGTCATGGGATTTTCACTTGCCTTCCAATTTGAAAATATTGTCGTGGTTGAACTTTCCTCTGACATACGATTCACTATCAATAATAGCGAGACTTCCCAACCTTGAACACTTGTTCCTTACGAGAACAATTATCAAGGGGGGAGAATGGAACATGAGAGATGAAGACACCTTGGAGAATCTCAAATTTTTGATGTTGGATAATGTAACCCTTGATAAGTGGGAGTTTGGGGAGGAATCCGTTCCAGTGCTTGAGAAATTACAACTGTGGGGATGTCATATGCTTGAGGAGATTCCGCCTAATTTTGGGGATATTGGTTCATTGAAAATTATTCAACTTGTAGAGAGCCCTCAACTTGAAGATTTTGCTCTGGAGATTAAGGAATATGTTGAGGATATTATGGGACGGGATCTTGAGGTCCTTGGTCCGAATAATATCCCATTATTTAAGTAGCTTGAAGAATTATGTGGGGGAATTCTTGAGCACCACCATAACAGGTATTTGTTGTTTTGTTTCTTCGTCTCATTTACATGTATAAAAATTTACATCTGGCCCTGCCATTGATTCTTGTATTCTTTACTTCTATGACTTTTTGCGCTCCTTATTTCAGTTTTCTTGTATTCATTGAAAGGAATAGAAGGTGAAGTTACTTTGATATTGACTATTGGAAAATACGATCATGGAAATAGGAAAACAAAGTGAAAACAAATAACTCATCGGTACATCAAACAATAGTCATCCATTGTTTAATGAATTGTTATTCAAAAGTTCATAATCTGAAGCATAAATAATACGGAGTAAAAGTTTCTTTCATTCTGTCCTTGTCAAAAAGCAGAACCCGTCCCTGATTCCCCAAGCTCTTCCGACATGCTCAGTTCACACCTCCTAGTTGGCGTGCCGCTGCTATGCCTAGCACTGTGAGTTTTCTGCTACCGAATGCCAGGGACTTCAAATGTAAGTCTCTCTTTGAAATTGGCAACCTCTACACCATATGCGAGTTATCCGATATCTCAGTTTTTCTAAATCTTTCCAGAAATATCATCATCAAAAACATTTGAAACCTCTTCAGGTAATAATGTTACCGAGGAAGTCCAATGCAATAAGAAGTGGGATACTCGTAGTGCAAAGAGTTTGAATTGTGATGTAATGTGGTGAATTTACGCCACCAAGAATCAGCCACCGATAAGCATTTGGAGGTGCGAGACTGCTGTTTCTAATGATCAAGATGTTGATTCAGCATTTGGCCTCATGTGCAACAGTAAGTGTTTATCGATAGACAAAATTGGTGCATATTTCCCTCCTGTTTCTAAGAAAAAGAAGTGTATCGATAGATTGCACTAGGTAAATGGCTAGTACCTCCTTCATCGGTATATTGAAAGTTGAATATCTCCGACAGGCGCAACATGGTTATCGGCATCCTCCACTGATGAGCACGCGTCTCCTGTTCCTTTGTCAAGAATACTCAAGGTACCCATTGTTGATTCTTACAATTAGAAGTATTGAATCTTTCCAGGGTAATGGAGGTTCTAGGTTAAATCGTCCTAGTTAATTCTTTTCCGATTTTGGCTTCTAACCGTGTCTTCTTATCTGCAGGTGGCACCTTTAAGTCCATTAAATATTGGATTGATGAGCTTGACGAAGAGAAGTCCGTTATCTATCTGCTACTCAATTAGAAATGAAGCAACTTTTACTCAGATACACTTCATGGAAACTATCACATTAGCGAGATTGCATCACAATGTCTAATGCAGCAAGGTTCGGATGGAGATGAAGAATCTATTGCTCGGAGTTATTCAAATGTGGTTTAGAGCAGCGTGGATATATCGCCCTAGCATCTGCTTAAATCATCCAAGAGGAATCTGATATCCGTTTTATGTTGAATAATACGTGGAGGAATTCGTGATATACTGCATGAATGAACTTTGGAAAGGATAATTTTCGTTTTGAATTTTGAACATTTATGTTGTACACTGAAGTGCATGAATAAATTTTTTAAGGGAATAACACATATAAGTGACTTTTCTAATACTGGAAAAAGGAAATAACAAAGCTAAGTGTTCCATTTGGTAAATATTTTTATATTTCAACTGTCCCCCTCAAGTTGAGAATGGTAAATATTGCCAACTTGACAATGAATGCTACATGTTATACCGTGTCTCGATGCGATTGTCAAAATGGTCAAACATATTTTTGGTCATTTCTCCTTAAAATCAATAATTTGGTATCCTATTACCCCACCCCGTTCTCTGTCGTAGCTCTGGTGGACAAAGTTACATGATATTTGTTGCTGGTAGGAGGTAGCAGGTATCACATGGCCATTTAGTCGAGGTGCTTGAAAGCTGGATCGGACATTACGCGCGGTTATGCAAAAACAAAATATAAAAATTACCCCACTCCCTTCTCTGTCTATCTTCTCCTCTGCACAAAATTTATCACATCTATAAGTTTGTTGGAAAGGGGAGAATTATAGTCATTATTAGTTGCACATCTAAACCGTTACTCTCATGAGCATGACTATATCATAATTTTACTCCTATACATTCATATTGTTAATGTTACACCCTGATGATCTGCAAACTATTCCACAACGGACCTAATAGATGTCCTATTATGGATCTATGGGATCTGGTCTCATATGAAGTTGTCCCTTGACAATGGCTTGCTTGATTACAGCTGGAAGTTGTACCTTTCTGCAGAAGGGTGGTGGCGTGGCAGTAGAGGAGCTGAACCGACCAATAGCAAGACACATAGGTTTTGTTGTCTCATATAAAAGGCTCATCTACTCACAACAGAACCTAGTTTTGCAAACATCAAGCTTGAACAACGCTATACGTAGCTATGGTACTACCATATATCCCACATTCATTTGTTCATATTGTATATTTATTCCTTGGCCTTGTATATTGTTATCTACCTTTCTTTCACCCTTAGCTTTATTCACATATTAGCCTAGAATATACGGTATAGTATTGAGATTTACGAATTTGGACATAAATAGGATAGTTCATCTTTGATACTTCCTTAGCCTTATTATGTTAGTCTCTTGGACATGAATAGAATAGACTATCCTTATTGTCTCATTGACCTGTTATATGATTTATGGACTCTTGCGTGTAATTTCCATTCTGTTTATATGTTGTATATATCTGCTTTATCTTTGGAGCTCAGTTGGCAGTTTCCTATTGAGTACCATCATACAACATTCATACAACTGTTATACAACATTGTTCATACACATTTGGTACTCATACAACACTTCTGCAGCCTGCAGATCAGAGTACAGGTTATCATCATTGTTGTGTGTGTCGTACGGAGCTACCATGGTTCAGAGACTCAGAGTGAGATCCTGACATTTAAAGTATTACTTACCTCCCTCTTATATATTAGACTACTCTCTATATTGTATTCGGAGATAAGTTGTATCAGTGTAATTCTATTGACATTTCACTCTTGTACTCTTATTATATGTGAAGCTCTTGTACTGATACCACCAGGTTTTGGGATTCAGATCTTTATTTCATTTATTCTACATTCTTTTCTTTATATTATTGAGTAGTCCGTTACTAGCCATTCTAGACTACGAATTGGGCTTGCTTACTAGTGGGTTATAGTAGGCGCCATCATGACCTGAGAAATTGAGTCGCGACATTGGATTAATAATGCTAGTTAATTACATATGTTAGTCGAGAGATGAATAAGTGTACTCATGGAGATTAGTGGTCCTTTGTTAAATGGTGACTAGTGGGATTATGTTGGCTAGAAATGAATATTGGTTAATTGGAGAATACGGTCTAGTGGTGAATCTTGACTAGATGCTACTTTTGGCTGGTGAGTAAATAATGGTTAGTCGTTGATCGATGAATAGTGGCTAAGTGATGAATAGTGGATGGATAATAATTAGAGGTTATATGATGACTAATAAGTAATTGGTTTAGTAATAAGCTTTGGCTAGCTAATAATAATTATTTGGACTTTACTAATTTCAGACATGTTACTAATCGTATCTCACCTAATACTTCCTTATACACGATATTCCATGCGTATTTTCCTGTCTTCCGGTTAGGAAGTTCCGTCAAAACCAATACTTTGTTGTGGCCATTGATATTCCTCTGGAAAGTACGACATAAAGTTGCCCATATGTAAAAAAATGTCGTGGTAGTTACAATTTGACCTTGCGTTTTATTTATCTTGATTGCAAAACATAGACATATTGATGAAATTACAGATGTGAATACCATAATTAAACACTCTATATTTTTGAGTTATTATTAGAGACTAACCTTTTCAGTTGATGAAATATTTGAAACGGTTGTTCTTTGTTTTTGTGTATGACTATATTAACTTGATAACATTTGTGTAGAGAAAAAGATAAAGAGAGAAAGATTAGGCAGAAAAAATATGTTTGGAGTAGTGAACAGATGGAGCATTGATTGTAAGACTATAATGTTCCACTTTGCAGCTAAGGGTGTCAAATGGGCCGGGCCGATCCGGGCCGACCCAGCCAAACCCGACCCGATTAGCTAACCCGGTCTGGTTTGACCCGGTCCGGTAAGCCCTAAGGCTTTAGGGTTCCGGGTCCCGGGCTGGTTTTTTTATTAAAATGGGCCCGGTTAACCCTACCTGGACCAAGCCCGGTCCAGGCCCGTCGGTTAACCGGCCCGGCCCGGCTCGAAAAATATAAAAAAAAAATGGATTTTGGGCCAAACTAGCCGTTGGCCCAACGGCTATATAGCCGTTTTTGGGTCCAAACGGCTAGTTTGGGCCCATTTAATAAATAAATTAAAAAAAACTTTAAAAAATATTTTTTAATTCCCAAAAAAAATCTATAAATACCCTACAACTTCAAATCATTTTTCACACAATTTTTCACTCTCTCAAATCTCATTCTCTCTCAAATCTCAATTCTCAATTCTCAAATATTCAATATATTTAATTTCTTAAAGTGTTGACTTTAATTTTTTAATTTTTCGTTTACAAAGTACGAGCTAAAGTTTCTAAAGTCGCAATCTTCGGATACTTCCAAAATTTGGTATTGTCGTTCCATCTCTTATGTTTAATTTTTATTTATTGTATTAATTGTTTAATATTTAATTTTATTATATTTGTGTATTTTGAATATTTTTAGTTTAATTTAATTTATATTATGGATAAATTAAAAAACCTCGCTGCTAAAGGTGTTAAAATTTTTTGTCCCGGAAGCGGTAGTGGTAGTAAAAAGCGAATTACTAGCGGTAGAGGTAGTTCAAGTAATAGATATACCCGTGTGCCTTCGCCTCCGGTACCGCTTGGTACACCTTTTGAGGAAGAAATAGGTGTAGGTGCTCACGATATGGATTATGTAGAAGCTCAGGAAAATTACGGTATAGAAGAAGAAAATGAAGTAGATGCAGTTAATTTAGACGAAGATAATGAAAATATTGCTGAAACACCCACAGTAGGAGATGCTAATGTTAGATCTGAATCAGTTAATCTCCCTTCCCGTCCTCCCAGTACCCTAAAACCTCATAAAAGAACTAGTATTGCATGACAATTTTTTGAACGTATATCAGATATTGAGGTGCAGTGCAATATTTGTCAACAAATATATAAGCATAGAAGTGGAGGCAAGCAAGGGGGTACAGGTACGTTAATGAGACATATAACTGAAGATCACAAAAGAGAGTTAAATATTGCAAAAGGTGGTGGGGATGTTGGTGGGTCAACGCAAACTAGAATGGACCCAACAACCGGTCAAGTAGCGAAAAAGTATAATAAATTGAGGGACAGGGAAGAAATAGCTAAAATGGTAGCTGTGGGTTGTTTGCCTTTTAGTTTTCCTTCTTCTGATGCTATTATTCGTTATATACAAGCAATTTATAATCCTATGTTTAATGGTATTCCTAGAACTACTTGTCGGTCTGATATTTTTAGACTCCATTCACAATATTGTTTTTATTTATCAACATTGTTAAAAAATATTCAATGTAGATTGTCCCTAACTTCTGATCCTGGTCGTGATGTAAATAAAAATGATTATTTAACCATTACTTGTCATTGGATGGATAGTAATTTCGTGATGCAAAAACGTATTCTTGCTTTTTTATATGATGAAGATCGTAAACATACTGGACAATTTATTGCTGATTCTATTGTTAAAATTGCCGGATATTATGGTATAGAAAATAAAATTTTATGTATTGCTTTTGATAATGCTTCTAACAACAAGACTGCTATAAAAAAAAAAAAATTTACGCTATCTCCGCCTTTGCTTGAAATTTTTCATATTAAGTGTGCATGTCATATATATAATTTAATTGTAAAAGATGGTCTTGAGTTTTTTGAGCTTTATATTGAAAAAATTCGTCTTGCCGTTCGTTTTATTCAAGGAAATAATCGTAGATCGAGAATTAGAGAATTTAAAGTTAAATGTTAAGAAAATGGACTTACACCGATTTTGATGCCTGAGGAAATTGATACTAGATGGAATTCTACGTATGAATTTTTAAAAACTTGTTATAAATATAGAATTCCTATTACACTAGCTTTTAACCAACATTGCGGTTCATTTGCTGATTCTGCTGATTGCATGCTACATAATTCTGATTGGGTTGTAATTAATGATCTTATTAAGTTTTTAGAAAAATTTTATGTAGCTACGGTTGAATTTTTCGGTGCTTACTATCCTACTGTTTGTAATATTTTGGCATATATAACCGATATTTCTGATTTGCTCCAAGAATATAAAAATAAAGAAGGTTATAAAGAAGCTGTTGGCGCCATGTTTACGAAATTTAAAAAATATTTTTTCCCGATTCCCCCTATTTACTTGGTTGGTGCTATTCTAAATCCGTGCATGAAATATAATCATATGTGTCACTTTAGTACTCTTATTCATACTAACTTAGAAATAAATACTAACCATGATTCTAAACATGTACAGCCTGATTTGTGGACAGCTACGGCTAATGCAAAGGATTATATAGAAAAATTATATAATCACTATGCTGATTTATTTGATTCAGCCGTACCTACAAATATCACTCCAACTGTCGCTCCTCATCCTCCCGAGGAGCCATCATCTTCTAAAAGGCCGGCACATAGTGGTTTTTCTGATTCGTTTTATGATTTAAATTGTTGGAACAGTGTTAATGAGAGAACTTACACATCAACTTATCGGGAAGAGCTGAAATATTATTTTCGGACGGCACCAGAGGATCGCAGATGACGGATCAACACGCTAGATTGGTGGAGGAATAATGAATCACAATATCCTGTGCTTTCAAGATTAGCTAGAGATATCTTGAATGTTCCAATGTCAACCGTTGCATCAGAGAGCGCCTTCAGTCAGGGACGACAGCAGCTTGGAGACAACCGACACTCATTGGGAAGCAATGCAATGAATGTTCTAGTTTGCCTCAGAGATTGGATTAGAGCGGAAAGAAGAAACCAAGTAATGGAACCGGAGCCGAGCGACGACCTCAAACTTGAAGAAATTATGACTTCACGGGAGAACTCAGCAGAATCAAGTCCAATGCATGGTTTTGCCCCCGTTGACTTCGATTATCCTATGCAAGTTCCCATTAATATTAATATGAATGAGTTGGAAAAAATGATACATAATTTATAGATTTTTCATTCATGTGTAAATTATAAATTTTGGATCATTTTGCAATCAATAAAATTCCCCAAATTCATTCACTCCTTAGTCGTTGTTTTTTATTTTTTTTATTTAACGATTTAAAATTTTAAATTGAATTTCTAGTTTTCTACTTTAAATTAAAAACTTACTTCTAAATTCTAATATATTATTAATTTACTACCAAATATTATTAATTTATTATATTAAGGAGCATATGTTTTGTATATTTGTGCATATATCTTCTATAGAAGTGTATATTTAACGTATACATGTGTATATGTTTTATAAATTAGTATATAAGTATATCTATACATATTGTAATGTATATATAATGTAGTATATTTTATAAGTAGTAGTATATATACATTTAATGGTGCGTATACACGTGTATATATCTTCTATGGAAGTGTATATTTAATGTATACATGTGTATATGTTTTATAAATTAGTATATAACTATACAAATATATATTTTAATGTATATACATTATAGTATATTTCATTTAAAGTATTACATATACATAGAATAGAGTGTATATATGTGAATGGATCTTCTATAGACGTGTATATTTAACGTATACATGTGTATATATTTTATAAATTAGTATATAACTATACAAATATATATTGTAATGTATATATATTGCATATATCTCATTTAAAGTATTACATATACATAGAATAGAGTGTATATATGTGAATAGATCTTCTATAGACGTGTATATTTAACGTATACATTACTTTATGTTTTATAAATTAGTATGTATATTGTAGTATATACTTTTTTTAAAGTAGTACATATATATTGAATGGTGCGTATATATGTGTATATATCTTCTATAGACGCATATCTTTAAAGTATACAAGTGTATATGTTTTATAAATTAGTATGTAACTATATATATATACATATTGTTGTGTATATATATATATATATATATATATGTATATCACTATATTGTAGTATATATTTTATTTAAAGTAGCACTTCTATATTGAATGGTGCATATATATGTGTATATATCTTCTAAAGTAGTATATATTTAACGTATACATGTGTATATGTTTTATAAATTAGTATATATATATATATATTGTAGTGTATATATATATATATATATATATATATATATATATATATATATATATATATATATATTATACTATTATAGCATATGTTTTATTTAAAGTAGTACGTATAGTCATATATAATTATATATTGAATGGTACGTATATATGTGTAATTGTTTATACTTTATATATTTTTTTAAAAATATATATTGTATATTGGAGTGTATATAGTGTATATTGGAGTGTATATAGTGTATATTGGATTTTTTATTTATTTTTTAAACGGGTTTGACCGGTTTTTAATCGGGTTTGACCGGGTTTTGGTGGGTTTGACCGGATTGGGTAAGTGGGCCGGGTTCGGGTGGATTTTAATTTTTTTACTGTTTGGCCCGGCCCGGCCCAGTTAACGCCAAACCCGGCCCGTAACTAGCCCGAAACCCGAGTAAAATGGGAGGACCGGTTTCGGGTTGGCCCAGCCCGGCCCGGCCCGGCCCGTTAGACACCCTTACTTTGCAGCAAAGTACTAGATTTGATAAAATTTATGTGGAGGAGAAGATATACACAAAATAACCATCAGACTTCCTCCTTCTCCTCGGAGGGTGGGCCAAAATTTGTCACGTCAACACAAAAGGTTGACAAAAATATGCTAAAATTGAGTTAGGGGTAATAGGACTCCTGTGAAGTTGGATGTGTCGTAGTAACTTTGGCCAAAATTCGGGGGTGTTGAATGTTTATCTCATTTTTAGAAAAAGAAAGTGAGACATTTCTTTTTATCTTCTTGTTTAGTTAGTTTAGTTTTCGAAGAATATAGTTATTTGACATGTGAGGTACCAGATACTCATGAAATAATTTTTTTTTTGCATATAAAACAAAAGTGTATATAAAAAAAGTAGATAAGGCGTGTCTCTAGGCTTTCACCTATAGTTTAGTGATTACTTATGTATTTTTCCAAGCTTTTATAACAGTGGATATCTATAACAAAGATAGAATATCACTTTATTGTGAAATATGCAAGAGAATATTTTGATTATCCCCATTTACACAAACGTCAAAAGTCTAAAAGTACAAAGAAAAAATAACCCCATCAAATCAATTATGTATAATAAGTGTGTTGGCACTTGATTAAATAGTATATATTATCAATTAAATTTTTTAATTGCACCAAATTAAACTATTTTATTTGTTGTATGAACATGGATCCAATCATAAGGGGCAGGAGGTATAAGGTGGGACATCCCATTGACAAGTTTGAGATATCCCATTATAAAATTTAAACCATATTTGTGATGGTATAAATTTATCCTGGGACAAATTTATAGCATTAATCAAACATGTATTAAATTAATACCGCGACTTTCGATGGCTGTTAGCCTATGGATTGATGGGGGTGTGGGCTCTAGAATTATTTTTGGGTGAAACTTCTTTGCCAGGCCCCTGATGACCTATTAAATAGATTGTGTTGCTTTGGAGGGGCAGACAGAATTTTTTGTAGGTCAAATGAGCGAAATGACAAGAATTGTAAATTTTTTGTAACTTTTAGTGGGTATTAGTCTATGGATTGATTTGGGGGGGGGGGGGGGTAGTGAGCTTCGATTTTATTTTGGATGGAACTTCTTGGACGGGATACTGATGACCTATTAATGGATCATGTTGTTTTGGAGGGGTGGGCTGAGCTTTTTTTTACGTCAAATGAGCGAAACGGAAGGAATTACGAATTTTTTGCGAATTTCGGTGGGTGTTATCTCATGGATTGATGGGGGGTGCTCCTGCTTTATTTTTGGGGAAAACTTCTTAGGCAGACCCCTGACAACCTATTAAATGGATCATGTTGCTTTGGAAAGGCAGACAAACCTTTTTATTTTTTACGTCAAATGAGCGAAATGGTAAGAATTGAGAA
Source organism: Capsicum baccatum var. pendulum (assembly GCA_030864225.1). Taxonomy (NCBI): domain Eukaryota; kingdom Viridiplantae; phylum Streptophyta; class Magnoliopsida; order Solanales; family Solanaceae; genus Capsicum; species Capsicum baccatum. Next base: position 238,155,198 of record CM061555.1, read on the forward strand.
CTTTTCACCACTTTCGATGGACATTAACCTATAGATTAATTAGAGTGTGGGCTTCGACTTTGTTTTTGGATGAAACTTTTTGGGCAGATCCCTGACGACCTATTATGTGGGTTGTGTTACTTTGGAAGGCTGGACAAAGATTTTTTAGATCAGATGAGCGAAACAGTTGGAATTGCAAATTTTTCACGACTTTTAATGGGGGTGCATCCTTCAAAATTATTTAGGGGAAAAGCTTATTGGATGGCCCCTTGACGACCTATTAAGTGGATTATGCTACTTTGGAGGAGCAGGCGGAGCTTTTTTTTTAAAGGTCAAATGTGCGAAATGGTAGGAATTATATTTTTTTGCAATTTTTTTACTTGTCACTTTTCACTTCACAAGACACAATTTGACTAATCTTCAAAGCTAAACTGAGTGGAATTAAATTCAAAACTAATATTATCAGTATGTATGTAATGATCACTGAACTTTACTTATGTATGTATCTGATAATTAATTACTTATATAAATTAATTTTGACTCAGTAAAGTCATTGAACTTTACTACTTGTATCAGTATATTCATAAACTTAAACTTTTATCACAATTAAGTCATTGAACTATGTGTTAATTATCTTGAAAATACAATTCACTGAAAGGTCAAATTTTGTTCAGATTGTAAAATGGAGAATAAAAATATAAGTAGAGGGGGTAATTCTAGCCAGTTCTCCTTTAATTAAAATACATGTGGCTTTTGTTTTAACAAAAAGAAAAATAGAAAAATAATTTTAACATCGACTATTTCACTTCCATTATTCAAAAAGGGCATATTGGAGTCATTGGTGTTACTCCAGGAGTATAAATAACCCTTTTTTTTTTTTCATGGGAGAGCCTATTTGGTCCAAATGTTGTAGTATATTTGGACCTTTTCCCATTATTTTGATTGTGTTATTTGAATTTTTTCGTAGAAGATAAAGCATGTAACAAGTTTCTGATAATTTTGGATGAAGTATTAGGTCAGATAGATAACATCAAATTCATACAAAATACATGTGCACGTGTTGGTTTCCTGTATAGAGTAAATATTGCATGGTATATATGTTCGCTATGTAAATTTTGATATAATACTTGGTCATTTTGCAGGAGTTATTTTCTGCTCTTCGTAAAGACGTTGACAACGTTCTGGATTTCATGGAGAGGTTAAAGAATGAAGAAGATCAAAATGTTGTTGACGTGTATTTAACTGAAAGGCTGAGGCTTGAGCTGGCATTTATTTGTACATACGTCCATCTTTCTTATTCCGATTTGGAGCAGTTTGAAGTTGTAATGACTGCCCAAAGACAAAGGATTGAAGAACTGCTTCGATCAATTTTGTATGATGGGGATTCCAGCGCGGGGTTCAAGTCCGACATGCATCATGTCCTTCCTTGCTTCATGGAAAATATTGATGACTGTATCAACTTGTGTCATCATTCTACATCAAGTACAACCATGACTGAGGAGCAGTTGAACTTCCTCCTCTGAATCTCCATCATCTATCCAAGCATCAGTATCTCGAAGAACAGATGCCTTCATTAGTGACTCAAGGTGAGATTCCTCGGAATGTGTGTGGCACCATGAGAGATTTCCACGGGTTGATACTGAGTGGTTGCGTTGAGCATGATAATGTTGAATGTCTTACCTCAGTTTCAACGTATGGCTGAGAGAGTTGGACTCTTCCTTTGGATGAACTAATTCTAGAAAACTCTAGTGTGTTCAAGCTAGCTCATCTACTCATGAAGATTTTCCCTATAGAACTCGAGGTTATGAACGTATGCTTTACAAATTTGAAAGCATCAAATTCAGCGGAAGTTGGATGCTTCATTAAGAAGCTCCTAGAAGCCTCTCCAGATAGAATATCTGATTCATCTACAAGAGCACATGGTAACTGTTATTACCGCAAGCACTTCAGGCGCTCGAAACATTCATGTCATGATAGAGTTCCTATTGATTATTCTTACTGATATGCCCGAGGACTTTATTCATCATGACAAATTATTTGATCTTTTGGCACGTCTTGGATCACTTATTAGGGAGGTATCAACTCTGGTTCACGACTTAGAAGAAAAATCAAGGGATGAAGAGAGTACTGATGAAACTCTGGACTTGCTGGAAGAAAAAATTGAACTCCTCAAGGAAGATCTTAAACATGTTTATCTGAAAGCCCCGGACTCATATCAATGTTGCTTCCCCATGAATGATGGACCGCTCTTCATGCATCTTCTACTCATCCACTTGAATGATCTGCTAGATTTCAATTCTTATTCAATTGCTTTGATAAAGGTAGAAATTACACTGGTGACAGAAGCCCTCGAATTCATAAGATCGTTCTTTGTGAATGTTGAGCAAGGATTGTATAAAGATCTCTGGTCACGTGTTTTAGATGTGGCATATGAAGCTAAAGATGTCATCGATTCAATTATCATAAGAGATAATGGCCTCTTACATCTTATTTTCTCTCTTCCCAAAACCACAAAAAAGATCAGACTTATCAAAGAAGATGTCTCCAATTTACGTGAGAAGATTCCCATGAACAAGAGCTTCATTGTAGTAAATTCTCCCAAGAATCCAGTTGAAAGAAAATCATTGACAACTGGTAAAATAATTGTAGGTTTTAAGGAGGAGACAAACTGGTTAATTAGGAAGCTCACCAGCGGACCAGCAAATCTAGATGTCATTTCAATCACTGGTATGCCGGTTCGGGCAAAACTACTTTGGCGTACAAAGTATACAATGACGAATCAGTTTGTAGTCATTTCGACCTTCGTGCATGGTGTACATTCGACCAAAAATATGACGAGAAGAAGTTGTTGGAGAAACTTTTTAATCAAGTGAAGGGCTCGGATTTGAAGTTCAGTGAGGATATTGATGTTGCTGATATGCTACGGAAACAACTGTTTGGAACGAGATACCTAATTGTGTTAGATGACGTATGGGATACTACTACATGGGATGATTTAACAAGACCGTTACCTGAAGTTAAGAAAGGAAGCAGAATTATTTTGACGACTCGACAAAAGGAAGTGGCTTTTCATGGAAAGGGCAACACTGATTCTCTTAACCTTCGATTGCTAAGTCCAGAAGAAAATTGGGAGTTAATACAGAAAAGGGCATTTGGAGATCAGAGTTGCCCTGATGAACTATTGGAAGTTGGAAAAGAAATAGCCGAAAATTGTATGGGACTTCCTTTGGTTGCTGATCTGATTGCTGGAGTCATTGCAGAGAGGGAAAAGACTTAGTCTGTGTGGCTTGAAGTTCGAAATAATTTGAAATCCTTTATTTTGAACAGTGAAGTTGATGTGATGAAGGTTATAGAATTAAGTTAAGACCATTTACCACATCACCTGAAGCCATGCTTTCTCCACCTTGCACGTTGTCCGAAGGACACGGCATTGGAGAGAGATGTGTTGAAAGTGTTTTGGCGTGCTGAAGGGCTTGTTGAACAGACAGAGATGATGAGTGTGGAAGAAGTGATGGAAATTTATTTGGATAATTTAATATCCAGTAGCTTGGTGAATGCTTTCCATAAGATAGGTGATTACCTGAGTTGCCAACTACATGATCTTGTGCACGACTTTTGTTTGATAAAAGCAAAAGAGGAAAAGTTGTTTGGCACGATAAGTTCAAGTGATCTATCTTCTCCTTCAGATTTGATGCTGCGTACAGTGGTCATTGATTATGATAAGGAGCACTTTGAGCATAGCAAGTTCGTCCTGTTCAATTCAAAAATAAAAAGGCATTCTGGTAAACACCCCTATTCTTTGGCGATAGCTGGAGACAAGATGGCAGATCGTCTTTCTAATGCATGTCACGTAAGAGACTTGAGGCATCTTAGAGTGTTGATCCTGAATCCCTCTTTTATGAGGGTGAAAGATTCTTTGCTGAATGAAATAGGCATGTTGAATCATTTGAGGTTCTTAAGAATTGGGACAGAAGTTAAATCTCTTCCTTCATCTTTCTCAAACCTCCGGAATCTAGAAACCCTGTTGGTTGATAATAAAGGATCAACCTTGGTACTATTACCGAGTATTTGGGTTGCTTTAAAGTTGCGAATGTTGTTCGTGGATGCTTGTTCTTTCTTTGATATGGATTCAGATGAACCAGTATTTTTAACAGAGGACTCAAAGTTAGAGAACTTGAGAGAATTAGGGAAACTCGTGCTTTCCTATTCGAAAGAAACAGAGGATATTTTCATAAGATTCCCCAATCTTCAAGTGCTTAGATTTGTTCTCAAGGAATCATGGAATTATTCAACAGAGTGATATTGGTTCCCAAAATTGGATTTACTAACTGAACTAGATAATCTCAGTGCAGATTTTGAAAGTTCAAATGCAAATGACAGTGGGCCCTCTGTAGCGACAAATTGGTCGTGGGATTTTCACTTCCCTTCCAATTTGAAAACATTGACATTGTCTGACTTTCCTCTAGCATCCGATTCACTATCAACAATAGCGCGACTGCCCAACCTTGAACTGCTGTCCCTTATTAGAGCAATCATCCAGGGGGAGGAATGGAACATGGGGGAGGGAGACACCTTGGCGAATCTCAAGTATTTGGGGTTGTTTGAAGTGACTCTTGCAAAGTGGGACTTTGGAGAGGAATCCTTTCCCGTGCTTGAGAAATTACTACTGTTGGGATGTCGTAAACTTACAGAGATTCCGCCTAATTTTGGGGATATTGGTTCATTAAAAATTATCCAACTTGCAGAGAGCCCTCAACTTGAAGATTCAACTCTGGAGATTAAACAATATGTTAAAGATATCACGGGAGAAGATAGGCTTCAGATCCTTGGCCCGAATGATATACCGTTATCTAAGACAGGTACTTCTCTATTATTTTGCTGCTTAGAAACCAAATTTACACGTGCTGTTTACACTGTGTTGGATGAATTCTGAACTGAACCTTTTTGTGAACGTTAAAGTTTTGGTGATGATGTGATCCCATTGCATCACAATAAGCTTTCGGTAATAAGGAAAAAACAAATTAAAATGCCAAGCATTTGTTGTGATGTATGCTAAGTGTGCAGATAATTTTCACAATTTTTTCAGACGACTTATGACGATAATGTGTAAACATTTTGGGATAATGTTTTGCAAACACCATTTGATGTTTGACCTTGATCAACATCTCGAAAATGACATTTTATGCGTGTTTTATACATCAGATCCTGAGAACTTGGAAGGAAGAGAAGGAGAAGTTACTTTGGTAGAATGAAGAAAGGAGGAGGAAACAAACAACTCATCGGTACGTTATACATATGTTTAAAAAAATGTTATTCTCAAGTTCATAATCTGAAGCATAAATAATAAAAGTTTCTTTCTTTCCCGCAAACATTCTCTGTCCCCGTCAAAAGCAGAACACTTCATTGCTGCCCTCACCACCTCCTCCATGCTCAGTTCACCTCCTAGTAGGCGTGCCGCTGCTATGCCTTGCACTGTGACTTTTCTGCCACCGAACACTGGGGACTTCAGCAGTAAGTTTTTCATTGAAACATTCAAGGAGTTACCTACTGTCTGCTATTGGAAAAGATGGAAATTATCGAGAAATTTCAATGCAAGCGATGGAACTCACGTGCTCCAAGAATCAGCCATCAACAAGCATTTGAAGTTGAGACTTGAGATGCTTCTGTATCTAATGATCAACTTGTTCGAATAGGTGCTGCTGTACAACATTTGTCCTCATTTGCAACAGTAAGTGTTATTAAAAATCCTCCTGTGTCTATTAAAAAATGTACTTGTCTTAATGTGAATGGGAAAGATGCACTGTTGCACTCAAGCAAGAAATTTGATTACTATCGCTCGTTCTTGTTGTGATAATATCTTCTAACCGTGGCTTCTTTTCTGCAGGTGGCACCTTTAAGTCCATTAAGCGCATAGGATTGATGGGCTTAACGAATAGAAGTTCGCTTCCAAGTTTGTTATCGAGCTGCTACTCGTGCTTCTTAATTTGCTGTGAAGCAACAGACGATATTGAGAAGCTCGTTAGAAATGCAATCACCTAGAGGGATTGGATCACAAAGTCTAATGCAGGAAGGTTCGAATGGGGATGAAGAATCTGTTGCTCGGAGTTATTCACCATGGCATCTTCCTAAATCGCCAAAAAAGAATCCATTTTATGTTGAACATAACATATGGAGGAACTCCCGATATAACAGTAAAAGCAAGATGTGCAGCTAACAAAGAGCAAGATCATCAAATTACTTTAAAGCAACATGATTTGATTAGGCCAATGTGATTTGATGAAAGTCTCAACTGAACTATTTGTGAATATTAAAAGAAATTGAATAGATGAGCATTTGTTTTCCCCCCTCATTTTCAACATTTTACTTGTATGAAGATTGGCTAGATTTTATTTTATTTTTTAAAAGAGAAAGTGAGGGATTTTTGGGCGAAACTTCTTGGGCAGGCCCCTGATGACCTATTAAATAAATTGTGTTGCTTTGGAGGGACAAGCAGAGCCTTTTTAGGTCAAATGAGCAAATGACACGAATTGTGGATATTTTGTAACTTTCGGTGGGTGTTAGTCTATGGATTTGATGGGGGGTGCGGGCTCCGGCTTTATTTTGGGTGGAACTTCTTGGGTTGGACCTTGATGACCTATTAAATGGATCATGTTTCTTTGGAGGGGCGGAAGAAGCTTTTTTTAGGTAAAATGAGCGAAACGACAGGAATTATGGATTTTTTGTGAATTTTGGTGTGTGTTAGCCCTATTAGCAATATCTCTTGATTGATACTAGGATATCTCTTCCATATCTCAATATCTCATCAGTGATTTAGTTTCTATTTAGGAGAAGATTACAATTCTTTATTACTTGATTCTTTACTTATTTGGTTTGTGCTCTCTTTTATATATACACACACATCTCAATAAAATTAAGACACTTCTCTCCAGCAATAAATCTTATATGGTATCAAGAGCCCAAAAGCTTCATAGCATTTTTTTTCCTCCCTGAGAATTTGTGTTTTTTTTTCTCTGCCAAGACAATGGCTCCAAGCAATACCTCTACTGAGAACACCTCAGCCACACCTCCAAACAATTCCTCCACTAAGAACACTTCCACCACACCTTCTCATGTGGCTGCACCAAGTTCTCCCACAATTCTCACAATGAATAACAATGAGCAGTTGATCAGTATCAACGTTGTTGCTCAGTCACCTCTAAAGCTCAACAATGCGAACTACCAGTCATGGAAATACCAGTGGGAAACCATCCTCACTGCATATGACTTTCTTCACTTCATTGAACTGCCGCCAAGTTCAACAGCCACTCCTTTTCATAAAAGGCAAGATCATCTCATCAGAAGTGCCATTGTTGCCTCTCTATCTTCTGATGTCGTTCCTTTTGTTATTGATGCCAAGTCTTCTTATGATCTCTAGAAAAATCTAGTGGCAACTTATGCAAAGCCATCACGTGCCCGTATCATGAGTCTTAGAAAATCCTTAAGCAACATGAAAAAGGGTAACCTCTCTATTACCTCATACTTGCAGAAGATCAAACAAATCTACAGCACTTTAGCCTCGGTTGGCATTCAAATTTCGATGGATGAGCTCTTTCTTCATGCTCTCCATGGACTTCCAGCAGAATATGACACTATCACTGTAGCTCTGCGTGCCCGAGAAACTCTAGTCACATTTGAAGAGCTTCATGAGAAGCTCCTTGATTTTGAGCAGAATCTTGTTTGATCATCGTCCTCTACCACAATTCCAATTACAACAAACTTTGCTACTAAACCATCGCCTCACAACAATCGTTCTCGGCCCAATCATGCTTCACGTCCAGGAAATAACTCAAATCAATTTGCTGCTAACAATACTGGGGCTCAATTTGATGGTCAAAACAACCAAAGGAATCGGCCTCGTGTTACTTGCTAGCTTTGTGATAAGCCTGGTCATCACGTGAAGAAGTGCCGAAAATTATTGGCAATTCTTTCTCTGGTTAATGGATCTGAATCAGATAGACATACAAGGAATAATGCTCAACCTTATACACAACAGCCACGTGCTAACTATGCCACTCAAAACAATAGCAATGATGGAAATTGGCTTGTTGACTCCGGTGCCTCGCATCACATCACGCAGGATCTCCAAAATCTATCCCTTCACTCCGAGTATAATGGCAGTGAATACATTATGCTTGGTGATGGTTGATAACGCTCAATCTACAGCTCTCGTAGGAGTGTAAAGCGGTCGCTAGCAAATATAGAACCCAACTGGGTTGGGTATCGATCCCACAGGGAATAGCTTGGTCAACAAGTAAGCAACGATTACTAGACTTTTAGTGCAAGTCTCGTAAAAAGGGGGGATTGTAATGTGTAACCAAAATATTAAAGTAAAAACTGAAAATAGCAACGTAAAAAGAAAGAATAGTTATTAAGTTGTAAACAATGAGAATTGAGGAGTTGGGGTTATGTCCACCTTCTGAGTTATACGTCTCTATTGGCTATGAGTGTGTTTAATCCCGCCATGCATGTGCTTATAGAGAATTGTATTCGATGGTAAATCCAGGCGTCTTTCGACCTATTCGAGGATTATTTCACTTTAACTCTTTCGAGCTTAAAGCGTGTCTAACGGTACGAATTCTCCAAGAGGTTAATCCAGTTACGGCACTAACTTTTTAATAGGGGATGGGACCCTACTACCTTGACATTATCTCTTTTCCAGACAGATAACCTTTCTTTCGAACAAGTTAAATGTTATACTGGCGTATTCTTGCGTTTGCAACCACAAAGAATTTAGGTTAAGACGAAGAGAATAATGATATAAGCAGCGTACGTGTCACGGACTCACAAACTCATAGTAATAGATTGTATCTCATTCGGCTTCCATAACCCCAACAGAGAAGTTTAGTTACCCATGAGTGCGAAGGAAATCACAATTGACATTGTTATTATACCACAATAAGAATTTCGTGTAGCACAAGTGTGGTAGGCGTTAGGCGTGATTTCTTGCAAGTAACGTTTCTCTTGTTGCGGAAATTAAGAATAGATGAATAGAAGAAGAAGTAGAAAGATGAATTAAAACTAGAATGAGAATTGTCGAGGAATAGTAGAAGAATTCCTTCGAAGTAGAATGAATAAAAATCTCTAGCAAAATGGGGTATTTATAACACCCATATCCTATTCCTACTAAGCTAATGAAATACTTAACCCAATTGTACTAGGTTAATGTATCATTATCCTAATCCTACTAAGCTAATGAAATACTTAACCCAATTGTACTAGGTTAATGTATCATTATCCTAATCCTACTAAGTTACTGCTAGTCCCCAAAGTCTTCAGAATTGCTGTTTTTGCTCGGGACATATTTTCCATGCGTCACTTTTGGTCCTTAGGCGTCCAAGCTTCCTTTTCTCCTTTCGTGAAGCTTTCTTTGGCGTCAAGTAATCCATAAAAATGCTGAATTCTGCATTATTTATACCTGAAACTTTGCTAATCATGTTCGTTAGCTCTCTTACAGGAAAAAGGACTAAAAGTGCATGAAATATATAATTTGTTCTCAAAACTAGGCTAAAATATGGGTAAAATATAGCACTATAGGCGTGTAAATTCGCCTATCATCAACACCCTACACTTAAAGCTTTTTTCGTCCTCGAACAAAATATCATGTCCCTCTAAACATTACTTTAGGTTTCACAGCAACAACACAAAATATTCGTCAAGACAAGCACAACAATTACCAACAAAGAGTAGTTTTCCAATCATTAGTAGAAACAATTCAACCTCCAACATAAACTCGTGATGGTGGTCAACTCATACTCAAAAGTTAAGGCACAAAGAATCATACACAACTATCCAAAACTCATCAACCATGTGTGTAATGTAGGACTATTTTGGCTAAGGGACGGGTAGGACTATTTTGGCCAGAAACAGTGACTATGTTCCTAAGCGCTTTAATACATCACATTGTATCATTAACACTTTTCTTTCAAACAACCTTTCTACTTTCTTTTATTCTACCACCCTTTTTCTCCTCTTTTGTTTTTCAATTTTAAGCAACTTTTCAGCTTTCCTTTCCTTTTTCTTTCATAATATACCTCTTATGATAGCACTTTCTTTTTCATAACAAATTCAAGCACCAATACATTCTAAAGCATCATACTCACCCAATTTCCTCTTATTTTGTCACATGACTTTATACTTTAAAGCACTTAGGAATTTGGATCAAATTATGGTCTTGAAAAAAATGGATTAGGCTTACATATGAGGTTTGTCAAAGAAAATAGGCTTTAAAGGCTCAAAAGTGTTTAACTAGGATGATGTCCATGGGTAGGTAAAAATGAAGGTAAATAATCATAGGGTGCCAAAGAAATGCCTAAATCATCTCCTAAACTTGCATTCTTTATTTTCGCTTTGCACACATACCAGGCAAGTTCTAGCATCAACCACAAGCATAGAATATACTATTATCTCACACACACAAGGCACATGGTCGAATTTATTGGGAGTAGTATAGACTCTTGCCCCAACAGATGAAGGAATTTAACCACACAATATCACATAGTGAGTCACAATTAGAGCCTAAACGTCTCAATAGCCATGATGTTAACACAAACTCTTGTTATAATCTCATGCTGCCTATTAGAATGATTTTATGTGAAGTTAAGATTTAAAAAAAAATTTAACTAATAAAAAGAAAAACAAAACAAACATAAATGCAAATCAAACATAAATGCAAATGCAGATAAAGGAGTATAGCATGCAAATACCAGCACCCCACACTTAAACGGGACACTACCCTCAGTGGGAAATAAATATAAAGAACCTGGTCAGTCGGACTCCTCCTCTATGTCGGGGGTCATACCCCCTTCGTCGGAATCATCATGGGAGTCGTCGTCATCAGAATTCTCCTCCACGTCGGAGTCTGGCATGCGTCGACCATCATTGGTTGGCACATCATCATCAAGAGGTTGGAACACGACCTCCGCTCATCATGGTGAACCGTGTCATGCCATAAAGATGATGGAAGAAACTCTCATCTCGAGCATGTTGGAACACGACCTCCGCTCATCATGGTGAACCGTGTCATGCCATAAAGATGATGGAAGAAACTCTCATCTCGAGCATGTCTCTCCGCAGTAGTAAGGTTGACGCCATGTGTTGATTCTGCATCTTTGACCTTTGTGAGGTCAACCTTCTTCGGGTTATGTGGGAGTTTGTGATCAGCTGGTTCCTCTTCGATGTCCTCCTTCCGCAAGATTGCTGTCAACAGGTTGCCAAAGGTAAAGTGGGACCGCTTGTGTAGTCTGGCCTTCCGCATTGTAGAACGAATGATTGCCCCAATGTTGATAGGGATATTCGTCATCAATGCATAGACCAAACACACTCTATCTCTTGTTATTTTGGTGTACTGGGTCCCAGGAATAAGGCAAGAGTTGACAATACGCAACCATATTCTTGCTTCCCTATTCAAAGGAGCATAGGGGAAGGTGTTGTGTCGTCCGGTGTCTCTATGTCTGCTCCACCTTGCCATGGATCTACTTCCACAAAGTGTGTGTCGCATTGCTCTATAAGGAGGTCTACTGTACAACTCCTTGAATGGTGCTGGATTGACTGAAGGTAAGCCAAGAAAGGAGTTGATCAAATCCGCATTGAGTTGTAGAACTTGGCCCCGAATCTTGACTTTGCTGCCTATGATTTCTGGCGACCAGTTGGCATAAAATTCTCGTGTCAAATCAAGATTGCATTCTCCCATGTCGCGGAAGATGAAATCCAGATTTAGTGCCATGATTTTCGCCAACATGCGCGGCTCCTTCTTCGATAGGCTGTCCTTGTTGATCAAGTCGACATGAACGTATTTTCCTTCCTTGTTGTTCCTATACCATTCCTTGGCTTCCTCCTCAAGAACCCATTTTATTCCAAACATGCGGCGTGGTAATTGCATTGAGGATGATTCTCCTTGGTCCTTGCGACCTCTTTTCTTGCCCTTTTGGGAAGTGGTAGCCTTATCTTGTCTTGCTTTGGGTGCCATTGTACCTGAAATTTAAACAATGTTCCTATTAGCATCAGCTCGATATATACAATCTATATACAAGCAGTAGGGGTACCACCCCACACTTAGGTTGTTGATATAAATTAGTGAAGTGAAAGTAGTCGATTACTTAGACTTCATCGACATGCATTTTAGGCGCTATATTCCGACAAGAAAATCAGAGATATATCACTTCTTGCAACCTTAGCAATACTTTCATGTTAGGTATAACAAGACTACTACATAGGGATTACATCCTGGTATAGTTTCTATCAATAATCACAACCTCCTATGTCGGTAGGCAACTATAAGTCTTATCCCGATGAACGGGATCTTCTAACATGTAGGTATTCAAGTGACAAGGTTATGCAATGTTCATGACTATAGCGATTCCAAAATTAGTATAACGATGCATCAAAATCAAATTCAAGTCGGAAATAGTTTAAGATCATCCTAACGGATATGTTCACTCACATGGTTTTGTATCAATAATTCAAACACATTAACATCACCAATATTTCTTCAAGATGTAGCAATTCATAATAGACATAGCAACGTAGTACTTACGAAAAATAGATGAAGAATAAAAGAGTACTTACGTGATTGAAGCCTTTGGAGATGTTCTTGTGAAGTGGGAGAGCAAAAAGAAAAATTTTGAGATGTTTTGGAGAGTATGTGCGGTGCCTAGGTCAAATTTCCAATGTGTTTATGTTTCAAGGCTAAGTCCCCTTTATATAGGAAAAGAATGGGTCGGGTTTTGACCCATTTAAAATCGGTTTTGGAGACAAAAAGTGACTATAGGCGGCGCCTAATGCAAAGCATTTGCTAGCATAGGCGGCGCCTAGTGCAATGCCTTTAGTGACCATAGGCGGCGCCTTTAGCATGGCATATGAGATTCTAAGACCCAATGCTTTACCATAGGCGGCGCCTATGCTATAGCATACTTGAGCATGGGCGGCGCCTATGCCTTTGCACACTAGATTCCGAGACCTTAGGCTATAGTATAGGCGTTGCCTTGTTCGTGGCCTAGTTTTACCTAGGCCTAGCCTTGCTCGATGCCTATTTTGTCATGAGAAATGCTCAATCCATAGCCTTATGCATCTTAATTCCAAACTTACCACCTTTACCATGCAATACGTCCAAATCGTCATTTGAAACCAATCTCCTCGTTGAATACCTCTTGCACCTACATTTGCTCAAAACCAATGAAAACGATTAGTACGATGGGTTGCCTCCCATATAGAGCCTTAGTTTTGGTCATGGCACGACTCTTATTTTTGGATTTTCATTTATCAAAAGCAAAACAAGTACTAGAACGAAAGAAAGACAAAATGATAAACGATAAACGATAAACGATGGGTTGCCTCCCATCTGGCGCCTTATTTATTGTCGTGGCTCGACATAGTTACCTCGAGTAATTAGACTTCGTGGAGATAAGTGATGGCCATATAATTCATCGAGTCAAGAGGACCGATATAAGGTTTAACACGTTGACCATTCACCTTGAAGACAACACCATTATTGTCTTCTAATTCAACTACTCCAGACGAGTAGACTTGGATAACTTTGTATGGACCAGACCACTTAGACTTTAACTTACCTGGGAACAGCTTCAATCTAGAGTTGAAGAGAAGTACCATATCATCCTTTTGGAAGTTTCGTCGAACAATCCGCTGATCATGATACTTTTTTATCCGCTCCTTGTATAGGTCTGACCTTTCATATGCATGGAGACGGAACTCATCTAATTCGTTCAGCTGCTCCAACCTCAGATTCATCGCATCATCCCAATTCAAATTCAATTGCTTCAACGCCCACAATGCCTTATGTTCGAGATCAATGGGTAAATGACAAGCCTTCCCATAAACTAGTTGATAAGGGGACATGCCGATGGGTGTTTTGAATGCAGTCCTATACGCCCATAGTGCATCATCTAGCTTCCGAGACCAATCCTTTCTATTAGCATTTACCGTCTTCGCAAGGATTTGCTTGATCTCCCGATTGGAAACCTCTACTTGTCCACTCGTTTGTGGGTGATAAGGCATGGCTACCTTATGTTGCTTGACACCATACTTGGCCAACACGGATTTGAATAGCTTGTTGCAAAAGTGAGATCCTCCATCACTTATGATAGTACGTGGTACTCCAAAGCGAGAGAAGATATTCCTCTTCAAAAATTCTACAACACGCTTTCCCTCGTTGTCGGCCAATGCTACAGCTTCAACCCATTTCGAGACATAATCTACAGCAACTAAGATGTACTTCATTCCAAACGAATTCATGAATGGACCCATGAAATCAATGCCCCACACATCAAAGAGTTCTACCTCAAGAATTTTCGACATGGGCATCTCATGGTGTTTCGAAATAGCACCTTGGCTTTGGCATTGGTCGCATCTTCTAACAAAGTCATAGGCATCTCTAAATATCGAAGGCCAATAATATCCACTCTGCAATACTTTTCTTGCCGTTCGATTGTCTGCGTGATGTCCTCCAACTTGGGAAGTGTGGCATGCTTCCAATATAGTAGCCACCTCTACATGGGATATACATCGTCGAATAATACCATCCGCACATCGTCGAAACAAATATGGCTCATCCCAATAGTAGTGTTGTACGTCATGCATAAACTTCCTCTTTTGATGGTATGATAAATTGGCAGGTATTACATTACTCACCACAAAATTCGCAAAGTCGGCATGCCATGGTAACTTTTCTGTTATCGTCGCTAGGATCTCCTCTTCAGGGAATGCATCATCAATCTCGAATCAAGCTGCGCCACATGCTCGTTCTCGAGTCTAGATAGATGGTCGGCCACTTGGTTCTCGCAACCTCTTCTATCTTTAACTTCAAAATCAAACTCTTGCAGCAGTAGTACCCATCGAATTAATCTTGGTTTTACATCCTTCTTTGTCATTAGATACCTAAGAGCTGCATGGTCTGTATGAACGATCACCTAAGTACCCAATAGATAGGCACGAAACTTCTCAAATGCATACACAACTGCTAGGAGCTCTTGTTCTGTCATAGTGTAGTTTCTTTGGGCTTCATTTAGGACCTTACTCGCATAGTAGATAGGATGAAATAATTTCTCCTTTCTCTGACCAAGCACAGCTCCAACGGCTACACCACTAGCATCACACATGACTTCGAATGGGAGAGACCAATCTGGTGCTACCATGATAGGGATTTCAATGAGTTTTCCTTTAAGGCATTCGAATGCCTTTAAGCAATCTTCCAGTACCTTACCACTTCAGGTAGTGATGGCCATGCATGACCCATCATTTCTTGGGTTTTGCACAGTATCGCTAGGTAAAGTGCCAGCCTTTCTTTGATTGAGTGCTGCTGAAAGTTGGCTCAATTGCTGCTCTATTTGCTTGATTGAAGTGGAATGAGAATCAACTATTTTTTTCATAGAGAACAAATCATTTACTACCTCCGTTACTCCCGCGCTTGTTGCTTCCACTCCTTTCAATATTTTAGTTAGCATGCCTTCCATACTTCCAGAATTAGGTGTGGTGGCGTCACGTCTTCTAGGGGGAACGTACAAACCACTCTTTTCATTCTTGTTCTTCCAACTACCTTGGTCCTTGTTTCCAGATTTATCATAATAGTTCCGACCTTGGTTTCCTTGGGTATTCCCTCGGAAACCCCCCTGATTGTTCAAGTAGTTGGCCTCTTCTTCCGAATCAGATTCATCTCTTCCTTTTGATGCAATGGCTTTCACTTTTTCGGTCTTCCCTGATAATAAATGCTTTGTAAGAAGATCCACTTGTGTTTTCATGTGCGCCATATCTTGATCACATTCTTCTTCTCTTCTCCTTTGGTCTGCAGTCATGCCAAAAGATAAAGTGGGGCTTGCTACCTCAGAATCCCTGGTATGCCAAGCTCTACTCTGCTTCGTCATACGATCTAGCATATTGCTTGCTTGACCGAAGGTGAGTTCCATTAAAGATCCTCCAGCTGCATTATCCACCACTGGTTTAGTTATTGAATTCAAGGCTCTGTATAATATCTCCATTAGGTGAACATTAGTCATGTGATGGTTTGGGCATCTCGCTAGCTTTGTCTTGAACCTCTCCCATGTTTCATGAAGAGCTTCAGTGGGAAGCTGACGGAAGTTGCTGATTTCATCTCTCAATTGTGCTCTTTTGGATGGCGGAAAGAATCTTTCTAGGAAAATGTCTCTCAATTGCCTCCAATTTGTAATTGAATCAGGAGTCAGCCCATTTAACCATAGAGTTGCCTCCCCAGACAGAGACAATGAAAATATACATAATCGAATTGCATTCTGACCAACACCAGGATTGTCAAATGACTTGCATGTAGAAATAAAGTTAATGAGATGCATATTCGGATCATCGCCTGCTAGTCCACCAAATAATCCCTTGAGTTGCAATAACTGAATCATGGTGCTTGTGATGTTGAACTTGTCTCCGGGCGCTAATGGTGGAGGAATAATGGCTCATGTGGCTCCGGCTCCATCAAGATCATCATCATCGTCATCAAAAGCTGGTTGCATGGGTTGGCGATCATACCTAAACCGATCTTGACGACCTCTTCTGTTGATAGGTGTTGCGATTTCAGCATCATGCCGTGGGTTTAGTAACTCGTCATCACCTAAATCCTCATCGTCGGGATTCGTTGCTCGCCTAGGGTTATCAATGTTTTGTTGTTGAACTTGAGTGGTGGCAAGAGCAGCTAATCTCGCCTGTTCCTGTTGAGCAGCCATCCTTTCGATTTCTGCTTGTGCTTCTATTCTGCCAATACGTTGTGGTTCAGGATTGATAGGTAATAACGGTTGACCAGAACTTCTAGTATGGGGCATGCACTGAATAAAAACCTGCAGTAAACAAAAACAAAAACTGAAAGTAAAAGTACGAAAATCTTTGACCAAAGGGTCTAGTAATTATCACAAACTTAATTGACACTCGTATTCCCCGGCAACGGCGCCAATTTTTGATAACGCTCAATCTACAGATCTCGTAGGAGTGTAAAGCGGTCGCTAGAAAATATAGAACCCAACTGGGTTGGGTATCGATCCCACAGGGAATAGCTTGGTCAACAAGTAAGCAATGATTACTAGACTTTTAGTGCAAGTCTCGTAAAAAGGGGGGATTGTAATGTGTAACCAAAATATTAAAGTAAAAACTGAAAATAGCAACGTAAAAAGAAAGAATAGTTATTAAGTTGTAAACAATGAGAATTGAGGAGTTGGGGTTATGTCCACCTTCTGAGTTATACGTCTCTATTGGCTATGAGTGTGTTGAATCCCGCCATGCATGTGCTTATAGAGAATTGTATTCGATGGTAAATCCAGGCGTCTTTCGACCTATTCGAGGATTATTTCACTTTAACTCTTTCGAGCTTAAAGCGTGTCTAACGGTACGAATTCTCCAAGAGGTTAATCCAGTTACGGAACTAACTTTTTAATAGGGGATGGGACCTTACTACCTTGACATTATCTCTTTTCCAGACAGATAACCTTTCTTTCGAACAAGTTAAATGTTATACTGGCGTATTCTTGCGTTTGCAACCACAAAGAATTTAGGTTAAGACGAAGAGAATAATGATATAAGCAGCGTACGTGTCACGGACTCACAAACTCATAGTAATAGATAGTATCTCATTCGGCTTCCATAACCCCAACAGAGAAGTTTGGTTACCCATGAGTGCGAAGGAAATCACAATTGACATTGTTATTATACCACAATAAGAATTTCATGTAGCACAAGTGTGGTAGGCGTTAGGCGTGATTTCTTGCAAGTAACGTTTCTCTTGTTGCGGAAATTAAGAATAGATGAATAGAAGAAGAAGTATAAAGATGAATTAAAACTAGAATGAGAATTGTTGAGGAATAGTAGAAGAATTCCTTCGAAGTAGAATGAATAAAAATCTCTAGCAAAATAGGGTATTTATAACACCCATATCCTATTCCTACTAAGCTAATGAAATACTTAACTCAATTGTACTAGGTTAATGTATCATTATCCTAATCCTACTAAGCTAATGAAATACTTAACCCAATTGTAATAGGTTAATGTATCATTATCCTAATCCTACTAAGTTACTGCTAGTCCCCAAAGTCTTCAGAATTGCTGTTTTTGCCCGGGACATATTTTCCATGCGTCACTTTTGGTCCTTAGGCGTACAAGCTTCCTTTTCTCCTTTCGTGAAGCTTTCTTTGGCATCAAGTAATCCATAAAAATGCTGAATTCTTCATCATTTATACCTGAAACTTTGCTAATCATGTTCGTTAGCTCTCTTACAGGAAAAAAGACTAAAAGTGCATGAAATATATAATTTGTTCTCAAAACTAGGCTAAAATATGGGTAAAATATAGCACTATAGGCGTGTAAATTTGCCTATCATCAATGGTAACGAACACAAAATTACCCATACAGGATCTACCTTTTTACCATCATCTTCTCGGGCTTTAACTTTATCCAATGTCTTATATGTTCCTAAGATGAAGAAGAACCTTATTTTTGTTTATCAACTCTGTAATGATAATTATGTCTCTGTGTCATTCTCACCTTATTCGTTTGTTATGAAGGACTTTTGCACGGGGGAGCCTCTACTAGCAGGGAAACGTGAAAACAGTGTTTATCCCTGTCCTTCATCTCTTTGATCACCAACCTCTCCTCAAGCCCTTGGCGCTGCCACCACCACAACTGCTTCTAATTGGTATCGACATCTCGGTCACCCTTTCTCTCCCACTCTTCGTCAAATTTTCAAGCTTTTAGATATTTCATCTTTAATAGAAAAATTGTTCTTTTGCAATTCTTGTAAATGCAGTAAAATGCCTAAATTTCCTTTCTACAACTCTACAATAAAAAGCAATGCTTCTTTGGAATACATTTATTCTGATGTTTGGGGTCCTTCACCGAAATTTCAATAGACGGTTCTCAATATTATCTAATATTTGTTGATCATTATACGAAATACATCTGGTTCTTTCCCATAAAACGAAAGTCTGATGTATCCATTATATTCCCAAAATTTAAGAAAGTTGTAGAAAAGCTCTTTCAAAAGCCCATCATCTCTTTTTACTGTGACAATGGTGGTGAATTCATCCATCTTAGATCCTTCTTTGAAGACAATGGAATCTCTCACCTTCTCACTCCTCCACATACCCCTGAACATAATGCAACTTCCGAACGTCATCATCGTCATATTGTTGAAACAGGCATCACCTTATTACATAATATGAATCTCCCGCTAAAATTTTGGTCCTATGCCTTTACTACTGCAGCATACCTAATTAATCGCTTACCTACCAGAATTTAAGAGAATCAGTCTCCCTATTTTTGGTTGTATGGAACACAACCAAACTATACCAATCTTTGGGTCTTTGGTTGTTTGTGCTACCCATGGTTAAGGCCTTATAATCAAAACAAATTGCAACCTCGCTCCAGTCATTGTCTTTTTCTTGGATACTCGCGAAATCAAAGTGCTTATGTTTGTTTTGATCCTGTGAAGTCTAGGTTGTATGTCTCCAGACACGTGGACTTTGTGGAGCATCGTTTTCCATATTTATCTATGGAAATTAAGGCCAATCGACCTGATTCTAACACTATTGATATATGGGCTCCCTCTCATTATACTATTCCTTTTACATCAAGTCCATCGGGTAACTCCTCTCATGATATATCCACAACATTGGATAGGCTGCCACCAGCAATTGCTCTTCATTAGATGAGCCTGAGAACTCCACTGCATCCTTTTCAGGTATGATTTCTGCTACTTCTGGTTCCTCCATTCCTTGTTCTGCCCCAATACCAAATCATCCCATGGTTACCCGTTCTAAAAACAATATTAGTAAGCCAATTCAAAGACTTTGTCTTAGTTCTACCTTAACTCCTAAACCCGAATCATTCCCTAATGTACAACCTTCTAAATTGCAAGCCATTTCCTCAAATACCATTAGCAAACCCAAGCCAATCAGATCATATCTTTCCTATGGTTCAATACCCAAACCTATTGAGCCTAAGAGTGTTAACCAAGTATTAAAAGATCCTAAATGGCATGCTGCCATGAATGAGGAATTATCGGCACTTAAGGGTCAAGGCACATGGTCTCTTGTACCAACAAATTCTCAAGCCAAACCCGTCGGGTCTAAGTGGGTTTTTCGTGTTAAATACAACTCTGATGGAAGTATTAGCCGCTATAAAGCATGACTTGTTGCTTCAGCTTCAGCTGAAATTTGTTGGGTTCGTAATTTCCTTAAAGAGTTATCTACTAGTCTTAAGGAACCAACAGTTATCTACTGTGACAATCTTAACATGACTTATGTGTGTGCTAAACCAGTTTTTCATTCCAAAATGAAGCACATAGAGATTGACCGTCATTTTGTTCGAAATCTCTGCCAACAAGGCTTGCTACGTGTTTCTTATGTCTCATCCCAAGACCAACTAGCTGATCTTCTGACCAAGCTGCTTCTAAAAGCTCCATTCGAAGCACTAAGGTCCAAGATTGGTATATCGGACCGATCTACCATCTTGCGGGGGCATACTAGCAATATCTCTTGATTGATACTAGGATATCTCTTCCATATCTTAATATCTCATCAGTGATTTAGTTTCTATTTAGGAGAAGATTACAATTCTTTATTACTTGATTTTTTACTTATTTGGTTTGTGCTCTCTTGTATATATACACACACATCTCAATAAAATTAAGACACTTCTCTCCAGCAGTAAATCTTATAAGCCCATGGATTGATGGTGGGTGCGGGCTCCTGCTTTATTTTCGGTGAAACTTCTTAGGCTAGATCTTAATGATCTATTAAATAGATTGTATTGCTTTGGAGGGGCGGGCAGAGATTTTTTTGGTCAAATGAGAGAAATGGCAAGAATTGCAAATTTTTCAAGACTTTAGGTGGATTTTAGCCTATGAATTAAGGCTTC
The DNA here is from genome assembly GCA_030864225.1 of Capsicum baccatum var. pendulum. Lineage (NCBI taxonomy): Eukaryota > Viridiplantae > Streptophyta > Magnoliopsida > Solanales > Solanaceae > Capsicum > Capsicum baccatum. Next base: position 238,176,090 of record CM061555.1, read on the forward strand.
GGCTTTTTTTTTGGATGAAACTTCTTAGTAAGATCCCTGATGACCTATTAAGTGGATTTTATTAGTTTGGAGGGCTGAGAAAAGCTTTTTTAGGTCAAATTATCAAAACGGCAGGAATTGCAAACATTTCACGACTTTCGATGGGTGTTACTTTATGGATTGATGGGGTGTGGCCTCTGAAATTATTTAGGGGCGAAACCTATTGGATGTCCCTGTGATGACCTATTAAGTAGATTGTTTTGCTTTTGAGGAGAAAGTGGAGCTTCTTTTAGGTCAAATGAATGAAACGGTAGGAATTTCAATTCTTCACAACTTCCGATGGATATTAACCTATGGACTGATGGGGGTTGCGGGCTCCGACTTTATTTTTGGATGAAACTTCTTGGGTAGATCACTTATGACCTATTAAGTGGAGTGTTGCTTTGGAAGTACGGGTAGAGCTCCTTTCTAGTTTAAATGAGCAAAACGACAAGAATTGCAGAGTTTTTGCGACTTTCAGTGGGTGCTAGCCTATGGATTGATGGGGTGCAGGGTGAAAATGTTTGTGTGACCCTGTGATGATCTACTAAGTGAATTGTGTTTCTTTGGAGGAGCGGTGGATCTTTTTTTAGGCCAAATAAGCGAAACGATAATTATGAAGTTTTTGCAACTTTTGGTGGGTGCTAGCCTATGGAATGATTGGGAGTGCGGGCTTGGGCTTTATTTTTTGGAAAAACTTATTGAGCGGGCCCCTAGCGGCCTATTAAATTGATAGTGTTGCTTTGGATAGGTGAGTGGAGCTTTATTTTATCAAACAAGTGAAACGGTAGGAACTGCGGATTTTTTGCGATGGTTGGTAGGTGTTAGCCTATGGATTGATGGGGGTTGCAGACTCCGGCTTTATTTTTGAGCAAAACTTCTTCGCTGGCCCTGATGACCTTTTAAATGGATCTATTACTTTGGATAATCAAGCAAAGCTTTTTTTTAGATCAAATGAGCGAAACAACAGTAATTATGGATTTTTTGAGAGTTTCTATGGGCGTTAGCTAATGGATTGATGGGGTGCGGGCTCCCACTTTTTTTTTGTGAGGAGGGGAGAGGGGGGAACTTCTTAGGCAGGCTCCAGATGACCTAGTAAATGAATCATGTTGCTTTAGAGGGGCGGGTGGAGCTTTTTATTAGGTCAGATGAGCAGGGGCGGCTCAAGCAAATTCATGGCTAAGACCTAAATCGAACTGAGGCCTTAACTTTTTAAGAAAAAATAATTATTTTTATAAAGTCTACTTTTAAAATTTTATATTTCTTCTTATAATTCTTTTTTAATTAATAATATAGTCTAGACATAAATTTCTTCAGACATAGTTGTCACGACCCGAACTAGGGCCTGGCCGTGACGGACATCCCAAACCGTGAAGGCCAGGACGCCCTACTCTATCTGGTTGCCATGCAAAACATTTATATAATAAGAGAAGATGTGGAAATATAATCTGATACTGAAACATGGTCATTAACTCTGAGATTCAAGACATAAGAACGAAAGATGCAATTCAAAATATCTGAATAAGATCTTACTCAGTCTACGAAATCTTTACTACATCTCAAAACTGTTCTAAAAAATGGGACAAGGCCCCCAGTAGATCAAAACAACAGAATACATAATCTGAAATAATAGACCTTATGGAACAAAGAAGGCTCACCACTGCACGGATCACTTCTCTCTAGAATACTCTACTGATTAGCCGGACCCTTAGACTAAGCCTCCGAACCTGGAGGTAAGGGTCAATACAGATGTACTGGTACGCATAGCAAATCCAAAATAATAATTTATATTCAACATATATGAGAGCAATTTAAAACAGTTCATAACCATATCATATAGTAAGAAATCTCATGGCCATTTTCTAAAAACTTTGTAAAATCATCTGAACTCTGTGACACTCTTTGTTTTACTTCTGCGCAAGGTGGTATACCCTACAACTCTGAAATTCCACGGGCTATATGGAATCCTCCATTGACTCGGCAAGGAAGCCTCCAACCCAAGTGTGCTGCAAGGGTTGGAGTCTCTGACTCTGCTACGCCACACGGCTGTCGCCAACGTAAAAATAATATATCCGGATCGGCAAATCACAATTTTAGGCTAAGAGTTACTTGAACTCTAGCCCTTTTCAGGCAACCACCCAACTCTCTTTATGCCCATTTTTAACTCTTTAAGACATGCATTCTCTGAAAACATACTCTGAAAACTCTAACTCTGTTATGGCATACATTTATATGGTATCGTCATACCATTGACTTGCAAGTCACATCTCTGAGCCATTTTTAGCATATTTCAATATCTGTTTTCAAAACATAAATTCGGGACCACCATATCAATAAATCATTTCAAAGAACACTTTCTTTAAAACACATGTATGCAACTCTCTTTGTCAACCTTTCAATGATACAAGGTGACCATGTCAAAGTTCTTAATCTCATGCAAATCTTTCTCTTTTAACAAAATATATTTACATCAAGAAACTCCCTCTCTTAAATCTCTAAATCATGATCAAAATATTATGGTATTTGAGTAAACTATTTTCAAGCCATAAATCATGCATTTCAAATCCTTCACATTAAGATCATAAACTTAAAGTCATCATAAAAGAGAGGGATTTCATAAGTTGTGCTCTCAAACAATCTTCAATCTAAATTTTCATACATATACATATAAATGTAAATCAATTTAAGGGGGAAAGGCCTAAAGACCAAATCAACAATACAATTAAACATTCATAATGCATAATAAAATCATGCATTTCAAAAACCCCTTTCTAAATTTATGCTTGATAATCTTTAAATCATGTTCTAGTGTTTACAAGGCCATGTAGTTTTTAGAATAAACTCCAGGTACCTCAATTTAGAAATTTGATGGATGATTCTTGAAGCCTACAGTTTGGGGATTCCAAATCTTCAATCAGTTTCGAAAACCCATGGTTGAATCTTGAGTTATTTGGGTTTTTAGTTTTAAACCCTAGAGAGTGTTCTTGTGAATTTTTGAAGAAAATATTAATAATGTGGTCACTTGGGAGTATAATCCCGTATTTAAGCTGATAAGGGGGTGGAAAATACCTAATATACCCTTAATGAGATGGAACAAAATATAACTGGGAGCCTGATTTTATGGGCCACTGCGACGCGCCACTATCGCGGTGGCTCACTAAAAATTGACGAATGAGATTTTTAGGGTCTCCGCGACACGGATCCATCGCGTTGTCCCACTGGTTGGGACCTAGAACTTCAGCGAGATGTGCCAAAATCGTGCTAGGCTACTGGAATTTGACAATTGTTAAATAGACCCCCTCCGCAATGCGCCAAACACTAAAATAATGGTGTTTTACGACTAGGACTTATATTAGCCATAACATCTTTGTCGGGTATCAAATTTAGGCAAATATTATATCGATGGAAATCTCATTCAATTTTCCACACTACATAATTGATTAAAATGGAAAATTTGCATAGGATTTATGGCTTTTGGATCATCTACGCATAGAAATGACGGTTTTCGTTCTAGCCCAAAATGCGGGGTGTTACATTATCTCCCCATTGGGATCATTAGTCCCCGAATGATGGGTAGGAATGTTGAAGATTAAAGGTGTGGAACAACTCATACATGATGTGTCTTCTAAGAAAATATATAACTGATCTGAAATATTTAAACTTCTATCATGAAACTGAATTCTGAGCTGACTTGCCCTTACTTGTTTTAAGGAGCTGATTCATGCTGAGAGTTTAGGATTTCCCCCGAATTGTTTATGCTCAAATCACACACATTGGATTTGGAAGTGATAACTTATGTAAGTACGAATCATGAGGCAACAAGATTTAGATCATACAAAGGTATTACACTGTCTGAGCTAAAATAGCTGGAAAAATTTGAGATTATGTGTTGAACTCTTATAAACTGAGTCATGACTAAATAACTGAATATGTAACATGATGATTAGACTGAACTGAGTTCGTAACGTTCCTATGCATTGGACTTCGGATAGTAGGACTGGGTGAAAAGGTGGAAAACCACAGTAACTTGTCTGCCTGACTGCTAAACTGAATTATACTTGACACTTATACTTAACGGGAGTATCTTTTTGGGTTCGAAATTGAGAGGGCGCCATGCGGAAGCTTTTAGTTTGCAAACCATAAGATGATAAATCAAACGACACATGAAAAATTAAACTAAAATATATTATTGGATATGGTTTGGGCAAACGGCCTACATATTAAAAATAAAATTGAAAATCCTATAACTTATTGGGAGAAATCTCCCCCTAAACAAAGACTCTTTAAAAACTACATTGTGGATGCTATTGTGTTTTTGTATGAGAAGGGGGTATTCTATTTATAGATGTCCGAAACTTTTCCTCCAAGAAAGAGGTTAGCCAAATATGGAAAAGAATTAAATTTTTTCCTTTCAGGAAAAGTAAAAGTAATTATGGTAACTTTTATTTTCCTTCTAAGAAAAAATAAAACTTAAATATAGTAAGAAAATCAGGGCAAAAACCCTAACAAATCTCCCCTTTTTGGCTTGATTTTCTTCACTTGATCCGTCTTCTCTTCATATCACGTGCATGAACTTCGTTCTTGATTTAATCTTCATAACTGTTGCTTGCCATGGTTAAAAATAAGGTTTAAAATATCATGTTTAAAAATTGGTTTAAAACTAATATTTTATTTTCATTTTTAAAGATGCAGCAGGTGTGTTGAAAATATGGTTGAAACTTGTTCTCCACATATAGTTCGAAAAAAATCTTCATTATCATCCAAATTGTTGCAGCTTGATTTTAAAACCGCTTTGAACCTATTTAATCTCGTCTCACCACACCATTGGACCATTGAACCGTAAGCTCTGATACCACTTGTTGGGTTCGAAATCTAGAGAGCATCATGCGAAAGATTTTAGTTTGCAAACCATAAGACGATAAATACGACAACACATGAAAAATTAAACTAAAAATATATTATTGAATATGGTTTCGCCAAACGGCCTACATATTAAAAATAAAATTGAAAATCCTAAAACTTATTGGGAGAAATCTCCCCCTAAACAAGACTCTTTAAAGACTACATTGTGGATGCTATTGTGTTATTGTATGAGAAGGGGTTCTTCTATTTATAGATGTCCAAAACCTTTCCTCCAAGAAAGAGGTTAGCCAAATATGGAAAAGAATTATATTTTTTTCTTTCAGGAAAAGTAAAAGTAATTATGGTAACTTTTATTTTCCTTCTAAGATAAAATAAAACTTAAATATAAATGTAGTAAGAAAATCAGGACAAAAACCCTAACATATCTCCTCAACACTCTTTCTAAAGAAGTCCTAGTAGCATTAGGGAGCAAAGAATCTTTGACATGAGTTACGCAAGACATCCAACTAAGGAATCACAACAATGAAACTACTCTATAGCATGGAATATAGACATATAACTCATAAACTAGGATAGAATTACCAAACCGTAGGCAATGCAACCTCTTACTTTCAAGATTAGCCGCACTTCTAAAATACTCTCTCAACTATACTTTCCCCTTAAACACCATGCTCATTGATTCCACTTATTTTTCTCACATGGCCGCTAATATTTCCATCTACTAATGTCTAAACTGAACTAAATCCTCTCATCATCTTCAAGCCTAACTCAAAATCACAAGACGAACCACATAATACTGTAGTACTAGTCTGAATCATGAATTTAGCACACCCTGCATTTCACAATTCCTCATCTCCTGCATAATTCTTATTGCCACTCCAACAATCACCTTCTAATTTGTATTAGACATTCATAAACATTCAAGGCACCCATCCATATACATACAAACATGACATTCAAGTCTATATTCTATAACACCCCGCATTTTGGGCTAGAATGAAAAATCATCGTTTCTATGCGTAGATGATCCAGAAGCCATAAATCCTATGAAAATTTGGAATGTTAATCAATTATGTGGTGTGGTAACCTATTTGAGAATAAATTGAGATCATAGAGGTCCCCAAACTCAAGGACGAGTTGAAAGCTTTCCTATCGTTCGAGTTTGAGTGAGCGTCAAAACTTGGGTTAGATTCAATCAACCACAACTCCTTGTATATGATGAACTGGGTGGCCTACTATATATCAAATGAAATATCTTCGAATTATCTTTCCAACTATACCAATTTCGTCCAAATACAAGATCGGAGCAAAACGTTATACCCATTTTACTTCAGCATGTCTTTCTGTTGACAAGTGACGACCTAGGCTGATAAGTTATCACATATGTGACAACCTATAAGCCATGTAGTCAGGCCAAGGAGTAACTCAAAAAAATCAGCCTCTGAGTGACAACCTGGTGTGATAAGTTATCACATATGTGACGACCTATCATCCAAGGTCGTCACCTTTAAAATTCAGCATTTCCTAAACGGTTTTGGAGTGGTATTTTGGTATTTCCCTTCACCCATAACTCCATAACCACTGAATTCAACCTCCATTTCACCAAAAATACACTCCTTTCTCTCAAATCCTCTCAAGAACCAAACCCTAGGGCCTCAACCTAAGATTCAAGATCCCTCAAAATTTCACCATTAAATTCAAAAATTGATTCAAGAATTAGAATCCCCAAACTAAGATCTTCAAGAATCATCCATCAAAAGCACAAATAGAGTCCTAAAAGCAAGTGTTCATCCAAAGTTCATAATCTAAGGTACGCGGGGTTTTCCTAAAAATCTCATGGGCATAGAAATCATGATTTTAAGAAAAGGGTTTTGGATTTATGAATATATTCATGTTTTAGAAACATTGATGATATTGTTTTGGTCTTTAGGCCTTCCCCAAATTGATTTGAATTGATATATGTATATATGTACGTGTTTTAATGTTGATGATTGAATTGAGAGCATGATTCATGTAAAAATCCCTATCTTGTTGTGATTTTCTTTACTCATCATATGCTATGGGTTATCTTGAATGCATCATAGAAAAGCATGATATGAAATGCCTTAAGTATTGTTATAATTGGATTATGATTTTGATTTCAAAAGAGAGGGTAGTTATGTTGATAAAGGTTGAAAATATTCATATAACGAAAGAGTGAATGATTTTTCCAAAAGCACATGACCACCATATGTTTGGAGGATTCTTGTATAGTTTTGACTTATGTTTCGGAACATGAAATCTCTTAAACTATTTGGATGTTTGGGTGGTCTGAATTGAGTTTTCAAGAAAGAATCATGCATGTTACAATGTGGCTTAGAATTAGGACTTGCAAGTCTTGGTGTGACGACACTAACTCAGTTAAAGCCATAGTAATTCAGAACAGAATAGAACATATGTTTAAAATCAAATTTTCAGACATTGAAACTAGAAATATGCATGATTCAGAACAGGATAAAATTGGGCATAAAGAGAGCTTAGGTGGTTCCCTGAAGAAGGCACGAGTTTAGATAACTCGTTGCCTGAAACCATGATTTTTCGATCCGGGTATATTAAATTATGCTAGCCTAGTGTCATGTGGCATATCAAAATCAGAAACTCCAACCCTTGCGGCATACTTGGGTTGGGGGATTTCCCACCGAGTCAAAGGCGGATTCCATACCGCCCGTGGAATATCATAATTGTAAGGGAGTGCCACGTAGCTTAGACATTGCTTTGACAAGAATGATTTATGATTTTCAGAAAGTGCCCATGTGTTTTAGAACTATTTCATACATGATATTTTGACAAATTGCTCTCCAACTATTTTATTTATATACGAGCTTTATTTTGGATTACTTTACATACTAGTACATCTGTATTGACCTTCCCTCCCTCCAGGTTCTGAGGCACAGTCTAGGGTCCTGATAAGCGGTAGATTTCATTAGATAGGAGTGAAGAGTACCAGTTGGTGAGCCTTCTATATTTCAGAAGGCCTAGTTTCTTTCAGATATTTATTATAGTTTTGGTCTACTGGGGGCCTTGTCCTAGTTTTCAAACAGTTGTTATTTGATCATGTAGTAGAGATTTCGCAGATGGTTTTCAGACACTATTTAGTTGATATTGGATTTTATTCCTCATTTTTAAACTATATTTAGATTATGACCATGTTTTCGTACTATATTTTATTTTCGCATTTCCTATTTATATATGAATGATGTATATGATTACAAGTTAGAAGGGCTCTCGGAACTTCATGGTTTGGGATGTCTGTCACGGCCAGGGCCCTAACTTGGGTCGTGAAAAACTTGGTATCAAAGCACGATTCATGGTCTTAGAATGTCTGCGAAATCGCGTTGGGTAGAGTCTTCTTTATGGGTGTGTAGCGCGCCACACTTATAAGTAGGAGGCTACTGGGCGTTTAGGAATGTTTCTCTTTTTTTAGGTTCTAGTTAGTGCTATTGAGCCAGAATGTTCCTCTTCCATACTCTAATTCGTGTTATGGTGTCGCCCATACGAAAGTAAAGTTATCCCAATACTTTCCTTACTTTGATGTACCCAGATTTATCTCGTTATTTGGGTAATTCAAGTGCAGAATTTTAGAGTCTAAATGGTATGGTCCTTTTTGATTAAGCCATTTAAGAGTTTAAAATTTTTTGCAAGGACTTAAGAAGAGTCCGTTAGTGCTTCAGAGTGTATTGATTTTTGTGTGAACTTTGATTCTGATGAAATCGTGTTTTTTAGCCTGTAGTATTAAGAGTATTCCATCTCTTTTCAAAATTTTATACTGCAGATGTCATGCTTCAGGAGGAATGATGTGTACCAGAATGTTGGAACTGTATTTCCACCTAATTATTAGTATAATTTAAAGTGTCAGTGTCATCACCTATTGGTAGTGAGATTAGACCAAGAGGTTGGTGATATGAAGTCACAAAATTAGAAGTCAGAGTGAGGGTGGCATTTATGTAAATAAATATTTTAGTTGAATAACCGATGTTTAAGGATGATTTACCACTTTATAGTGATAGACTGATATGGTAGCTAGTAGCATATGTGGAGTGTATGGTAGTCTGTGGGGGAAGTGTTTGACTCAAATTTTTATTTATACGGAGTAAGATGTGTATCCTTAGATCATTGAATATTGTGTGTCAATTTTCTATCTCTTGTAATATGTAATCTTGTTATCATAGTGAAAAGAAAAAATTAAAGTCTAGTGAAGCCACCTGGGGCTCTTTCGATTCACTAGCATAGTTGCTTTGTTATTCATTTCATTTTCTTGTTCAAAACACAAAAATCAAAGTTTAGTGAAGTCGTGTGAGGCCTATTTTGATTCACTAGCAACTTGTTGTTCAACTTGTTGTTCTTGCGTTGGTTGAATATATGTATAGTCGAATCTTTTCGCATGATATTGAGTTGGTAATAAAGTGATACGTCCTTGTGTGTTAGTTTAGTAGAAGGTAGAGAAAGAGTTATTAGTTAAGGTGAATTGTTGTCTGCTTGAAGTATGAGAATGGCTAGAATAGCCAAAACGTTATAATTATAGACTCAGGGTTGTTTGTGGAAATTGAAGGTAGTCTAAATGTACGCTTGGATAAGTAAGTGTGATATGAGAAATCCATATAAGTAGATAAGATTGTATGTGGTTATAATATAAGATTAAGGTTGACCATGTCTATTATGTGAGTTTACCCCCCTTGACCTTCTTTTCGTTGGTAGTTGTAAACTAGTACTACTTGTGAGAAGGTATGTAGTAGATTTTTGAGGTATTTGGATAGAATATACCAATTTGATGGACTAGTATATTATGTTGCCTTCTTCGTTGGTGGTAGATGATTGATGCTAGACTATTGGCTTGAATTTAATGTAGGATGTGGATGTAAGAATAGTGGCTTAAGATTAATGATGAATGTTTTGTGAGAATTGTGTGTCAGGTTGGGTTGTAAATCATGCTTAGCACTAGACATTAAGTTTGATGTCCATAAAGGTGGATCTGATGATTTCTTAGTTAATGATACTAGTTATATGGAAGTGATCTAATAGTCTTGAATGGTATATGCAATAGATTAAGTTTATTTGATTAGTAACAAAGTATGATGTTGTATGTATGAGGTAGAAGTATGCCAAGGTGATATGAGGTTGCGGTATTTTTCTAAGTCTATTACATGTTGTGTGTGGCTAGTAGTACTGTTGAGTTTCTAGGTGGGGAAATACTAGTATATGGTATATGGTGTTCTAAATAGCCAAGTTAAGGTGTTTTGATCGATAGTTTTGAGCCTTTTTATATGATCTTGATTCGAATAGTAGAGAGATGTAAGTTTGGAGTCGCGATATTGGTAGGCTATGTCAGAAGTAATATGATTCATCAAAGGCTTGGTGATATCTATGTTAATTATTTGAATCTAAGTTTGAATTTTAGAAGGTTGAACTGACAGAAATAAGAGTTGAAGCGTTAGATGGTGTGCACTCCGACTATGGGGATACTCATGAAAACCCAAAGTTAGTAAGTGTGTAAGTATTATATGATAACTATTGGGGCTATAGAATGACAGAGTGTATCTCAGAAGGTAATATTACCAGTGGGTTTTCCACTTTCAGGTATGGTCATCTGGGTTAAGTTCTATTATTTGCGTGTATTGTCGCATTCCAGACCCCAGAGTGCAGTGAGTGTAGTTCAGTTTAGAGTCTAGTAAGGGATCTCTCGAACTTAAGATGATGGCTTAAAGCTAAGGGGGAGATGATATAACAAGTAACCAAGCCTGACTGTAACACCCCGCATTTCAGGCTAGAACGAAAACTGTCATTTCTATGCGTAGATGATCCAAAATCAATAAATCCTATGCAAATATGGCATGTTAATCATTTTAGTAGTGTGGGGAATTGAATAAGTTTTCCGTCTACATGAGATTCATCCAAAACGGACACTCGGTGAAGGAGTTATGATTAATTTAAGTCCTAGTTGTAAAACACCATCATTACTGTCCTTGGCGCGTTGCGGAGAGGGTTTAAATGACGATGGTCAATTTCCAGTGAGACATGCGATGGTGGCACGTCGTGGAGTGGGCCAAATTCCCATTCGTCAATTTCCAGTGAGCCACCGCGATAGAGGTGCGTCGGGCTGGCCCATAAGATCGGGTTACCAGTTTAAATTTTTCAAATTTCGTTCAGAAGTTAACAAGGGTAGTTTGGACTTTTTATCAAGTCTCTTAAAACGTCCAAACAGGAGATTTAAGACCTCTACAAGCATAATATATGACATTCTCAAGACTTCCCTCAGAACAAAAACCCTAGTTCATATACTTCTCCTCCAAGAAACTCAAGATTCAACCATGGGTTTTCAAAATTGATCAGAGATTTGGAATCCCCAAACCATAGGCCTAAAGGATTAGCCATTATTCTTCATAATAGAGGTACGCGGGGTTTTTCTAAAATCTCATGGGCATAGAAATCATGATTTTAAGAAAGGGGTTTTCAGATTTATGAATACATTTATGTTTTAGAAATCTTGACGGTATTGTTTTGGTATTTTGACCTTCCCCCACACTGATTCAAAATTGTATATATATGTATGCTTGTTTTTTAAGGTTGATGATTTAATTGAGAGCATGAATTATGTAAAATTCCTCTCTTGTTTTGATTTTCCTTTACTTATTATATGCTATAGATGTTTTGAATGCATCCTTGAAAAGCATGGTTTAAAATATCTTGAATTGTGTTATGATTGTATTAAGATTTGGATTTCAAAAGAGAGGGTAGTTGTTTTGATAAATATTGAAAATATTCATATAATGAAAGAGTGCATGATTTTGCCAAAAGCACATGACCACCATATGTTTAAAGGATTCTTTCATAGTTTTGATTTATGCTTTAGAACATGAATTCTCTTATACTATTTTCATGTTTGGGTGGTCTGAACTATGTTTTAATGAAACATCATGCTTATTGTACTATGGCTCAGAAGTAGGATTTGCAAGTCGTGGTGTTACGACACCAATCCAGATAATGCCATGGTAATTCAGAACAGAATAGAATGCATGTTTGAAATCAAACTTTTTAGATGTTGAAACTACAAAAATGCATGATTCAGAACAAGATAAAATTGGGCACAAAAAGAACTTAGGGGGTTCCCTGAAGAAGGCATGAGTTCATACAAATCATTGCCCAAAACCGTGATTTGCCGATCCAGTTTTATTATATTACGCTGGCCTAGAGCCCTATGGCGTATCAGACTCAGACACTCCAACCCTTGCGGCACACTCGGGTTGGGGGATTTCCCGCCGATTCAATGATGGATTCCATATAGCCCATGGAATATCAGACTTGTAGGGGAGTGCCACCTAACTCAGAAGTAATACAAAGAACAGACTTTGCATTGACAAGAATGATTTATGATTTTCAGAAAGTGCCCATGTGTTTTGAGAACTGTTTATCATGATGTTTTAACAAATTTCTCTCCACTATTTTACTTTTATAAAAATTTATTTTGGATTACTTTGCATGCCAGTACATCTGTATTGACCCCCCCAGGTTCTGAGGCTCAGTCTTAGGGTCTAGAAATGCAATAGATTTTATCAGACAGAGTTGCAGTGTCCAGTTGGTGAGCCTTCTTTATTCCAGAATTCCTGTTTACTTTCAGACAACTATTATTAGATATGGTTTTGATCTACTGGGGGCCTTGTCCTAGTTTTCAGAACAGTTTTGAGATTTAGTAGAGATTTTGCAGACTGAGTCAGATCTTATTCAGATGTTTTGAATTACAGTTTTTCTTTCATATGTCTTGAAACCCAAAGTTAATGACCATGTTTCCATATCAGATTTTATTTCTGAATTTTCTTTTATGATATGAATGTTGTGCTTGATTACTAGATCAGATAGAGAAGGACATCGGGCCTTTATGGTTTCAGATAACCATCACGGCCAGGCCCTAGTTTGGGTCATGAAAAACTTGGTATCAGAGCATGGTTCATGGTCCCAGGGTGTCTGCGAAATTGCGTTAGGTAGAGTCTTGTTTATGGGTGTGTAGCGTGCCACACTTATAAGTAGGAGGCTACAAGGCGTTTAGGAATGTCTCTCTTTCTTTATGTTCTATTTTGTGCAATAAAGTTAGAATGTTCCTCTTTCATACTCTAATTCGTGCTATGGTGTCGCCCATACGAAAGTAACAGTTATCCCAATTTTTTCCCTACTCTGATGTTCTCAGACATGTCTCATTATTGGGGTGATTCAAATACAAAAATTTAGAGTCTAAATGACATAGTTCTTTCTGATTGAGCCATATAAGATTTTGAAATTGTGCAAGGACTTGTGAAGAGTTTGTTAGTGCCACAGAGTGTATTGATTCTAGTGTGAACTTTGATTCTGATAAAATCGTTCTTTTCAGCCTGCAGTATTGAGTGTATTCAGTCCTTTTCATCATTTATGTTGCTAATGTCACGCTTAAGGGGGATGATGTATAGCAGAATGTTGGAACTGTATTTCCAGCCGAGTAGTAGTATAAGTTAAGTATCAGTGTCATGACCTATTGGTAGTGATGTTGGACCAAGAAGTTGGTGATGTGAATTCGCAAAGTTAGAAGTCAGAATGTGGGTGACTTTTGTGTAAATAAATATTTTAGTTGAATAAATGATGTTTGAGGATGATTTACCCCTTTTTAGTGATAAACTAATGTGGTAGCTAGTAGCATGTGTGGATTGTATTGTAGTCTATGGGGGGAAGTGTTTGACTCAGATTTTTTTTATTTATACAGAGTAAGATATGCATCTTTAGATCATTGATTATTGTGTGTCAAGTTTCTATCTCTTGTAATCTTGTTATCATTGTGTTGTTGAAACTAAAAGTCTAGTGAAGCCATGTGAGGCCTATTTCGATTCACTAGCAACTTATTGTCCGTTTTGTTGGTTCTTGTGTTGGATGGAACTGGGGTTTAGAGGCGAAATGGCAAGAAAAGTGGTAAGGGCGATTTAGTAAATGTATGTATAGCCGAATCTTTTGGCATGAGATTGAGTTAGTATTAAAGTGATACGTCCTTATGTGTTAGTTTAGTAGAAGGTCGAGAAGGAGTTATTAGCTGAGGTGAGTTGTTGTTTGCTCAAAGTATGAAAATGGATAGATTAGCCAGTAAGTTATAATCATAGATACAAGGTTATTTGTGAAATTTGAAGGTAGTCTAAATGTACGCTTGGGTAAGTAAGTGTGATGTGAGAAAGTCGTATAAATAGATAAGATTGTATGGGGTTATAATATAAGATTAAGGTTGACCTTGTCTATTATGTGACTCTAACCCCTTGACTTTCTTTTCCTTGGTAGTTGTAGACTAGTACTACTTGTGAGAAGGTATGTAGTAGATTTTGAGGCATAGCAGTGATGTCATGAAGGTGGATGTGTTATTTCTTGGTTAATGATACTAGTTTTATGGAAGCGATCTAATAGGCTTGAACAGTGCATGCAAGAGCTTAAGTTTATTTGGTTTGTAATGAAGTATGATGTTGTATGTATGAATTAGAAGTATGCCAAGGTGATATAAGGTTGCAATATTTTTCTAAGGCTATTACATATTGTGTGTGGCTAGTGGTGCCGTTGAGTTTCTAGGTGGAGAAAGACTAGTTTAATGGTATATGGTGTTCTAAATAGCCAAGTTAAGGAGTTTTGATAGATAATGTTAAGCCTTTTGATATGATCTTGATTCTCATAGTAGAGAGATTTAAGTTTGGAGTCGTGATGTTAGTAGACTATGACAAAAGTGGTATGGTCCAACAATGGTTTGGAAATATCCATGTTTAGTGTTAGAAGAATCTAAGTTGGTGAATGTTTAAGCTGTTATAAGAGGACTTTTGGGGATATAGAAACCTAAGGGTTGAATCTTAGAAGTAGGTATTAGCATTGGTTGTTATACATGAAGATACCGTCTTACAGGGTAAGTTTAGTTTTATGTGTATTGTTTTATCCCCGACTCTTGAGTAAAGTAATTTCAGTTTTTACCAGAGTGCATATAGTGGTTCACGGACTTAGAGTAGTGGCTTAAATCTAAGGGGGAGATGATAGAATGCATAACCAAGTCAAGTTTTCAGATGATAATAGATGTGCCAGTAAGTTGTGGAATTGGTCGTGAGAAAGAATGATGCTCAATCTATTCTTATTTCAGCTGTTTACTTCTGTTATTTTGATACATACTCATCTTTATGTTTCAGCTTCATGATCATATCTCGTGTTCATGCATATGATAAGGAATTGTGTACTCTCCTAGTTCCTAGTATGATGAGTTCCCAGTTTGTTTAGCAGTCAGAATCATTTTTCGTAAGTTATGAATTCCAAAAAATGTAGGTCGTACAGTTCATGACTCTTGTGCACATGTGATACTCTTAACGATCAGTGAAAATTCAGATTTATATAAAGTATGTCCTTATATTAGATCTCTTTAATGAGTCCATGTCGTGAGTGCTCTATTCCTCACACCTCAGTAGGGTATCAAGTTACGCTTAGTACTTCCCTCATGTTTCAGATTCTGGTATTCCAATTTTTTTCAGTGACCTTTTCCGTTAGGTCGAGATAGTGATGATGAACAGTTGTCTAGATGGGAAAGAGTAAACATTTCTTGTTGATGAAAGATGGTTGTGTGCTTATTTGAGTTAAGGCAGTAATTGTGGAGTAAGATTGAGGCCAAGTCTTTGATACATGTCAAGGTTAGTTGAATTTTTATGTGTTATATTTGGGAAAAACTGTTGTGTGCTTGTTTTATGTAAGTCTATAAGTTGAAAGAATTTTGTGGTGAAGTTTCGTGTATGGCTTAGTTAGTTGAGGATATTTTATGTGCATCATATAAATAGTGCAGGGAAGTTGTCATAGATAGAAGTATTAGAGAATATGAGAAATATGCTTTATGAGTGGTTGTTTAGAAGTGCACATGAAGATAGGCTCGAATGTCATGTTTGTATGCATATGGATGGATGCCTTGAGTGTTTGTGAATGTCTAATACGAAGTTGAAGGTGATTGCTGGAGTAGCAATAAGAAGTATACAGGAGATGAGGAATTATGAAATGCAGGGTGTGCCAAATTTATGATTCAAACTAGTACTACAGTATTATGTGATGCGTCTTGTGATTTTGAGTTAGGCTTGAAGATAATGAAGAGATTTAGTTCAGTTTAGACATTAGTAGATGGAAATATCAATGGCCATGTGAGAAAAATAAGTGAAATCAATGAGCATGGTGTTTAAGAGGAAAGTATAGTTGAGAGAGTATTTTTGAAGTGTGGTGTCATTCTATCCTAGTTTATGAGCTATATGTCTATATTCCATGCTATGCTATAGAGCAGTGTCATTGTTGTGATTCCTTAGTTTGATTTCTTGTATAACTCATGTCAGAGATTCTTTGCTCCATGATGCTACTAGAACTTGTTTAGAAAGGGTGTTGAAGAGATACTCCAGTTAAGTATAAGTGTCCCGTATAATTCAGTTTAGCAGTCAGGCAGACAAGTTACTGTGGTTTTCCACCTTTTCACCCAGTCCTACTATCTGAAGTCCAATGCGTATGACCATCCCAAAAGATAATCTATTCCATCCGTGTAAGTCGCAAACTCAGTTCAGTCCAAGCATCATGTTTCAGATTCAGTTATTTACTCATGACTCAGTTCATAAGAGTTTAGCACATAATCTTAAATTTTTCCAGCTATTTTAGCTCAGACAGTGTAATACCTGTGTAAGATCTAAATCTTGTTGCCTCATGATTCGTACTTACATAAGTTATCACTTCCAAATCCAATGTGTGTGATTTGAGCATAAACACTTCAGAGGAAATCCTAAACTCTCAGTATGAATCAGCTCCTTAAAGCAAGTAAAGTCAAGTCAGCTCAGAATTCAGTTTCATGATAGAGTGTTGTTATGACAACTTGATATGCTATATCCCCTCTTAGAAGTCATATCATGTCCATGTCATTACATATCTTTAAGATTCAACGTTTCTACCCATCATTTGGTGATGAATGATCTCAAGGGGGAGATAATGTAATACCCCGCATTTTGGTCTAGAACGAAAACCATCATTTTTATGTGTAGATAATCCAACAGCAATAAAACCTATGCAAATATGGCATGTTAATCATTTGAGTAGTGTGGAGAATTGAATGAGTTTTTCGTCGACATAAGATTCGTTCAAAACGAACACTCGGTGAAGGGGTTATGGTTAATTTAAGTCCTAGACGTAAAACACCGTCATTCCTATCCTTGCCGCCTCGCGAAGAGGGTTTAAATGACGATGATCAATTTCCAGTGAGACTCCGCAATGGTGGCGCATCACGGAGTGGGCTAAATTCTCATTCGTCAATTTCCAGTGAGCCACTGCGATAGTGGCATGTCGCTGTGGCCCATAAGATCGGGTTCCCAGTTTAAATTTTTCAAATTTTGTTCAGAAGTTAACAAGAGTAGTTTGGACTTTTCCTCAAGTCTCTTAAAACGTCCAAACAGGATATTTAATACCTCTACAAGCATAATATACGACATTCTCAAGACTTCCCTCAAAACAAAAACCCTAGTTCATATACTTCTCCTCCAAGAAACTCAAGATTCAACCGTGGGTTTTCAAAATTGATCAGAGATTTGGAATCCCCAAACCATAAGCTTCAAGGATCAACCATTATTCTTCATAATCGAGTACGCGGGGTTTTCCTAAAATCTCATGGGCATAGAAATCATGATTTTAAGAAAGGGGTTTTTAGATTTATGAATACATTCATGTTTTAGAAATCTTAACGGTATTGTTTTGGTCTTTTGACCTTCCCCCACATGAATTCGAAATTGTATATATATGTATGCCTGTGTTAAGGTTGATGATTTAATTGAGAGCATGACTTATGTAAAATCCCTCTCTTGTTTTGATTTTCCTTTACTTATCATATGCTATAGATGTTTTGAATGCATCCTTGAAAAACATGGTTTAAAATATCTTGAATTGTGTTATGATTGGATTAATATTTGGATTTCAAAAGAGAGGGTAGTTGTGTTGATAAATGTTGAAAATATTCATATAATGAAAGAGTGCATGATTTTGCCAAAAGCACATGACCACCATATGTTTAAAGGATTCTTGCATAGTTTTGATTTATGCTTCAGAACATGAAACCTCTTATGCTATTTGCATGTTTGGGTGGTCTGAACTATGTTTTAATGAAACATCATGCTTATTGTACTATGACTCAAAAATAGGACTTGCAATTCTTGGAGCAACGACACCAATCAGATAATGCCATGGTAATTCAGAACAGAATAGAATGCATGTTTGAAATCAGACTTTTCAGATATTGAAACTAGAAAAATGCATGATTCAGAACAGGATAAAATTGGACACAAAGAGAGCTTAGGTGGTTCCCCGAAGAAGGCATGATTTCAGACAACTCATTGTCCAAAATCATGATTTGTCAATCCAGGTTTATTATACTACGCTGGCCTAGAGCCCTATGGCATATCAGACTCAGACACTCCAACCCTTGCGGCACACTCGGGTTGGGGACTTCCCCGCCGAGTCAATGGTGGATTCCATATAGCCCGTGGAATATCAGACTTGTAGGGGAGTGCCACCTAACTCAGAAGTAATACAAAGAACAGACTTTGCATTGAAAAGAATGATTCATGATTTTCAGAATGTGCCCATGTGTTTTAGAACTATTTCATGGATGTTATTTTAACAAATTTCTCTCCAATTATTTTATTTATATAAAAGTTTTATTTTGGATTACTTTGCATACCAGTACATCTGTATTGACCCCCCTCCCTCCAGGTTCTGAGGCACAGTCTAGGGGTCCTGATAAGCAGTTGATTTCATCAGACAGGAGTGAAGAGTACCAGTTGGTGAGCCTTCTATATTTCAGAAGGCCTAGTTTCTTTCAAATATTTATTATAGTTTTGGTCTACTAGGGGCCTTGTCCCAGTTTTCAGATAGTTGTTATTTAATCATGTAGTAGAGATTTCGCAGACGATTTTCAGACGGTGTTTAGTTGATATTGGATTTTATTCCTCATTTTAATCTAAATATAGATTATGACCATGTTTCTGTTGTAGATTTTATTTTCGCATTTCCTATTTATATATGAATAGTGTGTGATTACAAGTTAGAAGGGCTCTTGGGCCGTCATGGTTTGGGATGTCCGTCATGGACAGGGCCCTGGTTTGGGTCGTGACATCTTCATACCCACATATGCACTTCTAAACAACCACTCATAACGCATCTTTCTCATATTCTCTAATACTTTTATCCATAACAACTTCCCTGCACTATTAAGATGATACACATAAAATATCCTCAACTAACAAAGCCATACATGAAACTTCACCTCAATTTTCTTTCAACTTATTAAATTACATAAAACAAGCGCACAACAATTTTTCCCCAATATAAGACATAAAACTTCAACTAACCTTGACACGTATCAAAGACTCGGCCTCAATCTTACTCCACAATTACCGCCCTAACTCAAATAAGCACACAACCATCTTTTATCAACATGAACTATTTACTCTTTCCCATCTAAACAACTATTCATCATCACTTTCTCGACCTAAGGGAAAAAGGTCACTGAAAAATTGAAATATCGGGATCCGAAACGTAAGGGGAGTACTAAGCATAACTTGATACCCTACTGAGGCGTGAGGAATAGAGCACTCACGGCATGGAATCATTAAAGAGATCTAATCTAAGGATGTACCTAATATAAATATGAATTTTCACTGATCGTCAAGAGTATCACATGTGCACAAGAGTCATGAACTACATGACCTGAATTTTAGGAATTCATAACTTACGAAAAGTGATTCTGACTGCTGAACAAACTCGAAATTCATCATACTATGAACTAGGAGAGTACATGATTCCTTATCATATGCATGAACACAAGCTATGACCATGAAGCTGAAACATAAAGCATGAGTATGTATTGGAATAACTGAAGTAAACTGCTGAAATAAGAATAGATTAAGCATCGTTCTTTCTCACGGTCAATTCCACAACTTACTGGCACATCTATTATCATATGAAAACTTAACTTGGTTACTCGTTCTATCATCTCCCCCTTGGATTTAAGACACTACTCTAAGTCTATGAACTACTATATACACTCTGGTATAAACTGAAATCACTTTACTCTAGAGTCGGGGATATAACAATACACATAAAACTAAACTTACCCTGTAAGACGGTATCTTCATGTATAGCAACCAATGGTAATACCTCCTTCTAAGATTCAACCCTTATGTTTCTATATCCCCAAAATTCATCATATAACAGCTTAAACATTCACCAACTTAGATTCTTCTAATGCTAAACATGGATATCTCCAAACCTTTTTACGGACCATACCACTTCTGTCATAGTCTACCAGCACCATGCCTGCAAACTTATATTTCTAAACCATGAGAATCAAGATTATGCAAAAAGGCTCAACATCATTAATCATAACTCCATAACTTAGCTATCAAGGACATCACATATTATCTAACTAGTCTTTTCTCCACCTAGGAACTCAACGGTACCACTAGCCACACACAACATGTAATAGCCTTAGAAAAATACCGCAACCTCATATCACCTTGGTATACTTCTACTTCATACATACAACATCATACTTCATTATGAATCAAATAAACTTAAGCTCTTGCATACGTTGTTCAAGTCTATTAGATCGCTTCCATAAAACTAGTATTATTAATCAAGAAATAATCACATCCACCTTCATGGCCATTAACTATTCAAACTTAAGGCACCACCCCGTATTTCGGGCTACAATATAGACCATGATTCCGATGAGTTGATAATTCTGAAGCCATAAATCCTATGCCAATATGGCATGTTAATTATTTGCATAGTATGTGAATCCATTCAAGGTTGAATTTAGACCATAGAGGTCCTTTGACTCAAGAACGAGTTGAAAACTACTTTGATCGATTAAGTTTAAGTGGACATTATAATTTGTGTCAACTTTTATCAACCAATTCCTACTGTTTCGCTTATTTGACTTAAAATAGCTCCGCCCGGCCCTTTAAAGCAAGACAATCCATTTGATAGTTCGCTGGGGACACACCTAAGAAGGTTTCTCCAAAAATTAAGCCGGAGAACGCACCTCACATTAATACATAGACTAACACCAACCGAGAGACATGAATAATTCACAATTCCTATCATTTCACTCATTTGACCTAAAAGGGTTCGCCTGCCCCTCCAAAGCAATACGATAAATTTAATATGTAGTCAGAGGCCTGCTGCAAACGTTTTTTCAAAAAATAATTCCAGAGCCTGCATTCCCCATCAATCCATAGGCTAACACCCACCCAAAGTTATAAAAAATCCACAATTTCTATCATTTTGCTCATTTGACCTAAAAAAAAGGCTCTGTCCATCCCTCCAAAGCAATAAGATCTATTAACTATGTTGTGAGGGGATCACTCAAGAATTTTCTCCCAAGGAAGTTTCACCAAAAAATGAATCTGGAGCCCACACCCATCCATTAATCTATAGGCTAACACCCACCGAAAGGTTCAAAAAATCTGCAATTCCTGCCGTTTTGCCCATTTGACCTAAACAAAGCTCCGTCCATTCTCCAGAGTAACACAATGCATTTAATAGGTCGTCAAGGATCGCCCAAGAATTTTAACCCAAAAATAATTGCAGAGCATGCACCCCACATCAATCCATCGGTTAACACCCAGCGAAAGTTAGAAAAAATCTGCAATGCTTGTCGTTTCGCACATTTGACCCTAAAAAAAGATCTGTCATTCCCTCCAAAGCAACACAATTCATTTAATAGGTCGTCAGGGGCCCACCCAAGAAGTTCATTCAAAAATAAATTCAGGTCCTCCCCATCAATCCATAGGTTAACACCAACCGAACCCTTTCTCCCCACCCAAGGCAACATGATCTATTTAATAGGTTGCTAAGGTCCCTCCCAGGAAGTTCCACCAAAAATCAAGTTGGAACCGGTACCCCCATCAGTCCATAGGCTAACATCCATTGAAAGTTACGAACAATCCGCAATTACCCTGTTGTTTTGCTCATTTGACCTAGAGAAAAGCTTCATCCTTCCTTTCAAATCAA
Organism: Capsicum baccatum var. pendulum; assembly: GCA_030864225.1. Classification (NCBI taxonomy): domain Eukaryota; kingdom Viridiplantae; phylum Streptophyta; class Magnoliopsida; order Solanales; family Solanaceae; genus Capsicum; species Capsicum baccatum. The sequence goes on from CM061555.1 coordinate 238,198,059, forward strand.
TATGACACATTTATTATGGCATCAAGTGCTTGCCCAAGTATTTTCTCACAAAAATAAAGCTGAAGCCTGCACCCCCTCATCAATTCATAAGTTGACACCATTCGAAAGTCGCAAAAAATCCACAATTTCTGTCATTTTGATCGTTTGACATAATAAAATGGTTTGTCCATGCCTCCAAAGCAACACAATCCATTGAATAGGTAATAAATATACCACACAAGAAGTTTCATTTTAAAATAATTCCGGAGTCTGCACCCCCCTTAATTCATAGGCTAACACTCATTAAAAGTCGCAAAAGATCCACAATTTCTGTCGTTATGTTCATTTCACCGATAAGAAAGCTCTGTCTTCCCCTCCTAAGCAATACAACCCATTTAATAGGTCATCAGAGGCTCACCCAAGAAGTTTCACTTAGAAATAATTTTGGATCCCCTCGATCATTCCATAGGCTAACATCCCTGGAAAGTTTTAAAAAATCAACAAATCCTGTCGTTTTGCTCATTTGACCTTAAAAAAGCTCCGCTCGCCCCATCAAAGTAACATGATCCATTTAATAGATCTTCAAAGTTCCACATCAGAAGTTTCGCCCAATAATTAAGTCGGAACCTGCAACCCCCGATCAATCTGTTAGCTAACACCCACCGAAAAATCACAAAAAATCCACAATTCCTATCATTTCACTCATTTAACCTAAAAAAAGCTCTTCACGCTCCACAAAAGCAACACACTCTATTTAATAGGTCATCAAAGACATCCTCAAAAAGTTTCGCTCAAAAATAATTCTTGAGCATGCACACCCATCAATCGATAGGTTAACACCCACCAAAAGTCGTGAAAAATTCGCAATTCTTGTTGTTTTGAGTATTTGACCTAAGAAATAGATCTGCCTTCCCTTCTAAAGAACCACAATCCATTAAATAGGTCTTCACGGGCCTTTCCAAGAGGTTTCGTCTGAAAATAAAGATGCAACCCATCAATTCATAGGCTAACAACACCCTTCAGAAGTCTCAAAAATTCGTAATTTCTGTCGTTTCACTCATTTGCAGGGGTGGCTCTACCCTTTGGAAAAAAAGGTGGCCGCCCTAGGCCCCCAAATTTGAGAGGCCTCATTTTTTTTCTAGTAATAATAGATTATAGATTTTAACAAAAAAATATTAAATATTATTTTTAGAAAAAATAAACTTTTTATATAAAAAGATTTAAAAGGAGTTTGATATATCTAGTCCATAGTACTATTGTAACACCCCGCATTTTGGGCTAGAACGAAAACCATCCTTTCTATGCGTAGACGATCCAAAAGCCATAAATCCGATGTAAATTTTCCATGTTAATCAATTATGTAGTGTGGACAATTGAATGAGCTTTCCGTCGATATAAGATTCGCCCAAATCCGATACCCAGGCAAGATGTTATGGCTAATTTAAGCCCTAGTCATAAAACACCGTCATTTTAGTGCTTGGCGTGTCATGGAGGGGGTCTATTTAACAATTGTCACATTCCAGTAGCCTAGCGCGATTGTGGCGCGTCGCACTGAAGTTCCAGGTCCCAACCAGTGGGACAACGTGATGGCTCCGCGTCGCGGTGACCCTAAAAATCCCATTCATCAATTTCCAGTGAGCCATCGCGATAGTGGTGCATCACGGTGGCTCATAAAATCGGGCTCCCAGTTATATTTTATTCCGTCTCATTAAGGGTATATTAGGTATTTTCCACCCCCTTATCAGCTTAAATACGGGATTATACTCACAAGTGACCATATTATTCATATTTTCTTCAAAAATTCACAAGAACACTCTTTAGGGTTTCAAACTAAAAACCCAAATAACTCAAGATTCAACTGTGGGTTTTCAAAACTGATTGAAGATTTGGAATCTCCAAACCGTAGGTTTCAAGAATCATCCATCATATTTCTAAATTGAGGTACGTGGGGTTAAACTTAAAAACTATATGAGCTTGTAAACACTAGAACATGATTTAAAGATTATCAAGCATGAATTTAGAAAGAGGTTTTTAAAATACATGATTTTATTAGGCATTATGAATGTTTAATTGTATTGTTGATTTGGTCTTTAGGCCTTTCCCCCTTAAATTGATTTACATGTATATGTATATGTATGAAAATTTAGATTGAAGATTATTTGAGAGCACAACTTTTGAAATCCCTCTCTTTTGTGATGACTTTAAGTTTATGATCTTAATTTGAAGGATTTGAAATGCATGATTTATGGCTTGAAAATAGTTTACTCAAATAGCATAGTATTTTGAGCATGATTTAGAGATTTAAGAGAGGGAGTTTCTTGATGTAAATATATTTTGTTAAAAGAGAAAGATTTGCATGAGATTAAGAACTTTGACATGGTCACCTTGTTTCATTGAAAGGTTGACAAAGAGAGTTGCATACATGTGTTTACATGAGCTTTAAAGAAAGTGTTCTTTGAAATGATTTATTGATATGGTGGTCCCGAATTTATGTTTTGAAAACAGATATTGAAATATGCTAAAAATGGCTTAGAGATGTGACTTGCAAGTCAATGGTATGACGATACCATATAAATGTATGCCACAATAGAGTTAGAGTTTTCAGAGTATGTTTTCAGAGAATGCATGTCTTAAAGAGTTAAAAATGGTCATAAAGAGAGTTGGGTGGTTGCTTGAAAAGGGCTAGAGTTCAAGTAACTCTTAGCCTAAAATCGTGATTTGCCGATCTGGGTATATTATTTTTACGCTGGCGACAGCCGTGTGGCGTAGTAGAGTCAGAGACTCCAACCCTTGCGGCACACTTGGGTTGGAGGCTTCCCCGCGGAGTCAATGAAGGATTTCATATAGTTCGTGGAATTTCAGAGTTGTAGGGTATACCACCTAGCGCAGAAGTAAAACAAAGAGTGTCACAGAGTTCAGATGATTTTACAGAGTCTTTTGAAAATGCCCATGAGATTTCTTACTATATGATATGATTATGAACTGTTTTAAATTGGTCTCATATATGTTGAAGATAAATTATTATTTTGGATTTGCTCTGCGTACCAGTACATCTATATTGACCCCTACCTCCTAGGTTCGGAGGCTCAGTCTAAGGGTTCGTATAATCAGTAGAGTATTCCAGAGAAAAGTGATCCGTGCAATAGTGAGCCTTCTTTGTTCCAGCAGGCCAGTTATTTTAGATTATGTATTCTGTTATTTTGGTCTACTGGGGGCCTTGTCCCAGTTTTCAGAATAGTTTTGAGATATAGTAGAGATTTCACAGACTGAGTCAGATCTTATTTAGATATTTTAAATTGCAGATTTCGTTCTTATGTCTTGAATCTCAGAGTTAATGACTATCTTTCCATATCAAATTGTATTTATGCATCTTCTATTATTATATAAATATTGTGCACAACTACCAGATAGAGTAGGATGTCCGAGCCTTCAGGGTTTGGATTGTCCGTCACGGTCAGGCCCTAGTTCGGGTCTTGACAAGCTTGGTATCAGAGCATGGTTCATGGTCCCAGGGTGTCTGCGAAATCGCATCGGGTAGAGTCTTGTTTATGGGTGTGTAGCGCGCCATACTTATAAGCAGGAGGCTACTAGGCATTTAGGAATATTTCCCTTTCTTCATATTCTAGTTCATGATATGGAGTCAGAATGTTCCTTTTTCATACTCTAATTCATGCTATGGTGTTGCCCATATGAAAGTAAAGTTATCCCAATTCTTTCCTTACTTTGATGTGCTCAGATATGTCTCATTATTGAGGTGAATCAAGTGCAAAACTTTAGAATTTAAATGGTATGGTCCTTTCTGATTGAGACATATAAGATTTTGAAATTGTGCAAGGACTTGTAAAGAGTCCGTTAGTGCCTTAGAGTGTATTGATTCTAGTGTGAACTTTGATTCTGATGAAATCGTGCTTTTCAGTCTGCGGTATTAAGTGTACAGTTTTTTTTAGAATTTATGTTGTAAATGTCACGTTTAAGGGAGAATGATGTGTAGCAGAATGTTGGAACTATATTTTCACCCGAGTAGTAGTATAAGTTAAGTGTCGGTGTCAAGACCTATTGGTGGTGATGTTGGATCAAGAAGTTGGTGATGTGAAGTCACAAAGTTAGAAGTTAGAGTGAGGGTAACTTTCGTGTAAATAAATATTTTATTTGAATAACCGATGTTTGAGAATGATTTACCCTTTTTAGTGATAAACTAATGTGGTAGCTAGTAGCATGTGTGGATTGTATGGTAGTCTGTGGGGGAAGTGTTTGACTCAGATTTTTTATTTATACAGAGTAAGATATGTATTCTTAGATCATTGATTATTGTGTGTCAAGTTTCTATCTCTTGTAATCTTGTTATCATTGTGTTGTTGAAACTAAAAGTCTAGTGAAGCCCTGTGAGGCCTATTTCGATTCACTAGCAACTTATTGTTCATCTTGTTGTTCTTGTGTTGGTTGGAATGGGGAGTTTAGAGGCGTAATGGTAAGAAAAAGTGGTAAGGGCGATTTATTGAATGTATGTATAGCCGAACCTTTTTCCATGAGATTGAGTTGGTATTAAAGTGATACGTCCTTGTGTGTTAGTTTAGTAGAAGGTAGAGAAGGAGTTATTAGCTAAGGTGAGTTGTTGTTTGCCCGAAGTATGAAAATGGCAAGATTAGCCAGTAAGTTATAATTACACACACAAGGTTGTGTGTTGAATTTGAAGGTAGTCTAAATGTACTCTTGGGTAAGTAAGTGTGATGTGAGAAAGTCGTATAAGTAGATAAGATTGTATGGGGTTATAATAAAGGATTAAGGTTGACCATGTCTATTATGTGACTTTACCCCCCCTCCCCCCGACCTTCTTTTCTTTGGTAGTTGTAAACTAATACTACTTGTGAGAAGGTATGTAGTAGATTTTGAGGCATAGCAGTGATGTCATAAAGGTGTTTTGGTTGTGGGTTGTATCTAAATAAAATGAGATATTTGGGTAGAATATCCCAATTTGATGGACTAGTATATTATGTTGCATTCTTCATTGGTGGTAGATGATTGATGCTAGACTATAGGCTTGATGTGTTGAAATAGTGCGTGTTAATGAATTATAATAAGGAAAACCGTAAGGTCATGATTGATTATTGTGGCTGCGGAGTTTTAGTGTACTATTGTTTCTTGATGTTTTATTTTGTAGTTTCCAAGTGAGAATTGTGCGTAAGGTTGGGTTGTAAATCATGTTTAGCCCTAAACATTAAGTGTCACGACCCGAACCGGAGCCTTGGCCGTGACGAGCATCTTGAACCATGATGGCCCGAAACACCCCTGTCTATCTGGTAATCATGAACATAATTCATATGATAAAAGAAATGCGGAAGATACACAATATTACAGAAACATGGTCATAAGTCTAATAAAATCAATAATGGGAAATAAAGTCCCACAACATCTATCAACATCTGAAATCCGTCTGCGAAATCTCTACTACATGACTAATAGTAACAGTCTGAAATCTGGGACAAGGCTCCCAGTAGACCAAAACATGACTAGAGATAAATATCTGAAAGTAAACAGGCCTTCTGGAATATAGAAGGCTCACTATTGCACAATCTGATCTGCGATCTGAAATATCTACTATTCATCTGGACCCTAGACTAAGTCTCAAAACCTGGAAGGAGGGGGGGTCAGCACAAAAGTACCGGCACGCGAAGCAATCCAAAATAGAGTAATTGAATATATATATATATATATGTATGTATAATACATGAGAGCAATTTTCATCAAAACATCATGCATAAAACAGTTTCTGAAAAACACATGGGCACCTTCTGAAAACATGTAACCTGTTTGTAAATTTCAAATTCTGATCTGTGTATTACTTCTGAGTTAGGTGGTATCCCCTACAAATCTGATATTCCACGGGCGATATGGAATCCGCCATTGACTCGGCGGGGAAGCCTCCAACCTGAGTGTGCCGCAAGGGTTGGAGTTCCTGAATGTGATACGCCATATGACACTTAAGTCAGCGTATAATAATATACCCGGGTCAGCAAACCACGGTTTTAGGCAAAGATTTGTCTGAACTCACGCCTTCTTCGAGGAACCACCTAAGCTCTCTTTCTGCCCTATTTTAGCCTTTTCTGAACAAGCATTATTCTGAAGTTCTAAAACCTACAAATCTGATAAAGTCTGATTTCTGTATTCGTCTGTGTCTGTTATGGCATTTTCTGAGTTTGGTATCATCATACAAAGACTTGCAAGTCATGATTTCTAAGCCATAATACATTAAGATAAATCTTTCATTTAAAGCAAAGCTTAGACCACTCAAAAACATGCAACTGATATAGAAGATTTCGTGTTCCGAAACTCAAGTCAAAATCATGCAAAAACTTCATCAAACATGTGGTGGTCTAGTGCCTTTAGCAAATCATGCACTCTTTTATTACGTGCATTATAAACATTAAACATTCATGCTAAATTCCCTCCTTAGTGATTTAAAACCACCTTTAAATCATAACAAGATTTCAAACATTTCATATAGTGCTTTTCAAGAATGCATTTCAAAACAATTCATATGCTATGAAAAATCTAAAAATTCATAATAAGAGGGAATTCACCAAAAGTCATGCTCTCAACAAGAACTCATTCTTAAATACATGCTTTCATACATACATATTCTCAAATTCCTTTGGGGAAGGTCAAAAGACCAAAACAATGATGTTAAAACATCTAGTACATGAATATATACATAGTTTCAAAAACCCCATTCTAAAACATGATTTTTCTATGCCTATGAGAATTTATAAAAACCCCGCGTACCTATATATGCGAAGATGATAGTTTCAAATATGCAATTAGTTTCAAAAACCCACGGTTGAATGTTCAGTTGCTTGGGTTTTTATTTTGAAACCCTAAGGAGAGTTCTTGAGCAATTTTGATGAATGAAGGTATATTTTGGGGTCTTTGGGAACTGAATTTCATGTTTATGGCTAAATAAGGGTGGGAAAAGGACCATTTTGCCCCAAAAACGGAGTGTTTAAGTCACTTGAAACCATTACATAGGCGCCGCATATGATATCGTCTGTATTTACATAGGCACCGCATATGCTATCTCCTATATTTACATAGGCGCCGCCTATGATATCGCCTATATTTACATAGGCGTCGCCTATGCTATCACCTATGCTTTCAGTGGCCATGTGCGATTGGTTAGGCGATGCATTCTACTTAGAAAGGCCATAACTTCTTGCTCGGGTGCCGAATTTTAGCAAAATTGATATTGTTGGAAAGCTAACTCGAAAACCTATCATTTTACATATAGTAGGCTCTCTAATTTGACATATACGAAGAGTAATGGTCGATAGAAGTTGACACGAATTATAATGTCCACTTAAACTTAATCGATCAAACTAGTTTTCAACTCGTCCTTGAGTCAAAGGACCTCTATGGTCTAAATTCAAGCTTGAATGGATTCACATACTATGCAAATAATTAACATGCCATATTGGCATAGGATTTATGGCTTCGGGATTATCAACGCATTGGAATCATGGTCTATATTGTAGCCCGAAATGCGGGGCATTACATTATCTCCCCCTTGGGATCATTCGTCCCCGAATGATGGATAGAATGTTGAAGTCTTAAGGGTATGGGATAACGCGGACATGATATGTTTCCTAAGAAAGAATACACTGATCGGAAACATGACTATGAGATTGGAACTACTGATATTTTAAATGCTTATGCCGGACATGCATATCCGAGGCATGGAATACACAACTGAAGTGACTCATAGGCTGAATTCTCATAATGAATCATGCATATCTAATGCATGGATCTGTGACCGAGTTGTTCTCATGAATGCAGGACTGAATACACTGATAAGCTGAACTTTTCTATTGGACAATCATTTCTAATGCATGCATATCTGACTGAACTGACGTATGAACGTATGACTGAATACGCAATGATAACTGGTGCGAAGCTTGTAATAAGAATCTATGCATGCAATGGAATGGGGTATCTCCCCCTTGGGACACTACGTGCCTCTATGAATGCTCAATTCACTAGGATACTCGAAAAATTTAGGCAATGCACAAGGCACCTACGCATTGATTCATAACTAAACATCCGAAATTTGAACCTAATGCATGATGCATAAACTGAGTTATACTCGCAATTACTAGTATACTCTATCTTGGAATAGTATCATGTCTGAGATTTTGGATAGCATGAATAAATGAAAAGACGAGAAAACAAGTCATGCGAATCAGACTGCTAAACTGACTTACTGTCTATACAGACTGAATTAGGCTGGACCCTCATACTTAACTGGAGCATCTCATCAATGCTCTCTCTAAGGGAGTTCTAATAGTAATAGGGAGCCACGAATCTTAGGTATAGATTACACAAGACATCAAACTGAGGAAATCACAACATTGACACTACTCTACAGTCTGGAATATGGACACATAACTCCTAAATTAGGATAGAATTTTCAGACCTTTGGCATTACAACTTCTTACTTTCAGGCTTAGCGCACTTCCCGAATATCCCTTAACTATACTATTCCCTATAAATATGATATTCATTCAATTCAGCTTAAATTTCTCATATGAGCATTGACAATTTTTTTTCTACTAATGTCTAAAATAGCTTAATCCTTACTCCGCGATCAAGCCTAACTCTAAGTCACAAAAATACAACATGCTACACCACGCTATTATTCTAAACCATATGATGCCACCTTTTATACCTCTTTTAAAGATCACATTCTAAGCATAACATGCCTTACCACTTCAATGACTACTCTGAACTCTTAATATGAAGTCGCTAATGCATATTGCGACCTTCCACTACAATCCCAAAATATCATTCAAGCCTAATTTATAACCACATATGAACTTCAAAGAAAACACTCATAAAGGCATATTTCACATATTCTCTAAACCACTATCAATATCACTCCCATGAGCTACCCCAAGAACATACACATACAAAATTCCACTAACCATCACATAATTAAAAACTTGGCCCCAAATCTTACTTCATACTTATGGCCTTATCTAACAAGCGTACTATGATCTTCCATCAACAAGGAATAATTACTCACCGCCACTATCATCGCATATGGAGGAGTCACAAAAAGGTTAGAACATAAGATCTGGAGGAATGGAATGATACTATATGAAGCTTGACACTCATCTGAGGCCTGAGGAATAGCAAAACAACAATAGGGACTCACCAAAGCGCTCTGAATTTAGGGTATTCATGGCTATAAGCTGAATCTCGCCAATCATTCGGCCTAAAACATGAGTTATGGAAACGGAGCACATTATAAAGCGTGAGTACATGACTCTCTATCATATGTATAAACGTGAACTGATCATGGAACTAAATCGTAAAGCATGAGTAGGTATTAGGATCACTGATAAATACTGAGATAGGAATGGGTTGAGATTCACCCTTACTTTTTGATGTTCTATATCATCATGACATCACTACAAGAATCTGAGAGTCTTACTTGGTTATTTGTTTAGTTATCTCCCCCTTAGCTTCAAGCCATCATCTTAAGTTTTTGAGAGATACCTTACTAGACTTTAAACATAACTGCACTCACTGCACTTCGGGTTCTGAAATATGACAATACACAAAATTAATAAAACTTAACCCGAAAGACCACATATGAGAGTGGAACGCCCACTACTAATACTACCTCCTGAGGCACACTCTATCATTCTGTAACCCCAATAGTCATCATCTATTACTTGAACACTTACTAACTTTGAATCTTTATGAGTATCCCCAAAGTTGAAGTGCACACCCTCTAGTGCCTCTACTATTATTTCTATTAGCACGACTTTCAAGGACTCAAGCTTAGATTATAACACCTAACATGGGTATCACCAAGTCTTCAATGAGCCACTCTATTTCTATCGTAGTCTACCAACATAGCAACTTCAAACTTATTTTCCTTTACCATAAGAATCAAGTTCATATCAAAAGGCTCAACGCTATCAATCAAAGGTCCTTAACTTGGACATTTAGAACACCATATACCATCTATCTAGTCTTTTTCCATCTAGCAACTCAACGGTACCACTAGCCACGCGCAATAAGTAATAGCCTTAGAAAAAATGCCACCACCTCATGTCACCTTAGGCATACTTCTACATAACGCGTACAATAGCATACATCACTACGAATCAAATAAACCTAATCTCTTGCGTACACCATTCTAGCCTATTAGATCACTTCCATAAAACTGGTATCATTACCCAATCAATCATCACAACTATCTTTATGGGCATCAACTGTTCAAACTTAGTGTCTAGTGCTGAATGTAAACGTGATCTACAACCCAACCTTATGCACAATTCTCACTTGAAAACTATGAAATAACCATCAAGAAACACTAGTACATTAGAACTTCATAGCCACACAAAAAAATCGATCGTGACCTTACGGTCTTCCTTATCATAACTCATTAGCACGTACTATTTCAACACATCAAGCCTACTAATTTAATTCCACAAAACGTGCATTATCGATCTCATGCCACTATTTTTTTTACCACCACATCCTTAATTTAAATTCAAATCTATAGTTTAGCATCACTCATCTACCACCAATGACGAGTGCAAAGTAATACGCTAGTCCATAAAATTGACACATTCTATTCAAACACCTTAAAATCCACTACCTACCTTCTCACAAGTTGTACTAGCTTACAACTACCAATGAAAAGAAGGTCAAGGGGTAAAGTCATATAATAGACATGATCAACCTTAATCTGATATTATAACCCCATACAATCTTCTCTACTTATGCGGATTTCTCACCTCATACTTACTTACTTAAGCATACATTTAGACTACTTTCAAATTCTTCAAACAACCATGAGTGTATAATCATAACTTACTCGCTAATATAGCCATCTTCACATTCAAGCATCCAACAAATCACCCTGACTAACAACTCCTTCTCTACCTTCTACTAATAACACACAAGGACGAATCATCTCTTTATCGGCTCAATCTCATGCAACCAGATTCAGCTATACATACATTAAACCTACACAAGAGCAACAAGTTGGACAAAAAGTTGCTAGTGAATCAAAATAGGCCTCACACGGCTTCACTAGACTTTGATTTTTGTATTTTGAACAAGAAAATGGGATGAATGACAAGTCAACTATGCTAGTGAATCGAAAGATCCCCACACGGCTTCACTAGACTTTATTTTTCAACAACACTTTGATGACAATATTTCATGAGATAGAGATTTAATACACAATATTCAATGAACTAAGAATACACATCTTACTCTGTAGAGATAAAATCAGAGTCAAACACTTCCTTCATGGACTACCATACTGTCCACACATGCCGCTAGCTACCAAATTAGTTTATCACTATAAAGGGGTAAATCATCCTTACTCTGACTTCTAACTTTATGACTTCACATCACCAACATCTTAGTCTAATTTCATTACCAATAGGTCATGACAACAACACTTTAACACACACTACTCTTCGGGTGGAAATACAGTTCCAACATTCTGCTACACCTTATTACCTCTGAAGCGTGACACTAACAACATAAGTTCTGAAAAGAACTGAATACACTTAATACTACAGGATGAAAAGCACGATTTCATCAAAATCAAGGTTCACAATAGAACCAACACACTCTGAAGCACTAACGGACTCTTCTCAAGTCCTTGCAAAAATCTTATATGATTCGATCATAACGAACCATACCATTTAGACTCTAAACTTCTGTACTTAAATCGGCCCAATGATGAGACATATCTGAGAATGTCCAAGTAAGGAAAGAATTGGGATGACTGTTACTTTCATATGACCGACACCATAGCATGAATTTGAGTATGAAAGAGGAACATTTTGACTCTATTGCATGAACTAAAACATGAAGAAAGAGAGACATTCCTAAACACCTAGTAGCCTCTTGCTTATAAGTATGGCACGCTACACACCTATAAACAAGACTCTACCCGACACAATTTTGCAGACACCCTGGGACCATGAACCATGCTTTGATACCAAGTTTATCATGACCCGAACTGGGGCCCTGGCCGTGATGAGCATCCCAAACCATGAAGGCCCGAAACACCCCTGTCTATCTGGTAATCATGCACATAATTCATATGATAAAATAAATACAGAAGATACACAATATTACGGAAACATGTTCATAAGTCTAATAACATCAATAATGGGAAATAAATTCCCACAACATCTATCAACATCTGAAATCCGTCTGCAAAATCTCTACTACATGACTAATAACAACAGTCTAAAATCTGGGACAAGGCCCCCAGTAGACCGAAACATAACTAGAGATAAATATATAAAAGTAAACAGGCCTTCTGGAATATAGAAGGCTCACCACTGTACAATCTGATCTGTGATCTAAAATATCTACTATTCATTTAGACCCCAAGACTGAGTCTCAAAACCTGAAAGGAGGGGGGGTCAGCACAAAAGTACTGGCACGCGAAGCAATCCAAAATAGAGTAATTGAATATATATATATATATATATATATATATATATATTTATATAATACATGAGAGAAATTTTCATCAAAACATCATGCATAAAACAGTTTTTGAAAAACACATGGGTACCTTCTGAAAATATGTAACCTATCTGTAAATTTCAAATTCTGATTTGTCTATTACTTCTGAGTTAGGTGGTATCCTCTACAAATCTGATATTCCACGGGTGATATGGAATCCTCCATTGACTCGGCAGGGAAGCCTCCAACCCAAGTGTGCCGCAAGGGTTGGAGTTCCTGAATCTGATACGCCACACGACACTTAAGTTAGCGTATAATAATATACCTGGGTCGGCAAACTACGGTTTTGGGAAAAGAGTTGCCTGAACTCATGCCTTCTTTAGGGAACCACTTAAGCTCTCTTTATTCCCTATTTTAGCCTTTTCTGAACATGCATCATTCTGAAGTTCTAAAACCTGCAAATCAGATAAAGTCTAATTTCTGTATTCGTCTTTGTCTGTTAGGGCATTTTCTGAGTTTGGTATCGTCATACTAAGACTTGCAAGTCATGATTTCTAAGCCATAATACATTAAGATAAATCTTTTATTTAAAGCAAAGCTTAGACCACCCAAAAACATGCAACTGATATTGATATGGAAAAAATGGCCATCTTATCTTTTGATGACATTTTTGGAGGCTAACACATAGAGGCTCAAGACTTGGTCACCTCGAGAATACAAGAACATGCATGGAGAACCCGTTTTGAGCATAACTTAAAGCAATCTCGCGTGTGGAAGATTGCTTGGAGCATTTAAGGTTGAGGACTCCTGGTTTTGGACCTTAATTAAGGGCATTTTAGACATTACACATGATGTATTTACACACCATGGCCGCCCCTCTCATTAAAGGCAAAGTGGTCTTTTTATCTTCATTTGTAATATACTATAAATAGGCCCCCTTAGTCTTATTTTCACTAGATTTGGAATGATGAAGAATTGAAAGACATATTTTCTCTCTTTTGAGAGTGTAACACCCTTATTTGTAGGGCTTGGAAAAGTCATCCTTAGCATAGGGCTTGAAAAAGCCAATATTGATCTTTGCTTGGAAACGGTAGATCTTGAGGTGAGTTCGTTCCCTTGGTGGTCACCGTAAGAGTGTGGTTTTGATTGTTACATTAATTAGGGGTTAGTGTTGAGATACACTTGGTTCTTAATCTTGTAATAATCTTGGTCTCACTATCTATCTTTATTTTCTTGCAAGTCGTGTATGTGTTGTGTAGTGGACTATTTTGGGGTCTTCGTTGAATCCAAAACTTGTATTATTGTTGTTCATCTTGTTCATCACGTTTTGTAGCTATTTTGGTGTTAAAATATACTCTTTTATCTTGTATTCTTGTTGTTGGTAGAGAATCCGAGTGTGGTCTCCATCTTGGTCCTCGAATCCTTAAGATTAGTGGACTGATTTAGTGTTTGTTTCGTGCTTCCCTTGTCTTTCCCGTATCATTTGGTATCAAATCATGGCTTGATTTTGTTCCCACAAGATCAATCTTGGGCTTGAGACCTTGAAAACTACAAAAAAATAAAATTGAAATCTGAAAATTCCAGAAACAGTCAAATCTGCCACCTTTGTGTTCTTGGCCGAAAATTGCGTTCTTGTTGTGTCTTGGCCGAGATTTGTTTGTTGTATATCTAGATCTAGTAGTTTTGTTGTTTGTTTTGTTGTTTTTAGTGTTAGTTTTCTTGTCCACTAACACTTTGAGTCTAGATCTAAACTTGAGCTTGAACTTGTTGAATTTGTAGTTGTCTTGGCCCAGTGTTGGAGATATTGTTATTGTGGATTGGAGTTGGCCGTGTGAAAAGTTGTTGGTGTTCTTGAATATTATTGTTGTAGTTCTTGGTGTTGTTGTTGTTCTTGATGTTCATCACCACCTTCATATATTGTTGAAGATAAAGTGAATGCTAAATCCAAAAAGTTGAAGGAAAAGGGTGCATTATTTGTTAGTCTTGAAAGACACTACAACCAACAAGGACCTATCAATCAAGTCTCAACCACTTTCCAACACTTTTCCATGATTTAAGGATCCATGTTTTAAGGAGAAGTACAAGAAAAAAAGTCAAGTCTTGAAAATTGAAAAAGGCTCCAAGACTTATTTTTCCTCCTAAAACAAATTCCACCAATATCAATTAATTTTTTTTGATCAAGACTTGAACATTTGAGAATAACCACTTGATAAAATCGAACTAATACGTGGCTTCTATGTCATCACTGCTACTGTTCACGCAATATTTTCGAGCTCAAAATTTTAGATTCTTAGTTTCATCTTATTGTTTCATTAGTTTCATGTCTTGATTCTAGAATTAACTAACAACTAGTAATCACCTACTTAGTTGTAGAGTAATTATTGAATCCGTTTCTTCGTGTCTGTGCTTTTCTGATTTTTAACTCGTAGTAACTTCTTTGTTTCAAGTTCGTAAGTAAATTTTATTTTTGTGTCTAGAGTCGATCAAACAAGAATCTATTCTGGCCACCAAGTAGAATTAACATCCAATTGACTACCGGAGTATAAGCAACTTTCAATATTTGCCGCTCCAATTGTGAGAATCACAAAGGTGAGTGAATACGAGTGTTAGTGAGAAGTTTTTACTACTAATCTTGTTTGTTCATTTTGTAGGTTTAAAAGGTGATATAAGGGGAATATGTCTTTGATAGCCGAGGATTATTGTGACTACAACATGGGAGACTATGACTGTAGTGAGGGGTTTTATGGCTACGAAGTTGAGGGAGATTGCGGAGGCTATGAAAATATCCATGATCAAAACTTAGGCAGATTTGAAAGTTACTGTTTTAAGGGAGAAAATGAGGTGAATGAAGCCTAGTGCTTATGGTAACTTTGGAGATGATGTAGGACCTCGTGATGGATCTTATGATGATGTTGGGGCATGTGAGGAGTCTTACACTTCTTACTCCAAACCTAGATTTGGTGTTAGGTATAATCTTTTTGCTCTCAAAGCTTATGAGAGCTATGATGAGAGTACACGTAAGGAGTATGAAGATCCATATTCTCCACCTTGTAGTACTTCTTATCAAAGTCGATATAGTGTGAATGGTTATACTAGCTCTAGTGGAGGTTGTCCAATGAGAAGAAGAGGGTATGCATCTCCAAAACCAAGGGGTACTCGTATGCCTTACAATGTTGATCCAAGAAGGAGTGTACACTCCGAAAAGGTGACCATGTGTGGGATACCGGGCTGCCTCGTTGTGTTAAATGATAGGTACTATAGAAACTACATCGTTCCATCCATGGTTGAATACTTGGGGTTGTTTCATGAGCCTTTACTTGTTCCATACTTCTTTGACGGGTTTAAGGTTACCGAGAGGGTCAAGGTTGTCTTCTCCCAATTTGAATACCATGAGGAGGTGTGGTGCGATATTCTTCCATTGACATACGGTCATGTATGCTTAGGTGCCGATTGGTTTGCACAACATAGAGTTCAAAATGTGCAAAATTGGCCAAATATTATAAGAGACAAATGGGGGAATCGCCTCATGAATTACTTGCTGCCCAAGCCACGAAGTGAAATGCCTACCTACTCCAATCTGAATTATTATGAGAGACAAAAGACTGAGAGGAGTAAGAGAGTGCAGGGTGGTAATCCGAGAGTATAAAAAGGAGAGGTTGTGTGGAGGAAAGTGAGAGGATTACCACCAAACCATGCTAACATTGGTTGTCCTTCTATTTCTAAGGACATTTGTGTAGGTACCAACATGGAAAGCGAAGAAGAACAATGCCAAAAGGAAGTTGCTGCCCAAACTTTTGGAGGACCTTCACACCATGACAAAGAAGAATCTACTCAAGGACTTCAAGGTAAAATGGCAAACTCTTACACTTTTATATATGTGAATGATAATTGTGTGGCTAGTAGCCCATTAAGTGTGAGTTGTAGTTTGCCTATATGTGAGTGTATTGTTTCTTTGCCACTTGATGATGATGTACATGTTGTGAGTGTGGATACACTAGTTGATCCTATTGATGACCGAATAGACTCTTCTTGTAAGATCGATTTATGTCCACCTAGTGTTGAAACCATTATGTTGAATGAAAGTACGTTATCTTCTGAAATTTTTGTTAATCAACTTATGTGTGAAAATTACCCACCACTTGAGGATGTGTATGATATAATTAATGAACCTCAAGTGTGTGATGATGTTGAAAATGTTGATCAAAGTGAGAATGAACCCGAGAGCTCTTCTTGGGGTAATGTTGTGTTTGAAACATCCTTGAAACTTGACATTGATCATTTAGAGAGTGAGGAACTTGCTTGTTCCAAATCTGTCCGTGAGGTAGATCATACTCTTTTTATGTATAATGTCTTGTTTGAAGATGATTTAAACACTCCTAATGAACCTAGTGGTGAAAATTATGCTATAGCTTGCCTTGGAAGCTATAGCCTATATGCTAACCCACTATGGTGTGACAACATTCCTCCTAAAGAGGGAAATCTCTTCTTGGAAGATGAGAGTACTCTTAAGGGTAAGGAATGTGTAGTTGCAGAAGCTACTTCTTCTTCTACTTTGTGTGATTTCATTGTTGAGAGTACTCATGGTGATTATTGGGAAACTAGTAGTGAGTACACACATGAGATCACCATAGTAGAAGTAGATTTGAGTGATACCTTTCTCTACTCTCTATTTGCTTTGGATGATATATATGTTATTGTAGAGAGCATGTCATTTAGTTTGGGTGTAGACCACGGAAAAGGGAAGTATTGTCGAGACCCGTGTCTATGGCCACTTTTCCCATTTGACCCCGATGCCAAATTTAGAAATGGTGATGTTGGTGCACCAAACTTGCTGCTTGGTCTACATGACAAGCAAAGTGTAACTCTTGATGTATCCTATATCCAAATCCTTTGTATATCTTTTATTGGATAGATGGTATATGGTGTTCTAAATGTCCAAGTTAAGGACCTTTGATTGACAGCGTTGAGCCTTTTGATATGAACTTGATTCTTATGGTAAAGAAAAATAAGTTTGAAGTTGCTATGTTGGTAGACTACGATAGAAATAGAGTGGCTCATTGAAGACTTGGTGATACCCATGTTAGGTGTTATAATCTAAGCTTGAGTCCTTGAAAGTCGTGCTAATAGAAATAATAGTAGAGGCACTAGAGGGTGTGCACTTCAACTTTGGGGATACTCATAAAGATTCAAAGTTAGTAAGTGTTCAAGTAATAGATGATGACTATTGCGGTTACAGAATGATAGAGTGTGCCTCAGGAGGTAGTATTAGTAGTGGGCGTTCCACTCTCATATGTGGTCTTTCGGGTTAAGTTTTATTAATTTTGTGTATTGTCATATTTCAGAACCCGAAGTACAGTGAGTGCAGTTATGTTTAAAGTCTAGTAAGGTATCTCTCAAAAACTTAAGATGATGGCTTGAAGCTAAGGGGGAGATAACTAAACAAATAACCAAGTAAGACTTTCAGATTCTTGTAGTGATGTCATGATGATATAGAACATCAAAAAGTAAGGGTGAATCTCAACCCATTCCTATCTCAGTATTTATCAGTGATCCTAATACCTACTCATGCTTTACGATTTAGTTCCATGATCAGTTCACGTTCATACATATGATAGAGAGTCATGTACTCACGCTTTATAATGTGCTCCGTTTCCATAACTCATGTTTTAGGCCGAATGATTGGCGAGATTCAGCTTATAGCCATGAATACCCTAAATTCAGAGCGCTTTGGTGAGTCCCTATTGTTGTTTTGCTATTCCTCAGGCCTCAGATGAGTGTCAAGCTTTATATAGTATCATTCCATTCCTCCAGATCTTATGTTCTAACCTTTTTGTGACTCCTCCATATGCGATGATAGTGGCGGTGAGTAATTATTCCTTGTTGATGGAAGATCATAGTACGCTTGTTAGATAAGGCCATAAGTATGAAGTAAGATTTGGGGCCAAGTTTTTAATTATATGATGGTTAGTGGAATTTTGTATGTGTATGTTCTTGGGGTAGCTCATGGGAGTGATATTGATAGTGGTTTAGAGAATATGTGAAATATGCCTTTATAAGTGTTTGCTTTGAAGTTCATATGTGGTTATAAATTAGGCTTGAATGATATTTTGGGATTGTAGTGGAAGGTCGCAATATGCATTAGCGACTTCATATTAAGAGTTCAGAGTAGTCATTGAAGTGGTAAGGCATGTTATGCTTAGAATGTGATCTTTAAAAGAGGTATAGAAGGTGGCATCATATGGTTTAGAATAATAGCGTGGTGTAGCATGTTGTATTTTTGTGACTTAGAGTTAGGCTTGATCGCGGAGTAAGGATTAAGCTATTTTAGACATTAGTAGAAAAAAAATTGTCAATGCTCATATGAGAAATTTAAGCTGAATTGAATGAATATCATATTTATAGGGAATAGTATAGTTAAGGGATATTCTGGAAGTGCGCTAAGCCTGAAAGTAAAAAGTTGTAATGCCAAAGGTCTGAAAATTCTATCCTAATTTAGGAGTTATATGTCCATATTCCAGACTGTAGAGTAGTGTCAATGTTGTGATTTCCTCAGTTTGATGTCTTGTGTAATCTATACCTAAGATTCGTGGCTCCCTATTACTATTAGAACTCCCTTAGAGAGAGCATTGATGAGATGCTCCAGTTAAGTATGAGGGTCCAGCCTAATTCAGTCTGTATAGACAGTAAGTCAGTTTAGCAGTCTGATTCGCATGACTTATTTTCTCGTCTTTTCATTTGTTCATTCTATCCAAAATCTCAAACATGATACTATTCCAAGATAGAGTATACTAGTAATTGCGAGTATAACTCAGTTTATGCATCATGCATTAGGTTCAAATTTTGGATGTTTAGTTATGAATCAATGCGTAGGTGCCTTGTGCATTGTCTAAATTTTTCGAGTATCCTAGTGAATTGAGCATTCATAGAGGCACGTAGTGTCCCAAGGGGGAGATACCCCATTCCATTGCATGAATAGATTCTTATTACAAGCTTCGCACCAGTTATCATTGCGTATTCAATCATACGTTCATACGTCAGTTCAGTCAGATATGCATGCATTAGAAATGATTGTCCAATAGAAAAGTTCAGCTTATCAGTGTATTCAGTCCTGCATTCATGAGAACAACTCGGTCACAGATCCATGCATCAGATATGCATGATTCATTATGAGAATTCAGCCTATGAGTCACTTCAGTTGTGTATTCCATGCCTCGGATATGCATTTCTGGCATAAGCATTTAAAACATCAGTAGTTCCAATCTTATAGTCATGTTTCCGATCAGTGTATTCTTTCTTAGGAAACATATCATGTCCGCGTTATCCCATACCCTTAAGACTTCAACATTCTATCCATTATTCGGGGACGAATGATCCCAAGGGGGAGATAATGTAATGCCCCGCATTTCGGGCTACAATATAGACCATGATTCCAATGCGTTGATAATCCCGAAGCCATAAATCCTATGCCAATATGGCATGTTAATTATTTGCATAGTATGTGAATCCATTCAAGCTTGAATTTAGACCATAGAGGTCCTTTGACTCAAGGACGAGTTGAAAACTAGTTTGATCGATTAAGTTTAAGTGGACATTATAATTCGTGTCAACTTCTATCGACCATTACTCTTCGTATATGTCAAATTAGAGAGCCTACTATATGTAAAATGATAGGTTTTTGAGTTAGCTTTCCAACGATATCAATTTTGCTAAAATTCGGCACCCGAGCAAGAAGTTATGGCCTTTCTAAGTAGAATGCATCGCCTAACCAATCGCACATGGCCACTGAAAGCATAGGTGATAGCATAGGCGACGCCTATGTAAATATAGGCGATATCATAGGCGGCGCCTATGTAAATATAGGAGATAGCATATGCGGTACTTATGTAAATACAGGCGATATCATATGCGGCGCCTATGTAATGGTTTCAAGTGACTAAAACACTCCGTTTTTGGGGCAAAATGGTCCTTTTCCCACCCTTATTTAGCCATAAACATGAAATTCAGTTCCCAAAGACCCCAAAATATACCTTCATTCATCAAAATTGCTCAAGAACTCTCCTTAGGGTTTCAAAATAAAAACCCAAGCAACTGAACATTCAACCGTGGGTTTTTGAAACTAATTGCATATTTGAAACTATCATCTTCGCATATATAGGTACGCGGGGTTTTTATAAATTCTCATAGGCATAGAAAAATCATGTTTTAGAATGGGGTTTTTGAAACTATGTATATATTCATGTACTAGATGTTTTAACATCATTGTTTTGGTCTTTTGACCTTCCCCAAAGGAATTTGAGAATATGTATGTATGAAAGCATGTATTTAAGAATGAGTTCTTGTTGAGAGCATGACTTTTGGTGAATTCCCTCTTATTATGAATTTTCAGATTTTTCATAGCATATGAATTGTTTTGGAATGCATTCTTGAAAAGCACTATATGAAATGTTTGAACTCTTGTTATGATTTAAAGGTGGTTTTAAATCACTAAGGAGGGAATTTAGCATGAATGTTTAATGTTTATAATGCACGTAATAAAAGAGTGCATGATTTGCTAAAGGCACTAGACCACCACATGTTTGATGAAGTTTTTGCATGATTTTGACTTGAGTTTCGGAACACGAAATCTTCTATATCAGTTGCATGTTTTTGAGTGGTCTAAGCTTTGCTTTAAATGAAAGATTTATCTTAATGTATTATGGCTTAGAAATCATGACTTGCAAGTCTTTGTATGATGATACCAAACTCAGAAAATGCCATAACAGACACAGACGAATACAAAAATCAGACTTTATCAGATTTGTAGGTTTTAGAACTTCAGAATAATGCTTGTTCAGAAAAGGCTAAAATAGGGCAGAAAGAGAGCTTAGGTGGTTCCTCGAAGAAGGCGTGAGTTCAGACAAATCTTTGCCTAAAACCGTGGTTTGCTGACCCGGGTATATTATTATACGCTGACTTAAGTGTCATATGGCGTATCACATTCAGGAACTCCAACCCTTGCGGCACACTCAGGTTGGAGGCTTCCCCGCCGAGTCAATGGCGGATTCCATATCGCCCGTGGAATATCAGATTTGTAGGGGATACCACCTAACTCAGAAGTAATACACAGATCAGAATTTGAAATTTACAAACAGGTTACATGTTTTCAGAAGGTGCCCATGTGTTTTTCAGAAACTGTTTTATGCATGATGTTTTGATGAAAATTGCTCTCATGTATTATACATACATATATATATATATATATATATTCAATTACTCTATTTTGGATTGCTTCGCGTGCCGGTACTTTTGTGCTGACCCCCCCTCCTTCCAGGTTTTGAGACTTAGTCTAGGGTCCAGATGAATAGTAGATATTTCAGATCGCAGATCAGATTGTGCAATAGTGAGCCTTCTATATTCCAGAAGGCCTGTTTACTTTCAGATATTTATCTCTAGTCATGTTTTGGTCTACTGGGAGCCTTGTCCCAGATTTCAGACTGTTACTATTAGTCATGTAGTAGAGATTTCCCAGACGGATTTCAGATGTTGATAGATGTTGTAGGACTTTATTTCCCATTATTGATTTTATTAGACTTATGACCATGTTTCTGTAATATTGTGTATCTTCCGCATTTCTTTTATCATATGAATTATGTTCATGATTACCAGATAGACAGGGGTGTTTCGGGCCATCATGGTTCAAGATGCTCGTCACGGCCAAGGCTCCGGTTCGGGTCGTGACACTTAATGTTTAGGGCTAAACATGATTTACAACCCAACCTTACGCACAATTCTCACTTGGAAACTACAAAATAAAACATCAAGAAACAATAGTACACTAAAACTCCGCAGCCACAATAATCAATCATGACCTTACGGTTTTCCTTATTATAATTCATTAACACGCACTATTTCAACACATCAAGCCTATAGTCTAGCATCAATCATCTACCACCAATGAAGAATGCAACATAATATACTAGTCCATCAAATTGGGATATTCTACCCAAATATCTCATTTTATTTAGATACAACCCACAACCAAAACACCTTTATGACATCACTGCTATGCCTCAAAATCTACTACATACCTTCTCACAAGTAGTATTAGTTTACAACTACCAAAGAAAAGAAGGTCGGGGGGAGGGGGGGTAAAGTCACATAATAGACATGGTCAACCTTAATCCTTTATTATAACCCCATACAATCTTATCTACTTATACGACTTTCTCACATCACACTTACTTACCCAAGAGTACATTTAGACTACCTTCAAATTCAACACACAACCTTGTGTCTGTAATTATAACTTACTGGCTAATCTAGCCATTTTCATACTTCGGGCAAACAACAACTCACCTTAGCTAATAACTCCTTCTCTACCTTCTACTAAACTAACACACAAGGACGTATCACTTTAATACCAACTCAATCTCATGGAAAAAGGTTCGGCTATACATACATTCAATAAATCGCCCTTACCACTTTTTCTTACCATTACGCCTCTAAACTCCCCATTCCAACCAACACAAGAACAACAAGATGAACAATAAGTTGCTAGTGAATCGAAATAGGCCTCACAGGGCTTCACTAGACTTTTAGTTTCAACAACACAATGATAACAAGATTACAAGAGATAGAAACTTGACACACAATAATCAATGATCTAAGAATACATATCTTACTCTGTATAAATAAAAAATCTGAGTCAAACACTTCCCCCACAGACTACCATACAATCCACACATGCTACTAGCTACCACATTAGTTTATCACTAAAAAGGGTAAATCATTCTCAAACATCGGTTATTCAAATAAAATATTTATTTACACGAAAGTTACCCTCACTCTAACTTCTAACTTTGTGACTTCACATCACCAACTTCTTGATCCAACATCACCACCAATAGGTCTTGACACCGACACTTAACTTATACTACTACTCGGGTGAAAATATAGTTCCAACATTCTGCTACACATCATTCTCCCTTAAACGTGACATCTACAACATAAATTCTAAAAAAGACTGTACACTTAATACCGCAGACTGAAAAGCACGATTTCATCAGAATCAAAGTTCACACTAGAATCAATACACTCTAAGGCACTAACGGACTCTTTACAAGTCCTTGCACAATTTCAAAATCTTATATTTCTCAATCAGAAAGGACCATACCATTTAAATTCTAAAGTTTTGCACTTGATTCACCTCAATAATGAGACATATCTGAGCACATCAAAGTAAGGAAAGAATTGGGATAACTTTACTTTCATATGGGCAACACCATAGCATGAATTAGAGTATGAAAAAGGAACATTCTGACTCCATATCATGAACTAGAATATGAAGAAAGGGAAACATTCCTAAATGCCTAGTAGCCTCCTGCTTATAAGTATGGCGCGCTACACACCCATAAACAAGACTCTACCCAATGCGATTTCGCAGACACCCTGGGACCATGAACCATGCTCTGATACCAAGCTTGTCAAGACCCGAACTAGGGCCTGACCGTGACGGACAATCCAAACCCTGAAGGCTCGGACATCCTACTCTATCTGGTAGTTGTGCACAATATTTATATAATAATAGAAGATGCATAAATACAATTTGATATGGAAAGATAGTCATTAACTCTGAGATTCAAGACATAAGAACGAAATCTGCAATTTAAAATATCTAAATAAGATCTGACTCAGTCTGTGAAATCTCTACTATATCTCAAAACTATTCTGAAAACTGGGACAAGGCCCCCAGTAGACCAAAATAACAGAATACATAATCTAAAATAACTGGCCTGCTGGAACAAAGAAGGCTCACTATTGCACGGATCACTTTTCTCTGGAATACTCTACTGATTATACGAACCCTTAGACTGAGCCTCCGAACCTAGGAGGTAGGGGTCAATATAGATGTACTGGTACGCAGAGCAAATCCAAAATAATAATTTATCTTCAACATATATGAGACCAATTTAAAACAGTTCATAATCATATCATATAGTAAGAAATCTCATGGGCATTTTCAAAAGACTCTGTAAAATCATCTGAACTCTGTGACACTCTTTGTTTTACTTCTGCGCTAGGTGGTATACCCTACAACTCTGAAATTCCACGAACTATATGAAATCCTTCATTGACTCCGCGGGGAAGCCTCCAACCCAAGTGTGCCGCAAGGGTTGGAGTCTCTGACTCTACTACGCCACACGGCTGTCGCCAGCGTAAAAATAATATACCCAGATCGGCAAATCACGATTTTAGGCTAAGAGTTACTTGAACTCTAGCCCTTTTCAAGCAACCACCCAACTCTCTTTATGACCATTTTTAACTCTTTAAGACATGCATTCTCTGAAAACATACTCTGAAAACTCTAACTCTATTGTGGCATACATTTATATGGTATCGTCATACCATTGACTTGCAAGTCACATCTCTAAGCCATTTTTAGCATATTTCAATATCTGTTTTCAAAACATAAATTCGGGACCACCATATCAATAAATCATTTCAAAGAACACTTTCTTTAAAGCTCATGTAAACACATGTATGCAACTCTCTTTGTCAACCTTTCAATGAAACAAGGTGACCATGTCAAAGTTCTTAATCTCATGCAAATCTTTCTCTTTTAACAAAATATATTTACATCAAGAAACTCCCTCTCTTAAATCTCTAAATCATGCTCAAAATACTATGCTATTTGAGTAAACTATTTTCAAGCCATAAATCATGCATTTCAAATCCTTCAAATTAAGATCATAAACTTAAAGTCATCACAAAAGAGAGGGATTTCATAAGTTGTGCTCTCAAATAATCTTCAATCTAAATTTTCATACATATACATATACATGTAAATCAATTTAAGGGGGAAAGGCCTAAAGACCAAATCAACAATACAATTAAACATTCATAATGCCTAATAAAATCATGTATTTTAAAAACCTCTTTCTAAATTCATGCTTGATAATCTTTAAATCATGTTCTAGTGTTTACAAGCTCATATAGTTTTTAAGATTAACCCCACGTACCTCAATTTAGAAATATGATGGATGATTCTTGAAACCTACGGTTTGGAGATTCCAAATCTTCAATCAGTTTTGAAAACCCACAGTTGAATCTTGAGTTATTTGGGTTTTTAGTTTGAAACCCTAAAGAGTGTTCTTGTGAATTTTTGAAGAAAATATGAATAATATGGTCACTTGTGAGTATAATCCCGTATTTAAGCTGATAAGGGGGTGGAAAATACCTAATATACCCTTAATGAGACGGAATAAAATATAACTGGGAGCCCGATTTTATGAGCCACCGTGATGCACCACTATCGCGATGGCTCACTGGAAATTGATGAATGGGATTTTTAGGGTCACCGCGACGCGGAGCCATCACGTTGTCCCACTGGTTGGGACCTGGAACTTCAGTGCGACGCGCCACAATCGCGCTAGGCTACTGGAATGTGACAATTGTTAAATAGACCCCCTCCATGACACGCCAAGCACTAAAATGACGGTGTTTTATGACTAGGGCTTAAATTAGCCATAACATCTTGCCTGGGTATCGGATTTGGGCGAATCTTATATCGACGGAAAGCTCATTCAATTGTCCACACTACATAATTGATTAACATGGAAAATTTACATCGGATTTATGGCTTTTGGATCGTCTACGCATAGAAAGGATGGTTTTCGTTCTAGCCCAAAATGCGGGGTGTTACAATAGTACTATGGACTAGATATATCAAACTCCTTTTAAATCTTTTTATATAAAAAGTTTATTTTTTCTAAAAATAATATTTAATATTTTTTTGTTAAAATCTATAATCTATTATTACTAGAAAAAAAATGAGGCCTCTCAAATTTGGGGGCCTAGGGCGGCCACCTTTTTTTCCAAAGGGTAGAGCCACCCCTGCAAATGAGTGAAACGACAGAAATTACGAATTTTTGAGACTTCTGAAGGGTGTTGTTAGCCTATGAATTGATGGGTTGCATCTTTATTTTCAGACGAAACCTCTTGGAAAGGCCCGTGAAGACCTATTTAATGGATTGTGGTTCTTTAGAAGGGAAGGCAGATCTATTTCTTAGGTCAAATACTCAAAACAACAAGAATTGCGAATTTTTCACGACTTTTGGTGGGTGTTAACCTATCGATTGATGGGTGTGCATGCTCAAGAATTATTTTTGAGCGAAACTTTTTGAGGATGTCTTTGATGACCTATTAAATAGAGTGTGTTGCTTTTGTGGAGCGTGAAGAGCTTTTTTTAGGTTAAATGAGTGAAATGATAGGAATTGTGGATTTTTTGTGATTTTTCGGTGGGTGTTAGCTAACAGATTGATCGGGGGTTGCAGGTTCCGACTTAATTATTGGGCGAAACTTCTGATGTGGAACTTTGAAGATCTATTAAATGGATCATGTTACTTTGATGGGGCGAGCGGAGCTTTTTTAAGGTCAAATGAGCAAAACGACAGGATTTGTTGATTTTTTAAAACTTTCCAGGGATGTTAGCCTATGGAATGATCGAGGGGATCCAAAATTATTTCTAAGTGAAACTTCTTGGGTGAGCCTCTGATGACCTATTAAATGGGTTGTATTGCTTAGGAGGGGAAGACAGAGCTTTCTTATGGGTGAAATGAACATAACGACAGAAATTGTGGATCTTTTGCGACTTTTAATGAGTGTTAGCCTATGAATTAAGGGGGGTGCAGACTCCGGAATTATTTTAAAATGAAACTTCTTGTGTGGGATATTTATTACCTATTCAATGGATTGTGTTGCTTTGGAGGCATGGACAAACCATTTTATTATGTCAAACGATCAAAATGACAGAAATTGTGGATTTTTTGCGACTTTCGAATGGTGTCAACTTATGAATTGATGAGGGGGTGCAGGCTTCAGCTTTATTTTTGTGAGAAAATACTTGGGCAAGCACTTGATGCCATAATAAATGTGTCATATTGATTTGAAAGGAAGGATGAAGCTTTTCTCTAGGTCAAATGAGCAAAACAACAGGGTAATTGCGGATTGTTCGTAACTTTCAATGGATGTTAGCCTATGGACTGATGGGGGTACCGGTTCCAACTTGATTTTTGGTGGAACTTCCTGGGAGGGACCTTAGCAACCTATTAAATAGATCATGTTGCCTTGGGTGGGGAGAAAGGGTTCGGTTGGTGTTAACCTATGGATTGATGGGGAGGACCTGAATTTATTTTTGAATGAACTTCTTGGGTGGGCCCCTGACGACCTATTAAATGAATTGTGTTGCTTTGGAGGGAATGACAGATCTTTTTTTAGGGTCAAATGTGCGAAACGACAAGCATTGCAGATTTTTTCTAACTTTCGCTGGGTGTTAACCGATGGATTGATGTGGGGTGCATGCTCTGCAATTATTTTTGGGTTAAAATTCTTGGGCGATCCTTGACGACCTATTAAATGCATTGTGTTACTCTGGAGAATGGACGGAGCTTTGTTTAGGTCAAATGGGCAAAACGGCAGGAATTGCAGATTTTTTGAACCTTTCGGTGGGTGTTAGCCTATAGATTAATGGATGGGTGTGGGCTCCAGATTCATTTTTTGGTGAAACTTCCTTGGGAGAAAATTCTTGAGTGAGCCCCTCACAACATAGTTAATAGATCTTATTGCTTTGGAGGGATGGACAGAGCCTTTTTTTTAGGTCAAATGAGCAAAATGATAGAAATTGTGGATTTTTTATAACTTTGGGTGGGTGTTAGCCTATGGATTGATGGGGAATGCAGGCTCTGGAATTATTTTTTGAAAAAACGTTTGCAGCAGGCCTCTGACTACATATTAAATTTATCGTGTTGCTTTGGAGGGGCAGGCGAACCCTTTTAGGTCAAATGAGTGAAATGATAGGAATTGTGAATTATTCATGTCTCTCGGTTGGTGTTAGTCTATGTATTAATGTGAGGTGCGTTCTCCGGCTTAATTTTTGGAGAAACCTTCTTAGGTGTGTCCCCAGCGAACTATCAAATGGATTGTCTTGCTTTAAAGGGGCGGGCGGAGCTATTTTAAGTCAAATAAGCGAAACAGTAGGAATTATTCATTTTTAGCGACTTTTTGGTAGGTGTTAGCCTACGGATTAATTGGGGCTGCAGGCTCCGACTTTATTTTTGGTGAAAGTTCATAGGCGCATGCCTGGCAACCTTTTAAATTGAATGTGTGTCTTTGGAGGGGCATACAGAGCTTTTATTTAGGTCAAATAAGCAAAACGATAGGAATTGCAGTTATTTTTTGACTTTTTGTGGGTGTTAGCCTATGGATTGATGAGAAGTGCTGCTCTCCAGCTTTATTTTTGGGTGAAATTTCTTGGGTGAGTCCTTCACGACCTATTAAATGGATAGTGATGCTATAGAGGGGCGAGCGAAGCTTTTATTTAGGTCAAATGAGCAAAATGATAGAAAAATGCAGGCAGATTTTTTGCGATTTTCGATGGGTGTTAGCCTATGGATTAATAGGGATGTGTGCTCCAAAAATATTATTGGGTAAAACTTCTTAGATGGCCCCTGACAGTCTATCAAATGGATCATGTTTCTCTAGATGGGATGACAGAGCTTTTTTAGGTCAAATAAGCAAAACGACAGGAATTGCGGGTTTTTTGCGACTTTAGGTGGGTGTTAGCCTATGGATTGATGGGATGCGGTCTCCAACTTTATTTTTGATAAAAACTTTCTTGGGAAAACCCCTGATGGCCTATTAAATGGATCTTTGTTACTTTGGAGGGGCAGACGGAGTTTTTTTTAGGTCAAATGAGCGAACGACAGAAATTGCAGATTTTTCGTCTTAGTCTTGGTATAATTCATCTTATCCCATCACCTATGAAACTATGTTATCACCTTTCATATGGTATAATATAATTCAGAAATTACAATCCTGCTATAATTTAATCTACGAACCAAACAACTCTAACAGATCTCTCAATATGTTTAAAGAATTGTTATTCTCAAGTTCATAATCTGAAGCATAAATAATAGAAGTTTCTTTCTTTCCCACAAACCTTCTCTGTCCCCATCAAAAGCAGAACTGTTAAGATACTCAACTAACAAGTGTAGTTAGTTAGCAGCTAGAGACTTAAAGTGAGTCACAAGTAGTTGAGTTAGATAACTAACTCAACACATACTCTATATAAGAACCATATCAAGCATTGTAGGATTAATTACTCATTCAATATCACTACTATGAGTTTTCCTCTATATTTTCCTTCTTTTAATTCTCAAGTTTCATGGTTTACTTCCATCTTGATTACCTTCATGGTATCAGAACCAGGTTCATTTGTAGTAGAACTCAAATTCTGAGAATTCTGAGTTATTGCCGTTGCTAGTTCTTGCACAAATTCAACTCTGAAAGTGGATTTGGTTGTTGTTTCTGGGTTACTGATTGAGTTGATTTTTGAGAAATCAACATTCTAGTTTCATAACTGGTATTCAGCATTAGCTTCTGCAAAACAGAGGGTCTTTCCGGTTGAATAAGATCTCCTCTTCTTCTTCTTCTTTTGTTTCGTATTCAAGAAATTCTATAGTGTGTATTCAAGATGACAAGTGAACAAAGAAATGGGGAGAAATGCAGTGTGGACAATCTTCCAGTTCATTTGCTCAAAATGGTGTCAATTTTGGATTTCCAATATCAGGTCAAGGTATTGACTATAATCATCCTCTTTTCTTGAGCCCTATAGATGTTAGTGGCCTTAGCATAATATCTTTTCAATTAGTTGGTATTGAAAACTATGCGTTGTGGAGTCGTTCAATTAAACTTGCATTACTTGGTCGAAATAAGATAGGATTGATTGATGGAACATGTAGAAAAGATGTATTCATAGAAGAGTTATGGAGTCAATGGGAGAGGGTCAATGCAATTGTCCTCTCTTGGCTAATGAACTCAGTTTCTAAGAGTTTGTTGAGTGGAATTTTATTTGCCTCTAACGCGTGTACTTTGTGGGATGACTTGAAAGAGAGATTTGATCGTTTAGATGGCTCAAGAACTTGTAGTTTACATAAATAAATCACCACTTTGCAACAAGGAACAGCATTTGTCTCTGTATATTATACTAGATTGAGGAATCTGTGGGATGAATTTGAGGCTCTTGTCCCTCCACCTACGTGTGATTGTGAAAAGTCCAGAGGATTTGCTGCTCACATTAATAGGCAAAAGCTCTATCAGTTTCTTATGGGATTAAGTGAAGTATACCATCAGTCTAGAAGTCAAATTCTACTAATGAATCCCTTAATAATATCAATTAGGCCTATGCTATGATAATGGGTGATGAAGCACAAAAATCAATTGTTATTTCTACTGGAAATCTTGGAATAAATGTTATATCATCTAACAATCTGGAGTCTATTGCTATGTACTCTAAGGCTGGTAATAATTTTGGACAAATTGGTGGTGGTTCTGCTGGGATTCAGAAGTTTAAAGGAAATGCAGGTTTGGTGTGTGACTACTGTAAGTGCAAGGGACATAGCAAAGAATATTGCTATAAACTGGTGGGATTTCCTTCTGATTTCAAATCCAAGAAGAAGACTGGGTCTGGAAACTATAATGGTGCACACATGGTCAATACTAATCATGTTGATGGTCTGGAGCAACAAGTACAAAAAGCTCAGGCAAACTCATGTATGGGTTGAATGTTACTAGCCAAAGTGGAAGCTAGATCAATCAGAATTCCGGTGGTTCTCATGGTAAAGAAGATTCTCAGTTTTTAAAGCCCAACACCATTACAGATTCTAAAAGAACTGTGAAAGAAATGCTGCAGGGATGCACCTTTACCAAAGATCAGTATGATCAAATTCTCCTAATGCTTCAAAGTGGTCATTCTAAAGGAAATGTTGATGAATTTGATGCAGTCAACTGTGCAAGTAAAGCATTGTTTATTTATGAGAATAGTGAAGTGTGGATAATTGATACTAGAGCCACCAATCATATGGTGTCTAGGTCAAATATGTTCTTACCTGATTCTATGTCTAAGTGTGCAGAGACAAAAAAAGTGTCTCTACCTAATGGAGAGGTATCACAGGTGACACACATGGGATCTTGTGCTCTATCTACTAGAAGTATTATCACAAATGTGTTTCATATTCTGGAATTCACGTACAATCTACTATCTGTGAGCAAGATAACCAAGGACTTTGGTTGCTCAATCATATTCTTTCCCCACTTTTGTGTATTCCAGGAGCCATTGGGAAGGTAAAGGAAATTGGTAAAGAGGAAGGAGGTCTCTACTTACTGCTAAAGCATCTTTCAAAAACAGATAACTCCCAAGTGTCTTTAGTAGTGAAAGCTAAGGAACCAGGAGCCAAGAAAGGGGATATAGAGCTTTGGCATAGAAGATTAGGATACTCTTCGTCAGTAGTTCTTAATAAATTGTTTCATATGATCAAGGAAGATGTATATAAAGTGTCTAAATGCTCTATTTATCCTTATGAAAAGCAAACAAGATTAGTTTTTTCCTTCCAGTTCTGTTAAAACTCTATCAAGTTTTGAGTTGATTCATCTTGACCTTGGGGTCCATATAATACAACTACTTTTGATGGGAACAAATATTTTCTTACAGTGAATGACTTGAGTGTTTTTACTAAAGCATAAATCAGAGGTGTGTGTGTCTATCAAGTTATTCCTTCAATATGTTAACACACAGTTTGACAAAACTGTCAAGGTAATGAGAATAGACAATGGTACTGAGTTTGTCAACTCAGCTTGTTCTAATATGTGTAAAGAAATGGAAATTATTCACCAAAGATCTTGTCCATATACCCCTCAGCAAAATGGAGTGGCTGAGAGGAAACATAGACATATTTTGGAAGTAACTAGAGAATTGAGATTTCAGGCTAAAATACCATTGAAGTTTTGGGGACACTGTGTTTTAGCTATTGTTTACCTGATCAACAGAATGCCTAGTAGTGCAGTATCAAATTAGATTCCTTATGAAAGGTTATATGGTGTAAAAACTATGTTTACTCGTCTAAGAGTACTTGGTTGTTTGTGCTTTGCAAAGGTTCTGAATGAACATGACAAATTAATGCGTAGATCAAGAAAGGTTGTACATATGGGGTACTCAGACACTCAAAAAGGCTATGTGCTATATGATCTTATCACTAGGTCATTCTTTATCAGTAGAAATGTATTGTTTAGAGAAGATTTCCCTTTGCTGAAATAGGTGCCACGGTTAACAATGATGTATTTGTTGACCCTTTCTTCAACTGTGGTGGTTTGATGCAGAACATTGTGTCTAGCTATCCAATGAATAATACAAGTGTTGGTCCTACTACACATACTGAACAGATTGCAGAAATATAGCCTCCTACAACTGCAGTTACTGATCATGTTGAAGTCCCTGAACCAGATGCAACTGAGCTAAATGATCTGGTTGAGCATGATGCATATGAATAAGTTGTGGTTCCTGAAGTAGCTCCTGACAATGGGATTATGATGCAGAGAAGGTCTTCTATGGAGAGACATTCACCTAAGTGGATGAAAGATTTTGTTTTACTGAACATTAGTGATAATTTTTAGTATCCTATATGTAACTACATCAATTATACTCATTTGTCACCAACCTATCAAGCTTATATAATGGCAACATCAACCTTGGTGTAACCTACTACTTACTCAGACGCTATGAAAGATAAAAGATGGGTAGATTCCATGCAAGCAGAATGCCCTTGAAGAAAATAAAACTTGGGAGATTACAGACCTTCCTGCTGGTAAGAAGCTAATTGGTTTTAGGTGGATATACAAGATAAAGTATAAAGCCACAGGTGAAGTTGAGAGGTTCAAAAAAAGATTGGCTGCAAGGGGCTATAGTCAAAAAGAAGGTATAGATTACAACGAAACTTTCTCTCCAGATGTAAAAATGGTGATTGTTGGAACAATCCTAGCTATTGCCGCCTCAAAGAATTGGCATGTTCATCAAATGGATGTCTTTAATGAATTCTTACATGGTGATTTGAAGGATGAGATCTACATGACTCTGCCTCAAGGATTTTCTAGTCCGGGGGAGAAGGTGTGCAGACTTGTCAAATCCTTGTATGGATTGAAACAAGCTCCAAGACAATGGAATCACAAACTGACAGAAGCTCTTATTGATCTGAAGTTTCAACAAAGCCAACATGATTACTCTTTGTTTATCAAGAAGTCTAGTGAAGGAATGACTATTATACTGGTATATGTAGATGACATGCTCATCACGGGGAGCATTTTGAAACTGATTCAAGACAAAAAAGAGGCACTGCATCAAGCTTTCAAAATGAAGGATTTAGGGGAGTTGAAATATTTTTTGGGGATCGAGTTTACTAGGTCTAAAGCTGGGATCCTTATGCATCAGAGAAAATACACACTGGAATTGATATCTGAGGTTAGTTTATCTACAGCAAAGCCAGCAAACACTCATATTGATGCTAATGCCAAGTTAACTTCTGTACAATATGATGATCACTTGAAGAAAAAATGTTCTTGATGATCCTTTGGTAGAACAGACAATGTACCAGAAATTGGTTGGAAAGCTCTTGTATCTATATGACAAGACCAGACATCTCATATAGCACTCAAACTCTAAGTCAGTTTCTTCAGCAACCAAAAAAGTTTCACTTGGATGTTGCATTAAGGGTAATCAGGTACCTAAAGAAGCAACCAGGTCAAGGATTGTTGTTAGCTAGTAACTCAAATGAGAAGATCACTGCCTATTGTGATGCTGACTGGGCAGCATGTCCTCTTACAAGGAAATCAGTTACAGGTTATATGATCAAACTAGGAGATTCACTAATCTCATGGAAGGCTAAGAAACAGACTACAGTCTCAAGGAGCTCAGCTGAGGCTGAATATAGAAGCCTAGCTAGTACAGTCTCTGAACTGATTTGGCTGATTAGTGCCTTAAAAGGAAGTAGATAGCAAGGTGCAATTGCAAATACAGATATATAGTGACAGTAAATCAGCCATCCAAATTGTTGCTAATCCACTTTACCACGAAAGAACAAAACATATTGAGATAGACTGTCACTTCATCAGAGAAAGGCTGCAACAAGGGCTGATTAATGTGAATTATATACCTACACAGGCGCAGCTTGCAGATGTGTTAACTAAAGGCTTGTCTAGATATCAGCATGAGTATCTATTGTCCAAGCTTGGAGCTCTAAACATCTTTATACCTCCTAGATTGAAGGGGGTGTTAAAGATACTCAACTAACAAGTGTAGTTAGTTAGCACTTAGAGACTTAAAGTGAGTCACAAGTAGTTGAGTTAGTTATAACTAACTCAACACATACTCTATATAAAGAACCATATCAAGAATTGTAGGATTAATTACTCATTCAATATCACTGCTATGATTCTTCCTCTCTGTTTTCCTTCTTTTAGTTCTCAAGTTTCATGGTTTACTTCCATCTTGATTACCTTCAAGAACCCTTCATTGCTGCCCTCGGCTCCTCCTCCATGCTCACTTCACCTCCTAGTAGGCATGCCGCTGCTATGCCTTGCACTGTGACTTTTCTGCCACCGAACACAGGGGACTTCCACTGTAAGTTTCTCATTGAAACATACATGGAGTTTCCTACTGTCTGCTATTGGAAAAGAAGGAGGTTATCGAGAAATTCCAATGCAAGCGGTGGAACTCACGTGCACCAAGAATCATCCATCGACAAGCATTTGGAGTTGAGATGCTTCTGTATCTAATGATCAGCTTGTTCGAATAGGTGCTGCTGTATTGCAGCAGTAAATGTTATTAAAAATCCTCCTGTGCCTATTATCACATCAATTCAGGATATGCAATCTCAAACTTGAGACAAACTCACTCAGGAAAAAATGTACTCGTCTTAATGTGTACCGGAAAGATGCACTGTTGCATTCAAGCAAGAAATTTGAGTACTGTCGCTCGTGCTTGTTGTGATAATATATCTTCTAACCGTGGCTTCTTTTCTGCAGGTGGCACCTTTAAGTTCATTAAGCGAATAGGATTGATGAACTTAACAAAGAAGAGAAGTTTGTTTCAAAGTTTGTTATCGAGCTGCTACTCTTGGTTCTTAATTTGCTATGAAGCAACAGACGATTGAGAAGCTTGTTAGAAATGCAATCACCTAGAGCAATTGGATCACAAAGTCCAATGCAGGAAGGTTCGGATGGGGATGAAGAATCAGTTGGTGGGAGTTATTCATCATGGCATCTTCCTAAATCACCAAAAAGGAACCCACTATCCATTTACGTTGAGCAAAACATATGGAGGAACTCCCGATATGACAGTAAAAGCAAGATGTGCAGCTAACAAAGAGCAAGATCATCAAATAACTTTAAAGCAACATAATTTGATTAGGCCAATGTGATCTGATGAAAGTCTCAACTGAACTCTGTGTGAATATTAAAAGAAATTGAGTAGATGAGCATTTGTTTTTCCCCCTCATTTTCAACATTTTACTTGTATGAGGATTGGCTGGATTTTATTTTATTTTTTTAAAAGAGAAAGTGAGGGATTTTTGGGCTTTGAATTATTTTTGGGCGAAACTTCTTGGGCGGGCACCTGATGACCTATTAAATAAATTGTGTTGCTTTGAGGGGCTGGCAGACTTTTTTTTAGGCCAAATGAGCGAAATGACAAGAATTGCGAATTTTTCGCGAATTTCGGTGGGTGTTAGCCCATGGGTTGATGGGGTGCTGGCTCCTGCTTTATTTTGGGTCAAAACTTCTTAGTCAGGCCCCTGACGACCTATTAAATGGATCGTGTTGCTTTGGAGGAGTGGGCGGAGCTATTTTTTTAGGCCAAATGAGTGAAACGACAGAAATTACAGATTTTTCATGACTTTCGGTGAATATTAGCCTATGGATTAATGGGCGGGGGGGGTGGGATCCAAATTTATTTTTCGATGAAACTTCTTGGGTGGATCCCTAACAACCTATTAGGTCAAATGAGCGAAACGGCAGGAATTACCGATTTTTCATGATTTTCAATGGGTGTTACTCTATGGATTGATGGGGTGCGGCCTCTGAAATTATTTAGTGGTGAAACTTCTTGGATGGACTCATGATGACCTATTAAGTGGATCGTGTTGCTTTGGAGGATGGGGGGGCTTTTTTTAGGTCAAATGAGCAAAACAATAGGAAATGTAATTTTTTGCTACTTTTGGTGGATATTTACCTATGGACTGATGGGGTTGCAGGCTTCGGCTTTATTTTGGACGAAACTTCTTGGGTGGGTCACTAACGACCTATTAAGTGAAGTGTTTCTTCGGAACATGGGTAGAGCCTTTTTTTAGTTCAAATACGCGAAATGACAAGAACTGTAAATTTTTTACGACTTTTGGTGAGTGTTAGCCTGTGGATTGATTGGGGTGTGACCTCCGGAATTATTTAGGGGTGAAACTTCCTGTATGCCCTGTGACAATCTATTTAGTGGATTGTGTTTCTTTGGAGGAGCGGTGGAGCTTTTTTTAGGCCAAATAAGTGAAACAACAGGAATTGTGAAGTTTTCGCAACTTTTGGTGGGTGCTAGCCTATGGAATGATTGGGGGTGCGAGCTCCAGTTTATTTTTGGCAAAACTTCTTGAGCGATCCCCTAACGGCCTATTAAATTCAAAGTGCTACTTTGGATGGGCGGATGGAGCTTTATTTTTTATCAAATGAGTGAAATGGTAGGAATTGCGAATTTTTTGCGACTTTTGGTAGGTGTTAACCTATGGATTGATGGGGGGCGCAGACTCCGTCTTTATTTTTGAGAAAAACTTCTTGGCAGGCCCTGACGACCTGTTAAATGGATTTATTTCTTTGGAGGAGCGACCAGAGCTTTTTTTTAGATCAAAAGAGCGAAACGACAAGAATTGTGGATTTTTTGCGACTTTCAATGGGCGTTAGCTAATGGATTGATGGGAGTGCGGGATCCCACATTATTTTTTGGGGAAACTTCTTAGGAAGTCTCTAGACGACCTATTAAATGAATCATGTTGCTTTAGAGGGGCGGGTGGAGCTTTTTATTAGGTCAAATGAGCGAAACGGCAGGAATTACGAATTTTTTGAGACTTCGGATGGGTGTTAACCTATGAATTGATGGGGTTGCGGACTCCGGCTTTATTTTCAGACAAAACTTCTTGGAAAGTCCCATGACAATCTATTTAATGGATTGTATTTCTTTAGAGGGGAAGACAGATATATTTTTTAGGTCAAATAAGCAAAACAACAAGAATTACGAATTTTTTGCGAGTTTTGGTGGGTGTTAACTTATCGATTAAAGGGTATGCATGCTCCAGAATTATTTTTGAGCGAAACTTTTTGAGGAGGTCCCTGACAACCTATTAAATAGATTATGTTGCTTTGGCGGGGCGCGTAGAGCTTTTCTTTAAGTTAAATGAGTGAAATGATAGGAATTGTGGACTCTTTGTGCTTTCGGTGGGTGTTAGCGAACGAATTGATTGGGGATTGCAGACTCCGGCTTTATTATTGGGCGAAACTTCTAATGTGGACCTCTGAAGATCTATTAAATGGATCATGTTTCTTAGACGGGGCGGGCGGAGCTTTTTTTAAGGTCAAATGAGCGAAACGGCAGGATTTGTTGATTTTTTTAAACTTTCTAAGATTGTTAGCCTATGGATTGACGGGGGGTGGGATCCGAAATTATTTCTAAGTGAAACTTCTTGGGCGGGCCTCTAACGACCTACTAAATGGATTTATTGCTTAGGAGGGGAATACATAGCTTTTTATAGGTGAAATGAACGTATCAACAGAAATTGTGGATTTTTTGCGACTTTTGATGAGTGCTAGCCTATGAATTGAGGGAGGTGCAGAATCCTGAATTATTTTAGAATGAAACTTCGTGTGTGGAATCTTGATGACCTATTAA
The DNA here is from genome assembly GCA_030864225.1 of Capsicum baccatum var. pendulum. Classification (NCBI taxonomy): domain Eukaryota; kingdom Viridiplantae; phylum Streptophyta; class Magnoliopsida; order Solanales; family Solanaceae; genus Capsicum; species Capsicum baccatum. Next base: position 238,236,328 of record CM061555.1, read on the forward strand.
ATGGATCAAGTTGCTTTGGAGTGACGGACAGACCTTTTTATTATGTCAAATGATCAAAATGACAGGAATTGTGGATTTTTTTTACTTTCAATTGGTGTCAGCTTATGGATTGATGAGGGGTGCGGGCTTCAGCTTTATTTTTGTGAGAAAATACTTGGGCAAGCACCTGATGACATAAATGGATCATATTGCTTTGAAATGAAGGATGAAGCTTTTTTCTAGGTCAAATGAGTGAAACAAAAGTGAAATTACGGATTGATCGCAACTTTCGGTGGGTGTTAGCCTATGGACAGACGGGGGTGTGGGTTCCAGCTTGATTTTTGGTGAAATTTCCTGGGAGGGACCGTACCAACTTATTAAATAGATCGTGTTGCTTTGGAGGGGGGTGCAAATGTTTTTGTAGGTCAAAGAGTGAAACAATAGAAATTGTGGATTTTTCAGGACTTTCGGTAGGTGTTAACCTACGGATTGATGGGGAGGCTCTGAATTTATTTTTAGATGAAACTTCTTAGGTGGGCCCCTGACAACCTATTAAATGCATTGTGTTGCTTTAGAGGGGATAACAGATCTTTTTTTAGGGTCAAATGTGCGAAACAACAAGAATTGCAGATTTTTTCTTACTTTCGGTGGGTGTTAGCCTACGGATTGATGTGGGGTGCATGATCCGCAATTATTTTTGGGTGAAAATCCTTGGGCGATCTCTGACGACCTATTAAATGCATTGGAGGACAGACGGAGTTTTTCTTAGGTCAAATGAGAAAAACGGTTGGAATTGCAGATTTTTCGCAACTTTCGGTGAGTGTTAGCTATAGATTAATGGATGGGTGAGGTCTCCAGCTTCATTTTTGGGTGAAGCTTCTTGGTGGGGCCCTTGATGTCCTATTTAATGGATTGTGTTGCTTCGGACGGGTGGACGAAACTTTTTTTAGTTCAAATGAGCGAAACAGTCGAAATTGCAGATGTTTTGAGATTTTAAATAGGTGTTAGCCAATGGATTGATGGGAGTGCGCTTCAGAATTGTTTTTGGGAGAAAATCCTTAACTGGCCCCTGACAACCTTGTAAATAGATCTTATTGCTTTGGAGGGACGGACAGAGCCTTTTTTAGGTCAAATGAGCAAAACGATAGAAATTGTGGATTTCTTATAACTTTCAGTAGGTGGTAGAGTATGGATTGATGGGGAATGCGGGCTCTGGAATTATTTTTGGATAAAACTTTAAAGCGAGTTGTTGACGACCTATTAAATTGATCGTGTTGCTTTGGAGGGGCAGGTGAACCTTTTTTAGGTCAAATGAGTGAAACGACTGGAATTGTGAATTATTCACGACTCTCAGTTGGTGTTTGTCTATGTATTAATGGGAGGTGCGTTCTCTGGATTAATTTTTGGGAAAACCTTCTTAAGTGTGTCCCCGACAAACTATCAAATGGATTGTCTTGCTTTAAAGGGCAAGCAGAGCTATTTATGGTCAAATAAGCAAAATAGTAGGAATTATTGATTTTTTGCGACTTTTTGGTGGATGTTAGCCTACGGATTAATTAGGGGTGCAGGCTCCGACTTTATTTTCCGCGAAAGTTCATAGCCGCACCCCTGGAAACTTTTTAAATTGAATGTGTTGCTTTAGAGGGGTAGACAGAGCTTTTATTTAGATCAAATAAGCGAAACGACAGGAATTGCAGATATTTTTTGACTTTTTGTGGGTTTTAGCCAATGGATTGATGGGAAGTGCGGCTCTCCAGCTTTATTTTGGGTGGAATTTCTTGGGTGAGTTCGTCATGACCTATTAAATGGATAGTGATGCTATTGAGGGGCAAACAAAGCTTTTATTTAGGTCAAATGAGCAAAATGGCTGGCAGATTTTTTGCAACTTTCGGTGGGTGTTAGTCTATGGATTAATAGGGATGCATGCTCCAAAATTATTATTGGGTGAAACTTCTTAGACTGGCCCCTAACGATCTATTAAATGGATCATGTTTCTCTAGATGGGATGACAAAGTTTTTTTAGGTCAAATAAGCAAAACGGCAGGAATTGCGGATTTTTTGCGACTTTCGGTGGGTGATAGCCTATGGATTGATGGTGGGTGCGGGCTCCAACTTTATTTTTGAGCAAAACTTCTTGGGCAAGCCCCTAAAGACCTATTAAATGGACCGTGTTGCTTTAAAGGGGCAGACAGAGCCTTTTTTTAGGTCAAATCAACAAAACGACAGAAATTGCACATTTTTCATATTAGTCTTGGTATAATTATCTTATTCTATCACCTATTGAACTATGTTATCACCTTTCATATGGTATAATATAGTTCAGTAATTATAATCCCACAATAATTTAGTCTAATACAAACAACCCTAATAGATCTCTCAATAGGACTCACTTTTTTATTGTGAATAAAAATTTACTCAACAAAAACATGTGGGCGGGGTGGGGGGTGAGGGGGGGTGTAAATATCATCCAATCAATCATATTTCTATCTTATTAAACTCACAAGCAAACACTAAGATTTATATTCACATGTTCTACAAACAATATTTAATGTATTTCTTTTGTTTTTCTACAAACAATAATTAAACAAATTAATAATAACTATGACTAATAATAAATTTTAAATAAAAACCAAACTATTTTCATCCTCAAATTTCATGTCCCCTTCAAGGCAAGAATTAATAACCCCTCCATCTTGTAAATTTGATTCTTCAAAATAATTCATGTCAAACAAGAATCCAAACTCATCCTCCTTGCCACATTTTGAGTGAATCATTTCATTTGCTAGAGCTTTGTAATTTATTTCTTGTGACAATTGAAGATTGCTCGAGTTCTGGCTTTGATGGATAGAGTTATTCGAGAAACTGAGTGCAGTCGATGGGCTATATCCGGCTTCACCATAGGGCAATAATTTAGGCATAGTTGCTTCATGATTGTCCATAATATTGATTGATGTAACACAAGCCTCATACATGTTTTTTGGACTGAGTTTGTTAGTACTATTGATGTTTTCATCTTTAGTTCCTTTGTGAAATACTCTACATAACACCCAATCTTCCTGTTCAATGATAAAATAAAACATTACTAAATAAATAATCTGCTATAACAGGCTAAATTATATTATTACATGAAAAAATTGTAATTGTATATGATCATGGTAGATGCATAGTTTATTCGACGCGATGTGATAGCGAAGCCACGTGCATTAAAGCTCTAGCTATAAACGGAGTCCGGGGAAGGGTCGAACCAAGAGGAATTTTTCGTACGCAGCCTTACCTTTCATTTCTGCAAGAGGCTGTCTTCACGGCCTTAACCTGTGGCCTCCAGGTCAAATGACAATAACTTTATCAATTTACTCCAAATATATGAATGGGTTCAAAGTTCTGAATGACAAACAAGAAGTTGTCAAAATCTATAGAGATAAGCATTCAGCTAAAAAGTTGACAAAAATACACTAAAATTTAGTTCAGGAAGTAGTAGGGCCCCCGTGAAGTTGGAGTGTGTCGTAGCAAATTTGGTCACAGTTCAAGAGGGTACTAAATGCTTTACTCCATTCTATAAACTTCAAATCATGAATCCGACAGATCAATATAGAATCTTGCTAGGCACCATCCATTATTTTCAAACTAGGAGGTTTCTAAGAAGTTTCTTGCAAAGACAACAATGTTTTGTACATACATCGTAAGACACATGACTTTTACAAAAAGTGTCAATCCTAAAAGACTTTTTATAGTGTTTAGTGTGTATGTTGGACAATTTGTTCAAATATGTAAAGCATAATACTTATAACAAGGTATTCCATGAATTTAGCTGGTGGTTCACCCGGACACCAGAGTTATCAAAAAGAAAAAATTCGTTCCAGTTGATAAGTAAACACTCTTACTTCGAGTGTGCATATCTAGGCACCTCAACTTGGCTACATAGTGTCAGTTGAATACTCTAACATACAAAACGATTACCTACACACCACCAAAATTTATGCGTCACGTCAACGTCATCAATATCCACGAGACATAGTGGAAATGAGCTGGAGTGTTTTGTTATTAGTTGACGTGTCTAGTCCTAGCTAGATGTGCAGTCCCGAAGTGCTTATTTGTCGGCTAAGCCAGATTTAAGTGTTTGTTCATGTATTATACGAATATTTAGTAAAATAAGAGATAAGCATTCAGTACACCCTTGAATTACGGTCAAAGTTGCTACGACACACTCCAACTTCAGTGGTGTCCTATTAAGCCTCTGAAGTAAATTTTAGCGTATTTTTGTCACCCTTTTGGCTGATGTGGCACTTTTATTACATAAAAATGGGATCCATGTCGGCTAAAAAGGTGTCACATCATCTAAAAGGACTGACAAAAATACGCTAAAATTTAGTTCGGGGTAATAAGACCCCGGTGAATTTGAAGTATGTCGTAACAAATTCAGTCATAGTTCAGGGGCATACTAGATGCTTTACTCGTAAAATAACTAGACCTTTTTCACATGCCAATATCTAGCAAATGGTTTTGCAATGTAAAACATTAACTCCCATCATACCAAACACATTTGATTAGTTGTTCGATCAAAATAATTACATTCGCTAGTCATATAATACAAGAATGATACGCGATATACGTACCTTAGGAGGTATATGAGGATTTTCGATACGAAATTCATGCATAATCCATCCAGTTTTAATACCATGAGGAGCTCTATTCTTGTAAAAAACCAAAGTTTTTCTCATGCCAATGAGTTCACCTGTTTGAGGATCAAACACTGTTCTATCTTTGCCTGTAGCTTTCCAATATCCTGAAATTGTAGCCCTGTTCGTTCGAAAACCGGTTGCATATTTTCGATCTCTAAAACTGAAGAAATACCATTCGTTCGAGTTTAATTTTGCCACCTCTACAAAAAAAGGTAGTGCATAATTAGTAGAAAGCAAAAATTAAAGAGTAAATCATCTAATAACCTGAACTATGATCAAATTTGTTACGACATACTCCAACTTCACGGGATCCTATTACCCTTCAGAACTAAATTTTTAGTGTATTTTTATCATCTTTTTTAGCTGATATGGTACCTTTTGTCAGCCTTTTTAGCTGACATAACTCCTTTGATGTGCACCCCATTTTATGTAATAAAGGTGCCACATCGGCACAAAAGGGCAACTAAAATACGCTAAAATTGAGTTCTGCCCCTGTGAAGTTGGAGTGTTTCATAGCAACTTTGGCCATAGTTCGAGAGTTATTTGATGATTATCTCAAAAATTAATGAACAATAATAGATAAGGATATATAGATAGATATTTATAAGTCATTTATATATATATATATATATATATATATATATATATATATATATATATATATATATAAGACGAAATTGTGACAGAATATTGATGATGATAGACTAGGTCATTACAATCTGTGACGATTTTGTGACGGAATTCATTAATGATGTAATAATATTATTGAACTGAGTTTAACTTCTATAAACTGACGGTACAATGACCATCCATAAAAAAAAAAAATTACACAAGTTAATTACTTTCACATTCATGCTTAGCTCATGAAAAAAGAATCAAACATGTACGTGCAGATTTGGAGCATCGAAAAAATAACAAAATAAACAAAAATGTGTTATCTTTATGATGGTTTAAATTTTTAGACGAGATGACAATACAATTTAACAGGTCCAAAGGTAAGAATAAATGTGGATGACAAAGTCAAAATCTATACATATTTAAAGATAAACAATAGTACGAAGGCTTGTTACCTCTTTACCTAATATTTCTGAGAAAGTTCAATAGAGAAAGTGAAATAATAGAAAATTGAAAAGAAAAAAAAGCTTTAAATTTTTATTTTTTTTGGTTGTGAATAGTAAAATTATTTAGATGTTGGGCAGTCCATATCATTTTCATGTCTTCACCTAATTAAAATGTTTAAGCAATCAAATGAATATTAATTTAACTAAGGGTGTGTTAAATACTAAGGAATAAGTATCTAGTATCCTCGAACTGTGATCAAATTTGTTACGACATACTCTAACTTTATGGGGATCCTATTACTCCCTTAAATTTAATTTTAGCATATTTTTGTCGCCCTTTTGTGCTGACGTGACATCTTTTGTCAACCTTTTTAGCTGACGTGACATCTTTGACGTGAGTCTCATTTTATATAATAAAGGTATCACGTCAGCACAAAAGGGCGATAAAAATATACTAAAATTGAGTTCAGACGGGTAATAAAACCCCTGTAAAGTTGATGTATGTTGTAGCAACTTTGACCATAGTTCGAGGGGGTACTACTGGATGCTTATCTCAAAATATTTTCTTCGAAACTATTTTTCTCAAACATAAATGGATTTCATACTTATTTTCTTACGTTCGATATATAATTAAATAATATTATTTTAAAAATATTTATATATAATATAGACAAATCGGTATGGAAAGTGGGGGTGAAGATGAGGTTGTTAGAGGGTAGAAAGAACATAATCAATATGCAAAGCCACTAGCGAAACTCATTTTTCCTGCTTCCACCAATGAAGTCGTTTTTCTCATTTTAAGAAACTTATTTTCCTAAAAAAAAAAAAATTCTAAAATTTTTGATCAATCTAACATGAAAAAAAATTGAAAAGCATTTTCCTCCATATCGAACACACCCTAAGACTTGTACATTTCTTTTATTTGGTAATTTCTCTTTAACTAAATTAATATCGCGAAAATTCATTTCTTAGTACCATAATTAATCTATTTAAGTGAAAATTATTTTAATTATATGAATTTATAGTGAAAAAATAACTTTCAAAGTTAGTACATGTAAGTTAAATTCGCTTATTAATTTATGTCTTTTCCCTTCCATTAAATTCCTTTCGATTCATTTAGAAATCGAAAGATGCTTTAATATTCCTTGTGAAATTATTTTTAGTGTAAAGATTTTGAAAATTATGTGATACGTATTTGAATTAATGCAAACTTTAATACGAATATAGATACAAATAAAAAAAAGAGAAACAAAGGCTGACTGACATAAAATTATGGGAACTTTAAGAAGAATATAATAAAAGCATCCTTTTCTTTGAAGTTAGTGTGTCCACTTAACTTAGGAAGGTTCCTTTAAATTAATTTCACTTTCAAGGAAAAAAAACAAGAAAAATATAATAATAATAATAATAATAATAATAATAATAATAATAATAATAATAATAAAAGAAGCAGAAAGTATGCAAAACAAAAGTGTAAAAAAATATAATAAATTTTTAAATAATTTTTAAATGATGTAGAATCATATTTCAAAGTCTAATACAAAAAATACACAATAATTAGTAGTAATTAAAGAGAGGGGAAAAAAGTAGGAGAAGAATTAAAAGAAGAACCTCTTCCATGTAACAAAATAATTAGTCGAATCAATAAATTTTGAATAAGAGAATAATATATGTAATTAAGGAGAAAAGGCATTTTCCATGAACCTCTCATAATATAATAGAATAATTAGTTGGATTAGTGAATTTTGAAATAAGATAAAAAAAAAAAGTTAAAGGAAAAAGAAGAAGAAGAAGATACATAATTAAGGGAGAAAAATTATTTGTCTAAGAACATGAACAACAAGAAGAATTCACATAAAGAAAAAATCCCATCATTTAATCAGAATAATTAGTCGAATCAGTAAATTCTAAATTAAAAAAAAAACCATGAAGAAGAATAATATACATAATTAAGGAAGAAAAAATATATGTCAAGGACATGAACAACAAGAAGAAGAAGAATTAACATGAAGAAAAACCTCTCATCATGTAATCAGAATAATTAGTCGAATCAGTAAATTTTGAATTAAAGAAAAAAATATGAAGAAGAAGAAGATGATGAATATACATAATTAAGGAAGAAAAAATATTTGTTAAGAACATGAACAACAACACAAAGAAGAATATGAAGAAAAAGTTTCTATCATGTAATTAGAATAATTAGTCGAATCAGTAAATAATGAATTAAAAAAAAAAACACGAAGGAGAAGAATATACAACACAACAACAAGAATTAACATGAAGAACCATTCATCATGTAATGAAGATAATTAAGTAGTAGAATTAGTAAATTTTGAATACACAAATGACAAAAGCAAAAAAAAAAAAATGAAGGAGAAGAAATGTCATGAAATTTAGACTATTAATCGGATCAGTAAATTCTAAATAAACAAGTAATTAAACTAAAAAACCAAAAAGAACATGAAGAAGAAGAATATGCCATGAAATTACGATTATTAGTCGGATCAGAAAATTATGAATAAACAAGTAATTAAACTAAAAAAAAAAAAAAAAAACATGAAAATGAATAATATGTCATGAAATTACGATTACTAGTCAGATCAGTTTGTTATAAATAAACAAATAATTAAAGTAAAAACAAAAAGAACATGAAGAAGAATATGTCATGAAATTACGGTTACTAATCGGATCAGTAAATTCTGAATAAAAAAATAATTAAAATAATAAGCCATAAAGAACGTAAAATTTAGATTACTAATCGGATCAGTAAATTTTGAATAAACAAATAATTAGAGTAAAACCAAAAAGAACATGGCGAAGTAGAACATGCCATGAAAGTTGAATTACTAGTTGAATCATTAAATTCTGAATAAACAAGTAATTAAAGTAAAAAAAAAAAAAATGAAAGAAAAGAACATACCATGAAATTTGGAATACTAGTTGAATCAGTAAATTCTTAATGAACAAATAATTAAAGTAAAACAAAAAAAGACATGAAGAAGAAGAACATGTCATGAAATTTGAATTACTAGTCAGAGCAGTAAATTCTGAATAAACAAATAATTAAAGTAGAAAACACAAAGAACATGAAGAAGAACATGTCATGAAATTATGATTACTAGTCGAAGCAGTAAATTCTGAATAAACAAATAATTAAAGGAAAACAAAAAGGACATGAAGAAGAAATATGTCATGAAATTTGGATTACTAGTCGAATCAGTAAATTCTTAATAAACAAATAATTAATGTAAAAAAAACAAAAGAATATGCCTTGAAATTTAAATTATTAGTCGGATCAGTAAATTTTGAATACTCATAAAAAAACATGAAGAAGAAGATGAACATATCATGAAATTTGAATTACTAGTCGAATTAGTAAATTCTTAGTAAACAAGTAATTAAAGTAAAAAGCCAAAAAGAATATATCATGAAATTTTAATTATTAGTCGAATCAGTAAATTATGAATACGCGTAAAAAAAAAACATGAAGAAGAAGTGAAATTTACCAGGAAGTTGCCATGGCTCACAAGTATGAAGATCAATTTCAATTAAAGTTCCTTTAATAACTTCTTGATTAGCAATTTTTTTATAAAGATAATGACAAATTAATTCTTCATCACTAGGATAAAATCTAAATCCTGGTGGTAAAGTTGATCCAATATCCCTTAATCCCATTTTTTAATGGAATAATAATTTTGGTAATTAAGAAAAAAAAAGTAGTTTTTTTTGGTGGGATTTGAAAAGAGATCATGAGGAATATTTTTGTTGATATATAATAATGGGGTGTATTTATATAGTGGGAGAGGTTGAAAAAAAGTTAGTTATTGTATATTCTTGGAACTTTCATGATACACCAAAGTCACAAGAAATCTACTTTTGTTGGCATTTTTGAGAAAAAAAATAATTTTAGGGACTTAAGTTATACGCTGACAGCGTAAAGAATTTTTCTATATAAGTAATTTAATAATGAGATAAGTATTTAGTATTTCTTGAACTATGGCCAAATTAAAGTTGCTACGATACACTTCAACTTTACAAGAATCCTATTACCCTCGAACTTAATTTTAGCGTATTTTTATCAGCCTTTTGTGCTAACGTAGCATCTTTATTACATAAAATAGGGTCCATATTAAAGGTGTCACATTAGCTAAAAATGCTGACAAAAAGGTGTCATATCAGCTAAAAAGATGACAAACATACGTTAAAATTTAGTTAAGGAGATAATATGACTCTCATAAAGTTAGAATGTGTCATAACAAATTTGTCATAGCTCAGGAGGTAGCAGATGTTTTACTCTTTAATAATTGATGATAGCAAGTTAGTTATCATTTTTATCAAGTTACAGGCTAATATGCTTGTGAATTTTGTTTTGCTTTTTTGGTTTTTTGTTCAGTATACGATATTCATTTTAGAATTTGATTAATCTGAATTCACATTGAAAAATTTAGTTGGGGTTAGACCATTCAATTAAAGTCGATCTGCTCTTTTGACTCAAATTCAAATTTTTTTATTATTATTTGTGTAATTAATGCCAATAATGAAGTAGGGATGGTGGATCTATCGATTGAGTTTACATAAACTAGTAATTTTTGCTCAAACTCTATCATATGGCCAAAAACTTTTTAACTTTGGCGATAAATTAAAAGGTCTGAAATATATCTAAACTTTGGTGAAAATTATTGTAACACGCCTCAATTTTGCGGGGTTCCTATGATCTGTCTAGATCATTTATTATAGAAATTTTTGTGGCATATATTTGCTTAGCTGAACTATTTCAGATCGTTACGCGCTCAGTGCGCGTGTATTCACATAGTGGTCCATCAGGACAAATATATGCCATAAAAATGTGGTAAATAATAATATAGGGGATCATAGGACCCCGCAAAGTTGAAGCGTATTACAACAATTTTCGTCAAAGTTTAATTCGAACCTTTTTCTCAATTAATTACATCTAATCTAGATTAATAATTTCCTAATTAGCAATCTCAAACTCTAAAGACACACCAAAGAAAATTGCATGAATTCTTGTGTTGCAAGCTCACATTCTTTTTTCAAGGTGGATAATGTGATAATTGTGTTAAATATATTCCAATTTTCTAAATGTGTTTCCAATTATTCCTTAAATGTTTCTTCCAAGAAAAGAACTTCCCCTAGTTATAATTTTCTTAAATATTTATTTCCTAAATAATATCATCTTTCTATATTTAAACATAACCAAACTTTATATTTTTTTCTTTTGCCTTTGATGTCAATTTTTTTATGCACAAAGTTACCAATCATATCAATTTTAAAATCATTAGTTTCAAATATTTTTTAATTCTTAAATTTCATGTCAATCTAAAATACATCACACAAACAAGAAAGAAGTAAAGAGCAATAATTATGAAAATCGTGACAAAATGTCTAATATTTTGTCACACTCTAATCATATCAGTGTGACAAGCAATATTTTTAAAATAATTTAATTTTAATTTCTTATTTATACTTAATGATAGAAATATTTTTTTGTAGCCAACAAAATTTTAAAATTAGAAATTTTAAATTCTTAAATTTTATGTTGAATCAAATTTGCAACAAAAATTGAAAGTGAGGGAGGGATTGAAAATTTTGTCAGCTAGGAAAAGAGCAATAATTGTGAAAATCATCAAGACAAAAAGTGTTAATAATATTTTGTCACACTTAAGTCATATGATATGACAATAATTAGTAGGATTATATGTATACAAAAAGAGTATAACATCACATGGATAGAATCTTGAATAATACTAATTAAATAATAATTAGAGCTTGCTTGACTAATACGGTCTGTCGTGGAATGATCGAGATTCCTTCAACCGTAATTAAAGATTTTGACGTGTTTGAATTTTAGAAATTGAAGTATCTCGGTTGGAGCGTCGATTCAAATATAATCATGTAATTATGTGTAATTTCAAATTTAATCGAGTTGTAGCACAATATCGAACGTCGAATATGAGTACTGAAAAGTCATGTATTTGATGGAATAGTTATGATCCTTCCACTGTTAATCTCGGAGTACTGAGTTCAAAAATTGCATCGAAAGCATCGCATTCAAAATGGGAACCTACAACGTTTGAATTCGAACTTAATCTAGCTCAATATGAATGTCTTATACCAAATGAGAAATTAAAAACAAAAAATGAAAAGATTTTCGACGTTTAAATTTATTTGATCTACTTTCCTTTTTAGTTTATTTAAAAAAGGAATGATCATTTTCATTTTTAGCAACTTTTCAATTCCAATATATTTAGGACTAAAGTTAAAGTATTTTGATATATTTGACATATTTTTAATTTAAGAACATATGAATCAGAACTCGCCAAGCCTACATAGCGCCTGGGTCCCTAAATCCTGGGTTCGTCACTGGGTCAAATCACGAGTTCAAGCCTTAAAAACAGTATTTGACAGAAGTGCAAGATAAAGTTGCATACATTATAGTATCCCTTTGATAGGGTCCTTCCTCGAACCCTAAATATAGCGGAATCTTTAGTGTACCGAGCTATTCCTCTGTTCAATCAAAACACGTCAATCAATCTGAGACAGAGGGAGTAATAATTATCACTTGCTTGAGAAACAAGTTAGTTTTTAAAAAAAAAAAAAAAATCTTTGGGTGCTTAAAAGTCAAGATTGCCCTTGTGTCTCTTTCCTAAAAGCCAAGTATTTGATGGGTTGTTATGGACTTTTACCTTATTTTTCGCCGTCATCTAAGAGAGAGGCCCTACCACCCTATGTGTCATTTGCAACTTTAAGCAATACCTTATACCCCACGTTTATAAAATAAAAAAATAACATAAACATAATCCTTAACTTATCATATTTATATAAATCTGATTCTTATAAAGTGTTTATAAAATTTTTAACTAATTATGTATTTTTATTGGATGTATCAGAAGTTAATTATGCATCTCAACAGATTCAAATTCGAAAAAAATATACCGGAGGCTAATTATGTATCTTTATAAAGGAAAAAATATATTTTTGTTGGATGTATCAGGAGTTAATTGTGTATCTCGACGGATTCAAAATCAAAAAAAATATGTCGGGAGCTAATTATGTATTTTTACAAAGAAAAAAGTGTATCGGCAAGAGCTAATTATGTATCTCGACAGATCCAAAAAAAAAATGTATCGGAAGATAGTTATGTATCTTTACAGAGAAAAAAGTGTATCTTTGCTGGTGTATCGGGAGCTAATTATGTATCTCGACAGATTCAAAATTGAAAAAAATATGTCGAGAACCAATTATGTAGCTATACAAAGAAAAAAAAAATATCTTCATTGAATGTATCGAAAGCTAGTTATGTATCTCGACAAATTCAAAATTAAGATTTTACGTTCATAAAGAAATGAATATGGAGTCTAACTCAATTTAAATCTAGTTTAGAAAAAAATTATTCAAAATCATATAAGAAGACTAAATAATCTTTGTCTCACTGATATGGTACTCCAACACTCTCTGATCGGTGGTGAAACTAGAATTTTTATCAAGAAGATTTAAAAAATAAAATATAAATAAACGAAGAGGTTAAAAAGGAGGTTCAATAGTTACTAGATATATGTATAATATAATTATGATCATGTATAAACGATGTCAGTTTCTGCCAAAAAGAATTCAGATGAACTTTCTAAACCTGCCTCCGACAAGTTTAGAAGTAATAAAAGGATCATCTAATGCATTAAAACTCACGATATGTATGGAATTCAAAGACAGGTCGAACAAAAAAATGGACATCGAATCTAATTCAATTCAAAAGTTAACTTCTGATACACCTAAAATATAGAATCATGCATATGAAGTATGGATAATATAACACGAGGAGGCCAAATTAAAAATAATGAATTGAGATGGATTTGATTTTATTATCATGATAAAAGGAATAAATATCAAGAAATGTGATAAAATAAATTTTAGTTTTTTAAAAAAATCAATTTTAACTCTGTTGCGTTGTAACATTCGTTCACTTTTATTTATCCACAACAAATTTTGTACCTCGCCACAAATTATGTTCCAATTTCGAGAACATATATGCATCGTTGTGGTCATAAAATAAGAAAATTATATTTAAATTGGTCACCAATAATACTACACCATTCGTTTCATTTTACTTCGCCCTTATTAATTTCACACATTTCGTAAGAAAATTATAATTAAAGGAATAATTTACTAAACCAATCTTATTAATGATACTTTAGAACTCTACTTAATTCGACTGTGTACTACCATCATATATAGTTATTTAACACGAAGAATAAAATAAGAAAAAAAGTAACCTAAATCTCTTGATTTCATAAACAGATAAATAAATTTAAAAAAACTATTTTAATTAAGAGAATCAAATAAAGTGAAACAGAGAGAATAACTGCGATTACATTTTTAGATAATTATTTGCAAACAATGAATATTATATATGTTTTTAAAAATAGTACGTATATTTTTAAAAAAACTATTAAATTATGCCTTTAATTTCGAGGCATTGTCTCTAAAGCTGGATACAAAGAAAATAATGCTGCTCATTAGGTAGATTCTATAATCTAGATGATAAATTATGTTACAATTAAGCCTAACATAATTAGATTTTTCTTTTATTTTGTGTCACATGTGTTGAGTTTACTGTTATTTCATATTTGACGATAATATTTGGGGTAGATTCATTGTTATGACTAGGGGTGTACATAGGTCGGGTTGGTTTAATTTTGTATTGAAAAAAAAACAAATCAATTATGTCGGTTTATTAAAACTATAAATCAAATCAAACCAACATAAAATTGGTTTTTTCGGCTTAGGTTTTAGTCTGTTCTTTCGATTTTTTCAGTTTTTCTCATTTTTTTTTTATAATATTTATTTTTGACAATTATATTGTGATTGAAGTTTAGATCAAGTATGTTTTCACTCATGCGCTAATGAAAAATCACAATTATGAAAAAATGAAGAGCGAAAAACTCTCTTGAAACTCAAAAATAAGATGAATAGTGAAAAGTTTAGGTTTTAAGTTTATATTGGATTTTGGATCATTTTATTAACAATTAATGGATAAATATTACAACTTAAAGGCCCAAATATGAATATATATATATATATATATACCTACTTTCTAAATATTGAAAATTAATAAAACTAATTGAAAAGTATTTAAAAAGTAGATTATAATTAATATTTTATGTATAAAAAGTTAAATTATATACATGCATATATATATATATATATATATATATATATATATATATATATATATATATATATATATAATATATTAAAAGTGGAATATCCTTAGAAAAGTGAATTGAACTTTTTGCCCTTCATTGAAATCCTTGTTTTAAACAAAATCGTCCTGTTCACTATTTCTTCCTAATATTTAAACAAAATCGTCTTTTTCACTATTTCGTCCTAATATTTAAGAGTTGAAAATTAATTAAATGTATTTATGGTAAAAAAAATTCCTTATTAGAAGACATCAGAATTTTTATATTTTTTTCTAATTTAAGAATTAAAAATTAATTAAATATATTTATGTTAACTCTTTCCTTATTTGAAGTCATACAACTGATACATTTTTTATTAGTTTAAGAATTCTAAATCAATTAAATCTGATTTTAATTTTAAGAAGATTTGAAAATTTTAAAAATAAATATAAAACTATTACAATAAGAAAAAATTAAGAAGTTTCAAATTTTTAAATGTTTTAAGTATGTAATAGAATGTAATCAATAAAATTGTAAAGATTTGACTTTAAAAATAAGGAACGATTTTATATATATATATATATATATATATATATATATATATATATATATATATATATATATATATATATATATATATATATATATATATATATATATATATAAATAATCGTAACACAAATATGATTTAAATTGATGTCTCTCTCTTATCCTGTGGCAACAAGGGAAAGAGGTATACAAATGTAAAAGTGATACCATCAACCACTTGGAATTGGAAAACATATATGTGTATATGTTTATGTTTACATTATTACATTAAAGTGTAAAAGATTTTTGAAAAGTGATTTGAACTTTTACACTTTATTAAAAATCTCCGCAATAGATAAAATTATTTAATTTTAAATAATCAAACGTTATACGTGCGACTAAATTAGCATATCTATACACACACATGCGCGCACACACACACACACACATATATATATATATATATTATGTCGGTTTGATTTGGGTTCAGTTTGACTTTTTTTTGGTTAACACCAAACTAAACCAAGAATGGTTGATTTTTTTTTTTCAAACGCCAAACCAAACCAAACCATAAGTCGTTTTTTTTTCTCGATTTGGTTTGATTCTTCGGTTTGGTTTGACATGACGGTTTGGTCTGTACACCCCTAATTATATATATATATATATATATATATTGTTATATAGTACAGTAAAACTTCTTTATATCAATATTTTACTAAACAAGATTAACAAAGTTTTCTTTGAAATCAATTTTTATGTTACGCGATGTTATACATTTTTATAAGGAAATTAGATTGTATTTTACAACAGAAAATAGACGCAAAAATATTTAATACAACGAAGGATTTGTGTGGCATGGAGAAAATATTTTCTGAAATATGTTTTTCAATATTTTTCGTGTTTGCAAATTGATTCATTCAAATAATTAAAGTTGATGATTCATAAAATTGTGATGGAACATATCACCTAATTGTATCCATATTTTTTCTAGTAAATCATTATAATAACCTGAAAATAGAATAAGAATAATAAATTGTTATAGTCGATTAAATTGAACGTCAAAAATATAATACTCTTATATATTTTCGACGTACATAACTTAAATTTTAAAATAGTGATGAATTAAATTAAAACTTCAGATACTCTACCTCAGAAATCACTCACCCCGCCCCCCCTCCCCCCATCTAGAAGTGTTCAAAAATCGAACCGACCGATAAGTCAAACCGATAAAAATATTATTGGTTTATTGTTATTGGGTTAATGGTTTGTTAATGGTTTTATAAAAAGAAAATATTGGGTTATTGTTCGATTCGGTTTTTTCTTATTGGGTTATTGGGTAAACCGATAATCCAATAAGACTATATATATATATGACTTATTATATATTTCTCTATAATCTCTACAAATTAACAAACTTATTATTTCAATTATACACACTCTTAATTTCTCCTAACAACATTTAGTTCAAACTTGAAGATTCTTGTAAATTAAAACACATTATGTAGGATTTTTATTTGCAAATAAGATTCAATTTTTTCCATCCTAGTTACTAATATTTCTATTTTATGAGTATTTTCTGATCGTTTAAATCAAAAAACGAACCGTTAAGGACTAAAAATAGATAAACTGAAAACCGATAAAAATATCTTATTGGTTTCGTTATCGATTTAACATATTTAAAAATCAAAAATCGATAAACCAAACCGATAATATGTAAAATCGAATCGAACCGACGGATGCACACCCCTACACTCACCCCACCTCATACACACAAAATAATATACCCCTCACACAATATACTACTTTTCCTTTTCTTACGAGATCTTATATATTTTCCACGTATATAACTTAAATTCTAAAATAGCGACCAATCAAATTTTAACTTCACACTCTACCTCTAAAATTACTCCCCCCCCCCCCCCCACCCCACACAAAACAATATACCCCCCGCACACAATAAAAAAATATTAGGGCTGAGCATAAAATACCTAGAATTGAATTTTCGAATTGAATAAAAGGATTTGGTAATTGATATTCGTAATTCAGTATATGATACGATATTTGGGAGTAAAATTTCAACATTTCGATATTTGAATTGAGTTTGGTACGAGTTATTAATACCATTTTCTATTCAGTAAATACTAAATACGAATTATATATAATATATAATACGATATGTCTAACTAATCCTATAGACAATGGTATTAGTCATCCCAAAAAAGTTCTTGATACTTGGTAATATATTCGTAAAAAACACAAAAAAGAATACTAAATAGGATTTCTATATACTCTTTGAAGTTTAAACGTACTTTGCACATCTCCAATTTTAATATGGTATTACCAAATACCGTATCGAACCGAAGTTCAATTTTCCGAATTACCAAATCGATGTTTAAAAATATGGTACGTGGTATCTACTCTCAAATACCGATTATTAAATTATCGAATTTGAATTTTAAAAATAACGAAGCTAATACCGAACGACCACCCTACACAATATACTATTTTTTCTTTTATTGTAGTTATTAAAAAAAAAATGGATACATTGTTGTCTTTATGTGTTTGTTTTTATCTTCTACGTTGCATGGGAGAGTCATGGCAATTAATTGTTACGTACAACCTACTAATCATTTTTTTTAAATAATATATCCCACATGCATATTGTTGTTAAATATATAAATAATTCAATTATTAGATTCTTTAATTAATCTATTATAATCCAACTTTGCTTAGTCATCATACTTTATTATAAATTAAATATCTTCCCTAAGACAACCTAATCACAAGACTAATTGGGAATAATATATAGGCTAATTTTTAGCCTCTCAACGTGAAAGGAATTTATGTATTTAATTTACTATATTTAATTTACACAAATCTCCATTCTTATAAAGTAATTAGAAAGATTTTAATTAATTATGTGTCTTCGTTGAATGTATTGGGAGCTAATTATGTATCTCGACAGACCCAAAATTAGAAAGAATGCATCGAGAGCTAATTATGTATAGGGCTGGGCATAAAATATCGAAAATCGAATTACCGAACCTAATCGAAAAATTTGGTAATTGGTATTCGATAATTAGGTATTTGGTATGGTGTTTGGGAGTAAAATTTCAACATTTTGGTATTCGAGATTGGATTTGGTACAAGATATTAATACTGTTTGGTATTCAATATTTACCCAATAGGCAATAGTATTAGTCATCCCAAAGAATCTTTTGGACCTTGATAATATATTCGTAAAAAACAACAAAAACAATACTAAATAGGATTTTTATTAAATATACTCTTTGAAGTTTAAATAACGTACATTTGCACATCTCCAACTTTAATATGGTATTACCAAATACCATACCGAACCGAAGTTTAATTTACTGATTACCGAATTACAGAACTGATGTTTATAAGTATGGTATGTGGTTCGAACATTGAAAATACCGAACCGAATACCGAATGTCCACCCCTAATTATGTATCTTTACAAACAAAAAAATGTATCTTCGCTGGATGTATTATGTATCTCGACAGACCTAGAATCGAAAAAAATGTATCTGGAGCTAACTATGTATCTTTACAAAGAAAAAATATATCTTCGTTGGATGTATTGGGAGCTAACTATGTATCTCGACAGACTCCAAATCAGAAAAAAATATGTAGGGGGCTAATTATGTATCTTTATAAATGAAATAAATGTATCTTTGTTGAATATATTATGTATCTCGACAGACTCAAAATAAAAAGAAATGTATCTGGAACTAATTATGTATCTTTACATAGAAAAAAATATATCTTCGTTGGATGTATCGGAAGCGAATTATGTATATCGACAGCCCCAAAATTGAGATTTTCAGTAATTATGCAAAATGTCAAAATTTTCTATAATTAAGTTTCAAACTATCGAGAATTATGTTGTTTGCTCTTTTTCTATTTGGAGTGCCATGTTCTTGGGAATCGGCTCTACGACACATGAATTAGAATTCAGTGAGGTTCCA
This sequence comes from Capsicum baccatum var. pendulum, assembly GCA_030864225.1. Lineage (NCBI taxonomy): Eukaryota > Viridiplantae > Streptophyta > Magnoliopsida > Solanales > Solanaceae > Capsicum > Capsicum baccatum. The sequence goes on from CM061555.1 coordinate 238,255,763, forward strand.
ATATGAATATCGAACAGAAAGCGTAAAATCAATTAAAAAACGTTTTCCTTATTGATGAATTGAATGACTTCATATTTTTATCATATCATTTTGCAAATGAAACAATCAATAATTTATGGGCCATAATATTTCCCTATGTGTATAATATATTTTCACTTTGTTCACTACCATAAGCTATGTGCAATTTTTTTTTTCGTTTTGGTAATATGTGCAATTTTATATAAGAAGACATTCATGGTATATATGAGAAGGGACCTTTACACACCCTTTTATCATTATAGGCAGAATTTGAAATTTATGAATTCTGAACTCATATCGATTTTCATTTTGTTCACCCTCTTATCGTTATAGGTAAAATTTGAAACTTATGAATTCTCAACTCGTATTTATTTTCGTTTTGTTCACTTCCTTAAGTTATCATGGGAAATACTATATATGGGGAAATTCATGAAATATATGTTAAGTAACCTTTACACAACATCAACCCCAAACATATACACACACCCTCTTATCGTTATAGGCAGAATTTGAAACTTATGAATTCTGAACTCGATCATATCTGCTTTTATTTTGTTCACTTCCTTAAGTTATCATGGGAAATACTATATATGGGGACATTCATGAAATATATGTGAAATAACCTTTACAAAACTTCATTCTCAAACACATACACATACACACACATACACATACACACAGACCTCTTATTGTTACAGGCAGAATTTGAAACTTATGAATTCCGACTCGTATCTATTTTCATTTTGTTCACTTCCTTAAGTTATGATGGGAAATAATATATATGGAAACAATCATGAAATATATGTGAAGTAACCTTTACGCAACATCATTCTCAAACACATACGCACACCCTCCGGCAGAATTTGAAACTTATGAATTCTGTACTCGTATCTATTTTCGTTTTGTTCACTTCCGTTAAGTTATCATGGAAAATACTATATATGGGGACATTCGTGAAATATATGTGAAGTAACCTTTACACAACATCTTTCTCAAACATATACACACACCCTCTTATCGTTACAGGCAAAATTTGAAACTTATGAATTATGAACTCGTATCTACTTTCGTTTGTTCACTTCCTTTAAGTTATCATGGGAAATATTGTATATGGGGATATTCATGAAATGTATCTGAAGTAACCTTTACACAGCATCATTCTTAAACACATTCACACACCCTCTTATCGTTATAGGCAGAATTTGAAATTTATGAATTCTGATCAACTCGTATCTATTTCGTTTTGTTCACTTAAGTTATCATGGGAAATATAGATATGGGGATATTCATGAAATATATGTGAAGTAACCTTTACACAACATCATTGTCAAATACATACACACACACCCTCTGATCGTTATAGGCAGAATTTGAAACTTATGAATTCTGAACACGTATCTGTTTTTATTTTGTTCACTTTCTTAAATTATCATAGGAAATACTATATATGGGGATATTCATGAAATATATGTGATGTAACCTTTACACAACATCATTCTCAAATTCATCCCCCACCCCGACCCCGTAATTATAGGAGGCAGAATTTGAAATTTACGAATTTTGAACTTTTATCAATTTTTTTTTTAATTTGGATCTTCTATTAGATCAATCCTCTAAACTATCGCGATCCAAATATATAACACATATTATTTTCTTTAGACCTAAACCTACACGACTTTGTCTTTTAAGCTACGTCACATCACACCTCAAAAGCGCACGTATCAAATGAACTTAAGTTCCACCTTACAAAGTTGATATTCATTTTCTTCTCCCGTTCCGACGTGGAAATCGTCTAAAGTGTCATATGCACATCATCTTCAAAAGCTATTGCTAGTCTAGAAGCTTGAGGCTTGTCTCACTATCGTATTGAGGGAATACAAGACCTGATACCATATTTGTCACGATCATATATCATCCACAACACAGATCATTCGTTTTCGCCTAAGCCCACATGAAATTTATCATTTGAGCTATGCCACATCAAGCCTCAAAATACCATTATTGATCATGTGAACTAGTTAACCTTCTTTCCATTCTGATGTTAAATTCATCTAAAATGTCATGTGCACTTTATCTTTCAATCTAAAAGTATGTCAGTCCTGCCTAACTCACCCTCATCTGCTCGCTTTTCGTTAGTGACATCGCAAAAACTTATCATTTACAACATGAACTGTTAGAAATTTTTGTAGAATTAAAATTTAGCAACTTATTGCTTTTAATTAAAATCTACTTTTATTTTATTTAATAGTTTTTCATGGGAATTTAATTTCTTTAACTATATATTAAAAAAATACATAAATACCTCCGAGGTCGACTTTTTCAAAAAAATACCTAAATTATATTTTTGACCTATTACCCCACGAATTTTACTTAAATCGTTGTAAATACGCCATTTTTTGCTGAATTCCAGTCATAAGAAAGTAAGTGAATGCACTCACCAATCAGATGCTGCCACATGTTAAATACATTTAATTTCATATTTTATTTATATTTTTGAATAAAACTTTCTTTTTTTTATTTTATTTATTACCCCACCCCACCCCGTCCAGCATCTCCCCCCACCCACCCACCCACCCCAGTCCAGCAGCTCCCCTCCTCCCCCACCCCCATTCAGTAACTCCCCCTATCTCCCCCCCCCTCCCCCCGCAACACCCCCACCCACCCACACAAAACACCATTGTCTTCTTCATTAAAACTATTTTTTTAACCTCCATTAAAACTCCATTTTTGAAGCTCTATTTTTTAAACACCATTAAAGCTCCATTTTCTTTTTCAACATCATTCTATCATAAAACTCCATTAATGGAGCTTTAATGAAGTTTTGTGATTCTTAATAAAAATAGTTAAATGATATTTCAAGAAAAAATAATTTTAATGGAGGTGTTGAAGAAGACAATGGTGGGTAGGGGTGGGGGGGGGGGCGGAGAGGGGGTTAGGAATAATATAAAAAAGTAAATAAATATTATTTTTTTTCTTAAAAAAAAAAGAAGCCAAATTATATATTAAATTATTTATACGTGGCAAGTTTTAATTGATAAATTAAGTTAATTTTGAACCTTTCACGCGCTTGTTGTGCGTGTATACACGTAGAGAGTCAAAATAATGTATTTGCAACGATTTAAGTAAAATTTATGAGATAATAGGTTAAAAATATAGTTTAGATATCATTTTAAAAAATCTCATTTGAAATTCTAACACATTCTTATTCTTTGGAATCTTGACAAAAGTCATCAAAAGGCCTTCTTCTTTGGTCCCATCAAATTGTCATTTCCTAGACCCCTTTCATAATTTAAATTTAAATTTAAATTATATAATACATTAAATATTTTTTTACTAAAATGTAATTATCATTCGTTTGCAAAAGATTCCATTTAGAGGTTTATTTCAACATGTCTAATCACTTTATTTTTGTTTTATTTTTAAAAATAAAATAAATTATCCCCCTTAACAGAATTAACTGCTGCCTGTCTCCCCATTTAGCCTCATTAATTAATAATTAATTTTATATGTATATAAAATCATTCTTTATAGTAATCTTTCTATAATAATCATTCTTTATAATAATATTTTTGCATAACAATAATTATCAATAATTTTATGTCTATATAATTAACGATAACCCTCTATAATGACATTTTCGTTATAACGATCAAGGTTTCTTTTAATTAATCTTTTATGTTATGTTAAATTATATTTTCTCTATAATAATAAAATAAAAAATATATTGAGACAAATGACACTTTTGTGTTAAAAATGACTTCTTGATTGTATTTATCATCATGCATATTTTATGTAAAGCTTGAAGGATAAAATAAGAAAAGAAAAAGAAAAAATGTGTATGAATTTGACTTCTTCGAGTGAACAAAAAAAGAACGATTCCATTTTTTCTTTTAGTTAAATAATTTTCAATCACCTTTAGGTTATCTTTATAAAGTAAGAAAAAAAGAATGTTAAAAAAAATATTTTTTTCCATCCCAAATTCATGTTTTGCTTCTCGAGAATTAAGTTGACTAATTCTTAAAGCTAAATTTAATTAATTCAGTTTAATAATATTCTATCATTTAATTTCAAAAGCTACATAAAAATACTACAAGTTACAAATTTTTATTTTAAAATATTAATCAATATTCATAATTTCTGATTCTCAAAAAATGAAACACGACAATTAAATTTGTGAAGGAAAGAGTATAGCGGAGCCACATGCACTTGAAGTTGTGTCAATGGACCTCTTCGTCAAAAATTACACCGTATAAATTTATTTTTTTATATTTTGACATATTTTAATAAATATTCTGACTCTGCCATTGCTTATGTAATATTTCTTTATATTTTGATTATTTTAATAAGTATTTTGACTCCGCTGCTGTTTGTGTAATATTTCTTTATATTTTGACATATTTTAATAAATATTCTGCCACTGCTTATGTATTATTTCTTTATTTTGACATATTTTAATAAATATTTTGACTCTGTCACTGCTTATGTAATATTTCTTTATATTTTGAAACTTTTTAATAAATATTTTAACTCTGTTATTGCTTATATATTTTGACATATTTTAATAAATATTTTGATTCCGCCGCTGCTTATGTAATATTTCTAGGATTTAGGGGCCAGGGGGACAGTTTGATTTTTGGAAAAAAGGAGGAAAAAAAGGTTTGTACAAAACTACTTTTTTGACAAAAATGTACAAAAGAAAAAAGTTGCTTTTTTCTTTAGCAACTTTTCTAAAAATATGATATTTGTATCAATGAAGATTAGCTGTCTATATACTTTTGTCATGAAGAAGTTTTGTGATTATGAAATAATTTGTATTTTAGTCCAAGATTCTCTCAAGGAATGTCCCATTAGTTAAAAAAAAAAAGTTTTTTTTTTTTTTAATTTGATTAATTTAAATTTGGGTTAGAAAGTTTGTTTTTAGGGGAAAGCGTTTTCTTTTTAACGACAATGTCATTTCTGAAGCTTGAACCAAAAACCTTTAATTAAAGTTAAAGAAGACGTGTTTACCACTTCACTACTACATTGAAGTTTCAAATAAAGACTTCAAGATATGTTTTCCGCTATCGCTATATAATTAGGCATTTTTCAAGTCAATCGAGCGAAACGATAAATTTTATAAACTTTTTGCGACTTTTGGTGAATGTTAGGCTGTTAGAGCACGAATTAGGGGGTGGATGAACAAAGTTTTATATTCATAGATGAAAAGAAAAAAGAAGATACTTACAAGTTGGTATCAGATACTTTTAATGGCATGAGGTCTTTTGCTAATTAAAAAATTGTGCGAGTTTAATTTGATATGAAAAAACAGACAATATCATATCATGTTAAAAATATTTTTAAATTATTTTAGTTCAATGGTTACAAGCTATGTGAAAAAAATTATAAAATAATATTAAATGTAAAACTCTTTATATTTTTTTTCTCCATGTATGTGAGTCCATGAATTCATTATATAGTCATGTCATTTTCTATAATTTCAGTCTTGGTAATATAGCTAATCCTAAATCACGATATTTAATTACTAATTTAAGCAAATTAGATTTTACATTTTTACTACATGTTTTTCAATCATCACTATACATATATTTTTCATTCTTTTAAAATATATTGTCATATTCGTGTCAAATTTTATAAAAATACATTAGTTTTAAATGATCCAACTTTCATCTAATAATATTTTTAAAAAGTTTGAGCAACGAAAGTATAAGTTATAAATTATAGTAATATAAAGACTTAGATGTATATGGTTGATAAACTCAAATGATATGGCAAAAGGGTAGAAGTATACGTCATTGTTGCAATTTTTTCAAAAAATGAAAAGGATTGGATGGACACGTGGATTGGTGATGATTGGCATATAATTGATCACAATAGTCCTGTTAGATCAATCGATAAGTATTCTTTTATTTTTAACTAAAACTTCAGGGTTCGATTTCTATTAAATACAAAGTTATCGAATTTTTGTTAGGGGGACTGGAGCAATGGCGGATTCAGAATTTTGGGATCGTAGGTGTTTGAGAGGTTTGAATACACATATTGACGTTCAAAACTTTAAAGTTTTACCCAAAAACTAAAGCACCATTTGTCTTCTTGCTTTAGTGGGTGTTTTTTTTTTATGTCTTAGTCCAATTTTAAAATATTTTTTATATAATTATACCTAATTTGCATCGGATTTGACGTGTGTCGAAGCTCCCTGAAATTAACCTTAGGTTCGCCCCTGGGGAGGAGTTATTGAATCCTAAGAGACACACTCATATCGGGTGAAATATCTTCAAGAACAGTGACGGAAGCAAGCCTTATGTATGAAGGATTTTTTTTTGAAGGATTTTTTTTTATGCTCCGGCATTCATTAAATCCAATAAATTCTAGGTATAATTATATGAAAAGATATAAAAATTGGTATAAGCTTCAAAACAGCACTTAGAAAACCATGAAGATAGCTGAGTACTTTGATTTTCAGGCGGAATCTTAAATCTTTGGGCGTCAATATGTGTGTTTAAACCTCACGAGCACCCACGATCCTTAAATTTTGGATCCGCCACTGCTGGTAGCAACTTTACCGGTTATTTTAAGACTCCCCCCTCTAATGTGTGACTTTTATACCGACGCAAATTCAAACATAATTGAATCTTAATACGAATATAGAATATCGAGCAACAAAAATGAAGACATGTGTCCTCGTACTGTTTGATAAATCATATGACAATTATGAAATATTCTTTACTTAAGACACACAAAAACTACAACATGCGTGTGTCCCAAGTTACAAAACTTGCACAATTATTAAACAATATAATGCCTATAAATGTTAGACGTGTGGAATGTTGCCGCTCTCAAACTATGCAAAAACACTATTTATTAATGATTTGAATAAACGTCAACATCGAGGGATGTGGTGAGACAGATGAAATAATCTCGCCTTAATTATTGTTATAATCAAGGTCACATGGATTCAAGAATCTCTACTATATTATATTATGTGTGTGTGGTGTGGTGGGGTGGGGTGATTAGGGGGTTCATCCAAACCCTGTTCGATGAAAAATTATACTATTTTTATATAGTAAAAATTATTTTTTATGTATATATAATTGATGTTGAATCCCCTTCGATTAGTTCGTGTGTCTATGTTTTTCGATTTTGAACCCCTTGATGAAAATTTTAACTCCGCTACTGGTGAGGTCGGATGTGATGAAACGGACAGGGGCGAAGCTAGCCCTTTGGAAGGGGATTCATTTGAAACCCCTATGTCAGAAAAATATACTATTTATAAAAAAGGACAATCTGGTCCGGGGAAGAGTCTCACCACAAGGGTGTATTGTATGCAGTCTTACCTTATTTCTGCCAGAGGCTGTTTCCAAGGTTTGAACTTGTGACCTCCTTATTACATGGCAGGAACTTTACCAGTTACTACAAGGCTTCCCTTAAAAAATATACTATTTATACATAATTAAATTATTTTTATATATTTGTAGTGGGTGTTGAATCCCTTTAGACTAGATTTTCTTCAAATTAATATTGAACTCCTTAGTTAAAATTCTAGCTCCATCTCTTGAGATAATGAAATCCCGCCTTGATTATCCTTATAATCAAGGTTGCATGGATTCAAGAATTTGTAGTATAATATATATTATATACTTATATATAAGAGAGAATAAGATAAGATTTGGTAGTCCTTATAAAAATATTTATATAATGAAATCGCTATATGTGTCTATTATTTTTTCCAGCATATTATTTTTGTCCTCATTCATTATTTAATGATTATTTTCATTTGGGCTTCAATAATTGAATTGTATATAGTATTTTTTTTTTTTTTGTAAATCCCTTCTTGTTTTCTATTAGATTATAGTTCTTTTTTTGTACATATTTCTTATATTGAAATTTAATTATTTTTTAATTTATTTTTAAGAATTTATTAATCACTAAAACAATAGCATGCGATTGATAAGGATGAAGTATTTCCTCCTTGCCACATGAATCTTTGCACTTGGTGGTGTGTCGTAATATGAAAAATTACTACTGTATTGAGTTTTTCATTGTGTTTCAATTTCTTAATTATCTTTTTTTTAAAAAAAAAAAAAAATAAGATGAAAAATTAGGAGTAGGGAAATTACTACTTTAGTTTCAATTGTCTTTATATAATTTAATAAAGAGAAAATACCCAATTACCCCCCTGAACTATATCCAAAAAGACAATGACACACCTCAACTTAAAGGAAATCCTATTACCCCCTGAACTAATTAAAAGTGTAATTTTGACACCCTTAGTGCCTATGTGGCACATACGTGACACACACGTGTGCCTACGTGGACACTTCAGGAGGGTAATTGTGTATTATCTCTTTAATAAATAAGAAAATTTTAAAGATGTTTTACAGGACTTAAATTCAATCTCTAACCTCCCTCCCCCGTCCCTCTCTCTCTTGTTATTACGTGATAAGTATATATGTGTTGCAAGTATTTAATTTTTTATAAATTTTATAGAAAAAATTAATCTCAAAATATATATTGATTCGCATAGGAGTGCAACTATTCAAGAAATTAATCAACATATGATTAAGTTCAATTTGAATTATTGAATGTTATATTCTCAAAACATTCCATGAAAATAACTTTTATATTACTTATCGATTTAAAAATATAAATAATTTTTTATTTAACTTGCAAATACGTTATACAATGATTTAATTTTTAAGAATTTGCAGAAAATTTTGAACTGCTCTTTCAATAACTTAATGTCACAAAACACAAAAGAATAAAAAAATAATTATAAATTTAATCTTTTATATTAATTTGAATCCAGACTTATAAGAATCGTTCAAATATAAAGTTTTAATAGTTCTAAAATTTGATTGTCTAGATATGATTAATTTGAATAACATTGTTGAAATATGAAATAAATTATACTTATTTGATAAATTACATACCATGTTTATATTTTGTGGTTGGGGCCGGACTTAGCACGAGTCATTCTATATATATATATATATATATATATCCTTATGGTCATGGTTACATGAATTCAAGTTTTAGAAATCTCTTGTACATTATATATTATATGTGTGTGTGGTGCGTGGGGTAGCGGTGGGCGCTTAGGGTGCATTTGTTTATTTTTTTAAGATTAAGACGTCTGAATCTCAATGGATGTCTGAATGATTAAGATGTTGTTTCTAGATTTGAATACTGAATGATTAAGACTGTTTATTTTTTTAACATTTGAATATATATAATTTATTTGTAATAAATATGCAATTCAAATTTAAAAAGTAATAAAATATTATATTATATGAAAAAAACATTTAGATAAACTATTAACTTAAACAACAAACATTATTTGAGTGATAATTAAAATATTTAAAAATATAAATAAATAAATTATGTTAAATATAATCATTGAACTATCTAAATTATTAAAAAAAGATATATCGATTAAAAATTATTGTGATAAGATGTAATCATAAAATGAATTACTACAACAGTGAGAGGGTTTTGAGGTGTAAGTTAGAATTACTAGAATAGTTCAATATTTTTAATAATAAAGTGAGAGGAAAATAAATAATTGTCAAATGAGAGAGGAAAATAAATAATTCAATATGTGAATTATTAGTATTATAATCCATTGCATTATAATTCATTTGATAATAAATTAAGTTATTTTAATTCATTTTACACGTATATAGAGAGGAAAATAACAAAGTGAGAGAGTTTTGAGGGAATATATTAGTTTCAGAAGACTCTTTTTCATATCTGACTGATTCAGAGGATTTCAGACACATTAAGAGACAGTTTTAAAAAAAACAAACAAACAAATGCACTTAATGGACTGAAGTTTGAACCATTCATATTCAGACCTCCATTAAGTGCAAACAAATGAGGTCTTAGTCGGCTTATAAGTGAATATCGGATATCAGATAATTTCATTGAAAAAAAAAGAAAAAAATTGGGATTATATTAGAAGATATTCAATAAAATTAGAACGGTATAAAAAAATAATTCTGATTCAAACTTTAGAAATGTACAAATATCTAGTATATACGATATATATGTTGGAGGTGGTGGGGTAGTCGTTGTAATGAATACTGAACACCATATGATTATATTATATCGAAAAAAATTGAAATAGTATTGGAGAATTATGATAAAATTAGGACGAAAAGAAAAAGAGTTAGCATGTCGTTAGGCAAATAATGCATGATAGTGAATGTTAATGTTATGAATCAATTTTTCCACATTGGAAAAATAGAGAAATGCTAAGGGGATTATAAGTCAAATGAGTTCTCCCACCTATTAGACTAGTCTTTTGGGTTGGGCTTTCCCGTTTGGTTTATACCATTGGTGCTCTCGTTGAGAGTCTCACGCGCTGGGTCGTGACTCGTAGTGGTGGCCTAGACCCAAGAGGGGTGTCAACGGTGACCAACTGGGCATATAGCCGTCCAACGAGGATCGATCCACGTGAAGGGAGCTGCGAGCTGGGTTGTGACTCGTAGTGGTGGCCTGGACCCAAGAGGGGTATCAACGGTGACCAACTGGGCATAGCTGTAACCAACGAGGATCGATCCATGTGAAGGGACCTAAGAGGGGGTGCCAGCCGTGACCAACGAGGATTGATCCACGTGAAGGGAGCTGCGCATTGGGTCGTGACTTGTAGTGGTGGCCTGGACCCAAGAGAGGTGTCAACGGGTGACCAACTGGGCATATAGTCGTGACCAACGATGAATCGATCCACGCGTGGAGCCATGACTCGAAGTGCTGGCTTGGACCTAAGAGGGATGCCAGTCGTGACCAACGAGGATTGATCCACGTGAAGGGAGCTGCGCAATGGGTCGTGACTCGTAGTGGTGGCCTGGACCCAAGAGGAATGTCAACAGTGACCAACTGGGCATAGCCGTGACCAACGATGGATTGATCCACACGTGGAGCCACGACTCGAAGTGGTGGCTTGGACCTAAGAGGGATGCCAGCCGTGACCAACGAGGATCGATCCACGTGAAGGGAGTCGCGCGCTAGGCCGTGACTCATAGTGGTGGCCGGTGAGCCAGTAGTGATGGCCTGGACCCCAAGAGGGATACCAACCATGACCAACTGAGCATAGCCGTGACCAACGAGGATCGATCCACGCGTGGAGCCACGACTCGGAGTGGTAGCCTGTGTGCCAGGAGTGGTGGCCTGGACCTAAGAGGGGTGTCAGCCGTGACCAATGAGGTTGTTGGTTCTCAAGCGGAGGTGATTGTTATGAAGCAATTGTCCCATATTGGAAAAATAGAGAAATGAGGAGATTATAAGCTAAATGGGTTCTCCCACCTATTAGACTAGTCTTTTGTGTTGAGTCGTGACCAACGAGGATCGATCTACATGTGAGGAGCCGCGCATTAGACCGTGACTCGTAATGGTGGCCTGGACCCAAGAGGGGTGCCAACCGTGACCAACGAGGATCGATCCACGCGCTGAGCCACAACTCGGAGTGGTGGCATGTGCGCCTGGAGTGGTGGCCTGGACCTAAGAGGGGTGCCAGCCGTGACCAACTGGGCTCAGCCGTGACCAACGAGGTCGTTGGTTCTAAAGTGGAGGCGATTGTTATGAACCAATTGTCCCACATTGAAAAAATGGAGAAATAAGGGGATTATAAGCCAAATTGGTTCTCCCACCTATTAGACTAGTATTTTGGGTTGGGCTCTCCCGTTTTAGTTTATAACTATAACAGTTAATGATTTAAATGTCGTTATCAAGAGGTGTGGTGGAACAGATAGTATCATTTAAAGCGTCAATAAAAAGATATTTCATAAATCTAAAACGATACGAAAAAAATTCGAATGTCCTTACGTGTCTAGCTTATAAATTATTATGATTATCGTATAAGTAATTAATCTCGAAATTATTTGTGTTTTCATATTAATTTATACTACAATAATAAGAATCTTGAGATTAACTAATCTTGAAATAAACAAATCTTTTAAGAAGGTAAATGATTAAGATAATAATAATAAGAAGAAAAAAAAAATTTAAGTTTATCCTGTATAAAACAAATACATATTTTATAAGTATTATTCTTTTAGCCAATAAATAAAATATCTCCTAAAAATATATATTTATTGAATAATCTCGTTATTAGTTGATTTTAATGTTATAATCTCTCGTTATAATTTTAGAATAACTTGTTTCCAAAATAATATTTCAAACGATACGAAAAAGCTTAGCATATTATTAAGATGTATATTATGTTTGTAAAGCATAATATGAATTTTTATTTTTAAATTAGCAAATATAATCATATATAACGTAAACATACACCTTAACATACCATATTTGTATAAATTCCTACTCTTACAAAGTAATATCAAAATTTCAACTAATTATGTATATCCGTTGTATGTATTAGGAGTTAATTATGTATCTTGCTAGATCCAAAATCGAAAAATATGTATCTGGAGCTAATTATGTATCTTTACAAAGAAAAATCTATATCATCGATGAATGTATCAGGAGCTAATTATGTATCACAGACCCAAAATTGAGATTTTTAGTAATTATACAAAATGTCAGAATTTTCTATAATTAAACTCCAAACTGTTAGAAATTTGTTTTGGTTGCCCTAAATTAAAATAGATTAAGAGAGAGCAAAGTACTAAAGTTGCAATCATGGGGATAAACATCAAATATAAACCTTGATTTGCAAGTTAATTAATTATATTCATTCATTAATTTGGTAGGTCCATTATATATATTCCTGAAAATAAAATGAAACTTGAACTACACAAGTATAAGTTATACTCGATCAGTCCGTCTCAATTTATGTGACATTATTACACATATTTCAAAAAAAAATGAAGACATTTTGAATAAGAATAAAATATGAATTTTAAAATTAATTTTATTTCTAAATATTAAAAAATAATATTTTTTAGGATAAATTAAAACGAAAGGGTGTAACGTAAATTGAGACAAAAATAAAAGATTTTACAAATGCGGTGACATTTCATAAAGACAAAAAATTAAAATAATACAATGTATTCACTTTTACACTTAATAATTAGAGGAGTTAGTGAAAAATCTTAGATTTGTGGATTTTATTTAATTTTTTTTTTGTTTGCTTGGGTGCAAACAAAAAATATATACATATCAAACTTTAGTTCTATCATATCATTTTGTATGTCTTTATGTCTTTTTGATGTAAGTTTAATTTGTCATTTTTATCTATAATAATCCCTTAAAAGCAAATTAAAGATCCCCACAGAGATTTTCCACAAGAAACTAAACCCTATGACACCATATTATTTCTTTCGTCTTAAATTATCCATCATAATTTTTAAAAATAATTATTTCAAATTATTTATTGTTTTAAAAGTACAATAAAGAACTAATTTATTTTTCCTCATTATGACCGTTTAAATACCAATATATAAATGGTAAAATATTCGACACCGACGGATAGTCCGGTGAACTAAAGCTTCCGCTATGTGCAGGGTTCAGAGAAGGGCTCTATCACAAGGGTGTATTGTATGCAGCCTTATCTTGCATTTCTATCAGAGACTGTTTTCAGAAAATAGTCAACAACCTACTCCTAATTAATCTTTTTAAAGGGGTGTGTAAAAGAAAATCATGACAGATAATTTGAGATGGAGGTGAGATTAATTAACCAATTGGCTTAATTTCCTATGCTGTGTGATTTACTTGTCTTCAATGAAAAATCTTCATGTATGGGTAGTTTGTTTACCAAATTAATTACACCTATATATATATAAATTAGTGCTAGTAATTGAGACCTTTTCTAAATTTAGGGTTCAATTTATGTGTTCAGTAGAATTCAATATTTCGAGTTGAATCGACTTATAGGGGTGCACACGTACGTACGCACATAAAGTCATAAATAGAGGTTAAGTTTCACGAAAGTTATTTTTCTTGAAGAATGTGAATTTTTCATATCGATATGCAAGGCAATTCAGATGACGTTAGCAGGATATAGAGCTAGCTACGTTAGGATAGCGCTTGTCATAAAAAAGCTAACCAGAAAGCAGGTCAGACGGACGAGTGATAGATTGATAGTACCGTAACATCAAAATGAAAGGGGAAAATGAGACAAGCATTTAGAGCCCTTCCAATTTGCTATGACACACTCCAACTTCGCGAGGGTCTTATTACCCTCCTGAACTAAATTTTAACGTATTTTTGTCAATTATTTTAGTTGACGTGACACATAGCGGTCCTTCACGTACCTCAGGGGTTTAACTTCACGTAAGGTGTCACATCAGCATAAAAGGATGATAAAAATATGCTAAAATTGAGTTCAGGAGGATAATAAAACCCCATAAAGTTAGAGTGTATCGTAGCAACCTTGATCATAATTCAGGAGGTACTGAATGCTTTTCTCATCTTTAATATATAGTTTTAAAACAATATTTTCTACTCAAGAAACTATGTATGCAATATGTAGATGTATAGAATAGAAACAAAAAATGGACCATCTTACTAAACAAACAAATATTCCCTTTCATATAGATATACATATGTATACTCATCTTGGAAAATAATATGGTCCACAAAATATAGTCATTACAACAAGTCATCTCAATAAAATAAACAATTATTGGAACCTATTATATATAATTGAGTATTATAATTCTTGAAGCAATTCTGACAAATGATTGCACTGCATACATAAGTATCAATTTACAATAATAATATATTTGGTGTAATTTAATAATTTTTGTTGTACCTTATTTTTTTACTATTTCTTATTCAGATTGTCTTATGTTAAGCCAAAGGTCTATCGGAAACAACCTCTATATATCATCTCTAAGATAGTGTTATGGACTGCGTACGCTTACCCCCCCTCCCCCACTTGATGGGAATATGTGGATATGATATTGTTGTAATATATTCAGTGTAATTCAACAATTGAAATGTACGCAACTCTTACCGGCATCTATTTTTAGGGGATAGAGAGGTTGTTTCGAATAAATCATTCACTCAAAAGAAAAGTCTACGAAGTAAGATTGCTAGCGAAAATATAACAAAAAAATGACGAGATACAAAGTACGTGAACCAACAGATAATAATATACGTTGAAGAAAGAGATTACGTGACTACTAAATAATACTATTAATAAGGAGAAGAGGAGAAGAGGAGGATAGCTACTACCTCTCCCACATAAAGTGCGACAACACTCAACTACCTGCTAACCGTGCTAACCGACTACCTGATTCTCGACCTTCAAATCTTTCTATCTAGGGTCATATGTCCTCAGTAACATGAGACTACGTCACGTCCTATATAATTACCACGTCCTACATAATTACCTTCTCCCAGTTTTCTTCTATCTACCTCTACCTCTTATAGCTTCAACTAAAACCTACCTTACACACCTCCTCACTGGCGCATCCACACACCTAAATTTATCTATATATAATTCCTTTTTGATGCATAATCCATATTTGGTGACACGCTGGACCTAAGATAGCTCCGCCCCTACCTACTAACGGGAGGTAATAATTACTTTGCTGAATAGTTGAGATATGCACAAACTGATTTTAAAATAAAAACAAAAATAATAGGACCACAAAAACTATTGTAATAAAGAGTTATGGAGCAGCAAGTGTGCAGTCATTATCACTTGCAATGGGAATGGAATGTTTGTACAACAATAATTAATATGATTATTACTAATAACAAATATCGAAAGTAGACATCAACAAAATTCCATTTACAAATAAAATATTTGAGGTTTTATTTTTTAAAAAAAATAAGTTGGTGAAGTGGGGTTGAGTAATAACTTTCTTGCAAGGCAGCATGTAATTTGTTATAAAAAAAAAATATATAGTACTCACATCATCTCCAACTCTAAATAGAAAAATATGGAGGATGCGAATCAGAATAAAAGATTAACAGAAAGAAATGTATTCATTCTAATAGGTAAAAATTGCTTTGTTTTATGGTTCGTATTAGTAGTTTTAGTGCTACACTTATAGCTTTTCGTTCTTGAAATTTGGTGATATTTGTAGTTTTCGAGTAAATCAATTATAGTAGTATTTTATGATAGTCGTATTTCTGTTATTATCGATTGTTTTGGTACTATTCACACCCGATTTTAACCCTCCTTTCCTTCAAATTATTTCGATGAGCTTCTAACTTATTTTTAAAAAAAAACAAATACCTTATATTCACCAATATTTTTATGATTATGTCATTATACTTACTATTTGTACCACCTCTTATTTCTTGCCCTTGTGTTAGGCCTTTTCTAGACTGTTTTTGTCCCAAACCAGGGTCTACGAGAAACAGCCTTTCTACCTCAACTCTATAATAATACTGACTGCATACAATCTACCTTCCCTAGACTCCACTTTGTGGATTGACACGGCAATGGGACGGTGCGAATTTTAGGCTATGCGGGGCGAGGCAGGTTTTAGACTATGTGGGTGCGGGGTGAATTGAAGTAAGTTTTTTTTTTTTCAAATGATATGAGTGGGGTAGGTTGAGTGTATATGTGAGTTTAAACTTAAAAAAAAAACAAAAATTGATATTATTCTGGTGAATTCACCTAAAATTATATGTATTCTTTGCTTAAAAGCATAATACATAAATATAACCCTAAACTTGACACCAAATTATAACTTTGACCTTAAACTTTGTTAGTGCACAAATAGAACGTTTAACTATTCAAAACCTGAACAAATATTACCTTCGATTTTGTAACCTCCATGCATGAGTTTCACTTGCGCCTACGTGGATATGTAATCCAATCATATGGTGCCACGTCATTAAAAGGGCTGACTGGAAGGACTTTTGATCTGCAACTTAAAACGACGTCGCTTTGCTTCTATAAGTTAAAACGGCGTCGTTTTGCTTATTATTATTATTGTTATTATTATTATTATTATTATTGTTATTATTATTATTGTCATTATTATTGTTATTATTATTATCGTTATTGTTATTATTATTGTTATTATTATTGTTATTATTATTATTATTATTATTATTATTATTGTTATTGTTATTATTATTATTATTATTATTATTATTATTGTTATTGTTATTATTATTATTATTATTATTATTGTTATTGTTATTATTATTATTGTTATTATTATTATTATTGTTGTTATTATTATTATTATTATTATTATTATTATTGTTGTTGTTGTTGTTATTATTGTTGTTATTATTATTGTTATTATTGTTGTTATTATTGTTATTATTATTGTTATTATTATTGTTATTAATATTTTTATTATTGTTATTATTATTATTGTTATTATTATTGTTATTATTGTTATTATTATTGTTATTATTATAATTGTTATTATTATTGTTATTATAATAATATTAAACACAAACATACATAGTATATACATTGTAATATTCTAATTAATAAGGAATTTTCTATCACTAATATTGCTATGATTGATAGTGGTGCTGATGTCAGCTGCATTCAGGAAGGTTTAATTCCAACCAGATATTTTGAAACAACTACTCACATAATTAAGTCTGCATCTGGTCATAATCTTGACATCAACTATAAATTGCCGTATACTCATATTTGTCGAAATAAGGTCTGCATTTCGCATTTTTTCTTTTTAGTAAAAAATCAGTTATATCCTCCTATTATTTTAGGAACACCCTTTATAAATGCTATTTATCCTTATACGCATATTGATGCGAATGGTTTTAAGGCTAACTATAAAAATAAACAAATCTCTTATCCGTTTGTTACTAATCCTATAACAAGAGATATAAATGCTCTTATTGGTATGAAGCAACGGCAGGTCAATTTCTTACAATTAGAACTGATGAGTATTAATATTCTTGATACACTAAATTCTGTAAAGGTCCAAGAAAAAATAAAAATAATTTCTAATCAATTGATTGTTGATATTTGTGTCGATCACCCAAATACTTTCTGGAACCAAAAGAAGCATATTGTTTCTCTTCCTTATGAAGATGGTTTCAGTGAAGAAAAAATTCCCACAAAATCTCGACCCTATCAAATGAATACAGAGTTAGTAGAATTCTGTAAAAATAAAATTGATAGTCTATTGAAAAAGGGTCTTATAAAACCTTTGAAGTCCCCTTGGTCTTGTACTGCTTTTTATGCCAATAATGTTGCTGAAAAAGAACAGGGTATGCCTCGACTAGTCATCAATTATAAACCTCTGAATAATGTTTTAAAATGAATTAGGTATCCTATACCGAATAAAAAAGACTTATCCTATACCGAATAAAAAAGACTTACTTTCTAGATTATATGATGCTAATATATTTTCTAAATTTGATTTTAAAATCTGGTTATTGGTAAATTCAAATTGATAAAGAACATACTTATAGAACTACTTTTAATGTCCCCTTTGGACAGTATGAATGGAATGTTATGCCATTCAGTTTAAAAAATGCTCTTTCTGAATTTCAAAAAATTATGAATAACATTTTCAATCCCTATATGAATTTTATCATTGTCTATATTGATGATATTTTAGTATTTTCAAAAACCCTTGAATCACATTTTAAATATCTGAATATGTTTAAACAAATCGTTATACAAAATGGTTTGGTCATCTCTAAACCAAAAATAAGTTTATTCCACAGAAATATTAGATTTTTAGGACACAACATTTGTCACGGTATTATTGGGCCTAGGAACTTTCATAGTAATTATGTTAAGTGTGGTGAAGTTTTCAGCATAGATATAAGGCTTTAATAATCATGGATATGGGCGAAGTTAGTACTAAGAGTACTAAACTCGAAGAAATAGATTTACCTCAGAATATGGATTTATTAAATAAATGGACAATTCTCAAAGTAGATTTAAGCACTATTTATGAATATGATTTATTTGATAAAATTAAACACAAACAAATTATAAAAACTACAGAGCAATCTATTGCTCTGAATGCTAATGAAAAAACTCTTCAATTGCTCAAACAAGATGATATTGATATATTTAAAAAACAATATAATTACTTACATATTGGTTTAGCGCAAATTGCATTTAAACCTTTAACTTTGAAAGGTCTTCCCGAAACCTTTGCACTTCGTGATGCTAGAAATTTAAACTTTAGACAATCCCTTATGGGATCTATAGAATCTACTCTTGTTTATGGCCCTGTCTATTTTAATACTCAGCCTAATTCAACTTTATCTTTGACTGATGTTAATATCACTAAAGCTTTAACTTTAAATGTAAAAACTCATGGCTATAATTATGCGCCTGGATCTGAGCTTATAAGTTTATCTTATCGTATTTATTATCGTTTGTTGTCAACTTTAAATCCTCGTTGTAAATTAATCGATAATGCTTCAAATTATACTATGTTAATTGAAACTAATTTTGCAAAAGCTAAACTCACTACCAGGAGACCTCTTCGATGGGATGAGATTAATTTTCTAAAAATTTGAATTCTAAATTCAGTTATTTCTCCGACACAGCTTGCGGAAGAAGTGACAAACTCAGAGTTAACTCATGTAACTCAGAGTAGTGATGAAAAAATTTGTCTTCAATTTGATGAAGATACTTCTACATATAGAAATTCCTTTCCAAGAAATTCTTTTTCCATACCTAAAATGCTACCTGCTATGCATCATATTTCTCTAGTTGAACCAATTTATGGTCCAGCTCGAAATTGTGCTGCATCCTTACATACTTTAAATTCTGTAGATTTACCTAGAAGTGTAGAAAAAATTAAAATCAATCCTAAAACAAATATTGTTCAAGATTATGAAAATCCTACCCCATCTGAGATGGATTTTGACATTAATTCTGTGTAATTATGATGACACAACTTATTGATTTTAGTCCTGGTTCTCAGGCAAGAAGATATATTTAAATTTTTTTTTTTGTGAAAAATGGAACACCTTTAGGACATGGTTTTTTGAAACTTATAGTCCTGATGAATTACGAAATATTTCAGAAGAATTCTATGAAATATGTGTCTTACATAATAAAATTATCTTTTTTGTGCCATGGTTTATGTCTGCATATTTGTCGTCCTATATAAAAATTATTGAAAGATCTTATCAAAATTCTGATGGTACAATTACTCAAGCCATGTATCCTCCTCAGTCTTCCTTTATATTACCTAATAATACTGGAACGACTTTTTTTGCTTTTCAAAAGTTTGTTGATGAAGATGTTGGAAAAATCACTGTTTCTGAAATAAATAACCTTATCGCCCAAAATAATTATTTGAGTCTTTATGTTAAAGTTTTGGGAGAACATATTTCATCTCTTGATAAAAAACTTGACGAATTAATTGAGCTAGTTAAAAAACTTAGTGCGCAGATGGATTCCTCTAACATTCCTTGTACTTTCAAAACCAAAGAAGAAGAAGAATATATTTTATCTAAGCCTTGTATCCAAAGACCTCCTGAAATAGAAGGATTTGAAAAAATTTCTCAATTAGAAAAACTTTTAGATAAAAAATTCTCTCGTTTAAATATACAATCTCTTAATATTTCTGACGATTTTGTGCAAAAACTCGAGTCTAATTTTGTTGATAGTATAGAATCTACTCAAAACGTAGGAGATACGATCTCTTCCAAGCTAAATAAGCTCAAAGGTATGATTAGAAAACAATCGGAGAAAAAATATGCTGACATTCCCCGTATGTCTATTGCGTATTATCCACGTCCAACTCCTCAAGATGTTCTGATAGAGGAAAGGGATTGAAATCAAACAAATACTTCTTATAGTGGAGAAGCTATTTATGAATGGAATATTGATGGATTATCCATGTACTCTACTATTGCCACAACTACTACATCAGCAGAGAATCGGGCCAATCGCACTGACCCAACAATTTGTAAAATGATTGTTGCGGGCTTTACTGGCCAACTTCGAGGCTGGTGGGACAATTTTCTAGACGATGATAAACGTGAGGCTATTTTTAATACCACTAATGATAAACTAGGAAAAGACAATTTAGGCCGACCGCTTCGGGCAGGATGACCAGATGTTGTCTATACCCTTATGCTTACAATTATTGAACATTTTGGAGGCAGATTTACTATCAGTATGAAAACATTAGAACTCTTCTTAATGGTTTAAAATGCAAACACTTAGGAGAATTCCGATGGTATAAAGACACCTTTCTTAGTAGGGTTATGAATTTACCCGAGAATAAGTATGACCATTGGAAAGAAAAATTCATTGATGGTCTTCCCCCTTTATTTGCTGAAAGAGTTAGAAAAACACTTAGAGGATCATATGACAAAGTCCAGTATTCAGAAAAAACTTATGGTCAGCTTATTATAGCTTGTACTCAAGAGGGTTTAGCCCTTTGCAACGAGCTAAAATTAGTCAGAAAGATTAAGCTTGACAAACTCAGAGAAAAATCTCAATTAGGAGATTTTTGTGAACAATTTGGTATGGATAAACCGGTAGCAAGAAAAACCCAAAGATATTCTAAGTCTGACAAATCCTATAGAAAGAAACGCTCTAGGCATAGAACCAAAGAAGAACGTGAAACAAGAAAATCCTATCGTAAGTCTACCAGATTTACAAAAAATAGATCCAAGAGAGAGTTAGCAAAAATCAAGTGCTATAGGTGCAACCAATATAGTCATATATCTCCAAATTGTAAGTTACAAAAACTCAAGTCCTTAGGACTTTTTGAGAAAGTGCATGACCAAGTCTATGGTTTATTATACACTTCTGGTTCTGAACCTGATTATGATTCTACATCTGAAAATGATATTAAACTACCTAATTCTAGTAGTGAACCCGATCAGGTTAATAAATGCAATGATTGTGATAATGATACTTGTAATTGTGATGAAATGTGTATAAACTTCAAGCGCAATTTGAAGATCTTGATTTAAATATCCAAACTCTTACTGTTGATAATGTCCTTGAATTACTGAAGGAAGTTACAAATGAAAAACTTCGTGAAAAAATCATTAATTTTGCTACTCAAAAAACTTCTACTAATACTGCTAGTATTTCTAAAGATAATTCTTTTGATAACTATCATATGTCTTATTCTTTATCTGAGGTTAATCGACGTCTTGCGTTGAGTCAAACTCCAGGTAGAGATACTACCTTTGATGATTTAAAAATAGAAGTTGAAAAATTAAAAAAGGAAATTAGTTCTTTAAAACAAAAACAGATGATCTCCGATCATAGGATTTTAAAAATTGAAGAAAAAATTTCTGACATTTCAGAAAATGCTATTTCTTTTACTTCGAAAGGAAAAGAAAAGGATTCTGAAAACTCTGAAGATTCTGAAATGGATAAACTTAGTCTAAAAGATGATTTGAAAAGGGATTATTTCTTAGGTATGATGCAACTAGTTACTGCTCATAAATGGTATATAAATTGCACTATTCTAATTAATAAGGAATTTTCTACAACTAATATTATTATGATTGATAGTGGTGCTGATGTCAGCTGCATTTAGGAAGGTTTAATTCTAATCAGATATTTTGAAAAAACTACTCACATAATTAAGTCTGCATCTAGTCATAATCTTGACATCAACTATAAATTGCCGTATACTCATATTTGTCGAAATAAGGTCTGCATTCCACATTTCTTCTTTTTAGTAAAAAATAAGTAATATCCTCCTATTATTTTAAGAACACCCTTTATAAATGTTATTTATCCTTATACGCATATTGATATAGCTGGGGCGGTCGGGGACTTGAATGAATGTTATTAGCTGTGAATTCGAACTTTTTGGTATTCTTTTGATATATTTGCAGGAACCGAATGGTTTTAAGGTTACCTATAAAAATAAACAAATCTCTTATCCTTTTGTTACTAATCCTGTAACAAGAGATATAAATGCTCTTATTGGTATGAAGCAACGGCAGGTCAATTTCTTACAATTAGAACTGATGAGTATTAATATTCTTGATACACTAAATTCTGTAAAGGTCCAAGAAAAAATAAAAATAATTTCTATTCAATTGATTGTTGATATTTGTGTCGATCACCCAAATGCTTTCTGGAACCGAAAGAAGCATATTGTTTCTCTTCCTTATGAAGATGGTTTCAGTGAAGAAAAAATTTCCACGAAATCTCGACCCTATCAAATGAATACAGAGTTAGTAGAATTCTGTAAAAATAAAATTGATAGTCTATTGCAAAAGGGTCTTATAAAACCTTTGAAGTCCCCTTGGTCTTGTACTGCTTTTTCTGTCAATAATGCTGCTGAAAAAGAACAGTGTATGCCTCGACTAGTCATCAATTATAAACCTCTGAATAAAGTTTTAAAATGGATTAGGTATCCTATACTGAATAAAAAAGACTTACTTTCTAGATTATATGATGCTAACATATTTTCTAAATTTGATTTAAAATCTGGTTATTGACAAATTCAAATTGATAAAGAACATACTTATAGAACTGCGTTTAATGTCCCCTTTGGACAGTATAAATGAAATGTTATGCCATTCGGTTTAAAAAATTCTCCTTCTAAATTTCAAAAAATTGTGAATGACATTTTCAATCCCTATATGGATTTTATCATTGTCTATATTGATGATATTTTAGTATTTCGAAAACCCTTGAATCACATTTTAAACATCTGAATATGTTTAAACAAATCGTTATACAAAATGGTTTGGTCATCTCTAAACCAAAAATAAGTTTATTCCAGACAAATATTACATTTTTAGGACATAACATTTGTCACGGTACTATTGCGCCTATACAAAGAGCTTTAGAATTTGCTAAAAAAATTCTCGATATTATTACTGATTAAAAACAACTGCAAAGATTCCTTGGTAGTCTTAATTATATTTCTCCTTTTTATAAAAATCTGTCTAGAGATTTAACTCCTATGTATGATAGACTGAAAAAGGATTACAAAATGTCGTGGACGCAAGTTCACACTGATTTGATAAAGTTAATTAAAAAACGAGTTCAATCTCTTCCTTGTACTTCTCTTGCAAATCCTAACTGGTTAAAGATTGTTGAAACTGATGCTTCGAATATTGGGTATGGCGGAATACTTAAACAAACTAATCCCCACACAAAAATAAAATGTTTGATTAGATTTTATCCTGGTAAATGGACCGAAAGTCATAAAAAATACGCCACAATAGCTCATGAAATGCTTACTATTGTAAAATGTGTTTTAAAATTTCAAGATGATTTATATGATCAAAAATTTATAGTTAAGACTGATGCTCAATCTGTAAAATACATGTTCGACAAAGACTTTAAACATGATGCCTCTAAATTAATATTTGCAAGATGGCAAGTTCAACTAGCCCCTTTTGATTTCGAAATACAATATAAGAAGGGTAGTGAAAATTCATTGCCTGATTTTCTATCTCGAGAATATTTAATCGATTAACATGAATTTTTACACATACTTCCTCTCTGAGAAAACTATAATTACTATTATCAAATGCATTCCTTTAAACGAAGATATTCATTTTCTTATCTTAAAAAATATGGTTCGTGGTATAATAGAAGAAGAATTATTCCTTAACCACAACGAATTTCATGATAATGATATTTATTGGTTTGATATTGACTTAAGTGATTAATATTTACAGGATTAAAAGGAATAATGAAGTTCTTTCTGTACTTCTTCTCTCAAAAATTCTTAATCACTTTTATAAAGGCAACTCCTTTAAATGCGGACATGCACATGCTTATATTACGGAAGGTCATTACTGATCTTGTCACAAAGGACACACTTTATGAAGATCTATTCGAATATATGTTATGATATGCTGATCAAATTCCTGATTATTGATGTAGCATGGATCCACCCTGGCAAACAGTCAGAGGACGTGGCAGAGGTGGACGAAGTCAAAACTCTTCATATTACGGAGGACGAACAAACCCTACTTATTTTGGTAATAGAAATAATTTTGCATATAGCTGTGCAAGTTCTAATTTTTCAGTATTACAACACGGAAATAGAACTTTGGTCAATTCAAAAATTCTCCAGGAAGGATCTTCATCAAAAACTCAGAATATTGGTTCCTCAATTCATTTGGAAGATATTCCAGAAGATCATCCTTCTTACAAACAACTTCAATCTTATATATCCGATCAGCAAAAAACTACAGATTCATTTGCATCTATAGTCCAAGAAAACTCCAAAAATAAACCCACATATGAGAAATTGGATGCTAGAGAACTCATCCTACTTATTGAAAATCCGCATATTCCTCGACAAGAAAATTCTGAAGAAGCATGACGATTACTCCAAAAATACTTAACTACTAATGTTTATTTCACAGGAGAATCATATAAAACACGAACTTTTTATGAAAATATTTTGGTTCAGACATTCAGTGCAGATTTTGAGCACAGTCCGATGGGAGACACTACCCCAGATGTACATGGATACTCCAAGATAATTGTTAAAAGGCTTATTTCTATTGAAGAATGGAGAATTTCATCTATGACTCAAAAATCTTTGCCTATGGGATCAATAGGATAGTCTCAGATAAATTTCACATAGTGGGATTATATTAAGGCATTTTCTCAAGTTTTATATTATAATAATATTAAACACAAACATACATAGTTTATAAAAATCTGTGCCAAGGTTTTTGATAAGCCCATTCCCAATTGGTTTGTGCAATGGTGGACTTGCCACGGACCTACCGTTAAAATATATTTCGGTTGGTGCTTCGGTTCGGTTTTTCAACTTTGGCGTAATCCAATATTGTTACATGGTCTGGCGGGCTGAGCGGCATACCTCAGCCTAGTGAGATCCTGTTAATGGTATCAGAGCCTAGAAACTTTCGTAGTAATTATGTTAAGTGTGGTGAATTTTTCAGCATAGATATAAGGCTTTTATAATCATGGATATGGGCGAAACAGATGAAGTGATTGAAAAAGCTGAAGCATTTATCATAAAATGGAAAAGCAAAGACTAGGCGGCACCCAACAGCTAAATTATTAAAAACTTTACTATGCTATGCGCAGAGACCTACATAGGACTGTGCAAGATGCTTTTCTTTTCTATTTAAAGCTACCCCATTCAGTTGTAAGAGGAGCAAGTTTTTCCTTTTATTCTCTATCTAAAAACTCTCCCTTCTCTCTAGATCCTCCCTCTTGTAAAATATATCTCGAAGATAAATAAGAAGGCACTGGCCACTGTTTGCTAATATTTTTAGGCTTTGCTTCCGGCTATTAAGGTACATACTACTTTCTTATTTGCGTGCATTTAATACAACTTCTACCCTCGTCCAGCCATGACTATATCTGACTAAAAGACTTCTTATATCTATGTTGAAGGTCTAACTTCGCTTACATGGTAACTATGAAAGATCCAAACTCTATCAAAATATAAAGAAATTTTTCTATAGTTTCTTGATTTGGTTCCGAAATGGTGGTACAATTGAAGTTAATACACTTATGTTAGCTTTGTCTCTGTGACTACGTCTAGTAAGTTGTGCCTCTTTAGCCCGTTGGACTGATATGAAAAGGGCGACTTCTGCACAATTAGAACTTCTAGACACATGAGTTTGACAAGCCCCTTGTTTGGATAAAAGATTTCATACAGTCATTAAACTATTTGAAATTCTTTTATATTTCGATTGGTGCTTCGGTTTGATTTTATTATTATTATGATTATTATTACTATTACTATTACTATTACTATTACTATTATTATTATTAATAATAATAATAATAACAATATTTTAATAAAATTTTTATCTTAATAACGTTAATTTAATATACTACTACTGTCCTTAATAACGTCTTATTAATAGCGTTTTAGTACGTTAATTTAATAACATTTTAATAACATTAATTTAATAATATTTTAATAATGTTAATTTAATAACGTCTTATTAAAACTACAATTTTTTTATTTATTATTAGTATAGTTTCATCTTTGAGCTGAAAATAATGAAAAAATAATAGTGAAAAGTCATTTAAATATATAAAAAGGAATTAGTAATGGCATAATAGTCATTTTACTCTTTTTATTGTTGGAATGCTCAAATTTTTAGCCCAACGCGTCCAGTTTTGCATGTACAACACGTGTTTTGCCATATAGGATCGGAAGTCATATTTGTGCAGTTTTGAATGATTAAAGGTCATATTTGTGGACTACCAAAGTTTAAAGTTAAAGTTATAATTTGGTGTCAAGTTTAAGATCATATTTATGTATTATGCCTTGCTTAAAACTTTATGATACTTAAACGACATGTAACACTATAAATAAATAATTTTGTAACTTTTAAAATTTCTTTGTTCATCTTAATGAAAATCTGATATTTAATCATTGCTTGTACACGTAATACTTTTCTGATAATTTCTTAGTGAAAAGTGATATAATAGAAATTGATTGTTACTACTTCCTAGCTGCCGATTTAAAAATAACATGATTTTCAATGGAGTCATAAATTTTTCAAGCGGTGTAGTGCAAGTGTGCACAGGTATAAATGCAGAGCGGGTTTATGCAGATTTAAAGATGACGCGGGGAGATTTTAAAATTCGCAAGTTTAGAAAAAAACCACACCGCACCCGAACTGCACCACACCATTACCACCCCCCTAATCGTGGGATAACACTAAGTTTGTTATTGTATTTACTCACATCAAAGCAATGAAAATTCATGAGAAATTATTGCTCTCCAGTTTAAATATTATAAGAACCTGGTTCTTGTACAAGTTCACAAACCCCCATAGACAAATACTGGAAGAACAATAGCAAATTTTGTGGATAGGAATTGAAACACAAGTTCAGAAATACAATGACAAATACACTCGATGATCGATAACAGCTTGACAAGAATCAGCCCAGGGAAGAGTAAAATTACGACTATATCAAGATGTTTGAAGCAAAAAGTTTACGTTTCAGCTACAGGGCAGCCCGGTGCACTAAAGCTACCGCCATATGCGATGTCCGGGGAAGGGCCCCACCACAAGGGTGTATTGTACGCAACCTTACCTTGCATTTCTGCCAGAGGCATACGTTTCAGTTACAGTAAAGAAGAAATTACCGTACTAAAATCTATATGTAGTTCAACTATCGTACACTAACGATGTATATAAGCTAGATTCACACGCAAATGCTATGTTATCCAGTTTCACCGCGTGAAATCTGAGCTCTTGTTAATATAGCATTGCGGAGAAAGTTTTGTCTAATCAGAATTAAGTTAATCCTTCACGACCTTAACGAGTAAACCTGTGGGAGCCTCGACAGTTTTGAGGTGGCCGGATCCTAGCAAATCTCTGAGATGAAATCTCATATCGAGTGGAGAGAGTCTAAGGCGCTTCTTTTCTAGAGCAGCCATCGCCATCTCTTCGTACTTTCTACGGTTGAGAAAAGACATAAGCTCCTTTCTTCCCTGATACAAATTGCAAAAATGCTAGTAAGAGGGCGCACAGAATCGTATTCTTGGATGAAATTTGAAAACGGGAAGGGCGTGTCAAACCTGTGAGAGGCCCTTGAGAACTGATCCAATATTTGGAATCGCAAACCAGTACATGTTCGGATCAATAAGTTGTCGAGTCTTACAGGTAGAGACAAAAGGAAAAACAAGAAAAAAACAGCATGAGAACGGAATTGTACCAACAAACAGAACTTTAAAGACAAACCTAATACATGAGAAATGGAATTGGTATTATAAGCATGAGGCAGGGACAAGGTAAATTTAAAAAGACTCGTAAATTGCAATAATCACAAAGGTAAAACGCTAGCCCGCTATGATTTTACCTTTGAAACAAAGAGCATAGAGTTCAAGGGCAATTAGGCTGCAATAAAGCGTTGCACAAAGTGGATATAAACAAATTCCACCGGAGAAATTTGAGATACGAGGCTTCTTATTATATGAGTTGCATTCAAAATTACGACAGTTTGATTCATCGTTCACTCTAGAGAAATTCTTATCGGCACCACAAGGAGGTTTTCATTCTCATAAAGTTAAGCTTCCAATGTGATCATACTAACATAGTTTTGACGATGCAGCATTAAGGGTATAATAAAGCAAATAATGAGATAAGACGAGCAGCTCAATTTACATGACAATGAAAAATCTGATTCTAGCTTACCAGAAGTCCAGCATTTATTAAGAGGGAGATGTGTTCCTCCTTCACCTTGCCTCCCAATGACAGAAGTGAACGCTAAAGCCACCAAAAAATATGAAAGAAAAAGAAAAAATATCCTGTAAGAACAAATATCGAGCCGTTCTAATCCTTCACATAAGGAACAGATAAAGAACAAAACATGTCATGTTATACTATTATCCAACAATTAAATCATAAGCTGAAGTAGAGGACCTTATTAAAAAAGAGTCTCTTGCACATTGGTTTAGGATGTAAGAACATTATTCAAAATATAAAGCACTTATGTAACCATATGTCATGACAAAATTGATCCAAGATACGCTATTCCTTTACGAACGATACCATATATGTATGCACAGGCTCATTTATGGAAAGGCTTAGGAAATATCCTTCATTACCAACTAAATATTGACACAGGTGAGCAGCCTTGGATGGATACTGTACAACACATCCCCAATAAACGTTTTGATACTCTTCTAAACTACAGGTATTGAATTTATTACACAAATCTGAGCATACATCGGTAAAAGAGAAAAGGGCAGCCCGGTGTACTAAAGCTCCCGCTATGCGCAAGGTTCGGGAAAGGACCCCACCACAAGGGTGTAACATACGCAACTTTACCTTGCATTTCTGCCAGAGGCTGTTTCCAAGGCTTGAACCCGTGACCTCCCGGTCATATGACAGCAACTTTACCAGTTGCTCCAAGGCTCCCCTTCAAAATAAGGTGAGCATACCATGGTAAACAGTTCTATAAAGTTGACCATCCGATCGGGCACTCATGCCCCGACATTGTCATTGTATACTCCCGCGGGTCGAAAGGCGACGGGGGAAGGAGGGGGACATTGGGCGAGATCTATCAACAGCGAATTCCCCATACAAATCATTGATATACAAAATATCTTCAAAACATTAACATAGAAACCCTGTCCATTAACATGCACACCATCATTTTGAAGGCTATCTAAAAGACGGTTGGAACAGGAAATAGCTAAAGATCCCTGAGGTCACTAACCAACCTCATAACATATTAATTTTAGGTTTCCATCAACTGCCTTCTGGACAATTGATACACCTCATTAAACAAATATGCAAGCAGAAATACGTCCTTCACTCGGCTATAGAGATAAGTAGCCTCATATGTCTTAGATTTTTTGAACCAAGAAGTAATGGCTAATCTCCATACATACATGTACAACTAGAGAAAACCGCAACCTTTACTTCTCATTATTCTGCGAAGAAACTCCACCTATGTGAGTTACACGGAGGACAAA
This sequence comes from Capsicum baccatum var. pendulum, assembly GCA_030864225.1. NCBI lineage: Eukaryota > Viridiplantae > Streptophyta > Magnoliopsida > Solanales > Solanaceae > Capsicum > Capsicum baccatum. Next base: position 238,286,035 of record CM061555.1, read on the forward strand.
TTATAGTCAGCCTCAAGCCTGGATAAACGAGGACGTTACAATAGGTTGACATCCAACATAAAGTTATCTAATTGTGAAGAATCATTTGAATCCTCACCCCGTGGTAAGAATGCAACACATGACATGTGGGTTAGGCAAACGTCACTGGTTCGAAAAGGGGGCCTATTATCCACATTTTTTAACCGTGTACCACGGGCCCTCGGGGATTTCTCGGTCATATAAAAAATAGAATCACTAGGATCGTCACATGCTTTACATAGCTGACATCAACTATTGGACTGAGATTTAGATGATTGATATTGGTCGGGGAGAGAGGAGACTGTCCGAGGTATTCCCTATATTTAGGTTTTTTCCCAAAATTTTAGTGTAACTTGTTGAACTACAAAGTAAAATCTAAAGAAGAATAAGAACCACATTTGAGGGCTTTAGACACTAGTTTGCAAAGGGAAGCCCGATGCACAAAAGCTACCGCTATGCAGGGTCCTAGGAAGAGCCCGACCACAAAGATCTATTGTACGCAGCCTTACCTTGCATTTCTGTCAAAGGCTGTTTCCAAGGCTTGAACCCGTGACCTCCCGGTCACATGGCAACAACTTTATCAGTTACTCCAAGGCTCCCCTTAGAAACTAGTTTGCAAGCAAGAACAAAATCTCTTTTGCCATCAAGCATTCAAAATTATTAATTTAAGAGAAAAAAATCTAGTTGAATTCCATCAACATGCTGAAGACCGACTCGCTCTCTGACAACAGCAAAAAGTTAAAGACTATCATAATAATTAAAGGCGCAGAGCATTATATGTATAGCCCATGTCAGAGTGGAGCATACTTTAGGGAAAAACTGCACTAACATCTGTTGAAAGAACATTGCAACGTAAGTTATGTCTTTATAGCAACTGTCAAGGAATGCCCTAAAACAGAAATTTCAGAAGGTTAGCAGATCAATCAACCGTTAGAATAAAAAGTCAACATTACCACCAAAATTCCATCTTTAAGCCAATGCAATAATTGATACAGGAAATGTTAAAAAAACAAAAGAGAACAAAAGGAAGAAAACAAAAAGAAGGATCTAATCAATTCCACTTATATTTGAAAATTTAGCAGAAAATACTGAAGGAACATTGAGCAACAAGATCACCAAGGGGGAAAGATGCGGCATGTTGATAGAACCGGAGAAGAAGGTGAACTTTGTCAGACACTTCAAGGGAACAATATGATCGACTAGAGCAATAGGTCATACAAGAAATGAGTAATTTTAGAGGAACTTTTCCGTAATAAATCTGCAAGAATATAGGACCTGTCGAGCTGGTATAGTGCAATTGGCTTATGACGTGCAAGGAGAAAACACATATTTAAATTTCGGGCAATGTTATGAGATATTTCTTCTGCATATAAGTATGGACAATACCAGGTATGTACACACAAGTGAATTAAAACGAAATGGGATTCACCATCACATGGCTTTGAGAAGATCACTCACAAGTTCATCATGTCCAATACTTGGATCTAGCTTTGAATGAATTACATGCTCCTTGAACCATTCAAAAACACAAAGTCCTTCTAGCTTCTGTGCTTCCAATCTTTTACTGATACGTTCAATCTAAACAAGTATTTGCGACAAGTTTTATTAACAAGGAATTTAACTATCAAACAAAATTGATGACCAATAAACTACCTAGAAAAGAACATCAGCATTAGACTTTGCCGATAAGATGAGAATGTCACAGTAAACGTCGTGGTATGGCATGTGGGTAGCGCGTGTTCTTAGGAAATAGGCAATAACTAGAAAACAAAAACAAATGCAGAAAACACTATTGCAACTTTCTTTTTTGTTTTTTTTTGATAAAGCCAATATTATCTCTTTATAGGAAGGGAACGGTGAAGATGCATGACGTTTTTGAAATAAAATACTTTGCAGAAAGTAAAAAGTTAAACCATCAACCTGACTAAAGTAGTCATCCAAAAACATTATAGCATGATCATCCTGTCCAGTGTTTAATTTGAAAGTACGTAGAACTCCTTCCCTCCTTAGAGACTGTGAGGCGCAGATATACTCAAAACATCAATTAACTGTTATTAGTTTGGTCCAATGCAAACAATGAAATAGGAAAACTAATAAAGAAAACATTAGAAGATGAACCGCGATAAGTAAATGGCCATCAGCACTGAAAATAAAATCTGAAAACTATCCACCCAGACTCAACAGCCAGTGAAATCTCTGCACCCACAAGATGCATTCTTCCAACTGCTTTGGACCAAATTTTGGTGAAAATAATCTTACATGAAAGAAAGATGACTAAAGAAGCAGACTCATGATTTCAGAAAAGACAACAACAACAATAACAACAACAACAACAACATCATACCCAGTGTATTCCCACAAAGTGGGGTCTGGGTGAGTAAATGTACGCAGTCCATACCACTACCTCAGATGAAGTAGAGAGGTTGTTTCCGATAAACCTCCGGCTAAGGACAGATAGCAGTATAACAAACAAAAAAACATAAAAATAAACAACAAAATGGGATAACACACCGCTAGATAATACAAGAAACAAAGATACTGACAGAATAATACTATAAACTATCTATTCGAGATCACAAACCTCATCAAAACACTACGAGCAAGAAACTACCAACAATTTCAGTACATACCTCCAACTCTCTGTCCACTTGTGTCCGGTCCTTTACACTGCTGTATAACTGTGACCGCAAAATGAAAGGCGGAATTGAAACCTGAGAGTAGATTGATTTGGAGAATTAAGATAGTATAGAACTCTAGAAAGGAAAACTGATGCAAAAACAACTTGCGAAGCATCAAAATACAAAAGAGTGAAATAGTGAAACAACTAGAACTATTGCATCCTTCGGTATGATATAAACTGAATAAGTATTGTTGGACAGTTATTTTTAGCATTCGTTAGACATCTATTTTTAGTAAAAAGGGCAGCCCGGCGCAAAAGCTCCCGCCATGTGCAGGGTCCGGGGAAGGACCCGACCACAAGGATCTATTGTACGCAGTCTTACCTTATATTTCTGCAGAAGACATCTATTTTTAGTACTAATTTTTTTTTCTTTTGAGACTGGTAAAGTATTACTCCCTCTGTCCCAATTTGTGTCACTTTTCGTTCGTCGAGAAGCAAATAGTTTAAGTTTGACCGTAAATTTGGGCACGAAACTTTTAAGTTTTTCGAAATAAAATTTATATATTTGAAAACTATGTACAAAGTACTATAAGTCACAATTATTGACAATTCAAAATATTTAAAAGAGATGAAAAATTACGGTCAAAGATAAACTTGCTTGAATCTCGAAATCCAAAGAGTGACACATAAACTGAGATGGAGGGTCTTTTTATGGAAATTGGTCGAGTATTAGTATTTTTTTCCGGGTCAGCTTTTGCGCACCTTGACTAAATCCATGGAATACCTGACACCTCCCATCAGCACCAACAACAAATATTAGATAACTCTATCCACCAAGGCTAGGACAAATGTGAAGAATCACATACTCCCCCCGTCCCATTTTAGTTGACCATCTTACTAATGATAAATATCACATATTAGTTGATCAATTACTAAATCGGGATAAAATTAATTAATTTTTTCCATTTTACCTTTACAATTAATAGTATACATTAAATGTGAACAATTACAATTCCTATGTCTATTCATATGCCCAATGAATATCATTAATATGGGTAAAGGGTAAAATAGCAAACTTCATCTTTCAATTTATGATTTCTTAATCACTGTGTAAAATGGAACTTGCCCAACTAAATTGGGATGAAGGGAGCAAGTTAATTTTTTTTGTCTTAAACTCAACCCGCTTTATTAACCACGCCCTCGAGTGAGTCTATCTGCTTATGTCAAAACTATTTATTGTTTCTTAAGGGGTGTGTGTGTCAAGTCAATAGTGGATAAGTAAAGATAGATAGAGGGAGTGCAGAGGTACGTTTTCCCCGTAAAACTCTTTGCATTACCCTTGAGCTTTCAGGTTCAATTCCCAATAGAGACAAACACTAGGTGATTGGTTGGTTGTGTTGCTGAATTATGAGGCATGAAACTTTTGGATAGGCCAAAAATAGGGGAAACTTTGCTCGATTTTTCTGTAGAATATTGACAAGGCTTGATTTGGAGTTCTAACCTCCTTAGCGCCGGTCATGGTCCTAACAGATGGGAAGAATCACCTAAGTTATTTGTTTGTTTTGAGCTCAATCTATTTATTGTTTATTAAGGTCGATGTCAAGTCAATAGTGGACAAGTAAAGATAGACGGAGGGAGTGCAGAGGTATGTTTCCCCCGGTAAAACTCTCTGCATTACCCATGAGCTTTCAGGTTCAATTACCAACAGAGACAAACACCAGGTGTTTTGTATAATAAAAGTGTCACATCAGCACAAAAGGGTGTCAAAAATATGCTAAAATTATGTTCAGGGGGTAATAGGACCCCTATGAAGTTGGAGTGTGTCGTAGCAACTTTGATCATAGTTCGAGTGTTACTGGACGCTTATCTCAAAAGTGTATCAAACAAGATACTAATAATACAGAAAATTAATGCATGCATTATTTCTTTTAATACGCTCTCCTAAATGATCCTTTATTGTTTCTTAAGTTGTGTGTCAAAGTTAATAGTGGACAAGTAGAGATAGACGGAGGGAGTGTAAAGGTTTGTTTCCCAATAAAACTCTTTGCATTACGAGCTTTCAAGTTCAATTCCCAATACAGACAAAAACTAGGTGATTTCTTTCCATCTGTTCTAGCCTTGATCGACAGAGTTACTTGAGACCTGTTGCTAGTGGGAGGTAGTCAATCTACTTCCTCCGCTCGCTTTTACTTGTCACTAATTCCCTAATTGAATTTCTACTTTTATTTGTCATTTTTAACGTATCAAGAGAAAAACAACTTATTTCCTATTTTATCCTTAACATTAATTGATTTTTCACCAAATTAGTTCCAAGACACAATGTAAACATATTCTTAATTGTATGTTTCAGGTCAAAATGTGAAAGTAAAAGCGAACGGAGGGAGTTTATTCATAATTCCTGCTAAATTAATACGTGAACTATTTTCACCAATTTCAAGCTTATCAAAATTATGATAAAAAAATTTCAAACAAAAATTAAAAAAAAAAAAACCTTTTCGATACGAGGAAACTGAGCACGCATCATGCGAAGAGCAACAAGTGTATCACTGAGATTGAAATTTTCCTCCAGTGATTGTAATTGAGCTTCGTTGAGGTCCGATTCGGGCTCGGGTTCGGGCCCGGGTTCGGGTCCGGGCCGTTGGCGTTTCCGGCTAGTTGATGGGTTGGAGTTCTCCATTGTTGGTGCGTATGAAAATTCGAAGATAAAAATTTCTTAAATAGTCCCAAAATTATTGAAGGTGAAATGTCAACTTTACCCCTCGTTGAATTTTATTATCCCAACCTTGCCCTTTGTTAAAAAATTCTTTTTTTTTTACTTGATCAGAAGTCAATAAAATAAGAAAAAATAACATAAACATGCACCTTAATTTACTGTATTTATATAAATTTTTACCCTTACAAATTAACTATAAGAATCTCAACTTACTATATTTATATAAATTTTTACCCTTACAAATTAACTATAAAAATCTCAACTAATTATATATTTTCGTTGGATGTATTACGGAGCTAATTATGTATCTCGACAGACCCAAAATTGAAAAAAAAATATCAGAAGCTAATTATATATTCTTACAAGAAAAATGTATTTTCGTTTGGTGTATTATGTATCTCGACAGACTCAAAATCAAAAAAATGTATTGAGAATTAATTATGTATCTTTACAGAAGAAAAAATATATCTTTGTTAGATATATTGAGAGACAATTATGTATCTCAACAAATTCAAAATTGAGATTTCAGTTATTATACAAAATGTCGAATGTCGAAATTTTCTGTAATTAAGCTTCGAACTGTCGGGATTTGTATGGTTTGACCACTAATAAAAATCTCTTTACTCAAAGGATTTAGACACCTGAAATTTATACAATTCATGCTTGAGCTTCATTAGCGATAAAAGGCTATAAATACACCAAAAGTATAATAAAAGATAAATTGGACAATTTCGAATACTTTTTTTTTACTTTTGTTTTGGTAGGGGAGGTGTGTGCATATTTTTAGGAAAATGATCTAAATATAAAAGAAATAAGACACCGAGTGAGTAATACTATAAACTATGTATTCGAGATTACATACATTATTCTTAGAACACTACGAACAAGAAATTACAGACGCAGATACAAACAGAACACTCCTCCCCTATTATGACGGACGCACTCCTACCCATTAGCTCAGATACAAACATATACAATAACAAACCCAGTGTATTCCCACACAGTGGTGAAGCCATAATTTTAATCGAGGGGTTCAGAAGTAAATATACGGACTAGTACAAGGGTATTCAACATCTACTATATATACATAAAAAAATTGACCATCTAAAAATAGTATTATAACTTTCGTCCGAACCCCTGAATTCAATTTGGCGCCGCCACTGTTCCCAGATAGAGAGGTCTGGGGAGAGTAAAATGGACGCAATTCAGACCACTACCTCCGGAGAAGTGGAGAGGTTGTTTCCGATAGAGCCCGCTTAGATACAAACATACGATGCTCAATACTACCAACATATTGACCATTGAAGGAACACACCAATGTTAGAACAAAAAACTATCATAAGAGTTCAGTTAGTTTGAATCATGACATAGTACTTTAACTAGCAATAGAGTTATAGTACATTTGTTGTCATATGACCAAGAGTTCACGGATTTAAGCCTCGAAAACAGTCTCTGGCAGAAATGTAAGGTAAGGCTGCGTATAATATACCCTTATGGTGGGGCCCTTTCCCAGACCCTGCCTGCACATAGCGGAAGCTTTAGTGCACCGAGTTATCCTTTTTAATTCCGAGGCGTACATTTGTTTTACGGTCTTGTGCATTAACTTCAACTTCAACTAGAGAAATTGAAGTTGAAAAACTTGTTTAACGTGTATTTTAATGAACATCTTTTAACTCTTCTTTTAATTGTAAGTCCACAAAACTTAAATTATTTCCAAGTGAAACAAAAAAAAGCAGTCTGATCGATGCACTAAAGCTTTCGTTATGCACAGAGCCCCATCACAAGGGTGTATTCTGCACAGCTTTACCTTACATTTCTGTTAGAGATTGTTTCCAAGGCTTAAATCCGTGACCTCCTGATCACATGACAACAACTTTACTAGTTCCAAACGGACGCCACAGATGAGCAATGCAAACACCAAACAGATGAAGAAGAGAAAGAGAGGTTATAAGTTAACCTGGGTGAACAGATTGTGTGGACAATCCTAGTGGTGATTCTTTCTGCCAGCATAAAACCAACAGAGCTCAAGTATCGATACATGTAAAGTAGCGCCAACGTCCACTCAAAGAAAAAGACGACAACAACAGCAACAAATTCAGTATATTCCTACATAGTGGGGTCGAGGGTAAAATGTACCTAGTCTATGTTGGGTTCGAAATCGAGAGGGCGTCATGCGGAAGCTATTAGTTGCAAACTATTAAGATGATAAATAAGATGACAACGAAAAACAATACTAAAAACATAATTTTATTATATAATTTGGTCAATTGGCCTACATAATAAAACTAATAAGTGAGAAAATCTCCCCCTAAACGAAAATATTAAAAAGACTACATTGTGGATGCTATTGTGTTATGGTATGAGAAGGGAATCTTTTTATTTATAGATGTCCAAAACCTTCCTCCAAGAAAGAGGTTAGCCAAATATAGAAAATAATTATATTTTTTTCTTTCAGTAAAAGTAAAAATAATTATGGTAATTTTTATTTTCCTTCTAAGAAAAAATAAAACTACTAACAGTGCATACCACTACCTCTGAGAAGTAGAGAGGTTGTTTTCGATAGACCCCGGCTCAAGACAAAGAATAGTAAATAGAGTCATAATAAAGCATGAAACAAGATGGAATAACAGAAATAAGACACCCATGAAGTAATACCCTACACTAACGAACCAAAGGCAACCCATCACCCCGATACCCTCCTACTAGCAGCTTCAACCTATGGACAAAGCCATAAGATTACCAGCTCGGCTACCCTAAAACTCTCCTAACTACAAGCTACGACTCACCCACATGCACTAGCCTTCTAACATAATTCGCATCCTCCATATCTTTCTATCCAGGGTCATGTCCTCAGTAATCCATAACTGCTCCATATAACGTCTAATTACCTCTCTCCAGTATTTCTTCGGCCTATCCATACCCCACCTGAAACCATCCAAAGCTAGCCTCACTCAAAGGAAAAGAGAGGCTAAAAATTGGGGTTCAGCCAAGGCGAGAAGAAAGATGAAATATAATGACCAACACTCGCAGTGGGAACACACATAGAGCTTTTTTTCTTAATGCTATTAGATGGAATTTTGATAGTAATGCAATAATCATTAATATCCTTCTTGTTCACAAATGTTTATAGATGCATTAGGGTGTTGCAAACTCATCTATCTCAGTAAAATTTCAGACGATCTTCCTCGCCAACACATAAGTTTTAGCCTGATATTACTTCCAAGACATTGCAGAATATAGAATCAGCCGATAGGCGCAGACAAGCGTAGCGAATCACATAGATAAGCTCCTACCTGCCACCGTGAAGATGGATAGGGAGGGTGAAGCGCGAAGGGGATGGATGTCTGAGCGGTTGAAAGAGTCGGTCTTGAAAACTGAAGTATTTTTCAAAATACCGGGAGTTCGAATCCCTCTCCATCTGTGAGGTCATCTATGACCTCCAACTTTGGGTGTGCACAAGTAGGCACGACCGCTTTACCACTGAGCTACTGAGGAACAATGGGAGATTCGATCTCATAGAGTTCAATTCCCGTTCCCAACCCATGACCAATATGAGCTCAAAGCTTCCTTTATAACTCCCGGAACTTCTTCGTAGTAAACTTGTATAAAGATGAACAAGTAGACACATATGTCGCATGTGCCATCCTATATGGCCAATTCTTGTCCTACATGGCATGTCTTATATGTACTATGTCACATAGGACGTGTGAGTCTACTTGTTCAACTTTACACAAGTTTAAGTGTGCCTACTTGTGAACATCTAAAGTTGGAGGTCATAAATGTGATTTGAGGTTAAGTTAAAGGAAATGTTTATGTATTATGTCGATACAGAAACACTAGCTGAGCTCGTTTTAATGTCTTCGACAATAGTATATGTCTATAGTGAAGGACAATTATTATTACCAGCATTACGATTTATGCAGAAACAGATTTTCGATGTACCATGAAAAATGGTATCTACTTGTGTCCTAAACAGTTGATTGATGGTCATACATCAATTTGATTTGCCTTTCAACACACCACACTTGACTGAGACTTCGATGGTCATCAACCGGAACCATTGCAACAACAACAACATACCCAGCGTATTCCCACATAGTGGGGTATGGGGAGGGTAGAGTGTACGCAGACTGTACCAATATCTCAGGTGAAGTGAAGTAGAGAGATTATTTCCGATAGACCCCAGGCTTAGGGCAGATAGCCACAAGATAATATTAAAAACTAACTATCCGAAACCATAGACATCACTCAACACCACGAACAAGAAACTTTAAACAAAAATAAAGAACGCTCCCCTACTGTTACCGACGCACTCCCACCCTGTACCCTAATCCGTGTCCTCCATACATTTCTATCAAGAGTCATGTCCGTTAGTTGTAACTGCTCCATACCATGCCTAATCACCTCCCAAAATACAAATTGGTACTCTAAAAGCTACAACATTTACAGAAAAACTAAAAGCTACAAAAAAGAGATACTATTTGGACTTGCAAATAGTATCTTTGGAAGTTGAAACACTGTTATAGAAAACATAACACACAAACAAAGCACATTTGCATACTTCAACATTGGCTTCCTACACATAATCAACTACACCAACAACATACCGGGATGTATTCCCACATAGTGGGGTCTGGAGAGGGTAGAGTGTACGCAGACCATACCGCTACCTCAGGTGAAGTAGAGAGGTTGTTTCTGATAAGACCCCAGCTTAGGACTGATAACAGTATAGCAATCACAAAACATAAATGCGTATAGACCAGTGTAGTATGCAAAATAAACTAATACCGCTATCCACAAGATAATACTAAAAAATATATATCCGATATCATAGATGTTGGTGTAATATACCACAATTACAATAATTGTCACAGTTGAAATAAAATGAACAAAAAAAAATGAAGAAATTTAAGATCATCTTCTTCTTGACTGAGCCGCGGATATCTTGCTTTCTTTAAGGAGATTCAAGCCCACTGCGGCATAATCTAAACCGATCCATCAGTATATCTCGTGACTTGTCCCCTCCAGGATACAACAACCCATCAACAATGTACAACTCAAGCAACTCCAGATTTGTTGAAGAGTCCAAAGCTCCACCATAAGAACACCTTCCTTCAACATATATTTACTCTCTTTGTATAGTGAATATAGTTAAAGACTTAAAATATTTTCTTTGTCTCAGCTCTTTCCTTCACTAATATATTTATTCTTGATATAGTGAATATAGTTGAAGACTTAGAAATTTTTCTTTGTCCCAACTCTTTCCTTCACTAATATATTTACTCTTTTGTGATATAGTGAATATAGTTGAATACTTAGAAATTTTTCTTTGTCTCAACTCTCTCTTCCACTTCACATTTTTTCTTGTTCTATCCATCAAAGGAAGAAACACAACTATTTATAGGTGATGAATTCTTTCATGTATTGAATAGGATGAATGAGGAGTAGTAATGTGGGGAGATAAATAGCTTTGAGGTTACATATGTTTCATGAGTTATAAGACATAAAGGTATAAATAATGGGGAAATAAAGATTTAGTGGTAATAGGAGTTTCAAGAAACTCATGACCACATTCTTCCAATAACAAATGTAAATAATACCCACTAACATATGCACTTAATATAATAATAAAAGGGAAAAGGCTCAAATATGCCACTGGACTATCAAAAATGGCTTATTTATGTCGTCCGTTAAAAGTTGGGCTCATTCATGCCATCGTCGTAACAAAACTGACTCATCCATGCCATTACTTTTAACATCCGATTTTTAGAAAACAACTTTGCCACGTGGCAGCATATTAGAGGTCCATGTCATTTTTTTTATTTTTTTTTAAATATTTATAAAAAAAAAATTATAGTTTTTTATTTAATTTTTTTAAAAAATGGTGTTGGTTACGAAGTTTATAGATTACATATTTCTATGCTTTTATTTATCAAATAACGAATAATAAATTTTGCATATAACTAATGTTCATGTTTTTTCTGGATTCTTATTTTTAAAAATAACTATATATATATTTGACCAATCTTCTAGGTATTTATTTATACATGAACCCAAAATATTCAAACTTGAAATTCTAGTTCATCATAACCATTGCTAGTCCTTATATGAAATGATAGTAAAGGACGGAACCGAATTCTTGTCATATTTTGCCAAATGAAAAAGGTGATCATATTAAAATGATCAATTCAAAGACCTTAAATGGTTAATCCTTCTTAACACTTCGAAAAGTACATGATAGAGAAAGAAAAAGAATGCAAAAATGTGAACAATTTCTTCTGTTGGTGCATTCTCTTTTCCTTACTTTTCTCGCCCTCTTTGTGTGTATGCATGCAAAATGTATGTAGTAAAGTATTGTGTGTGGATGTGTGTGTTATCATTTATTCCTTTTTTATAATCATTTATATGCATGCATGCATGGATCATATATTATATCAAATCTCACTTCAAATTTAATCATAACAAAGATTTGAATACTCTAGTATTACAACAACAAATGTAAAATAAGAGCAACTCCACTTCATAATATTGGAATTGAATTTCGCATAATCGCGATATTATATTATTCAAAGAAAGGTAAAGGGTTACCTTTTGGAAAAATAGTTGCCAACAAAAGAAAGAAGAAGCTGCGAACTCGAAACCACGAACCAAACCTCAAACTCCAACTCGCTGTCTACCCGTTTATGTTATTTGCTTTTTGTTTCTGTCAAATGTTACTCCCTTTTCTTCTTAACTCTTCTCTTTTCTGATTTTTCTCTCCCAGTCCATATTTTTTTTTCAAGGTTCCTCTCCCTTTTTCCTGTTTTTGTCCTTTATTCGTTTCCCTTATTTTTGTGTTTTTCTATGTCCCCCTTTGTGTCTGTGTGAGTGTACTATATAATGAATAAGGTTGGGAAGTTGAGGGAGTTGAGGAGGTTGAGGAAAAGGATGATTGGGGTAGTTTTCTTTAGGATAAGATTTATTTTATAAATATATAATGTATAAGGTTGGGAAGTTGAGGGATTTCTTTAATTTTTTTTTTAAAATATTTATAATAAAAAAATTAGAAAAATGACGTGGACTTCTAATATACTGCCACGTGGAAAAGTTGTTTTCTAAAAATCGGCTATTAAAAGTAATGGTATTAATGAGTCAGTTTTGTAACGGCGATGGTATAAATGAACCCAACTTTTAACGGATGACATAAATGAGTCATTTATGATAGTTCAATGGCATATTTGAGCTTTTTCCCATAATAAAATGCATATACACCAACAATAGACTTCACTCAACACCCCGAATAAGAAACTTCAAACACAAATAAAGAACGCTCCCCTACTGTAACCGACGCACTCCCACCCCTAACACATAATCAACTGATAAGAAAAATCATATACCAAATAAGATGCTCAAAATCTCCAAGAATCATACCTTAGTGGTGTAAACTTTGTCACCGTTTTCATTAATGTAAAACTGGAGATACATCTTTGCTTATGTCTACCTGTAGATAAAACAAGAAAGACAGAAATTTGGAGTTCTTAAGCATATCGAAAAAGCAAAGGGTGTGTTTGACTCATGTTTGGTTGGTCAAAATTTTCGATGACATTTTCTCTAGGAAAATAAGTTACTTAAAAACACGGAAAAAGAGGTGAAACAAGTTTCATAATAACATTGTACATTAATTGTATCCTCGCGCTCCTCTGAAACATTGCACACCCATAAGCGACACCTTTATGAACCCCCACACTCCTACTCGACTACTCCTACCCCAACCTCCACCTCCATTCAGAGGTGTTCAAGACCGAACCATAACTAACTACCCAAACAAAAAATGTGTTATACGATTATTGGTATTGGGTTATCGAATCATCGGTTTAGGAATGGTTTGAAATACTACTTCACTATAAATCCCTTTGCCCCCAAAACATTTGTCTCCATTCGTATCTCACCCCAACAACCATCATCGTTAATTACCAACCGTATTCTCCGCCGACAATGGCGATGGCGTCCAACGGGTTCAGGCCATGGGATGAGAAGTCACTAGTGGAGTACATAAAAGCTACTACTCCTTTGGTTTCAATTTGTATATCAAATAAAATAAACCGAACTGAATTAATATATATCATATTGATTAGGTAGCTATATAGCACATGAAGGGGAGCCTTAGAGTAACTGGTCAAGTAGCTGTCATGTGACCGGGAGGTCACTGATTCAAGCCTTGTAAACAGTCTCTGGCAGAAATGCAAGGTAAGGTTGTGTACAATGTACCCTTGTGGTGGGGCTCATCCCCGGACCCTGCGCATAGCGGGAGCTTTAGTGCACCAAACTGCCTTATTTGTTTTTAGCTATTTAGAACTATGGATTACGTACATTTTACCCTCCTCAGACCCCACTATGTGAGAATACTTTGGGTATGTTGTTGTTGTTGTACCAAAAATAAAAAATAAGTAAACTATGGGTAGGGTTCAAGGAAGGACTGGACCACAAGGATCTATTGTAAATAGTCTTACCATGCATGCATTTCTGCATGAAACTGTTTTTACGGCTTGAACTCGTGACCTTTCTTGATCATATGACAACAACTTTACAAGTTACGTCAAGACTGTCCTTCAGAAAGCAAGTAAAGACCTACTCATACAAAAAAAGTGAAATGATGAAAACAGTTAAAACAGATATGAATATGAAGGAAAAGATTCAATCTTTATGGTTATTGAGAAACTAAATACCTTAGTAAGTACTACCTGAATTTTGGCCAGAAAGGAATATGACTATGACATTAGGGTTATGAATAGAGCTGTAAAAATGGGCTTGGTATGTGAGACCAATCCTTTAATTAAGTAGGGTTGAGCTAAATTTTTTTAGTCTATTTAAGAACAAAGCTTATAAGCCCAGTCTCACTTGGTCTATCAGCCTCAGAGGTAAACCTGTGGGCCGGGATATGAAAAATAATTATTAAATATGTTTAAGTTGGTCATTTATTTATTAGGAATTAGGATTTTGTCGATTTTTTCTGGATAGCTACTTATTTTATTGATATAAGCATCCAGCACCCTCTCGAACTATGGCCAAAGTTGCTACGACACACTCCAACTTCACGATGTCCTATTATCCCACTGAACTCAGTTTTAGTGTATTTTTTTCACCCTTTTGTGTTGATATGGTGTCTTGATTACATAAAATGGGGTCCACGTCAAAGATGTCATATCAGCAAAAAAAGATTGACAAAAGGTGCCACGTTGACACAAAAGGGTGACAAAAATATACTAAAATTGAGTTCGGGGGTAATAATACCCCCGTGAAGTTGGAGTATGTCGTAGTAAATTTGATCATAGTTTAGGGGTACTAGATGCTTTACTCTATTTTATTCATTCTTTGATTTATACTAATTTTTTGAAAGTCCTTAGTGTTTGTTTGAAATGGCTGGTAAGCTACTTTAGTTGTGAACTTCAAAAGTTGCTTTTACTCGTGATGGTTTAATACTTGTTGCCTTTGCTTAATGCAACATTCTATTTTTTAAATTTAAGCTCTCTTTTGTTATGATCTTATTGTTTTTACGTAGATACTTTGTGTATACCTGTACATATTATCTTGATCATATTAAAATTTTTTCATGGAATTTGCAGCTAATCATCCTCTCTCTACTTATTACAGTAAATATCACAAGCTGATTACAACTAAAGATATTAGGAAGATGTCTGTAACATGCTAAAATTTAGTAGGTGACATATTAAAGTAAAAAGAAAAAGTTGGTGGTTGTATAGTACTTACAATATTTTCGTTTATCATGTTTTGGATTTTTTTTTTTAAGGATCAACCCATTTCAACCCGTGATCCACATATGATTAGATTGCGCTGCTATTTAAAGGCTTTTTCGTTAAAAGAGTTAGCCCGTCCTAACCCGTTTAATTCTCAAGCCCGCTAGGGTTGGTTTGGGCCAGCCTATTTTGACCGCTAGGGTTGTGAATAACTAAATTCTCCTGTTTCGCTGTTTCATATAGTTACTTGGTATCGAACCCACACCGTTATCTTAAGTTTCACTCCAAATTCAAAGCACCCAACAGTCATTTTTGTTTATGGGTGCTTAACAATACATTATAATCGATTTTACTATTTTTTTATATAAATATATAAAAAATCTATCGGGGTCAATGGATGCTCAAACACACGGTACAGACTATGTGGGTCCGCCCTGTGTAGTAGTGCCATTACAGTAAGGAAAGGTGAGAATCTAAGGGGTCATTGGTAGAGTGTATAAGAATAATACTGAATAAGGTGTATTGGTAATGCTTGCATTGATAACGTTGGTATTAATTTTGCATTAGTTATGCTGACATTATTTTTTATACACTGCTTGGGACATTTTTAATAGGAAATATAATGCATAAATATGTTCATTAACCAGACCTGAATTAGTATTTAGGCACAATACATAAACATGTTCTTTAACTTGGCCTCATTGTCACAAATATGACCTCCAACTTTGAGTGTGCACGAGTAGAAATTTAAACTTGTATAAATTTGAACAAATAGACACATATGTCTTGTGTGGCATCCTACGTGTCCAATTCTTATCCTACATGATGTCTTACGTGTACTATGACACATAGTGTATGTCTGTCTACTTGTTCAACTTTATACAAGTTTAAGTGTCTACTTATGCACACCCAAAATTAGAGGTCATAGATGTGATATCCCGTCAAGTTAAAGGACATCTTTATGTACTATGATTTATGTCCTCAAACTTTAAATGTGCACAAGTAGAGACACTTAAACTTGTATAAAGTTGAACAGTAGATACATGTGTCCTATGTGGCTATTTATATCCTACGTGTATTAGTGTTTACTTTTTTAATTTTATACAAATTTACATGTTTACAATGCATATTCAAAATTGAAGATATAATATCAAGTTAAAAAAAAAAACATTTATATATTATGCCTTTTTAATAATATCCATCCTTATTCCTATTGGTGTATAATGGAGAATAAAATCACATTGTACAATGAACCTCAAGATTTGTTAGGGTTAAGTTGTCATGTGATATGTTTCAAGTGTTGTTATAAAGCCCATGATATAGACAAATCTATGTTGCTCGAACTTGGATGCGGGTCGTTCAAATTATTATTAAGAGATAAATATTCAGTATCTTTCGAACTATGGTCAAAATTATTACGATACGTTCTAATTTTACAGGGGTTCTATTACCCATCTGAACTCAATTAAACTGTATTTTTGTCACATTTTTGTACTGACGTGACACCTTTATTAAATAAAATGAAGTCCACGTTTGATAAGAAGGTTGACAAAAAGTGTCATGTCAGCTAAAAAGGTTGACAAGAATACGTTAAAACATAGTTGGAATATCTCACCTAATATAAATTTTTAACTCTCTCACCTCTTACAAAGACTATTCAAGACTAACACCAAATATATAGTAATGTTCGAATCTAAAAAGTAATTGTACTCTAATAACTTTATGTTGACTCGAATGTAATTCTTTTGACATAAGTGGCTCGAGAGTAAAGCTAGTAAATCTTTTTTTTTAGCCCCCAAAAATTTTATACTGTGAATTTAATGATTTTATGTTACTTAAAATAATAGTTGAGATTGTAAAAAAAAAAAAGAGTAAAGCATCTTGTGCCATCCTGAATTATGATCAAATTTGTTACGACACACTTCACCTTTATGAGGTTCTATTACCTCCTGAACTAAATTTTAGCATATTTTTATCAACCTTTTTAGTTGACGTGACACCTTTGACGTGGGCCCCATTTTTATGTAAAAAAGGTGTCACATCATCACAAAAGGGTGACACAAATACGTTAAATTTGAGTTCAAAGAGCAATAGAACTCCTGTGAAGTTGGAGTGTGTCCTAGCAACTTTGGTTATAATTCGTGGGACTAGATGTTTATCTCTAAGAAAAAAGAAAAGTTAGTTTTTGAACTTTTACCAAAAAATATTTTTGAACTTCCAATTAAATAACTTAAATCTTGTATGCATAAATCAAGTTTTTAGAACAAAATCCAAAATAATGTATTCCAAACACCTTTAACATCTTGATAATTAGTATCACTCCTTACTTTTATATTACTATGTGTTTTTTACTAAAACTTTTATGTCATTTAAGAACACTACATAAAAGCAAAAATTATGTAAAATCAAAAAAGAAAATTGTAAATTATTATTTTTTTTATGCGTATTTGATATTTTTTCATTAAAAATAGAGTAAATGCACTGTTTTTATCCTGAACTATAAACGAAACTACGGAGACACACTCCAACTTAAAGGGCTGGGCATATTTTGGTTTAAATGGAAAAATCGAAAAACCAAACTGAAATTTTAATTTCGGTTTTTCGGATTGGCTTTTGTTTTCAATATTTGAAATTCGATTAAACTGTTTGGTTTTAGATTTTTCAAAAAAATAATTCGGATAAACCGATTAACCGAAATTCTATAAATAACTAATAATATATATATATAATATTTATATATAATATTTAATAATATAATATAAATATATAATCGCAACCCTAATAACTAATAAGTAATAGCACGCCACACACAACTAACAACATACATCAGTCCAATAGCCGAACAATCGATCGAACCATTAACCACCGGCGAGATCATCGTCTGTACAACAACACCAGAGTCAGCGACCAGACATTCCTTGTGGGCTGCAGCCCGTAGTGCCGACTGTGGTCTTTCCAGCAGCGACCACTCTTCCGAGTTCTGACTGTTTATGCACACTTATGCATAATGAAGTTATTTATTATGTTAAACTTATGGTTATATCATTTAGTTTCATCCATGTTGAGTTATTCATAGGCATTATTTATATGTGGGAATGAAAAATAGGTTTGAATTATTTTAAAAAAAATCATTAATTTTAAATGTCCAGTCATAACAAAGAGAGGTTTACTACTTTAATTTCAAAATCGAAATAAAAATCCAAAATAACCAAACCGAATTTATAGAAATCGAACCAAATTTATTTCGGTTTGGTTACGATTGTCATTTTTGTCAATCCGAAAATCGAAAAACCGAATCGATACTAAACTATCAAACCGAACAAACCGAATGTCCAGCCCTACAAATAAGTCATTTATGATAGTTTCATAATATATTTGGTATTTTTTTTTCATTAAAAATAAGATATACCCAAAATAATAAATAAACAATGGAGAAAGCTGATCCAATAACTTTCCAAAATCACTTGTAACCAACGAAACTACCGGTTAACTACCTCATTTTTCACCTTCTACTTCATAACAAAAAAAAAGAAGAAAAAAGAAAGAGAAAATAAAAACATTTACTGTGTACATAATACTAATACAAATAATCTTGTTTAAATTCATACATCTCTTTCTCTATTTTTGTCCATATTCAATATATACAAAAACTTTCACAAAAGAAGATTCGTGAGTAAGTAGATTTTATAATTTTCTTGAATTATTTTTTTCATATATTTTTGTATTTTTTTCCATATATTTTTTTGCATTTATGTTTTCTTATTAATCATGTAACTTCAGTAATTCATTTTGATGATCACCTTGTTATTGGTGTTTTTTCCCATGGATTGTCATTACCTTCATACATCTTTTTTTTTCTATTTGGCCATATTCACATTTCATATATATATATATATATATATATATATATATATATATATATATATATATATATATATATATATATATATATATATATATATATATATATATCCAATTGGAATATTACTGTTTTTCACATCTTCTTCTTCACAAAACATTTGTTGGGTAAGGTGGTTTTATGATTTTCTTGAATTGTTATTTTTTGTTTATATATGTTTTTTGCATTTATGTTCTATAATTTTCTTATGGTTTTTTGTAAATCATGTGAGCAAGTTTGTTATAATATGGGGTGTGGATATTTTTGTTCGTGATTCTTGATAATGTAGTAAAAAGTTTGCTAAATCATAAATATGAGTTTGCAAGATTGTTGATTTGATTTGGAATAAAGTTTTGATCTTTGGTGAAAATCATCTCATTCTTGAATTGTTAATATTTTTTCATTTATGTTCTTTAATTTTCTTATGATTTCTTAATCATGTGGGTATATATGTTTGTTATAATATGGGGTATGTGGATATTTTGTTTGGGATTCTTGATAATGTAGTAAAGGTTTGCCAAAATTTGCATTTTGTTCATAATTTGAATGTGAGTTTGAAATAAAGTTTTGATCTTTGATAAAGATCACCTCATTCTTGATGAGGTGGATTCAGAGGCGGAGTCAAGATTTTTAGTTTATGAGTTCTGAATTATAATCAACTTTTTTTCATATTGTTTTGTATTTATGTTCTTTAATGTTCTTATGGGGGGTTGGTATTTTGTTTGGGTTTCTTTATAATGTTGTAGAAGTTTGCCAAAATTTGTATTTGTTCATAATTTGAAAGGGAGTTTTGTAAGATTGTTGATTTTCCTTGGTGGGTTTGTTTAGATTTGAAATAAAGTTTTGATCTTTGATGCAAATAATGTTTTGAAATTACCTTAATGCTAATGATTGGATTTAGTGGCAGAGTCAGGATTTTCACTTTATGGGTTCGTTTTGGTTCTTTGTAACATGGAGATTGGATGTATGAATCCTTGATTTGTGTATGAAACAAGTGTGATGTAAGTGTGGGTATTTTGTTTGGGATTCGTCAAAATTTGGGGTCATAATTCGAATGTGAGTTTTGCAAGATTGATCATTTTTCTTGGTGAGTTTGTTTTGATTTGAAATAAAGTTTTGATCTTTCATGAAAATTGCGTCGGTATTGATGATTGGATTCAGAGGTGGAGTCGGGATTTTTAGTTTATGGGTTCTGAACCACAATCCGTTTTGGTTCTTTTTCATATTCTTTTGTAATGTGGAGATTGGATATATGAATTCTTCATTTGTGTATTAAGTATGAACTAAGTCGTGCTATATCCTATGTCTTCATGAATGTTATGTTTTTGCTTTCTTGAGGGTCTTTCGGAAACAGCCTCTCGTATTTGATAAGGTAGAGGAGGTCAACGTACAGTTGTACATTCTACCCTCTTCACAACCTGGATATTTGTTGTTGTGGTTGTTGTATGAAACAAGTGTGGTGTGGGTATCTTATGATATCATTTGGTTTTACCAATCTCAAGAAAAAACTATTATGATGTCATTATATGTTTTGTTGCGGTTCTACAACAACAACAACAACTACATAGCTAGTGTATTCCATCATAGTGGGGTTCGGGGAGGGTAAAGCATACACAGACCATACCACTACCTCAGGTGAAGTAGAGAGACTGTTTCCGATAGACCCCCGGCTCAGGATAGAGCTTTTTTGCGGTTCTATTTTTAACAATATGTTGATTTGGTGGAAAACAAAACAAAAACTGGATTTAGCTAATGATAAAAGAAGATGACATTGGTATGGTCTGCATTGAATTGATTCCTTTATGCATTTGCTTATGTGTTTGTTCAACAATTTGTTAATCGGTTTTCAGTTCGGGCGTATGAGTGTAAGTTGGATTACGATGACTATCTGGTTCGAGGATTCCTTATGCGTTGCTTCATGTGCTGGGGATATGTGAATGGATTCAGCAAGAGGTTGGTTCCAGAAATTGTCATCAACCAAGAAGGATCCAATGGCCGGTGATGGCAAACCACCATCAGCCGATGAGGCCTCCACTCTGACGAAGAAAAGGGTTGCTGCAGCAAAGCAATACATCGAGAAACATTATAAGGAGCACATGAAAAACTTGCAGGACAGAAAAGAGCGGTACGATAATAGATGCTAGCTTTGTCTTACGACTTCCCTTTAGTTACTAGACTTTCTCCTTTATGCAACATTACTCTGTCCCTCTACTGAAGGTGAGCCTTGAAGTAACGGGTAAAGTTACTTCCATGTGACCAGGAGGTCACGGGTTCAAGCCTTGGAAACCGTCTCTGGCAGAAATGCAAGGTAAGGCTGTTTACAATATACCCTTGTGGTGGGGCCCTTCCCCGAACCCTGCGCATAGCGAAAGCTTTAGTGCTGGGCTGCCCTGTTTTACTTTGTTCCTCAATAGACGGAGAGGCATTCAGTCAGTATGATAAACCAAAATGTTACACCATATAATTGCCATATAGTGAACTATTCAAACGTCTTAAAGAGTTTTCCCGATCAATTTAGCCAACTTCAAACATCGCAAAGAGACTGCAAGAAAATAATAAGATCATGTGCAGTATAGCAACAAAGGGGAGCCTTGCTCTCTTTTGTGACCTATAGTTCAAGAGTTTGAGCCGCTCAAGCGGTCACTAATGTTTGCATTAGGTTAGACTGTCGATATCATACCCCTCGGGGTGCGGCCCTTCCCGGTCCCTACTAACACGGGATGCTTTGTGCACCGGACTGACCTTTTATGTGCAGTATAGCCTCATTATATTATAATAAGAATGAACTTTACGGGTTCTTTTGTCCAAGAATTATGTTCTTGAAATATTTGAACTTTCTGGCATCTACAATGCTTTAATTTCTATTCGATTCCTAATTCTCTTTGGGCCTGCAGTCGAATTTTACTAGAAAAAAAGCTAGCAGATGCCGATGTCTCGGAGGAAGATCAAAACAACCTACTGAAATTTTTAGAAAAGAAAGAAACTGAATACATGCGACTCCAGAGGCATAAAATGGGAGCTGATGATTTTGAGTTGTTGACGATGATCGGAAAGGGTGCTTTCGGAGAGGTAATGTTTCTACCGAAAACATCTAAGTTTGTTAAAAGTTCTTAAATAATAACATTTACAACTCCCTATTTCCCAACACTCAAATATATAGACGATAATTGCATGTTATTGCTCCTCATGGTGAATCATGTGAATATTTAAGGCATCAGTATCGAGAAATTCTTTTGTAATATGTCGAGTAAAGTATCTAGTACGCCCCTGAACTATGATCAAATTTGCTACTGCACACTCCAACTTTACGGGTTCCTATTACCTCCAGAACTCAATTTTAGCGTATTTTTGTCACCCATTTGTGCTGATATTTGTCTATATTCCTCGAGGTACTAATTTCCTGCATTTATCTATATCGCTCGAGGTATATTTGTGATTAACTATGCTGTTAATGTCATGCTTTTAATGGTACTTAAAGCTAGTTCTTTGTCGGAAAAAAAGCCAATCTGCATGATTGGTTTCTCTATTATTACAGGTCAGAATTTGTAGAGAAAAAACAACCGGTCAGGTGTACGCGATGAAGAAGCTTAAGAAATCAGAAATGCTTCGTCGAGGACAGGTGTGTTATAACGATCATCAAATGCGACTCCAATTCTACCTCTATATTTATTGAATCCTTAGCTTTTCCGTATTAGGTTGAGCATGTGAAAGCTGAAAGGAATCTTCTCGCGGAGGTGGACAGTGATTGCATTGTCAAACTGTATTATTCTTTCCAAGATGACGACTATCTATATCTCGTTATGGAATATCTACCCGGTGGGGATATGATGACACTACTCATGAGAAAGGATATATTAACTGAAGACGAAGCCAGATTTTATGTTGCGGAAACTGTTTTAGCAATTGAATCTATCCATAAACATAACTATGTACACAGGTTGTGACTTGATCTGCGGCCTGAACGTAGTTTATCATTCTTTGTGTTTACTGACCTGTTTGGACAAACTTTTGAGAAGTCAAAGTGTGTTCTTTTTCTTTTCAAAAAGTGCTTATTTTTTGAGATAAGCATTCAATACCTCCTCGAGCTATGGTCAAAGTTACTACGACACACTTCAACTTCACAGGGTTCCTATTACCCCCAAGTCAATTTTAGCGTATTTTTGTCACTCTTTTGTACTGATATGACACCTTTATTACATAAAATGGGGCCCACATGAAAGGTGTCACGTCAGCTAAAAAGGTTGACAAAAGGTGCCACGTCAGCTCAAAAGAATGACAAAAATATGCTAAAATTTAATTCGGGGGTAATAGGACCGCCGTGAAGTTGAAGTGTGTCGTAGCAAATTTGATCATAGTTCAGGGGTAGTAGATGCTTTACTCTTAGAAAATTTAGGTGTTTGGACAAGCTTTTAGAAAAACAAGCACTAACTTAAGCTAAAAAAGTAGCATTTCCCCGAAAGTACTTTTGGAACATTGGTTAAGCACAAAGTAATGCTCTAAAATTGCCAAAAATGTTTTTCAAATTGGTTAGCGAAACACCAATTGCTACTCTCCGAAAGTACTTTTTTCGGAAGGCTATTCGTTTGCTCGGGACTTGTTTAAAAACAAACTAACTTCATGCAGCCACTTTTTATTTGTTACAGAGACATTAAGCCTGATAACCTGCTACTCGATAGATATGGTCATTTAAAACTATCAGATTTTGGACTATGTAAGCCTTTAGACTGCAGTACGCTGGAAGAGACGGATTTCTCAGGGACAGATAGTGCCAATGGAAGTTCCAAAAGTGAAAGCCCTCCGGCTCCCAAACGCACTCAGCAAGAACAGCTTGAACACTGGCAGAAAAATCGGAGGATGCTTGTAAGTTTATCCCCATGTGGGTACTCTCCTTCTCTGTACTTTTCCCATTTCTCGTATTTTTGAAGGACACTACTTCACATCTTTTTTTGTCTTCGGGAGAAGGTGGGAGTGGCTTCGGTGAAGGACAAGATGCGCGAAGTGAGGCTGGGTGGTTAGGAGGTGCACGGATGCTCCAGTACGGAGGTGTGAGAGACTGACTATGGATGGTTTTAGGCAGGGTAGAGGTAGACCGAAGAAATATTGGAGGGAGGTGATTAGGCATGATATGGAACAGTTACAGCTTACGGAGGACGACCCTTGATAGGAAGGTGTGGAGGACTCGGATTGGGGTAGAGGGTTAGTGGGTAGGAGTTCGGTCGTTATAGTAGGGAAGAATGCTTTGTTTGTATCTGTCTGAGTTTCTTGTTCGTGGTGTTTCGGCAATGTCTGATTTTGGATAGATAGTTATAGTAGTACCTTGTGGGTGTCTTATTTCCTTTATGATCTAGCAGTGTGTTATTCCATTTTGTTGTGTGCTTTTATGTTTTTTGTTTGTTATACTGTTATATGTCCTGAGCCGGGGGTCTATCAAAAATACCCTCTCTACTTCATCTTATTGGAGTATATGTCAATCTTTGGTCCGTAATGAAGATGAAACAGTCGTTCGTTTGTTAACTTGCTGACTTCCGTAGCAGCATTCTTTTACATGGTTTGTTTAGATATTGATTGTTTGGTGAAGCTGTTTCCTTCATATATTTCGTTGTTTGCGTAATCCAGGCCTATTCTACGGTGGGTACACCCGACTATATCGCTCCTGAGGTCCTATTGAAGAAAGGTTACGGAATAGAATGTGACTGGTTAGTACACTTCCGTGTTATATAATTGGTCTTCGAATGCACAATTTTGCTAATTTTTCGAGAACTGTGGTCGTATGTATTTCAAAATAATAGCTCCTGTGTAAAATTTCAAGTGGTTTGTTCAGCGTTATGCTTAACCTCTTCTCACTCGCGTCTTTTTCTCATGTCGTAGTGTTTATGCTTTATATTTCTCTTCTCTGCATCCATTTGTTGTAGATTTTATATTATTTTGCAGGTGGTCTCTCGGTGCTATTATGTATGAAATGCTCGTCGGTTATCCGCCTTTCTATTCTGATGATCCAATGTCAACATGTAGGAAGGTGATCAATTACGACGACCTGTATATGTTCCGGCTTTTTGTTCTTTTAGTCTTTGTCGATGCCTTAGTAGATTCAACTGTTCATTGTTTTTCTTTACCTACCTAAACTATCACTCCCTTTGTATCAAAACACACCTCGATGTCGAGTTGGCCTACACGCGCCTGTTGTCGATTGGGAACGAATTAATATTTGGCCAACTCAGCATCGAGGTATGAAACTCGCGAAAAGGTAATAGTTTAAGTAAGTAAATAGAACAATGGATAGTTGAAGTATGAATCTCGTGAAAATGTGATACTGATTCTTCAAACAGTTTTCTCGTTTCACAAAATTCCATTTCATGTGCAGATCGTAAACTGGAAAAGTCATTTAAAGTTTCCTGACGAAGTAAAGCTATCTCAAGAAGCCAAAGATATTACAAGCAAACTTCTTTGCAATGTCACCGAGAGACTTGGTTCCAACGGCACAGATGAAATAAAGGTGTTGTATGGTGTCTTATGCTATATTCCTATATCAGATCTAGACGTTAACTGCAATGTAACCTCGTGGCTTCTTTTTCTTTTCTGAGTAAAGCATCTGATACCCTGAACTATGACCAAATCTGCTACGACACACTCCAACTTCACGGGGGTCCTATTAACCCCTGAACTAAATTTTAGCATATTTCTGACAACCTTTTTAGCTGACGTGGTACCTGTGATGTGGGTCCCATTTTCTGTAACAAAGATGCCGCGTCAGCACAAAAGGGTGACAAAAATACGCTAAAATTGAGTTCAGGGAGTAATAATAAGACCCCTGTGAAGTTGGAGTGTGTCGTAGCAACTTTGGCCATATCTCGAGGGGTTACTGGATGCTTATCTCGTTCTTTACTTTTTCTCTATTTTCGTTTTCCATCTCAGGCGCACCCGTGGTTTAAAGGGATAGATTGGGATAAAATCTATCAGGTAGAAGCTGCTTTCATCCCTGAAGTCAATGATGAATTGGACACCCAAAACTTCGAAAAGTTTGAAGAGGTATCCCCGTCCCTCGCTGTCTTAAACTTTTAGTTTTAATTATTTCACTCGTTTTTGAAAATCGTTTGGTTTGCTGCAGTCTGAATCTAATTCTCAGAGTTCATCAAGATCTGGTCCGTGGAGAAAGGTATATATTCATTCACATGATCGCTTGGGCGTGTAATTTGATTCCACGTCTTATTTAACTAGTAGCAATTTCAGTGATCTTTTGACATGGACACGATGTGTTGCAATGCGGCACAGTGATGAACATGACATCGTGTGGAAAATGTGTGGGGTTGGTAAACAGTGCATACGTAATCACTAAGGGGACCATTCGAACTAACTGAAGGAGGTTCAACATCTACTATATATACATAAAAAGTAATTTTAACCATGGCCGAAGGGGGATTGGATGAGCCCCCAGCCCAAGGGTAGCTCTGCCCCTGTCTGTTGAAGTCGGAGAGCTGGACTCCTACTAACAAAGTGAACCTGGTCATAAAAGGGCACCCTTGTGCACTAGAGCTTCTGCAATGCACGGGGTCCGGGGAAGGGCTGGACCGCAAGAATCTATTATACGCAACCCTGCATTTCTACAAGAGGCTGTTTCTACGGTTTGAACCCGTGACCTCCTGGTCACATAGCAGCAACTTTACCAGCTACCCCAAGGTTCCCATTTTAAATGTTGGCATAAGTGGCAACGCTCATTTCTAATGCGAAACAGGTTTCATAACTTTAACAGATGAAACAGAACAAAGTGAGAATTAAGAGATGAGGCAAGAAGTCGAACTGTTATAGGGAAACATCGATGGACTAATTCTGTTACGAATCTTTGTTTTTAGTTCCTAATTAAGGCTATGATTTCATGATTGAATATTTGAACGAACTTTTCTTTGTGTTCAAAATCTTCTGTTTTTTCTATTGCTGCTGTTTTCATACTTCCTATTTTTTGCGAAGTTCCATGGTTTCTTGTCTGACCTTTGTTATTTTTCCATCTCATTCTTACCCATCATTTGTGCAGATGCTCTCGTCTAAGGACATTAACTTTGTTGGCTACACGTACAAGAATTTCAAAGTCGTGAATGATTGTCAAGTGCCTGGAATCGGTACTTTCTTCATCTCTCTCTACCATTTTGTATCGAGTGCTGAAACATTAACAAATTTAGTATTCCTTGTGACAAAGTGGTACTAGTTGTTTGAACGTAAATTAAGCCCATTGCGGTGTTGTTCATTCAGTTCTCGACAAATGGATATCTGAGAGCGCTCAAATGTCTGAGACATCATGAGTACAAAGGCCAATTAGTTGCCTGGCATTTGCCTTCTTTCGTTTTTGTGTGTTGTGCTTACGATCATCACTGACTTCGATATCTCATTTTGTTTTAACAGTTGAACTGGAGAAGGCAACTAGCAAGCCCAAGAAGCCAACAATCAAAGCACTGTTTGGTAATACTTATTGATCCTTTTTGTCGATACCATTTAATCACACTTGATTCTTTTTCGAGTTCTTTCTCTTCTTGTCCGGGATACTTTACGGGGAAGTTGTCTGTCAAATGATTCTTGGTGATCCATGTTACAACAATAGCAACTTTACTATGCCTTATTGTTGTCATATTATGTACCGTAATGTATAACAATTGAAGTACGTTGCATAGTGAGGGTTTATTGGGAACAACCTCTCCGCCTCTAGAAGGTGGGGGTAAGGCTACGTACACTTCACCCTCTCCAGATCCCACTCGTGGGATTACACTAGGTATGTTGTTGCATGGTGAGGGTTTATCGGAAACAACCTCTCTACCTCTGGAAGGTAATGGTAAGGCTACGTACACTTCACCCTATCCAGACCCCACCCGTGGGATTACACTAGGTATGTTGTTGCTTAGTGAGGGTTTATCGGAAACAATCTCTCTGCCTCTAGAAAGTAGGGGTAAGGCTACGTACACTTCACTCTCTCCAGATCCCACTCATGGGATCGATTACACTAGGTATGTTGTTGTATGGCGAGGGTTTATCGGAAACAACCCATCTACCTCTAGAAGGTAAGGGTAAGGCTACGTACACTTCACCCTCTCTAGACCCCACTCGTGGGATTACACTAGCCGTCTTGTGCTTGACACACAACACGTACTCATTATGAATCGCCTCCTCTTCGAGGGGCACATTCCTACTATACTTCCTTTTTATTCAACTCTTGAAATTTAGATTAAAAGAGGGCAACCCGATGCACTATGCTCCCATGATCCACGGGGTCAAGGGGAAAGTCAAAACCACATTGGATCCATTGTACATAGCATTTATTAACCTTGCGTTTTTGCAACAGACAGTTTCCACAACTTGAACCCTTGACCTCCTGGTTCGATTCGCACAACTAATAGAAGCACATTGTCTCACGTTGTCACTTATGATTCTTGCATGTTAGATATCACGCACCATAATGTATAACAATTGAAGTACGTTGCATGGTGAGGGTTTATCGGAAACAACCTCTCTCGTCGGATTACACTAGGTATGTCATTGCATGTCGTATTGTGCTCGACACACAACACTCATTACGAATCGCCTCCTCTTTGAGGAGTACATTCCTACTACACTCATTATGGATCCATTGTACATAGCGTTTTTGCAACAGACTATTTCCACGACTTGAACCCCTGACCTCCTGGTTCACGCGACTAAAAGAAGCACACTATTTCAATTTGCAAACTTCAGTTAGCTGTGATCTTGAAAATTTTCGTTCATTTCAATAGGGGATGAGTCAGAAACATCAGAAGAGAACTCATGATCAACGATAAGGACCGGAGCTGTTTGGATCGCTTGCTTCAGCAACATACGAATATCTTCAACTACGTAGTAGCTCGAGCTCCTTGAAATCTTCTCATTAGCGCGAACGCGCTACAAGTTTTGACAGTAAGTTAGAGAGTCTATAAGGTCTGAATAACTATATATGGTGTTGAATACAATGGGTTAATTGTCTACTTGAAACAAGTCCTCTTTACCATTTTTCAACCATTGATTAATTAACATTCTTTGTTACAAGATTTAGATGTAATAATTGAAGTTTTTAATGTTGTAACTTAATATTCTTTTGCAGTTAGTGTCATAATTAGAATGTAACATGCAGAACCTTAACTAGAGGTCTCGATTTTCGAGCCCTATGAATGAAGGAATTCTAAATAGCGAATTTGGATTAGTCGGAACAGTGAATACCGAATATCAGATGGTTACTCATAATCACTAATATTTGCTAGTCTTACCTCTCTTCTATTTTTCAAAAACTTATGTGTTGTAGTTTTTAAAAGAGATAAGCATCCAGTACTCCCTGATGGCCAAAGTTGTTACGACACACTTCAACTTCATAGGGTCCTATTACCCTCCTGAACTCAATTTTAACGTATTTTTATTATCTTTTTGTGTTGTTGTAGCACTTTTTGTTGGGTTCAAAATCGAGAGGGCGTCATGCGGAAGCTTTTAGTTTGCAAACCATAAGACGATAAATCAGACGACACATGGAAAATTAAACTAAAAAATATATTATTGGATATGGTTTGGCCAAACAGCCTACATATTAAAAAATAAAATTGAAAGAGAAATCTCCCCTGAACAAAGACTCTTTAAAGACTACATTGTAAATGCTATTGTGTTATGATATGAGAAGAGAGTCTTCTATTTATAGGTTTCAAAACCTTTCCTTCAAGAAAGAGGTTAGCCAAATATGAAAAAAAAAAAATTAGAAAAGTAAAAGTAAATATGGTTACTCTTATTTTCCTTTCAAGAAAAAGTAAAACTTAATTTTCGTAAGAAAATCAGAGCAAAAACCCAACACTTTTATTACATAAAATGGGGCCCAAGTCAAAGGTGTCACGTCAGCTAAAATAGGTTGATAAAAGGTGTCACATTAACTAAAAAGGATGACACAAATACACTAAAATTGGAGATGTCGTAGCAAATTTGATCATAGGGTGGTAGATGTTTTTCTCCTGTTATATAATTACAAGAATAATACTGGGATAATAGGTTGGTAATGTTTATGCAACAAATAGGACATGGAGTTATGTGACTCATGAGTCAAGTCAAAGAAAATGACAGTTTAATGCACTAAAATTTTCGTTATTTGAAAGATTTGAAAAAGACATAATACATAAACAGAATTTTTAACTTGACACCAAATTATAACTATGATCTTTAATTTTACCGATGCATAGATAGGCTCTTTTAACTATACAAAAACTGAACAAAAAGTAGAAAAATAATATTGTATTAATAGTTTGGTAATTTTTTTGCAACAAATAGGACATGGAGTTATATGTCATGTGACTCATGAGTTATGTCAAATAAGAGGACAGTTCAGTGCATTAAACTTTCGCTATTTGTGAAATTCTAATAAATGTCGAACATCAGGTAAAAAAACTAAAAGAAAATTAAAAAAAGATGTAACAACTAAGGTATACATGCATATATGATGGCTAAAACCCACCAAAGGTTGCGGTGGAATGATAAATACTTCATTATCACTAATCTGAAATATCTCAAATTCTCAATTCGCGTCCTAATATAGAATTGTCTTTGAGAAGATGTGGTTTATCCTCAAAGCAAAATTTTGTGACGTTGAGATTTTCTAACACGAGTCTGGATTAATCGAGTTCCAATATAGATATCGAATACCAGATGAATTCTAACAAATGTATAAGGGAGCAATTTTACTTATCAAGATTCAAGATTTAAAGACAATCAATTTTTGGATGTTAATCTGAATTAGTTGGATCATAAGTGAATACCAACCATTAGGTGGGAAATTAAAAAAAAATGTATAACCAAGACACAACAGACCATGCATATGTAACAATTAAGAATATGAAGGATTATGGCAGTAACGGAGTCAGAATTTTCACTAAAGGGATTCAAAAGTAAACATACGAACTAATCGAAGAGAGTTCAACGTCAATTATACATACATAAAAAAAAAAAATTTAATCATGTATAAATTACATAATTTTTCGTTGAAAAAGATTCAAATGAACCCCCTTAGCTTAGGTGGCTCCGCTCTGATTATGGTAGAATGATAAGTACTATTTCGTCTTTAATCAAATGTTTCAAGTTATGGCTCGCTTGAGTATAGTCTTTTTTTAAATAAAGAACCTTTTATCCTTCAAAAAAAAAAATCTACGTAATCCAGATTAAGCGGACCCTACAATGAGTATAATACACCAATTTTTCTACGTAAGTCAAACTAAGCGGACCCCAAAACGAATATAAGATACTAATTTTTCTATGTAATTCAAATTAAACGAACTCCAAACAAACATGAGATACCAAATGTGAAACTTTTTCGTTTTTATACGCAATCCAAATTAAGCGAACCCTAAAGCTAATATGAGATACCATTTTTTCTACGTAATCCAAACTAAGCGGACACCAAAACGAATATAAAATACCAATTTTTTTTATGTAATTCAAATTAAGGGGACTTCAAAACGCATATGAGATACCAAATGTGAAACTTTAGAAAAAGGAAAAAGAGTCAGAAATATACCTAAACTTTGACTAAATTTGTTGTAACACACCTCAACTTTGCGGGGGTTTTATGGACCCCCTCGATAATTTATTATTGTATTTCTGTCGCATATATTTTTCCAATTTTTCCAACTGGATTACTTCAGATCCTCATGCGTATATTCATGCAGTGGTCCAGCTAGACGAATATATGTCATAGAAATACGATAATAAATAGTCAAGGGGGTCATAAGACCCTCGCAAAGTTGAAATGTGTTACGATAAATTTTGTTAAAGTTTAGGTATATTTGAAATCTTTTTCCCTTAGAAAAACATATATAGCAACTAAGACGCAACAAAACATTTTTTAATATTATAAAGGAACCACCAGAGTTGGCATAGTGGTTCAACGCTATATCCCTTAAGCAAGAGGTCAGGGGTTCGATCCCCGCCTCTGACGAATGGAGCAAACTCTATGGCTAGTTTTCTACCGTAAAATGCGTTGACCGAGGAATGAAAAATTAGTCTCATGGCTCGGCTGTGGGGATACCTTGAGAAACCAAAAAAAAAAAAAAATATTGTAAAGGAGTATTGTTGGCATTTGTTGGATTTATGATAATGCAATTTTTTTTTAATTAAGATATGACAACACTAGTTCAACATCAGCTGGGACCTTCATGCATTAATTACTACTACTATTAGTTAATCAAATTACTTTATGTCCGTCAATTTATTTATCTGATTTTAACTTAATATAAAAGAAAAATAAATTGAGAGATAAATATTCAGTATCTCTTCAAACTATGATCAAAGTTGCTACGACACACTCCAACTTCACGAGGATCTTATTACCCCTGAACTCAATTTATGCATATTTTTGTCACTTTTTTATGTTGACATGTCATTTTTATCAAAGAAAAAAAAGAAATATTATTTTTCAAGTAAATTAAAAAAAATAAAATTAAAACATTGGAATAATTGATTAATGAGATTATTGGGGCAATTGTTCTTTCCACGGTTTTCCAAAAATCTTTTGACACATAGTAAGAATAAGTACTAATTAATATAGTAGTGTCTTGATCCTAATTAATTCCTCTTGTCTCCACCATTTTAATTTTTTTTATATTCATACGTATTATTTTATGTGATATTATTTTATTTTGCAAAAAAAAGAATAGAGTAAATGAACTGTTTTCACCTGAACTATAAACGAAATTGTTGAGACACACTCCAACTTAAAAGGGGTTCTATTACCCCTGGACTAATTAAAATCGTATTTTTGGCAACCTTAAGTGCCTACGTGGACGCAATGTGCCACGTAGGCCTTAAGGTTATCAAAAATATGATTTTAATTAGTCCAAGGGAGTAATAGGGAGCCCTTTAAATTAGAGTGTGTCTCAGCGATTTCGTTTATAGTTCAAGGTGGAAATAGTGTATTTTCTCAAAAATACATAATATCATAACTTATATTTATTAAACTACATGAAATTTCTTTTTTTTTTATGAATTGTCTAAATCTTTTAAAAAAAACAGTCGAATGCATCCACAAATTCTTAAATTTATGGATACATAATTTTAATTATGTATTCCCCTTTGATCTACTTAATGTATTATATATCTCGATCAAATAGTTTAAAAAATAAATGTGTCTCAGTAATCGAAATTATGCATCTCACTTCAGAATTATGTATTCGGATGCTAATTATGTATCCGAGTAAAAATAAAATAATTAATTGCTACATTTTTAAGTTCAAAATTATGTATCTCAACTTCAAAATTATGTATCCGAAAATTAGAAAATAAGGAATTATTGGTAATTTAACAAAGTCTAAGTCCATTTTAAACCAATTCAAATGTTAATTGGTTCTAAATCTCAAAAAATACTCTCCAACATTTCAATCAATTCAATAAAATTAGCTTAGTTCACAACACAAATACACCCAAAGCTTTAAAACTTTAACCAAATAATCATTTGCAAGCAATTAAATTTAATAATCTTTCAAAATATTTAGTATACTAATTAATATCCTTCATTTTCATATATATTTTTAACAGTTTTTTTTTTTTTTATTGGTTGTTGCCTATTCTATTGTGATGTATTGGTACTTTAATGCTAAATTGGAGATTTGGAGATAGATTCTGGAGTCGGAAGAGTTTAGAATGAGCAGGATCAATATGGAATATTTGAAGTGCATGTTTAGTGACGTAACGCATGAGGTGAATATGAAAGTGAAGCTTGATACTCATGCATGAGGTCGAGTTTTAAATATTTTGGGTGTAATATCCGAGGAATTTGGGAGATTAAGGAGGATGTCACTTGTACATTCAGCAGGGTAGATGAATGGAGGCACACATTCGAAGTCTTATATAATAAGAAGGTGTTATGAAAACTTAAGAGATAAGTATCCAACACCCTTCTAAACGATTGTTAAAGTTGCTACGACACACTCTAACTTCACAGGGGTCCTATTAACTCCCTGAACTCAATTTTAACGTATTTTTGTCATCCTTTTGTGTGACGCGGCACCATTATAATATAAAATGGAGTTCACATCAAAGGTGTTATGTCAGCTAAAAAGATTGACAAAAGGTGCCACGTCAGCTAATTTGGAGTGTGTCGTAGCAAATTGGGTCATAGTTCAGGGAGGTATCAGATGCTTTACTCAAAACTTAAAGACAATTTTTATAAAGAGATAGTTAGACCAATTATGTTGTTTGAGACAGAGTGTACAAAAGTTGAAAGTTACAAGGATGTTGCGATAAATGTGGGCATAGCATACCAAGAGATAAGATTAGAAATGAGGATATTCGAGTAAAAGTGAGAATGACATAAGCGGAGAACAAGATGCGTGAAGAAAGACCGAGATGGTTCAGTGTGTGGGAGCAACTATAAAATAATGTTATAACCAAAACACAATAGACAACTGACAATAACGGATACCAAAATCAAGAAAACTACATGAATAAAGTTAACACTACAACAAACACGCTGCTCTAAACTCTCATGAAATCCAATTTCATCGAAAAGCAAGACAACACCCATTATCTATTAATCTTCAATTCTAATTCTACCTTATAAACCTTTTTATCTAAAATCATTTTTTTGATAAACTAAATCCGCATCATATTTAATTTAATTATTTTTTTCAATATTCTTTCGACCTACCTCTATCTCTTTTCATAATACATGATATTATGAAACAACTAAAAATAACACAATTAATTTATACATTTTATATTTATAAACAACACCACTCCAAACAAGACATAGAAGTATGCTAAACAACAAGACATAAGGAAAAATAACGTACAAGAAAGATACAAACAAAAGAATAATATTAAAATAATTCAATCAATCCCTTCTTCCTCTTCTCTCTCTCTCTTTGCTCCTAACTTTTCCACAACACAATTAATTCCTATATTTTTTTTTATGAAAATCTCTCTCTACATAAGGTTAGAGCTCAATAAATTAAAATTATATTATATCCTATCTATCAATCTATCATATATGTCTTCAATATTTTTTTCATCCTACTTCTATCTCTCTTCATAACATGTGATATTTTTTTTTGTTTTGGTTTCTCAAAATATCCCCACATCCGGCAGCCGTGAGACTAATCATTCGTTCCACTGTAAGCGCACTAAGCGATAGGAAACTGGCCACAAAATTTTCTCCATTTACTAGAAATGAGGATCGAACCCCCAATTATTAAATATCCCCATAACAGGTGATATTATGAAACAACTAAAACTAATATAATTATTAAATATTATATGTATTAAAATAATAAGATATGTCGAAAAGGGTACGATTGAGCGGTTGGGAGGTGGTCTTTCACATAAGAGATTAATTTGTGATTGAATTTAGTCTATGTCTGTCATTTAGTCATGAACCCGTTGCATTTACTTGCTTAATGTTGTATATCCTATGTGGTTTGTGAGCTATTATACAGTGAAAAGGTTACTATAAAGTACTCACTCGAAAGATAACAACCGTAATAAAGATTGTGAATTATCCTAAAAGTTTCAAAAAATAATATGATATGTTATGAAACGATAACGTATCATCCAAGTATGTTACTCCCTCTATCCATCTTCATTATTCAGCATATCAAAATAGATGCCCTACGATATTTGTTCAATTTAAAAAATTAATAAATAATTTATCAATCTTGTATCAATTTTGGAGGAAAGTGATTAGACATAACATGAAACAGTTATAACTAACTGAGGACACGACCTTAGATAAGAAGGTGTGGAGGACGCGAATTACGGTAAAGAGTTTTAGTAGGAAGGTATGCTTTGTTTATAGTCGTGTCTGTGATCGTAATGTTATGCGTGTGTCTTGTAGTTTTTTGTTCGTTGAGTTTTGATGATGTGTGTGATTTTCGAATAAATTTTGTATAATATTACTCTGTGAGTGTCTTATTTCTTTTATTATTATCTAGTGATGTGTTACCCCATTTATTTATCATTTTCTTTTTTTTATAATGTTATTTTCCTAAGCCGAGTGTCTATCGAAAACAGTATCTCTACTTCATCTGAGATAGTGATACTTTTCTCTTCATACCTACAGACGGAGCCAGCCTAGTAATAGGGGTTCTTTCGAACCCCATTCGATAAAAAATTATATTACTAATACATGATTTAAATGATTTTTATGTATATATTATAAAATTTAAACCTCCTTCGATAATTATTTTCTTGAGATTTTGAATGCCTCAGCAGAAATTTTGACTCCGCCCTCTTTTCAAATCCCACTTTGTGTAACTATATATTGCATGTTGTTGTTGTACATTTTACATTTGCAATTGCACAACAAGACATAAGCAAAAACAAAGAAGAAAGACCCAAACAAAAAAATATTAAAAATAATTCAATCAACCCCGCCCCCTCTCTTGCCTTTCCACAACACAAAAAAGAAAATTAATTATTAATTATTATTTTTTTCCTGAAAATCTCTCTCTCTCTCCTCAATCTTTGCTCATTTGTCCCATTTTCTTTTTCTCCATTACCATAGTTCCTGACCCTTTCTTGATTTTCAGCTGAAAAAAACAAGAACCCAAATTCACAATTTTTTTTTTTAATTTTTACATTTTGAGTTTGCATAAAGATTGCTTTTTTATTAATAAATGGGGTGATTTTCTTGTAAAGATTGGATTTTTATTCATTGTTAATGTATTTGGAGATGATGGGTGTTTGTATTTATACAAGGATATAGCTGGACAGTATTTTTCTTGAATCTTGATTTGATAATTTTTAGGATTTTTAGTATAAAGTTGTGAACTTTAATGGATTCTTGATTTTTAGGTGTGGTAATTGGATAGATGTATGAGTAGTTTTGATGATTTTTAGGCCTTTTTTTTCAATAAAGTTGTGAACTTTAATGGATTCTTGATATTTAGGTGTGGTATTTGGATAGATGTATGAGTACATTTGATGATTTTTAGGCCTTTAATGGATTTTGAGTTTGAGGGGTGGTAAATTGATTGATGTATGAGTGATTTTGATGGTGTTAATTGTATCTTGGATGTGTTGAGGGGTTTCTTGGTTAATCTAAGTAGGTGAAAATTTGAGAAAATTAAGTATTTTGGGTGTTGAAATTATTGTTGTTGTTGGTGGTGGTGAAATTTATTGACATCATGGATCATGTTGTGGGTGGGAAGTTTAAGCTTGGAAGGAAGATTGGGAGTGGTTCTTTTGGTGAGCTTTATTTAGGTATGTTCACTTGGTGGATTTGATTGTTATGGTATTGGATTTTTGTGTTTTTTAGAAGTTGTTTTTTTAGTTACTATTTTGTGTTTCTTATATTTTTTTGGTTCTTGATGTTTTGTTGGTTTAGGTGTGAATGTACAGAATGGAGAAGAAGTTGCCATTAAGCTGGTATTGTCTCTAGTTGCTCATTTTGACTCCGTCCATTTCAATTTGTTTGTCTTAATTTGATAGGACGTGGAGTCAAAGAAAGTAAAAGATATGTAAAATGTACCAAAATGCCTTTTAATCTTGTGTTAAATATGCCATGTGGGATGTTAGAATTAAGGAGTTGCCAAATGAGACATTCTTTTTGAAACAGACAAAAACGGAAAGTAAGACAAGCAAATTGAAATGGAGGGAGTATAAATTTATTCTGCTTAGTGTTTGGTTCATGCTGTTTCGTTGTTGCTGCGTTATGTCGATGTAGTTATGGCAGACTGAGTAGAACACAATGATTAGAGACTCTTAGGCTAAGTTGCCCGGACTCTCCAAAAATGTGGCCACACCCGTGTCGGATCCCTCAAAAATGCACAATTTTTGAAGGATCCGACATGTACCCAATGACATTTTTGAAGAGTCCGAGCAACATAGCCCTTAGGTCAGTGTAGAGACTAGAGATTGGTATGGAAGTTAGTGAACCGCTTACGACAAATTATTGAGTATTGGAATGAAATGAGTCGAAATATAAGGAAGCGAATACAGATGATTCATGCTCATCCAAAACGAGAAGATGATTCATATAGTCGACTCCAAATAGCTTGAGATCGAGTTGTAGTTTATTGATTGAATTATCGATATGGCACATAGCTTGTCTTTCTAATATTATTAGAGTTATAGCACTAAAATGGTAAGAAGCAACTAGTCTTGATTTTGCATTCACTTACATATAGTTGTTGTTTCGCTCTTCCTAAATCTTACATATTGATTGCTTTCCTACTTAGTGGCGCTATTCATCTCATCTTATTACCGCAATTGATACAGGAATCTGTCAAGACGAAGCACCCTCAACTTCACTATGAGTCAAAAATATATATGCTTCTCCAAGGAGGAAGTAAGTCTTTCTTCATGTCCTTTTCATATCTGCGGCTTTCTATCAATACTATTTCTTTGATTACTTTGGAATACGTATCAAAGGAGGAGGGGGAGCATTATATGCTATTTTTCAGAAGTATTAACTCACTGACCCCTTCTTTGCCTATGTTGCTCGGACTCTTCAAAAAGGTTATCAGGTGTGTGTCGGATCCTTCAAAAGTAGTGCATTTTTAAAGGATCCGACACGGGTCCGGCAACATTTTTAAAGAGTCCATGCAACTTAGTTCTTCGCTAATTATGAGCATGAATGGGCCCTTTTAATTACCTATTTGCGTATTCTCCGGCCTCTTTTACATGATGTCTGTTCAGATTGGAAAATATTTGGTAGAATCAAAGTAGCAA
Organism: Capsicum baccatum var. pendulum; assembly: GCA_030864225.1. Taxonomy (NCBI): domain Eukaryota; kingdom Viridiplantae; phylum Streptophyta; class Magnoliopsida; order Solanales; family Solanaceae; genus Capsicum; species Capsicum baccatum. The sequence continues at coordinate 238,324,698 of CM061555.1, forward strand.
TCAATTTGTTTTATATGTTATGTTTAATCAATGAACTTTTGGGATGGAACGTTATGAATAAAAAATTGATTCCTCATCTCTGTCATTAATTATGAAGCTGGTATTCCCAACCTCAAATGGTTTGGAATTGAGGGCGAGTACAACGTAATGGTCATTGACCTTCTTGGACCAAGTTTGGAAGACCTCTTCAACTATTGCAATCGGAAGTTTACTTTGAAAACAGTTTTAATGCTTGCGGATCAACTAGTAAGTAGTTCTTTGTCACGCCAATCCTGTCTGGCATCATCTTTTTATTATCGTTGAGTAAGTTTTATGTAATAATCTTGCTCTATGTCATTTTCAGATTAATAGAGTTGAGTATATGCACTCACGAGGATTTCTTCACCGTGACATAAAGCCAGACAACTTTTTAATGGGCCTAGGTCGCAAAGCAAATCAGGTAATTATTCGCAGAATTTGAAAAATCTCCTAATACATGTTTCGTCAATATTCCTTCACGGCTTCGCCTAAACTGGTATAAGTTCATGTCACTTCTTGCTAGTTCAGTTTTTTTAGTTTTATCAATTTCTAAATTGTATGTGTTTCGTCATAGGGATAGGGTGTTGTGTAAGGACTGTAAGTTTATCCCGAGTGAGAATCTTTCGATCCAGCATAGGCTCTTGGTTATGGATTTGGGTATAAAGAAGGATAGGAAGAGAAGGGGTGAGGAGTGTAGACCTAGAATTAAGTGGGGCGGCTTGATGCCAGTGAATGTGTGGGAAATAGGGGAGAAGTTGGCGGGAATGGGGGTGTGGGAGTACAGGGGGGACGTGGATAGTATGTGGGATAGGGTGGCTAGGTGCATCAAGGAGAATGCTAGTGAGGTGTTGGGTGTTTCTAGGGGCCGGGCCGGGCCGGGCATCATCGGGGGGATTGGTGGTGGAATGAAGAGGTTAAGAAGAAAGTGGAGACCAAGAAAGGGGCGTATGCTAAGTTGGTTAAGAGTAAGGACGAAGAAGAGAAGCGGGTAAACTAGAAAGAGTACAAGTTAGCTAGGAAGGAGGCTAAGTTAGCAATTACAGCGGCTAAGACGACAGCTTTTGAGAGCTTGTATGCGGGGTTACAGGAGAAAGGAGGGGAAAAAATGTTGTTTAGACTCGCTAAGGCTAGGGAGAGGAAGGGTCGTGACCTTGACCAGGTAAAGTGCATTAAGGGGGAGGACGGTACAGTGTTGGTGAAGGATGGCCATATTAAGAATAGATGGCAGTCATATTTTCATAGGCTCTTGAATGACGAAGGGGATAAAGCTATTGTGTTAGGGGAGCTGGAGCACTCAGAGGAGTGTCGGGATTTTAGTTATTGTAGACGTTTTAAAGTAGAGGAGGTTAGAGAGGTTGTTCGCAGGATGCGAAGTGGTAGGGCGACGGGGCCTGATGAGATACCGGTGAATTTTTGAAAGTTTTCTGGCGAGGCTGGTTTAAGGTGGTTGACTGGATTGTTTAATGAAATTTTCAAGACGGCGAAAATGCCCGAGGCTTGGAGGTGGAGTACTATGATCCCTCTTTATAAGAACAAGGGTGACATTCAGAGTTGCAATAACTATAGGGGTATTAAGTTATTGAGTCACTCTATGAATATTTGGGAGAGAGTGGTCGAGGTGAGGCTGAGACGGATAGTGTCTATTTCGGAGAACCAGTTTGGATTTATGCCTGGCCGCTCGACGACGGAGGCAATTCACCTGGTACGGAGGTTGGTGGAACAGTATAGGTAAAGGAAGAAGGACCTGCACATGGTGTTTATCGACTTGGAGAAGGCATACGACAAAGTCCCCAGGGAGGTGCTTTGGAGATGCTTGGAGGTGAGTGGAGTCCCGGTGGCATATATCAGAGCAATTAAGGACATGTATGATGGAGCTAAAACTCAGGTGAGGACGGCGGGAAGAGACTCAGAGCATTTCACTGTTTTGACAAGATTGCATCAGGGATCTACTCTTAGTCCCTTTTTGTTTTCTTTGGTGATGGATGTGTTGACGCGGCGTATTCAAGTAGAGGTGCCTTGGTGTATGCTTTTTGCAGATAATGTAGTTTTGATTGATGAGACGCGGGGGTGTGTGAATGATAAATTAGAGGTGTGGAGACAAACTCTTGAGTCTAAAGGGTTCAAGTTGAGTAGGAGCGAGACAGAGTATTTGGAATGCAAGTTTAATGACGTGAGGCTGGAGAATGAGGTGGTAGTGAAGTTGGAATCACAGGTGGTATGTAAGAGGGATAGTTTCAAGTATCTCGGGTCCGTGATTCAGGGTAATGGTGAGATTGACGAGGATGTCTCGCACCGTATTGGGGCGGGATGGAGGAAATGGAAGCTCGCTTCGGGGGTGTTGTGTGATAAGAAGGTGCCGCTCAAGCTTAAAGGCAAATTCTACAGGGTGGCAGTCCGTCCAGCCACGTTGTATGGAGCGGAGTGTTGGCCAACTAAGAACTCCCACATTCAAAAAATGAAGGTGGCGGAAATGCGGATGTTGCGTTGGATGTGTGGGCTGACCAGGGGGGATAGAGTTCGGAATGAGACTATCAGGGAGAAGGTTGGTGTGACTCCAGTGGAGAATAAGATGCGGGAAGTCCGATTGAGGTGGTTCGGACACGTGATGAGGAGGGGCATGGATGCCCCGGTTCGTAGGTGTGAGAGGCTAGCTTTGGATGGTTTTAGGAGGGGTAGGGGTAGGCCGAAGAAATACTGGGGAGAGGTGATTAGGCGGGACATGGAGCAGTTACAGCTCACTGAGGACATGACCCTAGATGGGAAGATCTGGAGGACGCGAATTAGGGCAGAAGGCTAGGGTCAGTTTGGGTCGCTAGTGTAGGGAATTATTTGGTGGGGGTATTATTCTTGTTATGATACCTTGTTTCATGCTTTATTACGAATCTGTTTACTTTTCTCTGTTTTCTATTACTTGTGGGTGTTGTATTTATGTTATGCCATCTTGTTTCATGCTTTACTATGAATTTGTGTAGTATTCCGTGTCTCGAGCCGGGGGTCTATCGGAAACAACCTTTCTACTTCTTTAGAGGTAGAGGTATGGACTGCGTAGATCTTACCCTCCCCAGACCTCACTATGTGGGAATACACTGGGTTTGTTGTTGTTGTTGTTGTATGTGTTTCGTCATAATGTTGGAGGAATAGCTAATATTTTTATCTTTTTTTTCGTTAGAGTAGCTCGCATATATTTCTTGGGTTCTGAATCCAAACTCTAGGTTGGCTAAAGCTTATTGCTGAAATTTTATTGTAGAATACTTGTGAAATAATGAAATCCCTTTTTCTCTTTTTCCGGTGAGTCATTGTCAAGTTGCGTCTTTGGGGTTATGTTTCTATCTCCGCTAGCGGGAAGAGTTGATGGTTCATTTTGTTGACTGTCTTGTATGATGAAAAAGATAATCAAGCACTATTTTGATGCATATTTGAGTTTACGAAGCACGATTAAGACTGAACAGAAATTGCATTCTGTAAAAGAATGGCGGATTTGCCTCAATTATAGTTGCTGAAAAAAATGAAGTGATGTCCTTCACAGGACAAAAGGAATGGTAACTGAGTTATATTCTTTTATACGTATGGTTGCGTATCGCCCATTTCCAATTTTAAAGCCAACATTTACCGTGTAAAACTATGAAACATTTTATCTATTGTGCTTTAATGTTTTCGATATCCTTGCTAAATATCAGCTCTAAAGTGTGAGCTTCAAGGAAAAAGATGTGTTGCATAATTTGGAAGCCATTATATTGCAATAAGATTGATTCTAACTCTAATGACAGGTTTACGCCATCGACTTTGGTCTTGCTAAAAAGTATAGGGACCTGCAGACTCACAAGCATATACCATACAGGTAGTCTCACTTTGTTACTTCACTAGTCCTTGCAGTCTAAGTTGCTCGGACTCTCCAAAAATGTTGCCGCACCCGTGTTGGATCCTCCGAAAATGTACTACTTTTGAAGGATCCGACTCGCGCCCGATGACATTTTTGAAGAGTTCGAGCAACTTAGCTTGCAGTTGTCCTGTATGTCTTTTTGGACGCTAATTTTATAGCTTTATTAGGAAAAGGGTGGGGTAGTATTGATTTCTTTCAATGCTTCTAGCAAGTTTCCGTTGTCGAGATAATTCTTATATTTGTTGCCGACGTTTGTTTCCTTTCTTTTTATGTTCGTTTTATATAGAGAGAACATACTAGGATAGATAGAATCAGGAATGAAGCTATTTGGGACAAGGAGGGAGTGGACTCCATAGTGGACAAGATGCGGGAGCGAGACTGAGATGATTCGGCCATATGAAGAGAAAGATGCATAGATACCCCAGTGAGAAGGACGGGCCGAGCTACATTACGTTAAGGGTGGTCAGTTAAACACCCTTCGCCAGAAAGTTACATTGTATATATAAGTTTAATATCGTAGATTATGGATAAAACTACACACCGAACACCATCAAAATAACTGAATGTTGTAGCTCAGTGGCAACGGGTGTTCAAAATCAAAACCAACTTCAGCGCGCGGGCTCTGAAGCATTTTTTTTATACCATTTTTGTAAATAACAAAGCAACAATGGAATATCCCGGTATTGCAAATAGCTGTCAATACCATCTCTTAAATATTCTTTCTAGATATGGTTAATATATTCTTTCTCTGTGTAGTTAGCATTAAATTATCATAAAAATGAAGATTTTCTTTATTTCTTTTTTGTTTAATAAGAAAATTTGATAATGAAAAATGAACTTCAATGTAACATCTAAATTCTAATCTCATAAAGGGATTTATATTGATGATTTTATTAAAATATATTAATATTTAAATGTATATATCTGAAATTTTTGTCTCGACTAACCTTATAAAAATATTATTTCTAAATTTGTCGATGTTTTTCACATGCGTGAAGCATGGATAATTTCACTAGTTTTATTTTAAAATGAAATTCGTTTGATTTGTTTCCAACTTCTTCATGGAGTCCTTTTAAAACCTCGTTTTCTTCATTTATGCGACGTCACAGAAGCAGCTGGTTGCCTCATTCGTTCTTCATTGTTTCTATTTTTTTCTCCTCTTAGCCTCTTTACGTTTTTCCTTTACCGGATTCCTTTGAGTGATTCTTTCTTCAGTTAAATTTTATAGTGAAAACCTAAAAGCACATTTTCAAATTTGAGTGTTTGGATATGCTTCATCGATAGACTATCAAGTGTCAAAGCTACATATTACATAGTTTGATTTAAATGTTTTCGGTCCACCCGCTCATTAAAAAAATATTTATTTAAATTTTAAATTGAATACCCTTTACCAGATTTGTGGCTCCACCAGTGGTGAGGTGTGAGGGCTTGGCTATAGTGGGTACAAGGAGAGGTAGAGGTAGGCCCGAGAAGTCTTGGGAACAGGTGATTAGACAGGACATAACATTCCTACAGCTTACCGAGGACCTAAGTTGCACGGAGTCTTCATTTATGATACCGCATCCGTGTCGGATTAGTCAAAAATACACTAATTTGGGCGAATCCTACATGCACCCATTGACATTTTCGACGAGTTCGAGCAACATAGCCGAGGACATGTCCCGAGATAGGAAGATATGGAGGTTTGAGGATTAGGGTAGAAGTTTAGTAGGTGAACGAGCATTGTTTAGTTCCCTTAATCAGTATTGTTATTATTACTTTCCTATTATTTTTCTTTTTTGATTTTAGTATTACTTATTTCCTTTGCTTTAGTTATCGTATTATTTGTTTCCACTACTTGTTCTCTTCATAATTGTTCAGTAAGGCTTTTTTGCTACTGTATTTGCTTTATATACTTGCTTTTTAAATACCTGAACCGAGGGTCTTTCGGAAATAACTTCTCTATCTTCATAAAGTAGGGGTAAGGTTGTGTACGCACCACTCTCCCCATACCCCACTTGTGGGGATTACCCTGGGTATATTATTGTTTTTTTATATAGGTAGCCTCTAGATCTAGAGAACCGAAACTGTTGAGCATTTGAGTGCGGATTCAGTGAATCAAAATGAATGAAGATTGACATACCCGACCTAGACTACCCCACTTGTGGGGATTACCCTGGGTATATTATTGTTTTTTTATATAGGTAGCCTCTAGATCTAGAGAACCGAAACTGTTGAGCATTTGAGTGCGGATTCAGTGAATCAAAATGAATGAAGATTGACATACCCGACCTAGACTAGCTTTGGATCGAGGCATAAATGTTTTTGTTGCTTTCTTCACTTGGTAAAGACCTTCTTAGCAATAATTTAAGTCAATATTAATACATGTGCAATGCACGTGTGCAGAAACTAGTATGAAAAGAATGCGCCGGGGCTTTGAGCATACTGTGTGGGTTAGTCGCATGTCATGAGCTTGAACTCCGTCGCGGACAAAAGCTTGGTGTATTTAAGTGGAAAGTAGAGGGAGTGGACCTGTTATCCACCGAGTTCCGAACCGTGCTCCAGCTAGCCCTCAGGGATTTCTTGATTATTAAAAAAAAAAGTATTTTAGAAACTTCTGCATTTCGAAAACAGTAAACTCACAGATAACAAATTCACCATCAAAGAAAATCTGAATTTTCAAAAAGTTCAACGGCATTATATGGACAGTGATAGGATTAGTATCATTCCCTAGTACCACAACAACTACATGCCTAGTGTATTTTCACGTAGTGGGGTCTAGGAAGGGTAAAATGTACACAGTCCATACCACTGCCTCCGAAGACAGTAAACAAAGCCGTAATAAAACATGAAACAAGATGAAATAACAAAAATAAGACACCCACAGAGTAGTATCATCCCCTAGTATCCCCCCACCCCCCACCCTCACCCCCTTTTCAATTTGTTTGTCTTGCTTTCCCTTTTAGTCTGTTTCACAAAGAATGTCTCTTCCCTTTTTTAGCAACTCTTTTAGTTTGAACTTTTCACATGGCATGTTCAAGACCACAAGATTAAAGGATATTTTGGTACATTCTACATATATTTAGCTTAAGATCTCAAGATTCACAAGTCTTTTTTATTTTCTTAAACTCCGTGCCAAGTCAAAACCAGTCAAACAAATTGAAAGGGAGGAATGTTACTCGAAGTACATATAGTATCTAAAGTACAAAAACGAATTTATTTCTGAAAATGGGATTTCACTGCATATAGGTTAATAGATTATGAAATTCAATTCATCTTAATGTATCCTGTTGAGATTTGTCGTCGCCAACTTTTTCTTGTTTCCAGTTGTTAGTTGAAAGGAAGAACCGTCTGAAAGATCTTGCTATCGATGGCCTTGGCAACAGTTGATTGTTGAATCGACTGTCAACCACTAGATTGTGTTATAAAATCTTATATCGATCTAATTTTGGTCTTACACTTTGTTTCTTTCTCGTAATTATGAATTCTTATCTGGAGTGCCTCTGATACATTTCCCTTTTTGAATATTCTTCCAGAGAAAACAAGAATCTGACCGGTACAGCTCGTTATGCGAGTGTCAACACACACCTTGGAGTAGGTAGGTGTTTATCGTTGTGGTTGTCAAATAACTAGGGGCACTACTGAAGCTTTAACGTCATTTCTAACCCACAAATTTTTGTTTTCCTTCTCTTTTTTCCCTGGCCAGAGCAAAGCAGAAGAGATGATTTGGAATCTCTTGGCTATGTACTTATGTATTTTCTTAGAGGAAGGTTTGATCCTTTTCGCCTTTTGGTTTTAGCATCTTTCTGCGTCTCCGTAATGCAAATTGTAGACTTGTTTGCTGACCTGGTGACACCGTCGTCTTGGTTCAGCCTTCCATGGCAGGGACTGAAAGCTGGTACCAAAAAGCAGAAATACGATAAAATCAGTGAGAAGAAGATGTTAACTCCAATAGAGGTACTTTTCATGATCATCAAAGCATCTTAGTTATGTGGCATCATCCTCGGCGTTCTTGAATTACGAGAGCATCTGACATAACACTCCATCCATCCTTATATCAACTTATCTTGTCGCAGTGTTCAGGAATGCGCTCGCTTCATCGCATAATGTGATGATGCGAAGCGATGCGAGCCCATCTCGCTGCGTGTGGCTGATGCGAGCGCATCATGTTGATTTTATTTTTAGGGTCAATTTTAAATTAATAAAAGAGTCGCTCTGTGTTGATTTATATTTTGGGTCAATTTTAGATTTTTTTAAAAAAAGAGTACTTCAGTGACTACCACTGCTGCAATTTTCTAAGGTTAACTTTGAAGTCCACTGTTGCGACTTATTCTTCTTCACTGCACACAATGGCGGAGCCAGGATTTTCATTGAGGGCGTTTAGAAGTAAATATACGAACTAATTGGAGGGGGTTGAACATCTACTATATATGCATAAAAAATATTTTTAACCATGTAAAAATAGTATAAAAACACTATAATTTTCCGTCGAAGGGGGTTCGGATGAACCCTCTGGAGCAAAGGTAGCTCCGCCACTGACTGCACGGCTACCACTACTGCGACTTTTTCTTCTTCACTGCTTAACTTCAGTGATGCGCTCGCATCGCTTCATGCTTCATGTAATGTGTGATGCGGAGCCTTGTCACTTTTTTCCGCATCACGCTTCCCCGAACACTGTCTTGTCGAGCTATGATGGAAATTCTTCACTTCAACCTGGTTTCTGTTAAAGTAGATTATTCAATGTATTGATCATGGCTATTCTTATAATAATCTTGAGCTCGTTGTGGATAATATGTGGCCTTAGTTTGGGTTGTTCAGCTGTTGATTGCATTATCTGCTAGTGATATGAATCATCCGATGAGGCGATTCACACATGATTCAATTTTATTGTAACAGGCGTTGTGCAAATCCTATCCGTCTGAATTTGTATCATACTTCCACTATTGTCGATCATTACGATTTGAAGATAAACCTGACTATTCATATTTGAAGAGGCTGTTCAGAGACTTGTTTATTCGTGAAGGTAAGAAATACTCCCTCCGTCCCAATTTGTGTGGCAGTATTTGACTCGGCACAAAGTTTAAGAAAGGAAAGAAAGTTCTCTTAAATTGGTGTTCTAACACAAGCTGAAAATATTTGTTTGGCTGTGATTCCTCTCATTAAGGATAAAAGGAAAGTTTAAAGTTAAATTGTTTCTAAAAGATGCTCTTTTACATGTATTTGGGTCCAAAAGTTGTCTAATTGTGAATTCTCGATTCTTGTCCTTATTAGACGTGTATTCTAGTCTCTCAAATCTTAATCTTTGACATTACACAGGTTATCAATTTGACTATGTTTTTGATTGGACCATTTTGAAGTATCCTCAGATCGGTGCCAGTTCTAGAGGACGAGTTAGTGCTTGTCAAATATTCCTTTGAATTATTACTTTTCACTTTTCTTGGTTATTATGAACGATAGTCATGCATTTTCTTGCATCCAGATTCCTAGTGGAAATGCCGGACTAAATGCTGGGCCATCTGCTGAAAAAACAGGAAGAGCATCAGGTATTATATCGGAACAGAAGAGGTGGATATTCTCAAAAAACACTATTTAGTTTTAGTAGTTGCATTAATTAATTAAAGCGGAATCTCAATAGGTTGGTTAGTTCCATTTGGTCTTCAGTTATTTTGTGCGTGAAGGGTTAAAAACACAACGAAAGTATCCCGGTTTTTCGAGTTTCATACCTGAACTATCGGGGGGGGGGGGGGGGGGGGGGGGGGGAGTTTCCTAGCTGAACTATCACTAACTATTTATCAAAGCACACCTCAACTATCAATTGTTGTTGTGCCTTCCGCACGGGCGGCGCCCGCGGGCGCTCGACGCGGATTCAGCTCGGCCCCATGCGTGCCGCGCTAAGAGCAGTATCCAGAACTCGTTGCACGCACAAAAGCACTGCCTCGTCCGAAATCAAACACCAAAAGGCCCGCTGTGGACGATGCCACCGATAGCCGACATGGGCGCAATGAACCGTCGCCGACGTGGTTTTGCGGGCACCGGCGGCTCGCACGGACTAGCCATGCATGCTGCCATGTGCCCACGCTGCACGCTGACATGCCCAGTGTGCGCCTATGCCAACTAGCGACAGTTGCCTCGAAGTGCCTTCAACACCTCTATCCCCTTCTTCCACACCTGAACGATGGTGATATTTCAGGTAGGAAAAGAGGAAGGGAACAACTGCGAGTTGAGGTGTGTTTGATAAATAGTTGGTGATAGTTCAGGTAGGGAACTAGTACACTCGCGCACCTGATAGTTCAGGAATGAAATTAAACACCCGGGATACTGTAGGTGTGTTTTTGGCCATTAACTCTTATTTCGTCTCGACAAGGTTCAGAAACTATAGCCTATATCTGAGTTCTCGTTATAGTTTTTGCATATTGGATAACCTGAAACATTTGTTCCTTGCGTCGTGAATTATAAGTTTTCCGCCCCTTGCTGGAACTTCTGATTTTCTGAGATGCTTCATGCAATATTATACATGAGCTTCTCATGCTGAAGTTGAATGATGTTACTGCTGCTTCTGCCGATTCATCGTTGATTGACGCTTAACCGAAATGTTTTAATTCTGTTATCCAGTTGGACAAGATATTCGCGACAGGTTTTCTGGTGCTGTCGAAGCATTTTCAAGAAGGAATGCTTCCGGTGCGGGAAGGCACGGGGAACACTCCAGACAGAAGAGTTCAGAGGATATGACTTCATCTAAAGACGTGGTATCTATTATTCCCTCTTTTCTAAGAAAGAAAAGGAGCCAAAAGCTAAGTAGTCTGGACTCTCCAAAAATGTTGCCGCACCCGTGTCGGATCCTTCAAAAATACACTACTTTTGGAGGATCCGACACACATCCGAAGACATTTTTGAAGAGTCCGAGCAACTTAGCCCAAAAGGATCCCTTTCTTTCAATTCCATTTCGGATTGGTGACATTTTAGTTGCCTTATTTGTTCTTGCATAATCTAGTAACTAGCCAATTCTTTTTTTCATAAAAAGTAGTTAGTAGCTTGCCGTTTGTGAATCTACAGTTTAGGATTTCTCATTTATTTGTGGGTAATAACTAATAACTCGCTGTCTTCCGAAATAGTAGTAGAATAACTATCCCTCAATCCTAAACGAAAATCGTCATGGAAGAGAAACTAAATTTATCAACTCGATAGTTATGTTGCTCCATGTGACCTACATAAGTCACGGGTTCGAGTAATGGAAGCAGCCATTGATGCTTGCATCAAGTTAGGCAGTAAACTGCCAACTTTACACACTCTTGGACTGTGGCCCCGCACCGGATCCAGAGTAAATGCAGGATATTTCATTCACCGGGCTGCCTTTCGTTGAAACACAACAACATACCCAATATATTCCCACCAAGTGGGGTTTGGGGAGGGTAAGTGTACGCAATCCATACCATACCACTACTTCAGAGGCGAGATAGAGCTACTGTTTTCAGTAGACCCCCGACTCAAGATACAACAATCTAGAAAAGGAATAGTAAAAGGACAAGATACAATAGAAATTATTACATCCAACCATAGACAAGATTCACCAAGTAATACAACAAACGATACAACATTCTAAAATAAAATAATACTAGTACTATAGCAACTAACATGGATACCAAAGTCCTACCTACTGGCACTGCCGCACTCGTTCCTACATCCTTCTACCCTAATCCGCCTTCTCCACACCTTCCTATCTAGGGTCATGTCCTCGGCAAGCTGAAGCTGCTCCATGTCATGTCTAATCACCTCCCTCCAATATTTCTTCGGTCTACCTCTACCTCACCTGAAACAGTTATATATATTTTTCCTTTATGGTACGAACATCCTGAATGCTAGCATTTAGCAGCGGTGTAGCTACAGATATTGAAGGGGGTTCAATTGAATCCTCCTCTTCGAAAATCATATTGTGCAAATACGTGATGTTCATGCATGTGTTTAGTCACGGTATTTTACGCTTGCCTAAGTAGTAGTACTATCAATAAATCTTCTTGTATGTTGCAGCAAGATTCAGAAAGAGGACGTACCTCGAGAAACGGAAGCTCATCAAAAAGGGCTGCCATTTCTGGCAGCAGACCAACTTCTTCCGGTGATCCCACCATCACTGATAGTCGCTCGAGCAGACTAGTGTCTAGCAACGGGCGTGTATCTACTACACAAAGAATTCATTCAAGTATCGAACCAAAACCATCACCATTCTCACGTAAGGGGACACGTGATGACCCTCTTCGGAGCTTCGAATTCCTTTCAATCAGAAAGTAAACCATGCATGCACTTGTAAAGAGAGAATTTCCTGTTTGGCTTGGAACATTTGTAATCCTATCTAAGTATGTCTTGTTTTAAGTGTTGTATATGGAAGTGTTTCTAAATGTCACAACTACTAAGAGGTTTATCCAACTTCTCCCATTGTTACTTGTTTTGGTTTTGATATTTGGAGCTTGAGTTGCCATTTGTAAAATCCTTTTGGCTCATCCAAAGAATTGATGAGTTAAATGCTAGATTTTCATACATGTACACTTGGATAGTATGTAATAAATATTAAGTATTATTGTACCAATGAATGTATCTTTTTTTCTCTTGTAGTTTCTTGTTACTAGGTTTCGGTTGGTTACTTTCTTTCGTCTCTTGTACTTCGATTGTCGTATTTTTTGGCGTAGTTGACAATGTTCGGTCATGCTTTCTATGGTATTTTGCCGTGGTTTCATCATTTTTCTTGTTACTAGGTTTCGGTTACTATCTGTCATTTTTTGTACTTCGATTGTCATATTTTTGGCATACGATTGTCGTATTTTTGGCATAGTTGACAATGTTTGGTCATGCTTTCTATAGTATTTTCTCGTGGTTTCTTCATTTTTGCTGTTTGTTTTGCCAAACTGCGTTGAACTGTTTTTTTCTCGAGCCGAGGGTCTATTGGAAAGAACGTCTCTACCTCCTAGTTGGGGGTAAGGTCTGCGTATACTTGCTCTACCCAGACCCCACTTTGTGGGGTTACACCTGGTTTGATATTGTTGAATGTATCTTTTTTGCTCTTGTAGTTTCTTGTTAATAGGTTTCTGTTACTATCTGTCGTTTCTTGTAGTTCGATTGTAGTATTTTTTGTAGTTAATAATGTTTGGTCATGCTTTCTATAGTATTTTGCCATGGTTTCTTCATTTTTGCTATTTCTTTTTTCGAATGGCTTTTGAATTATTTTTTTTCGAGCTGAGGGTCTATCAAAAATAACCTATCTACCTCCTTGTGGGATTACACTTGGTATGATATTGTTGAATGCATCTTTTTCATTCAGTAGGATGATCTTTTTTTCGAATGGTAATGTTTGGACCAGTTTGCACATATGTTGAATATTTTGTCGAGTTGTGATATGTTGATTTTGTATCCTTTCACACTGTAGGATCCATTTTGCCCCTACTTTTTCACTTGTATTATTTTCTTGAACCTATGAATCTTATCGGAGGCAAATACTCTACCTCCAGGATTGATTCTACGTACACACCACCCTCTCCAAACCCCGATTACATTGGACATGTTGCTTCCACGTTCATGAGACTTAAAAACTGTACGGGGACACAAAAATAAAATCTTCAAACGTGTTATACAACTATTGATTTGGTGTAAACATCGAATATGGGTAATTTTTGTGTAGAGATGCACACATTTTTAATAATCAGCACCATCTTCAATATTTGATAATTAGTTAAAAATTACCATAACAATAGGATACAACCAATTTCAGCAATAAAGGTTAACAACAAACATCTAAAAGACAGCCCGGTGCACTAAAGCTCCCGCGATGCGCAGGGTCCGTGGAAGGGGCCCGACCACAAGGATCTATTGTACGCAGCCTTACCTTGCATTTCTATTAGAGGCTGTTTCCAAGGCTTGAACCCATTACCTCCCGATCACATGGCAGCAACTTTACCGGTTACTCTAAGGACCCTTTTATTAAAAACAAACATCTATCTACCAAAATTTGTTTAGGTAACAGTCACCCTGAATATTCTCACACAATGATCATCTCCGCAGGAGGCAAGCTGCACGGTCTCAGAATCTTCGCTCTTCTGGGAATTTCTCCATGATAATCGTTGAACAGTAGAGACGTGGCATAGAAATGGATCGAACTTAACAGCAGGAGAAGCATTTTGGACCGATAAATGCCCATCTCCTGCCCTGCTGTTTAGATTCCATAGTTCGATCAAGCCATTTTCCATTCCCACTGCAAGAAGACCGCGATTGGTATGGCTATCGAGACCTAACCAAGACAAGGCAGTGACACTGCTTTTGAAAAGTGGAAGTGTCGAGAGTAGCTTAACCGAGGTTTCAGTTTCCATGGCCCATATTTTGACAGTCTTGTCCCTTGAACCAGTAGCAAATTCATGGCCAAATGGGTTCCAAGAACATGCCCATATTATTCTTTTATGTGCTTCTTGCTTAACTACAAGCTGGTAATTGATCTCATCAGTTCCTGTATAACACAAAGACGAGTTTGAGCACATGACGAAATAACAACATACCAGTGTAGTCCCACAACGTGGGGTCTGGGGAGGGTAGTGTACGCAGGACCTTACCCCTACCTCAAAGGTAGGAAGGCTGTTTCCAATAAAAAAACAGTCCAGAAAAGAGAACGGAAGTATATGAATCAACAGATAATAATAAAACACCAGATAGTAGCAAACAAAAACTCCTAGCTATTGTAATTTTCTACAGTTCTCGGACAAAGGCAGAGTCGATAAGTATCAAACCTTTATGATTAATTCGAAAAACAGAGAAGTGGCGATCTCTTGAAACGGCCAAGAGATACTGGTTATCATGAGAGAACTCCATTTGGGTCACTGTTAAACTGTGAGACTGCAAACGACCAACGGATTTCCAAGAACCAACTTGCCATAACCATATTTCAGCAACCGGTGCTGATTGAGCCTGCAGGATTATATAGCCCCAGCATAATTAGTATTCACAATTAAATAAGAACAGAAAAGCATCCCCAGTGTAATCACACAAAGTGAGGTCTAGGAAGGGTAGAGTGTACGCACGCACACCTCACCCCTACCTCGGAGGTAGAGAGAGTGTTTCTGATAGACACAACTAATTAAGAAAATAAAGACTTCCCCCCCAAAAAATCATTAGAAGTTGAAAGGAGTATCTAGAAGAATATTGTGAATTCCATCATGTGTTGCTATAGTTCATAGAGGTCTCTAACAACGTAAAAGTCCCGAGGTAGTGAGCGTCACCAGTAAGTTATATAAAATGAGCAGATTGGCGTTTGATTTCTCATAAGAGAGAAAATGCCGCAGGATCAAACCCAGCTATTCCTTAACTAACCCCATCCACCAATAAAATAGGGGCGTCTAATGGTCAAGATATTGAAAAAAATTGACACCATATATGGAATGGAGTACTACCTTTTTTTTCTATCGAAGTATATTAAGACCAGAAACTAAAAACCAACTTTATCAGGGCACTTAGCAAAAGTACAATCAAGTTGAATGCTATTAACAGAAGATTCAAGACAGACAAGGAAGAACCATGTCAACACCCAAAAGAAAGGAGGAGAAAAGGGAAAGAGAGAAAAACCTTGCAGGATGAAGCTACAAGCTTTCCCTCATGATCACAACATAGAGCAAAAATCTCATTGCCATGACCGTAAAGTTTGTGCGACTCGGGCCATAGAGTATGCCATGCCAACTGCTCTTCAATAGGTGGCTCTGTCAAGACAACTGGAACTGCTTCAGGAACAGTTTCTAGTGTATCAAAACCTTCCGTATTGCTTCTGTCTGTTGGTGTCGATGCTGCTGCAAAAGATAGGCTTAGGTGTATGAGATATTATAACATATAAGAGCCCTCAAACGAAATATTCAGGATAATCGCTGTTTGTATCAAAGTCAGAACACTTTGCATCAGATATCACAGCTCTTTAAGCAAACTTAGAGAAAGAGTCGGTAACACATCACATTAATCCTAATTCAATACATGGTTAAGAGAAGGTCTTTATAGTTAATTTTGACAAGTCAACAACTCAGTTATATATCACCCTGTAACATCAAAGTGATGATGGAAACATAAATGAATAGGAGTATCTTATATGTTATTATGCAAAATTGATACCACACAATAGACTGGAAAACTCACCCTGAACATATATAGGTTTCTGCGATAGACCTAGAGCAGACATATTTGCCCCTAATATCTGCACATCAGCTTGAATGTCGGCAGAAAAACTAGAGCTGTCTGAAGTAACATGGCTCAATGTCTTCAGAAAGGATAGAGGAGATTCAAAAACTCTGGCAACTTTCTCGTCAGCCCCGCCAACAAAACGATGGTTTCCTTTTCCTTTGATTACTGTCACACAATTTATGTCATGACCATGAACTTGAGGGCGAGCAATTTCATGCCAAGATTCTTCATTCTCTAAGCTTGCATTATTGAGCCAAGGAGCAAATACTCTAGTTGTCTGCAAAGTAATGAAGATTCAAGTTCGAAGTTTGATAATGTATTCAGCGGAAGAGAAAAAATAAAATTCATGGGCACTTGACCATTATGAAACCCAGTTCAAGAAGCATGTTAAATATTTCCAAAAGCTAGACTTGTGGCACATAATTAAAGTTTTAAAAGCAAATCTGTAAATTTCCAAAGCGGTAATATTTCCTACTTGAACTCCTTCAAAATCTATACTTCGCTGACTCATATAATTCAAACAGAATAGAAAAGGAAAAAGAACTAGCTTGTCGAGACAAGGATAACCAATGGATAGATTCAGAGAACTTGTTCACCAAACTTGTTTGCTGATTCGAAAGCAACCTACGGCTTAAGGACATGCATTGAGTTTTCACCGCAATGCAGTTAGTTATGGTAATGCGTAAAAATCAGCATAGTGGATAATTTTAAAATTTCAAGCGTAGTCCACTGCTCAAAGTGCATCAGCTGTAGACCAAAACAATGTCCAATCTAGATAGCAGAAGATGTTACAGGTGAAACAAAAATGCAGCTTATAGTGAAACTAAAATCCCATCTTACAATTCTCATGGGCATACTAACACCAAGAAGTATACATATCCTTCATCTTTGTTAGTAATGGTTAAGAACACTATCACTAGCATGATCAATAATCCCTTATAGATCTATGATGGCCTACTTATGAAGTGGAAAACATGTTTTCTGCAATACGAAATGGACTTGTCTTTTCCTTGCTGATTTATTTGTACTTCTCCTAACTGCAGCAGTGACAAAACCAAATGGACTAATATTACCTATCACGATTTTGCATCGCTAACAAATGCGTGTAAGATTAGCTTTTCCAAAAGTTTGAAACTCGGTACATGGAGGAAATTAGAACAAAAATATTAGAGATGCTAAGGGAACTTGAGAAATGAGTTAAAGATCTATAATGAGACTCCAAATATTATTCGGCACGTGAACCAGAATGGCTGACACATTCAGCAACTAGAAAATGAAAAAAGTGGGTCCGTTAAGAGAATGCAACAAGGCAATTAAGAGGCTTAACACCCATAATTGCCACAAGGAGGAGCCATAAGCCCCGTGGGGAAACTATTGCTGTTTTGTCTTCACAAGGTCTTATTTAGTTGGTCAATGTGTATCCATCAAAGACTCGGGAAAGAATGGCAATAACTAACAGAAAATAGGGGCTTCACTGGATCTGCTATTTCGTGCATCTAGAACACTTCAAGATCATTTTCCTGTGAAACAACATATATGGGATATATTGTTCTACTAACTTCTACAGTATTGTGTACGGTGAAAACCTCTTTCAGGATGTAACCCTGACCAATCTGCAGTGACACTGGAAAGCTCTATTTACCCGATAACATACTTGATTTAGTTTACGTATGCAAATTCTACTTCTTTGTAGTATTCTACATTACAATAAATTTTATTTATTTATTTACTGGATAACTAAAACAAAACTTTTTTCTTATTAACAAGGGGTTCATTAGGCAGGATAATCAGAAATGTCACCATTTTGCTGAAAAATAGCTTAAATCAACGCATACCATTCCAAAAGATTTGAATCTCTAAGTAAGATTACCTGATCATGACTGACAGACATCATATATTCCCCACATCTAGCCCAGGCAATGTCTGACACTGCAGCAAAGTGTCCAGATGGAACTATTTGTGGCTTCCAATCATCAAAATCAACACCAACATTTTTCCATAGGTGAAATGATCCGCCGTATCCATGAGCTAAAATAGAATCTGCATTTGGACTCCAGTGCCCACCATAAAATCCCAAGGCACAGTGACTTAATTCCCCAACAGTAACTACATTCATCCAGATACCAGTTGTCTTTTCCGGTTGCCAGATCATCATTGTCTTATCCATGGATGCAGATAAAATGCTTTGAGGTTGAAAACACTCAATTCCCTCGATCGATGAAATCGATGGAGGCTGCCATTCCACTGAGTATACCCAATCCTCATGCCCAATGAGGAGAGATTCCATAGAGATCTGATATGAGGATGAGCCAGCTACAAGTACAGGACCTTTAATGTAAGAAGCCAAGCTTGTCTGTTGCTTCTTGTTATTAGCTGAAGAATCCTGTAAGGTCATCTTCCATATGCGTATGCCTTTGTCTTGAGATGAACTTACAAGTAGAAGACTAGTTTCACCATTCACATACACGGGCAAAGAGAGATCTAAACTCCTAATCCAGTCTGTATGAGCCTTTAATTCACAAGCACGAAGAAACTAGGACATAAAAACAGAAAGAAAGGTTTATTATTAGCAAAGGATATGGTCACGTAAAAGAATGAACAAGAAATATGAATTGTTGTGTCATACTTTTCCATTTCTCTCACCACAGTATAGATGAATTTTGCTGTCCAATCCTCCCATGGCCAGAACCAGCCGCTTGCTATTCCCTGGAAGCTCTGCTAGTGAAAGAGCAACCATAGGTTTCTGACCAACAAACAGAGAATCAGAACATGATAATTTGCAATCACCTACAAAAGCCATATCAAACATAAGAGGTAACATTAGCACAAAGTACTACATAAAAGTACGATAAATCATATGGAGAGGGAGAATATACAGACAGGTAAAAGCAATTTGTGCATGGATTTTCACATCACATGGACCTTGACAGTTATAGCAAAAATCACTCTAGGATATCATCTCTCAATTTTAATTCAGATTCAGATTTACGCAATAATGAAGAACGTAAAGGTAAGAAAGAAAACAATATTTCATATAATTGCATCCTTATAAACCCAATTAAATCTGCATAGAGGTTACTTCCAACCTAAAAACTAAAAGAGTAATTAATGAATCACCTTCAACTCAGAAACTAAAAGAGTAAAACATTTACTGGCACAAAAATCTACAACAACAACAACAAACCCAGTGTATTCCCACCTAGTGGGGTCTGGGGGGTTAAGATGTACGCAGTCCATACGTCTACCTCTAAAGAGGTAGAAAGGCTGTTTCCGATAGACCCCCGGCTCAAGACACGAGATACCGCACAAATACATAGTAAAGCACAGAACAATATTTCATAACATAAATACGGCACCCATAAGTAATAAAAACAGAGAAAAGCACACAGATTCGTAATAAAATATGGAACAAGGTATCATAACAAGAATAATACCCCCACCAAGTAATTCCCTAGACTAGCGACCCAAACTGGCCCTAGCCTTCTGCCCTAATTCGCGTCCTCCAGATCTTCCTATCTAGGGTCATGTCCTCGGTGAGCTGTAACTGCTCCATGTCCCGCCTAATCACCTCACCCCAGTACTTCTTCGGCCTACCCCTACCCCGCCTAAAACCATCTAACGCTAGCCTCTCACACCTACGAACCGGGGCATCCATGCCCCTCCTCATCACGTGTCCGAACCATCTCAATCGGACTTCCCGCATCTTATACTCCATTGGAGTCACACCAACCTTCTCCCTGATAATCTCATTCCGAACTCTATCCCCTCTAGTCAGCCCACACATCCAACGCAACATCCGCATTTCTGCCACCTTCATTTTTTGGATGTGGGAGTTCTTAACTGGCCAACACTCCGCTCCATACAACATGGTTGGACGGACTACCGCCCTGTAGAATTTGCCTTTAAGCTTGGGTGGCACCTTCTTATCACACAACACCCCCGACACAAGCTTCCACTTCATCCATCCCGCCCCAATATGGTGCGAGACATCCTCGTCAATCTCGCCGTTACCCTGGATCACGGACCCGAGATACTTGAAACTATCCCTCTTACATACCTCCTGTGATTCCAACTTCACTACCACCTCATTCTCCAGCCTCACGTCATTAAACTTGCATTCCAAATACTCTGTCTTGCTTCTGCTCAACCTGAACCCTTTAAACTCAAGCGTTTGTCTCCACACCTCTAATTTGTCATTCACACCCCCTCGCGTCTCATCAATCAAAACTACATCATCTGCAAAAAGCATACACCAAGGCACCTCCCCTTGAATATGCCGCGTCAACACATCCATCACCAAGGCAAACAAAAAGGGACTAAGAGTAGATCCCTGATGCAATCCTGTCAAGACAGTGAAATGCTGTCTCCTCCCGCCGTCCTCACCTGAGTTTTCGCTCCATCATACATGTCCTTAATTGCTCTGATATATGCCAGCGGGACTCCACTCACCTCCAAGCATCTCCAAAGAACCTCCCTGGAGACTTTGTCGTATGCCTTCTCCAGATCGATAAACACCATGTGCGAGTCCTTCTTCCTTTTCCTATACTGTTCCACCAGCCTTTGTACCAGGTGGATTGCCTTCGTCGTCGAGCGTCCAGGCATAAATCCAAACTGGTTTTCAGAAATAGACACTATCCGTCTCATCCTCACCTCGACCACTCTCTCCCAAATCTTCATAGAGTGACTCAATAACTTAATCCCCCTATAGTTATTGCAACTTTAGATGTCACCCTTATTCTTATAGAGAGGGATCATGGTACTCCACCTCCAAGCCTCGGGCATTCTTGTCGTCTTGAAGATTTCGTTAAACAATCAGTCAACCACCTTACACCAGCCTCTCCAGCGAACTTCCAAAACTCCACCGGTATCTCATCCGGCCCCGTCGCCCTACCCCTTCGCATCCTGCGAACAGCCTCTCTAACCTCTTCTACCTTAAAACGTCTACAATAACTAAAATCCCGACACTCCTCTGAGTGCTCCAGCTCCCGTAACACAATAGCTCTATCCCCTTTGTCATTCAAGAGTCTATGAAAGTACGACTGCCATCTATTCTTAATGTGGTCGTCCTCCACCAACACTGTACCGTCCTCCCCCTTAATGCACCTCACCTGGTCGAGGTCACGACCCTTCCTCTCCCTAGCCTTAGTGAGTCTAAACAACTTTTTCTCCCCTCCTTTCCCCTGTAACCCTGCATACAAGCTCTCAAAAGCGGTCGTCTTAGCCGCCGTAACTGCTAACTTAGCCTCTTTCTTAGCTAGCTTGTACTCTTTCCTGTTCACCCGCTTCTCTTCTTCGTCTTTACTCTCAACCAACTTAGCATACGCCCCTTTCTTGGTCCCCACTTTCTTCTTAACCTCTTCATTCCACCACGAATCCCCCCGATGATGCCCGGCCCGGCCCCTAGAAACACCCAACACCTCACTTGCATTCTCCCTGATGCACCTAGCCACCCTATCCCACATACTATCCACGTCCCCCCTACACTCTCACATCCCCATTCCCGCCAACTTCTCCCCTATCTCCCACGCATTCACTGGCGTCAAGCCGCCCCACTTAATTCTAGGTCGACACTCCTCACCCCTCCTCTTTCTAATCTTCTTTATACCCAAATCCATAACCAAGAGCCTATGCTGGGTCGAAAGGCTCTCACTCGGGATGACCTTACAGTCCTTACACAACACCCTATCCCCTTTCCTAAGCAACAAAAAGTCAATCTGGGTCTTGGCTATCGCGCTTCGAAAGGTGATCAGGTGGTCGTCCTTCTTCGGAAAGCCCGAGTTCACCACCACCAGCCCAAAGGACCTCGCGAAATCCAATAGAGTAGCCCCCTCTTCATTTCTTTCCCCAAAACCAAAACCACCATGCACATCACCAAAGACTCCCGGTAACGCCCCGATGTGCCCGTTGAAATCTCCTGCTACAACAATCTTCTCCGAGCTAGGCACGCCTCTCACCACCTCATCCAAAGCCTCCCAAAACCGCCTCTTCTCCTCCCCCTCCGAGCCCACTTGCGGCGCATAAGCACTACACACGTTCAGGGTAAACCCCCGAATGACCAACTTAATAGTCATCAACCTGTCGTTGATCCTCTTCACCTCCACTACCTGATCTCTAAGCTCTTCATCTACTAAGATGCCAACTCCATTCCTATGCCTCTCGCTCCCAGAGTACCACAGCTTGTAACCATCCACATCCCTAGCCTTAGACCCTACCCACTTGGTCTCTTGAACACACGCAATATTAATCCTCCTCTTTCTAAGAATCTTCACAAGCTCTATGGACTTACCCTGAAGGGTCCCTATATTCCAAGACCCAACCCTCAGCCTACCCTCACTATCCCCACGTCTTCCTCTACCACCCCTGAGGCCAAACCTGGCCTCCCTCACACTCCCGCCCTTTCCTCATCCCCCGCCCCCACAACGGCCCCACGCCCCAACCCCCTCGAACATGACCCTATCCAACCATCACCGCCCACAGCCACTACTACAAGAAAATATAAGAGAATATAAACAATGGTAGTAGCAAAGCAGCAGCAAGAAATACAAGGCTCACACAAATTCGAAGAAATAATGAAGAAACAAAACTAAAGTCAAATAGAGAGCAAACACCATTGGACTCACCACCCAAAGCCCCAACCAGAGCCCCGAGCCGATAACCCAATAAAAAGCAGTGCAAGAAACGACAACAGACAATATCAACAAATCAAACGCAAGTCAAGATACAGGAGATAGTACTAGCATAATACGAAGAATGAAATATTGAAATAACAAAGGTTAGAAGTCACCGGGTTACGCTTGTAGACCAAGTCGGAAACCAAAATCCAACGTAGATCGGGCTCCGGGGAGTTCCGGTGACGGAGAGACGGCACTACTGGAGGCAGAAATTAGAGGGAGCGGCGGCTGCTGGTGCTGAGACGGAGAGGGTCGCCGGTCGCCGGTGTCGGAGCCGGAGCCGAAGCCGGAGTTGGGGTTTACGGCGGAGGTGGCGGCGCTGTTTCGCCGATGGCGGCGCCGGGCGGGTGCCGTTGAGGTATGAACAGAGGGGGGGGGGAGCGGGTCGGAGCCGGAGGTCGGCGAAGGGGGCGGCGGGGAGCGGCGACGGGGGTCGACGCCGAGGGCCGGAGGTCGGCGACGGGGGCCATGGGCCGGGGATGGCTTTGGTTTAGAGAGAAGGTAGAGAGAGGGAGAGAGAGCCGTTAGAGGGAGAGTGCGTTAGTGTCATTCCACTGGCACAAAAATCTACTTAGCCTAAATTCTTAAACAGAAATAGCTGCGTGGATTGATGCTTAGTTCGCTCCCTCTTGGTGCACATAAATGATACTATAGACTATAGTATTACAGAAAAAGGCAGATAACATTTCAGATTATTGACATGACCGTCACCCATACTGGCTGGATTACTGATTATAATGAACCGAAAAGCACTAAATCAGATATATTTCAGCCGTTAGAGTGATTACGGAATCTGCAGAAAGGCATAAAAATTTGAAAAGAAAAGGAGCAGAAACCTCCAACGCAATAGAATGGACACTGATTATCATGTAACGACTAAAGCTAGACTGTGAAGAAATTAAGATGTCTTTCTCACCTCCACGCGTAGATGGAAGTACTATTTCCCATACATTTACAGTGCCATCAGAGGATGCAGATGCAAAAACAGCTTCTTGCTGAGACACCATGATCGCTGTGATGCAGGTAACACCTTTTTTGTGGGCTTGTGGCACTTGTAAGACATATCTCCACTATCGGGCAAAAAATATGCGTCAAACAGGTATACTGGATGTAATTTAAAATTAATCAAGTGTTGTTTCTTCAACTTCTCAAGCAAAGAGACGGCAACTAAATTCCTTCTTACCCACTTAAGGAAGATGAAAAATATTCAAGACTTAAAGAAAAGACATGCTAATAGATTGTGTTTTTAAGACAAGAAAATACGAAGGACTTATAGGCAAATACAATTTTTTGATGAAAAAAGCAAAGAGGGAAATACATCTTTTCAAAGGAGAATAATAAGGAATCAGAAAAAAAATTAGCTATTTTAACTGACCATTCTAGAGTCTTGTCAATATGTTTCAAGGATATTCAATTTTGCATTGTTTTGTTCCCTTCGCCTCTACCTAAGAGATAGTCAGACAACTGAAAAGGTCGTATACCAGCTTATCATCTTAAACTGTCTTTTGATCTTCACCCCTCCCATTCCCAGAAAAAGAAACGTATTTCAGTTTATCATTCTTTTCCTATTGGGGGTCGAGGGAACCAGTGTATAGTAAACAAGAGGATGTTGGAACAAGCAAAGGACTACCTTCGAATCCACAAGAGAATACTCCCACAAAATTATTACACCTTCCGCATCTCCGGAGAGCAAAAAATGTTGTTCCATATGCTTAGCTGCAACACACAAGCCTTACTTCAATAACTGATAGAAGCTACAGAGACGAACCTTAGGAGCATTTGATTATAGAAGTAAGGAAATACAACTTCTCCAGGAAGGTAAATTTTGGCGGGTTCTCATATTCAATAATACTACAGAACTAAAAAGAGATGCCAACTACAGATTCTGTCTCACCACCAAAAAGGGGGGAACAGAAGGATTTATAAATTGCTCATTGTTTGTACATTTAGCTTAAATGTCCTCACAAGCATGTATAAAATTTACATATGTAGCGAATCAAGTGAAAATGCGATACGTGATTCAGGTAATTTGCATGTTATAGAACAACTAAGTTAAGCGGAAAAACCATACTCGAAAAAACAGAAGAGCAAAAATTATGAGCAAAGGAAAAGATCTAACATTAAAAAAAAGGGCAGACCGGCGCACTAAAGCTACCACTATGCGTGGTGTCCGGGGAAGGGCTCCACCACAAGGGTGTATCGTACGCAGCCTTACCTTGCATTTTTGCAAGAGGCTGTTTCCAAGGCTTGAACCCGTGACCTACTGGTCACATGGCAGCAACTTTACCAGTTACTCCAAGGCTCCCCTTCAAAAGATCTAACATAATATTAGTAAATTAGGCTTCCTTAGATACTTCATCCCCTGCTTTTCAGCTGAAGTATTTTACTATGAACAACTAATGCTACCAGTCCTCCACAACCACTTACTTGTATAAGTAAGTCTAGTAAATAAGTTCGACTCCCAACGGAGACAAAAAATAAATACTAGGTCCATCTGTTCCAAGTCTTGGTGAATAGAATTACCCTTTACTTGTACTATGGAGGTGGCAGGCGCCCCATGGAACTAATTGAGGTGGGCAAGCTCGCTCGAACAATGCAGTTATTAAAAAAAGACCAGTAAAATAAGTTGTAAGTGATCTAATTAGCTAATTCAATCATTATTGTATACTCCCTCCCTTCCAATTTGTTTGTCCTACTTTCCTTTTTAGTTTGTTTAAAAAAAATGTGTCTTTTCTTTTTCAACTCTTAAATTCTAACTTTCCACGTGATATGTTTAATACCAGAAGAAGATCAAAGGGCATTTTGATACATTCTACCTATCTTTAATTTACGACCACAAGATTCAAAAGTTCTCTACTTTCTTTAACTCCATATCAAGTCAGAACCAGACAAACAAAATTGAAATGAAGGGAGTAGTACCACTATTAGAAACAAAAAAAATAATACTTACTTCTATCACCAAACTATCGAATAACTTTAAGGCACAAATATGTAAGGTAAAAAAAGCAAAAAGGGCACTACCTTTGAAGGCAAACTTGCTATTGGGAAGCCAAAGAGTACAATTCACAGAAGCTTTATGACCAGGTAGTGTAGTCAAGATTTGAGCTGTCTGATTTAACAAAAATAAAAACATAAATTTCAAAAACCAAAAATATTAATTACCCCTCCATCTCAAATTATATGACATAGTTCGTACTTCAAGATTCAAACTTTGACAGTGACAATAACATATAACTTCTACATATTTAGAAACTACATGATAATATTACGAATCACTATAATTAAAGGGCAACTCGGTTCACTAAAGCTCCTACTATGCATGGGTCTGGGAAATCCGTACCACAAGGGTCTATCCTTACCTTGCATTTCTGCAAGAGGTTGTTGGCTTGAACCTATGACCTCCTAATCATATGACTACTACTTCACTAGAAACAATAATTAACAAATAAAAATACGTAAAGTTCATACAAATAAATCACGGTCAAAGATTTCTTGTTTGACTCTCGAAATTTGAACTAAAAAGAAAGCAACCCGGTGCACTAAAGCTCTCGCTATGCAAGGTTCCGGGGAAGGACCAAACCACAAGAGTTAACCACAACTTGAACCTGTGATCTCTTGGTCACAATCACATGACAGCAACTTTACCGGTTACTCCAAGGCTTTCCTTTACTATCGAAATTTCCACTAAAAAAAAAAAAGCAACCCGGTGCACTAAAGCTCTCGCTATGCACGATTCCTGGGAAGGACCAAACCACAAGAGTTAACCAAGGCTTGAACCCGTTACTCTTGGTCACAGTCACATGGCAGCAACTTTACCGGTCACTCCAAGGCTTTCCTTTACTCTCGAAATTTGCACTTAAAAAAAAAAAAAAGCAAAAGACCGATGCACTAAAGCTCCAGCTATATACGGTGTCCGGGGAAGGACCAAACCACAAGAGCTAACCACGGCTTGAACCCGTGATCTCTTGGTCACGGTCACATGGCAACAACTTTATTAGTTACTCCAAGGCTTCTCTTTACTCTTGAAATTTGCACTATAAAGAAAAATAGCCTGACGCACTAATGCTCCCTCTATGCACAGCCGAACCACAAGAATTTACCACGGCTTGAACCCATGATCTCTTGCTCACTGTCATGTATCTTGGTCACAGTCACATGACAACAACTTTATTAGTTACTCCAAGGCTTCCTTTTACTCTCTAAATTTTCCCTTAAAAAAAAAAGCCAAATGCACTAACGCTCTAGCTATACACGGCGTCCGGGGAAGGCCGAACCACAAGAATTTACCATGGCTTGAACCCCTAATCTCTTGGTCACAGTCACGACCATATGAAAGCAACTTTACCAATTACTCCAAGACTTTCCTTTACTCTCGAAATTTGCACTTAGAAAAAAAAAAGCAGTCTCATGCACTAAAATTCCCACCATGCACGAGATCCAAGGAAGGATCAAACCACAAAAGTTTACCACGACTTAACTCGTGATCTCTTGGTCACGGTCACATGACAACAACTTTACCAGTTACTCCAAGGCTTCCCTTTACTTTCTAAATTTGCACTTAAAATACAAAGCAACCCAATGCACAAAGAGTTAACCACGGCTTGAACCCGTAATCTCTTGGTCATGGTCACATGGCAGCAACTTTATCAGTTACTACTCTTGAAATTTGCACTAAAAAAAAGAAGTATGGTATCTGAAGAAGGGCTGAACCACAAGAGTTAACCACAACTTGAACCCGTGAGAGCGGTCACATGGCAACGAAAAAAAGGCACGGCTTTAACCCGTGATCTCCTCATCGCGGTCACATAACAACAACTTTACCGGTTACTCCAAAGTTCCCTTTACTCTCGAAATTTGAAATATGTCATATAAATTGGGACAGAAGGAATACAAATAGTCAAGCTGAAAAATTGAAAAAAAAAATAGAAAACTCAAAAAGACAAAACCTTTGGAGAGAAAATGGCAACAGCATTTTGAGCACCGAAGGAAACCAAACCGGAAGCACTCCATGAAACGTTATTCACAACTCTATTGCATCCTGCTCCTATAAACACTTTCTCTACTTCCATACTTCGCTTCGCCGTTAACGACGGCGGCGTTACGTCGGGAAAGGAGCGGAGTTGCAGTGATATGACGGAGCAGCGGTGGAGGTTTTACTAGCTGCCGTTGACGGCGGTGGAGATTTTACTTGCTGCCGTTAACGGGCGGCGTGACGGCAGAAAAGGTGACGGAGCAGCGGTGGAGGTTTTACTAGCTGCCCTTGAAAGCGGTTTGACGGCGGCGGAGAATTCACTAGCTGCCGTTAACGGCGGTGTAACGGCGGGGAAGAAGCGAAGCAATTCAATAAAGACCCAAAACTGAGACTCGGTATGTCAAGCCCAATTATTTTATGGACCCAATGGGTTTTTGACCCATTTAATATTGATCTTTTATTAATAAATCAGCTGATAAAAATGTTATTGGTTTATTGGTATTCGGTTATTGAATTAACTATTTTTTAATGATTTGGTAAATTTTTTTAATTGGGTTATTGGGTCGATTTTTGATTTTTAATTTTACGGTTTTAGTTAATGGTTAAACCGCTAATCTAATAAGATTATATTAAAATTATATTTTTATTTGCACTTAAATAATAGTGGCTTTAGATTCTATATACATACGTTGTTGTCTTTTGTATTTTATAGTTGTTGTCTTAATATTTTTAATTTGTGTAGACTTTATACAAGAAGACAGTGTATAACAAATGAAAATAAGAGAAAGCAAAGAAAAATAGGAGAATATTTTCTTATCGATTAAATCGAAAATCGAACCGATAAAGACCAAAAATCAATTAAATGAAAATCGATAACAAATATTTTATTGGTTTGGTTATCGGTTTAGTATGTTTATAAATCGAAAGTCGAAAAACTGAACTGATAATACACAAAACTGAACCGACCGATGTGCACCCCTAACATAACTTAGCAAACATAAATTTCAATTAAATACAATTCATCATCTTCTCTTGCTAATTATATACAATCCATAGTCTTTGTTCTCCTTCCCTCTTTTCCATCTCGCTCGCCTCTTTCCCCATCTCCCTCTCTCTCTCCTTCGTTGGCTCTCAGTTTTTTTTTTGTGAGGTGTATCAAAATGTTATTTTATAAAATAAAATTGTACTCGTTGATACTAACTGATTGTATTTATATTTTATATCTGATTTATACAATCAAGTTTTATTCTAAAAAATACAACTGATTCGATGTATTTTGTATTTTAAATCTAATTCGTGTATATTTGTTTTTGTGTTTTATTCAATAAAATATAAATTGATACATTAGTTGCATACATTTGTATACATCAATTCACAAAATCACTATATTTAAATGTTATATCAAATATTGTCAGTTGTATACATTTGATACATTGATTGTGGATGATAATTTATGAAACTTAGGCTACAACGCTCCTATTTAGCTGAAACATGGGCTATGCCGCGAAGGTCTCCCTTAATTTTTGTCCTGAACAATTGAACTTTTATGTAGCAAGACGTAAATTCTTTAATTCGACAGGGCATAATTTGTGCCCTATGAAATAGAGATTTTCTTTCAATCCTATTTCGATTATTAATGTGATATATAAGGGCTATTACTATAAAGAATATTACACCCTTGATCGTGAAATATGACCCACAAATATAAGTTTTTTTTTTTTTGGGGGGGGGGGGGGGGGTGTTTGAGGAATAAAAATTGAAGACCAACAGAAAATAAGAGAAAATTGCAAATGACTCCTTTTGATCAGCTAATTTACTGACAAAATTATCATAGTCTTGTTTTGACATCTCAATTTAATATGTATTCATCTTTTACATTTTTTTATCATTTAATCAGTAATCACTTTAGATATGTGGTGTCTAAAGCTAGATTTGACAAAGTATAATGTTATGTATGATAGTATTTTAATCATATTTAACTGAAGTTCAATCACATTGAGAGAAAAAAAAACTCAAGATTGATAATTTAGGAAATAAATTTTGTTTGATTGGGTTACCTTCTAAGTAATATAAACATAGTCAAGTGGCTTTTCTATTTAAATAAAAAAACATGATTTTGCTTCATAATTTCAAATAGTTGATTGACCTTCTAACATTACCACCCCAAAATATAACTGGACTCGGTATGACTGAACTCGAGAAACTGATGCTCGAAGATGAAGAAGAAGAAGAAGGCAACAATGATGATTAGTAGTATTAAATGGGGTGATTTGCCACGTGGACGTTGATGTGGACTTGCCATGTGGCATTTTTTTTATCCACGTGGTGTGTTAGCGTCATTCCGTTAGAGAGGGGTATTTTTGAGCCAAAAATTTAATAGAGTGGTATTTTTGAGTCAAAAAACTAACAGGTGTTTTTTTGCTCCATTTTAGATAGTTCAGTCGTATTCCTTTTTTGTTTAGTATAACTAATTTTGAAGAACATGCATTGCACGTTGATTTCTAACTTTTAAGTAGAGCGCGCAGGCTGTGGTCGAGGATTTGGACTATGGTTATGAATGCAAGGAAAGCTGATATCAGATACGATTGACTAAAGTTTGCAACTGCGCGAGGACTAATATCAGACATGAGTGACTGAAGTTCGCAACTACGAAAGGACTAACATCGGACATGACAACCAAAAATTCACAATTGCGAGGGGACTAACATCGGAAATGACAGCCTGAAGTTTGCAAGGCTGATATCAGATTCGAAGGACTGAAGTTTGCAACTGCGTGAGGACTAATATTAGACACGAGTGACTGAAATTCGCAACTACGAGGGGACTAACATCGGATATGACGACCTAAAGTTTGCAACTGCAAGGGGACTAACATCAGACATGACGGCCTGAAGTTTGCAAGGCTGATATCAGATACGAAGGACTGAAGTTTGCAACTGCTAGGGGGTTGATATTAGACACGATTGACTGAAGTTCGCAACTACGAGGGGACTAACATCAGACATGACAACCAAAAATTCACAATTGCGAGGAGACTAACATCGGACATGAAGGCCTGAAGTTTGCAAGGCTGATATCAGATTCGAAGGACTGAAGTTTGCAACTGCTAGGGGGTTGATATTAGACACGATTGACTGAAATTTGCAACTACGAGGGGACTAACATCGAACATGACAACCAAAAATTCACAATTGCAAGGGGACTAACATCAGACATGACGGCTTGAAGTTTGCAAGGCTGATATCAGATACGGACTGAAGTTTGCAACTGCTAGGGGACTGATATTGGATACGATTGACTGAAATTTGCAACTACGAGGGGACTAATATCAGACATGATGACCTAAAGTTTGCAAATGCAAGGGGGTTAATATGGAATGCTGTTAACTTCCAAAGTTCTCAATTCTTGAACTTCTTCTTCTTGACTAAGATAATTACATTTTTCCAAGTTAATGAAAGGAAGAAGAAAAAACTTACTTACAAAACTAAAAAGAAACTAAAATTCAAAGCCAGCATCATAAGTTGCAGCATCTGATTTTATTGGTAACTGTTGGGTTCGAAATTGAGAGAGCGTCATGCGCAATCTACTAGTTTGCAAATCATGAAGACAATAACTCAGATGACAAAGAAAAACATATTAAAAATATTTGTTAATATGATTTGATCAAATGACCTACATATGAAAGACGAATATTAAAAAATATAAAACCTAGTGAGAAAATCTCCCCCTAAACAAAACTCTCTAATGAAAAATCAAGGCAAAACTCTAACAAACTTGTCTAGAAGGGATTATTTCATCCTCTGTAGTTCTTTTAACGTCTCTGCTTCTTTCTCATTCTGTGTTCCAGCACCAAAATGATTCTTGCAAGCCATTTCGGATTTTCAGCTGGCATCATGAAATATGCTATGGATAATTCAATACATAGTCCACAGCCGTAGCCCATCAGAGCACCTTTCCAAAAATCGTCGAAAGATTCAGAATTGCTTTCTTGATCGTCTAATGCTGATTCTGCATTATTTGTATCTGACACACTATCATTGCCACAACCTTTTGAAACTGGGAATCCACGTAATCCATCATTACCTTTATATGAATTGCTCTCAAAGGTATGAAGTTGAGGTCCTTGAGGGATGCATCCTCGGAGATGATTGTGGGAGAGATTTAAGAATTCAAGAGACGTAAGAGAAGCAAGCTCCGGAAATCTGGTTAAACGAAAGGTCCAATGATTCCAGTAGCGATAAACTTCCAAGTGATGATGGTATACGACCTTGCAATGAGATAAATTCAGTACCCGAACTGCAATAAGATCTCCCACAATACTTGGAATTTGTCCTTCAAATCTGTTGCTTGAAAGATCGATTACTGTGTACAAAGACAAGATTCTCACAACTTCAAGCTCCAATCCCTTCGTTACAACAACTACCGTAGCCATCATAAAATTGATCAACTTGAAGTTGTGAGAATCTTGTCTTTGTACACAAAACAAAGAAAAGTTACGTTCGGAATAGTTGAGTTACTGTATGTGAAATCAACTCTCAGCATCTGCTTTATGAATTCTCACTTGTCATATTGGTCTAAGATTGATAATTGCTGAATAGGGTCCACTGCTTTAGAGAAGAAAATTAAGAACCACACATGTCTGTATCAGTTTGTGATATCAAAACTATTTGGCCACATGGTTATGTCCTCTGCTGAATTAAGTGTGCAACACATGGATAAAAACAAACGAAGAACAACACAAATTTGACTTGAGAATAAGCGTCTGGAGAAAACGCGTTTCCTGTTTGTCTTTAATGATAATTTACGTACAATATAAAATTCTATCAACCTGAAACAATTCCAAACTCAAAATAGGATGATGGTTCTCAGCAAAATATTCTATTTTCAGTTTTTCACTCTTTTATATCTCTTTACAGTTGCTTTTGCTTCCACCGAGGAAGCAACTGCGCTCATGAAATGGAAAGCAACTTTCAACAATCTTTCTGGGACTCTTCCAACAAATTTTAGCACAGTATGTGCACTTATAAGTCTCAGCTTGAACTAGAGGGGAAAATACCTCGATCTTTGTCCAATTGAAAAGAGTTGCAAGTTCTCGATTTAGGAGATAATCACCTGAATGACACATTCCCTATGTGGTTGGGAACTTTGCCAGATCTGAGAGTTTTAAGCTTGAGATCGAATAAATTGCATGGGCCCATAAGATCTTCAGCGGCTGAAATCACGTGTCCTTATCTTCGAATCATAGATCTGTCTTACAATGCCTTCTCGAAAGAGTTACCAGAGAGTCTATTTCAACATTTGAAAGGCATGAGGACGATTGATCAAGAAATGAAGGAACCAAGTGATAAAGGAATAGGATCTGGATGTTACGAAGACTCGGTAGTTGTTGTAACAAAGGGATTGGAGCTTGAAGTTGTGAGATTCTTGTCTTTGTACACAGTAATCGATCTTTCAAGCAACAGATTTGAAGGACATATTCCTAGTATTGTGGGAGATCTTATTGCGGTTCGGGTGCTGAATTTATATCATAATGGATTGCAAGGTCGTATACCACCATCACTTGGAAGTATATCGGCACTGGAATCATTGGACCTTTCGTTTAACCAGATTTCCGGAGCTTGCTTCTCCTACGTCTCTTGAATTCTTAAATCTCTCCCACAATCATCTCCGAGGGTGCATCCCTCAAGGACGTCAACTTCATACCTTTGAGAGCAATTCATATAAAGGTAATGATGGATTACGTGGATTCATACAGAATCAGCATTAGACGATCAAGAAAGCAATTCTGAATCTTTCGACGATTTTTGGAAAGGTGCTCTGATGGGCTACGGCTGTGGACTAAGTATTGGATTATCCATAGTATATTTCATGATGTCGACTGGAAATCCGAAATGGCTTGCAAGAATCATTTTGGTGCTGGAACACAGAATGAGAAAGAAGCAGAGACGTTAAAAGAATTACAGAAGAAGAAATAATTGCTTGTAGAAAAGTTACCAATAAAGAAATATTATGAATTTTGACGATATATATCGTTTATGTAAAAGATTTTAATGTATTCGATAAATGTTTTGTGTATTGAATGACGTGTATGCATTTCATTCTTGGCTCTCTAGCTACTTAGTTGCAAAATCCATTCCGGGAAGTTCACAACTACCCATTTGGTGATTACAATAGTTATCATAGTCACTGTTTCATTGTTGTTGACAGTCACTATGTTGTTCATCAAGAAGGAGAAGTTCAAGAATTCAAAACTTTGGAAATTATAACAGCATTCCATACTAACCCCCCTCGCAGTTGAAAACTTCAGGCCGTCATGTCTGATGTTAGTCCTTCGCAGTTGCAAACTTCAGGCCGTCATGTCTGATGTTAGTCCTTCGCAGTTACAAACTTCAGGCCGTCATGTCTGATGTTAGTCCTTCGCAGTTACAAACTTCAGGCCGTCATGTCTGATGTTAGTCCCTCGCAGTTACAAACTTCAGGCCGTCATGTCTGATGTTAGTCCCTCGCAGTTACAAACTTCAGGCCGTCATGTCTGATATTAGTCCGTCATGTCTGATGTTAGTTCCCTCGCAGTTGGGAATTTCAGGTCGTCATGTCTATGTTAGTTCCCTCGCAGTTGGGAATTTCAGGCCGTCATGTCTGGTGTTAGTCCCCTCGTAGTCGAGAATATCAGTCAATCGTGTTTGATATTAGTCCTCTCGCAGTTGTGAACTTCAATCAATTGTTTCTGTTATTAGTCGTCTTGCAGTTGCAAACTTCAGTCAATCGTGTCTGATATCAGCTTTCCTTGCATTCATAACCCCAGTTCAAATCCTCTTGAACCCGGAACCTCTTGATCTATTGTACTCCAACGTTCTATGCATGTTCTTCAAAATTAGTTATATTAAACGGAAAAACACCAAAAATATCACTGAACTATCTGATATGAAGCAAAAATAGCCGTTAGATTTTTGACTCAAAAATACGCCTTCGTTGAATATTTAACTCAAAAATGTCCCTCTAACAGAATGACCACACCACGTGGATAAAAAATACCACATGACCAGTCCATGTGGAAAATCATCCCATTTAATACCACTGAGGGGCGGACTCATATGCTTTTTGGGTGCTCCAATACTCAGTAAACTCGCTATAAAATAAGTATAATTCTATAAGAAACAGTGAAAAAATGATATAATAATTTTGTTGAATGCTGTGGCTTTAGGCCTAATTTTCGTGTCTTGTATCTTGGGATTGAATCCCTGCGCATTTTTTTATAAATTTTTTTGTAACTTTAGTGACATTTAATGCAGGATGTAAATAGTACACACGCACAGTCAAAAGGTTTGACTTTTCTTATTAATTTATTTTTATATTTTTTTTACTTATTAATTTATTAAACAAACACAAAACCCAAAGTAATTTAATTATTTTAATTATTTTTTTTTACTTATTAATTTAATTACTCAAACACGCACAAGACCCAAACTAATTACTTTTTTTACTTATTAATTTAATTACTCAAACACAAAACTTGAAAACCTTTGGCCTTCTCCACTAAAAATCTTACTCTTTCAAAACCTAAACACCAAATTTCATCTTCTTCTCTTATTCTTTCAATTTTACTCTCTATTTTCATAGTCTTCATTCACTAATTCAGGTACTTTAATTATTTTTAGAGTTAAAAATTTAAAATTTGAAATATGATTTTAAGTTTGAATTTTATATGATATTTATCTATTTCTTATCCATTATAATTGCTATAAAAAATATCTGAGTTAGCTCAACTGTCCAAACTTATTTAGGACTCCATGCACTTGTTATCCCCTTCCAGCAAGTCAACATTTCACCTAAGGTTAACCAATTAAATTATTTCTTTAACGTTTTTACTATTAGGATGCAACTAACCATAAAAACAAGAGACAATAAAGTAACTGAAAAAGAAACATCACATGCCAATCATGTTTTGCATTTCTTTTCAGTGATGATTATGATCTTTGATGAAGAAAACTAGCTCACACTTACAAAAGTTTTTTTTCTCCAATCTTCTATTGTCAATCTTCTTTTTTTTTTCTCCATTGCTACTGATTCTGTGAAACGAGCTTTCTCTTCTATGAACTACATCAAAAATGAACTTTAATTCGTAACAGCATGGGTGATGAATTTTTAAATGGTTGTTTAGTTTGCTACGTAGATCGTAAGATATTTGCAGCTGTAAGTAAGGATGTTATTATTCATCATTTTTAAAATATGAAAAATCGTCGAGCACAGTTATGATTTGAAGTCTTTTTTCTGAATTCAGACTTATGACCTGAAGTCTTTTTTGTATGAAACTGGTGACTGGAAGCCTTTTTTGACAATGGTAATAGTAGTTGTATTTTTATTTTAAGTTGCATTTAAATAGTTATATATTTATATTATGTCATCATTAGCAAATTACGTTAAAAAAATAAATAAAGCACCCGCAATCTTTAAATCTTGAGTCCATCACTGCCACTAACCATCATTATTGCATTCTTCTTCTTCAGCTTTGAGCATCAGTTTCTCGAGTTCAACCATATCGAGTTCAGTTATATTGATCAATATTTATTTCACACTCTAAACTATTAATTTTTTTTTTTCTCTCAATGTGATTGAAGTTCAGTCGAAAATGATTAAAATACAATCATACATAACATTATACTTTGTCAAATCTAGCTTCAGACACCACATATCTAAAGAGGTTACTGATTAAATTATCAAAAAAAAATTAAAAGAATACATATTAAATGAAGATGTCAATACAGACTACGCTGTGATAATTTGATCGCAAACTAGCTGATCAAAAGGACTCATTTGCGCTTTAATCTTATTTTGTGTTGGTCTTTAATTTTTGCTCCTCAAAACCAAAAAAAAAAAAATTATATTTTCGTATCATAATATTTTGATATTTCACGATCAAGGGTGTAATATTCGTTAGAGTAATAGTCCTGTTAATAATCGAAATAGGGTCGAAAGAAATCTCTATTTCATAGCCCATGTTTCAGCTAAATAGGGGTGTTGTAGCCCAAGTTTCATGAATTAACATCCTTAGTCAATGTATCAACTGTATGTAACTGACAGTACTTGATATAACATAGAAATATGGGAAAAGGACATGGGCTGACCATTTTAAAAAGAAATGACCAGCCCATGTAAAAGTTGGACAATTGGAGTCAGTCGGCTCAATTTAATTTCAATTTTTAGCCATTTGGCCCGTCGGTCGCATGTAGTCTCTATACTCAATTGATATATTTTTATACCATATTGATACACTTTTATACTATATTGATACACTTTTTTTCTATGTTGATACCGCATTAATACACTTTTATACAATTATTGTATAAAATATATATTTGTATTTGGTATCAAAGATTCATCAATTTGATATCAAATATTGTATTTGATTGATAAAAAAGAAGAGCAACAATTACAATGTTATAAAATCGGATTTGATTATTAGAAAAACTATACCAATTAGAAGAATAACTTTTTTTTTTTTAAAGCTTAAAACTGCATAGCTTATTTTGAAGCTTAATACATAAATATGACACTAAACTTGACATCAAATTATAATTTTGATCTTAAAGTTTGATAGTGCACAAATAGGACCTTTAACTATTCAAAACCTGAACAAATATGACCTCCGATTTCGCAACCCCATGCGTGAGTTTCACTCGCGCCTACGTGGAAAGGTAATCCAATCACACGGTGCCACATCGTTAAAAGGGCTGACTTGGAGGGAGGTCATATTTGTGCAGTTTTGAATAGTTAAAGGTCATATTTGTGCATTGTCAAAGTTTTGCTTTTTGTGTTAAAACGGCATCGTTTTTATTATTACTAGTTTAGGTGTATGCGCCTCGCGCTTGTAACTCACTTTATTGAGTTCAAATGTTACACTAAATAGGATATTTGTTTAAATAATAAAGATGAATACAATGACTAAATTCAACATCTTTTGGAGAATTATTTAATTAGACCTAACTTTTACCAAAAAAAATTGTCAAAGTGATCAACATTCATCTACCACTTGTAAACTGCAACAAAACAATACGATGAACAAAATAATATAATTAAATCTAACCTTTACACAAAAATTTTCTCAAAGTCGTCTGACATTCATTTACAACCTGTAAACTATAACAAAATAATACGATGATAGAGATATCAAAATAATACAACTAAACTTTACCTTTACACACAAAAAAAAAACTCAAAATAGAGATATAAAAATAATACAATTAAATATTTAATTTAATACTCCATTTTAATAACGTTTATTTAATACTCCATTTAATAACGTTAATTTGATAACGTTAATTTAATATACTAATACTACTATCCTTAATAACGTTAATTTAGTAACGTTTTATTAAAACTATAATATTTTTTATTATTAGTATAGTTTCATCTTTAATTTAAAAATTAAATAAATTATATTTAGATTTATTATATAACATAAATTCACACTTTGCTTTATAATATATATGCATACCCGCGCGATTTTTTCGTATGAGGCTGACCCATCTAATTAATAAAACTTCAATATTTCTATTTTTCCGCAATGACAAAAGAAATTAGATGTCATTTCATCTTTGAGCCAAAAAAAAAAAATAATAGTGAAAAGTCATTTAAAGGTCATATTTGTGCAGTTTTGAATAGTTAAGGGTCATATTTGTGCATTGTCAAAGTTTAAGGTCAAAGTTATAATTTGGTGTCAAGTTTAGGGTCATATTTATGTATTATGCCCTTAGATTTTAAGCTGGACGTGTCCAGTTTTGCGTGTTGAACACACATTTTGCCACGTAGGATCGAAGGTCATGTTTGTGCAGTTTTGAATAGTTAAAAGTCATATTTGTGCACTGTCAAAGTTTAAGGTCAAAGTTATAATTTGGTGTCAAGTATAGGGGCATATTTATGTATTATGCCTATTTTGAAGCTAGCAAACTTTAAAATCTTTATAATTCGAATCAACCGTTGAGTAATGGCGTTATAGATACACAAGAGGATAGCTTAAACAGAATCACTGAATTGTGATATTTGCAGTAAAAAAACAAAACATGAAGATAGTAGCAAAAAAAAAGGCTTAAATGGCTATATTTTGGAATTTAAAAATCGATGGCCACTCGGCGGCAATTGTTTTAGCCGAGTGGCTATTCTTTTCCTTTCCCCTAAAAATGTAGTGATTTTATGAACTGATGTATACAAATGTATGCAACTAATGTATCAATTTATATTTTATAAAACAAAACACAAATACAAATATCAACGAATTAGATTTTAAATACAAAATACATCGAATCAGTTGTATTTTATAGAATAAAACTTGATTGTTGTATAAATCAAATATAAAATATAAATACAATCAGTTAGTATCAATGAGTACAATTTTATTTTATAAATGAACATACAAATACAAATTGATACACCTCACATTCTTAAAGTGTGTAAAAAAAAAGAACTGAGAGCCAGCGAAGGAGAGAGAGAGAGATTGAGGGACGGAGGCAACGAGAGAGGGATGGGGAGGGAGGCGAGCGAGATTGAGAGAGAGGGATGAGAGTGGCGAGCGAGGGAAGGAGAACAGAGACTATGGATTATATATAATTAGCTAGAGAAGACGATGAATTGTAATTAACTGAAATTTATGTTTGCTAAGTTATGTTAGGGGTACACACCGGTCGGTTCAGTTTTGTGCATTATCAGTTCAGTTTATCAATATTCCATTTGTAAACATACTAAATCGATAACCAAACTAATAAGATATTTGTTATCAATTTTCGATTTATTGGTTTTTGATCTTTATCGGTTCGATTTTCATTTAACCGATAAGAAAATACTCTCCTAATGTTTCTTTGCTTTCTCTTATTTTTATTTGTTATGCACTATCTTCATGTATAAAGTCTCCTAATTTATGTATTGCTTGATCCCGGTTCCATCCTATCTTATATGACTCCTTATGTGACCTGTAAACTTTGTTTTTGGTCCCGAAAATATTCCTGACCCCTTCACAGTCTATACCCCGATGGGTGATTCCATTGTTGCTAGGAGAATTTATAGGGCTTGTGTTGTGCCTATCTTTCATCGGCCATTATGGTAGATCTGGTAGAGCTTGTTATGGTGGATTTTGATGTAATCTTGGGAATGGATTGGCTTCACTCGTGATATGCTAACCTAGACTGTAGAAGATAGTTCATTAGCACCTAAGGGTAAGTTTTTTTCTTATCTTAGAGCCCGGAAATTGATATCTAAAGGTTGTTTGTATCATTTGGTCTGAGTCAAAGATTCTAACTCTGAAAGCCCCTCTTTATAGTATGTTCCTTTGGTTAATGAGTTTCCCGATTTCTTTCCTCATGACCTTTGTGGAATTTCTCCTGATAGAGAGATAAACTTTGGAATTGATCTTTTACCCGATCAATATATACCGGAAATAAAGTCGAGTGACTTTATATGTGAAATGACAACAATATCAGAGTGACTTTTTATGTAACAAAACAAAGAAAAGTGACTTTCTGAATAGTTGAGTTATAGTATGAGAATACATAATACATAAATATGATTCTAAACATGACACTAAATTATAATATTGACCTTAAATTTTGATAGTGCCCACATAGGACCTTTAACTATTCAAAACCTGAACAAATATGACCTTCGATTTTGCAACCTCCATGCGTGAGTTTCACTTGCCCCTACGTGGATATGTAATCCAATCATACGGTGCCACGTCATTAAAAGGACTGATTGGGAGAACTTTTGATCTAAAACTTAAAATGATGTCGTTTTGCTTATTATTATTATTATTATTATTATTATTATTATTATAACATTACTATAATAACATTTTAATAACGTTAATTTAATATACTACTACTATTGCCCTTGACAACCTTTTATTAATAACATTTTAACAACGTTAATTTAATAAACTACTATTACTGCCCTTAATAACGTTAATTTAATAACGTTTTAATAACATTAATTTGATAACTTTAATTTAATACCATTTTATTAAAATTATAATTTTTTTATTTATTATTAGTATAATTTCATCTTTGAGCTGAAAATAATGAAAAAATAATATTAAAAAGTCATTTAAATATATAAAAAGGAGTTAGTAAAGGCATAATAGTCATTTTACCCTTTTTTACTGTTGGAACGCTCAAAATTTTAGCCCGACGCGCTCAGTTTTGCGTGTACAACATGCGTTTTGACACATAGGATCGGAGGTCATATTTGAGCAGTATTAAATAGTTAAAGGTTATATTTGTGCACCATTAAAGTTTAAGATCAAAGTTATAATTTGATGTTAAGTTTAAGATATGTTTAGTTATTATATCGTATGAGAAATCAAACTCTCAGCATCTGCTTTATGAATTCTCACTATACATATTAGAGATAATAATTTAGTCTAGAAATTTATTGGTCTAAGATTGATAATTGTTGCATATGGTCCACTACATTATAGATGAGAATTGAGTACCACACATGCCCACATGGTTATGTCCTCAAAATAATTAATTATATTTGACCAAATGGTTTTGTTATCACACACTGATACAGACATGTGTGGTTCTCAATTCTCATCTATAAAGTAGTGGACCATATCCAGCAATCATCAATCTTAGACCAATAAATTTCTAGACTAAATTATTATCTCTAATATTTGTTGTTGTTATAACAAAAAGCATGAAAACCAATATGTCAGTAGTTATAGAATAAACTAAAAAAAAGAAAATAAATAGGTGTGGAGCTTAGCTTGAAGTTCTGAAATCAAATATTTCTTCTTCTGTAATTCCTTTGACGTCTCTGCATTTTTTAACTTTGCATAGTACGAAATATATTATGGATAATCCAATACATGGTCCACAGCAATAGCCCATCAGAGTAGCTTTCCAAAAATCCATCAGTGGCACAACCTTTCGATCCATCATTACCTTTATATGAATTGCTCTCAAAGGTATGAAGTTGAGGTCCTTGAGGGATGCATCCTCGGAGATGATTGTGGGAGAGATTTGAGAATGAGAGAGACGTAAGAGAAGCAAGTTGTTGTGGTTAAACGAATTATCGCAGTGGACTATGTATTGGATTATCCATACTATATTTCAACTGGAAATCCGAAATGGCTTGCAAGAATCTTTTTGGATCTGGAACACAAAATTACTATGCGAAGGAGAAAGAAACGGCAACGTCAAAGGAATTACAGAAGAAGAAATAATCGCATCTAGATAAGTTACCAATAAAGAAAGATTTGATTTCAGAAATCTAAGCTCGACACTAATCTTTTTTAGTTTATTCTAACTACTATTATATTAGTTTTCATGCTTATTTGTTATGAGTAAAGTATCTGGGAGTCCTATGACCCCGTGAACTAAATTCTAGTGCATTTTTGTCATCCTTTTTAATTGACGTGACACTTTCGTCAATCTTTTTAGCTAATGTCGCACCTTTGACATGGGCTCTATTCTATTTTATGTAATAAAGGTGCCACCTCAGAACAAAAGAGTGACAAAAATATGCTAAAATTGAGTTTGGGGTAATAGGATTTCTGTGAAGTTAGAATGTGTCGAGCAACTTTGATCATATTTCGGGCCACAGGATGCTTATCTCTATTTGTTATATTAGAGCAACTTATGATGCTGGATTTGATTTTTAGTTTCTTTTTAGTTTTATAAGTAAGCTTTTTCTTCTTCCTTTTATTAGCTTAGGAAAATGTAATATTATGAATTTTGACTATATATCAAGTTTATGTAAGATTTTTAGTGTATTCGATAAATGTTGTGTGTATTGAATTAAGTGTATGTATGCATTTCCTTGATCCCTGCCTGCTAGGTACTCACTGAACAATGGCGGAGTTAGAATTTTCACCAAGGGGATTCAAAATCGAAAAAGTAGGTACACGAACT
Source organism: Capsicum baccatum var. pendulum (assembly GCA_030864225.1). Classification (NCBI taxonomy): domain Eukaryota; kingdom Viridiplantae; phylum Streptophyta; class Magnoliopsida; order Solanales; family Solanaceae; genus Capsicum; species Capsicum baccatum. Next base: position 238,367,313 of record CM061555.1, read on the forward strand.
AGCCGAAAGAGATTCAACATCAATTATATATACATAAAAAAGAATTTTAATCAAGTATAAATAACATAATTTTTCGTCGAAGGAGACTCGAAAAATAGCGCGCAATAGAGGAAAGAGCACTAACAAGGAAGAGTATGTAACAACCTTGGGCCTAACTGGCTACCTCACAACCCAAAAGTTAGCTATTCAGGTAGGAGAGCGTGAATTTATTTCACCACCTCCCCATTCAGTTGATGTGGGATCACTGGCGGATCTACATGGAGTTCAGGGATTCGTTCGAATCCCTTTCGTTGAAAAATTATACTATATATATACAATTAAAATTTTAATTTACCGTATATATGTTAAGTACCCTTGACACAATACTAAAGCTTGGTTTAGTGGTGAAGGGATGCAGAATTTCTCACTCAGCGTGCGTTCAAGTCTGAATAACATCATTTTTTTTTAATCTTTTATATTAGCTTTTGGATTAAATCCCTGATTACTTACTTTCTTGCTCTCTTACATTTTGTCCCCCTTTTTTCAATCCTACTATATATTTTTATTTGTTATTTATCTATTTTGACTGATGTAAAACATTTTATGCCTTCTCTCCTTAAAATTAAGGAAAAAATAGTATTAGTTTTATCATTTTAATGTACAAACAACTTAAACGTAAAGTACAATTCTTGTAACTTATTGTATTTTTTATGTAGTTTCTAAATATGTAAATTATTTTTAAAAAAGTTTAAAGATTGTTTGTTTCAACGGGACTCTTTGTTAAATAGACCTTTTAAGTCTATTTTTTAATTAAATGGACCATAAGTTTTTTTATTTAGGGAGATAATTTATTTTTTAGACAAATCTATTAACTGCTCGACAGATATATAGATAGATTGATTGTCAATCCGACAGATCTATTATCTGTCCGAGAGATATATAGACAGATCGATTATTAATCCGACAAATTTATTATCTACCAACAGATATATAGACAAATCTGTTATCTGTCCGACAAATCAAAAAATAAAAGTAGGCCATTTTCACTAATTGAAAACTTGAAGAGGATAGGCCATTTTGCTAATTGGAAACTTGAAGAGACTTAATAGCCAAATTTTCTCTGTTTGAACGCATGATCAAAATAAAAAAGTTTATTCCCATTATTCCGACATGTATATGTGATAACTTCTCTCATTATTATGGTATAAATGGTGAAATAAATAACACCGATACTAACTAATTTCAGATATTTTGAAATTAATATTGACTTTTTAATTAATGACGTGAACTTCTAATAAAAGATCACGTGACAAAATTATTTTTAAAAATCCATCATTAAAAACTAATGACATAAGTGGATTGATTTTTTAACGGTGATGGCGTGAATTAGCCGAATTTTTAACTGATGGTATAAATGAGCTATTTCTAATAGTTCAATGGCATATTTGAACCTTTTTTCTTATTTTAATTAATGACGTGGACCTCTAATAAAAGGTCACGTGGCAAAGTTGTTTTTGAAAACCACCGTTAAAAAGTAATGGCATAGATGAGCTAGTTTTGTAATGGCGATAGCATGAATGAGCTGAATTTTTAACTAATGGTATAAATAAGTCATTTCTGATAGTTCGGTGGCATATTTGAACCTTTTCCCAAATTTTAATTTACTGTATATATGTTAAGTACTAAACCCTCTTTAACACAAGGCTAAAGCTTGATTTAGTGGTGAAGGGGTGCAGAATTTCTCATTCATCATGCATTCGAATCCAAATAACACCATTTTTTTTTTTTCAATCTTTTACATTAGCTTTTGGATTAAATCCCTAGTAACTTACTTTCTTGCTCTCTTAAGTTCTGTCCCCGTTTTTTCTATTTTTTTCAATCCCTAGTATATATTTTTGTCTGTTGTTTATCTATTTTGATTGATTTAAAATATTTTAGGTCTTCTCTCCTTAAAATTTAAGAAAAATTAGTATTAGTTTTATCATGTTAATGTACAAACAACTTAAACGTAAAGTACAATTCCGGTAACTTATTGTATTTTTTATGTAGTTTCTAAATATATAAATTATTTTTTAAAAAGTTTAAAGAGTTTGTTTGAACGCACGATTAAAATATCTATAAGCCATAGCATATCATATCTGTAAGCCATAAATCATATCTATAGGGCATATCACATCTATAAGGCATCTCATACCTATAGGCCATATATCATAACTATGAGGCATATCATAATTCGGGAGAACCATCATCATTCACCAAGTCGCGAAGTAACCCTATACTAAAGGTTCAATAATCTCGACTATGTCTAACATTCATAAATAAGTCCACAAGGGCTAACTCAAGTCAAATTTTGGTTGTTGTTCATTTGTTTTTATGCATGTGTTGCACACTTAATTCAGCAGAGGACATAACCATGTGGCCAAATAGTTTTGTTATCACAAACTGATACAGACATGTGTGGTTCTCAATCTCTTCTCTAAAGTAGTGGACCATATCCATACTATATTTCAACTGGAACACAGAATTACTATGCGAATGAGAATGAAATTACGACATCAAAGGAATTAGAGAAGAAGAAATAATCGCATCTAGACAACTTACCAATAAAAATAGATTTGATTTCAGAACTTCAGGTATTCAATCTAAGCTCGGCACTGATCTTTTATAGTTTATTCTAACTACTATTATATTAGTTTTCATGCTTATTCAAAATCACTGGACCTATTTTATGTAATAAAGGTATTACGTCAGCACAAAAAGGTAACAAAACTACGCTAAAATTGAGTTCGGTTCTAATAGAATCCCTGTGAAGTTGGATTGTGTCGAGCAACTTTGGCCATACTTCGGGGTACTGGATGCTTATCTCTATTTGGTATATTAGAGCAACTTATGATGGAATAATGTCAGCACGTCTAATAGTGCTGCTCCTGGAATATTTAGTTTCGGTGTGGTTCTTCAGCTTCTTCAACAAATACTATCAGCACTTCCATTAATGCTATTCCTGCCATATTTAGTTTTGGTGGTAGTTCTTCGGCTTCCTCAACAAATACTGTCAGCACCTCCACTAGTGCTACCCCCGGCATGTTCAGTTTTGGTGCTAGCTCTCCCGTTTCGTCAACAAATACTGTCAGCACCTCCACTAATGCTACCCCCAGCATATTTAGTTTCGGTGCTAGCTCTTCAGTTTCGTCTGCAAATGCTGTCAATGCCAGCAGCATAGTCGGTTCTAATCCATTTGCTTTTAGTGCCAGTTCTACCTCACCACAAACTTCCAGTACTGCTGGAATTTTCAGGTCCATCTGGCAGGCCCCAAAGTCTCCAGGCTTTGGTTCTCCATTTAATTCTGCTACCCCTACTGTATTTGGATTTGGAGCATCTTCGTCTTCTTTTGCTGCTCCAACCACCACTGCTGCGGTATTTGGATCAACGAAAAGTACCCCAAGTGGGCCAGCCTTTCCATTTGGCTCAACTTCTTTGACAAACTCATCTCGGCAGCCCATATTTGGGAACTCTAATTCTCCTTTTACTGCATCCCCTGGGAATAATAACCAGATGAACATGGAAGACAGCATGGCTGAGGACGCTATGAATGCATCTTTCCCTGCATTTGCATTTAGTCAACCTTCTGTCTCGCCCTCACCTGGTGGTTTCGGGTTTGGTTCAACACCTAATCAATTCCAGTTTGGTAGCCAGCTGAATCAGACCGTTGCTCAGAATCCATCTCCATTTGCAGCATCAGGCAGTTTCGTCTGCACCTCCACTAATGTTACCCCCAGCATATTTAGTTTCGGTGCTAGCTCTTCAGTTTTGTCTGCAAATGCTGTCAATGCCAGCAGCATAGTCGGTTCTAATCCATTTGCTTTTAGTGCCAGTTCTGCCTCACTACAAACTTCCAGTACTGCTGGAATTTTCAGGTCCATCTGGCAGGCCCCAAAGTCTCCAGGCTTTGGTTCTCCATTTAATTCTGCTACCCCTACTGTATTTGGATTTGGAGCATCTTCGTCTTCTTTTGCTGCTCCAACCACCACTGCTGCGGTATTTGGATCAACGAAAAGTACCCCAAGTGGGCCAGCCTTTCCATTTGGCTCAACTTCTTTGACAAACTCATCTCGGCAGCCCATATTTGGGAACTCTAATTCTCCTTTTACTGCATCCCCTGGGAATAATAACCAGATGAACATGGAAGACAGCATGGCTGAGGACGCTATGAATGCATCTTTCCCTGCATTTGCATTTAGTCAACCTTCTGTCTCGCCCTCACCTGGTGGTTTCGGGTTTGGTTCAACACCTAATCAATTCCAGTTTGGTAGCCAGCTGAATCAGACCGTTGCTCAGAATCCATCTCCATTTGCAGCATCAGGCAGTTTCGTCTGCACCTCCACTAATGTTACCCCCAGCATATTTAGTTTCGGTGCTAGCTCTTCAGTTTTGTCTGCAAATGCTGTCAATGCCAGCAGCATAGTCGGTTCTAATCCATTTGCTTTTAGTGCCAGTTCTGCCTCACTACAAACTTCCAGTACTGCTGGAATTTTCAGGTCCATCTGGCAGGCCCCAAAGTCTCCAGGCTTTGGTTCTCCATTTAGTTCTGCTACCCCTACTGTATTTGGATTTGGAGCATCTTCGTCTTCTTTTGCTGCTCCAACCACCACTGCTGCGGTATTTGGATCAACGAAAAGTACCCCAAGTGGGCCAGCCTTTCCATTTGGCTCAACTTCTTTGACAAACTCATCTCCGCAGCCCATATTTGGGAACTCTAATTCTCCTTTTACTGCATCTCCTGGGAATTTTGCATTTAGTCAACCTTTTGTCTCGCCCTCACCTGGTGGTTTCGGGTTTGGTTCAACACCTAATCAATTCCAGTTTGGTAGCCAGCTGAATCAGACCGTTGCTCAGAATCCATCTCCATTTGCAGCATCAGGCAGTTTCGTCTGCACCTCCACTAATGTTACCCCCAGCATATTTAGTTTCGGTGCTAGCTCTTCAGTTTTGTCTGCAAATGCTGTCAATGCCAGCAGCATAGTCGGTTCTAATCCATTTGCTTTTAGTGCCAGTTCTGCCTCACTACAAACTTCCAGTACTGCTGGAATTTTCAGGTCCATCTGGCAGGCCCCAAAGTCTCCAGGCTTTGGTTCTCCATTTAGTTCTGCTACCCCTACTGTATTTGGATTTGGAGCATCTTCGTCTTCTTTTGCTGCTCCAACCACCACTGCTGCGGTATTTGGATCAACGAAAAGTACCCCAAGTGGGCCAGCCTTTCCATTTGGCTCAACTTCTTTGACAAACTCATCTCCGCAGCCCATATTTGGGAACTCTAATTCTCCTTTTACTGCATCTCCTGGGAATTTTGCATTTAGTCAACCTTTTGTCTCGCCCTCACCTGGTGGTTTCGGGTTTGGTTCAACACCTAATCAATTCCAGTTTGGTAGCCAGCTGAATCAGACTGTTGCTCAGAATCCATCTCCATTTGCAGCATCAGGCACTTTCGGTGGTGGAGGGAGTTTCTCATTGGATAGCAATGATCCTGACAAATCGGGTCGAAAGATCGTCAAAGTTAGTAGAAATAAGATGAGAAGGAAGTGAAGCAGTTGGCAACAACATTGGATAGATTCCCATATGGTAGATATCAGCTGGCAAGAGGACTTTTCGACGACAAATGAGGCTATCAGCAGCCACGGTTTATGGGTTTGTGCAATTTTCCCCTTTTCTTTCAATTTTGGTCATTGCACACTGCACACTATCCGATGGATGGTGTCCGTGCCAGGTATGAAATAGAATAATCGCGTAAATTAACCGTATGGCTGGGAATAAAGGTGTTCCGTCAGCACAAAAAGGTGACAAAACTACGCTAAAATTGAGTTCGGGGCTAATAGAACCCCTGTGAAGTTGGAGTGTATAAAGTAACTTTGGTCATAGTTCGGAGGTATTGGATGCTTATCTCTATTTGTTATATTAGAGCAACTTATGATGGAATAATATCAGATGCTGCAACTTATGATGCTGGATTTGATTTTTAGTTTTATAAGTAAGCTTTTTCTTCTTCCTTTTATTAGCTTGGGAAAATGTAATATTATGAATTTTGACTATATATCAAGTTTATGTAAGATTTTTAATGTATTCGATAAATGTTGTTTGTATTGAATGAAGTGTATGCATTTCCTGGATCCCTGCTAGCTACTTATTGAGTACTGGCGGAGCTCACTAAGGGGATTCAAAATCAAAAAAGTAGGTGCACAAACTAGCCAAAAGATTCAACATAAAAAATATATACATCAAAAAAAATTTTAACCATGTATAAATAACATAATTTTCCGTCAAAGGGGGTTTGGGTGAAGTGTGAACCCCTAATCATAAGATGGCTCCGCCCTTGCTTACTATGCAGCGCGATAGTGGAAAGAGCACTAACAAGGAAGAGTATGTAATAAGGTTGTTAAAAATACGACTTTAATTAATCCAGGGATAATAAGACCCTTCTAAAGTTCGGATGCATCTCAGCAATAGCAATTTCGTGTATAATTCAGAGTGGAAACAGAGCCTTTTTCCCTAAATATAAAGACTCTCCTGAAGCAGCATAAGAAATATCTGCAGTATACTTGTATTGGTGGAAGGTAGCAGGTACCCGACGAAACAATCTAGGTTTGCACAAAATGCACATAGTAGAAAATTTCATTACAAAGATATGAAAGGAAGTCATGCCAAAGATTTTATCAAACAACTTAATACATTGTTTGTAGCATTTGGACAATCATTTATCATTCAAAAGAAGACCAAGGATTGATATGCATTACATCACTCTTGGTAGCAAAAATTATGTACATAAAAAGTAAATCATGTTTCATGTGTGGTGAAACTCCATGAGGACTAATCCAAGATATCGAGATCAAGGATTTCTAAGTGCAGCCAATCTCTTCTCCAGTTCATCGATCCCCGAACTGCCAGCACAAAGACGCAACGACAAAATGTACGTGAGCGAGCTAATGACATCACAGAGAGCGTAAGGTTTACTTACATCACAGAGCATGAAAAATGCACGTCGTACTAATATGATACGATTATTTACTGGAAGAGAAGAAAAAGAGTAAAGCATCTAGTACTCCTGAACTATGACCAAATTGCTACAACATACTTCAACTTCACAGGGGTTCTATTACACAACTCCCCACCCCACCCACCCAAAAAAATAACAACTAAATTTTAGCGTATTTTTGTCAACCTTTTTAACTAACATAGCACCTTTTTAGCTAACGTGGCACCTTTGACGTGGCCCCCATTTTTATGTAATAAAGGTGCCACGTCAGCACAAAAGAGTGACAAAAATACGCTAAAATTGAGTTCGGGGGATAATAGGACCCCGTGAAGTTGGAGTGTGTCATAGCAACTTTGGTCATAATACAAGGGGGTACAAGATGCTTATCTCGAAGAAAAATGAAAAATCACAAGCGCAACGTACTTTATATGTCAGAGTGTAGCGAGTGCACTTCAAGATGTATAATAATTTGCTCGAGGATACAGTACTAATTGAAGCGAATTACATCGTTTCCCCTATCTATTTAATATAAGAAGGGTTTTGCCGAAGAATTGGGGGAAGGTGATTAGACATGACATGACACAACTTCAACTGACCGAGGACATGATCCTATATATAAAGGCATGGAGGTCGAGGATTAGCGTCGAACGTTAATAGGTAGACACAAGTTGTCATACTTCTAGTAGGATGATTTAGGTATCACGTAGTTTTTCCCGCCTATGTTCATTAATAACTGTTGCTATACTTGTTTTGTGTATTGTTTTTCTGTAGTCTCTCTTTTTTCTCTTACTTCCCTGCTTTTTTGCGCCGAGGGTCTATCGGAAACAACCTCTCTACCCCACAAAGATAGAGGTAAGGTCTGTTTACACTCGATTTACTGAGCTCGGTCGAGGTTAAGCTGATAGCTCAGAACTTGAATGTATATTCGTTGGTCATAGTCAATCTCCGAACCAGATCAACAGCTCCGACACCAAGGCAGTTGAGTTAAGACTAGCACAGCTTTAACTAAGCTCGCAACTTCTAGTAAAGGACGCGTGGTTGTGAAACATGGCTCTGTAGGTTCTTTGTTTTTCTTTGAATAACCAAGAAATATGTTGTTTTTATCTTCAAAACTCGGTGGATGTTTAAGCCCCTTTTCTCTATCTTTCTCCGTTTAAATACCAAACTTAATTCACCGATAGAATTTGAGCTCATGATGTGCGCCTACTACACATTCTTCTTCTAACAAGCATGCGAGTGACAGGAAAGGGCAGTAAGGAAACAAAGAAGATCATATCAAAAGAAAATGTGGGCGAACCTGGTTGATTCCTCGGTCCTTTTTCCAGCAATTTTGCCCTTGGGAGCCGCTGACAACTGTAAAGATTAAAACACGGGATCTTCAACTCCTCTCCTCCTTGTAAGTAAGAAGACTAGTTGTTTCACTGTAACTAATAATGAAAAACTAACCTGTGAGGCAATATCGATTCCAATTTCATCGAGGACCTGCAGAAATAAGATCGAGTTAACGTGAAAGAAACCGATGAATTGGTGAGACCATGTGTTTTAGAAATCTACATGTAGATAGATATACATCTAAATGCACTTCAATAATTGTTTGATTCCTCGAAAGAAAATTCCACATTAAATCGTCATTCCATTTCCAATGAAGACATATTTCCAAAAAGATCCAAACATACCCCGACGTGGCTTCCATGAGTTCCACCTTTAGTGTGAGGGACATATTTGGACCTTTTCAATTTCAGGGGTATATTTGAGACAGGCGATGGAGTTGGGGGCGTTTATGAGCTGCTAGGTTAACGAACAACATATATAAGACAAATCATAAACATTGGGAGCATTTTTTTACCTTTTCCGTAAGAAGAATCCAGATAAATACATTCTGTTAAGACGAAAATGATCCTGAAGACGCACAGAACGACAGCTGAGCAATCAAAACATAATACTCCCTTTGTCCTACTTTATCAGACACACTTTCCTTGTTAATCCGTTCCAAAAAGAATGAAAATTCTCCTTTTACTCTTAATGAAATAATTTATAGCCACACAAATGTTTAAGGTTTGTTTTAGACCACAAATTTCGAAAGTCTTCTTTTTCTCTTAAACTCCGTGCCAAGTCAAACGGCGCCACTAAGATTCTTTTTCAAAAAAGATAAATCAACTACAAAGATAGCACAAAGTAAACACCGAAGTTCTCCCATTATTGCCAAAAGTAACCAAAAGGTCGACTAATTAAGGTGCAATTCAGCAATGCCTTGGCGATTCAACACACACTTGTTAGGTGCACATCCACTAACTATTTTCAGTCACTCTTGAAAGGTTAAAAAGCATACCTGATTTGTCAAATCTTCAGTTTCCTCTTCCGCTTCGTCATTATCTATAGCATCATCTATAGCATCTGACATCATTTCAGTCTACAAATACGAACACCATATTATTGAGTTGACTTCTAATAATCTGAGTTGACGTGAAGGAGAATATGATTATATTTAAGATTCAACAGATAACGTGCAATCAGTCTTACTGTCATATCCAATTGAGCTGATTGCCTTTGGAAATCTTGCATCACCTTCGCTTGCTTTGCTGGCTCCATTTGCTGCATTGAATCAACTGATAATTATTAGAAGGAATGAAGATGACTCGGGATACAACATAAACTAGAAGGAATGAAGATGACTCGGGATACAACATAAACATACACCTTGACTTACCATATTTACACAAATACAAAGTAATTACAAAAATCTCAACTAATTATGTATCGTCGTTGGATGTATCGGGAGCTCATTATGTAACTTTACAAAGGAAAAAAAAAATCCTCATTGGATGTATTATGTATTGTTAGCATGATGTAAATATTGTATATTAATGTAATCATATATTGTTGTATATTAGTGTAATTACATAGATTTGATTTAGTAGTTAAAGAGAATAATAGTGACTTTAGTAAGAGCAGATTTGGTGGGATAGAATAGCGGATTTAGAGGGATAGAAAAACTGATCTTTAGGGATAGGAAGACGGATCTTTAGAGATGTAATCATTGAATATTTTCTATTTAATGACAAGACTCTCAATATTGAGAGGTATTCAGCAGAAAATTGACATGGTATCAGAGTCTTCTCTTGGCTATCTTGTTTCATAGAGTTCATTTGTGGTTTCTTTCAAAATTTATTTTGAAAATTTCGATTTTTGTTGATTGTTCCTCGACAATTAACACCTAGGACTTTGATCTTGGTCATTTTGGTTGTTCTTTTTGAGTTAGTGTTTCTAGTTTTCATAATTATGAGTTCATATCAGTTTGAATCATCCAGTGTTCGTTTCACTGAAAAGAATTTTTCGTCATGGGAGTTTCAGTTTCAGTTATTTGTCACCGGAAAAGAACTATGGGGCCATATAGATGGAATCGATCCTGCTCCTACCGATCCTACAAAGTTAGGTGAATGGAAGATTAAAGATGCTCGGGTGATGACATGGCTTTTAGGGTCAATTGGCCCTCTTATTGTTTCTAATCTCAGGCCTTACAAGACAGCTAAGGCCATGTGGGGTTATTTACAAAAGGTTTACAACCAAGATAATAGTGCCCGACGCTTTCACTTAGAGTATGAAATTGCTAATTACTCTCAAGGAGGTCTTTCTATTCAGGATTATTATTCTGGATTTCAGAACTTATGGGCTGAATTTACAGATATTGTTTATGCCAAAATACCTTCCGAATCTCTCTCTGTAATTCAGCAAGTTCATAAGCAAAGCAAGCGAGATCAATTTTTGATGAAGTTACACTCTGAGTTTGAGAGCGTTCGCTCTAACTTGATGAATCGTGACCCGTCTCCCTCCCTGGATGTTTGTTTTAGGAAATTGTTTCGTGAAGAGCAGCGTTATGTCACACAAAATGCTTTCAGAAGAGGAAATGATGTCGTTGTTGCATTTGTTGCTCAAGGTAAAGGTATGAGTAGGGATATGAATAGAACTCAATGCTACAATTGCAAGGAATATGGCCATATTGCTAGAAACTGTGGCAAGAAGTTCTGTAATTATTGTAAACAACAGGGACACATTATCAAAGAATGTCCCACACGCCCTCAGAATCGTAAGGTAAATAATTTTCATGCAGCAATAAATGGTTCCACTCTTGAGAACTCATCCTCAGGACCTTCAGGACAAGTTCTTACTCCTGAAATGGTACAACAAATTATCGTATCAGCCTTTTCAGCATTGGGATTACAAGGTATTGATGTTAAATCTAGTTTTTGGATTGTTGATTCTGGTGCTTCCAATCATATGACCAACTCAACAAGCATGCTAAAAAATGTTGGTAAGTATCAAGGTTTATCACAAATACAGGTTGCTAATGGTAGTAATTTACCCATTACCAAGATTGGGGGTATTGCTCCAACTTTCAAGAATGTTTTTGTTTCACCGAAGCTCTCAACTAGTCTTATTTCAGTTGGACAATTGGTTGATGACAATTATGATGTAAATTTTTCTCGTAATGGTTGTCTTATGCAGGATCAGGTGTCGGGGACGATAATCGCGAAGGGGCATAAAGTTGGAAGATTGTTTCCTATACAATTTTCCATTCCTCCTATTATATCTTTTGCTTGTACTTCTACGACTAATAAGACTGAGCTTTGGCATAAGCGTCTAGGACATCCAAATTCTGTTGTGTTGTCTCATTTATGAAATTCTGGTTTATTAGGAAGTAAAAATCAATTTTCCCCTGCTTCATTTGATTGTTCTACTTGTAAATTAGGCAAAAGTAAAATTCTTCCTTTTCCTAATTTGGGTAGTCGTGCCACAAAGTGTTTTGATGTTGTTCATAGTGATGTTTGGGGTATTTCACCAATTGTTTCTCATGCTCAGTTCAAGTACTTTGTGACATTCATAGATGATTATAGTCTATTTACATGGGTGTATTTTCTTCGTACCAAATCTGAAGTATTTTCCATCTTCAAGATATTTTTGTCTTACATTGAGACTCAATTTTCTACTTGTATCAAATTATTAAGATCTAATTCTTGTGGAGAATATATGTCAAATGAATTCAAAAATTTTTTGCTTGACAAAGGAATTGTCTCACAACGCTCTTGTCCATATACACCACAACAAAATGGGGTCGCTGAGCGTAAAAATCGTCATCTTTTAGATGTCACTCGTACTTTATTGATTGAGTCCTCTGTCCCATCTAAATATTGGGTTAAAGCTTTGTCTACTGCTGTCTATTTAATTAACAGACTGCCATCTAAAGTGTTAAATCTTGAGTCTCCATATTTTTGTCTTTTATCACAAAAATCCAAGCTATGATAACTTTCATACATTTGGTTGTATTTGTTTTGTGCATCTTCCTCCTTCTCAGCGTAATAAACTTTTTGTTCAGTCTACTAAATGTGTTTTTATGGGTTATAGTACTTCACAGAAAGGTTTTCTCTGTTATGATCCATACAACAACAACAACAACAAACCCAGTGTATTCCCACCTAGTGGGGTCTGGGGGGGTAAGATGTACGTAGTCCATACCTCTACCTCTAACGAAGTAGAAAGGCTGTTTCCGATAGACCCCCGGCTCAAGACACGAGATACCACACAAATACATAGTAAAGCACAGAACAAGATTTCATAACATAAATATGGCACCCATAAGTAATAGAAAACAGAGGGAAGCACCCAGGTTCGTAATAAAACATGGAACACGGAATCATAACACGGATACTACCCCCACCAAGTAACTCCCTACACTAGCGACCCAAACTGGCCCTAGTCTTCCGCCCTAATTCGCGTCCTCCAGACCTTCCTATCTAGGGTCATGTCCTTGGTGAGCTGTAACTGCTCCATGTCCCGCCTAATCACCTCACCCCAGTACTTCTTCGGCCTACCCCTACCCCGCCTAAAACCATCCAACGCTAGCCTCTCACACCTACGAACCGGGGCATCCATGCCCTTCCTCTTCACGTGTCCGAACCATCTCAATCGGACTTCCCGCATCTTGCACTCCACTGGAGTCACACCAACCTTCTCCCTGATAGTCTCATTCCGAACTCTATCCCCTCTAGTCAGCCCACACATCCAGCGCAACATCCTCATTTCTGCCACCTTCATTTTTTGGATGTGGGAATTCTTAACTGGCCAACACTCCGCTCCATACAACATGGCCGGACGGACTACCACCCTGTAGAATTTGCCTTTAAGCTTGGGCGGCACCTTCTTATCACACAACACCCTAGAGGCGAGCTTCCACTTCATCCATCCCGCCCCAATACGGTGCAAGACATCCTCGTCAATCTCACCGTTTCCCTGGATCACGGACCCGAGATACTTGAAACTATCCCTCTTACATACCTCCTGTTATGATCCATGTTCTAATAAATTTCATGTTTCTAGAAATGTTGTTTTCTTTGAGAATCAGTATTTTTTTCCTACTCATGTTGAGTCATCTCCTGCTTCTCTTCTTCTTCCTACCTTTGAAGATTTGTCATCTTCTTCTAAGAGGTTCAAACCCGGATTTGTGTACGAACGTCGGCGGCCAACTTTACCCCCTCCTGATCAAATCCGCCACCTGAAACTGCACCACAACTAGAATCTGAGAATTCTTCAAGGCCTGCTTCTCTTGAGCCCACTCGACGATCTACGAGAGTGTCTCGTACTCCTAATTGGTATGGCTTTTCATCTACTTTATCCACCATTTCTGTTCCAACTTGTTACTCACAAGCTTCTAAGCATGAATGTTGGCAGAAGGCAATGGAGGAAGAACTTTTGGCTCTCAAAGAAAATGACACATGGGATATTGTTTCATGTCCTTCAAATGCCATCCAATTGGATGTAAATGGGTTTATTCAATTAAATTTCATTCTAATGGAACTCTTGATCGGTACAATGTTCGGTTGGTTGTTCTTGGTAACAAGCAGGAGTATGGTGTGAACTATGAAGAGACTTTTGCACCGGTAGCAAAAATGACGACGTAAGAACTATTGTTGCCATTGCTGCTTCACAAAACTGGACTCTTCATCAAATGAATGTCAAAAATGTTTTTCTTCATGGTGATCTCAAAGAGGATATTTATATGAAACCTCCACCAGGTTTGTTCTCATTGTCTACATCAGATGTATGCAAGTTGAAGCGGTCTTTGTATGGATTAAAACAACCTCCCAGAGCTTGGTTTGACAAATTTCGGTCTACTTTGCTACAATCCTCTTTTGAGCAGAGCAACTATGACTCATCTTTGTTTCTTTGGAAAACAACCACAGGTTGTGTTCTTCTTTTGGTATATGTCGATGACATTATTATTACAGGAACTAATTCTTCACTAATCACTAGCCTGCAACAACAACTTAAGGATTCTTTTCATATGAAAGATCTTGGTACTCTTACATATTTCTTGGGTTTGGAAGTTCATCATGATTCATCCGGTGTGTTTCTAAATCAACACAACTATACCCAAGATTTGATTTCTTTGGCAGGTCTTCAGGATTCCTCCTTTGTGGATACTCCATTAGAATTGAATGTAAAGTATCGCCGGGAGTAAGGCGATCTTCTTCCTAATCCAACTATATTTCGGCAATTAGTTGGAAGCTTAAATTACCTTACTATTACCACGCATGATATCTCTTTTGTAGTTCAACAAGTTAGTCAATTCATGCAAGCTCCCCGTCATCTTCATTTGGTGGTTGTCCGTCGCATCATTCGATACCTCCGAGGAACATCTAATCGTGGATTATTCTTTCCTAGTGGTTTGCCTATTCGTCTTAATGCTTTTAGTGATTTTGATTGGGCGGGATGTTCTGACACTCGTCGTTCGGTTACTGGTTGGTGCATGTTTCTTGGAGAGTCTTTGATATCTTGGAAGAGTAAGAAGCAAGACCGCGTGTCAAAATCTTCAACAGAGGCTGAATATCGAGCAATGTCTACTGCTTGCTCCTTGTGTGGCTTCGTGAACTACTTGCTGAGATTGGATTTCCTCAATCTAATCCTACTCCTCTCCATGCCGACAATACAAGTGCTATTCAGATTGCTACTAATCCGATTTATCATGAGCGGACCAAACACATCGAAGTAGACTGTCATTATATACGAGAAGCTGTAGATAAAGGTGTCATTACTCTTCTGCACGTGTCCACTGATCTTCAAATAGCTGATGCATTTACAAAATCAATGGCACGACGACATCAGTTTCTCGTCGGCAAATTGATGCTTCTTCATCTACCAACATCAATTTGAGGGGGGATGTTAGCATGATGTAAATATTGTATATTAATGTAATCATATATTGCTGTATATTAGTGTAATTACATAGATTTGATTTAGTAGTTAAAGAGAATAATAGTGACTTTAGTAAGAGCAGATTTGGTAGGATAGAATAGCGAATTTAGAGGGATAGAAAAGTTGATCTCTAGGGATAGGAACACGGATCTTTAGGGATGTAATCATTGAATATTTTCTATTTAATGACAAGACTCTCAATATTGAGAGGTATTCAGCAGAAAATTGACATGTATCTCGACAGACCCAAAATCGAAAAAAAATATATCAGAAACTAATTATGTATCTTTACAAAGGAAGAAATATATCTTTATTGGATGTATCGGGAGCTAGTTCTATATCTCGACTAAGGGTGGCAACGGACCGGAATCAGTACCACCGGACCGGAATCGATACCACCGGACCGGTGTAACTGGAACCGGTACCCGTACCGGATAGCCTTACCGGAGTTTGTCGCCGGAACCGGTACTACCGGACATTTTTGCTGGTCCGTTGGTTACCGGTGTGGAACCGGATCGGACAGGACCGGCACCGGATCTGTACCAAAAAAGACGACCGTTCACATTTTTTTTTAATTTAAATTATATTATATAATTGACTTATATAATATAATATATTAACTTATATAACTTATAGTATTATATTTCATTAATATAATATATTAATATAACAATTCCAAATGACCAAAATTAAAAAAAAATAAAAAAATTGTAACGGTCTTCACGTCGCCGGACCGGTCAACCGGTACCGGAACCGGAATTACCGGAATTTTTTGTATAGACGCACCTGTACCGTATTCCGGACCATTGGGTACCGGTACACCAGTTGCAACCGGTATTGTTGTGTTACCGGTACCGGAACGTCACCGAAAACGGACTGGAACGGAAAATTCCGGTTCCATTGCCACCCTTAATCTCGACAAACCCAAAATCAGGATTTTCAGTAATTATGCAAAATATCGGGATTTTCTATAATGAAAGCTCCAAATTGTCGGAATTTATATTGTTTGCTCTCTAATTGCACGGATTGTTCCTCACATGAGTTGATCTTTAATTTTTGTCCTTGGTAATTGAACTTAGTAATTGGAACCTTCTCATCATGACATCCATTTTAATGTGTATAAAGATGAGTCCTTTTTATATTTCATTCTCTCATATAAACAATGGAAAATTATAAATTAGATGTCAAGATCTTTGGCTGTCGAACCTTATTCATAGCAGTCATAGCCTTAGTGGCTCCTTTCATGCCTGCGGCAACTGAAGATTGGGCAGATATTGCCTGCGAAGAGCGTAAAGCTTATCAAATGCATCGCACAAAGGGGAATCAAGAACTGAAATCAGTAAGCATGTAACATGACTTGGCAGATTACGTACCTGTGTGTGAGTCGCAATACCTCTCATTTGTGCTCGACTACCTTGCAAGTTGGCTATTTGTTGTCTAAGCCTGACTAATTGACGTGCTAGAACTTTCGTTGCTGTCTGAAAATGCCGAGTAAAGCAAACGACACATGAGTTCCAAATGATATAGTACCATATGAGTACCTTACTGTTACTTAAGCAGCACCACGATAAATTATAACTGCTATTAAGCCGTCGCTCGACAAAGCTGATGCTCAAGACCCACCTCATTTCCAGTTTTAGCTGTCCTTTTTATTTCGGCAACGAGCTTTTTTTCCTGTATCACCAGAAATACATCAAAACGTCTGTTATGGATGTGATATCGCATGCAGAAATAAAGTGTGATATAAAGGGAAAAACTACTCCCTCCGGTCCATATTATATGGTGCTTTTAGTTTTAAAATTAATTCCAAAATAAATGGTTTTTTACATAATCATGAAGGCATTAATTTATTTCTTCCAAATTTATCCTTTTTTACATAAGGAAAATTTTCATAACCAAGAAACCATATTAAATACTCCCTTCGTTCCTTTTTTGGCAACTTCTTAATTCTAACTGTCCACATGACATGTTTAAGACCACAAGATTAAAGAACATTTAGATACATTCTACATATTTTTAGTTTAAGACCACAAAGTTCAAAAATCTTCTTTACTTTCTTAAACTCCGCGCCAAGTCAAAACCAGACAAACAAATCGAAATGAAGGGACTACTAGGTACTATTTAATTAAGGGTAAAAGGGCAGCCCGATGCTCTAAAGCTCCCGCTATGTGCAGGGTCCGGGGAAGGGCACCATCACAAGCGTGTATTGTACGTAGCCTTAACTTGCATTTCTGCCCGAGGCTGTTTCCAACGCTTGAACCCGTGACCTCCTAGTCATATGACAACAACTTTACCAGTTACTCCAAGGCTCCCCTTCGGTTATTTTATTAAGGGTAATTTAGTGAAAACACCTCTTACTTTCTAGGGATGCGTGAAGTTCTTAAGGGGTGCGCCCAAGCTAAAAACACCAGATACGGCCGGGAGGGAGTATACAAGCTCTTAAACCACATATATCTCTGTATATCGTACCAGTTTCAAAAAAAATATATCTCTGTATATCATGAACACACTCAAAGCACATTCAAGAATAGCATTATAAATAAGCTCTACACATACCTCTGACTGCAACGTAGAAATTTCCTTCTCAATACCTACATAAGAATTTTGAATTAAAGTGAGTTACTCGCCATTTACTTAAATTGCGAACTGAAATTGTAGATGCCAACGTGATAGTCTTCCTAACCTGCCTTGTCTATTCGCAGAAATAGTGCGTCTTTGATTGGTAAGAAATTATAACGGACCAATGAATTATTATCAAATCACTTATAAAGTCACTCAAGTAAAATGCATCGCAGACGTATAGAAAATGGATGAGAAATGAACTCAATCTGAAATTACTGAAATGTGAAAGTTGATGCAGGCTCCATCTTGTACGACAATTTAGCTTCAACCCCCACTCCGCACCCCACACATACACGCACACACGACACAACAAAAGAAAAGGAAAACATTATTAAACCAAATTTAGTTTACTGGAGTTCATACATCATCAAATATACAATTCCAAAAATTCTTTCACATCCAATCTTTCTGGTTTTTTTTTTTTTTCGTTCTGTAATCCGCTATTTCTTATTTAACGTGGATAGTCATGGCAGTTAGAGGGAAAAGGAAACTTCACAGCGAACTCAGCCTATAGAGATTTGAATGTAACAGGTGTGAAGGAATCAGGATGGCCATGGAGAATGATCCAGAAAACCAAAGTACGTTACGAGGTAAACTGTTTTTTCCTGGTTATTAGCTAAGGAAGCAACGTTGACCCACGAGAACCTGATCAAAAGCTATGTTGCTTGGACTCTTCAAAATTGTTATTGGGTGTGTGTCGGATCCTTCAAAAGTAGTGCATTTTTGAAGGATCTGACATGGGTGCGGTACATTTTTGGAGAGTCCGAGCAACTTAGAACAAAAGAGATTTACATCTGTGCTCTAGATGTTTTCTGTGCGAAGAACAAGCAGAGACAATAAGCCATCTTTTTTTGCACTGCAAGTCGACTGATCAGTTATGGCATACGTTCATCAATATGAGGATCATATGTGTGAAACCAAATAGTATCAAAGGGATTCCGACGTGCTGGAAAAGTGATAGCAATGCAGCAAAAAAGGAAGAGAGATGGAAGATTGTCCCAACTAGTATTTGGTGGTCGGTGTGGCTGGAAAGAAACCAGAGATGTTTTTAAGGGAAATCGAGCAACATGCAGCAGTTTACGTCAAATTGTCTAGCTCTATATTACTTTTGGTGTAAATAGTTACTGATAGAATAAACAGAAGCAATTACTGCAGCTATCGACTGGTCGTAATTTAGTAAGATAGGACCTACGTAACTACAACACTTTTGAAAGGAGGACTACACATTCAATTGTGTAGTATACCTGCAGATATTTATATAGACTACCTGTTATTTTTCAAAAAAAAGAAACTCGTAAGGAAGAAAACCTTATCGTAGGTTATTTTTTATTTAAATAGTTCCAAATTCAAAGTTAAACGGGAAAAGATGTTTATGCGCACGCATATTAGATTTGCTAACTCAATTGTTCCTACTGTGTCTAGGTCAGGGTTCCCGAGCCAAATCATGTTTTCGGAAAACAAAGGTTCGGAAGAAAAGGATAGGTGCAGAGACTCAGTGGAAGCTATCCTAACAAATGGACTTAAATGCATTGGTAGAGGAATCTTGAAGTATTAAGGATTGCATCCCGCAAATATTCTACATTATAGTGTGCAACTGATTCAGCTTTAGGGAGAGCAAACGGATGGGACCCGGACAAAATCGATGAAACGAAAGAAATTCGAGCGAATGGAAAGGACAAATTACCAGATAAATTTCACTCACCTTATAGAGACGGGCTATGACACAACATATCCGTGTGATCCCATAAGTGAGATCTGGGGAGGATATGTAATGTCTAGATCCTTCTTATGATCGGGAGAGATTGTGTAGCCCAAAAACTGCTGGTGGTATCAGTTTACATAAGAAGATGTGTAACGTCCTGTCTAATCACCTCTACCCAATTCTTTCTCGGTCTACCTCTACTTCTCCTTAGACCTCACAGCCAACCACCCGCACCTCCTCGCTAGGGCATTTGTGCTCCTACTTTTCAAATGCCCGAACCATCTCAGTGACTCAGCCTTACTTCGTGCATCTTATCCGCCACGGAGGTCATTCGCACCTTGCCCCGTATATCTTCATTCCTATTCTTGTCTATCGCAGTATGGCAATACATCCATCTAAGCATCCTCATTTCCGCTACTTTCTCTTCTAAAAGCGTGAGTTCTTGACTTACCTTTAAGTCTTCATGGTACATTCTTATCAAAATATTAATACTAGTAATAGCCCGTTTAAGATTATGAGCAATTCTTTTTCCAAGCGATCAAAGGAATCGCTGTTTAAAACTCCAGTTCCATAAAATTTACTAGACACAATAACTGGATTTTGTTAGACAGAAACATCAAGCCAATCTAAGCAGGAACAAGAACATCTTTTATACCGCTTGAACAAATATAAAAGTTCTTGACTGATCTTATACTAAGCATAGCTGTGACGCTCGATAAAAATAGGACATGGACCTTCACTATTTCGGAGACCTACCAAAGGCAGTAAACGTATTCTGGATCAAAATAATTCTTAAATTCTGTGCTAGTTTTTTTACTCAATTTACTCTCTAAGTCTGTAGAGTCGCTGTTTATCTTCAAGTCTATACCTCAGTATCTCTCTTTATGGAAGACACTGACATTTAACATTACTTTCTATCAACTACCTGAACTAATATCGGTACAATTGCATAAAGCCCCGACAATATTATCTAGTACCAATGAAGTAACAATCTAATATCATATCAACTACACATCAATCCCAAACTACCGAAGGAAAATTATATGAACTCTTTGTATCTAGAGTATTCAAATCATAGTTTGATTGTTTTTACAATGGTCATGTATCAGCCTACCGTGAGCCACCGTATTTTACAACTACCTAATAATTCAATGTATTCCAAAAAAGAAAAAAAAAGTTACCACGATAGTGAAGTGTAAAGGTCAAACATACTAAATACAATTCAAATATTACCTTTGCCCCTACATTTTTTCTTGTTATTATACACATTGTCAAATAATAGAAAGGCTAACAAAGGCCAATGGTAAATTTGCCAAATGTAACTTAGGATAACCAATCGTGGAAGTTTTAACAATTGAGGCAATACAGCTTCAGCCAGAATGTGTTATAATTACAACGCGATCAAACACTAGCCCACTCAAAGACAATATGTAAGGACAGTGTGCACCTTTTTGAACATATTTTAGAAATCCCCTTCGAATTTTCTAAATACATATATACAGTGGCATATGTAGGTTATTAGCTAGAGGTTAAACCAAACAGCTATTTCGACACAAAACATGGATATATGTGTGTGTCTGTGAAACTAATAATTAAGAAATACTCCGGCCGTTTCAATCTGTTTGTCTTACTTTTCTTTTTAGTCCCTTTTAAAAAGAATCTCTTTCTTTTTTAGCAACTCTTTAATTCTAGTTTTCCATATGACATGTTTAAGACCAAAAGATTAAAGGACATTTTGGCATATTCTACATATCTTTAGAGAACGCCACAAGATTCAAAAGTCTTCTTTACTTTCTTAAACTCTTTGTCTAGTCAAAACCAGAAAAACAAATTGAAACGGATGGAATATGTGCTAAAAACATTAAAGATCAAACTTGTTAAGTTCAAATAATGAATTGAACTCGGAACCAAAATGAGCTACGAAAGTAAAAAAGTGACCAAAATAGGTCACCTATTTAAAAAGTTACCAAAATAGACTAAACGTAATAACTTATTACGTTTTCCACTTTTTTTCCGAACGGTCAACTAACGGAGTTGACTTTTATAAAAACGTAAGAAATTTCTTACGTTTTACAATGCTTTTTGTAAAACGTAAGAAATTCTTACGTTATGTCAGAAAAAGACGTAAAACGTAAGAATTTCTTACGTTTTACACGATTATCGAGAGAAAAACATGCAGTTAATTGTCACATCTATTAAAAGCACTTTTCAAAAAAACTTTTCTTCCATGTAAGAAAATATTACGTTCTTCACTTTTGTAAAGCTTAAGGTGGTCCCCGCAATTTCATTTTGTCCACTATCTCATCACCGTTCCCAGCACTACTTTTTTCAACTTTTATTTTTAACAATTATAATTTTTTAAATTTTATGTAGTTAAATTTATTTGTATTTTACACCTAATTAAAATAATTTATTTTTACTCTATGTAATAATTTTTTATGTTTTACAAAAAAAAATTTAAAAAAAGAATATCAATTAGATCATTAACTTAACAATTTTCTTATATTTATTCTATGTCAAAAAATAATCAGTTCTATCCTTAATTAACTGATTTCTCTTTAAAAAAAATTATATTTTTGAGTTTTACTATACTCCAAAATAGTGAAATGTTAAATTTTCGTCGATCAAATATGCTACTATATACAAGAATTATATTTTTTTGGTGTATTAAAAATATGAAATTAATTTTTTCGGTTAGTGATTCATCATAATTTTCGATTAGTGTTTCGATTAGGATATTAAGGAGACTCACATGCACAAATTCGTTTCATATTATAATTAATGAAGTAAAAAATCACAATTTAATTTAGGAGTTTACAAAATCGTACCGATAAATATATATGATAATGTATAAATCTATAAAAATTTTATCGGTACGATTTTATTAAAAAAATTATTGTATAATTAATACAATAATAATTTTTTTTTATTAATAAATTAGAATTGAATAGATATTATGTTTTCTCCTTAATATATTTTGTTTTTATTCTTAAAACGGAAAAGAACATTTTTATTAAAGTAGTAGAGAAAATAATACAATACAAATTAGAGTATACAACTTTAATTTACTATTTTTTCTTTACTCCGTTTTAGCATCTATTTTTTAATTTGTTTACTAAATGTGACTTTTATTAGCTTGTTAGGTAGCTTTAATATCATTATTCACCACTCTCATTTTAATATAACATTGGTATAGAATTTGCTGCTCTTGATCTATTATTTATACTTTTAATCAATTGTTCAATCATATATTAATTATTTAATTAATTAAAATTTTAAAATTTACTCAAGTATAATATCGAACCAATAAAAATGTTATTGATTTATACATTATCATATATATTTATCAGTACGATTTTGTACACTCCTAAATTAAATTATGATTTTTTACTCTATTAATTATAATATGAAACGAATTTGTGCATGTGAGTCCTCAATATCCTAATCGAAAACTACGATGAATCACTAACCGAAAAAATTAATTTCATATTTTTAATACACCAAGAAAATATAATTCTTGTATATAGTAACATATTTGATCGACGAAAATTTAACATTTCACTATTTTGGAGTAGAAGAAAACTCAAAAATATAATTTTTTTTAGAGAGAAATCGGTTAATTAAGGATAGAACTGATTATTTTTTTACATAGAATAAATATAAGAAAATTGTTAAGTTAATGATCTAGTTGATACTTCTTTTTTTTTATTTTTTTTGTAAAACGTTAAAATTTATTACATAGAGTAAAAATAAATTATTTTAATTAGATGTAAAATATAAATAAATTAACTACATAAAATTAAAAAAACTATAATTGATAAAAATAAAAGTTGAAAAAAGTAGGGGTGGGAACGGTGATGAGATAGTGGAAAAAGTAGATAAAATGGAATTGTGGGGACCACCTTAAGCTTTACAAAAGTGAAGAATGTAATATTTTCTTACGTGGAAGAAAAGTTTTTTTGAAAAGTGTTTTTAATAGATGTGACAATTCACTGCATGTTTTTCTCTCGATAATCATGTAAAACGTAAGAAATTCTTACGTTTTACGTCTTTTTCTAACACAACGTAAGAATTTCTTACGTTTTACAAAAAGCATTGTAAAACGTAAGAAATTCTTACGTTTTTATAAAAGTCAACTCCGTTAGTTGATCGTTAAAAAAAAAGTGAAAAACGTAATAAATTATTACGTTTAGCCTATTTTGGTAACTTTTTAAATAGGTGGCCTATTTTGGTCACTTTTTTACTTCCATGGCTCATTTTGGTTCCGAGTTCTAATGAATTCGCTTCTACACATATATATAGTTCGATTTCGAGAGAGTGGGTGTCCATTAACTTATACGTTCAATCCACCTATAAGCTCAATGTATCTTGTGGTGCCAGAGGAAGGGGGAACAAAAGTGTAAAATTGTTTTACCTCTAGTAGCATGGGTCAGTTCTCTTCTACTCTCCCGAAGCGCCTCTGTTTAAAAAAAGTTCAAACTTTAGCACCAAGAAAATAAAATCAACAGCAACACCATACCCAGTGTATTCACACAATTTGGATCCGGGAGGTTAGAGGGCACGCAGATCTTACCCATACTTGGCAAATAAAATCCAACAAGAACAACACCATACACGGTGTATTCCCACAATCGGGGTCCCGGAGGATACAGCGTACGCAGACCTTACCCCTACTAAATAAATAACATCAACAACAACAACTCCATACTCATTGTATACCCAGGAATGGGGTCTAGGGAGGGTAGAGTATACGCAGACGTTACCCCTACTAAGTAAATGAAATCATAGCTCAATTATATGAATGATCAAACACCCAGTGGAATCCACGAGGAATCATAAAAACTCAAAATTATTTCCAACAATCAATCAACTAACCCTCAACCCCAAATTAGTCATTCATCAATATATAAGCCATATATGTATGTATATGTATTCTAAGGTACAAATTGCATTAACAAACAAAAGGGGTTCATAAAAGAAAACCATCATAACTTCAATTCTTTTTTTAATAACCGTGGTGTCTGGACCAACTTGTGCACCTTGACTAATTACACTGAATACCTGTCACCTCCCACGAGCAACAAGTATCAAGTAACTCCGTCCACCAAGACCACTAGGTCACTTTCTTAGGTGCAACATCGGAATTTTATGAATGATCAAACACCAAGAATCATAAAAACTCAAAATTTTATTCTTTTCAGCAATCAATCAACTAGTCAATTATCAATATATAAATCATACATATGTGTATAGGTATATACATGTGCATTAACAAACAAAAGGGGTTCTTCAAAAGAAAATCGTAACTTCAGCTCTCTTTTTTAATAACCATGGTCTCTGAACCAACTTGCGCTCACCTCAACTAATTCCACGTAATACTTGCTACCTGCCACCTCCCACCAGCAACAATTACCCACTTCATTGACCACTAGGTCACTTTATTATTGGGTGCAGCTTTAGCAAAATTTTTATGAATGATCAAAAATCAAGAATCATAAAAACTCAAAATTTTATTATTTTCAGAAAGCAATCAACTAGTCAATTATCAATATATGAATCATATATATGCATATATGTGTGTGTTGTAAGGTACCAATTGCATTAACAAATAAAAGGGGTTCTTCAAGAGAATATCATAACTTCAGCTCTCTTTTTTGATAACTATTGTATCCGGACCAACTTGCGCTCACCTCTACTAATTCCACGTAATACCTGTCACCTCCCACCAGTAACAACTACCCACTTCATTGACCACTAGGTCACTTTATTATTGGGTGCAGCTTTAGCAAAATTTTATGAATGATCAAACATCAAGAATCATAAAAACTCAAAATTTTACTAACAATCAATCAACTAACCTCAACCCCAAATCAGTCAATTACCAATATATAAATCATATATGTATATGTATTCTAAGGTGCAAACTGCATTAACAAACAAAAGGGGTTCTTAAAAAACATCATAACTTCAATTCTTTTTTTTTATAACCATGGTGTCTGAACCAACTTGCGCTCACCTCAACTAATTCCACGTAATACCTGTCACCTCCCACCAGCAACAACAACTACCCACTTCACTGACCACTAGGTCACTTTATTAGGTACAACTTTAGCTCAATTTTTATGAATGATCAAACATCAAGAATCATAAAAACTCAAAAATTTACCAACAATCAATCAACTAACCTCAACCCCAAATCAGTCAATTATCAATATACAAATCATATATGTACAAATTGCATTAACAAACAAAAGGGGTTCTTGAAAAAATTGAATCTTGATGAATCTTGAAATCAAGAAGTTTAAAAATCAAACCTTTAGCATTTGGTTTCTTGGAAAAGATGTTCATGTTGATTGAACCAACACCAAGAACAGATTAATATTATGGGAAAATTGGGATTTTGGGCTTGGTATATATGAAGATTATGTGCTAATAATTGGGAGAAAAATTGACAAGAATGGAAGTTACAAGGGAATTTAGTACCTTTTTTTTTATACTTTTTAACCATTCAACTCAGAGAGAGAAAGGAGACTTTTAATATTAAATTACTATATTTATACAAATTTTACAAAAAAAATTGAATGTATTTTCATTGGATTTATCGCGGAGCTAATTAAGTATTTCAAGAGATTAAAAATTAAAAAGGTATATATTAGAACCTAATTATGGATCTTCGTTAAATTTATCGGAAAGCTAATTATGTATCTCGAGAAATCCAAAATTAAAAAAGATGCATCAAAAGCTAATTATGTATATTCATGGATGTATCCGAAAACTAATTATGTATATCTAGAGATCCAAAATTAGAAAAAATGCATCAGAAACTAATTTTATATCTTTATTGGATGTATCGGAGAGCTAATTACGTATATCAACACATTCGAAATTAAAAAAATATATATCCAAAGCTAATCATATATTTTTATAAGAAAAAAATATATGTTCATCGGATGTATTATTTATCTCGATAGACACAAAATCAAAAGAAATATATCGAGAGTTAATTATGTATCTTTACGAAGAAAAAAAATATATCTTCATTAAATATAATATGTATCTTGACAGATCCAACATAAAAAAAATTATATATATGAAAAACTAATTATGTATCTTTAAACATATTATATCTAATTGATGTTAACCAAATTCACGAAGAATCCAAGTTTGCGAATTTTGGATATTTCTTTGTTTGTATATTCGGCATTGCTTTTATATTAGTTGTCATGTTTTTTTTTTTTTAATTTATTAGTGTTTATTTAATTTTATTACTAATTTGATTTACTTCTCTTAAATCGACGATTTTAAAAAAAAAAAACAACCTCTCTACCTCCGAGAGTTGGCAGTATGTCATTCCAAATCCCATTTTGTAAGATACGATTGGGTATGTTGATGTTGTAATCGAGGTTTATTATACCAAAAGTTTGATTTAACGAACCAAACTAAAATTTCAAATTATCGATTTTTATTTTTGGTAGTCAAATTATAGAAACTAAAATTTTAAAATATTAAACTGAATATCAAACGTCCCCCTTGAAATCTAATATAACATGTCAAATACTAAATTGAATTTTGAAAGTTCAATATATAATATCTACTCGCAGATACCGAATTACTAAATAACTAAAATCATGCTTTGAAAATATCGAATAGAATATCAAACGCCCTTTAGTTACAATGCTCTCCCTTTAGGGGTCATTTTTTGTTTAAAGAACTATAAACAAAATTGCTGAAACACACTCGAACTTTAGGGGGGTCCTATTACACACCCGAACGTGGCACATACGTGTGCCTTCAGTATGTTGATTCATTGATGTGCCACGTATGTGCCACGTAGATACTAAGATTGCCAAAAATACGGTTTTAATTAGTCCAGAAGTAATGGACCTTCCTAAAATTCGGGTGTGACTCAACAGTTTCGTATATAGTTCAGGGTGGAAACAGTGCATTTACTCTATAATGTTTGATTTGAGGTATATAAACATGCAATCTCTTCGATATCCAGGGAATCCGGTACAGTAAAGTTCCTGCTATACGCAAGATCCGAGGAAGGATCCCACAACAAGAGTGTTTTTTTAAATATAAAAAAAAAAAAAACATAAACATACATCTTAACTTATCATGTTTACACAAATTCTCCCCCTTACAAAGTAATAACAAAAATATCAATTAATTATGTGTCTTCGTTGGATATATCGGGAGCTAATTATGTATCACAACAGACTCAAAATTGAAAAAATATATCGAGAGCTAATTATGTATCTTTACAAAGAAAGAAATATCTTTGTTAGATGGATCGAAAGCTAATTATATATCTCGACAGATCAAAATTGAAATTTTCAGTAATTATGTAAAATATCGTAATTTTTTGTAATTAACCTCTAAACTGTCTGGATTTATGTTGTTTGACACTCATTACTTCATTTGCAAGCTCGTGTCTCACCACTCCAGCCCTCTGCAATGTCAAAAACAAATGAATCAGATTTGACACACAATGAAAGTAAATCTAGCTAGCATTACGTACACAACAACATACGCAGTGTAATCTCAAGAGTGAGGTCGGGGAACAATAGTGTGTACCTAGATGGTAGAAAAGTTATTTCCGATAAGGCACTCACCTCAAGTAAGATAATAGAAGTGAAGAACCATACTGAAGGTAAAGAAACTTTTTTCAATAAGACATTCGCCTCAAGATCAAAATAATAAAAGTGAAGAACCACCCACATGAGTTGTGGTGCAGTGGATGGGGCTGCTTCACCCTTAACCAAAGCTCGAGGATCCGATCCTGAGTATGGAGAAAATTCTGTTGGGAGCACTACCACCTTAATGGGCCCTGCAATGCGCGATCCGAATTAGTCAGGCTCCAATGCGAGCATCGGACACCGAATGAAAAATAAAAAAAAATGAACAAACCAAGGTTGTTTCAGGAGTACACATTCGGTGGGGTCTAGTTTTTTGTATGAATATTTGGACTGTAACGAAGAACCATAACTGAGGAGGTAAAGATGCTGTTTTCGATTAGACACTCAAAAAAGGGCGGCATGATGCACTAAAACTCCCGCTATAAGCACGATCAGGGGAAGGGTCCATCACAAGGGTATATTGTACGCAACCTTACCTTGCATTTCTGTCGATCAGAGACCATTTTCAAAACTTGAACCTGTCAAGATCGTTGAGTCAAGTCCTCCTCTCTTCTGCACGATCGACTTCCTTTCCCAGGAACTCGACACACATACACTTGTTCTTCACATCTGGGAGGGACATAATAAAGCAAATGAGAGTGATCAAAAGACAGATACACAATAATAATAAATGATCTAGAATTGCAGCTTCCTAGTAAAGTCCCAACTTTTTTGTTAGCTAAGAGTGAGCCTTGGAGTAACTAGTAAAATAGTTGTTAGCATGTGATCGGGAGGTCACGGGTTTAAGCTTTAAAAACAGCCTCTGACAGAAATAATGCAAGATAAGGCTGCGTACGATACACCCTTGTGGTCAGTGACGGATGTAGAGTAAAAGGTGTGGGTTATCGTAAGGCTTAAAATTACATAAAAAAATCGTCAAAAGTTATAAATATTAATAGGTGAGAACCCATAACTAAACCAAAGGATAGTTTAGTAGTAGGAAAGGAGCCCTTGGGAACCCACAAGTTTGAAATTGTGGATGCGCCTCTGTTTGTGGTGGGGCCCTTCCCCGAACACCGCGCATAGCGGTAGCTGAAGGTCACGGGTTTAAGCCTTGAAAACAGTCTCAGGCAGAAATGCAAGATAAGCCTGCGTACGATACACCCTTGTTATGGAGCCCGTCCTCAAACACCGAGCATAGCGGTAGCTGAAGGTCACGGGTTCAAGCCTTGAAAACAGTCTCAGGCAGAAATGCAAGATAAGTCTGCATACGATACACCCTTGTAGTGGGGCCCTTTCCGAACACTGTGCATAGCGATAGCTTCAGTACACCAAACTGTTTTTTTTCTCTAAGAGTGCATTCTTCTGTGTCAAGAGAATGTAATGCTTTTTCTTGTATTCACTCTCTTTTATGGTCTGAATGCTTATCTCAAAAAGAAAAATAGTCTGGAACTGCAAATTTCATAGTCACAAATTTACTATTGCATTGTGCCTTTTGTCAACCTTTTTAAGTGGCGTGGTGCCTTTGACGTGGATCTCATTTTATGTAATAAAAATGCTACGTCAGCACAAAAGGACGACAAAAAATCTACTCTTGTTGAATCCATATAAAAGGCCTCAGACAATATTCTCAATCAAGTTAATATTGATCAGACAATGTCAGCTCATATAATATTCCATCATAGGCCATGCACACAGATCCTTCACAAAGAAAAAAACTAAAAAAAATCCAAACTTTTTTGTATATGAATCAGAAAAAAGTTTGATTCAGTTATTATATGAATCATAGTTTATCACTAATTCTTCCACCGTTCATTTTTACTTATCCCCTTTTGACTTAACACACCATTACAAAACAATTATTGATATTGCTTATAGGAAAATTCTTTTATCTTTTCTTGATATATTAAAAATGATGAGTAAAAAATAAAAATACAATTAGTAAAATAGTTACAAGTAAAAATGAGGGAAGGAATAATAAAAAATAAGGTACAAACTTCATTAACAAACAAAAGGAATTTTTTTTGTTAATTGATGTTTAAATTAATATGTGTTGAAAAATATTTGGAATAAATAATTACTGCTAAGGATAAAACAAAGAAGCTTTTTTTTTATCTTTTTCTTGGTGTGAAAGACAAATAAAAACAAAAATAAAATTTAAAAAATAATAACAATTAAAAGCGGACGGAAGAAAGTACTAGTAAAAGTAAAAGTAAGGTACAAATATTATTAAGAAAACAAAAGGGGTTCTTGAAAAAATTGAATCTTTAGCATTTGGTTTCTTGTAGAATATATATATATATATATATATATATATATATATATATATATATATATATATATATATATATTAGATGTAGTTCGGTGCATTAAAGCTATCATTATGCGTGCTGTCCAGAAAAGGGTTTCACCATAAGTTACTTTGCATTTCTGCCAAAGACAATATTTTTATCAAAGGTTATTTTCAAGGCTTAAATTTAAATAAAATAGAAAAACTTTTTAATTTTTTTCTTGATGTGTCAGATAAATAATAACAAGTAAAAACAGATGAAAAGAAACAACTAGTAAAAAATAAGGTACAAATATCATTAAGAAAACAAAAGGGGTTCTTGAAAAAATTGATTTGTTTGAGAAGATATTCATCATTGATATATATATATAGATAGATAGATTATGTGGTGATAAGTGGTGGATAATTTTGGCAAACTTTCAAACTTGTCAACTCCAAAGAGAAATGAGATGTGAAGTGTAGCTTAGCAAATGTACTTGATGCCCAAGAATTAGGCAAATGAAATTGTCCAAATATAAGTAAATGGGTCCCACCTTTTTTCTTTTTTGTGAACAAGTACCACACTTGGTGCCCAAGTTTTTTTTTCTTGATGTAACAAAACATACTTCCTCCGTTCACTTTTATTTATTACTGTTTTACTTTTCGAGGTTCACATATATGAATTTTAATTAATATTTTAAAATATATAATTTAACATTTTTAATTTTAAAAAATACATTATTTTCATCCTGAATTATAAATGAAATCATTGAAATACACTTCAATTTAAAGGGGTCCTATTACCCCGGACTTGTTAAAACAGTATTTTTGACAACCTTAAGGCTTATGTGGCACACTGCGTGAATCAACATACCGAAGGTCCACATAGGCACACGTATGTGCCACGTAGGCACAGTGGCGGAGCCAGACTTTTGGTTAAGGGTGTTCATATTTTCCCTTGGGCAAATAACTGTTTTAAAAATAAAAAATAAAATAAAGCACTACTGCACCTGCCAAGGTTCAAACGCAAGTTGTTGATGCAGAAATGCACATTCTTGACCACTGGACTATGCTTCTCTAACTTGTCAAGGGTGTGCAACAACATTTATATAACCCTAAATATCTATATTTAACCTATATACTCGAAAAAAAATTCCGACGAAAGGTATTCATCTGACCACCCTTCGTCGGCTGTGTCTCAGCCACTGCGTAGACACTTAAGATATTCAAAAATACAATTTTAATTAATCCAGAATAATAAAACCTCTTTAAATTGGGGTATGTTTCAGCAATTTCCATTCTTAGAGAAGATGTTCATGTTGATTGAACCAACAACCAAGAACAGATGAATATTATGGGAAATTGGGGATACTGGGTTTGGTATATATGAAGATTACTAGATACCGAAGGCTCGTGCTAGCACGGCTCAGTATATCTTTTTTTTTTGTCTTAATTTTAAAAATAGACAATTATATTTTAAAAATAGTTTAAGTTTTTAATTATTAAGATTTATAATATCTTTTTTTCTATTCCAATTTAAGGGACACTGATATAATTTTGTAAGTCAACCAAATATTTTATATATTTTAATTTTTTAGTTGTTAATTATTGTGATTAATAGTATTTTTTTACGTATTATTTTGAAATATATAACAAATAAATTTTTCTTAGATATTTTAACTTGTTAACTATTGTAATTCATAATACTTTTTATGTAATTTTTTAAATAACATATGTTACTCTTTTTGTTCAAACTTTTGTGACATTTATAGTCAATTATATTTTTAAAATAATTTAATTTTTTTATTAATTTAATTTATAATATTTTTAATTTAAGTGGCATAACATTTAAATGACTTATAATAACTAATTAAAAGTGATATAATAAAATTACTATAAAAAGTACTTGTGAAAGAAAATTAAATGGACGTCATACAAGACGTCAAGTTAATTTAAAATTAAATATTATTAATTTTTTTGATACTTTGATGACTTTATAATAATTTTTTAATATCAATTTTTAATATTTAGATGACTTATAATAATTAATTATGAATGATATAGTAAAATTATGATTGAAACAGCTAAAATAGATATGTCATAAATGTCTATTTTATTTTTTTGTTAAATATTATTATTTTTCTAATTCATAAATAACGCGTAATAATTAATTAGGGATAATTTGATAAAATCACGAAGAAAACAGATAACTGAAAGTAGACGTGATAACCGATAGCTGCCTGCCTAAGTTGTCAACTAACTGACGCTTATATATAGTAGTGATGGATGACATTTTGAGATGCAATAAATTTTTATATGATACTTTAACTTATTAATTATAGCGCACATGTTGACGAAGACGTGTGTACTTCTTCACTCCTCTAGTAATATAATAATTATTATAGAATTTTTAAATATATAACATACTAAAAAAAATTGATTGATAAATTTCGATGGACCCCACGTTTTTCAGCATCAAACGCTGCATGCCAATTACATTTGAAATTGAAGTAAAACGTGGGGTCCATGCATAAGAAAAGATAAAAGCAAAAGTATTGTACTTTATTGACCATAAAGGATAATCATACATACATAATATAACATATGGTGCAAGATGACTAAACATGCAATTGTAGAATGAAAAGTTTTAAATGACAAAATTGTCCTTACCATATAGAAGAATGCCAAGAAGCACACATGTTGACGAAGACGTGTGTACTTCTCCACTCTTCTACATAGTCGTAAGGGGTCATTTGGTAGAATGTATTGGAATATTAATGCATGCATTAGTTTAATGTGTATTAATAGTACCTTGTTTGGTATACCTTTTTACCCTATGTATAACTAATGCAAGCATTAGTAATGCAATGGATCTAATGCGTGCATTAACATGCTTAAAGACTCTATTACCCTTCAAAAAAAAAATTCACATCCTTTCCAACATATATATTGAGGGTATTATATAAAAAAAAAATAAAAAATTATATAATTCATATTTTTTTAATACATCGAACCAAACACTGCATAAGAAAAATACAAGCATAACTAACACAAGTATTACTAATACAAACATTACTAATACACTATATTTTGCATTATTTTTATACACTCTACCAAACGACCCCTAAAATGTGCTAATAATTGGGATATAATTTGACAAGAATGGAAAGTTACAAGGGAATTTTGTACCTTTTTTGATACTTTTTAGTTTTTAACCAGTCAACTTAGAGAGAAAGGAGACTTCTAATCCTTAAATTACTATATTTATACAGATTTTACAAAAAAATTTAACTAATTATGTATATTTATTGATGTATCGAAGAGCTAATTATATAGTTTCATTGATATATCAGGGAGCTAATTATGTACATTGATATATCGAGGAGCTAATTATTATCTTTATTGATATATCGGGGAGCTAATTATGTTTCTTCATTGATATATCGGGGAGCTAATTATGTATTTTCATTGATGTATCGACGAGCTAATTATGTATCTTGGAAGATCCAAAATCAGAAAAAATGCATCGGAAGTTAATTATGTATATTTACAAAGGAAAAATGTATCTTCGTTGGATGTATCCTGTATCTCGATAGACCCCAAATCGAAAAAAAAAACATCGAAATTTAATTATGTATCTTTATGAAGAAAAAAATGTATCTTCGTTTGATGTATTATGTATCTCGATAGACCCAAAATAAATAAAAAATACATCGGGATCTAATTATGTATCTTTACAACGGAAAAAATACATCGAAAGCTAATTATGTATCTTTACGAAGAAAACATGTATCTTCATTGGATGTATTATAGATTTCGATAGACACAAAATGAAAACAAAATCAGGAGTTAATTATGTATCTTTAGGAAGAAAAAAGTGTATTTTCGTTGGTTGTATAGGGAGCTAATTATGTATTTCGACAGATTCAAAATCAGAAAAAATGCATCGAAAGCTAATTATGTATCTTCTTCATTGAAAAAAAAGATATCTTCATTGATGTGTTATGTATCTCGATAGACTCAAAATCGAAAAAAGCATATCGAAAGTTAATTATATATTTTTATAAAAAAAAAAAATGTATTTTCGTTGGATGTATGAGGAATTAATTATGTATCTCGACAGATCCCAAATAAAAAAAATGCATCAAAAGTTAATTATGTATTTTTATAAGGAAAAAAATATCTTCTTTGATTATTATGTATCTCGATAGACCCAAAATTGAAAAAAATATATTGGATGCTAATTATGTATCCTTACAGAGAAGAAAATATACCGTCATTGGATGTATTATGTATCTCGATAGACCCAAAATAAAAAAAAAAATATCGAGAGCTATTTATATATCTTTACAAAGGAAAAAATGTATCTTCGTTGGATGTATAGGGAGCTAACTATGTATCTCGACAAACTCAAAATCGAAGAGAATATATCGAGAGCTAATTATGTATTTTTACGAAGAAAAAATGTATCTTCGTTGAATATATAGGGAGCTGATTATGTATCTCGATAGATTCAAAATCAGAAAAAAAAAATATCGGAAGCTAATTTTGTATCTTTACAAGAAAAAAATGCATCTTCATTGGATGTATTATGTATCTCGATAGACACAAAATCCAAAAAAAAAATATCGAGAGCTGATTATGTATCTCTACGAAGGAAAAAATGCATCTTCGTTGGATGTATAGGAAGCTAATTATGTATCTCGACAGACACAAAATTGAGATTTTCAATAATTATGCAAAATATCGATATTTTCTATAATTAATCTCCAATTGTCGGGATTTATGTTGTTTGGCCATTTTCCCAAAGCCCCAAAATGGCCGTTTTTGGCCCTTTTTTCACATTAGTTGTCGTGTTTTTTTTTTGGATATGTTGATGTTATAATCGAGATTTATTATATCGAAATTTAATGGGGATAACTGCATATCTTAGCAAACATAGGCTCTTAATTATTCTATTTAGCCTAAATTTTAATTAATTACAATTTATAATCTCCTCCTACCTATTAATTATTTCTAATTACAATTCATAGTCTCTCACATGTATTTTTTCTCTTTTTCTCTTTTCTATTATTTTCCTTTTTTTTTTTCCTTTTTCAAGTTTTTTTCTTCATTTATTCTTTTCCTTTTTTTGTTGTTTTCTCTTTCTTTTTACTTTTTTCACCTTTATCTTTTTCATTTTTTTTCATTTTTCCTTTTCATTTTTTCTCCTCTTTTTTTTTTTTTTTTTCTTTTTGTATTTTTTCTCCATTTTCTATTACTCTACTTCCTTTTTTGTAATTTTTTCCTCCCTTTTTCTCTCATTTTTTTTTCTTTTTTTCTTTTTCATTTTTTCTCCTTCTTTTCATTTGTGCGAACTAGTAAACACAAATATAAGTGCGAATTATAAATATAAATATAAATGTAAACTATAACATACAAATACAAGTATGAACTATAAAATACAAATATAAATATGAACTATAACATAGAAATACAAGTGTGAACTATAAAATACAAATATAAATGGGAATTATAACATACAAATACAAGTGTGAACTATAAAATATAAATACAAATGCGAACTATAATATACAAATACACGTGCGAACTATAATTTGTATTTTTTAATTATTGAAAAGGAATGATTGATTTTTTTCTACGAATACTTATTTCTATTTATTAATACGAATTGTATTTATTGATCCAAATAAATACAATTCAAATTTCTATACAAATACAATACATACAAATACATATTGTATTTGTATTTGTAAAATTATTTGTTTGTAATTGTATTTGCATCAAGTGATATTTGTTTATTTACAAATATGAATTATAATTTTGATATACAAATACAAAACGGTACATTTGTATCAAATCATGCATTACATATTTATAAATTTTAGAATCAAGAAAATACAATTAATGCATTTACTTGTCTGTATATAAATACAAATGATAAATTGTACATAGTCACGGCTAAATACAATATGCAATCAACCTACAAATACAAATATAGAATAATTCTTTAAAAATAAAAAGATATCGACGAAAATAGAGTACAAATACAAGTATAATCCAAATATAATCTAAATATACAAACACAATAAAATCATAATATAAGCATAATCCAATATAATATGCAGTCAATTATAAAATATAAATACAAAACAACTCTTTAAAGTTCAAGTGTAAATTATATAAAATATAAATGATGGTGCAAACTAACAAATACAAATACAAGTGCGAACTATAAAATACAAATACAAATGCGAACTATAAAATATAAATACAAGGGTGAACTTTAAAATACAAATACAGTTGTATCAATGAATACAAAAATATAAATGACGGTGTGACTACAAATACGATAAATAATTGTGGAATTTATGTTATCATTCATGACTTGTGCTCATATTTTTTGAAAATACAAAAAATATAAAATAGAATAAAAAAATGATAAAGAAAATAAGTATAAAAAAAATCAAAGAAGAAAGAGAAATAGAAGTTAAAGGTTAAAGAGAGAAAAAAAAAAATAGGAAAAAAAAGAAAAGAAAAAAATGGGAAAATACGAAAAAGAAAAAAAATAATGATAGTGTTTTTGGCGAGACTAAATATGTAGTATATTTATGTTTTTATGAATACAGACCACTAAGTAAAAGTGAATACAACGGCTGAAAATCAAATACAACGGCTATAAATGGTAATTATGTAAAATGTGGCTATGGAAAGAGATTTTTATAGTAAAGTGCCGCTATTTCTGAAAGATCCCCAATTTAATTTAACGAGCTAAACGAAACTTTCTAATTATCTATTTTTATTTCTGATTATCAAATTATAGACGGTAAAAGATCTAACGTGTCGGTCTTCTATTTGTCGTAAAGACACCTTTCAATAATCTTTTTATCTGATGTGACAACTTTGACATGGGTCTCATTTTATGTAATAAAGGTATCACATCAGCACAAAAGGGTGACAAAAATGTACTAAAATTGAGTCTGGGGTAATAAGACCTCTGTAAAATTAGAGTGTGTCGTAACAACTTTGGCGATAGTTCGGAAGTACAGGACGCTTATCTCTTAATTTTACAAAATAAAAAAAAACAATTATTTTTTCAGTTCATTTTTACTTATTCACTTCCTCTTCGAGGTAGTGATAATATTTGCGTAAACTTTACCCTCTCCGAACCTTATTTGTGTGATTTTTTAGTGGGTATGTATTCACTATTTGAAAGATAAAATTTTCAATTTTAAATCCAAAATCATTTCCAAGATCTAATACTGTATTGAATATTGTGATAAAATATGGCCCATGCAAATTCCAAAATGAACATGTAACAGTGACAAGAGGGAGTAGTTTTCAAATTTAATGAAGGTTCTAAATTGCACATAGGAATTATTTTCCAAACTTTTAGAGTAATAGTTTTCGAAGCTAATCTCCAAAAATTATGTAGGAATATACTGGATATATTGTTGTTGTTGTCGTCATTACTTAGGTTACGGAAACAATTTTTCTACCTCACTTCTGAGGTAGTGGCAACGACTGCGTACATTCTAACCTCTCCAAACATTATGTGGGAATATACTGGATGTATTGTTGTTGTTGTCGTCACTACTTAAATATCGAAAACAGTCTCTCTACCTCACCTCTGAGATAGTGGCATGGACGACGTACATTTTACCCTCCCCAAATATTCTTGAAAATTAAATATTCATTATTCATTTTTCTAAGAAAAAAATCTTTTGAGTTGCCCTCTGTAGCTTCCAACAGCTAGTAGCAGTCCAATCACTACTATATAAGCATTGAAAGATAGATAAAGAGACATACACTTGTCTCAACGTTCTCTAGTTCTTTCCTGTAATTTATTCAAATATTGTATTCTTTCGAATTTTACTGTGTATTCAAAAGGAGAGGAGAGAAACACATAATCGGTGAGACATCGTATCAAAGTGAAAAAGAAAGAAACAGAGTGTGAGTCATAGTCTAAAAGTTTGACTCAATCGTTGTACTTTGATTTTATTTACAAAGAACCAGTAGAATCCCTTCCAACCCAAGGGGACTGAAGTAATACCTATTAAAGGTCTCAATCAATATAAAATCTCTGGTGTTATTTACTTTCAGCATTTTATTTTCTGAACTTTTCATTACTGCGTCATTGGTCGACTATCTGTCTAAGAAAGTTGACTGTCTGATAAATTTCTACGAAAGTATTTGTTGCCAACGTTAGTTCAAGCAAGTTGGCCTTGTCTTATCGAATTCTGATACTAGGAAGCTGCAATTCCAGGAAATTTATTATTATTGAATATCTGTCTTTGTTGTCACGTATGTGCCACGTAAGCATTAAGGTTATCAAAAATATAATTTTAATTAGTCCCAGGATAATAAGACTCTCTTAAATTTTGGATATATCTCAGCAATTTCATTTATAATTTAGGGTCAAACAATAAATTTTCTCCATTACTATTAGGTAGATCTTTATTTCGTAATTTACTCTGTATAAAATAATATATAAATGCACATATAGACGAACCTATGTGGAATGGTAAGGGCGTACACAGTGGCGGAGCCACATACAATTCAGGGGGTTCGGATGAACACCTTCGTCCGAAAATTATACTATTTTTACATGGTCAAAAATATTTTTATGTATATATAAGAGATGTTGAACCCCCTTCGATTAGTCCGTATATTTACTTCTGAAACCCATCAATAAAAAACCTGGCTCCGCCACTGGGTGTACATGTACTTGTCAAAGAAAATACATGTATTATATGCATGTATACCTAAAGAAGGATCATATACAGTGGCGGAGCCACAGCCAACGAAGGGTGGTCAGATGAACACCCTTCTTCGAAATTTTTTTTTGAGTATATAGATTAAATATAGATATTTATAGTTATATACATGTTGTTGCACACCCTTGACAAGCTAGAAAAACATAGTCCAGTGGTCGTGTGCATTTCTACATCAACAACCCGGGTTTGAACCTTGACAGATGCAACAATGTTTTATTTTCACTCATAGAAAAGACTTTATATGAAGTATATTTCGTGTATTTAACCCAACTATACAACAATTCAAAAATTGTATTTTTGTATGCTAGGTTTTATGCTTCGATTAAATCTTTTTATGCATAAGTTATCCAAAAGCGGATTAAAAATTTAATAAGTCTTGATTTTTTACAATGATTTCAAGTTAAAATATACAATAATAACTAAATTTATAAATATAAAACAACGACAACAATAATATATCGAGTATATTGTCACAAAGTGAGGTATGAGAAGTGTAAATGTACAAGTCAATAGCATTATTTCGGAGGTCAAATGTATCAAATAACTTAAAACCTTGTGGTTTTAAACATCTCGTTCATTTTTTTTAAATGGAGTGAGCGCCTATATGAAGGGAAAAACTTGGGCACCAATTGTGGTA
Organism: Capsicum baccatum var. pendulum; assembly: GCA_030864225.1. Taxonomy (NCBI): domain Eukaryota; kingdom Viridiplantae; phylum Streptophyta; class Magnoliopsida; order Solanales; family Solanaceae; genus Capsicum; species Capsicum baccatum. The sequence continues at coordinate 238,407,188 of CM061555.1, forward strand.
CTTGGTCACAAAGCAAAAAGTGGGACCCACCTACCTATTTACTCCGCCACTTTATGAATAGGGGTTCATTTGAACTCTTTTCGGTAAAAAATTATACTATTTATATACAGTTAAAATTATTTTTTATGTTTATATAATTAATGTTGAACTCCCTTTGGCTAATTCGTATGCCTACTTTTTTCAATTTTAAACCTTCTTGATAAAAATTCTGGCAACGCCAATACCCATATTCACATGACAAAAGAGAAAGACGAGTCTCCTTTCTCTTTGAAAGTTGAAACTCATCAAAATAAGTTATACTGTAAAGTTTGACAAGTACCTTCCATTCTTATCAAACTATCTACCTTTCAATTATCACCACATAATCTTTATATATATATATATATACTAGATGTCGGAGTCAATATCAGCACGGGCTCAATATATGTTACTTTTTTATTTTAATTTATGTGATATAGATAAAATTTTAAAAGTCAATAAACTTTTTTGTATATTTTTAAATATTTTACGTTATTAGTTATTGATTTATAGTACTTTTGCATAATTTTTTCAAATACTATCTGCTATGCTTTTTGTCCCAATTTATGTGACACTATGAAATATTTGAGAAAGTTAAACAAATTTGATATATAGTTTTAAATGTTTTTAATTGTTAATTATATTATGATTTATATGACTTTCTACGTAATTTTCAAGTAATATCCCTCTATTCCATTTTATATAAAATAAATTATTAATTATTGTAATTTATAATATTTTTTACATAATTTTTAAATATATAAAAAGTTAAATAAAATAACTAAATTAAAATTTAGTGAATCAATTATATTTTTAATATATTTATAGATTTTCTAAGTCGTTAGCTATTGTAATTTATAATACTTTTTTGGCATTGTAATTTACTATTTTAAGTTGTTAGCTATTGTAATTTATTATACTTTCCTTGCTCAAACTTTTGTACCATTGATAATCGATTACATTTTAAAAATAATTTAAGTTTTTAATTATTGTGATTTATAATATTTTTTCTTCTATTCCAATTTAAGCGGCACTGATATAATTTCAAAAGTCAATCAAATATCATGATTGAAATAGCGGAGCAAACATGTCTTAAATGACTCATAATAACTAATTAGAAGAGATATAACGAAATTGGTATAAAAAACACTTGTGAAAAAAATTTAACTGAACCTCATATAAGATGTTAAATTAATTAGTTTAAAAGTTAATTTATCATTATATGTCTATTGTACTCTTTTTATTAAATATTATTAATTTTATAATACATAGATGACTTATAATAATTAATTAAGGGTAATATAAAAAAAATTATGATTGAAACAGCTGAAATAAATATGTCATAAATATTTATTTTATTTTTTATTAAATATTATTAATTTTCTAATACAAATAACATATATTAATAAATTCAAAGTGATATAATAAAATAACATAGCAAGCAACAACCAGTTGTCTGATACTCACCCTTATATATATAGTAATAACAATAAAATAAAATAATAATGTATATATATTCAAATACAAAATGCCAAGACATCAATGATGAACATCTTCTCCGAGAAACCAAATGCTAAATATTCAATTTTTTTTCAAGAACCCTTTTGTTTGTTAATGAAGTTTGTACCTATTGGGTCCAGCCCCATATGCAAACTTTTCTTCATTCAATTCAATAATGACTGCTATGACTATGGCTAATTTTTCTTTTAAAAAATTTGGCTAAGATATTTTTCAAACTTGGAAGAAAGTAAGCTGCAATTGTTGATATTACAATTGCAAGGATGTCAACCAGCATACTTTTGCATATAAATAGAGCCATTCGGCTCATTTTAATACACACCAATACCAACATCATACCAACACACTAATATGTGAAGAAATAGAGAGCAGTGTATTTCACAGATTGTGATAAAAAATAATTTGTGAAGGAGAAAATAGAGTGAGCAATATTTTAGTAAGATAGAGTCAAAAGAGGTTATTTCTTTTGAGTGTTTAGTAGTCATCTTGAATATTATACTGTGACTATGGTGTAAAATTCCTTACTAGATATTTTCGTAAGGTGGAATCAAAAGAGACTTATTTCTTTTGAGTGTTTAGTAGTCATCTTGAGTATTGTACTGTGACTACGGTGTAAAAATTTCTTACTATAGTAATATCAGTTGCTTCTCTTGGTCCGTGATTTTTTCCCGTTTAGAAGGGTTTTCACGTAGAAATCTTGGTATCATTATCGCTCTTATTATTTTTGTTGATTAACCGTATTATTGTTGTCATAATGATTGCTTTTTTTATTATTTCTATATCGTGGCGGGATTTATTTCCAAAACTGGTATCAGAGCACAGGTTCTACTCATTCACGAAAATAATATTTGCGGTTGGTGGTACGATACTCGGTAAAAATAAAATGTCTGGAGTAAAGTACGAGGTAAAAAAATTGAACGGTGAAGTTTCACGCAGTTCCAACAAGTGGTATCAAAGCCAGTTGTTTTGTTGTAGTGGGAAAATTTACTCGACTTTCCTCACAAGTGGTATCAGAGCCCAGGTTTGGGTGTGACGGAGTAGTGGACTGCATTTTGTGAGAAGTTCTCGGTGTGACAATAAGACCGGATATCTACAGGTAATGTCTTGTGCCGAAAGTCTTCTTGACAAATGGTGGTCAAGTAGTGTGTCCCACTGATTGGTAGTGGCGGTACAAGATGGTTAGCGAGATCAAACGGATTATCGTTGAAGGGGAGGTCACAAGTGGCGTGGTTTTGGTTTGAGGGGGAGCAACCTGATGAGGTTGTCGAGCAGGGGGGTAACCTGATGATTATGCTGACAAAGGTGATGCCAAAAGACAAGTTCAAGTTGTACAAAGAACTTGTTGGCATGAGTCCTCTCTAAAAAGACGAAGATACTTCCTTCAGATGCATGGGTCTGGAGGGTGAGATTTGTTGGGACCAGCCCCATATGCAAACTTTGCTTCATTCAACAATAGCTGCTAAGACTATGACTAATCTTTTTTTTCAAAAGTTTGGCAAGATGTTTTTCAAACTTGGCAGAAAGCAAGCTGCGATTGTTGATATTACAATTGCAAGGATGTCACTAATGACATCATGAGCCAGTATACCTTTGCATATAAATAGAGCCTTTCAGCTCATTTTAATAAACACCAATACCAACACCATACCAAGACACTAAAATATAAAGAAATAGAGAGCATTATATTTTACAGACTGTGATAAAAAATAGTCTGTGAAGGGAAAAATAGAGTGAGCAATATTTTAGTAAATTGGAGTCAAAAGAGGGTTATTTCTTTTGAGTATTTAGTAGTCACCTTGAGTATTATACTCTGACTACGGTGTAAAATTTCTTACTAGATATGTTAGTAAGGTAGAGTCAAAAGAGGGTTATTTTTTTTGAGTGTTTAGTAGTCACCTTAAGTATTATACTGTGACTATGGTGTAAAATTCCTTACTAGATATTTTAGTAAGGTGGAGTCAAAAGAGAGTTATTTCTTTTGAGTGTTTAGTAGTCACCTTAAGTATTGTACTGTGACTACGGTGTAAAAATTCCTTACTACAGTAATATCAGTTGCTCCTCTTGGTCCGTGTTTTTTTCCTTGTTTAGAAGAGTTTTCATGTAAAAATCTTGGCGCCATTATCGCTCTTATTGTTCTTGTTCATTAACCGTATTATTGTTGTCATAATGATAACTTTTTTTATTACCCCTATATCGTGGCGGGATTTATTTTCAACAACTGGTATCAGAGCGCAGGTTCTGCTCATTCACAAAAATAATACTTGCGGTTGGTGGTACTATACTCGGTAAAAATAAAATGTCTGGAGTAAAGTATGAGGTAGCAAAATTCAGGTGAAGTTTCACGCGGTCCCAACAAGTGGTATCAAAGCCAATTGTTTTGTTGTAGTGGAAAATTTACCCGACTTTCCTAATAAGTGGTATCAGAGCCCAGGATTGGGTGTGACGGAGTAGTGGACTGCATTTTATGAGAAGTTCTCGGTGTGACAACAAGACTGGAGATCTGCAGGTAATGTCTTGTGTCGAAAGTCTTCTTGACAAATGGTGGTCAAGCAGCATGTCCCATTAGTTGGTAGTGGTGGTACAAGATGGTTAGCGAGATCAAATGGATTATCGGTTAATGAAAGGTCACAAGTGGTGTGGTCTTGGTTTGAGGGGGAGCAACCTAATGAGGTTGCCGAGCAGGGGGGCAACCTGATAATTATGCTGACAAAGGTGGTGCCAAAACACAAGTTCAAGTTGTGCAAATAACTTGTTGGCATGAGTCATCTCTAAAAAGACGAAGATACATCATTCAGATATATGGGTCTGGAGGGGGAGATTTGTTGGGTCCAGCCCCATATACAAACCTTTCTTCATTCAATAATGGCTGCTAAGACTATTGCTAATTTTTCTTTTCAAAAGTTTGGCAAGATGTTTTCAAACTTGGCAGAAAGCAAGCTGCAATTGTTGATATTACAATTGCAAGGATGTCACTAATGACATCATGAGCCAGCAAACCTTTGCATATAAATAAAGCCTTTCAGATTATTTTAATACACACCAATACCAACATCATACCAAGACACTAAAATGTAAAGAAATAGAGAGTAGTGTATTTCACAGACTGTGATAAAAAATAGTCTGTGAAGAATAAAATAGGGTGAACAATATTTTAGTAAAGTGGAGTCAAAAGAGGGTTATTTCTTTTGAGTATTTTGTAGTCACCTTGAGTATTATACTCTGACTACGGTGTAAAATTTCTTACTAGATATTTTAGTAAGGTAGAGTCAAAAGAGGGTTATTTCTTTTGAATATTTATTAGTCACCTTAAGTATTATACTGTGACTATGGTGTAAAATTCCTTACTAGATATTTTAGTAAGGTGGAATCAAAAGAGAGTTATTTCTTTTGAGTGTTTAGTAGTCACCTTGAGTATTGTACTGTGACTACGGTGTAAAAATTTCTTACTATAGTAATATCAGTTACTCCTCTTGGTCCGTGGTTTTTCCCTTGTTAAGAAGAGTTTCCACGTAAAAATCTTGGTGTCATTATTGCGCTTATTGTTCTTGTTTATTAACCGTATTATTGTTGTCATAATGATTGTTTTTTTTATTACCACTTTATCGTGGTGGAATTTATTTCCAACAACTGGTATCAAAGCACAGGTTCTGCTCATTCACGAAAATGATATTTACGGTTGGTGGTACTATACTTGATAAAAATAAAATGTCTGGAGTAAAGTATGAGGTAACAAATTTCAACGGTGAAGTTTCACACAGTCCCAACACGTGATATCAAAGCCAGTTGTTTTATTGTAGTGGAAAAATTTACCCGACTTTTCCAACAAGTGGTATCAGAGCCCAGGTTTGGGTGTGACAGAGTAGTGGACTGCATTTTGTGAAAAGTTCCCGATGTGACAACAAGACTGGAGATCTGCAGGTAATGTCTTGTGTCGAAAGTCTTCTTGATAATTGGTGGTCAAGCAACATGTCCCACTAGTTGGTAGTGGCGGTACAAGATGGTTAGTGAGATCAAATGGATTATCGGTTAATGGGAGGTCACAAGTGGTGTGGTCTTGGTTTGAGGGGGAGCGACCTGATGAGGTTATCGAGCAGGGGGGCAACCTGATGATTATGTTGACAAAGGTGGTGCGAAAAAACAAGTTCAAGTTGTGCAAAGAACTTGTTAGCATGAGTCCTCTCTAAAAAGACGAAGATACTTCCTTTAGATGCATGGGTCTGGAGGGGGAGATTTATTGGGTCCAACCCCATATGCAAACTTTTCTTCATTCGACAATGGCTACTAAGACTATGGCTAATTGTTCTTTTCAAAAGTTTGGCAAGATGTTTTTCAAACTTGGCTGAAAGAAAGCTGCAATTGTTGATATTACAATTGCAAGGATATCACTAAAGACATCATGAGCCAGTATACCTTTGCATATAAATAGAGCCTTTCAACTCATTTTAATACACACCAATACCAACACCATACCAAGACACTAAAATGTGAAGAAATAGAGAGTAGCGTATTTCACAGATTATGATAAAAAATAGTCTGTGAAAGGGAAAAAAAGTGAGCAATATTTTAGTAAGGTGGAGTCAGAAGATAGTTTTTTCTTTTGAGTGTTTAGTAGTCACCTTGAGTATTATACACTGACTATGGTATAAAATTTCTTACTAGATATTTTAGTAAGGTGGAGTCAAAAGAGAGTTGTTTCTTTTGAGTGTTTAATAGTGACCTTGAGTATTGTACTGTGACTACGGTGTAAAAATTTCTTACTATAGTAATATCAGTTGCTCCTCTTGGTCCATGATTTTTTCCTTGTTTAGAAGGGTTTTCACTAAAAATCTGCGTGTCATTATCGCTCTTATTGTTCTTGTTGATTAGACATATTATTGTTGTCATAATGATTGCTTTTTTTATTTACGTTATATCGTGGTGGGATTTATTTCCAACAACTGGTATCAGACACAGGTTCTGCTCATTCACGAAAATGATATTTGCAGTTGGTGGTACTATACTCAGTAAAAATAAAATGTCTGGAGTAAAGTACAAGGTAGCAAAATTCAACGGTGAAGTTTCACGGGGTCCCAACAAGTGGTATCAAAGTCCGTTGTTCTGTTGTAGTGGAAAAATTTATCCGACTTTCCTAACAAGTGGTATCAGAGCACAGGTTTGGGTGTGACGGAGTAGTGGACTGCATTTTGTGAGAAGTTTTCGGTGTGACAATAAGACTGGAGATCTGCAGGTAATGTCTTGTGTCGAAAGTCTTTGTAGACACTTAATTTCGTCCCTCCCCGATATCATTTTTACCCATTTATACTTTATCCTACCGTGTACCCTCACCCATGTAATTATAATCCGCAAAAATACAAAAAATAACAACTTAAAACAAACTCCCTAACAAACTACCTAACAAATTTTATCCTATCTGAACCCCCTTTACACCTCATCCTAACAACCTACATAATCAAAATAAACCACCTTACTACCCCCTACACAACCTCACCCCCTAAGCAGCCCCCCCTCCATGTTTTTTTTATTGTTTGTTCCTTTTAACCAAAACAGAACAAGAGGAATAAAAAGGGGAGCTCACTAAAAAATGGGATAGATTACACCTCCACCTCCACCTCACCGAAATTCCAATTGCACACAATAACCCCCAATACACCTATACACAAAAACACACATATATACAAAAAGGAGTTGAAAATTTGGAAAAAGGTGAGCGAATTTGGAGAAAAAACAGAGTAGATAGAGAGGGCAACGAAAAGAGGGAGAGACAAGAATAGCGAGGGAGATAGAGTAAGGAGGGTGAGATTCAGTCCCTGTTTTGAGCTTCTCCGGTGAAACTTTTGTCGGAATCAATCTCAATCTCGCCGGAATCATTCTCGTTTCATCATTTTCAACCCGTTCAGCCTTAGAAAACTCCCCAAACCCCATTTTTCTTTTAATTCTGGATGAGAATCCCTTAGAACCCGACCCCCCATCCTCATCGTCGTCTTTTGTCAACGTTGGATTACGCCGGAGCTTTGGTGTCGTTGGTTTTTATTGGTATTTTTCTAAAATTTTGGTCTCAATTGTTCATTGATCCCATTCGTAGGTTTGTTGTTCGAATTAAGACCTGGTTTATTGCGGTTCTGGGTTGTTATTCTCGACTGATTTGGAAAGTTTAGATTTCTTGGTATTCTTCGAGGTTCTTGAAACGGTTTTTATCCTCGATATATGAAAATCGACACTTGAGGACTAAATTCTATCTCTTCTTATTTTATTTCATCATACGCGCTTGATTTGTGTGAGACGTGATGAAATGTTGGGTGATATTAATTTGTTTGCTTAATTTCATTGAAGAAATGGTTGTGGATCATTAATCTTGAATTGTGAAAATTTGGTGTTAAAAAGAATTTGGTGTTGAAAGGTAGAAATTGAAAAATAAATGAATATCGTTTAGTTCTAATTTATGATCGTTGCTTATTTTGGAGTAAAAATGTGAATGTTAAACGTGATAGAATTGTAATATGTTGAAATAGAATAGGCAAATATAGGTGCGGGTAGGCAAAAGTCCTATGAATAAGTATTTTCGTTGAATGTTTTGAATGCGTGGAATGTTGAATGGGTTGAATACTTTTCTAGTTTATCGCACTTGGATTAAAATGTACTATTCGGTCGGGGAATGCCCCAAGGTACTTGTGTTTATTGGTCAAGAAATGCCCCAAGTATTTTGTACTGGGAGGACGTTCGTGATGAAGCCTCGAGGCGTCGGGTAAAGCATGGGAGTGTAGTTAGAATTAGTGTAGGTTAGATAAGATTTATTTTCATATTTTTTTTTGGACTGTATAACTCGGACTGGACTTTATTTTGGTTTTGAACTCTGTTTGATTTGTTTGTTTCTTGTTTTACGTGTTTTGTGTGGTTTATATATTTGTGATGTCAAACTAGCCGATACGCTCCACCAAGCCACCGTGGTCAAACCACGGGATCGAGGGGTGCCTAACACCTTCCCTTCGGTCAACAGAATTCCTTAGCCGAAGTCTCTGTTCGCAAACCAGTTTTAAAGAGTCAAATTATTTTGAAAAGAATTATCCAAAGGTGACTTGGCACACCAGATTATGCCAAGTGGCGACTCTGAGTTTTGAATGTAAACATAATCCTTTTTCGGATCAAATCTTCATTTTGTCACATTAATAATAAAAACCCTTTCGAACCTTAAAATGATATCTTTTCGGAGTACAAAAAAGGGGTGGGGCAGCTCTGGTGACTCTGCTGGGGATTTTTCAGAATTCGAGCTTATTTTGGAGTTGTATTGGCTAGTTTGACACTATAGGTGTATAGACATTTTGTTTGTGTTGTTTTGTGTTATTGTTTACCATTGTTGAGTGTCTACGTGCTATTTGTTTACAGTTTTTACTTTATGTGTTACCGCTTTATATCTGGCATCATGTGCATAACCCGAGTCATTTTTTCTGCAACAAGTCCATAGTAAACGTGTGTACACGATCTATAGTTGAGTCACCTTTATTTTAGGAGGGGGAGCCATTGGATTGTATGGAGTAGGTGGACAGCTAAAGCAATCCACTATCGACCATACGCTTCCGCAAACAGCCTTGTTAGTAGACCCCAGCATAGGTCGGCCTTTAGGTCATGCTTATCTGCATCATATTGAGACCTAGCGGTGCCCAAGTGGCCCTTTGTAGGAGACTCACCTCTAAAGCATCCCTACGTGCTAAATGTTGTATCTTTATGGGTAACGTGGTCATTTGACAGACTGATTTGGGGAAAGCATGTGTTAGAAGTAAAGGGCGTAGGCAAGAATTGTTGAAAAAAATAGAAGAACAAGTGAGTTGAAAAGAAAAAAAAAGAGTTTCGTAGTTTTTAGAGTTTTTTATGGCTTTTGTTTTTCACAATTCAAAAATTCAAAAAGATTTTTTTTACCTTTCGCACTCATTTTCTCAAAAACATCAAAAAGATTTTCCTTTGTCTCGTTTAGCATGCATTCACAATTCGAAAACTTCAAAAAAAAATCATTCATAGGAGTTTTTATAAAAGAAAAATGCAAAAAAAATGTTAGAAATTTTTTACATTTCGTATAACAAAAATACCAAAAAGATTTTACTTTCATAGTTGTTGATGCCATTTTAGTATGAAGTGTCAAATTAAAAACCCAAAAAGATTTTATTTTCATCGTCCAGTCGTGTCTCTCAAGTCAAGGTTTTGTTTATTCTATAATCCTTAATTGTCCAATTTGCACGAACTACGCAACCCTGATTCTCCTCTCTCGGGAGTTAGATAGGCAGCCTATTGTTGGTTCGGGAATCTTATTTAAAAAATTCAAAAAAAAATTCTTTACTCTTTAGTTAGAGTAGGTGTTTCAGATATGCCTCGAAAAGAACACTACAAATAGATTGTCCTTAATAGTCGTAGGTTTCATTTTTGGTTGATCTTATTTAAAAATTCAAAAAGATTTTCTTCATTCGTTATTAGAGTAGGTGTTTCATACATATTTTTAAAGGAAAACTATAAAAAGATTTTCCTTTAAGAGCTTCAAGTTTAATTTTCATAAAAAATTCAAATTTGAAAATCCAAAGAGATTTTTCTTTGGTAACCGTAGGTTTCATTTTTGTATAGGGAGTTTAAACCTAAAAAATGCAAAAAAGATTTTCGTCAATTCTTTTGATAGTTGGTTATTTTCTTTTTCTTCTTAAAGTTTCAAGAAAAAAAAAAGAGGAAAAAGAGTTTGGTTGGCCATTTTGGCAAAACTTCACGAACTACGCATACCTGATTCCCGTCCCTAAGGGCGGGATACGTAGGCAACCCTCGATGGGTCAGGTAATATTTATTTTGCCTTTGTCTTAGTCTTAGCCTAGGTCTTTTTCCTCATAATTTAGTGTTGTTACCAAGTCTTAGCCAAGTAGGCTGATTTTATTCAGTGATACTGTTCGGCGAATTGGAATCATAAAGTGGTCTGTTCCTTCGACATATGTCCGCGTCAAGGTCCTAAGGGTTGGGAATCTTTTGCACTTATCAAATTTTTTGAGATAATGTCTTATTGGTCATTGCAAGATGGATCTGTCCACAAAGTCTAAAGTCTGGATGGTTGGCAAGGTACCTAAAAAGTTAATCAAGTGGTGGGGCACGCTCAACTACGTTTACCAGCAAGAGCTAATTAAAATATTAGGTGATCTTACGGAGTTTCTGCATATCTCGCCTCAGCCAGATCTGATAGATGCTATATTGACCTTTTGGGGTCCTAGTAATTTGGTGTTTAGGTTCAGAAAGTGTGAGATGAAGCCTACCTTGGCAGAAATATCCAGTTTGCTTCATTTGCCTTATATTGATAAAAGCATGATCCAAGCTAGGAACCACTCAGGCAATAGGTTTATGCAAGGTTATGGGTTGAAGAGTAACAACAGGCATTTGGGTTGTCTGAATCAATCATAGATTTCCTTGGATTTTTTATTCGCGAGATTCGGGTCTTTGGAAGGGTTTGACTGTTTTGGGGATGAATTTTATATGACTAAGCAGAAGTGGGAGAGAAAGCATCTTGAAGTCTTCACCCTCGCCTTGTTAGGCACTCTAGTGTTTCCACAAGAAGAAAGACGTGTTAATACATGTTTGCAATCTGTGGTGATGACTCTATTTCATAAAGATCAAAAGGACAAGGGCGCTAAGCAAAAGGACAAGGTCATTAAGTAAAAGGACAAGGTCGGGGTTACTATCGTACCCATGATCTTAACAGAAATATATAAGCCTTTAGCCGAGGTGAAGGGGGGATGAGATTTTTGTAGGGCCGTAACCTGATATTGCAACTGTGGATGATGGAGCATTTACATACGCCTTTCTTAGTTAGACCGGACGTGATTGATAGTTGCATGCCCAATCGAGTGAAAGCCATGGACCTTAGGATGTGCTTGGATAAATTGTCGCTACCTATGGGAGTCGATGCTTGGATTGAGTTTCTCGAGTCAAGGACTGAGGATAATATTTTGTGGACCTATTTGTGGATTCGTCCAAAAGTAATCTTGTTGGGTTGTCAGATGCAACTCCTTCTGGTTATGTTAGGGCTTAATTGCACCAGACCATACACTCCTTCTAGGGTAATGCGGCAGTTGGGTAGGTCGCAAGATATGCCACCAGTAGTGGATCTTCTAAAGGATGTCGAGTACTTCAAGGACCAAGCCTTAGGCGAGAGCAAATACGAGCATTTCTAAAATCATGCAACAAATCCAGGAGTGGATACTTTCAAAGAAAGTTTGGATAATCCAGGGTACACTCAAAGATATGAGATCTGGCTGCAAACCATACATCGGGGTATTAGTAGGCCATTTCCCTTGCAACTTAGAGGTAGAATGCATAAAGAATGCATAGTCGATGACAGTCAGGATGAAAGTGTGGGGGCCAAAGTGGAGACACTGAGAGTTCAGTTATCAGACTTGCTCAAGACTTTAGAAAGGTGTCAGAACAATCTTTCCAGGTGCACTCTCCATGAGGCGGGGATACGTGCCAGAAACTTCTTCCCAAATATCAGGATGTCTTTGCAGGATATGCTACAAAGTTTGAATGGGAGAAAGAGAACTTCACAGACAGGTCCATCTCAGCCAGGGTCATCTCACTGTGCACCAATTTGAAGGAGCAACTCTTATCTTTTATTTAGTTTGAGTCCTTTATTTTTCTATCCTTGTATTGTTGTGTCTTTGTTCAGTCGGGGTCAAGTTTGTTTTAAACGTTAAGAGTCTTTACTAGGAGTGTTACGCATGTTATCTTATGGGTCTAGAATGTTGTTTAATCTTTGTTGATCGATTTTTAAGCTTTCTTAAATTCGAAGTTTGTTTTAGTTGTCTCTTTTATGAAATGTGGTGAAGTTGCAGAATTGTTTCCTTTTGTGCGTTCTTCGTTAAAAAAAATCTTTAACTTTGTGGTGTTTATGCATGCATTGCCCGAACTACGCAAGATCTGATTCATGTACAACATGATACGTAGGCAACCTACTTTTGGGTTCGATCTAATCATTTTGTTTCATTATTTTTCCTCTTTTAAGGAAAGGCAAAAACCATAAAGAATGATAAAAAGAGATGAGATAGCGAGAGAAAAAAAGAGGAAGAGAAGAGATTGATGCAAAAGAAGAGAAAAATGAGGTTGAAAAGCAGAAAAGCGAGGTGTAATAATGTAATGGGGAAATCAAGATGATGTTAAAATGGCCTCATTACCCTCAAAGGCCGGTAGAAATATGCATAAACCTAGGGTGTGTACAATGTGATTTTTATGCTTGTTGTTTGACCTAATCCTAATGGGTTTTGTCTTTGATGAGCGTGTTCTTTCAGATAAGTGGTTGGTTTGTAGCACTCTGGCTAGTCATCCGTACTTCACTAGATCAAAAGCGAAGCTTGCCATGGCTAGTAGGGAGATTGAAAATTCACTCATTGACCCAGATCAGGATCCCAGGGAAGAAAGTTCAGAACACAATGATGAGGTATTGAGACTTAGAGAACAATTGCTAGATCTGCATCGAGCATGGGCTAGTGGCCTGCCTTCTCCTCCACTCCCTGAAGATCTTGGGAATATTCCCAATGGCCCACCTCTCTCTCAGGCATAATTCTCTGTTCCTATTGAGACACCCGAGCACGCGCCAGGATTCACTCCACGACAATATTATCCTGGCACTTCTAGTGTACCCCTGGCAGCGCCCCAACCAAGGCCCGCTATTCAGTCGGCACCACCAGCAGCACCTGTGTTTATGGCTCCACCACCACCCGAAGCTCCCACCTATGTTGTGCGTCCGACAATGGTACTTCCTCGGTCTGCCAGTGAACTAATGTTTAAAATTTGGATAATTAATATTGTGCCTCGGAGCCCACTTTGAAGATGAATGAACCGTATGGATACACTCAGTCGCCTGCGTTTCTATTTGATACAGAGAAGCCTGTTGCAACAGAGGAACAAGAAGGCATGGCGCGGAAGTTGAAGAGTTTAGAACAGGCCATGATGAATTTGCAGGGATTCGGAGGTTATAAGAGTGTTGCCTATAAAGATCTTTGCATGTTCCTAGACATTAACCTCCCCCTTGGTTTTAAAATGCCTAAGTTTGAGAAATACGTGGGGTACGATGATCCCGTGGTGCATTTGAGACATTATTGCAACCAATTGAGGGATGCAGGGGGAAGAGAAGAGTTGCTTATGGCTTTCTTTGGCGAGAGTCTTTTCGGTCTGGCTTCAGAATGGTTCGTCGATCAGGATATTGACAATTGGAACAACTGGGATGACCTAGCTAATAAATTTATGCAACATTTTCAATATAACATTGATCTGGTTCCTGATGAGAAATCCCTGGTCAACATAAAGAAGAAAAGTACTGAAGGCTTGCGAGAATACGCGATAAGATAGCGTGAACAAGCCACAAGCGTAAAACCTCCAATGAAGAAGAGTAAGTTGGTAGAGGTCATCATTCAGGCACAGGATGAGACCTATTTTCAACATTTACTTTCGGCGATGGGAAAGTCATTTATTGAAGTCCTAAAAATGAGAGAGATAATAGAGGACGAAATCAAGACTGGATGGATTGTGAGTTTTGCTGCATTAAAGGCCACCACCCAAGCAATTCAAGGCAGCTTTGGAAATTTTGGAGATAAAAAGAAGAAAGAGGACGTGGCGACCGTTATAGCTGGATCCTATTCCTATCCCAAAAGACCGCCTCGCCCCTATCACCAACCCCAACCCCAAGCCTATGCCCAAGCTCTATATATTCCTCCCCATCATTACTATCCCCTACAAAACTTACTATATTCCATTCAACTACCCCCGTACCCAGTATGTAGCGCACAACCATATGCTCAAACTCCTTCTTACCCACAATGGCGTGCGCAAGCTCCTCAAAATCGTCTTTCAGCTCCTCCAAATAACCAAAACCCCTCCAAACCCGCTTTCCAACCTAGGCCCAAGTATAAGAAAGATAATGCAGCCAAGAATCAATTCACACCTCTCGAAGATTCGTATGCTCGTCTGTTTGATAGGTTAAGGAAGTTGAAGGTCTTGAGCCCAATTCAAGGAAGGCTTTCGAATCCACCTCCAAGAAATCTTGATTATTCGTTAAGGTGTGCGTATTGTTCTAACATGTCGGGGCACGATATCGAGAAATGCTGGAATTTGAAGAAAGTTGTCCAAGATTTTAATTTATGCAAATCAAATTCTGGTCCAGGCCCCGGAAGTTCTAAACATGAACCAGAATCCGTTGCCAACCCATGCTAAAACCAATATATTAGAACTGATATATGATGGAAAAGAGTCATCAAGGTGTTATAAGCCTATTGTCAAAATACAGGCCAATAAGGACAAATCAGTGAATGTGACAGATTCATTGAAAGCAATATCATTGAGCCAAGAAGAAACAAAAGAAGATAAAGTCGAAGAAAGCAAACAGAAACCCGTGATCACGGTGAAAGAATGCAGAATAGTTGTTGGTTCAAGTCAGGATAAACCTAAGTTGACGGTGGTAGGATCTACAGGTAAGCCTATCTTGACGGTGAAAGGACGCTTCCAGTCCCTATTATCATCAAACTGGTAACCCAACCTCCGATAGTTGATACGAAAAGGGTCCTCTGGAACTATAAGTGGATTGTGATGACTTATCAGGGGAAGGAAGTCATGAAAAAGGTAGATGAGGTAGGGGGTTTAACTCGGTCAGGAAGATGCTTTGTGCCTGAAGGTCTAAGAAAGCCCAAGTGTATCGTGAGTGGGCCTTCATCTATCCAAAAGCCTGTCACTGAAGAAGAAGCCGAAGAATTTTTGAAAAAGATGAAATTGTCGGAGTATTCAATAATAGATTAGTTGAAGAAGACCCCTGCTCAAATTTCTCTCTTATCGTTGTTATTGCATTCCAAGGAATATTGTGATATTATATTGAAGGTATTAAATGAAGCATATGTTCCTAGGGAAAGTTACAGTAAATCATCTTAAGAAAATGGTCGAAAAAATATTTGAGGTCAATCGGATCAGCTTCTCTGATGATGAATTGCCAGTTGAAAGTACGGGGCATAATCGGGGGCTTTATATTACCGTGAAGTGTGAAGATTTCTACATCACTCATGTCATGATTGATGGAGGTTTTGGCACAAATATTTGCCCTATTTCCACCTTTCAAAATTTGAATATTGGTGTTGAGAGAATCAGGCCCAAAAATATATGTGTCAGGGCTTTCGATGGAGCGAAGTTCAACTCTATTGGCGAAATAGAACTAATGTTGATTATAGGTCCTGTTAAATTCGCCCTAGAGTTTTAAGTAATGAATATTGACTCCTCTTATAATCTGTTGTTAGGAAGACCATGGATCCACAAGGCCAAGGCGGTTGCATCTACGTTGCACCAGATGATCAAGTTTGAGCATGACAGGCAAGAAGTGGTTATTCACGGTGAAGGGGATTTGTCTGGCTACGAAGATTCTCCCATGTCTCTAATTGAATCAAACAATGTAGATAAGATATTTGTCTATCAAACTTTTGATACAGTGCCAGTAGATCGTATCCTTGAAGGACAGGTTATTCCGGGACCACAATTGTCTTTCGCTTCTATCATGATGGTGAGTGAGCTTTTGAAATATGGATTTGTGCTAGGGAAGGGTTTGGGAGTGTCTCTACATGGTATAGTTCATCCCATATGTCCGAGAGAGAACATGGGTATTTTTGGTTTGGGATTTGAACCTACAGCTGAAGATTTGAAGAAGGGCAAGGGAAGGAAAACGGAAACATGGTCACTCCCTCGCCCAATGCCGCTACTTAGTGAATCATTTGTCAAGATCGATGTCACGAAGCTTGTAGAATTTGAAGTTGAATTGGTTGATGAATTCCAGAACCTGTTGATTGATGTTGACATGGTTAAAGCAGGAGAGGGTACCAGTAAGGCAGACGTGCAGTTCATAGGTCCTGAGGTCCATCTCAACAATTGGAAAGTCACTCCTCTCCCCGTTAGGAGGAAGTTTTGGTAGTTCATTTTGTTTTTCTTTATATTTATTTGAGTTATTCCAGGGTTGTAATTCAGAATTTAGCTTCTTTACATTCTGTTGTCATTTGTGTTTAAACCCTCTTATTTTTTCCTTTTAATGAAATGCAATATCTCCTTATTTTGTGTCTAATATATTTTGTTTTTGTCATTTTCTGTATACAGTTGTCTTTATGCTGATTCTAATGACATGACATGCATGCGAAATTTTCAGCCAGATCTTAAAATCCAAACCAATCAAGATATAATGAAGCAAAGGGGGGAATTTGTGAAGAAGAGGCACTAGAGAAAATAAGCAAAGAGTTAGAACATTTTGAAGACAAGCCTAATCTTAATTTGAATGAAACTGAGCCAATTAATCTAGGGAATCAAGAAGATGTTAGGGAAACTAAAATCAGTGTACATGCTTTGCCGCAGCTAAAAGATGGAATGATTCAAGCATTAATTGATTATAAGGATGTTTTTGCATGGTCTTATAATGGTATGCCTAGTTTAAGCACTGAATTAGTGGCTCATAAATTGCCAACTGATCCCGCATTCCCCCCTGTGAAACAGAAGTTGAGAAAGTTTAAAACTGACGTAAGTATTAAAATCAAAGAGGAAATCATGAAACAACTTGAAGCTAAAGTCATTTGAGTGGCTCGTTATCCTACGTGGTTATCCACTATTATTCCTGTCTCAAAGAAAGAAGGCAAAATTTGAGTATGTGTTTATTACCGTGATTTGAACAGAGCAAGTATGAAGGATGATTTTTCGCTGCCCAACATCTATATTTTGTTGGACAACTGCACTAAACATAAGGTTGCCTCTTTTGTGGATTGCTATGCCGGATACCACCGGATCATTATGGATGATGAAGACGCAAAGAAGACGTCTTTTATCACACCATGGAGGACCTATTATTATCGAGTGATGCCGTTCGGTTTGAAGAATGCTGGAGCAACATACATGAGAGCCATGACTACTATGTTTCATGATATGATGCATAAGGAGATTGGGGTCTATGTAGATGATGTGATTATTAAATCAAAGAGTCAGGCTGACCATGTTAATGATTTAAGAAAGTTCTTTGAAAGGCTTTGTAGGTATAATCTCAAACTCAACTCAGAAAAATGTGTATTTAGAGTTCCGTCTGGAAAGCTGTTGGGGTTTATAATCAGCCATTGGGGAATTGAATTGGATCCTTCGAAAATCAAAGTCATCCAAGGATTTGCCTCCGTCCAAGAATAGGACAGAGATGATGAGTTTGCTGGGTAGATTGAACTACATCAGCATATTTATTGCTCAACTCACAACCACGTGTGAGCCCATTTTCAAGTTGTTAAAAAAGAGTGTTGCGGTAGAGTGGACTGAAGAATTTCAGGAAACATTCGACAAAATCAAAAGATATATCTCAAATCCTCCCGTGCTGGTACCACCAGAGCCTGGTAGGCCTTTGATCTTATATTTATCAGTCATGGACAATTCTTTCGGTTGTGTCTTAGGTCAATATGATATCACGGGAAAAAAGAGCAGGAGCAAGAAGTTCACAATATATGAGGCCAGGTACACTCTTCTTGAAAGGACGTGTTGTGCCCTAACTTGGGTAGCACAGAAGTTGAAGCATTATCTTTCGTCCTATACTACTTATCTTATCTCCCACATAGATTCTTTGAAGTATATCTTTCAGAAGCCTATGACGACCGGTCGATTGGCAAAGTGACAAATATTGCTTACCGAATTTGACATTGTATATGTGACTCGAACCGCCATGAAAGTCCAAGCCTTGGCAGATCATCTTGCTGAGAATCCCATTGATGAAGAGTACGAGCCATTAAAGACATATTTCCCTGACGAAGAAGTGTTGTGTGTCGATGAAGTCGTTATAGATGCTGATACAGGTTGGAAGTTGTTCTTCGATGGAGCTGTCAACATGAAAAGAGTCAGAATAGGTGCAGTTCTTATCTCTAAATTGGGGCAACATTTTTCGGTAACAGCGCAACTTCGATTTTACTATACTAATAACATGGCGGAATATGAAGCTTGCATTTTGGGTTTGAGGCTAGTTGTTGATATGGGAGTCCAGAAACTATTAGTGTTGGGGGATTCAGATTTGCTCGTCCATCAGATTCAAGGAAAATGGGAGATGCGAGATTTAAAGCTCATACCGTATCGACAATTCTCTCAAGATCTATGTCAACGGTTTGTGTCAGTAAAGTTTAGGCATATTCCAAGAATTCGCAATGAGATTGTTGATGCCTTAGTTTAGCTTCAATGCTCCAACATCCTGACAAGGCCTACATTGATCCAGTGCATATACAGAGTCGTGATCAACATGCTTATTGTAATGCAGTTGAAGAAGAACTCGACGCCAAACCTTGGTTCTTTGATATCAAGTGTTACATTCAGTCAGGAGAATACCCAGCATAATTCACCAGTGATCAAAAGAGGACTATTCGGCATTTGGCTAGTGGATTTTTCTTAAGTGGGGGAATCTTATACAAGAGAACCCCAGATCTGGGACTTTTGAGGTGTGTGGATGCAAAAGAATCCTCGACGATCATGGTTGAAATACACTTCAAAGTATGTGGTCCGCATATGAACGGTTATATCTTGTCAAAGAAGATACTCCGAGCAGGTTATTATTGGCTTACTATGGAGCAAGATTCTATTCGTTTTGTTTGGAAATGTGATCAATGTCAGGTACACGGTGATCTGATACACTCTACTCCTGCTGAGTTGCATGCGATGTCTGCTCCATGGCCTTTTGTAGCTTAAGGGATGGACGTGATTGGGCCAATTAAGCCGAAAACGTCAAATGGGAATAGATTCATTTTGGTGGCCATTGATTACTTCACAAAGTGGGTAGAAGTAGTAACTTTCAAGTCAGTAACAAAGAAGGTGGTGTTAGATTTTGTTCATGCCAACATCATTTGTAGGTTTAGAATTCCAAAGATGATCATTGCAGACAATGCTGACAATCTCAATAGTCATTTGATACAAGAAGTGTGTCAACAGTTTAAGATCGCACATCAAAATTCCACTCCATATCATCCAAAGGCAAATGGCTTTGTGAAAGCCGCCAATAAGAATATCAAGAAGATACTGTAGAAAACAGTACAAAGGTCTAGACAATGGCATGATAAGTTGTCGTTTGCATTGCTAGGGTATCGTACTACTGTTCGCACTTCAACAGGGAAAACTCCATATTTATTGGTGTATGGGATAGAAGCAGTCATTTCTGTAGAAGTTCAAATTCCCTCTCTTCGATTCATTGTGGAAACAAAGATTGATGATGACGAGTGGGTCAAAATCCGACTGGAACAATTGATTTTGATTGAAGAAAAAAGGCTAACGTCGGTATGTCATGGCCAATTGTATCAGAAGAGAATGGCTCGAGCGTATAACAAAAAGGTACGACCCATGAATTTTGAAGTTGGTCAGTTGGTATTGAAGCGTATCCTTCCTCACTAGGTTGAAGCGAAAGGCAAGTTCTCCTCGAATTGGCAAGGTCCCTTCATTATGAAGAAAGTGTTGCCCAATAGAGCCTTATATTTGACAAATATTGAAGGCAAAATGGCAGAAATGGCTATCAATGCTGATGCGGTCAAAAGATATTATGTATGATATTTTATCCTTTGTTGATTCTATTGCGTGTTTAGTACTTGTATTTTTGAAGATTGATATGATGAAGGCATTCCATTCTGCTATCCAAACATTGTGTCATCCTTTGTTTACCCCATTTGAGCTTAGTTTTATTTTTATTTCATATCCTCTTTTGGAATCAAAACAGAGTAAAAAAAAAAAAATGTCAAGAAGAGAAGAATAAAAAAAAAGAGTAAGTATGAAAATAAAAGAAAATAAAAGAGAAAGAAGAGAAAAATCAAATCAAAACAAAGTACAGGCTGATAGAACTACGTGCGACCTGATTCTCCTCTCTTGAGAGTGAGATACGTAGGCTGCCCTATTCAGGGCTCAGTCCAACCAAATAAAGATTTTAGAGTCACCCAGTCAACAAAAACTGGGGCATGAGTTAATGTGTTATTTGAGTCAATTCCAAAAGTTGTAATTCCCACCCCCACTTCAAGTGTCGTTCGAGCCTCTTGCCATCCTTTTCTAACCTTATCCAAAAGCCAAGTTATAACCAAAGAAAGTCCTTCAGATCAATCTTTGATAATGTTAAGGCTAAGCATGCAATGGATATGATGATACATTATGAGGTACTACTTGTCTTCCTCAGCATAAGAAGTCAGGAAAGAAATAAAAATAAGAGAGTCTTATTGGTGAAAAACCCCCGCGGGCACCATAAGGCGATAGTGAGTCTAGAGAAATAAAAATGAGAGATCTTACTGGTGAAAACCCTCACGGGCACCATAAGGCGATGATGAGTCTAGAGAAATAAAAATGAGAGAGTCTTACTGGTGAAAACCCTCATGGGCACCATAAGGCGATAGGGAGTTGAGAAAAATAAAAATGAGAGAGTCTTATTGGTGAAAACCCTTATGGGCACCGTAAGGCGATGGCGAGTTTAAGAGAAAAGTGAAAAAGAAAGAGATTTGTTGGAGAAAGTCTTTTAAAATGTCGTCAATTGAATGAGATATATGAGTCCAATGGATTTGAAGAAGCGGCTCAGCGTCAAAGGCATGAACTCAATAATAAATGGGAAGTTTGGATAGGAAGATCAGACAGCTTAATCCAAAATGCATATCATACTCATTGGAGTTGGCTGTTGTATTCAGATAAGTTTTCTTTTTTAATAAGGGACATTGCCCTTTTCTTTCATTTACATATTCATATTTTGTCTTTTTATGTCATTTATCAAAATAAAAGTCACCATTATTTCCTTACATTTTAAGTCAAGTCTGTGTCAAAACAAACGAGAAAGGATTTCAAAACCTGCTGCCAATCTTTCCAATTGACTGAGGAAAAGCCAAGAGGTTGACAAAAGCTGTCACGTCTGCTAAAAAGGTTGACAAAAATATGTTTAAATTTAGTTCATGAGATAATAGAAACTTGTGAAGTTGGAGTGTATCGCAAATTTTGTGATAGTTTTGTGATATTGGGGGATGTATATCATTTATGACGACCACAAAAGAGAGTGAATACAGAAAAAGAATTGTATTCTCTCGATATAGAAGAATGCACTCATAAAAAAAAAGATAGTCCGGTGTATAAAGTTATCGCTATGCGCAGTGTCCGGGGGAGGGGTGTATCGTACGAAGCTTCTGCAAGAGGCTGTTTTCAAGTCTTGAACCCGTGACCTCTAGGTCACATGGCAACAACTTTACAAGTTACTCTAAGGCTGCCCTTCAGAAGAATGCACTCTTGGCTAACAAAAAAGTTGAACTTTTCGTATGCACTCTAGGAAGCTGCAATTCTAGATCATTTATTATTATTGAGTATCTGTCTTTTGATTACTCTCATTTGTTTCATGTCCCTCCCAGATGTGAAGAACAAGTGTATGTGTGTCGAGTTCCTGGGAAAGGAAGTCGATCGTGCAGAAGAGAGGAGGACTTGACTCAACGATCTTGACAAGCTTACGTTCATGTTGGCAAAGAACAACATGCGATTGCTTTTGTATTCGCATTATTACTTCATTCAATTCTTTGACAGGTTTACGCTCATGTTGGCAAAGAACAAAGGCGCGATTGCATTTGTATTCGCGTTATTACTTCAGTCCATTCTATTCATTTAGCTAGCTCACTCATCAAGCAACTTTACGCGGCTTACCTGAATTAGGAGTTAGATAGGAATGAGTTTTCATTTGTTGTTGTTGTTGTACCAATGGTAGCGTGTGTTTAGTCGACAGATACATTAACTTTGTAAAATGGTGAAATCTCTTTGATAGGTTCTTGTTGATGCCCCTGACATGGTTAGGAGCCAGATGAACTTCAACTCTTCAAGAGGCTTTCATTGACAGTTATCAAAATCGACATCAAACGGATTCCAACAAAAAAAGACGATAAGTTTGTAAGGTTGACCAGCTCTCTTTTGCTTTATGTCCCTCCCAGAGTTGAGCTCCTGGGAAGGAAGTTGATCGTGCAGAAGAGGAGGGCTTCACTCAACGATCTTTGATAGGTATAAGCTCGTGTTGGCAAAGAAATGCAAGGTAAGATTGCATACAACAGGTGTGAATGAAAAATGAAAAGTTGCTTTGAAGGGACACAACTCTTCGAGTAAAAGACACACTATTTCGGGAAAAGGTATGACTATTTGGATGGTTGTGGCTGTTCAGAAAAGACACTCTTTCGAATGGACAGACATGACTGTTCAGAAAGGATACACCTTTCCGGTGAACCATTGTCACCTTTCGGAAGGGGCACTTAATGGCTATATAAACCTGCATTTTTTCCAAGGGTTTAGCATGAATTTTTCTGTACTTGAAAACATTTCTTGTCTTCCAAAATACTCCGTGTGATCATCTGACTGTTGAGTGAGTTCGAAGAGAATCCGATCGTTTGAGATACCACTACAGTCGGATTGTTAGGCCATTTTATCCTGGGAGGAAAATTCCGCAACCTCGGGCACTTGAGGGGAATTATTTCCTTAAGGACACTTCGTGAAGTCGAAGGACTTGGCCTTTTTTCTATTTCATCTAATTTCTGAAAAACACACTTTTTTGAAAGGTCTTTTTTGATCTTGTGTTGAGCGTGTTACTAACTTCATAAGTATTCTTGTTTTATACTTGAACTTGTGTTGAAGTTGTTGTGCCGAAATACAGATTTTGCGTATCCGAAAACATAGAAATCAACAGAGGAGCCAGATGAACTTCAAGAGACTTTCATTGACCGTTATCAAAATCGACATCAAAAGGATTTCAACAAAAAAAAAGACCTTGATTGCTGCCAAAACTTTTACTAACGAGTATCTGGTGTGCAAATACCTCACTATCAAGATTAGATTTGTATCCTTAATTTGAGGAAGTTTCTCAAAAGATGGACACACAATCTTCTAAAGGAACAATGGTTACTAGAGAAGAAGGTAAGAGCATTGGCGATGAAAATTTTGTTGATGAATGCAGCATCATAATTCATCAAGATTCAATCTCGAATTCTCAGGAAATCATTGAAAATGGATGCATTCATTGGAGAAGAGAAGAGGGTACATTGTCTCATTGCAGAAACCAAAAATTCAAAAGGTCCCAAAAATGCATCGCAAGATTGAATCAAACATAAGGTGCTATGAGCCTCTTGTGGTTTCTATTGGACCATTTCACCGTGGCAAACCAGAACTTCAGCTTATGGAGAAGTGCAAGGAGCTACTGGCAATTCAGTTTGCTGATCAAGATAGTACCAAAGAAAGGCCTGAAGGGGTCTTGCCATGGCTTTTGACAAATTCAGTGTCTATTGATGAGCTTTACAAAAAGGTCAAGAACATTATGCCTAATGTCAGGGGGTGTTATGATGATGAATCGATCAAAAAATACAGCCACGAGGAGTTTGCACAGATGATGCTCTTGGATGGATGCTTCATCCTCCAGTACTTTCACTGCATTGTCACCGGCAATTATAAGGATCGGAGCTCAAAATGAAGAGCAATGATATATAGCTTTCATTCGTCGTGATCTTTTCTTACTTGAGAATCAGTTACCATTTGAAGTCTTGTAGGTGCTAATGAGCTGTAAGTTCAAGAATAATGAAGGAATGGGGATGATAAAAAAGTTCATCTCGAGTGCACATACAAAACCTATCATCTCGAGTGCACATACAAAACCCACTCCACCTCACGGATTCATCCAAGGTATCAAGGATTTCTTTCTTGATTTATTTGGGGATACTCAAAAAGTTATGAGCTTTCTTGGCAAGATCTGTGGAGAAGAAGGACCTCCGTTTACAAAACAAGAAAGCATGAAAAATCGGCTTCCTGCTCATCTCCTCGAGCTATTAAAAACACATCTCATAGATCCGAATGCTTTCTCTGAAGGTGGGTGCTATCTAAGGGGTGAGTGGTGCTCTTATCGTTCAGCCATGGAGAGCAGGAATCTGCTTCAGGCCTTGAAAGAGTCGTCGTCTTTCAGAGGTTAAGTTCACTTCTTTTCATTGCTCAGCTCTTTTAACACTTCCACCATTAATAATAGACAACGGAATTTTTAAACTTGGTCGCGTATGAAGCACGTCCTGATACACCAGATGACTTTGGAATTACAGCTTATCTTACCTTCACGGATTCTCTTATCGATCACGCTGAAGATGTGAAGGAGCTGAGATCAAAAGGTATACTTCTTAACTCTTTTGGAACTGATGAAGAAGTAGCGAACCTCTTCAAGGAGATAGCACAAAATTTGGTGCCTAATCCACATGCCTTTTTTGACGCGAAACTCAAAATTGAGCAACAGTACAGCAGCAGACGAAAAGAATGGATTGCTGAGTTGAAGAACACTCATTTTGCTGGCCCCTGGACCTTTTTGGCATTTATTGCAGCACTTTTTGTCATCGCTTTGCAAGTCGCTGGTCTTGTTCTATCAGCTTTCCAAACCTATTATGCAGTTCATGACAAAAAGGGGTGTTAGTAATGACTAATGATCGATAAGATTCAAACTAACCAGCCATTTCCTTTTTCTGCAGAAAATAATAAGTGTCAACGTTTGTTGAATTCATCATATCTTTTACCATAACATTGAAATGTGCACTTCAATTAGGCATACCTAATGACTTAACCAAACAAGGAAAACCAATGACACTATCAAAACTCATGTCTTCCCTGTCTATTAGCCCTTCAAATAATCCAGATTTTCACCGCCTTACACCAATAGTAGTTCGTTATGGCTTGTTGATTCTACAAAAACATGAAGACAACAATGTGGACGATGGTGATGATGGTAAAGGGTATTATTCGGTTGCACTAGCTGACCGATATATAATGAAGGATGGGCCTTGGAACTTGATGGAAGATCAAGATTCATTTTTCTTTAAAGCATGGATCGAACTGTTTAGGTGATTGGTTCAGAAATGAGGATCCAAATGCATTTTACACAGCATATGGAGATTTATTCTGGAGTAAAGGATGTTTTCAAAGGATTGACATCTTTAGTGGATGTTGGAGGAGAAATGGTACTGTTGCAATGGCCATAACAAAAAAATTCCCTGACATGAAATGTATTGTTCTTGATCTTCCGCCTGTCGTGGCTAATCTGCAAGGAAGTGAAAATTTGGACTTTGTAGCGGGGGATATGTTTCAGAAAATTCCCCCTACTCAAGGTGGAAGCTTTTATCTGTATTGACATAACATTGGAACGAGATGAGTTCAAATGGAGTCACATGGTCCGGCTAACTCCGTTAGGCAAGAGGACTGCCCCTACATATTGACTGGCCTGTTGATAGGCCATATGTAGGGCGTTTCCTATAAGGGCTCTATCGCTCATAATGGTCGACAGAATTTTGGCCATACATGAATTCTTAATTTAAAGATGATTCATATTGTGTGTATATATAAATTCTTGAATCTTTTTAACGTACAGAAATCTTCTAATGTAGTGGCAAAGGTAGTGAAAAACTTGCAGAGTTAAGAGTGGCGGAAGGAGGTTCGTTTGAACCCCCTTTCACAGAAAAACTGTATATCAAATATATTTTATATGTATATATAATAGATGTTGAATCTCTTAATGAAAATCCAGCCTATGCGACTGCCTATAGTAAGGCAAGGCGATATACAAATTCCATAACGTACTGCTATTACTGTTATTGGTGCCACTGTTTCGTGAAAAGGTGCACTGTTGCAGTAAAATACTGCACACTGGTTCAGCACTAATGAAATACTGCAGCCATGTAATTTTTCAGAATAGACACACCTTTAAGATTGAACCATTGCCACCTTTTCAAAGGAAAATACTCTAAGTGTGATCATTCAAACCGTGAGTGTGTTCGAAGAATCCGCCTATTTGAGGTACCGCTATAGTCGGATTGAAGGTCATTTTATCCTGGGAGGAAGATTCCATAACCTCGGGTACAGTGAGAGGAATTATTCCTTAAGGAAAGTCTGTGAATTCGGACGACTTATCTATATTTCTGAAATATAAAATACACCTCTTGTAAAGATCATTTTGATCTTGTGTTGAGGGTATTTGTTCAACTTCGTTGTGTTCTTGTTCATACTTGAACTCGAGTTGAAGTTGTTATTCTATTATACAGATTCTACGTACCCGTATTGTGGAAAATAACAATTACTAGTTTCTTTTATAACAACAACGTACTCAGTGTAATCCCACAAGTGAGGTTTGAGGATGATGGAGTGTACTTACCCCCTACTTCGTAAAGATAAAGAGGTTGTTTCCAATTGACCCTCGGTTCAAATAAAGCATCTCAAAGCAGTTTGAAAAGGAGAATACGGAAATGAAAGCAGTAACAACAAAAAATAGACGATATTTCTTTTTTTGTCTTGTATGTCACTTCTCTAATTAACTTTGTACATGTTAATTTTTACAGTCAATTTCTTTTTTTGGAAATTCCAGGAAAACTCACAGCCGCTACACCCTTCGGATGTGCGCACTGGGTAAACTCCCCCTGTGCACAGCCTGCAAGTAACATTAGGGTTTTTAACCGCACTAGGCAAGCCCGGTGCGACAGGCTCGACTCAAAGGTCCTACCTGGGAATCGATCTCAGGTAGTTGTGGTGGGTTTTCAACCCCCGACCAGTGAGCCACACCACAAAGGTGCTTTTACAGTCAATTTTGCATGATTGGAATGATGAAGAATGTGAGAAAATTTTGAAGAATTGCAAGAATGCAATAACAGGAAGTGGAAAAGTTATAGTTATAGATATGGTGATAGAAAATCCAGAATTGGATGATGAATCTTTTCAAGCACAACTCTTCATAGACATGTTGATGATGGTTTTCTTGGGTAGCAAAGAGAGGAACAAAAAAGAATTGGAAAAACTTTTCTTTGATGCTGGTTTTACTAGTTACAAAATTATTTTGACTCTTGGTTTGAGGTCTGTCATTGAGCTCTATCCTTAGAGCTATCGGTGTTCGGTATTCATATTGAGGATCGAATAAATGAGTCATTTGTTTTTTCTCCTTGGTAGGGAGGGGGCTTAACTTCACCTCCCTTAACAAGCCTACCGGGCGCGCATCGAGGTTAGTTAGGCGAGTTGTGGATACCGGATGGTTTAGAAAAAGCATTACTCTTTAAAACTGCTGACGGGTGCATCTGATCCTCCAAAAATAGTGCAGTTCTAGACGATCTGACACAGGTGCGACAACATTTTGGAAGAGTCCGAGCAACATAGCTTTAATGTATAGTACCTAATTTGGCATAAGACATAAACATGCCCTTTAACTTGACACCAAATCACAAGACAGAACTAAGCTTTTGTGCCAATCAATCTAACCAATACCTTGTTTCTCTTTAAATGTCTCAATAAATACTGCATTAATTGAAAAGGTATAGGTAGATTTAGAAACAAATAGTAATGTTTTTTCTAAACCATCCGGTATCCACAACTCACTGGGCTAACTAACCTGGATGCGCGCAGGATAGGCTTGTTAAGAGAGGTGAAGTTAAGCCTTTTGGATGAGCTGCATAATAGGTCTGGACGCCTGCTAGGAATGTACTAGTGACTTGCAAACAAATGACAAAAAGAGCTGCAATAAACGCGAAAACTGTCCATGGGGTATTAAAGTGAGTGTTCTTCCACTCAGCAATCCAAATCTTGCCTTTGTTGTTGTAATGTTTCTCAATTTTGTCTTTCACATCAACATAGGCAAGGCACCAAATCTCTTGCTATATCGTTGAAAAGATCTGCCACTTCTTGATCACTCCCAAGAAAGTTAAGAAGTATACCTTTTGATCTCAGCTCCTTCACATATTCAGGTTGATCGATAAGAGAATCCCATGAAGGTAAGATAAGATGTAATTCCAAAGTCATCTGGTGTATCAGGACGTGCTTCATACGCGACCAAGTTTAAAAATTCCGACTTGGTTGAATCGTCTATTGTTAATGGTGGAAGTGTTAAAAGAGCTGACCAGTGAAAAGAAGTGAACTTAACCTCTGAAAGACGACGAGTCTTTCAAGGCCTGAAGCGGATTCCTGCTCTCCACAGCTCCATGGCTGAACGATAAGAGCACCACTTATCCCTAAATACATCAAGAAAGAAATCCTTGATACCTTGGATGAATCCGTGAGGTGGAGTGGGTTTTGTATGTGCACTCGAGATGAACTTTTTTATCATCCCCATTCCTTCATTATTCTTGAACTTACAGCTCATTAGCACCGGCAAGACTTCAAATGGTAACTGATTCTCAAGTAAGAAAAGATCACGACGAATGAAAGCTATATATCATTGCTCTTCATTTTGAGCTCCGATCCTTATAATTGCCGGTGACAATGCAGTGAAAGTACTGGAGGATGAAGCATCCATCCAGGAGCATCATCTGTGCAAACTCCTCGTGGCTGTATTTTTTGATCGATTCATCGTCATAACACCCCCTGACATTAGGCATAATGTTCTTGACCTTTTTGTAAAGCTCATCAATAGACACTGAATTTGTCAAAAGCCATGGCAAGACCCCTTCAGGCCTTTCTTTGGTACTATCTTGTTCAGCAAACTGAATTGCCAGTAGCTCCTTGCGCTTCTCCATAAGCTGAAGTTCTGGTTTGCCACGGTGAAATGGTCCGATAGAAACCACAAGAGGCTCATAGCACCTTATGTTTGATTCAATCTCGCGATGCATTTTTGGGACCTTTTGAATTTTTGGTTTCTGCAATGAGACAATGTACCCTCCTTTCTTCTCCAATGAATGCATCCATTTTCAATGATTTCCTGAGAATTAGAGATTGAATCTTGATGAATTATGATGCTGCATTCATCAACAAAATTTTCATCGCCAATGCTCTTACCTTCTTCTCTAGTAACCATTGTTCCTTTAGAAGATTGTGTGTCCATCTTTTGAGAAACTTCCTCAAATTAAGGATACAAATCTAATCTTGATAGTGAGGTATTTGCACACCAGATACTCGTTAGTAAAAGTTTTGGCAGCAATCAAGGTCTTTTTTTTTGTTGAAATCCTTTTGATGTCGATTTTGATAACGGTCAATGAAAGTCTCTTGAAGTTCATCTGGCTCCTCTGTTGATTTCTATGTTTTCGAATACACAAAATCTGTATTTCGGCACAACAACTTCAACACAAGTTCAAGTATAAAACAAGAATACTTATGAAGTTAGTAACACGCTCAACACAAGATCAATTGATCTTTCAAAGAAGTGTGTTTTTCAGAAATTAGATGAAACAGAAAAAAGGCCAAGTCCTTCGACTTCACGAAGTGTCCTTAAGGAAATAATTCCCCTCAAGTGCCCGAGGTTGCGGAATTTTCCTCCCAGGATAAAATGGCCTAACAATCCGACTGTAGTGGTACCTCAAACGATCGGATTCTCTTCGAACTCACTCAACAGTCAGATGATCACACAGAGTATTTTAGAAGACAAGAAATGTTTTCAAGTACAGAAAAATTCATGCTAAACCCGTGGAAAAAATGCAGGTTTATATAGCCATTAAGTGCCCCTTCCGAAAGGTGGCAATGGTTCACCGGAAAGGTGTATCCTTTAAGAACAGTCATGTCTGTCCATTCGAAAGAGTGTGTCTTTTCTGAGCAGCCACAACCATCCAAATAGTCATACCTTTTCCCGAAATAGTGTCTTTTACTCGAAGAGTTGTGTCCCTTCAAAGCAACTTTTCATTTTCCATTCACACCTATTATATGCAATCTTACCTTGCATTTCTGTCAGAGACTGTTTTCAAAGCTTGAACCCGTGACCTCCTGGCCACATGACAACAACTTTACCGATTAGACACTCGCCTCAAGATAATAACAGAAGTGAAGAAACCAAGGTTATTTCAGGAGTATACATTCGGCAGCCAGGGGTCTAGCTCTGTAACATACCCTACAACAAGCATGGCATCTGGATTTTGCTTTTTCAATCAACGAAAACTCATTCTTATCTGACTCCTAATTCAGGTAAGCCGCATAAAGTTGCTTGATGAGTGAGCTAGCTAAATGAAGTTATAACGCGAATACAAATGCAATTGTGCCTTTGATCTTTGCCAACACGAACGTAAACCTGTCAAGATCGTTGAGTCAAGTCCTCCTCTTCTGCACGATCAACTTCTTTCCCGTGTCAAGGGCATCAACAAGAGTCTATCAGACAGATTTCATTATTTTACAAAGTTAACGTATCTGTCAACTAAGCACATGCCACCATCTGTACGACAACAACATACTCACTGGTTCCTAAGAAAATAAGATGTCACCAGAAGAATCCTAGGATTCGATAAGACAAGGCCAACTAATGTTGGAAACAAAGACAGACATTCAATAACAATAAACGATGTGTAACTGCAGCTTCCTAGTATCAGGATTCGATAAGACAAGGCAACTTGCTTGAACTAGCATTGGCATCAAAGACATTCAATAATAATAACGTAACTGCAGCTTCCTAGTATCAGGATTCAATAAGACAAGGTCAACTTGCTTGAACCGACGCTGGCAACAAAGACAGATTTTCAATTATAATAGATGGTCTGGAAATGCTAAAGTAATATCTGCTCCAAATCATCTTAGAAGAGAAACTGTAGCTACTTATTGGCAGCAGCTTACGTAACAGCAATCGGTGTCTTCTTCTTTCGGAATCCTTTTGATGTCGATTTTGTTAACTGTCAATGAAAGCCTCTTGAAGTTCATCTGGTTTCTCACTATGTCAGGGGCATCAACAAGAGCCTATCAAAGAGATTTCATCATTTTACAAAGTTAACATATCCATCAACTAAGCATAGGCTGCTACCATCTGTACAACAACAACGACAACAACAACAACATACCTAGTGGTAGCTACGAGAATAAGATGTTGTCACCAAAAAACTAGTTTACTACAAGTAAACAAAGCTATCTTCACATTTTTGAGATCACCCTATCACAACGGTTCGCCATATATCAAAACATCACACTTAGATTAACATAAAAACTGATAAAATCATCGGACTCATCACTGCAGAGTTCTACAACTGCATAGCGGCAAAGATTCCTCGCTTTCTTGATTTTCTTAACTTGAAAGTTAAAAGATCGGTAAAGATTCTTACTCCTCAGAATATCGACATCTGAGTCTGAAAAGAACATAATAGTCTACTCTACATTAGCACGGACGAGACATCCTATACAATAGCTATAACAGATTGTAACAGATAAACAGACCTAACATTCCAATACTAAGGCTCACTTTTAATCGATAGAAATTCATGGAACCAGCATATGCTTGAACTAACGTTGGCAACAAAGACAGATTGATACATAACCAACACATTTGGAGCATGTCTAGTTAGTAAGTATAGTTGAAATGTAATGCGTTCGACCATAGCATGGCAGAATGAATACTCATTCTTATCTAACTCCTCCTTCAAGTAAGCCGCGTATGCTTGATGAGTGAGCTAGCTAAATGAACTGAGAATTGAATGAAGTTACAACGCGAATACAAATGCAATCGCGCCTTGATCTTTGCCAACATGAACGTAAACCTGTCAAGATCGTTGAGTCAAATCCTCCTCTTCTGCACGATCAACTTCCTTCACCATGTCAGAGAGATTTCATCACTTTACAAAGTTAACGTATCTATCAACTAAGCACAGGCTGCTACCATCTGTACAACAACGACAACAACAACAACAACAACATAACCAGTGGTTGCTAAGAAAATAAGATGTTGTCACCAGAAAACTAGTTTAGTACAAGCATACAACTAGAACTACTTGGGCAGCAAATACAGGTATATTCAATAATAATAAAGAGTAAAGCATCTAGTACCCTTGAACTACGACCATATTTGCTACGACACAATCCAACTTCACAAGGGTCCTATTACCCACTGAACTCAATTTTAACGTATTTTTGTCATCCTTTTATGCTGACATGGCACCTTTGACGTTGACCACATTTTATGTAATAAAGGTACCACGTCAGCACAAAAGACCCACAAAAATACACTAAAATTGAGTTCAGAATGGTAATAGGACCCCTGTGAAGTAGAAGCGTGTCGTAGCAACTCTGACCATACTTCGGGTGATACTACATTCTTTTGTATCAAGAGAATGTAAATGCTAAATTTCATAGTCACAAATTTACACTTGTTGAATCCATACAAAAGGCCTCAGACAATATTCTCAATCAAGTTATAATATGATCAGACAATGTCAGCACATTTAATATTCCATCATAGGCCATATACACAGATCCTTCATAAAAAAAAAAAAAAAAAAAAAAAAAAAAACTAACAAAACAAAAAAAAAATCCAAACTTTTTTGAAAAAAGTTTGATTCAGTTATATATATATGAACCATATGTTTAATAAATAATACTCCGTCCGTTCTCCTTTACTTGTCACTTTTTTGACATAGCACGCCATTAGAAATTCTTGATACGATCAAAAGTGACAGGTAAAAATGAAAATATAATTAGAAAAATATATAGTAACAAGTAAAAGCAAACGTAGGGAAGAAATAGTAAAAGATAAGATACAAACTTCATTAATAACTTCTTGAAAAAATTGAATATTTAGCATTTGGTTTCTTAGAGAAGATGTTCATCATTGATATCTTGGCAATTTGTGTTTTAATATTCAATTTTATTTATTTATATATATATATATATAAAGATTATGTGGTGATAATTGATAGGTAGATAATTTGATAAGAATGGAAGATACTTGTCAAACTTTATAGTATAATTAATTTATTTTGATGGCTTTCAACCAGTCAACTTTCAAAGAGAAATGAGACTTGTCTTACCCTTTTTGTCATGTGAAGTGCAGCCTAGCAAATAATACTTGATGCACAAGAATTAGGAAAATGAAATCAATATACCTTCGAACTGTGATAAATAAATGATACGTATATATCTTTTTTTATATTTTAGGCACACATATGTCCTTACCGTTAATAAAGTAGTACGTATATGTCTCTCACACTAACGTACCATTTCATTAACGATGAGGGTATATGTATACTCAAAATATGACGAAGGGTATATACTATCATTTATCATAGTTCGAGTGTATATTTGTCCCTTCTCCGAAATGAAATCGTCCAAGTAAATGAGTGGGTGGGTCCCACTTTTTGCTTGGTGCCCAAAGTTTTTTTCCCTCATATACAACTCACTTCGTGTCAAAAAGAATGAACAACTTTCTTTTTTAATTTATTTTAAAAGGATGACTCTTTTTCTCTTTTAAGCATTATTATAATTATATTTTTACCCTTAGATATATAAGTATTCCTTCCGTCCCATTTTATGTGTCGTCATTTGACCGAGCATGGAGTTTAAGAAATAAGGAAAGACTTGGTAAAGTTTACCAAATTATCCTTTATCAAAAAATGAGTCAATATCTTTTTTTTTAATTAAGTGGGACCAATAAGGATAAAAGAGTAATTGTGTCTTTAAAAAGTTGTCAAATAAGGAAAGGCGACACTTATTTTGGAACGGATTAAAAAGGAAATGATGACACATAATTTGGGACGGAGGGAGTATCTTTTGTCAATCCAACGTATAAAACTCCATTTATTATTCTATTCACTTCTTAGTTTAGAAAATAACATATCATTTCTTGTGACATCTAACCATAAAGTGCAGTCAGACTTCCTAAAATGTAAAAAAAATCTGAAATTAATTCTTAAAACAAAACATAAATTATTCTTGACAAGACAAAGGACCACAATAAAAATGAAACAACCAAATGTGTCCTACACAAAGTTTGATATAAAACATAAAAATTTAACTAATATTAAAGTTTTAATTTTTTTTTGTCAATTCAGTAATTAAAAATGTTTCTACATATATTTTAGGTCTCTAAGAAAATTCTTATTTGATTCGATGTTTTAACCTATTAAATAACTATACGAACAAAACTCAAGAATCCTAAAAGATTGATAAATAGATCAATCATAGTATACAAACAACTTAATCGGTGAAGAAACGGAGGAACTACCAATAATCGCTCGATATTTCGGTCTCTCTTAAATTTATCCGTTACACCATCCGATAACCGCCCGTTAATTGCTAATCCGATACCGAACCAACCGTTATCTTATTGGGTGACTAGCAGATTAGTATATTTAAAAACAGATAATCAATATAAGCCGAACCGCTAAGCATAATTATTCAACCGATAAGCAGCCCTACCCTCACCCTTTCACATAGGTTCGTCTATGTGTGCATCTATATATTATTTTATACAGAGTAAATTACGAAATAAAGATCTACCTAATCGTAATGCATCATATGTAGCATTTTCTTAAGTAGTAGAATTATAGCTTATTTTTTTTGGCTTAAGTTATCGATAGACTTTTAAACTTATTTTGAAATTTTACTCAGCCCCGTCAACTCAAACGTGTGCCTATTGGACACTCCAATCATTCAAAACGCGCCTATTAAACACAAAATACTGATGTGGCAATAAAAGTGTGCAACACTCTTCTAATGGGCGCGTGAATGGATCCAAACACTTGGCATTAAGTGTCTATAAAAAAATAATTTATTTATTTTTTAATTTAGTGTTTTTTTTTTTAATAAAAATAGCAAACCCCACCTACCTTACCTTGTCTCTTTGCACTTTTTCTCCTGCATTTTTCTTTTTAAATCTTTGTTATATTATTTCTTTTCAATCTATATAAACTACAGGAGCATGGCCCGTGTCAACACGGATTCAATATTAAGATATTTATTCATCTTTTTAATCTTGATATATTTAAATAAAAAATTTTAATAAAAGGATTGCATATGTTTTCTAGGATTCATCCGGAATCTAGCATGAGTTCAACATATGTTATTTTAATATGTATTTAGATAATTTAAGTTGTTAACTATTGTAATTTATAATATTTTATATGTAATTTTTAAATTAATATACATTACTTTTCTTGTCCAAATTTTTGTGGCATTGATAGTCAATTATATTTTAAAAATAATTTAAGTTTTAAATTATTGTAATTTATAATACTTTTCTTCTATTCCAATTCTAGTGACACTAATATAATTTTAAAAGTCGAACAAATATTTTATATCTTTTAAATTTTTTAAGTTGTTAATTATTGTGATTTCTAGTATTTTTCATGTAATTTTTTTGAAATATATAACATATTAAATTATTTTTAGATATTTTAAGTTGTTAACTATTGTAATTTATAATACTTTTTATGTAATTTTTGAATAATATATGATACTCTCCTTGTCCAGAGTTTTGTGTCGACGATAGCCAATTATATTTTTTAAATAATTTAAATTTTTTATCATTGTGATTTATAATATTTTTTCTATTTCAACTTATGTGACATAATGCTTAAATGATCATAATAATTAATTAGGGGTGATCTAGTAAAATGTAATTGTTATTATTTATTATTTTTATTATGTGTATGTGTTGATTTAAGAAGAATTTGAAAACATTTAGAAATGTATTGAATGTTACAAATGTTAATAATCCATTTGGTGCTTCTTGATTTATTTACATTTATCTCTTGTATGTTTTTACTCTTTTGCCCTTTGAGTATATGTAATAATTTTTATTTTTATTTTAAAATATCATGAAAATTTTTATTCATAGTATATATATATATATATATATAGTAAAATCGTGGATTCAATATTATTAATTTTTCAATACATAAATAACTTATAATAATTAACTGCAGGTGATACATTAAAATCACGATTGAAACAACAGAAATCAGTCAATTTTTTTTAAAAAAAATGTTAATTATTGTTATTTACAGTACTTTTTATTTCACTTTCAAATAATATATGTTGTTTTATATCTTCTTCTGTCCTGTCCCAATTTATGTGGCATTAATATAATTTTGATAGTCAATCAAATATTTTATGTTGACATGTCATTTTGTTATTCTTATTTTTCTAATACATAAATGATTTATAATAAGGAGTGATATAGTAAAATCATCGTTCGAAAGACGAAAAATTAATTTAAAACATTAAGTGTTAATTTCGCATTTTATGTCTATTTTATTTTTCATTAAATATTATTTATTTTTTTAATACCTAGATGACTCATAATAATTAATTAAGAGCGATTGATTATGTTTTTACTATAAAAATTAATATAATTTTATCATATCCAATAGTAATCATCGATAATTCACCGAAATAGTATATTAATTAAATACGGGATGCTATATTTGCATATGCAAAATATGATATTATTAAATATTATTGGATAGTGCATTATATTTTTCTTTCACAATAATAAAATTTTCCTATATATTTTTCTTTTTTTTCCATCCGGTGTCCGGTACCCGCATGGGAGCTCGACTAATCCGAATTCGCGTCGGGTAGGCCCCCATTCACCATATATTTTTCTTTATTTCTTTTTAACTTGATACATATTGACCCAACACAAATTCTAAGAAAATATTCATTAGAAATTTATTTTATTAAATTAAATTTATTAATTTGTACTTTAAAAAATTTAAGTTAAGTTTAAATATTAGTAATTCTATATAATAAAAAATAATTTTAAAATTGAAATTTACTAAAATAAATAAATAAATAAATAAATTTTCTATATAAAAGTCAATTAAAATAATAAAATTGATTTACTTTAAATATTTAGTTGCAATTAATTAAGATAATTTTTTATTTTGTCATGATTATAGTGCACCGATAAAATTTTGAGAGTTGAATAGAACTTTTACCTATTTTTAAAAAATTATTTTAACTTGTTAATTATTGTGATTTATAATAATTTTTACGTAATTATCAAATAATATATTTACTCCCTGTGTCCCAATTTATGTGGCTTCGATACAATTTTGAGAACCAACTAAAATTTTTATATATCTTTTAAATATTTTAAATTGTTAATTATTATGATTTGTAGTACTTTTTCTTTTATCTCAATTTATGTGGCATTGCTAAAATAATGAAAGTCAATAAAATTTTCTATATGTGTTTTAAATATTTTAAGTTATTAATTATTGTGATTTGTGGTAACAAATTAGTTTTGAACGTGATAGCCAATTAAATAAATAAATAAAAATTATTTCCAATACAGAGTTATAGTTAATTAATATAAATTAATAGAATATATTAAATATTTAAACAATTATGATGAAACAACGGAATTATTATATATTGGAGCATGGTATGTAATTAAGTGGGAGTGGAGGAGTTTTTTTGGTAATTGCATGAGAGGTGGTAGAAACCACCTCTTTTATTTCAAAGTTAAAAGATTTCTGAATCTACTAAGGAGCGTTTGGTAGAGTGTATAAGAATAATGCAAAATATGGTGTATTAATAATGCTTGTATTAGCAATGTTTGCATTAGTTATGCTTGTATTTTTCTTATTCAGTATTTAGTTCGATGTATTAAAAATAACATGAATTACATAATTTCAAAAAAAAAAAATTACACAATACCCTCAATATAGATATGTTGGAAAGGATGCGAAATTTTTTCCGAGAGATAATGGTGTCTTTAATCATGTTAATGTCTGCATTAGATCCATTGTATTACTAATGCAATAGATTTTGAGTTATTAGTATACACAATAGAGTGTATAGCTAATGTACGTAGGGTGAAAAAGTATATCGAACAAAGTATTCATAATACACATTATACTAATGCATATATTAACTTTCCAGTACACTCTACCAAACGACCCCTAATTGAATAAGAAAGAAGAGAGAAGATTTCAAACATCGGAGTTAAAAAAGTTGACCGGCGTTCGTCCATCTATCTTTCTTACATCTCCGAGCAAACATCATTCAAATTTGTTAATATTAAAGTACCTAATAGGTAACAGTCATAGTTGGAGTGCCTAAGTGAAATATCAGAACAACTTTAAGGGTCCATCGATGACTTAGACCTTCTTCTTTTTTTTCTAAAAATACTTATTTTTCTCCATAAGTGCTTATTTTTTAAAGAAATGATGTGTCGGGCCAAATTTTAAAAGGAAAATAACTATTTCTAGGGAGTAGCAAAAATAACTATTTCAGAGAGGAATATATTTCTTTGTGTGTTGCACTAATGCAAATCAATTTTTCATAAGCTATACCTGATAAATATCTAGTGATTTAATCTCGTTGAAAAATTGACCAACAAAACTGAAGTGGGTACATTTATTTGTGTCTTGAGTCAGATCAGAAGGATTAGATTAATGTGTATTTTATTTTATTTTAAAAAAAAGAGTATTTAACGTTGATTTAAATTTTTCTATCAAGAAAGGGTACATATGAAAAGTTACTTAACAACAAGATAAATTTAACCCTAAAGTATGACATCAAGGGTAAATTTACCCCCAAAGTAAAACGAAAGGTATATTTAGCTAATTTTTCCAAGTAGAGGAGTAAATTTAACCCAAAATATGACAACGAAGATAAATTTAACCCCAAAGTATAATGAAAGATATATTTAGCCAATTTTTCAAAGTAGAGAAGTAAATTTGACCCTTTTTCATGCCTTATTTTATTTGTCCATTTTAACAAATCAACAAAGTTATAATACTTTTTCTCTTAGAATTTCAAAACCTCATTAATCAAATGGGAGTCTTACCTATCACTTTTAGCACACTCATTAAGAAAATAATTATCAACATGACTACTTAATAATACTACACCTATTAATTAATATCAACAATAACAATATACCCAACATATTTCCACATAGTCAGGTCTGGAGCTTTAAGCAATCCATATCACTGCCTCAGATGAAGTTGAGGGGTTGTTTTCGATAGACCCTCGACGCATGATAAATAATAGTATACCAAGCAGAGAAAATGAAAACAAAATGTGACAACACACCACTAGATAATAAAAAAAACAAACAGTTCATCATAGATCAGAAAAATAATCTCCCAGCACATCTAAAGCAAACAAAAAAGGTAGATATAATCCTCAAAAGTAAAATTACAAGTTCCAAAATTGCTTTTAAATCAATGTGTGTCACTACTTAGAAAGGTTCTTAAGCTGCAACTTCCTTCTTAAGCTTTGCAAGCTCCTGTCTCACCACACCAGCCCTCTGCAATATCAAACACAAAGGAATCAGATGATATACAACCGGGTGGGGGGGGTGGGGGGGTGGGGGGGTGGGGCGTAACCAAATCAAGGAGAACTCTGAATGCTAGGTAACATGGGTCAAGGTGGGGTAGGGAGAGACTGATGTCGAGAGAGAAACAGCCCGGATTACCAGCTAAGGACAGATACGGTGTAGGCCACGGGAGGGTTGGGGGGGATCAAGGCGAACTCTGAATACTAGGTAACAGGGGTCAAGGTGGGGTAGGGAGACTGATAGGGGATAAGCTTCATTGTCGAGAGAGAAACAGCCCGATAACCAGCTAAGGACAGATACAGTGTAGGCCGCGGGAGAAGGGGGGGTGTACCAAATCAAGGCAAACTCTGAATACTAGATTAGGGGTCAAGGTGGGGTAGGCAGACTGATAGGGGATAAGCTTCATTGTCGAAAGAGAAACATCTCGGATTACCAGCTAAGGCCCCTAAGTGACTGCTCGGTGAAATAGGAACTAGGGTAAAAAAAAAATATGCAGCAAAAAGTAACACCAGTGACTTCCAGAGATGATGGAGGCCGCGCGCAAGAGTGGGTACCAAATGAAGGCGAACTCTGAAATCTGAATACTAGATAGCAGGGGTCAAGGTGGGTACCAAATCAAGGCGAAAAATAACGTCAGTGACTTTCAGGAGCAGCTGAGGTTATTTCAAGAGTACACATTTCGCAAGAGTCTAGTTTATAAGGAAAAAATTTGGAATGCAACTCATTCTACCAAAAGCATAGCTTCTGCATCTTGCCTTTTTTAAAATCATTGAAACAATTCTTTAAGCTCTTTCAAGTAAAGCAGCGTAGAGTTGTTTTTTGAGTGGGCTAAATGAGCTGAGAATTGAATGAAGTTATAACGCGAATACAAATGCAAGCGCACCTTGATCTTTGCCAACATGAGCTTAAACCTGTCAAAATCGTTGAGTGAGGCCCTCCTCTTCTGCACGATCAACTTCCTTCCCCAGGAACTGGACTCCCACTTGGTCTTCACATCTGGGGAGGACATTAAGTAAGCGAGAGTTGGTCAAGCTTACAAACTTTTCTTACAACGAGCTGCTAAAGTAATATCCGCTCCAAATAGTCTAGAAGAGAAAATGTAACCCCAATTACCGGAAGCTTCCATAGCAGCAACCAGTGTCTTCTTCTTTGGAATCCTTTTGATGTCGATTTTGATATCTGTCAGTGAAAGCCTCTTGAAGTTCATCTGGCTCCTCACCATGTCAGGAGCATCAACGAGAGCCTATGATAGATAGAAAAATCATAATTTTGTCATTTTCCAAAGTTATCCATCAACTAAGCACCAGCTACCATCTATTCGAATATAAAGTAAACTCAAAAAATAAAATAATCATCGAGATAAAGTAAGCATGAAATAACATTTTAAAAAAATAACACGAAGTCTCTATCTGAGTGGTTCCTTAAGAAAATAGGATGTGCCCTTAATGGTATGAAATATTTCACCAGAAGACCAATTTAGAACATGACCTTCTACAACCGTGAATCACAGCAAAAATTTACTCTTAGATTAACATAAAAGCCGATATAATCACTGGACCCATCAAAGAGAACGCGACAATGGTGCAGAAGCAAAGGTTCCTCGCTTTTCTAGATTTTTTAATTTCAAAGGTAAAGTTTCTCACTCAAAATATCCACACTTCAATCCAAATCACTTTTATTCAACAGAACTTCATGAAACCAGCATACATTTGAACCGCTTTAGCAACAAAGAAGGATTCAATAATAAGAAATGGTCTGGAGTTGTTAATTTCAGTGACAAATTACTCTTTCTCAAATTCATATACAAGGCCTCAGACAACATTATTGCTCAATCAAGTTAATATGATCAGACAATGTAGGCATATATAACATTCCATCATAGGCCATATACGTATCATTTCAGAAAGAAAACTGGCAACATAAAAAAATCCAATTTCTTCTAAAAGATGTGACAAGTTCCAGACCATAAAAGTTGTATCTGTGCCAAACAAACACTTCATTTGCAAAAGCCCATAACTTTAACCTACAAACTCAATTTTTTGCGCAAGTCAATAGCACAAACAAACACTTCATTTGAAAAAGCCCATAACTTTAACCTAAAAACTCTTTTTTTTTTTTGCACAACTCAACAGCTCAAACAAACAATTCATTTGCAAAAGCCCATAACTTTAACCTACAGACTCATTTTCTCGGGCAACTTAACAGCGCAAACAAACACTTCATTTACAAAAGCCCATAACTTTAACCTAAAAACTCTTTTTTTTTTTGGGCACAACTCAACAGCTCAAACAAACACTTCATTTGCAAAAGCCCATAACTTTAACCTACAGACTCATTTTCTCGGGCAACTCACCAGCGCAAACAAACACTTCATTTACAAAAGCCCATAACTTTAACCTAAAAACTCTTTTTTTTGGGCACAACTCAACAGCTCAAACAAACAATTCATTTGCAAAAGCCCATAACTTTAACCTACAGACTCATTTTCTCGGGCAACTCAACAGCGCAAACAAACACTTCATTTGCAAAAGCCCATAACTTAAACCTACAAACTCAATTTTTCGCAAACTCCATTACAAAACTCCACCAAAAGGTACTCCAAAATCACAAGCTCATACTACAATAATTCTCTAACAAGATAGCAAAAGAACACTCAAATGCTAAAAACAAACACTTAAATTTTTTTTTAAAAAAAAAAACATTAAAAATAAATACATAAATACATATTTTACAAATTGAATTAATGATCTTATACTACAATAATTCTCTAACAAGATACCCAAAATAACACTCAACTGCTAAAAACAAACTCTTACCCTAAATACAACAACAACAACATACCCAGTACTCCCGCCAAGTGATTGTTGGTATTTGGGGAGGGTAAGAGTATGCAGTCCATGAGAGGTTTTTTTCAATAGACACCCAGCTCAAGATAAAACAATCTAGAAAAGGAACAGTAAAAGTACAAGATACAATAGAAATTACCACACCCAATAATACCATAGATAAACTTAACCAAGTAATACAACAAACGATACAACATTCTGAAATAATAATAGTACTATAGTTACTAACATGGATAACAAAGTCCTCCTACCTACTAGCACTCATGCACTCGTTCCTACTATCCATCCTTCTACTCTAGTCCACCTCCTCCACACCTTCCTATAACAACAACAACAACAAACCCAGTGTATTCCCACATAGTGGGTCTAGGAAGGGTGAAATGTACGCAGTACATACCACTACCTCCGAAAAAGTAAAGAGGTTGTTTACGATAGACCCCCGGCTCAAGACAAAGAATAATAATCAAAGTCGTAATAACGCATGAAACAAGAAGAAATAGCATAAATAAGACACCCACAAAGTAATACCCTACATTGACGAACCAAAGGCACCCACCACCCCCATACCCTCCTACTATCAGCTCCAACCTTTGAACATAAACCTAAGACTACTAGCCCGGCTATCCCAAAGCACTCCTAACTACTTGCTACGACTCCCCCACATGCACTAGCCTTCTACCCTAATTCACGTCATTCATACCACCTTCCTATCTAGGATCATGTACTCGGTAAGCTGTAACTGCTCCATGTCATGTCTAATCACCTCTCTCCAGTATTTCTTCGACCTACCCCTACCCTGCCTGAAACCATCCAAAGCTAGCCTATAAAACTTAAAAATAAATATATATTTGACAAATGGAATTGATGAGCCTATACTACAATAATTCTATAACAAGATACCAAAATCAAAAATCAAAAAACTAAAAACAAATACTTAAACTAAAAAAAAAAACAAAAACAAATAAATACCCTGTTTTGGTCAATGACGTCAACGATGACGACGAGTTTTCCATAATCCTTGCCATAGTTAACAAGTGCAACTCTTCCAATCTCCACAAATCTCTTGAACGGCTGTACTTTTTTTTTTTCAATTAATAAAATCAATTACAATTTTTTCTTAAAATGTTCAATAAACAAAAATGTGAATTAGAAAAATCCAAAAAAAAAAAAAAAAAACTCACCATTTTTGAGTGATGTGAAGCTGCGAGAGGAAAGAGAGGGGATTGATTAGGGTTTAGAATGAAAGGGGAATATAGTGCTAGGGTTTTTTTTGTTGGGTCGGGTTATGGGCTTAGTATAGTGTGTGTGTGATGTGGGCTTAGGCCCAATTTTTTTGTGGGTTGGGGGAGTGCATCATATGGTTAATTTGGAAAAATTACATTATATCACACCTTAACTTACCATTATTATCTAAAGGAAATCCCAATTCCTAAAATAATTATAAAAAAATTGAACTTTAATTATATCATGATACATTACTTAGGGTCGTGATACATTACTTAGGGTCGCGATACATCACTGGACCGGCTAAGTAATGTATCGCGCCCCTAATCAATGTATCCACCTAGTTCAAAATCTGAGATTTTATGTAATTTTGAAAAGAGCGGGGATAGGGTGTAATCGAGTACTGAACAATTGAAATTTTGTGAAAAATTACCCATAAAATTTTGTATAAGTTTTAGTCACTTCGAAAGCAACTTCTGACACACGTGTTCAGAGTTAAAATATTTTGGATTTGAAGTTTTGCTTGAAGTTTGATATATTGGTTGCGCAAGAATATATCAATATATCTCTCGTATATCAATATATAAAAGTGATATACTATTGATAATTGAGGCCAAACTTTTGATAATTGCTTCTAAAGTTTAGTTGGGCAAGTCTGAAACTTTGACGATCGCTTCCATGTTTATGATCTTGCAATGTGGGTGAGGTGGTGTTGCACATATGATCAATTT
This sequence comes from Capsicum baccatum var. pendulum, assembly GCA_030864225.1. Classification (NCBI taxonomy): domain Eukaryota; kingdom Viridiplantae; phylum Streptophyta; class Magnoliopsida; order Solanales; family Solanaceae; genus Capsicum; species Capsicum baccatum. Next base: position 238,451,503 of record CM061555.1, read on the forward strand.
CGGGGTTTAACATTTAAGTCTTGATCAAGGTCTATAAACTTTTGCAAGTTTAGTGCTATGTTTTTTTTTCGTTGGTTCGAGTAATGGGCTTAGGATAGTGTGTATGATATGGGCTTAGGTCCATTTTTTGGGGGTGGTTTTAGGGAGTGCATCATATGGTCGATTTTAGGATCATCGTTTAAGTCATAGCTAAGGTTTATTAAATTCTGTATAAGTTTTAGTCACTTCGAAGGATAACTTCTGACATACGTGTTTGAAGTTGAAATATTTTGTATTTGAAGTTTAATATGTTTTTTGTGCAAGCAAACTTTTGATAATTGAGGTGAAACTTTTGATGATCGCTCCTGAAGTTTGGTTGGGCAAGTCTGAAGCTTTGATGATAGCTTCCATGTTTATATATGAAGTTGCAATGTGGGTGCGGGGGTGTTGCACATATGGCCAATTCGGGGTCATCATTTAAGTCTTAATCAATACCTATAAACTTTTGCGAGTTTAGTGTTGAGTTTTATTTTTTGTGTAAACAACATAAATCTCCTAGACAATGAAAATAATTACACAAAATTCCTTCTTGTTTTCTCTCTCCCTTTTTTCGCAAACATACTCATACATTCAGTCACATATTATACATTAGTCGAATGTATGATGTAACAGCTAATCATATATTTAAGGTAAGAAAATCTTTAATTATTTTACAGTTCCTTAATTAAGGGCAGTAGTTAGCCAACATTAAGTCGTTTATTGATAGAACATGTAACTGATATTTGAATTTAAAAAATTTTGTTATACATAATTTTTTTTCTCCTGTGATTCAAGATCCGGGAAGCCAAAAAACAATCACTTTCTTCTACACCCGTTCTTCAAAACTACTAAAATCTTCTTCTACATTCGTTCTTCAATACTAGTAAAATCAATATAAATTTTTCCGTATTGTTGCGACATTCTGAAATTTGGGAGTCAGAAATTAGTTATACGTCATACAAAAGTGACGCAATAGTAATTTCGGTAAATGCGGATAAGTCGATCACAACTGCAAGACTTGCGGTTTCTTTCCAAAGGAATCATGAAGAATATAATATGGTTTTCTATGTGCAGATGCTTTGAATGGTTTTGGTTGTATAAATATATATTTTTTTAATGCTGGAGCAAGTAATATATATATTTTTTATTAATCATAGATGTTAATTTCTTTAATCATTGATTTATATTAGTATAAAAATTTAAGCTTTTTCCCTATATCATAGTTCGTAACCGTATAACTTGAAGTTAGAACATGATTATAAATGCACATTAACTATGTAACTTATCCTCTATAGGAGTAAGTAATTGTTGAAACGCACGGTGTATTAAACTGTTGTACATTAATAGTTAATGTGTAATAAATGAATGATATAACATTATACGTTGTTAACATGTATGAGGTTAGAAACACAATAACGACATTTAACTGAATTCAATTTAAAAATAAAATAAAATTATATACAGTATCATTCCAGTAAATTTACGAATGTATAATATGTTTTTATACAGTCAAATAAATGTTTGTTTTTCCAGTAAACGTTTGAATGTATAATAAGTGGTTATACATTCAAAGCAATGTTTAGTGAAACTGTACCATTCCAGTAGACTTACGAATATATAATATTTGATTATACATTCGTATCAATGTATGATATAGCATCATACATTATAAATGTGCATGATATTAATAATTTCTGTAATTTTTTTACAAGTAATAAATGTTTTACAATATGTATGTTGTTATGAAATACATACTTTTAAAACGTATTAGTCATTAGTTCAATGTAAGATTCACTTATAAGCAAAGGTATATAACAGGAAACATACTATGTGTTCAAAATACAATGTCAGATTAATTAGTAATATGTTGTTTTAATCATTAACAAAATAAGTGAAAGGAAAATTCAGTAAGTACCATGAATCAGTTAGTAACATTGCAGTAGTGTCTCGATGACTAGAAAGCATATTCTCATAAGATGAAGACATCCATAAATGTAAATTAACATCTAGAAAGTAATCTTTGAATTCGTTTAACATCAACTACAAAACTAAGATTTAGTTGATTCAATTCCGACTGTTATTAAACAATGCTATTCTAAAGTGACAATTGCACTTTCATCAATTTCTTGGAGCACACTATTCCTTGGCCGAGGAGGATCGCCATTATCACTCGTGTACCCTTCATTTGCCTTTTCTACTCCGTAATGCCACAGTAATGAAACATAGAGTGCATGTTGAATTCACTTGCTACCCTTCACTTAATATTTCTGCATAAGCAGCCACAAAGACGCCACAGTCCCTGATTTTAAAAAAATAAAACTGAAGTAACAATAAGTACATTAATTTAAATATAGTTATACATTATTAAAAAATTGTAATTTACTTACAAACTTTCAGATGCTTGCTGGGTATGTTTTGAACATATTCAACATCAAATGCGTTTTGGTTGACATGCACGATGGTAACTTATACATTTAAAAAATGTAATACCGGATACACTTATACATCTCAAATGTAATATCGGATATACTTAAACTACAGACAGACATGTATGATGGTAGCTTATACATTTTTTAAAAAATCTTATTTAACGTATAATGTCAACTTATACAATAATAAAACTTCATAACTGTTTTGATTTTTATAACTGGCAATGTATAACCTATATAAATACAATTCAGAATACACACATTATACATAAATTAGATAAAAAAACTAATGTATAATGTATTATTATACATTGATAATTGAAGGCACGAACATAATCAATACCTTAGGAAGACGTGGTTGACCGAAATCATCAAACTTCTTTTTACTTGCCGCTTTTGAACCAACCTTCTTCGTTATAGAAGCGACAACTTCCTTTAACTTTTTCAATGTAACGGGGTCGTTTCGGTGCTTCGATCGATTTTTTGCAAAATTCGGATCCTTATAATTAAATTTACCAAGAACAAATCCGATGAAAATATCTTTTTCTTTTGAATCAAACTAAGAAATTCCTAAACTAAAACTTGGAGGATAATTCATTATCAATTGACACTATATTGACTTAACAGTATTGTTAAATCGAACTACAAAACACTAGAATCAATCAAAGATCCAACTTATACTATATGAAAAAGAACGAAAAATCAAAATGAACTTGAATATGATTGAACAAAACGGAAATTTCAACATGCAACAAAACAAAAAACGGAAAACCCCTGAATTTGGTAAAGTTGAAAAAAAATAAAAAAATTTAATGAAGTAAATCAAAATAATCAATTAAAAGCTTGTACAGTTAGAAAATTATTAACCTCTAAGTGGACTTTACTTGTATAATGCTGTGATCTGTGGGTTTCAAAGATGGAGCAAATAACGAGAGGATAATGGATGCACTATGGAGCAAAAGTCGGAAGATGTAGGCGTGTTTTGTGATGTATAATATTTAAGAGAGAGAAAAAATAAAAAAGAGGAATTCGTGTAATTATTTTGAGGTTTGTGTAAATACTTTTCCAAATTGTTATTTAGTGTAATATGGTAACTTTAAGTTGTGTATATATGTAAATTTTAGTTTTTTCTTTTTTTTTTGTTGTTAGTTCGGGTAATGGGCATAGTGTGTGTGATATAAGCTTAGTCCCATTTTTTTGTTGGGTTAGGGGAGTGCACATATGGTCGATTTTGGGATTATTATTTAAATTATAGCCAAAGTTCATTCTAAACCCTATTTTAGAATAATCTAGTTGAAAAAATCAGTGGATAATTTACTCATTTTTATTATTTTACTATTTTAGTATTAAATATAATTCATTACATAATATATCTCTTAAAGTATAAAATATATTATCTTCAAAAGATAATATAATAAAATAATCTCTATCATTTAATTTTTTTAAAAATGTGTGCTAAATTAATAGTGGACAACTATTAATAGATAAGGAAGTATGCCCGAACACAAAGCGAGTAGGGGTAGGAATGGCAATGGTACGGTGCGGTGCGGGTTTTTTCTAAATCCGCAAATTTTAAAACCGTACCGCACCGCATCCCCTTTAAACCCGCATAAACCCGCCCCACATTCATATCCGCGCATACCCGCACCGCACCGCCCAATGTTTTATTTTTTTTCCTTTTTTTGAAAAATTCGTAACTTTATTGAAAATCATAATATTTTCAAATCTACAACCAGGAAATACTAACAACGGGTTTCTATTATATCACTTTTCACTAAGAAATTGTCAAAAAATATCATGTGTACAAGTAATGATCAAATATCATATTCTTTTTAAAATGAATAAAGATATTAAAAAAACTATAAAATTATTTATTTGTAGTGTTATACATGTCATTTTAAATATCATAAACTTTTAAGTAAAGAATACAGATAATTTTAGGTATATTAACGAGAATAATACTAATTTTTTTTTTAAATTTAAACCCGCATATACCTGCACCCGCACCGCACCATTTAAAAAAAAAACTTACTTTAACCCGCACCGCACCCACACCGCCCCGCATAGCTTAAAACCCGCCCCGCCCCGCCCCGCCCCGCCCCATTGCCATCCCTATAGGCAGGGGTGTAACCAAGATTTTCGTCAAGGAAATTCAAAAGTGCACACACGAATTAGTCGAAGGGGATTCAACATTTATTATAAATAAAAAAAATAATTTTAACCACACATAGTGTATTTTTCGCCAAAAGGGTCTCAAATAATCCCCTTATGTATATGCTAGCTCCGTCTCTTTTTACGTATCGTCATATTTTTTTTTTATTTTGTCCTCAAAAGAGTATCACCTTTTTTTATTTGGTAACTATTTAAAGATATAATTTCACTTTTACTCTTACTGGTCTCATTTATAACGTCCACTTAATTATCATAGTAGTAATACTTACGTTTTTTTTAATAAAAGACAATTTGATAAACATCGCCAAATATTTTCTTATTTTTAAACTCCATATCCAATCAAAATATGCCACATGAAATAAAAGGGAGGAAATATTATTTTCCTCAAAGAAAATATTTTTAAATTTTTTTACAACAAAATAGAAAAACATTTTTCATATCCAAGTATCTAACACACTTTTCCTATTTTAGAACAACAAAGATGAGCTATGTTCAGGTAATACAGTTGGAAAATGTGACTTTTTTTTCATCACAAAAAAAAAAAAAAGCACAATAGATTCTCCTTGTTGGTGACCATTAATCATCATTTCTTATTCATTACTTCTCCTTTTTTTTACCAAAAAATTCATTACAAATAGAAGGTTATGTTTGTAAATTTGTCATTGTAAAGCTCCATCTGTGAATTTTTGATAGTTTAAAGAACCCCAAGAGATGGGTAACTCAATATTAGCTGCTTGCAAGAATGGTAATGGTTTAAAGATATGAGCTTTATTCTTGATTTTTCTATATTTGGGGTTTAAAGATATGAGCTTTATTCTTGATTTTAATGTATTTGGGGTTTAAAGATATGAGTTTTATTCTTGATTTTTATGTATTTAGGGGTTTAAAGCTATGAGTTTTATCCTTGATTTTTATGTATTTGGGGTTTCTTGAAATTGTATTAATTGTAATGTGTATTTGGGGTTTAAAGGTATGAGCTTTATTCTTGATTGTTCTATATTTGGGGTTTCTTGGAATTGTAATGAGTATTTGGGGTTTAAAGATAGTAGATTTATTCTTGATTTTTCTATATTTGGGGTTTCAAGATATGAGCTTTATTCTTGATTGTTCTATATTAGGGGTTTCTTGGAATTGTAATGAGTATTTGGGGTTTAAAGATATGAGTTTTATTCTTGATTTTTATGTATTTAGGGGTTCTTGAAATTATATCAACTGTAATGTGTATTTGGGGTTTAAAGATATGAGCTTTATTCTTGATTTTTCTATATTTGGGGTTTCTTGAAATTGTATTTATTGTAATGTGTATTTGGGGTTTCTTGGAATTGTATTAATTGTAATGTGTATTTGGGGTTTAAAGGTATGAGCTTTATTCTTGATTTTCTATATTTGGGGTTTCTTGAAATTGTATTAATTGGAATGAGTTTTTGGGGTTTAAAGATGTAAGCTTTATTCTTGATTTTTCTATACTTGTGTTTTCTTGAAATTGTATTAATTGTAATGTGTATTTGGGGTTTCTTGGAATTGTATTAATTGTAATGTGTATTTGGGGTTTCTTGGAATTGTATTAATTGTAATGGGTATTTGGGGTATAAAGATATGAGCTTTATTCTTGATTTTTCTATATTTGGGGGTTCTTGGAATTGTCTTAATTGTAATGGGTATTTGGGTTTTACAGATATGAGCTTTATTCTTGATTTTTCTATATTTGAGGTTTCTTGGATTTGTCTGTGATTGTAATGTGTATTTGGGGTTTTTCTTTTTTTGATAACTGTAGTGTCCGGGCCAGCTTGAGTGCACCAACTATTAGAAAAAAAAGTATCTTTTGCTATAAGGTACTAATTGAATCATGCATCCTCCTCCTCTTGCAAATTCTCAATAAGTAAATGGTCTAATTCAGTTGTGAATTTGTGATTGTGTAAGCTCTATCTGGGAATTTTGTGTGTGGATCTTTTTTGACAATTTAAAGAACCCCAAAGACATGGTTAACTCAATATTAGCTGCTTGCAAGAATGGTAATTGTTTAAAAAATATGAGCTTTATTCTTGATTTTTTCTATATTTGGGGGTTCTTGGATTTGTCTGTAATTGTAATGGGTATTGGGGTTTAAAGACATGAGCTTTATTCTTGGTTTTTCTATATTTGGGGTTTCTTGGTATTGTATTAATTGTAATGGGTATTGGGGTTTAAAGACATGAGCTTTATTCTTGGTTTTTCTATATTTGGGGTTACTTGGTATTGTATTAATTGTAATGGGTATTTGGGGTTTAAAGATATGAGCTTTATTCTTGATTTTTCTGTATTTGGGGTTTAAAGATATGAGCTTTCTTATTGATCGTTCTATATTTGGGGTTTCTTGGAATTGTATTAATTGTAATGGGTATTTGGGGTTTAAAGATATGAGCTTTGTTCTTGATTTTCTATATTTGATGTTTCTTGGAATTGTATTAATTGTAATGGGTATTTGGAGTCTAAAGATATGAGGTTTAATCTTGATTTTTCTATATTTGGGGTTTCTTGGAATTGTATTGTAATGGGTATTTGAGTTTTTTCAAATTCAAGTTGTAAAATGGGTATTTGGGGTTTTTTCTTTTTTGATAACGCGGTGTCCATGCCCGCTTGTGTGCACCTCGACTAACGGGATACAGGTAACTCTGTCCACCAACTATTAGAAAAAGGTATCTTTTGTTACAAGGTACACCAATTGTATGTAGTCTTTTGGAGTTGTAAATTTCTTCTTTGTAAAGCTCCATGAGTAACTCAATAATAGCTGCCTGCAATAATGGTAATGGTTTAAAAATATGAGATTTATTCTTGTTTTTCTATATTTGGGTATTATTGAAATTATAATGTAATTGTATTGTTGAAATGGTTTTGGGTTTTATTGGAATTTGGGATTTGACAATTCAAATTCAATTTCTGGGTTTTGGGTTTTCTGTGATTTGTGATTTTTGCTGTAATTGGAAGAATGAGCTTTATTGTTGTTTTCTATATTTGGGTTTTATTGCAATGATGTTGTAATTGTATTGTTGAAATGCGTATTTGTGGTTTGACTTTTGAGTCTTCCGGAAACAACTTTTCTACCTCATCGAGGTAGGGGTAAGGTTGCGACACTCTACCCTTGCGTGATCCTGCTTTTGGGCCTACATTGGTTTTGTAGTTTGTAGTTTGTTGTTGGTATTTTGTTGTCAATTCAAATTCAAACTGTAATGGGTGTTAGGGCTTTTCATGCTTCATTGCTTGCAAGAATGGTAGTAATGGTTACTCTATCTGTCCCAATTTATGTGACACATTTTTTTTTGAGATACAAACTAAGTAAACTTTGACCTTCATTTTATTATCGTGTTTTTCATCCTATTGACATGAGGAATATTGCAACTTATAGTACATTAGTTTAGTTTTTGAATATTAAAATTTTAATTGTAAGATATAAAGTTATTCCTATTCAATTTAGCTTCAAAGTTTAGAAAAATTGACTCAAAAATTGACTGTTGGAGCTAAAGGTGTCACATAAGTTGGGACAAAGGGAGTATTTGTTCCTATTTTACTTCTTTTGGGTTTTGGGTTCTTTGATTTTTGCTATAATTTTGTGGGTGTTTAGTTTTTGTGTTTGAATAACAGGGAATTCTTCATTGGAGGAGTTACAGTCTTATTTTCCCGTTAGACCAGAATGCCAAGCTGATGTTCCTAATACTCGATTCCGACCTAGGGTGAGTTGAAACTGCATTCATTTTCATCGTTTTATTTAAATTCTTCTAGCATTATAGAACATACCTTTTCATGCACTCTTGCTTTCACATCTGTTACTTCTTTTTCTGAATTGCTTTGAAGGTGTGGAGGACATAGATTAGGGTAGAAAGTTAGTGGGTAGGAGTTCGTTCGTAACAGTAGGGAAGAGTACTTTGTTTTTATCCGCGCCTGGAGTTTCTTGTTCATGGTGTTTCGGTGATGTCTATGATTTTGAATAGATAGTTTATCGTATTATCTTGTGGTTGTCTTGTTTCCTGTATTAGCTAGCAATTGATATCCCATTTTATTGTGTGGTTTTATGTTTTTTGTTTGTTATATTGTTATCTGTCCTGAGTTAAGGGTCTATCGGAAACAACCTCTCTACTTCATTTGAGGTAGTGGTATGAACTGCGTACACATTACCTTCCCCAGACCCCACTTCGTGGAAATACATTGGGTATGTTGCTGTTGCTTTGATTTGTTTTTCCTTGAGGGTAGGGGTAAGGTTCGTGACTCTATCCTCCTCAACCCCACTTAAAGGTTTACAAAAAAGAGTATGTTATAATTGGTTGTTATTTAAATTCTTCTAAGTTTTGCTTATATACACAACTTTGGATAAAAAGAGGAGGTTGAAAGACTTAGAGGCGGATCCCAAATCTGGATTTGATGGGTTAAGCCTTTAAGCTCTTACCATTTAATTCGTTACACTTTTGAAATTATGATTTCAAAATTTAATTTTCGTTGAATATTACTAATTTACCACATATATGTTTGAGCCTTATAAACAACGCTGCAGCAGGCTCTGGTTGCGGTGGGTCGACGATTAGTATTAAAATAGTCAAACCATGTTGATTTCTCTAATACAAAGGTACACAATTCATAGCTTCGACCCAAGTTAGTTCGGGATTGGCACATTGTTTAGTTGAGTAGACAAATGACTATGTTGCATAGTTAGTGGATTCTGCCCTTTGTTATTTTAGCTAAATATTCTTTAAATTTTCAACTATTTCAATATTTCCTTTGCACCATTGATTGAGAGAAATATAAACTCTATTCCATCAATTAGGTGCTATGTTGCTCGGACTCTTCAATAATGTCAACGGGTGCGTGTCGGATTCGTCAAAATTAGTGTATTTTTGGAGAATCCGACACGGGTGCGGCATCGAAAGTGAAGAGTCTGCGCAACATGGATTAGGTGAACATATACAAGCTTGATGATATAAATGAGTTCAAAAGCTAGAATATTCCGTTGTAGTTTTTGTTACATTTGTCTCAGCTTCTGTTCAAGTCCTTTTAAAGAAATGATGTATAATTACTGATAAAATGCTCACGGCAGAATTATTCACTATGTTACCTTTGTGCACTTTCTTGTTTTGGGGAAGTGCTTGATAGGCAGGAAAAACACTCAGTGAAAGAAGATGGAAGGCTGCATTCTCTCAAGAGGGTTATTTGGATATAGCAGGTGTTCTTAGACGAATCCAACGAGGGGTACTTTGTTTCTCTCTCCTGTGCATTGCATATTCTTAATAAATTTACCCTGCCACATTCTCGTTTGCCTATAAACGGATACATTATCTTGTCGAATGGATTGCTCTAAGACTTAAAGAGATTCTACAAGTTGATGGTGGTCCTTTCAGTTGGTTTCATCTGTTTGTGTAGTTCATTAAGAAAATTAATTGCTACTTGGTAGAGAATCCAATTTCAGTTGTCTATTCTTCATCCGATTAAGTTTTTTGGTTTCTATTCTTTTGTGGTGTATGCGATTTGGTTTAGCTGCATAAACTAATCTTGACATCTCATGATGAAAGATTGTTTTTGAGCTGTTATAGCATCTGACTCTTTCCTTGTCTAGATTGTTTTATTTTGATCCGGGGGTCTATCGGAAACAACCTCTCTATTGCACATCTGAGGTGGTGGTGTGGACTGCATACACTTACCCTTCCCAGACCCCACTTGTTGGGAAGATACTGGGTATGTTGTTGTTGTTGTTGTTGTATTCTTCATTCTAGCTCGTAAACACTCAATTTGGAATATTGGACATCTTATGGATCACCTTGCTTTTATGACTAATCTACTTTGCTCCTTCATTGTGATAGTAGGTAGTCCTTTTTTTGAGATAAACATCCAGTATCCCCTCGAATTATGGTCAGAGTTGCTACCACGCACTCCAACTTCACAAGGGTCCTATTACCCTCAACTCAATTTTAGCATATTTTTGTCACCCCTTTGTGCTGACGTGACACTTTTATTACATAAAATGGGGCCCACGTCAACTAAAAAGGTTGATAAAAGGTGCCACGTCAGCATAAAAGGGTGACAAAAATACGCTAAAATTGATTTTGGGAGTAATAGGACCCCTGTGAACTTAGAGTGTATCGTAGCAAATTTGGTCATAGTTCAGGGGATACTAGATGCTTTACTCCCTTTTTTTCCCTTGGATTTCCTCTAATTCATGCTGTCCATTCCTTCTTTGTGACTCCACCTTTAGCTTTATGTGATTTCCTAAATGATAATGCATTACGCTCATGGTCTCCTTCTCCTACCTAGCCCTTTTCATGACTTTGGCCTAGTTGATGAATGCTGATCGCCTGATCCTCATACTATTTGCCGTCAAGGCAAAATTGATCTACTTCTTTTGGTGAGTGCGAGCAGTTCATATATGTTTTAACAAGTGCTTTTTTCCAGCTAGTGTGGTTTTGACTTTAGCCAAAATTGCTCAATTCCATTATATACTGTACATTCGTCTTGTAATCTTCAATTGCTGGACGTTTGGCGCAGAAATGACCCTCAATTTGCATAAGTGGTGAATAACTCACGGGGAACCAATTACGTCAATTGCTCCTGTCCAGTCATCTCACTTGTAGAAGGATTACTCCATTACACAAAACAAAAATAGAAGGATCATTTCATTTATGAGTTTCCAGCAAGTTATTTCCATTGGGAGCCTTAATAGGAAAGCATTTAAGGATCATCGTTTTGTGCTAATGATTAATTTTGATGATATAAGACGTTTTAACTGCTCTACAAATAATAATAAAGGGGAAACAACCTGTTCTCTTATTCCGGAGCAACAATTGTTTTATCTACGCTACAATCGCTTGTTGGTTTGGACAGTTTAGGAACGTCTAAATTATACAGAAGTTTAGCTGGTAAAATTATTCATGATCTGGAATACCATTTGGGCATAACCATTGATCAACGTTCTATAAACTATATATTAGGCATTAGCGCGTCCATTGAGTTCATTTTAACGAGTCATTGTCTATCACCACTCAATCTGCTTATTGCTGTTTAGATGGAAACTTAAGTCTCAGAACGCTGATGCTTATTGATTATTCTGTGAATGCTAGGGGATTCATCTATCAATTAAAGGGGCCGTATGGGAGTTCTTGCTGGGTTGTTTTGATCCCAATAGCACATTTGAGGAAAGAAATGAGCTTCGACAACGGCGGAGGTAATCTATCTCATTTCAGCTATGGCCTAAGAGTTACACTTATTCTATATAGGCTATAAATAGTAGAGGTAAAATCAGCAACATAACTATAGGGACTCATTATGCATTGAATTTTCTTCATTTTGATGCATAAACACATGTAGCTATCAAAGGTGTCCTCAGTATAATGTACACAAAAAGCTCTTCACGTTCATAGAGTTATTCTTGTCAAAGATCAACGTTCTGAATTGTGATACAATAGACCCTTGTAGTCCGGGCCTTACCCGAACCCGCGCATAGCTGGAGCTTTAGTGTATCGGACTACTGTTTTAGCATTGAGCAGTGAGCACTGAGGTGAACCGACTTGCATTCGACCGGGAAAGTCTTGTTTAATCAATTTCTACATAATGAACAAGCCAAGTTTGGGACAATTTTATTAGATTCAGCTTGGTTTAGTTGTTCTTATCAGAAACACCCCTTCGCAAAACGTTGCCAATGAACTTTGAAACCTTGACGTATTGAGATTCAAATCTTTGTACCTTTAATCTTAACTGCAAAAATTGTTGTTTTGCAATAGTTGATGTTTTGTGTTTTGAGCCCAGGGTCTATCAGAAACAAACTATCTACCTCACAAAGGTAGAGTAAAGTTTTCATACATCCCATCCCTTCCCCGCTCGTGGGATTGCATTGGGTATGTTGTTGTTGTTGTTACAATCTAAGTTGCTCGGACTCTCCAAAAACGTTGCCATACCCGTGTCGGATCCTTCAAAAATACACTATTTTTGGAGGATCCGACACGCACCCTTAGACATTTTTGAAGAGTCCGAGCAACTTAGGTTACAATGGTTGGTGTTATATGGTTTCAAGCTTCCAACTATGTTGAAAAAAGAATGCACGAATCTATAGTCGAATCCTTGCCCATTAAGTTCTCCAATATCTTAATTTTTGAGTCTTGGCATTCAATTGAAAATGAGTGCTACAAGATAGTTAAACGTATATTATTTGTTTCGAACTTGAATCCAAGAAAAAAGAGGATCTAATTGTTTAGACTACCTGCCAAGAACAGATTAAATTCTTTGTTGACTGGATTGCCGGAGATTGAGCTCATCAGTTGGGGACTTTGATCTCTCATGTGCCTCATAATGTATTGGAGGACCAAAAAGAAGAATGGTCAGTTAAAATTAGAAATTTTGGAAATAAAGAGAGTAAAGACAACAGTAATAGAACTTACAAAAGAAATAAAGACAACCAAAAAATTGTCATAAATGCAGCGCATATGTATTATTATATCAATCTCCCCATACTTCATCTTTCTTTTGGGAAACCTTCTTTGACGAGTGTGCGTGCGCCTTCGTGGGGAACTGGTGGTGGGCTTAATAACTTCACAAAGAAAAAATGTACTTTTGCCTGTAGGACTAAATTATGAAGTATAATGTCAGTGTGGATATCAACTGAAAACACACCCGTCCCTTTTTTCATCCTTATAATATTCATGGTGATATCTACATGAGCTTCAACCGGATTCGACTTTGAATCTAGATAATGGATGTTCGAGCCGTTGGTTTCTTTCTTTTCTTGAGTTACGACTTCAACTATCCTTATCGGAGCTCAAGTGAGCTAAGTTCCAGCAACAGTGGACGGCGATGGAAGTCGGCGACCAGTCATCGGAACCATCGACGAGGATGAAGTGTTGAAGAAGTGACCTATGGCTTTCCTTTTTAGTCTACTAGAAGTTTCCTAAGTAGATATTTCTTTCTTTTTGTATCTTTGCTCTTTGGACTTGGGCCAATTGGGTTTTGTCCGATTGTGCCAACTTTTTGTTAATAAAAGGCCTGTTGGGCCACCTTTTAATTAAAAAAAAAAATCCTTATAATATTCTTATAAATTATTTATGAGTCGCCTAAGAATCTGAATTTGTATACTCAGAGAGCAATATGCTGCATGGAAATCTGAATGCCAAATGATAGTACCTGTTATAGGCAGTGGGAAATTTACCACAAATGCTATAGTCACTGATGATGGCCAACCTATTGAGCTTGCGAACACTACCAGTGATGCGCAGGATACTAACAATGCCATGCCAGTTGAAAATGGTGTTTATGACAAGAAAGTGGTTCAGTGGAAGCTTAACTTGCCGCAAATTGGTTAGTACTCGTGCCACTACTTATTCTCTAGATTTAATTTATAACTTTATACATTCATATTTGCTGTAGAGCTCCATGTATCTATCTCTCTATCACTATCTGTGTCTGTTTCTTAGAAGAAAGGTGGGTGGTTGTTGGAAAAACTTGAACGTCAGAAGTACATTTTGTTTCCAGTCCGTTTATCACAATCATTTGTTCATGTTCTCAAATTCTTTCCAGTTTGAACAATTAACGGCCAGTAATAAACTGTTCTCCAACTTTGCTCTGCACAAATTATAACTTTTTCGACAAAGCTTAAATAGTCACATAGCTATAACTTTGAGGTAGTTCTTAGTTGTGCAGAATATAATCAAAGTTTGTTATTCTAAAGCCATTGGTTATGGTATTCGAGAGGAAGGGATTGATATATGGAACATTGCTTGTCCAATATAGTTATTGTGTTTGGAAAGTACTGTGTGAAAAGAGGTTTGATATGTTCGACAAGTGATGAGGCAATGATATCTTTTTCTTCACTCTAATTGGTGTATTCTAGATGCTGAGTTTAAAAGGGAAGTGGGAACAAGTCACTGAGAATAAGTGGCGAAAGAGTGAAAATTATGTTGAAACAAGCCCTAAAATTGTGTGTTCCGTATTAATTATAGGATTCATTTCTGTATTCTTTGGGCGCTGAAACTACTGCAGATAGCATTCTCTTTAATTTTTTCATGAATGCGCGAGCATCACTTAGTACACAAAAAGCTTATCAAAAAGAGTGAAAAAAATTACCTTCACTTAACGGAATGCATGTTATAGCTTAGTACACAATTCTTTGAGAAGGCATTTTGGAGCTTTGGCACAATCAAGCGAACATAACAAGCTTTTGATGACCAAGTAGGAAAGTGGGTGGAACTTTGCATATCATTTTTAAATGTCTGCCGGTTTTATTACACTAGGAGTGTCAGTTATCAGGTGGGAGATTTGTTAGAATATGAAAATTCATACACATCTAATTCATTGTACTTGAATAAGGAAATCATATAGAATATTTATTGGATACCTTAGGATATTCTATATTTAGTTATAGATTATTTACTTTCCTTATTAGTATAGGGATTGAGACCATATTATGCATAACCTAACTCCTACGTAAGGAGCACATTTTTTTTATTATTAATCATGTCAATGAGAAGTTCATTTTCTATTTTCACATGGTATTAGAGCCTTTAAGATCTTGGTTGAGACTCAAATAACTTCCGCTACTTGCAAGCGGTACGCTCAATTTGTGCCGCTTGGTGTGCCGCCCTCCTGACAGATGTTTTCCACTTTCATTCTTCCTTTCGGTAGCCGAGGATGCTCCTCTCTTGAAACTGGTGCCTTATCTCCAGATGTTCGTTTAGGAACCTCTCCTCTTTCGAAGATCCTTCAAGCACCGTTCATCTCTCTGGCAACCAACGGTGACACTGCTACTTTTTACGCAATTGGTGTCCTGCTCCAAATCTTGTATTTCTTGTCATTGTTCTTTCAGTTTAAGTTGCGTTAAAATGCCTTGGAGATTTGTAAAAAAAAAAGGGCAGCCCGGTGCACTAAAGCTACCACTATGCGCGGTGTCCGGGGAAGGGGACCCACCACAAGGGTGTATCGTACGCAGCCTTACCTTGCATTTCTGCCAGAGGCTGTTTCCAAGGCTTGAACCTGTGACCTCCTGGTCACATGAAAACTTTACCAGTTACCCCTGGGTCTACCCCTGGGTCTGGAGATTTGCAATGTCATATTTTTTTTTGTGATTGAGAATATATTCATTTCGACATAGTGCAAGAAGCATTTCCTTTGGCATTGCAGTTACTAACGACTTTCTAGATGAGACAATCTCAAAGCCAATTTCTTTCGTTGTGAAGTTACCAACATCTTGAAGAGAAGAATACCGACACCGCTTTTCTATTTTGGCGATTCGCACTATTCCAACGAGATTCCAGTCCCATTTTGAGTTTGAAGGGGCATGTTAAAATATCAAATTATATGTGTCTAGATTCATATATATCTAGATTTATTGTAATTGCATAAGATCATATAGAATATGCTATAAGACTAAAGTTGCTCGGACTGTTCACTTTTGGTGCCACACCACCGTGTCGTCACCGCGTGGGTTAGGGTGTGGGATCCGTAGCCAATTAGTTCAACTAATTTTGGGTACTTTGACCAGTCAAAATTGATGGAAAAATTTCAAGCAGATTCAGTGATTTTAGTAATCAAAACAAAAGCTAAGGTGAAATTGGAGAAAATGGAAAAACTTATATATAAATTTCTACATCACTCCTTTTCCTTTTATCTCCTTCGAAGATTCTCCGCTTGATCAATATTTTCTCCACAAGATTTCCACGTAATATCTCATAAATTAGGTTTTAAATCTCTATTTTCAGATATTTGAATTATTTTAGTTGTATCCCCACACCCATATCCATACCTGGATCCATATCCCTGAATCTTAAAGTTTAGATCATGAAGAATCAAACCTCTAGATTTGCACCCTTATCGGACACCCGCATCGAGTCCGAGAAACTTAGCTTATAGCATACCTTAGGATATATAAATTTCTTTTGAGATATAGAATATGTACTTACCTTATTAGTATATATGGATTATTACCTACCAAAGACTCATATAAGGAACAACTTTCGTACATTGTTAATCTATTCAATCAGATGTTCCCTTGCCTATTATTTTCTCATTACGCCCGCCAAATGCCCGTTAATGATGCTAGATTCTAAGCTTCAACATTTAACCGAAGTGCCAATTCATGTTGTTCAACTCCATACAGGTTTTCTCCAACATAGTACATGTAGTTTATTATGTTGAAGATTGTTGACACGTTCGACGATCATATAAGCTATTGTCAGGTTCGATCAACAGCGAGAGAAATTTAAATGAGCTTCGTCAATTTTCATGTGTCGGTGTTCCATTATAATGGATGAATTGGAAAAATTGAAATGCCATGCATTTTGCCTTTGCAAGGAAGATTGTGTATTAGAAAGGACCCTTGACGTGACTAGTAAAGTGACTGCCATGTGACCGGGAGGTCACGGTTTCGAGTTGTGGAAACAGCGCTTCTTGCAGAAATGCAAGGTAAGGCTGCGCACAATAGAACCTTATGGTCCGCTCCTTCCCCGGACCTCGCATATAGCGGGAGCTTAGTCCACCTGGCTGCCCCTTAAAATATATATATATATTTTTTAAAAAACTGTCTGCCATATAGACTGATTTTGCTGAAAATATCTAAAACTGTCATGGTTTATGATGTTGTTTAGGTTTGGATGTTGTTCGCACGGATCGTTCTCTTGTATTTTATGAGAATCAAGCTAATCAGGCAAAACTCTGGGATGTGCTAGCTGTCTATGCATGGATGGATAAAGATATTGGTTATGTTCAAGGTATTATAGCAGTATTTAGAAACTATTTTTTAAAATCAAGGCTATTTGTAAACCATTTGCTTGTTTTCTGAACAGGAATGACAGATATTTGCTCCCCAATGGTTATTCTACTTGAGAATGAAGCAGATGCATTCTGGTGCTTCGAACGTGCAATGCGTAGATTGGTATGCCACTGTCGTTTCCATTCATGCCCGTTGCAGACCTAAAATAAATAAATAAAGAAAGAAAAATGTAATCACATAATTCATAAATTTTAAGTTTTAGCGCGACCCATTATAAAAAAGGAAATTCACATGCTTGACTGAGACAAATAGTGAGGTCCTCATGTGAGAAATTCACATGCTTGACTGAGACAAATAGTGAGGTCCGCATGTGAGGTGACGTGTTGCAGGAAGTAACTAAATGTGCCCATTTTTGGCAACTTAAGATTTTGGACGAGGCACTTGTTCCTTATTGGTGGTGCGATGGTTTCCAAAGAGGTTTATAGATTCTTGGATCATTCCACCCGTAAGTTTTGGTTAGATATTCAGATTCGTAGAAATGGCATTAGATCCAAAGGTTGGTGAGCTCATTTGTGCCACAACTTTCTCTTTTCATGTTCTATCATTCCGCCTTCTCTCTAAACTAAGCCCATGGAGCTGCTTTGGATTTCTCTCTCCATCTCAATTCAACCCATTGAGCCATTAATTACATGGCTCCAGAGTCCAGACCCTCTATAGTCCATTGAGCCTAATATGTCTCCCTATACGAGTGGAGCCTTGGAATAACTGGTAAAGTTGCTGCCATGTGACCAGGAGGTCATGGGTTCAAGCCTTGGAAACAACCTCTGGCAGAAAAGCAAGGTAAGGCTGCGTAGAATACACCCTTGTGGTGGGGCTCTTCCCCGGACCTTGCGCATAGCGGGAGCTTTAGTGCACCGGGCTGCCCTTTTTTTACTCCATGCCTGTTCTTGTTGAACCGCCTTCTTTCAGCTCCAAATTAAAAAATGAACAAAAATAAAGAAGGCAAAAAAAAAAAAAAAAAAGAGAATCAAATCCACATTTCAACTCTAAAACCCAGGTTACATGCGCAAGAACGTGTTAAGAAATACACTAGTCCATTGATTTCCGAAGAGCTTTATAATATCCAGGGCCACTCACCCATTGCCTTAAGGTTTGGGCTTGATGCTCCTATATTTTCACATCAGTAATGATGATTGGTCGAGTATATTTTATGTTCTCTTTTGTAACTTCTTTATTTCAACTTGTACAGTTATTTTCCTATGTTTATGCCGCTACTACATATATAACAACTCCATATTCACTTCAACAGCGAGAAAATTTCAAGTCCAGCGCAAATTCTATAGGAGTGCAATCTCAGCTGGGCACCCTTGCGCAAATTGTTAAAATTGTTGATCCAAAGCTTCATCAACACATCGGTAAGGGTTTTCTGTTCTCCATATATTCTTCAGTAGCTATTTCCATGAAAGAAGTAGAGAACGCCCATTGGTATAGCTCACAATACTAGAATGATTAACTAACACCTAAAATAGGCTTTATAAAAGTTTCTGTTTTTTTCGTGTGAGTTAACAAGTTATTATAAGTTGCTAGTGGTATATAAGATCAAAAGTTTTATGCAGAAAGCCTTCTATTTAAAAGAAATTTAACTTATTACCATTAGGGGCTGCATAATATGGTTTCTACGTGTGCCTCAGCTTGTGCGTTTATCCTATGTATCAACTTCATTTACTTGATCATTTCCTCAAGGAAGTTTCAATTCAAGAAAGCAGTATCGTGATTTCATTTGGTTGAATAGCTCTTAATATTTCAAGTTCCATATAAAAATTGCGAACATATTATTATATTTCAGTCTTTTATTATTTGGATATCTCATGAAATGTACATTTATTGTATCTTCCTGCCGCTGCCTTCTCTATGAGCTCATGCTTTTTGACTCAACTTTTATCGTTTTGTCAAGAGAATGCTGGCATAGTTTGGCCTATCTTCTAAATAGATAGTTTGGCCTCATTCCATGTAGTCTTAATTGGCTTTATCTGTTAGATATTATGATGGGCTATCATGAGTAATTTTAAGGCCTGTAATGTGTTTTGACGATATGTTCCAGGAGATCATGATTTATTTTGTGGTACTTTTAACGCATGCACTCCAAGTTTGTTATTGACAATTACAAGATAAACATTATCTTGAAGCAATGCAGACAATATAAATACGATATCTACCACCTATCGAAAAAGAAAAAAATTGACTTGAAGTTCTTTTGCAGATTCTCCGACAGATAACCAAATACCTCTAAAGTTGGGGCCAGACTCAAAATCATTAGTTAATGATTGTGAAACATTAACATCCATCATAAAAAAATCTCTCGTATATGTTGTTTGGGATGTTGGTTATATAGCAAGAAAATTTTAATGGGATGTATTGGAAATCTGGATTGTTAAGAAAGCCTCAAAACTCCATGCGCGCTTAACCATCTAAAATTCGAGAGTAGAAAGTCTAGATATTGAGTTTACTCTCTCTCTCTCTCCCTCACCGACTTCTTCAATTGTAATTGGCAGAGGAGCTAGATGGCGGAGAATATCTGTTTGCGTTACGTATGTTGATGGTACTTTTCAGGAGAGAGGTTTCATTTGTTGATGCACTCTATCTCTGGGAGGTGAGAAGTTCAAACCTCTTTTCACATTATTGTTTGGGGGATAGAAAAAACATTGCACAATAGTTTGTCCTGATCATTGGCGTCTCGTGTCAATCTATGTTGCTCGGACTCTTCAAAAATGTCAGCCGGTGCGTGTCGGATTCTCCAAAAGTAGTATATATTTGGAGAATCTGACAACGGTGCGGCATCGAAAAGTGAAGAGTCGGCACAACTTAGGTGTCAATTACATTTTGCCTGGCTACATTTGCTTTTAAGAGACATGGTTGTTTTATTGGAAAATTCCTAATTTAATAAGAGAAATGGTTGTTATTCTTCACAAGCTATGCTTTTTGTGTTTCAAAAGAACGGTTCAACTAAATTAGTTCGACATAAAGGTCAGTGAAAGAACAACGATATTTATATTTTCAACTATGAAAGAGGTAGGCCGAAAAAATATTGGAGGGAGGTGATTAGACATGACATGGAGCGGCTAGTGCTTACGGAGGACATTACTCTTGATAGGAAGGTGGGGAGGACGCGTGCGTCCGTAATAGTAGGGAGGAGTGTTGTGTTTGTATTTATGCCTGTGGTTTCTTGTCCGTAGTGTTCGGATGATGTTTGTGATCTCGAATAGATAGTTTATAGTATTACTCTGTCGATGTCTTGTTTCTTTTATTATCTAGCCGTATATTATCTCATTTTGTTGTTTATTTTTATGTTTTTTGTTTGGTATATTGTTATCTGTCCTGAGCCTGGGGTCTATCGGAAACAACCTCTCTACTTCATCGGAGGTAGTGGTATGGACTCCGTACACTTTACCCTCCCCAGATCCCACTTTGTAGGAATACACACTCGGTATGTTGTTGTTAACTGAGTTTTGTGATCTTCTGATTGGTGCTACCTTTGTACATACTTCATTTAGGTGATGTGGGCGATGGAGTACAACCCAAACATATATTCATTGTACGACAAGACAATGAAACAACTTCCCGATAAGTTAAATGATACGCAGCTTAAGCAATATGGAAAATATGAAAGGAGAATAGTGAGAACTGGTGCAACGAAACACGATGATGCACTTGCCGTTTTCCTAGTTGCGAGTGTTCTTGAGACGAAGAAAAAACGGCTTATGAAAGAGGCGAAAGGCCTAGACGATGTTGTACAGGTCTTCATAAAATCTCTCTCCCCGTCTATATATTCCGCGTTATTGTATTTTCTTGGTCCTGACAATTGCATGTTTTCCAGATCTTGGACGAGATAACCGGGAATTTGGATGCAAAGAAAGCACTAAAGGAGGCTCTAAAGGTTCATAAGAAGTACATGAGCAAGGCAAGTTTCTTTGTTCCCTATTCTCCCCCACCCCCCTCTTTACCCCCTCCCTTCCAACCCCAACGCACACATCCCAAAAAAGAAAAAGAAGAAAGGATTTAAGTTATATACACGGACAGCGTTTTAACCTATTGTCATAGGTTATATGATTTATTTTTCAAGTTACTAATCCCGGTTATTATGAATGGTACCTATAGTTATCTAGTGACTTAATACTAAATTAAATTCTTTTACTAAAGTAAGTTCTTTTACCTATAGTAAGGTTGCGTACAGTACACCCTTGTGGTGGGGTCCTTCCCCGGACCATGCGCATAACGAGAGCTTTAGTGCTCCGGGATGCCCTTTTTTACCTATAGTTATCTTGCAAGTGACTTAATGCTAAAATGAGTTGTTTTACTTTGTCCGTTGAACTCAAGAAAGAACCCCCTCCGCCCCCACTCCCCGGGGGACTTTGTTTTGCTGCATGAGCATGATATCAACCATATTAGTTGGCTTATAAGCTGCTTAATACAGGTGAAAAGAGCCTAGAAGAGGCGTGGTAATCGGCGAAATGCTTGAGGGAGTTGATGATGAGCATAGATCCGGTGATTTCCGAATAGGGCAACCTTTCGAACTGTTGCTGGATCCATGGGCGGGGTGGAGTTGCTATTCCACACTGCACTAATTACACCTTGTGCTCCAATGGTTTTGTTGTACTTTATATGTTCATTCTTTCATTGATGAGTGGTTTTTCTTCTTGCATTTGGTGTATAAATGTTTCCATTTCTGCAAAGAAAAAGAACAGAAATTGTACATATTAGTCTTGCTATGAGATGTACATGATGTGTTATGGTTGTAATACTTTGAATCACATTCCTCAATTTCACCAAATTATATGTTTCATTTTATCTTATTTTTACAATTATGGAGGCCGCGGATTCAAGACTTGGAAACAACCTCTGACAGAAATGTAAGATAAGACTGCGTACAATACACCCTTGTGGTGGGGTCCTTCCTCGGATCCTGCACATAGCGGGAGCTTTAGTTTAAAGCACTACCTTTTTTTTTTTTTTTTTTTTTTTGTATTCCTATATAAGATAAAATCATTCATCATTAGATGGTTATAATCATTAAAAGGACAGTTCGGTGTACAAAGTATTTTACGTTCATAGAGTTTGGGGAAGGGCTGTTTTTCGTTAGTAACTTAGTGCAACGTGGAAAATTTCATTGAGAGGAATCAACAAAGAAAAGAAAAACGAGAAAGATAATTATATAATAAATATACAATAGTTCTGCTCGAAAGACTCCTTTATATATGATGTGATGTAACAGCTATTCTAATGCATGTTGGGTTCGAAATTGAGAGGGTGTCATGTGGAAACTTTTAGTAAAACCATAGAGATAATAAATCAAATGACACAAAAATATAGTAAAAACATATTATTGAATATGGTTTGGTCAAACGATCAACATATTAAAAATAAAATTGAAAAACCTAAAAACTACTATTTATAGATGTCTAAAACCTTTCCTCCAAGAAAGAGGTTAGCCAAATATAGAAAAAAAATTATATTTTTCTCTTTCAGGAAAAGTAAAAGTAATTATGGTAACTTCTATTTTCCTTCTAAGAAAAAATAAAACTTAAATATAGTAAAAAAATTAGGGCAAAAACCCTAACAATGCAAACTTTGGTGATTGTTTTCACGGCTCAAACCTGTGATTTATACATCGCACTGAAATAATTTTATCGTCGCTTCAAGCTTCCCTTCTAGAAAGAGAATCATTCAAGCAATTAACAAAACAATATTTGTCAGAAGGGAAAAAAAAATCATTTTGCACGTCTTTAAAATAGCAATAAAGTTCATATTTATGCAGAAAGTGGTTGATTTATGCAAATATTTTGTTTCTATTTTTAAAAAAGTTTTACAACATGTAACATTCAGTAGATGAAAGTGGCGAAGATAAAAATGTTGTGATGGATGTGTGGATATATTAGGAGAGATAAGATTAAAAATGAGGATATCCGAGACAAGTTGTGAGTACGGACTTCGTGGAAATAAGGCGCAGGAAGTGAGGTTGAGATGGTTCGAACATGGGATGAGGAAATGCATGGACGTCCTAGTGCGGAGGTGTGAAAAGTTGTCTATGAATGGATTCCGAAGAGGTGATTACACATGACATGACATTGTTACAGCTTACCGAGGACATGACCTTAGATAGGAAGAATATGGAAGAAATTAAGACATGCAGAAGGTTAATAGGTAGAAGTACGTTCATACGATTAGGTAGGAGTACATCGTCTTGCTGCCCTTACTAGCATGGCGGACCTATATACAATTTTTTGGTGCTCCGATACCCATTAAATCCAACGTAGGCTATGTATAATAATATAAAAAGTATAAAAATTGGTATAAGCTTCAAAAAAGCACCCAGGAAATCAAGAAGATAGCTGGGTGCTTTGGTTTTTAGGCAGACCTTAAACCTTTGGGCATCAATATGTGTGCTCGAACCTCATGAGCACCCACGACTTCTAAATCCTGGGTCCGCCACTGCTTACTAGGAGTGTTTATGTTATTTTCTATTGTTTTGGGTAGTTTGAATATAACATTGCTTTGTTGTGGTACCATTCTGCTACTATTTGATGTTCTGTTACTATCTATTGTCTTTTGGATTTTCATTACGTCATTTTTTAAACTTCTTTTTCTTGAGCCGAGGGTATATCAAAAATAACCTTTCTACTTCACCTTTGAGGTAATAATAAAATTTGCATAAAATACTCTACTCTTCTCAGACTTCACGATGAAATTACACTGAATATGTTAGTATAGTAACTACCTATAAAAAATATGTATAAATAAGAAAGTGTTACAATCACCTTTTAATGGCCACCATCTTATTCTTCAAATAGTTGTCAACTATAAAAAAGTCAGAAGACAGATTATATTCTTAAATAAAATATTTAAAAGAATCTCCTTAAATTAATAAATAATTAACTAAAAGATTTTATTTAAAAAAGAATGAATTTCCATTCCTAAAATTATGCTAAGCTTATGGTTAAGAATGACTTGCAATTCATTGCCATTGAATTAATGAAAATGTTGGTTTAATATCTTTTTTTCTTTGTGATGATTAAAGATGAGTCAAACCTAAATTTCTATGTTAAGGGTTTGAATCCATTTTAATTAATTTCTTGAAATGTTTTAATTCAATTCCAAATTCATCAAACATATTTGTTCCCTTGAAATCTTTGAGTTTCTACATATAATAAGCAAATGAATGATTTTGGATGAAAATATCATATTCTTGATTTTTTTCTTCTAGTGTCCAGAACCTGCATTGGAGCCCCGATCATTTCAGAATACGCGTTAACGTTGTAGGGCTCATTCTGGGGGTGACGCTCCAACAAAATTTTCTATTTTCTCCATACCGAGAGCTCAAACTCGAACTTTTTGATTGATTATTTTCATGCCAACAAAGGTGAAAGGCCTTCTTAAAGGCCTTAGGTACATTTCTAATGTGTTTGGTAAGTAAATGATTTTTAAATGTACCAACTTTGGTCATTTGACATTTTCCTTTGTGGGTATTTTTAGTTTCTTGAAAATGAATGAGAATGTCACTAAGTTGGATGATTTAGCAATCAAATATGACTGGATTTTGAATAAATTAAGATCATCTATATGAATCATTTATGTTTATTACACTATACTAGATTCTGAATAAGTTAAGATGTTTATATGGATAATTTATGTTTATTACGTTATATTCGATTCTGAATAAGTTACGATCGTCTATATGAATCATTTATGTTTATTATGTTATACTTGATTTTGAATAAGTTAAGATCGTCTATATGAATTATTTATGTTTATTATGTTATACTCTATTATGAATAAGTTAAGATCGTTTATATGAATCATTTATGTTTATTATGTCATACTCGATTCTGAATAAGTTAAGATCGCATATATGAATCATTTATGTTTATTACGTTATACTCGATTCTAAATAAGTTAAGATCGTCTATATAAATTATTTATGCTTATTACGTTATATTCGATTCTGAATAAGTTAAGATCATCTATATGAATTATTTATGTTTATTACGTTATACTGAATTCTGAATAAGTTATGATCGTCTATATGAATCGTTTATGCAGATGATGATAAAAAGAAAGACATGCAAATTGGTTTTCCAACAGATGTGCAACATGTGGCACATATTGGATGGGATGGTAAATCAGTTGATAATCCAAGCTGGGTAATCATTTTACCTCTTCGTTAACTGTTATACTCTTATCAGTCTTGAGTCGGGGTCTATTGAAAATTCTGGGTATGTTGTTGTTGTTGTTGATGTTCATTTTCTGTCTTGAGTCGAGGGTCTATCGGAAACAACCTTTCTACTTCATCTGAGGTAGTGGTGTGAACCGCGTACACTTTACTCTCTCTAGACCCACTTTGTTGGAATACTCTTTGTTGTTGTTGTTGTTGTTGATATTCATTTTCTGTCTTGAGTCGGGGGACTATCGAAAACAATCTCTCTACTTCATCTAAGGTAGTGGTATGGACTACCTATTCTTTACTCTTTCTAGACCCCACTTTGCGAAAATACTCTGGGTATGTTGTTGTTGTTGATATTCATCTTCTGTCTTGAGTCGAGGATCTATCAGAAACAGTCTCTCTACTTCATCTAAGGTGGTGGTATGGACTGCGTACTCTTTACCCTCCTCAGACACTGCTTTGTGAGAATACACTGTGTATATTGTTGTTGTTATTGATATTCATCTTCTGTCCTAAACGGAGGGTCCATCGGAAACAACCTCACTACTTCAGCTAAGATAGTGGTATGGACTACATATACTTTACCCTCCCCAAACCCCCACGTTGTGGGAGTACACTGAATATATTGTTATTGACAGTGGCGGAGCCACGATATTCACTAAGGAGGTTCATAAGTGAACGTACGAACTAACCGAAGGGAGTTCAACATCTAATATATCTACATAAAAAATAATTTTAACCATGCATATATAACATAATTTTTCACCGAATGGGGTTCGGACGAACCTCCTCGACAAAGGGTAGATCCGCCACTGGTTGTTGATATCTTGTTTGTGTAATCACCAATTTTTTTTTTCTTTTTTGGCAGATGAAAGAATATAAATCACCAGGAGCATTTCAATCAGCACCATTGGCTCTTTCTCCTAGAGAACTTAAAGAGACACCTGATATTAAATGGGTTTCTGAAGGTATGTTACTTTTTTTAAAAAAAATAAAAGAAAATTATTTTATTTCTTATAACTCAAAAACCTCGGGTTCGACCCCTGGATATAAACTCGACTTTAGTAGTAGGGTGTTCTTTGTCTCCTAAAAAGACTTTTCGATGCGAATCTGAAATGTGTTGATTAGATACACATCATGTGTTTGAACCTTGCGGCAAACAAAAACTTGTTGCTAAGCGGAGAAGGATAGAGGGACAGATTCATTATCCATCGAGTTTTGAACCATGTACCAGTGGTCCTCGAGGATCTCTCGATTATCAAGAAAGTGGTTTCCAGAATTTAGGAGTTGTCGGTGCCATGGAAGGTTCAAAACTTTAAGGTTCTGCCTAGAAACTAAAGCAGTCAACTACTTGGTTTACTGGATGCTTTTTATATCAGGTTTTATACATTTTTTATATAATTATACCTAATCTGCGTTGAACTTAATCGGTGTCGAAGCACCAAAAGTTTGGCTATAGGTCCGCCTCTGTAGTGGTTACAATATGTGTGGTCACATTCGTAACATTCGACTCGAATCATATATATATGTAATATGTCAAAGAATAGAAGTATGTATATAAAAAAGATATTGTAGAGCTAACTCGAAACTTTAAATCTTAGATTCGCCTATTAATCCTGAGAGGATCAATGTTGTTGTGTCATGGAAATTGCAGATTCAAACAGGAGGTCAAGAAATGCAGCAAATTCTTCACCAACAAAAGAAAAACCAGACAAGCCAAGAACATCCAGGAGACATAGCACAACAGAAAATGTCAGCAATGAGAACACTACAAACAAAGAGCCTGGCACCAAATCCAGGAGTTCGCGGCGACACCATCACAAGGACACATCAGATGGACACAAATCGAGTGAATCCGTGGGCAAAAACAACCACGATATCCCTAAAAAATCAAGACGAAAGAAGTCCAAGGAGGATGGTGGATCGAACCGATCATCAAGATCCAAAGACACTTGTTCTAGTACAACACAAACTACAGAATCAGGCCCTGGACAAGAAAGTCATGAGAGTAGTGGTATTTGTAAAGAAATACAAGAGGAGTGACAAAAACAAACAAACAAGAATGTAATATACTTGAAAAGTTTTCATTTTTTTTTGAGACCATACAAAAGATTTCATTCACAATTTGTAGTATATGTATTGTAGAATGTGTGTACAATCTTACTTTTTGACACCATGTTCATCAAGTAGATTCATTTCCTAGGTTCCTATGAGTCGATAAGTCAACGAAGGGCATATATTTGAGGTAGAAGATAACGCTAGAGGCATCTGTTGTCAGCTGGATTCAGGATTTGAGCTTTATGAGTTTGAATTCTAGGACAACGATCTCGAGTGTTAGTAACTGACTCTGAGACCACACAAAAGTTTTCATTCACAATTTGTGGATTATGCATTGTAGAGTGTGTGTACAATCTTACTTTTTGATACATGTTCATCAATTAGATTCATTTCCTAGTTTCCTAGTTGTTTATGTGCCTTGCAACTTGTATGACTCGATAGGTAATGGTCAAACGGGTTAAACGGGGCGAACGGGCCATTTTCTGGTCAAATTGGTGGGTGTTAGCCCACGGTTCTAGGATGGGCTCGGTGCCCTAGCGTATCTTTGGCCAAAAATCGACCGACGAACCCCCAACTGGGTGTGGAGTGGGTGAAGGTGGCCCGGCGGGGTCGGCGTGGCCATTTGGGTGGTCAAAACGGGCGAAACGGCGCGAACGAACCGTTCTTGGGCCAATTCGCTGGGTGTTAGCCCACGGTTCTTGGGGTGGGCCCGGGGCTCGGACGCACAACGAAAGGCATATATTTGAGATAGAAGATAACGCTACAGACATTTATATGTGAGCTGGATTCAAAATTTAAACTTCATGAGTTTGAATTGATATCGTTCTCAAGTGTTAGTAATTGATTCTGAATATAATTTTGTACATATTAAATAGATTTCTTGACACGTAAATGAGGTTCAAGACAAAGTTACTAGATTTATTTGTGTGCCTTGCAACTTGTATGAGTCAATAGGTCACGAAGGGCATAAAAGATAACGCTAGAGACACCTATGAGCTCGATTCAGAATTTGAACTTTACGAGTTTAAATTCTAGGACAACAATCTCAAGTGTTAGTAGTTTGTTTCTGAATTTAGTTTTGTAAATATTTAATAGATTTCTTGACACATAAACAGGGTTCGTGACAAAGCTACTGGGTTCTAACGATCCCATATGCTAAAAAGGCTACTTTTGTTCCTGATGAGTATAATGGATGTGCTCCTCCCTTAACCAGAGGTCTCGGGTTCGAGCTTTGGGTATAGAAAAATCATTGGTAGGGAGCATTTTCCCCCAAATGGGTCCTACACGGCTCGAATCTGGATTACTCAGACTCCAATATTGATACCGGAGACCGGATGGAAACCAAAAAAAAAAAAAAACATACATTAAAAATGACATGTCTTGTTATTGATTTGTTCACTTATTTAAATATTAACACCGCTTACTGAAATTTTTATGTAAGTCGATGAATTAAAAGCTATTAACAACAATTTATTTTTACTTAAAATAAAATATATTAAATTTAAATTCTGAATCTGACAAAAGCTATACATGTGAGATAGAACGAAATAAAAAAAATTACTTAAAATAAAATATATTAAATTTAAATTCTCAATCAAAGGGAAGCTATACGTGTGAGATAGAAAGAAATAAAAAATTATTTTAATTAAAATAAATTATTTTTTATTCATTAAAAGACAAAATACATTCCAAATTTCAGGAGTTAATTCCTCATAGTCATTGAACTATTGACAATGTGTCACAAAAGTCACTTTTATACATATTAAACTACTAAACTCACTTAATTTTCTTCAATGACATTTTAAATTCAATTTTAATGACACATTCATTAAAATATACAACTCAATACATAACAAAAAATAATTTTAGTATAAAGGCAACAAAATCTATTCATTTTTATTATAAAAACAATAAAATTCACCAAGATAAAATAGATTTTAAATAAAGATAAATTATCCATGGTGAAAATAATTTTAAAAATTAAAAAGAACATATGAGGTTTTATAGGACCCTTTTTCTAATTTTTTTTTTAAGGAGTTACTCTCTCCGTTTCATATTATTTATCCACTTTTCTCTACGCATTTCATAAAATATTATAAATAAGAAGGATAGCTTACTAATTTACATTGTAATTTTTTAATACATTCTATTAGCGTCTTCATAAATACGAAAATTAACAATATAAGAATTTTTTTGGGAACTTTATTATATTTATATTTTCAAATGAATTAATAAAAGGATAAATAATAATTTAATTTTAGTCCTATAAATTGATAAGTAACTTAGAATATATGGGACAAAAATATTAGTTAATACTCTCCCTGTTCTTTGAATTTAATTGGTGAATCAACACATCGAAGGTTCACGTAGGCACATATATGTGCCATGTAGGCACTAAGGTTGTCAAAAATATGATTTTAATTAGTCTAGAGGGGTAATAGGACCCTCCTAAAGTTCGGGTATGTCTCAACAATTTCGTATATAGTTCAGAGTGGAAACAAAACATTTTCTCAAAATCATATGAAATGAGGAGAGTATACTTTTCTTTTAAATGGTCCTATAAAATTTCAAGTATTTTTTTTAAATTATTTTTCATTTATCTAATTTTTTGTTTATTTAGAATGTATATTTCATTTTGGTGGATTTTATTACTTTTTATATTAGACCCATTTTTTATTATGTATTTAGGATGGTATAATCTAATGAATTGTCATTAAATTTAAACTTAATTGAGTTTAGTAGCTTAAATGTTAGAATGACAAAATGAGAGATAAAATAATAATTCAGTGACATTTTTGTCATAAAAAAACAAAAGTAACTTTTTGTGAGATATTATCAATAGTTCAATGACAATATAAGAAATTAACTCCAATTTCAGTTACTACATATAACTGCATGAAGAAAAAATAATTCCACTTTTACAGGTGGCAAAAGCTTAGCCTTTTTAATAAAGTTTATAAAATTCCAAATTAGTCCACCTGCAATTTTTCTTAGTTTATATAATCTTACCTATATAAATCATAGTTTATAAATAAGACTAGTTTTATTAGGCATGTGCTAAGCCCATACCCAAGCTCAAATGAATTGATATTTTATGTAATAATAGATTTTAAAATAATAGAAAATAATTATAATTTTCAAAAATCATAAAAAAATAAAAAATATTAGCATTTTAATAAATTTATGAGCATATAATTTCTTTGGTTATAGCTAGAAATATATTTATTTAAAAATTTTGATATCTTTTTTCTTTCTTCTTTAATATTCTCTGTTCGAGTTCTTCTATACAACCAGGAAGATAAAGGGGAAAGTCATCAAAAGGGTCAATTATTTTCCTCAAGTCTTTTTGTCTGTGGTGGAAAATATATAATTTTATTTATAATTTTATGAGGCAAGAACTTATGCTAGTTAACTAAGTTTAATTTTCTATTAAATTAATAAAAAAATAAACTCATCAAAATGGACATCAAAAACCAATTAATTTTTTTATAGACAATTTATGCTAAACAATATTATTTCTCAATTAACCAAAAAAGAGATTTTAAAAATAGTTTGATTTTTATTCATACCACTGCCTTAATTTATAACATTATCAGTAATTTTAATAGTATATTAAATATGTCGGATATTTTCAAGAGCAATGAATAAAATTATCCATACAAAAGTTCTATTTATATCTTAAAAAATAATTATAAAATACATGAAAATCATACTTAATTCGACAAAATAAAATATAAACCCATATAATCACTAATTTTGACCCCTCTCTTTTACCTATTCTTCATTTTCAAGGTATTTGTACAAACATATTTCATAGAAAAATAAAATTAGTAAATATAAATACTAAGAAAGAAGAAAAAAGATGAACGATTGTTCGTGCAATAGAAGAAAGTTTTCCACAATCATAATATATTTTTCATTTTAAACCACATTAAATAAAAATTCATATAAAATATAATTTTTCTTAAGACTATTTTAATATTTTAAAGTAATTAGATAATCAATTTTGATTAAAAAATAATAAAAATTAGTCAAAATTAAAGCTTTTGGGTCTTGTTGTTGGATAACTATTATCAAAATCTTGTATAAATAATATCATTGAAAGATGATTTATAAAGCATGAAGTAAAAGTAAAAAATTAATTATTAAATATTTAACGTTTATATTTTGTAATTGACTTGAATAAATAATATGTAAATATGAGAAACAAAACATTATAACGAAAGTTCTAAGAGTGATTTACCGATTAGTTAAACGACAGGGGAATTTGAATAATTCACTTGATTGAGAATTTAAATTTTCACTTTATTGATAAATATTTTAATTTTCTACTTTGTAATTCCCTCCTTAATTCTCCTTCCTCTACTCCTAATTATTTTTTTGCAACAAAAAGATAAATAAATAGTTAAACAATAGAAAATACAACAAAAAACTAAATAATAGTACATATGGAAAAAAAAAAATTACTTCATCTTTATCATCTAGTGTATAACAATTTTAAAGGATTAAAAATTAATTAAAGCCACTATAATAGCCTTGTGAGGACTGCAAAAAATTGATATTCTCTCTTATATATAATAAAATATCAAGATTTTAAGGCGTCGTAGTGTTAAGCTTCATTTCTCCAAATTTTTGATTAAAAAAATTCAGATATACATAATTTTATAAAGATTCATTAGTCAATAATAATAGTAACTAATTTTATGTTTTTTATTTGTCATACTGTTATACTGTTATCTGTTCTTGGCTGGGGGTCTATCGAAAACAGTCTTTCTACTTCATCTATGGATTCTGTACACTTTATCCTCGGCAGACTTCACTTTGTAGAAATACATTAAGTTTGTTTTTACGTTTTTTGTTTGTTATTTGTCCTGAGCGGGGGAGGTCTATCAGAAACAACCCCTCTACTTTATTTGAGGTAGTGGTATAAACCGCATACACTTTACTCTCTCCATACCCGATTTCATAGGAATACACCGGGTATATTATTGTTGTAATATATTTAACTGACTTTTAGATAGTTTATTAAATTACAGCTTAGTCCCACTTACAAGTCTTCTTTTCCAAATTGCACCCACTACTTTTTGCTTTATTCCATTTCATTCCTTTTTCTTTATGCTAAAAAAAATGTAAACAAAAGGTATTCCCTAAAATACTTAAATCATAATTCAAATTAAGATTTTTTGGATGTTTTTTTGGGGATTCTTGATTGATTTAAAAATATCCAAATAGTTGAATTTTGAGATTTTGTGAATTATGGAATTTTGAAAAATTTGATGTTTGACCTGGACCTATATTTTCAAAGTTGAGAATTTTTACTATTGAGGGTAATGTAATTCGTAATCTGCTATCTTAATCCGTGTTCTCTATATTTTTCTTTCAAGAGTTATGTTTGTTATAATATGTAATTGTTCCATGTCATACCTAATCACTTTTCTCCAATATTTATTCGACTTACTTCTACCTCGTCTAAAACCATTTATAGCGAGCCTCTCATACCTTCGTATTGGGGCGTCTATGCACCTCCTCATCACATATCCAAACCATCTCAACCTCACTTTCCACGTCTTATTTTTCACTGAAACCACTCTCACTTTATCACGAATAATCTCATTTCTAACCTTATTCCTCGCTTTGAACGTAAAAGTTCGTAGCTGATCAACACTCCACTCTATACAAAACAATTCAGTATTTTCATCATAAAAACGAGTTTGATTAAAGTAAATTATTAACTTTATTCTATAAAAAACAAACTAGGTATTTGACCATGAAAATTATTCACAATATTTTGAAATACATTTTCAGTTTTCACTTTATTTTGAAATACTTGTTTGACCATAAGTATTCTGAAATACATTTTCACAATATTTTAATTTTTAAAAAACACTTCTTCACTATTTTTAATTTGGATTCACTTTTTTGCACTTTTTAGTTTTTTTTTTTTTTCAAAAAATCAAAATTTTTGTTTTTCATAAAATAACCCTCTAAACTCCTTAAAATTTATTTCACTTTTTTTAAAAAATATATATTTAAATTCTAAATATTAACTCTAATATATTATCATTAACACAACTTCAACTTTATTTTTAACTTTAAGAATATCAAATAAAATAAATATGTTTTTAATTTTCATGCCCCGACGATCCAAAATACATTCCAAAAGTTTTCAGTTAAAGAGGAAAAAAATTCAGTTACTTCCATATTGAAAAAATGTTTATTAAATTACATATTGGTCCCACTACTTTATACTTTATTCCATTTCATACCCATAATAAAATAACAAAATCTTTGGCTTGACGATTTCATGCCATTAGCTATTTTCCAGTATTTTCGGTGGAATCCATGCTACACCCATTTAAGGTATTCCTTTAATATACCTAAATCACAATTCAAATTAAGATTTTTGAATGAGTTTTTGGGATTCTTGATTGATTTAAAATATCTAAATAATTGAATTTAGAGATTTTGGGAATTATGGAGTTTAAGAAATTGGTTGTTTGACGAAAATTGAGAATTTTTAGTATTAAGAAGAAAAGAAAGAGGAGAAAGTAAGGGTAAGGGTGTGTTTGGTTTGAGGTTTTGTTGGATTTGGTTGATCAAAGTTGAGATTTTTAGTATTAAGAAGAAAGGGAAAGGGTGTGTTTGGTTTGATATTTTGTTGGATTTTTGGTTGACCAAAGTTGAGATTTTTAGTATTAAGAAGAAAGGGTGTGTTTGGTTTGATATGTTGTTGATCATTGGGAAAGGAAAAATTTGTGTTTGTAGTTTTATTGGATTTTTGGTTGATCATTGAGTTTTCAAACAGACCCTTATTGCCAAAGTTGAGAATTTTAGTATTAAGAAGAAAGGATGTGTTTGGTTTGATGTTTTGTTGGATTCTTGATTGATCAAAGTTGAGATTTTTAGTATTAAGAAGAAAGGGTGTGTTTTGGTTTGATATTTTGTTGGATTTTTGGTTGATCAAAGTTGATATTTTTAGCATTAAGAAGAAGGGTGTGTTTGGTTTGATGTGTTGTTGAATTCTTGGTTGTTTGAATGTTTGGTTGATCAAGATTGAGAATTTAGTGAGAAAAAAGGGTGTGTTTGGTTTGATGTTTTGTTGGATTTTTGGTTGATCAAAGTTGAGAATTTAGTGAGAAAAAGGGTGTGTTTGGTTTGATGTTTTGTTGGATTTTGGTTGTTCAAAGTTGAGAATTTAGTGAGAAAAAGGGTGTGTTTGGTTTGATATTTTGTTGGATTTTTGGTTGATCAAAATTGAGAATTTAGTGAGAAAAAGGGTGTGTTTGGTTTGATGTTTTGTTGGATTTTTGGTTGATCATTGAGTTCTCAAACAATTTTTAGTAATAAGAAGAAAGGGTGTGTTTTGATTTGATGTTTTGTTGAATTCTTGGTTGATCAAAGTTGAGAACTTTAAGTATTAGGAAGAGAAAAAGGGGAAAAAGTGAGAAAAAAGGGTGTGTTTTGGTTTGATGTTTTGTTGGATTCTTGGTTGATCATTGAGTTCTCAAACAATTTTTTGGGGATTCTTGATTGATTGAGAACCAAAATCATTGAATTCAGAGATTTTGTGAGTTAGGGAGTTTGAGAAATTTACTGTTTGATGTTTTTTTTGATTCTTGGTTGATCATTGAGTTCTGACACAGACCATATTACCAAAGTTGAGATTTTTACTGTTAAATGGTGTGTTTTGGTTTGACGTTTTGTTGAATTCTTTCTTGGTTGATTAGAGAATCCACGGAGACCGAAATCACCATTTAGGGTCCCTGTGAATTTTGTAAAGTTGAGAAAAGGTTGCCTAAAAGGAGGTGAAAAAGAAAAGAAAGAGAAGGAGTAGGGGTTTTATTGAAGCTTTTTGCTTTCTTGGGATTATTGGTTGATCAGAGAAAGGAATTTTGATTTTGCAAATAAAAATATGGGAACTGCTCACCGCTGTTTCCATTATTCTTCAAATAGTGAAAAGTAAGATTCCTTAACCTCCCTCCTTTCTTTACTTGTACATTGTTAATTGGCATATGATGATTGGGTCTTTAATATGTTGATCCTTCTTTTAGGCTTCTAATTGTCGCCTTATAGTTATTTTTAGTTATTTGTTCCTTTACGTTCATCATGATTGTGTTGTGTTTTTCTTTGTTTCTTTTCCTTGCTTGTAATTTAAAGTAGAACCATGATTTTCTGGATTATTATGAGCATTAAAGGACAGAGGAAGTATGAATAGAGGCTTTCATCAAGGCCCAAATCGCCGTTCAATTTAGGGACTGTGTGAATTTTTCAACATTGAGAAAAGTTACCTAAAAAGGAGGTGAAAAAGAGAAGAAAGTGAGAGAAGAAGTAAGGTTTTTGTTGAAGCTCTTTTTTTTTTTGGCCGGGGGTGGGTGGTGGGTGCGGTGGGGGGTATTGGTTGCTGAGAATACCTTGATTCCCTTTTGATTTTGTGAATAAAAAGATGGGAACAGCTTTGGCTGTGTTTTGTTGCTTTCACCACAGTTTCCATTGTTCTTCAAATAGTGAAAAATAAGTAAGATTCCTTAACCCCTTCTTTCTTGTACATTGTTAGTTGGTTACTTAATCCCTTCTTTCTTGTACATTATTTGTTGGTGTATGATGGTCTTGAGTTTGTTCATCCTTATTTTAGTCTTCTAATTATCGCGGTAAAGTCGGTTCTAGTAGAAATTCTTAGTTATGAGTTCCTTAACTTTCATCATTATTGTGTTGTTCCGAGTTTAATCTCATGAATATGATGGTGGTTATCTGAATTGGACACAGACTCAACTAGTTAATATATTGGAAGTTGAAAAAATATTTTTTCCGTTGTTTCTTTTCTTTGCTTGTGATTTAAAGTAGAATTTTATCGATTATTAGGAGCATTAAGGGACAAAGAAAGTGTATAATAGGGGCTCTCCCTTTAGAACTATTCTAGAATTGTGTGTCATTTCGGGTTTGAGTTTAGAACCACTTTGGCCTAAAGCTTCTTTGCTTTTTTGGATGGGGGTGGAATGAGGGTTTCTTACGAAGGGTTGTTCGGAACTATTTCTGGGTTTTAACAGAAATTTTAACGATCGACTACGATCTACTAATAAACATGTGGAGTTTTTAAGTTATGATGAACTTGATGTGAATTCCTTTATCTTTATGGATTGATTATCCATGATTTTGAATTATATTAATTATCACAATTCAAGAGCACTTAAAGTTCTAGTGACCTTTTGGCAAACGAGTTATAAATTCATTGTTGTTGGTGTTGCTTGCTGTTACAGCATCATGAGTGAGTTCGTACAATATGGAGAATGATAATTGGGTCGACAAGCCGGGGAAGGCACGGACAAGTTTGAAGTTGAGGAAGATGATGAAGTGCTTCTGCTCGGGAGAACAATTACAGATAGATGACGTGGTTCCATCCCCTGACTCCCTTGCAACTAAGGATTACACAACAAGTCTCCAATCATCAAGAACCGGAGAAACTGAACAAAATCTAGATACTGGCAATATTGAAGA
Source organism: Capsicum baccatum var. pendulum (assembly GCA_030864225.1). Taxonomy (NCBI): domain Eukaryota; kingdom Viridiplantae; phylum Streptophyta; class Magnoliopsida; order Solanales; family Solanaceae; genus Capsicum; species Capsicum baccatum. The sequence continues at coordinate 238,488,596 of CM061555.1, forward strand.
AGCTGAGTCATCTTTGCGCGAGAATGGTGCTTTGAATTATGAGGTACCAATCAAAAAAATACATTGCCATGTATTAGAATTGGTACGTATTAGAATTATTCATCTGGCAGTTTAACTATATCTACTTATAGGAAGCAAGGGCGTTGCTCGGAAGATATGAGTACCAAAAGGGAAACATAGAGGCTGCTCTACATGTGTTCGAAGGGATAGATATTACCTCAGTTACTACTAAAATGAAAGTCACCCTTGCCAACAGAGCTCGAACTCAAAAGAGACGTTCGCAGAAGTATGATACACCACCAATGTCCATACATGCTGTGAGTTTGCTCCTGGAAGCAGTCTTTCTTAAAGCAAAATCATTGCAGGCTCTTGGGAGGTGTAAAGGTTAGACTATATTCATGGCAGTCTTTCAGTTCACTTTTTGTGACGAACATTATTTTCTTACACAAATATAGGAAAATGAATTATGACAATTCATATAGCCAAACCCGACAAGCCTAGCATTGAGATGTAGCAGTAGTTGTAATGTCTTTGCAAACATTTTGTCTTCCGCTGGGATTTAAACCTGAGACCTCATGACTCTCAAGTCTCAAACACTTCATTGACCACTAGGCTACACCCTTGGATCGAGTAGGATTATCAGGATTACATTTTCAATTTGGATATGAACTAAATTAAATTGGGTTTTTTATTGTTTTTGTTATTCATGGAATATGGCTGATTATTGATGTTGAATTCGATTTCCAGTAGGCATCTTAGGATTATTTCAATTTTGTGAAATTGGGGCTTCTTCAATTACTTCCTTGCCCTGCTCCCCCATGGTGTTTCTTGTTTGGGAAAACAGTGTACTAATCCAACCGTGAATATTAACTTATGATTTTATGAAAGAAATAGTTTTTTCTCAAGTTACTTCCTCACTCCCAACCTCCTTTTTTCTTTTAGGAAAACGTGTGCTATCTAATCTTTTTAAAGGTGGAACCATTAGAAATTTTTATTACAAAAACGTGAGAAAACAACAAATATTGTTTGGTTTTGACTCAGAAGTTCAAAATTGAGGGGAGCTAGGGGCATTTGGGTGGGGGTGGGGTCCTTATATTTCATCACGCCAAGAAATCTATCTTGGAAAGAAGTGTACTTAGTTCAGCTACAGATGGCTATCTTATTGCTATATGAAAAAATTGGGCTTTTTTTGCTTATAAAGTGATGAGGTAAATTTGGGATTTCTTTTCTTGTCAAATTCCTTCTGCAGTTCAACTTTTCTTTTCTTTTTTTCCTTTTCATTTGAACTTGTGCTCTTACTTCACAACGAGTGAACAAATTGTTGTTTGATGAAACAACTAAGTTAAAGTAGGAGTGGCTTTTCTTCTTTTTCATTGAAAGGGTTAAAAAGTATATTGCATGATGAGATTTCTAGATATTTAGCTGATAACATAGCTCTTAAAAGTTGCTGCTGTTCATGAAATCAAATTGCAGAATTATGGAGGATTTAGTCAGTGCAAATGATTTAAGTGAATTAGTTGGGAATTAGTTGCAGAATTGTGTGATCAGGAGGTCATGGGTTCAAGCCGTGGAAACAGCCTCTAGCAAAAATGCAAGGTAAGGCAGTGTACGATACATCCTTGTGGTGGGGCCCTTTCCCGGACACCGTGCATAGCGGTAGCTTTAGTGCACCGGGTTGCCCTTTAGGAATTCTGGAAAACTCTGTTAAAAATTTGCACTTGCTCTCTTACATTATGGTATCCATCCTTGGGGTCTTCCAGGGGACAATGTGAATTATTTTCTCTTTTTGTTGATTGCTTGTGCTTGATGAGTTCACTGTTTGGTCTTATTTATTCTTTTAGATCACGTTTTAATTTCTCAGAAATGATCTGGTTAAATTCAATATTTGGCTTTTTTGTCAGATATCTGACTTGTGGGGTAGTATGAGACTAGTGTTCCTTGCTTCTGAGCAACCTTACTAGCACACATCTTTCCTGAGGCAGCTTTTGTACAGTTTTACTATGCCATGTCTATATGCGATTGTGTACAAAACACGATAAGGAATTAGGTGAAACCGAAAACTCAGAAAGTGCAAGTTTATGACATCTTTATCTGATGCATTCTCCAAATATTTTTGCAGAGGCTGCTCAATCATGCACTGTTATTCTGGACATTGTTGAATCTTCATTACCAGAAGGCTTGCCTGAAAAATTTGGTGCTGATTGTAAATTGCAGGAGACTCTCAGCAATGCTGTCGAGCTGCTTCCACAATTATGGATACTTGCAGATGCTCCGAAAGAAGCAATTATGTCATACCGTCGAGCTCTTCTTTGTCAGTGGAATCTTGATGTCCAAACTAATGCAAATATTCAGAAGGAGTTTGCGATTTTTCTTCTATACAGTGGAAATGAATACATACCCCCTAGTCTCAGATTCCAAAGGGAAAATTCATTTGTTCCAAGAACCAATATTGAAGAGGCCATTCTTCTCTTGATGATTTTATTGAGAAAGGTTACTCTACAAATTATAGGGTGGGATACTTCGATTTTTGACCATCTCTCATATGCATTATCTATCTCAGGTGACCTACAGGCTCTGGCTAACCAAGTAGAAGAGTTGCTTCCTAGGAATATAGATCTGCGTGAAAGGCGTCATATTTTGGCTCTCTGTTATTATGGAGAAGGAGATAACATCACCGCCCTGAACTTGTTGCGGAAACTATTGAGTAGTGCCGAGGATCCTACTTGTGTTCCAGATCTGTTACTGGCTTCAAGAATCTGTGCCGAAAGCTTAGAATGTGCAGAAGATGGCGTAAAATTTGCTCGCAGAGCTATTGAAAGCTTGCAAGGTAGATGCGGTCAGCTGATGGGTGTTGCAAACTATGTCTTAGGTCTTTCACTTTCTGCACTATCTAGAGCGGTGATGACAGATACTGAGAGGGTTAGGATACAATCGGAGGCACTTCAATCCTTGGAATCTGCTGGGAGATTGATGAAGATGAATGACTCCAATGTCCTTTACCATCTTTGTGTAGAAAATGCGGAGCAAATGAAGTTGGATACTGCACTTTGTTATGCAAGGTTCCTTCTTGAATTGGAAGGTGGGTCTACTCTGAAGGGGTGGATGCTGTTGGCTCGGGTGTTATCGGCTCAAAAACAGTTTCCAGAAGCTGAAACTCTCATCGATGCAGCTATAGATCAGAGCGGAAAGTGGGATCAGGGAGAATTGTTGAGAACCAAAGCTAAGCTCCAAATTGCACAAGGCCAAGTGAAAAATGCTATAGAAACATATGGCCAGCTTCTTTCCGTTCTTCAGGTCCAGAGAAAAAGCTTTGGAGATGAGGGAAATCTCAAGGTAAGTCAATTGCCCTTATGAGGTGAATGAACTATTTTCTAGAATGCTTCATACTTGAAAAGCCCTTGGTAGGGTTGCAAATGATATAACTATAATATCTATGTCAAATTAATTGAGTAGAATTCGAGCTGCTTCTTAAGGAGCATTTGTTGATAAGGCAGCTGACAAGCTAGAAATGAAGGTTATCGTAAGATGGATTAAGGCAAGTCTGCTCTTATTTTGGCTCCTCACATTTTCCTTCAGATATATGGTTCTCTCCCATCCCACACACCCTAGCAGTGACCTCTATTCAGTGCTTCTGTCCGCGGAGTGACCTTCCTATGACGACCTCCTTCAAGATAACTCATGCTCTGCATCTAGTTCACCATCTCCTACCCAGCCAATGGAGCATCCCCCTTCCTTGTATATCCCTTTACTGGCACTCATAACCAGCCATTGAGCTCCCCTTGTCCTGCACGCTTCATCCTTGATTCCGTCCTTATATGGAAAACATCCCCCCACTAACCCAGTTCATGCCACAATTATGACTCTACACCACTCAACGGCTTACTTGGCGTCACCAGCAAAGATGCATTTTACCAACGGGAGGAAAAAAACTTTTTTTTCTTTTTTTTTTCCCATGAAAGAAGTATTTTCTTGGATGTACAAAATTTGCCTAAAATTATGGGAAAGAAAAAGATTCAGCCAATTGTCGGAGGAATACACTTCTTTTTTGTTTTTCTGGAATTAAGGTAAATGCAGCAGAATAAGAGTAATTGTGGCACATAGTTGCTTCATAAAGGTGAACATCTCCTTAGACTTCACAAGATAGCAATTACGATATCTAGTTTGGACAGGAGTATAAATGTCCACCTTCTGTTTTGGAAGAAAGATATAATTATCAGTAATATATCATCTTCCATTTCCAACCCTTCACAATAAAAAATGAAACATTCAATATTTGGGGGTGGAAGGTTTGGGGTAGGTTGGTTTTGTTCTTTCTTTGCGTACTTTTACAGGTAGAGGCATTTTCTATATGTTGGCTATATTCTCCCTGTGTTGCTGATAAGTTTTCATTATATGGAAGGATTCAAATTAACTCTTTAGTTGCTTAGAGAGTTGGTGGTAGGTGGAAATTATCTGTCACTTGTCAGTCAGTTAGATTCTTACTGTAGAATGGAGTTGTTTCAGGTTAAAAATTTTATTTGAAGTTCCATTGAAATAACTTGACCATTCAATTGATTAGCTCTTGCTTGCCGGTTATTTCGTCCACCAATCCATTACGGATTTCTTTATAATTTATTGACAATGAGGTGTGCAAAGAGATTGTTGAGAAAGAGATCATGCTACCTGAAAAGCCAAACATGCCTAAAACTTTTGTTTTTTAATGTGCAACTTCGACTCAACTAACCTTTTTTCTTACAAATCTCTTTCTGTTTTTGCGTTCTTCCCTTTTCTACCCCCTCATGTTTTGTTTTATTTTATTTTGGAGAAGAAAGAAGATGTGATGTTTGATGTTCATTTTTGTAACAGAAGGAAAGAGACTACAATAGAAGTATGGAGCTGGAAACCTGGCATGATCTTGCTTCTATCTACATTAAATTATCTCGGTGGCCAGATGCAGAGATCTGTCTTTCGAAATCTGAGGCCATCAGCTGTTACTCCGCTTCTAGATTGTACATTTCTGGTAGATATATTTCACTCATTATCTCCTCATGCATTTGTGCTTACTATCCTAACATGTTCATGTATCTAAGTGCTACGTTTTACTGTTTTAATATTTGTGAGAAAGCAAGATAAAAGCAAGATAAAAGGTTATTATAGTCTCTATTCAATATGGAGTCAATTAGCTATGCTCGGTTTTTCGTTGTTGCTATCAGATAATCTACACCAGATATGAAATTGTGAGTAGAATGTTGATTAGTTTCTTCCTTGTCACAAGTCACCCTGGTTGCGCATAGATGGTTGTTGGTGAATGAACCTACTTCTTTTCCACCAATTTCTTCTACGTAATTAGTTCTGGCTTCAGACATCAGGAGTCATCTTTGAAGTTACAAGGTTTTGTTTATATAGCGATCACATTCAGCTATTGGCTAGAAGGTCAAAATACTTCCAATTCTAGTTCCTAACATGTACTCAGAACTTCTACAATGTTTCTAGACAAGACATGGCGCAGTTTCAGCTCACCGACATGACCTTAGATAGGAGGTTGTGGAGGACCCGAATTAGGGTAGGAGGTTAGTGGTGTGTAGTGTGTTGTCTTGCTATCTGAGTAGTCGTAATATTGCTCTTGTAGTTTCGTATCCTTCGATTTCTCTACTATCTGATGTTTCTTTTTTTTTTTTTTTTTTTAACTGAAATAGTAATGCACTTCTACATAGATGAAAAATTTTGGAGTACAGCAAAATTCTCATAGCCAGTTGCAGTAACAGTTCTTACCAAGACAACGGTTCCCTCAGATATCCAAAAAATTCAAAATGAAAACTCTCAGCAAACACAAATTTAAAACTTAGACGATGGCGTTGGCAGCACTTGCAATCCTGGGCCATAGATCAGCACTCTTTACCAATAGGACCAGTAATGGCAGAACCCTTCATTTCACCCTTGGGGTTAACAATTACACCAGCATTATCTTCAAAGTACATGAAAACACCATCCTTTCGGCGCCACGGCTTGCGCTGACAAACAATGACATCAGGCATAACCTTCTTCCTGAGATCAGGCTTACCCTTCTTGACAGTAGCCATGACCATATCACCCACACAAGCTGAAGGCAACCTGTTAAGCCTTGCACCAATACCCTTCACCGAAATGATGTACAGGTTCTTTGCACCAGTGTTATCGGCACAGTTAACAGTTGCCGCCACTGGCAAACCCAACGACATCCTGAACTTGTTCCCAGCGGAACCTCCACGCCCTCGTTTCGACATTGTTGGACGGCGTTGTACTATCTGATGTTTCTTGTACTTCAATTATCTTATTGTTTTGTTGTGTTGTGTTACTGTTCAAAATGCTTTGGTATGCTCTCACTTTCGTTTATTCTCTTTCTGGACTGCTTGGGCTGTTTTTCTTGAACCGAGAGACTAGTGGAAACAACCTCTCTACCTCTGAGGTAGGGGTAAGGTCTGCGTAGTCTCTACCCTCCCAGACCCCACTTTGTGGAACTACACTGGCTGCGTTGTTGTACTCTATGCTGAAACATGATGAACATGCTTCTGCAAACTTTACGTGTAGCTCGTGTCAAATAGCTTGCCTTTTTTATAACGGAGTATATATGCAGGCTTGCTTCATCAGTCGAAGGGCCTATACAAAGCTGCACTAACAGACTTCACGAATGCTCTTGCTGTTGATCCAGACCACGTGCCAAGTCTAATATCAACCGCGGTGGTACTTAGGCAGATAGGTAACCATTCTCCTGCAACTGTCGAAACTTATCTGAGAGGAGCACTGCGACTTGATCGGATGAATGCTTCTGCATGGCATAATCTTGGTCTGCTTTACAAAGATGAGGGTTCAGCAACAGAAGCAGCTGAGTGCTTTCAAGCAGCTTCGTCACTGGAAGAGACTGAGCCTATTGAACCCTTCAGATGACAACATGTTTGTGCATACTTTTCAACAGATCGCTCAAGTCTTAACCTTGGTCTAACTATCACGTTTTCATCCCTCGAGCTAAGATCTTGTCGTTTAATGACACGAGGGAAAGACTTGAGCATGCTTCTGACGCTCAAGTCCCGGATGCCTCCAAATGATTCAGAACAGAGATTTCGGTCAAGAGAGGAAGTTAGGAAGATAGAGTTCAAACGTTCGGCTCTTATCAACTTGCTCTAGTACATGGCATTATACTAAAGTTTCTTGCCTTTGGAATGTACAGATAGTCCTGAAACTCACAAGTTTATGATACATAATAAAGTTTTCCAAACGAGCTCCTAGTGCTGCTGCTTTTTATCATTGATTTTCTGTGTAGTTTTTACTGTTAATACGAGACAATAAGCAGATTTTAAGTGGTTCGCGAATCAGTTTTTACTGTCGATAAACCTCCGAGTTGGTTGTCCTTCTTCGTCACTTGATTACTCTGTGTATAAAACAGGTTACTAGTTTGGCTTGTCTTCTGTGTCATGTGAGCCCATGCCTTATGTTTCTTGTACTTCAATCATTCTATTGTTTTGTCATGTTACTGTTCAAAATGCTTTGGTATGCTGTTATTTTTGTTTATTCTCTTTCTGGGCTGCTTGGTCTGTTTTTCTTGAGCCGAGGGTCCAACGGAAACAACCTCTCTACCTTTGAGGTAAGGGTAAGGTCCAGCGGAAGCATCAGTGGACAGTGATGCTTACTGGTATAAGTATCTCGGTTAGTAGTCCTGATCGACATGTACTCGGGGGTGCCGGTGGTGGTAGGCTCATTGCAGCCAGCCCTGTACAGGTAGTGAAGTTGCTCTTGTTAATATTGAACTTGCTCATATCATATTTGGATTCTACGAGTCTCAGTTTCAATTTGTTTGTTTTACTTTCTTTTGCATCTATTTAATAAAGAATTTCACTTTCAATATTTATCAACTCTTTACACTGAACATCCTACGTGACTATTACTCGAGATCCATATGTTATTTTAGAAAAATATTTTTATCTATATATAATAGATATTGAAACCCCTTCGACTAGTTCGTATATTTACTTCTAAACCCTCTCGGTAAAAATTCTAGCCCCACCACTGGTCCTTGTCCTTATATTGATGTGCTGATCCTTGTCCTAACAAAGATCTGATCCTGAAATCAATGTGAAAAGAAAATATAATAGTATTTTCACATGAAAAAGTTTAGGAAGCTTCCCGGTACTTCAATAAGAATCTGTTTTCCACCATGCGTTAATGAGGAAATCATGTTTATAACATAAATTTCTCATCGATTTATAGTGGGAAAAACCTCTATTTCTAGTAGTGTTTTGTTTAATTTCTTTTCACTCGTATAATCTAATAGAGGGGGCAAATTATTAAAAGATAAGAATAGAGTGCTAGTGCATTAAAGCTTTCGCTGTGCATTTTCTCGAGAACTGGTTCAATGAAAAATGAATGAGAAAATCATGGTTATGACATAAATTTCTCATCGATTCACCGTGGGAAAAACCTTTTATTTTTAGTAATTTTTGATCAACTTCTTTTCACTCGTATAATCTAGGAAAAATAACACATACACTTAACTTATCATATCTATATAAATTTTTACCCGTACAAAGTAATTACAAAAAGCTCAACTAATTATGTATCTTCGTTGGATGTATCAAGGGCTAATTATGTATCTTTACAAAGGAAAAAATATATCTTCGTTTGATGTATTATGTGAAGGATAATTCCTTCTTAATTAATGCAAAGATTAAAAACTCACATAATGCAAAGATTAAAAACTCACATAACTCTCTCTAATAAATTTATGTGAACATCCGTAACTCATAACAGTTTATAGGATGTGGGAGTTACTACTTCATAAATGTACATCATTCAAATGACGATTAAATGTAACTTTGTGAATGAAAGACATTCAGAAGTCTTGAAAGTTACTATCCTTTATGACTTATCATTAATTTAAGAGTAATGCTAATTTATATACATTAACTTTGTTTGTCTTCATTCATTCTTTTGATCAATGAAATGTAAATGATATAACTATTTAAGGAGTATCATTTGAGAACTAAAGATGCAAGAATAAAACATAGGAAATAAAATACTCTCCCCCTTCATCAATTCTCTACCGTAATCTTGGCTTCCTATTCTTTGACAATTTTGGGCAATTGGTTTGGGCAACCTCCAAACTTTCAGCCACGAGTGCACGTGTTTGGAAGTAGCTGTGGAACCTTGGGGAGCGACCGGCTAGAATGATTTGCACCAAAGTCGGGCCGAAATCGCTTTCAAGGCAGTGACTTGCCACGACACAGTGTTTGTGATAACTTTCTTACTATTATTAATTCCTATCCAATATCAATATTGTAGCATTTTTTCCAACAGTTTGAAAGCGGTTTCCTTACATACAATATTGATAAATGGCTATTTATTTGAACAAAAGTTTTCCTGTTTTTTTTAAAATTGAGCCATTAACCAAAAATAATTTTAAAAGTTGGTCACAAAAACTTTTTATTTTCTTAGAACAATTAGAAGTTAATTATGTTTTGTTTAATAATGGATCTAACATCATTACTGGTTCTAATACCGTTATGATTGTTGATGAATTTGGTAGAAAGAAGACTAAAAAGAATAACATAAATGCTAGAGGGTATTTATTGAGTCATATGACTAATACTTTATTTGATTTATTTTTTACTAACAAATCTACTAAATAAATATGGGATAGTTTGCAAAACTCAAAACAGGGGGAACAAAATAATGTCCAAGTTCATCTTGTTGAGAATGATGACGTGATTGCGGCAGTAGTCGTCGAGACGAACTTGATGTCTAACAAGACTGAGTGGGTGTTGGACACAGGAGCCTCAAGGCATTTCTGCGCCAACAAAGAGTTATTCTGTGACTTTGAAGAACCCATCAATGGGGAGTGCGTCTACATGGGTAACTCCACTACTGCTGGAGTAATGGGTAAAGGAAAATTTTTACTTAAATTAACTTCTGTTAAATTATTATCCTTGAATAATGTTCTGTATGTTCCCTCGCTCCGTAAAAACTTAGTTTCTGGAGCACTTCTCAACAAAGTAGGCCTTAAACTTATTTTTGAAGCCGATAAAATAATTATTTCTCGTGGAGGAAACTTTATTGGGAAGGGATACCTTAGTGGGGGCTTATTTGTAGTGAACATTGATCATGAGATTGTCAATAATGCAAATATTCCTAATTCTGCTTATATTGCTGAGTCTATTAATTTATGGCATGGTAGGCTAGGTCATGTTAATATTGCTGCTATTCAAACTTCCAACCACGAGTGCACGTGTTTGGAAGTAGCTGTGGAACCTTGGGGAGCGACCGACTAAAAAGATTTGCATCAGAGTCGGGCCGAAATCACTTTCAAGAAATAGTTTGCTACGACACATCTTACTATTATTAATTCCTATCCAATATCAATATTGTAGCATTTTTCCAACATTATGTATATCTATAGATTCAAAATAAATATATATATATATATATATATATATATATATATATATATATCAGGAGCTAATTATGTATCTTTATAAAAAAAAAAAATTACATCTTCGTTGGATGTATCGGGAGCTAATTATGCATCTCGACAAACCCACATCGAGATTATCATTAATTATGTAAAATGTCAAAATTTTTTATAATTAAGTTCAAAACTGTCGGAATTTATATGGTTTGTTCTATAAGCTAATAGAGGGGGCAAATTATTAAAAGATAAGAATAGTGTATTACTCTTACTACTCATTTTACAATATCCAACCTTGTAAAAAAGTGTCATCAGAATTTGTTTGTTTGGTTAGAATTTTGAGAATCAAATAAGATTTTTTTTTTACTGTTATTTTATCATATGTTATTAAATATTATTGTGACTTATAATAATTTTTATATAATTTTTAAATATGTTAATTTTATTTCAAAAAAACTTAATGATTTCATGTCTAAATCCACTATCAACTAAGTGTGTTTAATATATAGACGATGATAACTCAAGAAAAAAAAAGGAAGCAACTGATAATTGGGATATAAAACTCGTGAAAAAAATGATAGTTTTGAGTATTAGTTTTACCACTCACTGCTAATTACATTGAGAGTATTAGATACCAAAACATAGTAATAAGTAATAGCCACCAAAGATTAATGTGGTTAAGTAGTAATTACTCTTTCATCTTTATTCAGACGTCTTTAAAATTTAACCTTGGATATGGAGTCGTACGTCTTTGAAGAGTCAGACTTTCCGACACAAATTTAGATTAGCAGGCATCAGAGCTAGAGGGAGCACTAAGAAAGACTTTCGTCGTGAATCGAGATTAGCGGACCCCAGAACATGTGAGAGCACTAAGTAGGACTTTCAGGCACGAATCCAAAAATAACAACAATAAATCTTACAGTTATATTCTACTATATCGATAAAATGTGTGCTTTCTAAAAATCTTTGGGATGGAAAGACCGGTCCTTCGTGGAGTAATAGGGTAAGGAAATACTAGGCAAGTTAGCTTATTTCGCTTGTCTGGTGTCTCTCTCAGTTAAAATCAATGTAGCTCCACAAGTGGAGTCTGAAGAGGTAGGATGTATGTATGCCAAAAAATCTTCTGATTTTAAATTAAGTATGCGTTTAATGTGTTAAAACGTTACCTTGAATCTTATGGTCTTATACATGTGAGAATTAGAGAGTTACCAAGAAAAAAAAAAAAGACTAAACAGGGATGTAACATAAAAGAGTGTACAATTTGAACAAATCTTGGAATACATAACTGGGCTACTTGTTTTTAACTATAGGTACAAAAAAAAAAAAAAAAAAAGGAAAGAGTGCTCAAGAATTAAGTAGGACAAGGACATGAATTTCTTCTCCCCTTCGTTTCTTCAACATATTCTTAATCTTTCATAACGGAATCTTCAAGTTGAGGGCTCCAAGCGATAACGATAATTTTTAGTGAAGAAATATGGCCAAAATCAGATTAATCTCCTCCAGCTTACGACATTTGTCGCTTTGTCAACTTCAAATATTTGAATGCTCTTCAGGGTTCACTTCTTTAAGTTGGACAGTCTCGTTATAGTGAGTCGGATATCAAAGGAAAGTTAGACATTCCCAATTTTTTAAAATTCAAAGAAAGTAAAAATTTCACCACCAATTTGTTGCTACCAGGCTGTGTCATTTGAAATTGGACTTTCAAAACCTAGGATTCAGTTGAAATCCAATTTTGGGAATCAATATTGCTCTGTTGAACAATCCCATGATACCTTGCGACAAAATACAAGGTGTTAAAGATTGCGAAACCTTTTGAAAATATCCTTCAGTGTCTTCGAATAGGAAACCTTGAGTTCTAGTAATATTCTCTAACTTGTGTAACTTCGAGTCCTCCGTTATAATTACTAGTTCATTTGTATCCAAATAAAAAAAAAGAATCACAAATTAAAGAAAGAAATATTGTCCACGTCTCAATAAAATTAGTGGTCCAAACTAAATTTTAATCCGATACTTTAAAAATATACATATAAAATAATAAATAAAAAATTAATGTCGCTTTTTCATAATTGTTGTTTTTAGTATATTGTTATATTTCACATATAGTAATATTATTATTTATAATAGTAAGAATTGATTCAAAATAATAATACATTAACCATGCGTTTTCAATACATTACCTTGGATGTTGTTGTAAATATATTATTTATTATTATAAAGATTTGAGTAATTTAATTCAAAGTTTAAAATATTTCTATTAAATGCTAATAGTTTTTTTTTACTATATTCAATAATGTCAATTTTTTTTTATAAAATTAACCTTTACATTTTTTTTTTAGGCCTTGAGATTCTGAGGGACTAAAGTAAGGTGTTACTTTTACTAGCCTCACCCTTGAACCACTATTGTATATATGCTCAACACTCACAACTTTACAAAATTTTGAATCCTCAGCAATAGTAAGAACCTCAAATGATTCAATATGCATATTTCATTCAGCAAAGAATCTTTCGCCTTAATATAAGGGCTTTTCAGGATCAACACTCTGAGAAGCCCAGTGGCGGAGCCAGACTTTTGGTTAAGGGCGTTTATATTTTTTCTTGGTCAAAGAACTGTTTAAAAAATAAAGAAAATAAAGCACTGCTGCACCTGCCAAGGTTCAAACCTGGGTTGTTGATGCTGAAATGCACACTCCTGACCACTGGACTATGCTTCTCTAGCTTGTCAAGGGTGTACAACAACATATATATAACCATAAATATCTATATTTAACCTATATACTCGAAAAAAAATTCCGACGAAGGATGTTCATCTGACCACCCTTCGTTGGTTGTCGCTCCGCCACTGAAGAAGCCTCAAGTGTCTTATGTGACATGTATCATAAATTTAACTATAAATGTGAAAAAAAGTTTAACCCAAAAAGAGGAGAAAAGTTAATAGAAGAAAAAGGATTTTATAACCATTTGCTTGTTGTCAAGTTGAGTACATTCAACTTTGGCCAACTATTTCACACAAAAAAGATTTGTATCTTGTACTAGTTGTTAGTATTTTGTAAGGTAAGTCGGAAACAGTCTTTCTATCTTATAAGATAAGATTTACATACGTTATTCTTCAGATTTCACTTGTGGAAATTATTCTTTTCAGATTTCACTTGTGGAATTATACTGATCATGTTAGTGTTATATAATTGTTAGTATTTATATTTTTAAAATTATTCATGAAAGGAAAGGGAAGGCAAATAATTTATACATTCATAGCTACCGCTTCACTCGCCCTAGTATTCACAAGCTCTAAAGAAACAAAATATTATCAAGCACCCTTCGCTACTTTAATGTTTAATTTTTAATTGTCTTTTCTTATTAACTGGAACCCAATAAGGATAACATGGATATAATGTCATTAATTAGTTGCCAAATAAGAAAACATGACATTCTTTTTAAAAAGGACGAAAAAGAAAAAATATGCCACATAAATTGAGACGGAGACGGAGGGAGTAACTACTATATCAGAATACAATCAAACAAGACTAATCTTTACACATGAATGACCTTGCATGAGACATACTAACTTGTTCCAACTAATACATTCTTTTTTCCTCAACTAGGATAGATAAATAAGTTGGGACTACTATCGCGTAGAGCCCCGACTTGTTTGGGATTGAGGTGTAGTTGGTGTAGTAGTACAAAATCACACTGGAAGTCGGTCTTCACCGCGTGTTCTCACGGCGCCTTGTGTAACGTGTTCGGTCATTATATCTGGGTCTGTCTTGAGCTCTTTGGGGTACTGGCTCCACTCTCCTTTGTCTTTCAGGTGACCTTTGAACTATCTCCCCATTCACAAATAGCTCAGCTGGTATTCATCAGATTAGAGAAGATGGTTAGGGATCTCGGAACATGTAAATATTTTCTACGTCCTTCAATCGAAGTTGTGTGGACTCTTCACTTTTGATGCCGCACCCGTATCGGATTCTCTAAAAATACACTACTTTTGGAGAATCTGACACGCGCCCGTTGATATTTTTGAAGAGTCCGAGCAACATGGGTTTCAATTGCAGCAAACCATGTCTAGTCCACTTAATTGTCAGGTCACACACCAAAATACTCAAGAAAAGAACCAAATGTGCTACAAACATATGAGCATAAGCCATAAAGTATAGGAAAAGTTGTTCGAGACATAGTTGATTGATTGATTAACCATGGACAAAACGATCTCCTAAACACGAATATATGACAAGGAGATACGGACATGCGAAAAGAAGCTTGTTCGTTGTCAGTGTTTATTTGTTTATAAGTCAACAATCTCAGCACAAAATCGTAAGAACTGAAAATGAGGAAAAACAAACGAATGAATTGCAAGCATTTTCTTTGTAAAGATCAATGAAGATACTGATGACAGTTCAAGTGTAATCAAGAAAGCAAACGAAAGGAGGCCAGACATGCACATATGTAGGATTGGGGGTGGGGATGCGGGAACCAATTATACACGGGAGAAACAACTAAACACGAGTACCCAAATAGTGAGACGTTTCTTCTCCTCTGAGATGAAAAAATCTGACACTTCTTGAGCTTGTTTTTACTTGCGAAAACACAGTACATCATCAGAAGTAGCCTACTATTATCACCGGCAAAGTAATCAATGATTATCAAGAGGATCTAGTAGATTACCCTTGGAAACCAAGGTTCAAATCCCAACAGAGACGAAAAACACGAGGTGATATCTTTCTAACTGCCCAAGTATTAGTAGGCAGAGTTACTCGGTACCTATGCTAGAGGGAGGTACCACGTAATCGTTAGAATAGTCGAAGAGCACGCACGCCATGGTCTGGACATCACCATTATCCAAAAAAGAAAGAAAAGAAAAGAAGCAAGGATTACAACTTGGAGACAAATTGCGAACCACTGGAATCACACCCAAAACTGTTATCCAACAGTAACTCATGCAGGGCAAAGGGGACATCTAGCCATGTAGGATCTACCACTAAGGTATGAAGATAAAATATAAAGTAAAAAGCAAAAGTTCCTGTTTTGCTTCTTAAAATAGGTATGTCAGCAGAGGAAAAAGATGTACCTCCATAATCCTTGTTCTCAGGATCAACATATGAATCTGGTAGGACAAAGAGAACACCAGGCAAACCTGTACAGATTTCAAAGAACAGTCTTTAAGAAACATGGTAACTAGCATAATTGAACTTTCGCTAACGGAATCAATAGATTGATCCACACACTAACCTTCAAGCTTATTTGATGTCTCCTCATCAATCTCACATCCAAAACCGAAGTATCTTTCGCAGGAAACGTTGTATATCTTCTTCTTGGCCTCTTCTTCACTATTTAACCACGATAGAGGAGAACTGGTAGATTAGGATTTACAATATACAGAAAAACAACACTTACCTTATTCCAGAAAAAGAACAGCTAAGTGAAGTGCAAATCCAAGATTACAAATCAATAGTTGCAGAGTATCACTACTTAAATAATCTAACTGTTCATTTTTTCTGTATAACCGATGATGGCCCATGGCGTACACTTTGAAAATCGGTGGACAAAATGGACCTATCCCTCTTATCTTTCTCCACTTTTTTCTGTATAACCGAGAAATCGCCAAGGGCCTATTGCACACGGTTCAAAATTTGGTAGATAATGAGCCTCTCCTTCTACCCCTCTCCACTTAAATACCCGACTTTTGTCCACAATGCCACAAGTTTTGAACCCATAACGTGCATTTTACCTCACACATCACAAGCTAAGCTCTAACCATTGAAGCCATAAGGGAAATCTATTTGTTTCACTTAACATAATGATGTTGACTAACTACAGAGTTTGAGATGTTAATTTAACTTATATACTCCGTATGTTAACAATGATTGAAGAAAATATTAAAGCAATGGTTGAAAAAAGAGAAAAAAATACCACATCAAAGTTAATAACCCAACAAAATTACAACATATTGTTATACCAATGTAATCTCACAAGTGGTGTTTGGGAAAGGTAGTGTATACGAAGACCTTATCCCTCCCTTGGAAGGTATAAAGGTCGTTTCCAATAGACTTCGGCTCAAGGAAAAGCATTTCAAACAATTGAAAAAAATAAATAACTGATGTGAAGAAGTTGTGGCATAAGAGACTTAAAAATAGCAAGACAAACTTTCTTAAAAGGAACAGTATCTAAAATAAAATAAGACAATAATCAGGGTACAAGAAACAACAAAAAGTAGGGATCTTTCTGAGTAGATTTATTGTTTACTTTTTCTGACGGTATATATTAAACATCCATCGACTATTTTTAGGCTAAAGGGCAGCTCGGTGCAGTAAGCTCCCGCTATGCGACCACCTGCATTTCTACAAGAGGTTGTTTCAGGTCACATGGGTGCAACTTTACCCGTTACCTCAAGGCTTCCCTTCTAAAAAGTACCACAAATCAAATAACAATAGTTCAACAGTACACTACAATTATTAGTATGAAAGAATAAGCGAGACAAAATTCGACTACCGACTAACTTTCTACCAACCAAACTATCGAATTAAAGGCATGAAAAGTTGTGATAAGCAAAAAGACGGAAAGGTTATGATGAGCATCTATTTGAGTCGATTATTTCCAAGATCTAATTCCAGTTTTTTTCGCATAAGAGACGGGGGTCGGTGGGCAAGTGAGCTGATCTCGCCTTTGTTGATCCGCTTTAATAGACCTTCCAACAACTTTAGCCAATGTTTGTATGTAGCAATCAACCAGTTGTTGCTTACTAGCACCTTCACCACTAGGCTTATCCACTAGTCTTTCACTGATCGCAACATTTTCATATATCTTCTAAATATTTTGAATTATCAATCATTGTGACTTGTAATACTATTTACTCAGTTTCCAAATATATAAAGATTTCATATTAAACTGTTTGACTCCTGAAAGTCGTGCCACATAAATTGCGATAGAGGGAGTATTATACACATGGCGGACCAGCTATTATTAGGCTAAACACTCAACTAGCTACTAGCTTTCTAGCAACCAAATTATGGAGAGAACGAAAAACTACCTTACAATTAGCTAGTTTAAGAAAAAGAAAAATTACAACTTATTGTATTTTTCATTACAGTAATTTTTAAATAAAAGGCGGTCCGATGCATTAAAGCTCCCGCCATTTGCAGGGTCGGCGAAAGCCCCACCATAAGGGTGTATCGTACGCAGTCTTACCTTGCATTTCTGTAGAGGCTGTTTCAACGGGAGTATTATACACATGTTGGACTGGCTATTTTTAGGCTAAACACTCAACTACCTACTAAATTTCTAGCAACTAAATTATGGAGATAAGCAATAACTACCTTCCAACAACTTTAGCTAGCTGAAGAAAAAGAAAAACTGCAACTTATAGTACTTTTCATATACAGTGATTTTTAAATAAGGGAAGCTCAGTGCACTAAGGCTATGGTCCCACCACAAGGGTGTATTGTACGCACCATTACCTTACATTTCTGTCAGAAGCTGTTTCCAAGGCTTAAACACATGACCTCCTGTGGCAGCAACTTTACAAGTTACTCCAAGGCTCCCTTTCGACAATGGTTTTTAAATATTTAAATTTTAGTTTTAAAATATTAAATTAATCTAATCTAATTTAGCTAGTCCGAGTATGGGCTCCGCCAAAAATGGATATTGTACACAGTCTTACCTTGCATTTCTGCCGGAAACTATTTCCAAAACGTGAACCCATGACGATCAACAGCAACTTTACCAGTTGCTCCAATTTAGTAGTATTAATCTAATCTAATTTAGATTTGAAATTTAGACAAATCAAACTTTCGAAAAGCGAAACATGACAAATTGAAAAGGAAGGAGGAAGGGAGGGAGTACCTTCCAACAACTTTAGCCAATGTTTGTATGTAACAATCAATCATCTGTTGTTTAGTAGCACCTTCACCACCAGGCTTATCCATAACAATAAGCCAATGTTCATAATCACATCCTGGGAATAGTGGAGCCATCTCCGTCGGCGGTCGTTCGCCGCCGTAGTTCGACCCGGAATTCAGTGGCGAGTATGCTGACCTGTTAGCTTTGCATACTATTGTGTTGACCCGATCCGAATTTGACCTGTCAGCTTTACAGGCGGTAGTATTGACCCGACACGAATTTGGTGACCCGACCCGGATGGAATTGGGGATGGAGTGACGGCGGAAGGTGGGGGGATGGACGGTGTTGACCCGACCCGAATTAGCGAAGAGTTCGCCGGAGGTCGACGGGAAGGGAGCGGCGGCCATTGTTGTGGCTGTTGTAGTGAGCATTGTTGCGATAGAGAGAGGATAAGGGGAGGGTTTAATTGGGTTTAAGAAATTATAACAACTATTGAAATAATCAAAATAATTTTTGTTTATTTTTTTTTAGCTTACAAATATTTTAAACTTAAAAACACAGACGTTAAAAATATATATATATATATATAAATAATATAAATATCAACTCTTTTAGAATTAATTACAATATCTCCCATTTTTTTAATTACTTTACACTCTCTCACTTTTTTAATTACTTTACTCTCTCTATTCATATACGTAAAATAACCGACATATACATAGCATTCTATATATATATTTGAATTTTTATAATATGTTTAGAAAGTTAAGATTTTTTGTTATATTGGAAACATAAGTTATGTATTTTTGTAATTTAAAAAAAAAAATTGAAACATATCCAATCTACATCAGCATTTCATTTACAAAAATGGGTTAAAACAACCTCGAACTGTTTGAAATTGAACAAAAATATCCTTCTATTTGTTTTTTCACTCAAAAATACCCTTTTATTTATTTATTTATTTTTACTCACAAATACACTCCAAAGCGCCTTCCTCTTCTTCGAAAGAGATCATCAAGTGTAGACGTAGTTTCTAGAACTTTATTAAAATCGACATTGATTCAGAATTCTCCAATAAATTTGTTAATCTATTCTTCTGCACCGAAAGTGATAAAGGTAAACTGAAGGAGAGGGAGAATTTTGGTGCTAATAAGAGAAGTTTAGAAAGTTACGGGGTTTCGGAGAACAAATAACAAAGCAATCATTGTTACGGATTCCGGCAGACAAATAACAAGGCAACCATTGTTTGATTGAAAAAAAAGAAAATGCACTATTTTCACCTTAAATTATACACGAAATTGTTGAGACACTCGAATTTTAGGAGGGTCCTATTATCCCTAAGCTAATTAACACAGTTTTAATTAGTTTAGGGGGGTAATAGAACCCTTCTAAAGTTCGAATGTGTTTCAACAATTTCGTGTATAGTTCAGGATAGAAACAGATCATTTTTCCATTGAAAAATTATAAAGCAGCTTTGATGAAAAAAATTAAAGTTGTTTGATTAAATTAAAGGAAGAAGAACACGTGAAGAAAATCACCGTTGCTTTTCCATAGGAAAGTGCAAAGAAGAGAAAGAGAGACAAAATGATTTGAGGAGTAATTTTGTAATTCATCGAGTTAATGCACGTGTTGAAGTCTTTGTAGGGCTAATACACGAAAAATAGGTGGTATTAGTAATACATACCGTAATACACAATAAAATGTATAACTAATATATGAATTAGTTATATATAACATGAGAAAAGTGTATCAAAAAGTTATTAATATTACACAAGGCTAATACATACATTATTTTTGCTAATACACTATATCAAACGATCCTTTAGGCTCACGGCTCACAAATACCCATACTTTAATGAAGTGACACCTATTATATCGTGTGAAAAAATTACTCTCTTCGGCCTATTTCATTTATCGTCATTTCCTTTTTGGTCCGTGTCAAAAAGAATGTCACATTTTCATATTTAGTACTCACTCCGTTTCAAAAAAACTGATTTACTTTCTTTTTTAGTCCGTTTAAAAAAGAATGATCCATTTCCTGTTTTGACAATACTTTAATTTCAATTTTCCACCTGACATGTTTAGGACCACAAGATTAAAGGACATTTTGGTACATTTGACACAACTTTAATTTAATTCCACAAAATTCAAAAGTATTATTTATTTTTTTAAACTTTGTGGCAAGTCAAAGTAGATAATTCTTTTTAAAACGAAGAGAGTAACTATTTAATGACATTATTTCAATTTTATCTTCATTGGGCCCACTTAATAAGAAAAGCCACCTCAAAAATAAACAATACAATGATTTTAGAGGGGCAATTTTATAAATTTTATAATGTCATTACTTATTTTCTTAAATTTCGTATCCGATCAAAAGACGACACATAAAATGGTACGAAGAGAGTACTAAATAAGGAATATGACATTCTTTTTGGGACGGACCAAAAGAGAAATGACGACACATAAAATGGGATGGAGGGAGTATAATCTTATCGGGTTATCGATTTAACCATTAACTAAAATCTCAAAATAAAAAATCGAACCAATAGCCCAACAAAAACTTTTACAAAACCCTTAACCCAATATCCCAATACCGATAAATCAATAATATTTTTATTGGTTTGATTTATCGGTTGAATCGATTTTTACGCACCCTTAGGTGGCCCCCACCTCTGACTTGGAACATAAATAACCATTTTTTTCATTTTACAAATGGCAAGATGTAGAATTTCGCGGGAGAAAAATTCCCATAATATAATATGGCGCGAAAATTTGGAAACTTTATACCGCCAAATTTTTAAAAAACCCGCAAAATTACTACTAGTATTCTGGCTATTATATTATATATATACATTCCATTTTTCTCCAAATGTACCATTTTTCAACTTTGTATTGTTAATTAATTTCAAGAATCAAGTTTGTATTGTGAAGGTTTGGTTGTTGTTGGTAATTAATTTGAAGAATGGGAGTGGAGGAGGCTAAGGACATTGCTAGGTTTGTAAATCCATTGGCATTTCATATTCAGAAGTTGGGTCTTGAACTCAAATGCCCTCTTTGGTATGGTTTCATTTCTCTCTTCTTTCTTATTATCTGTCCGTGTTTCATTTATACTGTTATTTGTTCTGAATTGGAATCAGTCTTTCTATTTTATCTGGGCTTTTATATGTATATTCCATTTTTCGAAAAAAATCTCATTTTTCAACTTTATATTGTGAATGTTTGGTTGTTGTTGGTAATTAATTTGAAGAATGGGAGTAGAGGCTAAGAATATTGTTAGGTTTTTAAACTCATTGGCATTTCATATACAAAAAATGGGTCTTGAACTCAAATGCCCTCTTTGGTACCTTCCCTTCTCAATCTACTTTTTGGGTTTCATTTGGGTTGCTTTCTCTTTGTGTCTTTGTTAGAAATGCAAGTTAAGTTTGCATATAATAGATCTTTGTAGTTTGGCCCAAGAGGAAAATTATGTTATTTATATATTGTTAAAATAATTTTTTATATATGGATAATTGATGATGAATCTCCTTTAGTTAATTTGTATGCTTACTTTTTTTATTTTGATCCTTTTTAATGAAAATTTTGATTCTGCCGTTGTCCGGCTTGGCTGGGATCTTTAGTGGGCCTTGTGCATAGCTAGAGTTTTGAATTGAATTGAGTAGGCGTTTGGCCATGAGAATTTTTTTCCTTCTTTTTTTTCTCTAGAAAATTATTTCACTTTAGTAAAAAATATAAAAATAGTAGTGTTTGTCTATGAGAATTATTTCATTTTACTGAATATTGTTTTTGAATTTTCACAAAATTTTAAAAACAATTCTAATTTCTATTCATGGTTAAACACAACATCAAGTTCAACTCATGAAATTTTTTTATTTTCATGGCTAAATGAGGCCTTAGAATCATCAATGTTTTTTTTTGTTTTTGGGTTTCATTTGGGTCTTTTTTTTTGCGCCCCTTGTAGAAATGCAAGTTAAGTTTATTTACAATAAACTCTTGTAGTCTTGCATGTTGTTATTATAGAAACTAGTAGAATCTTCATTTTTAAACAACTAATTTTAGCTGAATGATGAAAATTTCATGGAATAAAATGTAACCCAAGTGTTAAAGATGATTTTTTTTAATAGAATAAAATGGACCTAACAGAGTAAATAAATGTAGAAGATTGATTCATTGATTGTGTGGAAGAGGGTGGGGGGTCTTGAACTCAAATGCCTCCTTGGTATGGTCTCATTTCTCTCTGATTAATTCTACCTTTTGTTTCATTTGAGTCTTTTTTCTTTTTTGTTAGAGACTTGTTGAACCTTGTGAGATTACATTGTGTATATTGTCATACTTGTAGAACCTTGTGGGATTACATTATGTGTATTGTCGTACTCGTAGAATTTTGTGAGATTATATTGTGTATGTTATTGTGTACTTGTAAGAACTGTTGAATTACATTGGATATGTTGTTGTACTTGTAGAATCTTGTGGGATTACACTGTGTATTGTCGTACTTGTAGAACTTTGTGGGATTACACTGTGTATATAGAATCTTTTGGGATTACACTGTGTATGTTATTGCGTACTTGTAAGAACTTGTGAATTACATTAGATATGTTGTTGTACTTGTAGAACCTTGTGGGATTACACTGTGTGTATTGTCGTA
Organism: Capsicum baccatum var. pendulum; assembly: GCA_030864225.1. Classification (NCBI taxonomy): domain Eukaryota; kingdom Viridiplantae; phylum Streptophyta; class Magnoliopsida; order Solanales; family Solanaceae; genus Capsicum; species Capsicum baccatum. Next base: position 238,511,485 of record CM061555.1, read on the forward strand.
CTTGTAGAACTTTGTGGGATTATACTGTGTATATTGTCGTACTCGTAGAATCTTGTGGGATTACATTGTGTATGTTATTGTGTACTTGTAAGAACTGTTGAATTACATTGGATATGTTATTGTACTTGTAGAATCTTGTGGGATTACACTATGTGTATTGTCGTACTTGTAGAACCTTGTGGGATTACACTGTGTATATTGTTATGCTTGTAGAATCTTGTGGATTACACTATGTATGTTATTGTACTTGTAAGATCTTGTGGATTATGTTTTTGTATATGTGAACCTTTAGTTTTAGAGAACTCATTTAGCTAAAAGATATTAGTTTCTTGGAACTAATTAACACTGGGTATGTTGTTGTACTCAAACATTTGAGTTTTTTTTTTTTGAAGATTTCTAGAACCCTTAGTTTTAAAGAACTTATTTACCTAGAATTTTTTGTGGAATAAAATGGACTTACTAGAGGAAATGAACGTAGAGGACCAATCGATATGACATTTTCATTTTGTTTCCTTTAGAAACAACCTCTCTGTCTCTAAGGCAGGGGTAATGTCTGCATACACTCTCGTGTCCCGAGACCCCACTTTACAGGATTACAATTGGTATGTTGTTGTATTTTGTTTCTTGATATGAGGTTTCTTTTGATTTTGCAGCTTAAACTTGCTGACTAAACCTAGGTTGCTTCCTTGTGACCATATTTTCTGCAAGTAAGTTATCATTTTGCGTTTCTTGGAATTTGATTTTCTGTGTATTTGCTTGAATGTTGAAATTTGGGTTACAGTTTTAATCATCAAAAGATTTTAATTTAATGGTTTTGTGCAGCTTTTGCGTTCCAAGCTCGATCCAAGCTCAATGTGAATGCCCTATATGCAAACATCAATATGTTGATGAAGGTACTATTATATGGTTTTGTCACATTGTTTATTTTGATTTTGTTGTTTTCACCGTTTAACTCCTGCGCTGGGGGTTTATCGCTTTGCTTCTTGTTCCTAAGTTGCGCGGACTCCTCATTTTTGATGCAGCATTTGTGTTGGATTCTTCAAAAATACACTAATTTTGGCGAATCCGACATGCACCCATAGACATTTTTGACGAGTCCGAGCAACTTAGGTCCAGACAACCCCCTTTTTGTTCGGTTTTCAGGTTCTTCTGAAGATACCCATTCGAAAAGAAAATAATTCCCTCAATGCTACTGCATAAGCATTGGACCAAAAATGAATTAATAACTAGCTACGTTCAGTTTAATTGCTTCAAGCTTTAGATGAGGTAAGTTAAGACTACGTACAATACACCTTTGTGGTGGGACCCTTCCCTGGACCCTGAGCATAGTGGAAGCTTTAGTGCATCGGTCTGTCCTTTTAAGCTTTAGACGAGGTGGTTCAAACAGTTGAACACAAACAAAACTGTATAAATTTAACATCCCCCGTTCTTTTTCATGAACGAATATTGTGTAAAGAAGAGATCAAGATTGTTTTTGTTTGTAAGTTCCTTAGAATTTGTGAAGCAAATGATTTATGTTTTGTGTTTTTGTTTGATGTATCAGAAATAAGGGCAGTGCCTCACATGGAGAGTATGATATCCATATTCAGAAGCTTAGATACTACTTTCAACGCTAAACTCTTTCAGTTTCAATCTCCTGGTAAATCTATCTTAACCCGGTCATAAGTTTTTCGTTCATTTTTTTTCATCGCTAATGAAGCACAATACTACTTACACTCCCAGATTCTGGAAGATCACTAGAGCAATCTAATGTTTCCGTTAATGCTGATAAATCAAGAATCGAACAATCTATCAAAGCCATATTAAGCAGCAATGATTCGATCAAGGAGATTAATAGGCACAATGGACATGGAATGCCTTGGAATGTTGTGAATCAGTTAGGTCTCTTGCCTTCTTCCAACAGGAAGGAAGACATAAAAGATGATAGGTATAATGCAGAAGAAATAGATCTGAATCAATTGCAACAGCAGTCACCAGGAAGTGCTCATTCATCTGATAGCAACAAAGATATAGTCAAAGAGAACAGTGAACTAAGAGTAAGAAATGCTTCAACAAATTGCTGTTATTTAGTACTCTCTCCGTTTCGAAATAAATGAATTGTTGGATTTTGGTACACAGATTAAGAAAAAAACATCAAACACATAAATTTAACATAAATTACTGTTTTTACTCTTGAAGTCTCTTTTACTCGAAAAAAAGATAAAAGCTGACTTTGGTAATGCTATTGGCTGCAATCTTTTTTGCTTGTCAAATCATAAGAGTAATTTTGAAAAGAAAAAAAATTTAATGATTCACTTATTTTGAAATATTAATAAATACTTCAACAATTCATTTATTTCGAAATGGATGGAGTATTATTTAGTATATTAGAGATGATTTTTTTTTCCTTTTCTTGCCATTGGATTACATTCTTTGCAAATTGATTATTAAGTGCTTGCTAACTAAAGTTCTTAGAGGGTGTTTGGGTAAGCTTATTTTTTTGGTTAAAATAGCTTTTAAGCCATTTTTTGCTTTTGAAAGTTTTTGATAATGTTTAAAATTGCTTAAAAAAAAGTCAACTTTAGTTTTTTAAAAGCCAAAAGTAAGAAGTAGCCACTCCCTTACTTTTTTGAGGGGGGTTATAAGCCATTATTGTTGACCAATCAAATGACATTTATGTTCCTTGTAATTGTCCCTTATTCCAAATATACCTTTTTGTTGCCCTAATTTTCTTAAAAAAATGATTTTTCAGCACACAAATTAATTTTCATTCATGATTTTATATATATATATATATATATATATATATATATATATATATATATATATATATATTAATTTTAATTTGAATCATTTTAGCAATAAAAATTAATAATAATCAATTTTATATATTATTAACAACTATAAGGGTATTTCAGACATTTTGATCTCAAAAAAGTGCTTAAAAGCATTTATTTACCAAACACATCAATAACTTTTTTTTTCAGTTTTAGCACTTTTATCTAAACATGTAACTACTTATTTTAAAAATAAGTTTAGCACTTTTAAAAACACTTTTAATTTTTTTTTTAATAGTCACTTTTTTTCAGCCTATCGAAACGGGCTTAATCCCATTACTTGCCAGATGGTTTGACTTAAATTAGAAATGGTTTCCTGTAAAAAGATGCATATCCTTCCTATTAAAATGCTTAAGCATATAATCCTTCTGTTTCAATTTGTTTGTATTTGTTTGTCCGGTTTTGACTTTGTATGGAGTTTAAGAAAGCGAAGAAGACTTTTAGATCTTGTGTTCTTGAACTAAATATATATAAAATGTACCAAAAAGCCCTTTTTGAAATGGACCTAAAAGGAAAGTAAGATGAAATTGAAATGGAGAGAGTAGTAAACAATTTCTCCAGCTATTTAGCAATATTTTAGCTTGAATAAATTCTGGAAAGTAAAGTAGCTCATCATCTATGATTCATGGTCACAGGCTATAGGGATGAATGTCTAAGGATTAGCACAACAAAAGTTAGTATCCTTAATACTTCTTGCTTTTTCAGGATGTAAAAAGCCATACTGCAAAGAGGCTTGTAGAAGACAGTTCAGATGTGGTTCCATTTCTGAAAAAACAAGATACCCCAGTTGTGTCCAAAGATCTAGTGCACCACACAGTTATGTGTGACGATGTGTTTCCCGAAAGGGATGTGAAGAGGCAAAAGAAACTAAACTATGGATTGCCAGAGATGGCCTTGCAAAGTTATGATGATCATAATCAACAAAGAGAATCTTGTTCAAGAATTATTTCCAACTCAGACCACAACTTGACACGTAAATTGAGTGAATCTTCTATTGTTGCTTATCCAGAAGAAGTTTCAGATCAACATCATCTCGAAGGAAGTGTTTGCGCTTTCTGCCACCAATCTAAGATAACAGAGGTCAGATGTCTGTTTTATACTATTCTAAAGGAAAACTAAAAATATAAATTGTTGGCTAAGTTACTTGGACTCTCCAAAAAAGTTGCCGCACCAGTGTTGGATCCCTCAAAACCACACTATTTTTGGAGGATCAGACTTGCACCTGTCAGCATGTTTGAAGAGTCCGAGCAACATAGATTGTCAGTGTTTAGACAATATTTGGTTGAAGTTAAATGAAAAGGAGTATTTGAAGTTGAAAAGAGTGTGTTAAGTTGAAAAAGAATATTTGAAAGTTGACTTGATTGTGATTGTATATGAATTTCACTTGAAAAAATAAAGCCAAAGTTCACTGAGTTAAAGCTATTACTATTTCATTTGAAATGCTTCTCAAAGTTTTTTCAGCATCTCAACAGTAATGACCTAATCATGATTTGCCAAAAAACTTAAACTTCAGTATTTGCAAACAAACATACCCAGTGTAAGGTACTCCCATAAATGTGGTCTAGGGAGGGTAGTGTGTACGTAGACCTTACCACTACCGTGTGAAGGTAGAGACATTATTTATTGCCAAACATCAATTTTTATTTTTATTATAACATGTCATTCCTTGGATATAATCGTTTCATGTCATCTTCTATTGTTATCATTCAGTTAATTATCAATAGCTGCCATCACCTCAAACAAGTAAGAAACACGCGGAGAGGAACTCTTGAATCATAAAGGAGTTGATTTGCATAATGCCATAGACATGAAGACTTAACTTGTTTGTATCTGATTATGCTTGCAGGGGACTGGACCAATGCAGCACTACTCAAAAGGAAGGGAGGTGGTGGTAGATGCTGCTTCACTTTCAAATGCCATACCTGTGCATATGAAATGTATTGACTGGTATGCAGTTTACAATTTTAGCTTTCATAATCCATTATCAGCAATTTTTATGGCACTGTAGCACATAAAGAAAGCTCTAATTATGTGATTTAGATAGCATTCTAGTGGTTTGTCTTCAGAAACATTCTTGAATTTCATCTTTTCCCAGAATGGTTCTAGCCTTATTGATGGTATCTACATTGAACGAGGGAGTTTTATCCTTGCCAGCTTGCTACTGTTGTATTAGAACCTAGAACTGTATTGCCCTCTTTTTGTTGCGACTGAACATCATTCTCTTTTGCTTATGGAGCTAGTTCTTTTGAATGGAAGTAGAGTATAAGTAATCCCAAGTTTTCTGATTAAGCTTACTTGGGACATTCTATGTAATGTCTGAAGGTTGTTTTGTTACTTGTATATCTATCAGTATACCATTTGATTTATTGTTAGTATTCACCTGAGATACATTCTGCAAATTTCTTCCATATTTACTTAGTTCTGCCCTAATTGAATTGCCTTCCAAAATTTACAACTAGCCAAATTTAATGCTCTACACTTAGTCTCTTTTACTTAACAGGTTTCATTTTGTAGGGCACCTCAAGTATATTATGATGGAGACATCATAAAAAATTTGGAGGCTGAATTGGCAAGAGCTGCAAAACTCAAGTGTAGTGTCTGTGGCCTAAAGGGTGCAGCACTTGGCTGCCTCGTGAAATCTTGCCGGAGGAGTTACCATAGGCCCTGTGCATTTGAACTGCAGGACTGTCGTTGGGATTGTGTAAGTAGAGCAATGTGAAACACCTAATCGATGATTTCATCAAATTGAAATCTGTAAATATTGTTTTCCAGTTCTCTCCTCAAAGTCTTCCTCTTTAATTGCAGGACAACTTTGTAATGCTATGCCCGAGCCATAAATCTGTTAAATTTCCAAGTGAAAAGCCAAAGTCTAGGAAGCGTACCAGTACTGAAGCACGTCCAGAACCTGCTCCCCTGTAAGAACATTCAATATTGGTTTTCTAAGTTGCTCGGACTCTTTAACAATGTCTACGGGTGTGTGTCGGATCCTCAAAAAATGGTGTATTTTTGTAGGATCCAACATGGGTGCGGCAACATTTTTGGAGAGTCCGAGCAACTTAGTTGATTTTTATCATCTAGCTCCCTCTTTGGAATATAATCTTAAATGTGCATGCAGAACATCTGAAAGATCAAATTTTTGGGCAACATTGTCTGATGGACCCAAAGAATGGATTCTATGTGGGTCTGCTCTATCCTCAGAAGAGAAGGTTGGTCTCCTTCCAACACTACGTTTTGTGCTAGTTTCTGTCATATGCATGCAAAGTATGATGCATATATTTTATTAGAGGTGGAGCCAGGACTTGAACGTTTTGCCATGGAACAACCTCTTGCAGAAATGCAAGATAAGGCTGCATACAATAGACTCTTTGTGGTCCAGACCTTCCTCGAACTCTATGCATAGCGGAAGCTTTAGTGCATTGGGCTGCCTTTTTTATTTAGTGAACTTTTTAATACAAATACAGATTTTGTACTGAAGCTATTGAGTTCGACCTAACCTGCATGTGGGCTTCTGGCTCTGCCCCTGAATCCTGTGACTTTGATCAGTTTTTCGAATATCATGAATCAGATTACTAGTACAATGACATTATGGGCCATTGTTACCACTAGCAAGTTACCATGCAAAATCTGTCATTGCTATGTATAAGCAGACAACTTTATTTTGATTATCACCAGATGGTGCTGCACTTGATTTCTGCCAGTATTAGCTCATTCTTCAGTCTTCTGTACTTTCACCCTTTCCATTTACTGAATTAGCTAATTATCCATTTATTTCTCACAATATGACTTGGTTACTTGTCTTTTTCCTCTGGAATTATACCTGTGGTGGAGCAAATTAATCCAATAAGTTTTAGCTCTTTCAGTCTACACAACAATATTGGTTATCCTAACTGTTCTTTAATTTTATTTCAGTATATGCTGGTCAAATTTGCCAATATGTGCGGTGCAACTGTGTGCAAGTCTTGGGACCCAAGAGTCACTCATGTCATTGCAGCAACAGATGAAAAGGGTGCATGCACCAGAACACTGAAAGTTCTCATGGCAATTTTGAGTGGAAAATGGATCCTAACAATTGATTGTAAGCTCTTTCTTCTGTTTGTCTTTTTTTCTGTTCATTTGATTCTCCAATGTCGGAGAGGCATGTTGAATGGTTTTAGAAGCATGATATGTCATAAAGTATAACTAAGTGATACAAACAGTAGTATCCCAGTATTTAGAGGGATCTATGAAACCTTGGACTTGTTATGGATGTTCTGTAGATTCATTATAATTCCAAGTTATCGAAATGCTGCTCTACTCTGAGAAAAGAGTTCCTCTGGACAAGTAAGAAACCGATGTACTTACACAGGTTGCCCAATGGGTCTACATCTATCCCTTACTGTTTTTGGGTACTTTACAAGAGCAGCATTATATTTTTTTGGAAATATGTTGCAAGGCTTGTAACAATACAGTAGTTCACATGGTTAGTAAGATTAAAAAATGAGCTTAGGTAATTCTGTATCATTTTACTTTATTGTTTGTGTCCATCTTGCCACTTTGCTACTTGCCTAACTACTTTGGTATTGCTATTTTGTTGTCATATTATTCTTGCAATTATGTTTAGCTAATTGTTCTTTTGAACCGAGGGTCTATCGAAAACAACCTCTACCTCAAAGGTGGGTTAAGGTTTGCATATATCCTACCCTCCCTATACTCCACTTGTCGGATTACACAGAATATATGTTGTTTTGCAATTATGTTTAGATCATTGTTCTTTTGAGCCAAGGGTGTATCGGAAATAAACTCTCTACCAAGGTGGATTAAGGTCTGCATATATCCTACCTTCCTTATACCCCACTTGTCGGACTACACAGAATATGTTGTTTTGCAATTATGTTTAGATAATTGTTCCTTTGAGCCGAGGGTTTATCAGAAACAACCTCTTTACCTCAAAGGTTGGTTAAGGTCTGCATATGTCCTACTCTCCCTATATCCCACTTGTTGGATTACATAGAATATGTTTTGCAATTATGTTTAGATAATTGTTCTTTTGAGCAAAGGGTCTACCGGAAACAATCTCTTTACCTTAAAGGTAGGGGTAAGGTTTGCATATATCCTATACTCCCTAGACCCCACTTGTTGAATTACACAGAATATGTTGTTTTGCAATTATGTTTAGATAATTGTTCCTTTGAGCCGAGGGTTTACCGGAAACAATCTCTCTACCTCAAAGGTAGGGTTAAGGTCTACATATATCCTACCTTCCCTAGACCTCACTTGTCGGACTAGTCAGAATATGTTTTTTTTGCAATTATATTTAGATAATTGTTCCTTTGAGCCGAGGGTCTATCGAAAACAATCTCTCTACCTCAAAGGTAGGGTTAAGGTCTACATATATCCTCCCTTCCCTAGACCCCACTTGTCGGATTAGTCAGAATATGTTTTTTTTGCAATTATGTTTAGATAATTGTTCTTTTGAGGAGGGTCTATTGGAAACAACCTCTTTATCTCAAAGGTAGGGGTAAGGTCTGCATATATCCTACCCTCCTTAGACCACACTTGTCGGATTACACAGAATATGTTGTTCGTTTGTTATGTGAAGAACATGTCTATCAATGAATCATCCGACATGAACAGATTCAAGACAGGGACAAAATACTTCAACAACTGACCGCTAGCTCAACTTTATGATACTAATACAACTTTACCTATTTTGCAGGGATAAAAGCCTGCATTCAAGACAATTATCCTGTAAATGAAGAGCCTTATGAAGTTAACCTGGACAATCATGGTTGTTTTGGGGGTCCCAAAGCTGGTAGACTCAGGGCTTCATCTAGTGTAAGTATTTATCTTTCTGTTGACGATAAAAATTGGTAAAGTTGCTGCCATGTGACCAAGAGGTCACGGGTTCAAGCCTTGGAAACAGCCTTTGGCAGAAATTTAAGGTAAGACTGCGTACAATACACCCTTGTGGTGGGACCCTTCCTCGGACCCTGCGCATAGCGGGAGCTTTAGTGCACCGGGCTGCCCTTTTTTTCTTTGACGATAAAAACTGCATTTACAATATGAGGCAGATGGAGCTCTAAAAAAGTCGAATAGCATCAGTTAAAAGGTCCCCCCTTTGTTTTTTATCCAGGCACCTAGGCTTTTTGATGGTTTGAAGTTCTATCTGAGTGGGGAATATGTCCCAGCATACAAAACTGACCTTTTAGATCTAGTCGAAAAGGCTGGAGGTTCAATAATTCACACCAACGAACAGTTGATTTCCCTGACCGATGCTATGCAAGCAACTAGCTCAGCTTGTCTAGTTGTTTATAACAGCGATCCTCCACGTGGTTGTGCATTCGGGGAAGCAAGCAACATTTTGCGGCAACGACAAGCAAAGGCCGAGGAACTAGCCAAGCCCATCGGTTGTCAGGTCATTCAGCATACATGGATTCTGGAGTCTATTGCCACATGTAAAATGGCGCCTTTCAGCTGATAAAATGGATACCCTGATCCTGTTACACACAACAGTTTCTGCATCATAGCAGTATAGAGAATCTTGTACTTCCTAGAGTTTTCCACAACCAAAAGTAACAGTTGAAGTGAGACAATGAGGCATATATTTACCCGAATCCAGCACTTATCATTTTTCTTGTATATGTGCATCATAGACTATGATTTAGTTGAAATGCAGAAGATTATATGAGAAAATTGCTAGCACCCAAATTTGTTGTAAGTTATGCAGGCTTATGGTCCCAAGGCTTTTCATGTCTTTTGGTTCATATGATCATATGAAAACTCTGAGGACCACAAGCTCGGGGCTCGACGAAACAGAAAGTTTCAGCATGTTGAAAATGGGGTTAGTGTAAAAGAAAGGGCCCGACATTCATTTCTGAATGAATATTCATAGCTGAGTCTACTAAAAGAGGGACCAGCCTTGTCGTGATGATTAGAGGATGCCTCTGATCGTTCACCTCTAATGTGACACGTTCCCTCCCAGTTATATGATCAACGGGATCAGTCGGCTAGGGAGCGGGGCTATTCAAGTTTTACAATGACAAGTTGAAGCTGGCTATATGAATCTTCGCTCTGACCATGTTACTCCATATAAACTTGTCTCAAGTCAATATTGCAAATACAAATAAGTGCAAGGTATTATCAGACAGATAAAAAGTGTAAGGATACAAAGACGAGATTTAAAATGTTTTTTGGGAAAAAAGAAGTTAGTGTAAGGTGATTTTAGTATGAAGGAAATATTTTCCAGATTCTTTTGCTTGCCCCTTTCTCCAATATTTGTCGTTTGGTTAGGAAACAGTTATCTTGAAATAATTAATTTTGGAATCAATTATTCCACCATATATATATATATAGAATAATTTATCTCAGCACTATGGTGTAAATGATGAGATAAATAATCTTGGTATTATAACTAATATCTCCCACCAAACATGGAATAGAATAATCCTTCGTTTTATCTCGGAACTATTTATCCTTTATACCTCTCATCAAATGACATATTGGCTAATGAAATAAAAATTTCTTTTAAAAAAACATTTTTCAAAAATTTCTCTAGTATAAATATCGAATAATTTTGTTCATCAAACGTTCTATATAGATAGATGAAAAGATTTCATCTCATGAGTTATATTTTTTCGCCGGAATACAGGTGCATCATCCTGAGCTGGAGGTCTATCGGAACCAACCTCTCTACTTTATATGAGGTAGTGATATGGACTGCGTACACTTTAATCCCCAAACCTTACACTGAGTATGTTGTTGTATACAGGTGCATCATTCTGAGTGCTACAAATGCTCTAAAAAGTCATATATTAAAAATACTAAAGGAATAATCTTTGACATTGTTTATCATGTATGTTGAAAATAAAGGACAAATCCATTGCCCATCTGAATAATCTATGGAAGGGATACCAAAAATGTTAAAAGGATTTGATGTTCTCAGCATCAAATAGAACTTAAAATCCTACCAAAAGGTTTATGAAATTGCAGAAGCTTATTCATCGACTTTAGCACGCTTCGATGGTGGTGAATTTGATGAGCTAGTATCTTCTCTTCCGTGCTCTTTCTGCTTCTCCCCCACCGTCTTTTGAGTTGTATCTCCTGCTTCGTGATGATCGACCAGTGATACTCCTGGATCATTTTTGTTTGAGGAACTTTGAACTGCATCTGTCGGCTGAGCGGAGGCATCAATACCGGGCATTGACTTGCATTGCTTCTCGAACATCATTTGGAGGCAGCGTCCTTGTTCTTCTATTCGCAGCTGCAGATTTCGTTGGATCTGTAAAATATCGTGATCACATTAGGTATGCGTTAAATACAGTACCATGCAATTTCCCTTAGATTGTACAAGCTGCCGATTCATTTATCTGTCAGCAATAGATAGCTGCATAATGTTCTTATCTATGATGGAAGGGAGAACTAGCCATAACAAAACAGTGAGGTACTCAAGAACAATGATATCTCAACGATAATCAAAGAGGGAAATCTAGACTGCTTAGCCATGAATTAAACAAGAATTATACAGAGATTCCAAAACGGAAACAGCCTCTCTACTTCTTCGGAGGTAGCGGTATGGACTGCGTACATCTTACCCTCCCCAGACCCCACTTTGTGGGAATACACTGGGTATGTTGTTGTATACAGAGATTCCAAAACGTCAGATTAATTTACAATGACTGGAAGATTAGAAAGGGCGAAAAAGAAACATGCATTGCAACCATTTTATAACAAAAATGCAGTAGCCAGAAGCAACCTCTAACAAAATAATGCATGACAAGGAGTTGTCTATATGCTCGTATAAAGAACACGGCTCCTTGCATATGACGCAAGCAGTAATGCGACATGTCAAACTAAAGCTAGAATCACAATATCTTGTTGCTAAGGCAAGAATTTATACCTCAAGCTGTTCATGCAGCTGTTTCTGCACTTCCATCTGTAACCGCAATGCTTCAGTGATCTCAATACCCCTGTATCAAAATCCAAATACATCCGATAACAAAGGCCGCGCAAAGAAAACCAATTACTATTAGTCATAAGGGGAAAACTTAATAGTGCCTCTAATATAGCCCTCAAAGCCACCATGCCATTCTGTTAAAAGTACCTGTTCTACATATCATGTGTGCACAGAATTATTCCGGCTGTCTTACTTCCATCTATAGGAAGCCTCGACTATTCCAGTATTTTTTGAATAAAGCCCCTATTTTAATAATAGATCCTTCACCAAAGTTTCATCCCAGTACCATTTTCTTTTTGGAATCCCTTGCACATATACCAGATTAAATGATACATCCATTTCTCGCGATTAAGTTCACGCAAGGTTAAAATTCATGGTGCCAATCTAAGGTAATAAAATTATTGAGGTCGACATATCTCGATATCAGATTTATGTTTTCAGTCTATAGGCATACAGAAAAAGCACCTAAACTGTCAACAAAGTTCATTATGAAGTGACATTTAATAAAGAAATCATGCAACAGTATATGCCATTCAAATTAGTTAATCCACTCATTAATGAATGCACAAGTGAATATCAAATATTATCCACATTCGAAAATGATGCATATAACTAAGCAAGAAAACAGAAGCAATGCACCCAGCTACTAACGTTTTTAAGTCCAGAGATGACAAATCGCCAATGGATGACTCTTTCTTCTCAGATCCTGTAATAGAAGGGAAAGAAATAAAACGGCCTCAGTAAGCAGAATATCATCAGCAGATAATAATGGGCCAGGAGCAAGCCATATTGAATGAAAACATATAATCCTTGTTGTGCATTAAATCTAGGCCAGTTAATCTACTATTATAAGAAGCGGAATTTTTTGGGCACAGATTGAGAAACATTAGTCAAAGATTTAAGCATATTACATAAAGAAACGACTAAATATGAAGCCTAAAATTTCACCTCCAATTTTGAGAGAGGAATAGAGGGAGGGAGAGAAGTCGGGCAAGAAGGTCAATACTGTCAGTGTAGCTTTCTTGTAAGACTCATAAACCTACATAGGTTTCAGATGGAGAGACTTGGTGTAAGTGTATAGGAAAGGTAAAAAACATTCATCAAGTTGGCTTCAAAAATTAATATTACAACGGCATTAAAGAGGAACAACAAATTATTTGTTTAATATCATTAATTTAATTGATAATATTACTTGATCGGCTGAGAATTTGAGGAAGAGGAGAATTGCTTGTGTCATTTGGTAATTTATGTGCAAGAGTTCAGGTGAAGACATGAATCATTTTATTTTACATTGCCAAGGAGAATCCTGTTTGTGGTGGTATTGTGATGGTTTGGTCTTCAATGGGTAATGCCAGGCACAGTCAGAGAAGTTTTGTTTAGCTGGACCCTAAGAGGATAGAAGAGAAGACGAAGGGTACAACCAGAAGAGGAATAGGGGAGACAAGGTTAGATGCTGGGTAGCGCGGCGAATCTGTTTTGGGTACAGAGGCGACGAGGGGTGCTAACCCGGCCAAAGGCAAGGAACTTTCAATTCCATTTTCTTTTCTTTTCATAGGCTCTTTTATTGAGACCAAATCGTTTCTTCTTTCAAAAGAGTTCCCCCCTCCCGCTATTACTACTACAAAGAGACTAGCCGTGGCAAGAGATTCAATAGGACCGGAGTCGTTCAAAGCGAGAGAAGTTCCGATCACAGCTTCTCAAACAAAATGCGTTGGATGTTGTTTCATTAGCCCTGATATGGACACTATGGAGAGAGAAATAGGAGAGCTTTTGACGGAACGGAGAACAATTTTGTACAATTGAGTAGACTCTTATACTACATTTCTTTTTGGTACAGCCACGAGATTCCTGGAAGTACAGAAGTGGTGTCGTTTGTAAAGAATCACATCTCTTTGTAAGATTTGCAACTACTTGGTATACAGGTGATTTTGCCCGTTACAAAAAGTTTATTACTCTATCAAAGAAAATTGCCTAATGGGCAACGAAACCAACTATTTATGCTACAATATAGCAATAGTTACTGATATTAATTAGCTAGATGCATGGAGGAAGCTAGTGGAAGAGAGAAAGTGTGTGTGCGTGCATGTGTCAGAGACAGAGATAAAGAGAGATGGGATTTCTTAGAGTAGATACAATAAGAAAAATATAGGCCATGCAGATCATAGCTTGTAATGCTAGTGTAATTTAGTATGATCTAAAAACCAAAAAAGCTCCTATGTTACACAAAATACAATCACCATAGCTGAAACCTTATCTTCAGCCTCTGTTATAATGCAAAAATCAAGATTGACGAGTATCCGTATATTCAACATATGCATTTGATTAACCTATCATGATTCAATGATGATAACTGAAATTACATGGAAAAGAAAACCAATAACTCAACATAACATAAAAAAAGAACACATACCCACACAAAAAAAGAAAACTTATTTTTTTTCAGTTACAAGAAAAGAGGACACTAAAATTTTAATTACAAAAACTAAAACAAAAAATAGACATCTACTACCTAAAATAACAAAATAACAAATACAATGGCCCTAAAACTCGATTTTTTTAAAAATGGCTTTTGAGAAGGGAGAAAACTATGGCACACGTAAGAAAGCACACAAGGAAAAGGAAATTGCTGCATACCCTCTGATGCTTCTGGTTTATATCTAGCTGTTCGATATTTCTGCATTATAAGAAATTGTTTCACAATACCATCGGTTAAATAATAAAGCATCACTATATGTGAAAATATCTTAGTTTGAGAATGCAAAGAGCAGAACAAACCTGCAAGTGACTTTTTACATGATAGATGGTCAAACCTTCAACTTTCATTAACTTTAGCACACCCTTGGGAGTAGCTCCTATATTTTAAAGTAGAATTATTGAGTTAGACAACAGTCCAATACTTACCTAAGATGCAAACTAAGGAAAGTAAATTACTTTCACTTCCACCAAGTTTGTTAACCGCTTCCACAAAGGCTTCATGAAGTTCTGGTGTCCAACGCATCCGCTGCTTCGATGAAGCACCACTTGCAGTTGATGATGCAGGAACAATGCCAGATGTTTCTAGAGATGCACTAGGAATTTGCTGCAATTGTTGACCTTGGTGTGCTGGGATATTTGAAGGTTGATTTTGTTCCTGATATTGCATCTTTAATCGCACAACAAAGAGATGTATTCTTTTAACTTATTGAAAGGAGAGTAAGAAAACGAGAATTAAATTAAGATGAATAAAAGTCCAGCAATTGGTGTATAATGAAACTGACCTTCGGCTCTGCTGCATCAACAATGCCAGTGTCAACCATAATCTCGTTCCAATTAGAAAGAGCATCATCATCATTCATTATAAGGTTAGCCCATTCAGGCCAATCACTTTGTTTACTTAGATCCTCAGGTGGGATGTGACAATCACCTGTATTGCTACAATCTAGCTGAGTATTGTTGACGGGGGTATTTAAAGAGTAATCAAGGTACTCAGACAATGGATCTATACACCAGGGTTCACTATTTTCATTAACATACTGGTTTGATGCAGCTAATCGGACTGATGCCTCAGTATTTGTTGCCTGAGGAATGAAAGGTGCAGATGCGGAATGCTCTTCATGCGGCAGAACAGATGAAAAGTGAAGATTGGTGGAGAATTCTGATGATGAGGAAAACAAATGACCAACAGATCCACTATTTGAAGGCAACGAAGAAAGGACAGGCTCTGGAAACTTAGGATATTTCTCTTCCAGGCTTGCTCGAAGCACGGGTAATGAAGAATGAGCTCCACAATTACCGAGTGGATGTGCACCTTCCCTCTGAACAGATAACGCAGGACGCGCCTCCATAATCTTTTTTAAGAATATCAAACACAACTAAATTCACCTCATAAAGAATCTTCTAGTACTTTTGTTGCTTACGGCAAATGCTGAATCCTGCATTACAAAGAAAGGAAACAAAAAACTCAGAGAGCTATTAAGAACAAAACCAAACAGCATGTTAACAAGTTTTTTCAAAGAGTGATGAAAACCAATGGTGCATAGAACTAGACTAAATCCTTAAGGAAAAAGAAAATGTTAGTATACTTAAGATTAGAAAAATCGAATAAATGACAGAGTGGAATTAAAATATGTGACAGAAATTACTAAAACAGAGAAAGATTTTACGAGAAAAGATCAGTATTCCCCCGTTAGAATCATATTTGATGGTGAAAAGTAGTTAACAGTAGAAAACATTAGACAAATGGTTGCATGATAGCTACAGGCTAAAACCAAAAAATACAGAACTTATGTTTGATAGCTAACTTCACAAACAAGCAAAAAATCAAACATAATTTATTGCTATACAACTAGCAGCACCATGCAGAATATCTTATACAGCTCCAGTACTTCTGTGAGCATGATAATCTCAATGAAACTTGACGCTAATTTGCATTCTAGGCTTCTAAAATTAAGAGAAACGCATTATTGTCATAATTTTAAGACATAACATGTCTGAAAACCCCAACTATGAACTGCAGAATCGTCGTCAACACAATGATCTGCCAAAGAAATGCCAACAAAAAAGTACCATGAATTGTATGTTGACACTCAAATCCTTTCATAATATAAGATGGATTTAAAACATATAGGTGCAAAGCTATTTGTAACGAGGTTATATCATAAAAAGGACAATATCAACTCGAAGCATGGGTATAGCTTGTGGTTTTGGTAGGAAAAAGAACTCAAGGAAGACAGTGCCAGACTAACAGCGCAGTACTACTGCTGTTACATCGACTTATGCAAGACAATAAAAGACTAATAGAAAACGTACTACTGCTGTTACATCTCAACACTAGCTGTTAGATTTGGGCGAGTCTTTCTTCAGTTTTTTTTTTTTTTTTGGACAGAGAGAGTCTGTCTTCAGTTATTTTAGGCTTCAGTGCTGTATTAGCTGTATTTTATCATTCAGTTAGTTCGTTTCTATAATATACTGGTAACCTGTTCCTACTTTTTAGGAGTTAGCTTTGCGCAATTGGTTTATTTCTGTCTTAGATAAACTCCATTGGGTGCTCATCAAATAAAGATACTTTTCATTCCCATCCTTTGAATTTATAGAGTCTCAGAGCCAAAACCACAATCTGAGAAGTAAACTATCCAAAATCCATTCTTTTTCTCCTCCGTACAATTGCATCCCCTACTCCAGTTAATGATGCCGACACTACCATTTTCCTCAAACACTTAATCCAACTCAACGTATCATATCAATTCCTCATAAATTTCTCGTGAAGGATTTCATTAACAGCTCTTCTATCATCCCAAATAGCAGGACCCTACAACCTGATGTCATGCAACTTATCTCATTAACCGATTACTCACCAACATACTTAATAACAAGTCACCCTTTGAAGTTCTTTTCTAATGAAAACCTATCTTAATATTCTCTGTTTACATTTGGTTGTTAGCGCTACCAATGGCTATAGCCATATGCCCCAAAATAAATTAGTTATATATTCAAAACCTTGTGTCTGGCTAGGTTTATCATTCCCATTAGGAGACTAGTGGAGCAGTATAGGGAGAAGAAGGACTTGCACATGGTGTTTATCGACTTAGAGAAGGCCTATGACAGAGTCCCCAGGGAGGTTCTTTGGAGGTCAGAGGTGCACCTATGGTGTATGGTAGGGCGATTAAGGATATGTACGATGGAGCCAAGACTGGGTTGGGACTGGGGAAGGGGAATCGGAGCACTTTCCCGTCTTGATGGGGTTAAAACTTAGTCTGATGACACCATTAGCGAGTACAAAGCACGTTTAGTCACCAAAGGCTTCACCCAAAGGCCTGGTGTTGATTTTCAAAAGACCTCCAGTCTAGTGGTTAAACCACCACAATTCAACCAGTACTCATACTTGCTGTACAAAAAAATCAGGCACTGCATTACAATAATGTCAACAATGCTTTCCTTTGGGAGAAGATTCATGAAGACATGTATATGCCCAACCTCCCCGTTATGAAAATTTGAATCATCCCCACTATGTTTGCCATCTCAAAAAGGCTATTTACGCACTCCAACAAGCTCCTAAAGCTTGGTATGATGCATTCACTAATTCTTTGATTCAAATGGGGTTCTATATAATTCTCTTTTTGTTTTGCACAATATGAGAGAGATCATTTATATTCTGATCTATGTGGATGAACTCATATTCATGGGCAGTAATAAAACACCTACTCAACATGTCATTACCTCTCTTTTGCAAAAAGTTTTCTCTCAAGTATCTTGGTGTACTGTACTATATCTTGGAAATTGAGGTACGCAGGATGACAATGGTTTGTTTCTAAGTCAATTAGTCACCCATAATCACGTCTCCGAAGTTACTGGTTTACGATGGAGCACCCAAAACCAATGCAAAGAGTACGTGAGAAAGCTTCAGTACTTTCCGTATAAACCCTAACACGACATTAAATATTCGATAAACAAGCTTACTCAGTTCAACATTTCTCCCTGTGGTTCACTGGAAGTTACATACATCCTTCGGTATCTTAAAGACACATCCCAGTATGCTCTCTATATCTATGTTGATACTCATAAGGCGGATGATAGCAAAGATTGGTGCTTGATCTCTACTTACATTGTTTAACTAGCACGACACCTATATCCTGGTGTTATCGTAAACAACCTACCGTCTCCCACTCCTCAACTGAAGCTAACTATCGTGTAGTTGCTTCCGCTTGTTTGAAACAAAACTAGAGCAGCCACTTGCTCAAAAATTATCATGTGATGTTCTCTGCTGCTTGTTTAATAGTTTGTGATAACCAAATGGCCACTAGAAATATCACTAAAACCAAAAAGAATATCTACAATAACCTAAAGCTCCCACCTTTACTTCAATACCACAACCAAATAAACTCAAATAGACAATTCACAGGATTTCGGACCTCAGAGTCAAAAATCAATACTTTCAAATCACCAATTCCACAGAATAATCCAACAAAACAATAACAGTGTACCCAATGTAATCACACGAGTGTGAGTCTGAGGATTGTAGGATGCGCGCAGACATTGCCTTTTGTTTCATATGAAGTTGAAATCAAAGTTAAACTACCAAAAGAACATCCACAACAACAACATACCCAGTAAATTCCCACCAAGTGGGGTCTGGGGAGGGTAAGTGTACGAGGTTGTTTTCGATAGACCCCCAGCTCAAGATAAAACTATATAGAAAAGGAATAGTAAAGGACAAACTACAATAGAAATTACCACACCCAATAATACCATAGACAAGATTCACCACGTAATACAACAAATGATACAACATTCTGAAATGATACTAGTACTATAGTTACTAATACGGATAACAAAGTCCTCCCACCTACTAGCACTGACGTTTCCTACTATCCTTCTACCCTAATCCGCCTCCTCCATACCAAAACAATCTCTACAATAACCTAAAACTCCTACTTTTACTTCAACACCACAACCAAATAAACTCAAATAGAAAGTTCACATTATCCTAAACCTCAAAGATCAAAACTTTCGCACCCAAGGGTGTGGCGACTATTGGTCAATGGCGTGGATTGAGCACTACGAGGTCTCAGGTTCAAAGACAAAACACTACTCCCTTCATTCCTTTTTATCTTCTCCCTTTTCTTTTTTTTTAGAGTCGAAAGATACAAACTTTAACCAATATTTTAAGATGTATTTCTTAATTAAATTTTTTTTTAAAAAAAGAAAAATTACAATTTATAGTACTTTTCATATAGTTTTTAAATATCTAAATTTCTAATTCTAAAAAATTAAATTAAAACAACAACAAACTAGTGTATTCCCACATAGTGAGGTCTGGGGAGGGTAAAATGTACGCAGTCCATACCACAACCTCCGAGGAAGTAGAGAGGATGTTTCCGATAGACCCCCGGCTCAAGACAAAGGACAGTAAACAAAGTCGTAATACAACAAGAAACAAGATGGGATAACAGAAATAAGACACCCACAGAGTAATACCAAACACCAACAAACCAAAGGCACCCACCACACCCAAACTCTCCTAATTAGCGGCTCCAACCTATGGACACAACCCTAAGACTACCAACCCGGTTACCCCTAAGCTCTCCTAACAACTGGCTACGAGTCTAGGGTTGTTCATGGGTCGGTTTGGGTCGGTTATTGGTCAAAACCATAACCAAACCAACTTAGTCGATTTTTAAATTTCTAAAACCAAACCAAACCAAACAAAAAAATAACCGTCGGTTTGGTTCTTGTCGGTTTAGTTCGGTTTGGTTTAGTTTTTTCGGTTTATAACTTTAGCTAATGATAAAAGTTGAAAATTAAAAAAAAAACAAATCCAATCTAAGAGATGTTAACCGAGTGTTGTATCTCAACCTTAAAACTAAAATGTCAACTGAGTGTTATACTTCGACAAACAACCTTGAAACTAAGATGTCAACTGAGTGTTATACTTCGGCAAAGCTATGAACAACACCATATGAACGCTTCTAAAAAAGTATTTTAAAACTACATTTAACAGAATGAAATGATAAATCCCCCAAACGGTGAACACATAAACTTCTTGCTCAACAAGGTTCAAAAAGAAAGTTAAAATTAATGATTGTCTATAGTCAAATGAATCTCAGCTATAAATTTCAATATACAACAAGATATTATTTTCACAATTAGTATCATTCATCATTCAAAGTGCGAAATTCACTTAGAATCTCATAAGGTACTATCAACTAAATGAAGAAATGACTTAATGTGTTAAGACTAAAGTTAAATCATGATTAAAATATAAAATGTAACAAATATTTATATTGTATTTATGAATAATACATAAATAATTATATTATATATATATATCGGTTCGGTTTGGTTATTTTTTCGGTTATTTTAGAGTAAAACCAAACCAAACCAAATTAGTATCGGTTTTTTAAAATTCAAAACCAAACCAAACCAAACCTAACCAAATATCGGTTTTTTTAATCGGTTTGGTTTGAATTGCGGTTCGGTTTGGTTTTAAACCAAACCATGAACACCCCTAGGCCTACAACTCACCCACACGCACTAGCTTTCTACCCTAATTCACGTCCTCCATACCTTCTTATCTAGAGTCATGTCCTCCATAAGTTGTAACTGCTTCGTGTCAAGTTTAATCACCTCCCTCCAATATTTCTAAATTAAATTTTTTTAAATCTAATTTAGCTTTGAAACTTAGTCAAACTGACTCACGGAAAACAAAGGGAGCAAATAAAAAGGAATTACATAATAGCAACACCTATTGCTTTGCTGGTGGGAGACAACAGGTATTCAGTGAAATTTAACTTTTCACGCAGCCAAAAAAAATAATCAAAACTTTCAAATTTCAATTTAATGAATAAGAAACTCAATTTTTAACTTTTCAAATCAAATAACAATAACAACAACTCAAATAAAAAATTAAAAAATATATATATTCATGCATGGAAAACTATATACTAATTCATACCTCGTATAAAAAATAAAAATTGTTGGAATAGAAAATTAATACCTAAATTGGAATCATCGGCGCCGTCGCCGGAGAATCGGAGAGGAAAATGAACGGTGAAGGAAAGCAATTTTTTTTAGTGGCTTTATTTTATTTGTTTTTTTTTTAAAAAAAAAAAAAAAAAGTAGAAATGATTATATATCAAATCTTTATGTAAATTGCATAATAATTAGGATTCTTATTCAATAAATATCCAAAAAGCAAAAAATTGAATATAAAAAGAGTCAATGGTCAAAAAAGCAATTAATTTACTACTTTTTTTTTTTTTTTTTTTTGCAATTTTCATGTATTAACTATTCATTAATTTATTTTTACTTGTCACATTTTGATTTAATATACTTATTAAGAAAAATAATTAATACTCTCTCTGTCCTAGTTTAGTTTGATATTTTAACTATTAATTATTCTATTAATCTACTTAAATTACTATTTTGGCGTTAAATGATATAAATTTTGACTAACATTTTAAGATATATTTTTTAATCATATTGAAAAAAGAAAAAAATTATAGTAACTTATATTAGTTTTCATATACCTTTTAAATATCTAAATTTTGATTTAACAGATTTATTAAGAAAAATAATTAATACTCTCTCCGTCCTATTTTAGTTTGGTAATTCAACTATTAATTATTCTATTTATATATCTACTTAGGGGTCATTTGATGTGAGGTATTAAATTAAATAATCTCGGGATAAAATTTTTACTGCACCATTTGATTTTCAAGGTCGGGATAACATATCTCACCATTTCCACAATAGTGATGGGATAAGTTATCCCAAATACATGGTGAGATAACTAATTTTGGAATTAATTATTTCGGGATAACCCTTTTCCAACCAAACGACACCTTAAGTTATTACCTTTTTGGAGTCAAGTGATATAAATTTTGACTAACATTTTAAGATCTGTTTTTTTGTCATATTGAAAAAAGAGAGAAATTACAAATTATATTGCTTTTCACGTACCTTTTAAATATCTAAATTTTAATTTGAAAATATTGAATTAATCTAATCTAATTTAGCTTTAAAAATTGATCAAATTTACTCTCGAAAACAATGAACCATGAAACAACTAAAAAGGAACAGAAGGAGTAAAACACATCTCGATGTTGAGTTGACCTACACGCATACATATTTTGTCAAGTGGAATAATATTTGATCAACTCAATATCGAGATATATTTTAATACAAATAAAATTATTTTGGTAGATAAAGAAATAATGAATAATTGAGATATGAAACTTATTTTTTTAAAAAAAATTGATGGCCTGTGTATGTCACCAATTTAATTCAAATAAAAACCAAATGAGGAAAATAATAAAGACAAGTTCATTGACTTTAGTTTAATTGTTAGGTATAAAATTGAGTTAAAAATAAAATTAGATGATGTTTAGTTTGATTCAATATTTTTTTTTTTTTAAAAAAGTCAATTTTAAGCTCTTATAAGTTAATTAATTTATTAATTTTATGTAATCCAAATAAATACATATAAACAAATTGTCAAAAGTCACAATTAAGAGAATCTATTTGATTTGATAATGGTGTTTAAATCATTATAAGGATCCATTAATACCATAGATTCTAATAATAAATACTAATTATTTTGACAAATTAAATCTGTTTTAAAATATTTATCGCATTTAAAGAAAGTCATTTTGTATGAAAAAAAAATTATTAGAAGCATCGTTCTCATAAATATGCTCCAAAATGTGTGAATCTTAATTAGTCGAATTTTAATGTGAATACTCAACATCTGATTAAATTTATTTTTTAAAAGAAGCAACTTTAGTGTAAATACTCCCATGCTTTGTTTTCTAATATTAGAAATAAATATATTAAGATAGTATTTTTTTATTCTCACTTTATCAAAAAAATATTTTTTTTACTTATTTACGAAACACTAAAAGCTAAGTTAAAAGATATTTTTATGTAAAAAACATTCAGCGGTAAAGTTATCTCATGCTAAAGGGTGTCAAACGATACTCCTTCACTAAAAAAAATTAGGTCAACATTTTAGTTTTATGTATATATTGTATGTGTTGACTTTCTTTGTATTATATGTATGTCTATTTTTTTAAAATATTTTGATATTTTTTAATAAAACTTCAGGCTCTATCACTAAAATATTATCTTCACATAAAACATATGTTTAATATAAAAATACATTTGGTGAGTGTTATATTATAGACTAAGTATTTATTTCTCGTATATTGTTTCACACTAAAAAGAAGGATGCGTATCTCCAGCAACAACAACAGAGTGTATATAACAACCAAAACAGGGACAATCTGGTGCACTAAAACTCCCGTTATACGCCGAGTTTGGAAAAGGGCCCCATCACAAGGGTGTATTGTACTCAGTCTTACCTTACATTTCTGCCAGAGACTGTTTCCAAGGCTTGAATGCGTGATCTCCTGATCACATAGCAACAACTTTACCGGTTACTTCAAGACTCTCCTTCCATAACAATAACAAAACGATGATAATAATATATCCCGTGTATTTCTATAAAATGTGACATGAAAAAGATAAGATATACGCAATTTATATCATTACCTCAAACGAAATAGAGAGACTCAGAACGAATAACAGTATAAGGAAAACATGAAAAAGGTAAGAGAAAGCAAAGTGGGAATATGACTATGATGCCACTTTATAAAAGGCAATAGCAATTTGATGATGAATGAACACTTAATGATTGCACCTACGTGTGGTAAAAAAAATAATGAAATTTAATCATTCTATTGTATCGAAAAAATGACTCATGTTTGAAACAGATAAGTTCGATACAAATAAGAAAAAATAGAAATCGAACCCTTTCCTGGTGGAAGCGCTCCCAAATATTGAATTTATGTCGACTATAGTTTTTTATCCAAATGTTCATCCGTATTAACCTCGTATGTATATTGTTAAGTGATGATAATCATAATTACTTCAAACACGTTTACATCTCCTTTATGGAATCACGTTTAGTTTTTTTGCGAGTAAAAAATATATATGTGGTTAACCGAATAAATCACTAGTTGTTTCGCATTTTCAAGTTTGGCTTCAATCTCTGCGCTCAACAACAACTTCTTGGACTGAGCCACCAGCTTAAGGTCGTTTTTGGAAACAACATAAATCCCGACAATTTGAGGTTTAATTACAGAAAATTCTAACACTTTACAAAATTACTGAAAATCTCAATTTTGGGTCTATGTAGATATATAATCAGCTTCCAATACATCCAACGAAGATATATTTTTTTCGTTGTAATGATACATAATTAACTCTCGATATATTTTTTCTCATTTTGCGTCCGCCGAGATAAATAATACATTCAACGAAGATTACATTTTTTCCTTTATAAAGATACATAATTAGTTCCCGATACATTTTCTCTGATTTTGAGTCTGTCGAGATACTTAATTAGCTCTCAATACATCTATCAAAGATACATTTTTCTCTATGTAACGATACATAATTAACTCCCGATATATTTTTTCTCACTTTGCGTCTGCCGAGATACGCAATACATTCAACGAAGATTTCATTTTTTTCTTTGTAAAGATACATAATTAGTTTCCAATACATTTTTTCTGATTTTGAGTAATTAGCTGCTGATACATCCAACAAAGATACATTTTTTCCTTTATAACGATACATAATTAGCTCCCAATATATTTTTCCGACTTTGAGTCTATCGAGATTCATAATACATCCAACATTTTCTTTGTATATATACATAATTAGCTCCCAACACATTTTTTCCAATTATAGATCTGTCGAGATACATAATTAACTCTGAATATATCCAACAAAGACACATAATTAGTTGAGATTTTTGTAATTATTTTGTAAGATTGAAAAATTGTGTAAGTATGATAGGTTAAAATGTATGGTTATGCTATTTTTCCTTTTAACAAAGGCCATCTCCATATGCATTTTGGCAGGGAATAAATCCATTCGAATAATATTTAAATGGACAATGACAACTCACTATTAAAGCAATGTCCATATACAAATTCCAAGCAAATAAGAAAAAATAAAACAATCCTTTAGGCAAGTTGGAGTCTTTAAATGAAAAACTTCTTAATAAGCCTTTCGATGTGAATCTGAATTAGCCAAACCAGTAAATTTCATACCGTTACCCTTTTATTACCTCGGGAACGTGTGATCTTCTAGCTTCTAATTCTCTCTTCTTTGTCGTCGTCGTAGTTTCTTGCGCTGCTGCATTTTCTTTAGATGAAACTATGGTAATTAGTTGCAGACGACGACTTTGTCCTCTGCAACAATATCCTGGTGAAAAGGTTTCACAGCTACTTTTGAGATCAATTACTCCATTGGCAGTGCATCGTTGAACTTTGGTATCACATCTCTTATGCGCGGACGGGTGAGTAAAGCGTAAGAACCTGCCCTTGGGAGGGGAAAAACAGATGGAAACGGCTGCTAATACCCCGTAGGCTGAGGAGCTAAAGGAGGAATCCGCCCGAGGAGGGGCTTGCATCTGATTAGCTATTTGGTGAGGCAATAGCTTACCAAGGGGATGATCAGTAGCTGGTCCGAGAGGATGATAAGCCACACAAGGACCGAGACACGGGCCAGACTCCTACGGGAGGTAGCAGTGGGAATTTTCCGCAATGGACGAAAGAATATGGTGCAGCGGTGGCCGCAGGAAGCATTTTTGCTGCTGAAATTTGGGATGTCCAAAGGCATGCCATAGAATGAGGGCACCACTGCAAGTGTAGTGGACTCACCTCCAGCTTTGACGTGTTCAAGGTGAGTAAACATACGTGGGGTTAGACGTGGTAAATGCTATTCCGTTTGTGTCAATGATATCTGAAAAAATTCAACTAATTATGCAAAAGTGCAAACGACTTTCAGGAAGCAATGCCGACAATAAAAGTGGACTTGCCTGTAAAGATGCTTCACAGGCTGCCCCTCGGTGGTTGCAAATATCCAGTATGAGAGCAGTGAGTGTGCTTTCCCTTTGTGCCAATGGTATCTGAAAAAATTCAAGTGGTTATGCAAAAGTGCAAACGACTTTCAGGAAGCACAATACCGATCATAAAAGCGGACTTGCCTGTAAAGATGCTTCACGGGCTGCCCATCGATGGTTGCAAATAGTCAGTATGGGAGCAGTGAGATCACCACCAAAAGCTATCCCTTTGTGCCAATGATATCTGAAAAAATTCAAGTGGTTATGCAAAAGTGCAAAGAACTTTCAGGAAGCAATACCGATCTCATAAAAGTGGACTTGCCTGTAAAGATGCTTCACGGGTTGCCCCTCGGTGGGTGAAATATCCAGTATGGGAGCAGTGAGATCACACACACTAGCATCTCTGCCAAAAGCTTTCTCCGAACTACACAGTTGTCTAAAAAGAGCACCATTAAACAATCAGCCTATGGATTACCGCGAGTCGAATTTACCCTTCAAGTACAGAATTAGATCAACCACTAACAATTAAAACAAATCAAACACAAGTAGCCACGGTGTGGCCAAAAACATTGCAGTGACAAATTACTTTTAAGGTAAAGTAAAAATCTGAAAATACCAGAATATAACAGCAATGTCCTTGCAAGAATAGTATCCATGTAATGGTCAAAAATTTGCTGAGAAATACCCTGGACCTGGAAAAAATTTCATCGAAACAAAAGTATGAACAGTGTGTAGCAATATCGAAGTTCTCGTGAATTATTTCCTTTCAATCTTTCTAAGATGAAGGATTAAAGATAATGAAGTTCTTGATTAACTTAAATACCAACCTACATCTTGGAATACATTTTTTAATTAGTCTCCGAACTTTATACAGTTATGTGCACCTCAAAAGTTTATTAACTGTATTCACCTACCGGGAAAAGTGGTTTTGCATTTATAAGTAACTTACCATAATATACAACGAGACAAAGTAAATATAAAATATTTACTTCTTCGGAGGTAGTGGTATGGACTGCGTACATTTTACCCTTCCCAGACCCCACCATGTGGGAATACAATGGGTTTGTTGTTGTTGAATATACAACGAGACGAAGTAAATATGAAATAATAGATGGGATACCAAATGAATGGAGAAAACAACATGAGATCCATAGGTATAACAACTTAAAGGAGACTGACATCCAGCTTTAGATAATTCAAGCTTTCTCCTCCTATATGACTTGTTGAGTAACCCAAGAAAATCATTGTGAACTATGAACCTAAGCATGACGAGCATGTGAACTCGAGAGTTCGTACTTCTAGTTCAAATTTAACCAAGTATTAGAATACTCTTATCCAAGTTTGATCACACTATTCTAGCTAATTATGCTTGTCTATGTAGAGCACTACTCCAACCAAGGCTACATAGTAGGCAAAAAGAGAAAAAACATCAAGAAAATTAGGTCCGGAAAGAGGGGTTTCATTAATTTGACAAACAATACACGACTATCCTCAATGATTGTTCCAACACTTGAAAATAGGAGTATCAATTATTCTATACCTTCATGGGGAGAAAGTAAGGCCAGTCTTTAAAAATTCAGATATACCGTTTCAGGATATTATTGAAGTTCAATTTATGGACATTGCAAGGAAAGAAGTATAACTTGACTAACAAAGGGTGTGTTTGGTATGATTGAAAATGTTTTCCTGAAAAAAAATTTCTCGAAAATAAGTTGGTTTTCTACTTATTTTCTCATGTTTGGTTGGCGAGTGGAAAATATTTTCCGGAAAATATTTTAAGGTGTTTGGTTGGTGAGTAGAAAATATTTTTTAGAAAAATATTTTAACTGTTAACTAGTATATTAGTGTCTCTAGCAACTCAACAATTTGTAAGAACTAATTTAAGTATAGCAAATAATATCAATATCGAATACTAAAATATTACAATCACTAAATTTAATCAACTACTATATCATAAAATGAACAAGGGATATAATTGATTACGGCGGATTGTATCCTTTGTTCATTTTTTAATTGATGATTCTCTTATTGACATGGATGATGTGCACTCAAAGTTGGAAATGTTCGGAAGTAGTCATTGTTTTAGGTATTCTTCTGAGTGTTAGGTTCTTCTGAGAAATTTCAATTAAAGATGAAAGCAAATAAGATGAAAATGGGCAGCGTATTCTCTCTACCTTCACAAGGTAAGGGTGAGGCTGCCTACACATCACCCTCCCCAGGCCCCACAAGTAGGATTACATGGGGTATGTTGTTAAATACTTTTGTTCATGTTGTATGAAGTAGTTACAACAGACTGAGGACATGACCCTTGATAGAAAGGGGTGAAGGATGCTGATTAGGGTAGAGGGTTAGGGGGTGGGAGCGTTTCTTTATTTGTGTTTGAAGTTTCTTGTTCGTGGGTGTTGAGTGATGTCTATGTTTTCAGTTAGATAGTTTTTTAGTAGTATCTGGTGGTTGTTATATTACTTTGTGGATACCGGTGTTAGTTTATTTTGCATACTATACTAGTCTATACGCATTTATGTTTTGTGATTTGCTATACTATTATCGGTCCTAAACCGGGGGTCTATCGAAAACAACCTCTCTACTTCTTCGGAGGTAGTGGTATGGTCTGTGTACACTCTACCCTCCCCAGACCCCACTATGTGGGAATACACTGGGTATGTTGTTGTTGTTACTAATTAGCAAATATAGGAGACATTTTTCAATATTTTGTTAGGACAATCTCAAGATACTACAATCAATAGAAATACAACAGAACGACAAGCTTATTAAACCTTGTGAAACAAGCTACATCGATGACAAAATGAAATATGCAATTAGCAAAAGTAACATAGGTAAGTCTTCCTCTATGCATATGGAAACAACAATACATTCAACGAGCATTGGAAAAGAAAAAAATTTGGGCTTCACTATTTTTATTTCAAGCAGAAAAATTGAAGCAAAACACAGTGAAAAATATTTTTGAGTAATGTGAATTTTTTGAGAAATGTGAATATTAGTGTTGATGGGGTTGGGAAGAGGGGTGGAGGTGAGGGCATAAGTCACATTTGTCAATTTCCGGAAAATGACTTCCCTTGGTCCACGAGGGAAGTCATTTTCCCTCAAATGGAGGAAAATGAGTTGTTATGGAAAACATTTCCCCAACATTTAACTACAACCAAACAAGAGAAAATAAGAAAACATTTTCCATCGTACCAAACACACCCAAAGCCATGACATTTATCCAAAAATAAGTTAATCCAAAGAAATGAAGACGGTTATTCCAACAAAACTTAAAAAAGACACATCCATAGACTGATGCAGTTAGAAAATTCTAGAGGTAATTATGTATGCGCGAGTTACATTTCAAAAAATCAGTGCTCAATAATTACATCATTGTGAAAGTTATCCAACCATTATGATTTATTAGTAACCCAGCCTACAAAATTGAGAGTTCAAGTAACGATACCTTTTGGCAACTATATTATTTCCCCTTCTTCTGATTTAAAAATAGCTTCATCGGCTTATGTAGAAATTGCTCAAATCGTCTCACGCATAAGCGTCAGAAAAAACTGCAGCAGAAATTAAAATACACAGGTAAGATAAGTGGGAAGCAACATCTAATTGGGATTTTTCTTTTCCTTTCATATTTACAGATTGTTTTGTATTTAGACAAAGGAGAAAGAAATCTAAAAATAACAGATAGTGGCGGAGCCACCTTTGCTCCAAGGGTTCATCTGAATCCCCTCGATGGAAAATTTTACCGTTTTTATACTATTTTTACATGGTTAAAAATATTTTTATTCACGTATAGTAGATGTTGAACCCTGTTCGACTAGTTCGTATTTATACTTCCGTACCCCCTCAATGAAAAATTTGGCTCCGACACTGATAACAGAATGTGATATAGACAAACAACACCGTCAGATTTTCCTCTATTTATAATGGACTTGTTGTTATTTACTGTGCAATCAAACTAACCTTTCCTGGTTAGCTCTTTTCATGAAACTTATCCAGATGCAAGACTACAGTACTTGAAACAGATAAAAGTGGTACACTTGTCTTAGCAGATCAACTAATGTTGCACTCTGGATACGACTCCAGTGGCGGGCTTGTTAAAACCTGCAGGAATAACATGTGAAATTTCAAAACTTTCAAGCATTCAACAAATATCATCTCAAGTGTTGAAATTCCAAAGTATATGTCCTGAATCTTGCTCTAATATCCAAGAAATTTAAATAATAAAAAAAAAACTACCCTAGGACGATATATGTAGTCTGCCGATATGATCTTCTTTAGAGCAGTTTTCCAAGGATGTGATAGGGGATTGAAAATGGGAACATAGAAGAGTCGATGAAAAAATTTCCAAGAGTTCAAATTATTTCTACTGGTGAGGCTGTTCATAGTTCAGATAAGAAGTGTACCAAAAATGCAAGTTGCAGCAATATCTTCGCTATGCCTGCACTCAATAATGAGACATCTTCTTTCGAATACATCTACGCATTCACAATGAACCGATAAATAAAAGATTTGTTAAATACTGATCATTTTCAGATCAAGATTATCGAAAGATCACTTGAATGGTTGTTAATTTTAAAATGGTAACAAAAGGGAGATAGCAAGTCCATTTCACGAAACTCCACAATTACAGCGAATTTGACATTGAAAAGGCAACATATATGCAATTAAAAAAAAAAAAAGAATGAGTCTACATCTTTTCAAATACAAAAGAAAATCAAACTCACCATATAAAGTCTACCAAAAGAAAGTGACATAGCACCGAAGATATATGGACTCCATACCACCCTTTACTCTGATAAAGAAGCAGTCCTGCAGATCTAGTTTATTATTTCAACTATTTCTTAAAATGGGGAAATATACTAATAATTGACCGTAAGTAATAAAAGCTTCGATTTTGGGATGGAGCACAAAATATTACTATATCGAAAGTTTATAGGTACCTTTTTTGCCTTGGGTATAAGGTCAAGAGTGCAATGGCTCAAGCAAGGAGATAGATAAGAATACCAAATACTTTCATAGAATTGCCACAGCTCATCCTATGAAAATATTTGGTATTCTTGTCTTAACCTTCGGCATTTCCTCGAACATAGCAAGTCTAAAATAATGAGTTTTTACAGCTGCAAATCCCATAAGAAATTAGCCCGTTAGAAATATTCAAAGCAAATCCACCTAAAATTCCAATTTCCAACTAAATCATCTTAAAATAAAAAAAATTTAAAAGGCAATCATAAGCTCCGCGATATCTGTTTTGTTTGAAGCATAAATATTCTTATTTCCTGGACAAATCTTTCAATCTCAACTATTCAATTTAAATTTTTAGATGATTCAGAAATATATAGAATAGTCTTTATTTGACAAATAAGCAGCAGCAACAACATAACCCACTCTCTGCTGACTGCTGGTGGCCTTAATCTGACTAAATATCATGGTGTGTAACAAAGCCGCAGTTTGAGAACTTCTCTGTAACGTATGCAGCAAGAAGGCACGTTGTGGGTTAAGTGGGTAGACATATACAATTGGAAATATGAAACAAGTTGGGATAGAGTGCCTACCCGAGCTTCTGGATTGTAAAAGATATTCAAAAGCAAGGAAGTTCTATGAAGAAGCCGGGTATGAAATACACCAAATCCAGTTCTACAGCTTCTCTATTAGAAATATGAAATATGTATAGACAGCTGCAAGGAGTTTAGCCAAAAGTGAGTCGTAAGAAATAGATTGTCGAGGTGGATATTCATGTTGTGACTAGCTGCATTAGGCCAATTATACACGCAAGATAGAATAGCAAAATGGAGCATCTATACTTTCCCAGACTGCCCATTATGTGAATTAGCAGATGAAAGCATCAACCATCTATTCTTCCACTGTAACACTGCCGCTAGTGTCTGGACAAAGTTGTTGCAATGATTGGGGATTACCAGGAATCCTATGGAGTGGCAGGGCGAATTGTGACGGGCTTAAAGTCAATGCAAAGGTAATGGTTCATGGACTGCTATTTGCAGAATGACACTTGCAGCGACTATTTACTACCTGCGGCAGGAGTGTAACCTGAGGTATTTCAAAGACAAAGAAGAACAGTCGAAGTCCTGATCAATATCATCACTCAAGAAGTATATTTGAGAGCCAATTTGAGACCTCAGTTGGCTAGGAAATTAGGAGAACCGAATGTATACCCAACGAGAACTGTGTTGAACTTGTTTTCTGCTAGGAGTCTACATATGCTAGCCTAGAGGTCTAGGATGAATGTCCAACCTAGTCTTTCCCCCCTCGGGGCTCAGGTAACACAAATCAAAGAACATACACAAAGAGGGAAATGAAACATGTACTAAAAGAAGCATCACATAGCAACATAGGGAAGGAAAACAGTAACAACAGCACAATCATGTGGAAACCAAAACACAAACACGACTGGCAGCAACATAAACAGCACGAAGGAGACTTTGCAAAAACTGCTGATATTAAAGGAGAAGCATGTGTGGGCATTATTTGACAAATAAGCAACTGCCCAATATGCAAACAAATAACCAAAACATACAAAAGATGTTACGACATAGGTGTTCCATCATAAACAGGCAAAAAGATTAACCAGGTGGTGTTCAGAGATATGCCTTGCTACCTCTCTGGAGGTAGTGGTATGGACTGCGTACATTTTAGGCGCCCCCCCCCCCAGACCCCACTGTGTGGAAATACACTGGGTTTGTTGTTGTGTTCAGAGATACATACCATTCCGGATACTGTTCAACCTATGAGTTGATTGCATTAATAAGAGTCTGAGATAAATCTCTGTCAAGCGTAAAACCCTTCTCCATCATCTGATCCCAAATAGCACAAGCCGCTGAGAGGTTCTTCTCCTGTACGAGACCTCCAATAATCAATTTGAAGGTGATTTCATCGGGATTCAAACCTCTAGCTTGCATATCTTCATAAAGACCCAGTGCTTCAGTTACTCTAGAAGCCTTGCAAAATCCGCTGATTAGTGCATTATACGATATAACATCAGGAGCAACACCCTGTTCTAGCATATCATGGAAAATGCTCTGAGCCATCCCTATTTTACCTGTCTTGCACAGGTTATCTATAATAGAAGTGTACAGTACTCGATCGGGAAAAAGGCCCGCGCCGATCATCTGATCAAAAAGTGTCTTGGCTGCATTAGAATTGCCTTCTTTTAGAAAAGCTTCGATAAGAATTGTATATGTTACAACGTCAGGGACAATTCCTTTTAGCTCCATCTCCTCTAAGAGATTATATGCCTTCTTACTGTGGTTTGTCTTGCAGAGAGCTCTAATAATAGTATTATAAGATACAATATCTACCAAGCCTTTGGTCTCCATCTTGTCGACCATTAGCTTATACGCCTTATCTAATCTATTCGCTTTGCAGAAACCTCTAAGAAGCTGGTTATAGCTATAACCATCAGGTTCCAACCCATTTCTTCCCATCTTCTCTATCAACTTCTCCGCTTCTTCCAACATAAGCTCGTTACAACAATAATTCAAAAACACATTATAAGTAACCAAATCAGGTTCACACCCGTTTCTCCTCATGAATGTCTTAATCGCTTGAGCTTTATCAATCCTACCAGCTCGACAAAACCCATTTATCAACGCATTATATATTTCCGTACTGAATTTAACTTGACCCCTTAAAATACCCAAAGTTAACTCATAAGCCAAATCAACCTTACTACTCCCACACAACCCAAAAACAAGAGCTTTACAAGCCTTATTATCCGGTATCAAACCTTTCCTAATCATCGTATACCACATTTCAACAGCATTATCGAAACGTCCAATCCTACACAACCCACTAATTACAATAGTATAACTAACTACATCAGGCTCTCTCCCTTTCTCTCCCATTACTTTAATCAACTCCAACGCAACGTCAACCAAATTTTCACTACACAAAACATTCAAATACATATTATAAGCCCAAAAATTCGGCAAAATCCCAACTCTATCAATATCACTTAACAACCTATTAATTAAATCAAGATTCTTGATTTTACACAACCCACAAATGAATTTCGAATATGTCAACGAATTTAACGAGAACCCCACTGGTTTCATTTCGTTATAATAACCTTCAGCTATATCAAAATGTGAAGTGCGTATCAAAACACCAATAATCCTATTATAATCAATGCTGAATACTCTACAATCTGACTGTGACAATTCATCGAACACTTGAAGTGCTTCTTTAATTAACCCTTTTTTCACATAGCTCGATATGTTATTACGATATACTAGCCGCTTCTTACCAAGATTCTTATACAATGTAGACTCCTCAGAAGCGAATACTCTATAGTCTGATTGTGACATTTCGTCGAACACTTGGAGTGCTTCTTTTACTAAACCTTTTTTCACCATGTGACCAAGATTTCTATACAATGTAGACTCCTCGGAAGCGAATACTCTATAATCTGATTGTGACATTTCGTCGAACACTTGGAGTGCTTCTTTTACTAAGCCTTTTTTTACGTAGTTTGATAAGTGAATGCGATATACGAGTCGATTCTTACCAAGATTCTTATACATATCAAACAATGTAGGCTCTTCGGAAGCGAAAAGCATAGCCTTCGCTTCTTCTTCAGCTCAATACACCAATATTAAGCTTCACAATTGACCTCTTTCATGCAATTTGTGCTTAACAGAAAAGGGTTTTGGGGTGGGGGTGAGTGGGGTGGAGGGGGGTAGGAGAAATTCGGCGATGGAGAAAATGGACAGAGAAGGAGAAAGTGAGAGAGTCCCAATGTCTTGAAAGACTTTCCCCTGGTGTTTAATAAAATTTTGTGACCAAAATACCCTTATAAGTCCTCCTCATGCTCGAATGCCCACATCGAATATGAAACCGAACTGTCTAATGACGTTATGAACTCTATGAACTCAACAGAGTTAGGGTTATTTTATTCCACCCTTTGCTCGAAACGCCCACGTCGAAAATAAATCAAACTGCCTGACGACGTTATGAACTCAACAGGGTTATTCTATTCCACCTCTTACTCGAAATGCCCACATCGGAAATGAATTGAATTGTCCCACAATGTTATGAACTCAAACAGATTATTCTGTTCCATCTTTTGCTCGAAACGCATATAATGAAAATGAGTCAAACTGTCTAACGACATTATGAACACAGCAGGTTTATTCTAGTTCACCTCTTAGAAAAAAAACTTTTCTAAAAAAAAATTAATGTAATAACGATATATTTGCACAAAACTTCTGGTTACTTGATTGTTGAATTTTTGGCTTGAAATAGGAATAAATGGAAGAAAAGGGGTTGTCATGTTGATTCTTATCAGGATTAACCGATATTGTTCAAGCGATAAGTTTTCACCGAAATACTCTTATAAATCATCACGATGCTTGAATGCACACATCGAATATGAATCGAACTGTCTTGACTATGTTATGGAGTTAATGGGGTTATTCAGTTCGTCCTTGTGAAAAGAAAAGAACTTAAATAGAAATACGTAATAATATAGCGATATATTTATACACTGATTTTACCCGAAAATGGTCCATTCGCTCCGTTTCGCCCATTTGACCACCCAAACAACCTCGTCAACCCCAAATATCTGCACCTGATCGATCCACAGCCCACCTGGGACCCTTCAGTAGATTTTTAGCCCAAAACTTCATCGGGCCCTGGGTACACCAGAAAATCATAAGCTACAACACACCGATTTGGCTCGAAAATGGCCCGTTCGCACTATTTCACACGTTTGACAACCCAAACGGACCCCGCCAATGTCGTCGGCCCATACTTGGCTGATCCATATCCCTCTTGGGGCCCTCCGGTTGATATTTGGCCCAAAACTCCACCGAGCCTCGAGAACACCCAGAAAACCATGGGCTATAGTACACCGATTTGGCCCAAAAAGGCCCGTTCGCGCCATTTCCCCCATTTGACCACCCAAACGGCCCCGTTAACCCTAAATAACCACACCTGGCAGATCCATAGCCTCCGATCGATTTTCAATCTTAAACTCTACCGAAACCCGGGCACACCCAAAAAACTGTGGGCTATAACATACCGATTTGGCCCGAAAATGGCTCGTTCGTGCTGTTTCGCCCGTTTGACCACACAAACAGCCTCATCGATGCCGCCGGCCCACACCTGGCCAATCCACAGCCCTCCTGGGGCCCTTCAATCGATTTTTGTCTTAAAACTCCCTCGGACCCTGGGCACACCCAAAAAATTGTGGGCTAGACCACACCAATTTGGCATGAAAATGGCCCGTTCGCATCATTTTCACTCGTTTGACCACCCAAATGGCCCCACTAACCCTAAATGTCCACACCTGATTGATCCATAACCCGTCTGGGGCCTTCTGGTTGATTTTCGGCCCAAAACTCCACCATGCCCTGGGCACACCCAGAAAATCGTGGGCTATAGCACCTATTTGGCCCTAAAAATGGCTCCTTCGCATCGTTTCTCCCGTTTGACCACCCAAACAGCCCCGCCAACATCGCCGGCCCACACTTGGTCGATCCACAGCCCGCCTAGATCCATCTGATTAATTTTCAGCCCAAAACTCCATTGGACCCCGGGCACACCCAAAAAACAATGGGCTATAGCATAGCGATTTGGCTCGAAAATGGTTTGTTCGCGCTGTTTCACCCGTTTGACCATCCAAACGGCCCCGCCGACCCCAAATATCTACACCTGGATAATCCACGACCCGTCTGGGGGCCTTTGATCGATTTTTGACCCAAAAATCCACCATGCCCCGGGGACACTTAGAAAACTGTGGGCTATAGCACACTATTCAGTCTTAAACTCCACCGGGACCCAGGCACACCCAGAATACTGTGGGCTATAGCACACCAATTTGGCCCAAAAATGGTTTGTTTGCGCCGTTTCACCCATCTGACCACCCAAACGGTCCCGCTAACCCCAAATGTCTACACCTCGCCGATCCACAGCCTGTCTGGGGCCCTTCGATCAATTTTTGACCCAAAACTCTACCAGACCATAGACACACCAGAAAAACATGGGCTATAGCATACCGATTTGTTCCGAAAATGGCTCGTTTGCATCGTTTTGCTCGTTTGACCACCCAAACGGCCCTGCTAACTCCAAATGTCCTCACTTGGCCAATCCACACCCTGCCTGGGGCCCTCCGATTGATTTTTGGCCCAAAACTCCACCGAGCCCCGGGCACACCCACATAAAAAATGAATCGAACTGTCTGATGACATTATGAACTCAACGGGGTTATTTTATTCCACTTCTTACTCGAAACACTTACATAGGAAATGAATTGAACTTTCTAACGACGTTAGGAACTCCACGGGGTTATTCTACTTCACCTCTTGCTCGAAACACTCACACCAAATATGATTCGAACTGTCTCACAATGTTATGATTATTCTATTCCACTTTTTTTTGAAACGCCCACATGAAAAATGAATTGAACTATCTGACGATGTTGTGAACTCAACAGGGTTATTCTATTTCATATTTTACTTGAAACGCCCATATAAAAAATGAATCGAACCATCTCACGATGTTATGAACTCAACAGGGTTATTTATTTCACCTCTTGCTCAAAATTCTCACACCGAAATGAATCGAACTGTCTCACGATGTTATGAGCTCAACGGAGTTAGTCTATTCCACCTTTTGCTCGAACACCCACATAAAAAATGAATCGAACTGTCCCACGATGTTATGAACTCAAATAGGTTATTCTGTTCCACCTTTCGCTCGAAACGCATACACTAAAAATGATTCAAACTGTCCGACGACGTTATGAACACAACAGGGTTATTCTATTTCACCTCTTAGAAAAAAACTTTTTTTAAAAAAAATAATGTAATGATGATATATTTGTACAAAACTTCTGGTTACTTGATTATTGAACTTTTGGCTTGAAATAGGAATAAATGGAAGAAAAAGGGTTGTCATATTATTTCTTATCGAAGAAAAATAGGATTAAACGATATTGTTCAAATGATAAGTTTTCACCGAAATACTCTTATAAATCCTCACGATGCTCGAAAACATACATCGAATATGAATTGAACTGTCTTGATTTCGTTATGAAGTTAATGGGGTTATTCTATCCGTCCTTGTGAAAAGAAAAGAACTCAAATAGAAATACTTAATAATATGGGGATATATTTATACAAAAATTTTGATTCCTAGAGGTTGGAAAACAAGGGGGTTTGGGCCACAGGTGACAAAAGAGTTTTAAAATGAGGTGTAGGTGACACAAGTCTTAATTAATAGTTGGAGGTGACAGTTACTTTATTATGTATTAAGAAAGTTGGGAAAGTTTTAAAATAACCCACAAGTTACACTTTGATCCAAATGTATACCTAAAATAACGAGAAACGGAGGGAAAAAACGTCTTTCTCTCTCTTCTCATCCATTGTTGTTTTCTCTCTCTTAGCAATTTTTGTTATTAATTGTTTCTTTTTCAGCTGCTTTACTTATCATCTTCTGCTTCATCTTCTTCTTGTCGACCATTTGTTGTTATTGTTGGTACAACGCAACTGCTGCGATCTGACCAATTTCTTAGGTCAAATTTTGTTTACTACATCACTTTCCACTTTGGCATTACTTCATAGGTTACTTTGGTAAGTAAAATTATGATTTTTATTCATATTTGTCATCTGGGTACACTTCTGTTTTTCCAACAATTAATAGAATCCCGATTATAAATCTAGCACAAGTACCCACAATTTAAACAGATCAATCATCTGGTGCATCAGATAAGTAATCTATTGTATCAGACTATTTATTTGTTGCATCATCGTATTATCTATTGCATCAGATCTATTATCTGTTGTATTAGGATGTTTATCTGTTGCACCAGACTAATTATCTGTTGCATCAGAATGTTTATCTATTGCACCAGACTAATTATTAGTTGCAACGAATGATTCATCTGTTTAAAACAACACAAATCAATCTCTGCCACAAACCCAACAGATAAATCTTGCTATTGCTACTGGATTCTAAATTATTCCTTTTTATGTCGAATTGTTGAAATGTTTGTTGAGAACATATTAGACAGAATAAGAATTAAATATGGATTAAAACGTCAAAGATCAAACATAATTTATTTATTAAACAAATAAAAATACATATAATAGACTAAAATAAAATAATAGTCTAATTATTATTATTGTTATTATCAGCATCATCATTGCCAGCCGACCAATCTTCAATCGGAAGTAGCAAGGCCCTCTTCAGCCTGCATATCTCGCGAAACATTCTTGATCTAACTCCTTCCAATTCCCATTGCAGATCACGAAGTTGATTCTGAAGTTCATTCACGGCGTCTTGCAGAAAAGCAACGTCCCACACTGGGTCAACCATAATCTTATCCGCTAGAGTGTAATATGAAAGATGAGATGCAATAAATAAATAGAGTGTGTATTTGAATGAACGATTGAGTAAGGACGGACCTATTTATAGAGGATTGAATTTGAATAAGAGGAAAAAAAGCGCGACTATTCACCTCCATACATTAATTAAATTTTTGATTAAATTAAGAAAATAAATATTGTGATATAATTCATGACTTTTCTGATTATTATTATTAATTAGTCTTTCGAAGAACCGTTTTTATTGAGTTGTGGCAACAGATTCTATATTTGTTGCATCAGATAACACATCTGTGACAACAGATATATTATCTGTTGCAACAAATATAAAATATGTTGCATCAGATAACATATCTGTTGCAACATACAATCTAACTGTTCACCTCCATTTATTAATTACATTTTTTTTATTAATATGAAAAGTAATGAATTAATTAAATTAAGAAATATTGAGATAAATCGTGACTTTTCAGATTATTATTATTAATTAGTTCTTTCCAAGAACTGCTTTTATTGAGTTGTGACTCGATATAGGTTGCATCAGATAAATCATCTGTGACAACAGATATATCATCTATTGCAACCATAGTGAACCTGTTGCATCAGATAATTTAATTGTTGCAACATATAATCTACTTTTTTTAAAAAAAATAACTATATCATCATATCATTAATCCAAATTTGCTTACTTTTTTATTTTATAAATTAAAAAAAATACCTTTTCAAATTTCTTAATAAAATAATAATCATTTTATTATATAATAAATAATTTAAAAAATAAATTCAAAAACAAAAATGGTGAAAAGTCATGATCAGTTATTAAAATTGTGGTTATAAATTGTGTTAATTATTTATTTCCTTATTATTTATTTACAAAACGTTTTTCATATTGAATAATCGGAACTCCGAGTTATGTCTTTCTCTTTTCACCCTCTCAATAACAACAATAACCCTTTTTTATTAATAACCGCCAGGTGCAACATATGATCGATCTATCGTAGCAGATTAATCTCTAATTGTTGACACAAATTGCTGCTCAACCCCTTCCACCAACCGTCGACATGTTTAGAACAAGGAATAAACAGAATGATTATTATTAAATACTAAATAAAAATTAAAAATTCAAAGTCGACAACAAAATGAAATGAATGTTCATAGATTTTTGAATTCCTTGGGTAGATTTGATATACAAAAGGAGAAAAATAATTGCTAAAATAAAAAACATTACCTAATTATTATTACTACTATTATTATTATTGTCAATCAGACATCTTTCATTCATCCGGCAGCCTTGCTCTGAAGTCAGCCAAAAATCTCTCTAGAGTTCATCAATCAAACTACCTTTGAAGTTCACGCAAGGACTCGATATGAATATTCTTGTACGAATCTGGATCATCCATATTTGTAAGGAGGGACCTA
The DNA here is from genome assembly GCA_030864225.1 of Capsicum baccatum var. pendulum. Taxonomy (NCBI): domain Eukaryota; kingdom Viridiplantae; phylum Streptophyta; class Magnoliopsida; order Solanales; family Solanaceae; genus Capsicum; species Capsicum baccatum. The sequence goes on from CM061555.1 coordinate 238,552,384, forward strand.
TTTATAAATTATTATATCTCGAAAATATAAGAAAGTTGCTTTAAAATAAATCTAACAGATGGGTAATCTGTTACAAAATATATTCTTTCTGTTAGATAACTTACAACATACTGGCAATCTTTTTGCAACAGATGTATATATCTGTTTGATTTCTGCAACAGGTTGATCGCTGTCGTAATAGATGTCTCCAATTGATTGACAATATAAACAGATGTGTCATCTGTTGCAACAAGCTAGCCATCTGTTTATTCAATTTAAGCTATAGATGGGCTAGGAAGAATAAGGTGCGTGCAGATGGATCCACTATCATATGTGTGGGAGTTAAGTATGTATTACTGATAAGGTTACCGGGACAACACACACAAAGTACAATATTTTTGTGAATGCAGTTTTTAACTGATTAGGCATTGATCATTCAAACAAGATCCTGCATTGTACCGTTAAGTTTGATGGGTTCAAAATTGATAAGGCTGAGGACCTCATGAAGATGGTGCAGATACCCTATTACGAATTACTGACGGTTGGTGCTCGTGTTTATGCGTGTCAAGTTTTGAGAAGGGATCAATAATTGTCGTCATTGAAGAGAACCAATAGCGATTGGACTTAACTTTAAGTGTGCATTGGACCCTTAGAGGGCCCTCAAAGCCTCGCATTGCATCAAATAAGAATGGAAAATCAATATACTTATTGCCCTGGCCAAAATTTATATGGTTGGGTTGCTCGCTTGGGTTGATGATTATATGCCAGAAGGTGCGGTAGGAGAATGCTTTAGAGGAAAAATTAGGTTGTTGATGGAAGACTATATCATCTGAGAGCTAATTGAAGAAGAGACACAGGTTAGAAAGTAACTTTTAACGAATCTGGCTGATGAAATTATCTTAGCAGATGCAAAATCTGAATCAAGTGTAAATATGAAAGTGTATCCGGTAATGTAATTTCGTCTGTTGTGTCTCTGAAAAAAATAATGCAGATAGACACTTTGATAGGGAGCTGCATGGTCGGGATTATCACCTAGGTAGAAAATAGGAGAAGACCAACAAAGCAGCCTCACGGGCATCGAGGGTAGAAATGATGTTCAGCAAGTCTAGAAAACTTACGCCAACAACAACTGCAGTGAAAATAAGGAAACTAAGCGAAGGCGGCAATTTCTAAATTTTAAATTTTATCCCATCTTCTTGTTTGTGTTTTTGATCAGGTCCACTGCCGTTGACCTGATCGGAACCACAAATGAGATTGAAAGGCAAATAGAGTATCATTGCTTCCTTAGCAATATGGTTATAATTAATTGTGTTTTCTTGCCTTGACATGCTTTCAACATTCCTTGGAGATGATCAGATGCTTGCTGTAGTATGTGAATCCTGATAATTTTCAAGCTTGCCTCCATCTTGTTGATTCTGTATTCAAGCTGGTCGTTACCGTCTTCGAAGTTGGTAAGGAGTTCCTCGTCTCTTGTGAGCTCGATCAGGAACACTACTTTCAAAGTTGTGGCATTATAGAATCCCTTCAGAACACTTTCTCTTTAGAAGCTTTGAAGGATACATGGAGGGTCTCTGTGTTTGTTTTAGGTCAAAATGTGTTGATGCACGTTGAAGATGTGGTCCCAACAGTTGAACAACACACTTTTATCGAGCGTTGCTCCATGCATCTTGCTTAACCAATTTGATAAATTAGTAAGCATGGAGTTACGTAGTATGTGATTTAAACTGGCTCTACCAAGCCTATCAAACGTTACGTAACTCTAAGCTTATTACCCTATCAAAACAATATGCCCGAGTTAGTGCACATAGAAAAATAGCCCAATTTGTCAGCCTTTCTGCTGATCACTTTTCTCCAATATAGATGACACAATATCTGCTATGCAAAAGTCTACACCATCGCCAAACATGATTGCCTGGGAACATGTCTGGCGATGGTGTAGACTTTTGCATAGCAGATATCTTGTCATCTATATTGGAGAAGTGCAATCTGCAGAAAGGCTGAGAGATTGAGCTTGTTTGATTTGTGCACTAACTCGGTCATATTTTTTTGATAGAGTAATGAGCTTAGAGTTATGTAACGTTTGATAGGCTTGGTAGAGCCGGTTTAGATCACACGCTACGTAACTCCATGCTTACTAATTTATCAAATTGGTTGAGCAAGATGCATGGAGCAACGCTAGATAAAAGTGTGTTGTTCACTTTTTGGGACTACATCTTCAACGTGCATCAACACATTTTGACCTAAAACAAACATAGAGACCCTCCATGTATCCTTTAAGGCTTTTGAAGAAAGTGTTCTGAAGGGCTTCTAGAATGCCACAACTTTAAAGGTAGTGTTCCTGATCGAGCTCACAAGAGATGAGGAACTCTTTACCAACTTCGAAGAGGGCAACGACCAGCTTAAATACAGAATCAACAAGCTGGAGTCAAGCTTTAAAATTATCGAGATTTATTTACTACAGCAAGAATCTGATCTTCTCCAAGGAATGTTGAAAGCATGTCAAGGCAAGAAAACACAATCAATTATAACCATATTGCTAAGGAAGCAATGATACTCTATTTGCCTTTCAATCTCGTTTGTGGTTTCGATCAGGTCAACAACAGTGGACCTGATCGGAAACACAAACAAGAAGGCATGGGATAAAATTTAAAATTCAGAAATTTGCCGCCTTCGCTTAGATTCCTTATTTTAACTGCAGTTGCTGTTGGCATAAGTTTTCTAGACTTGTTGTACATCATTTCTACCCTCGATGCCCGTGAGACTTCTTTGTTGGTCTTCTCCTATTTTCTATCTAGGTGATAATCCCGACCATGCTCTCCTTAGCAAAGTGTCCATCTGCATTGTTTTTCTTTCAGAGACATAACAGATGAAATTACATTGCCGGATACACTTTCATATTTGCACTTGATTCAGATCTCGCATCTGTTAAGATAATTCCACCGGCCAGATTCGTTAGAAGTTACTTTCTACCCTATGTCTCTTCTTCAATTAGCTCTCAGATGATATAGTCTTCCATCAACCACCCATTTTCCTTCGAAAGCATTCTCCTACCGCACATTCTGGCATAAAGTCATCACCCCGAGCGAGCAACCCAACCATATAAATTTTGGCCAGGGCAATAAATATATTGGTTTTTCGTTCTTATTAGATGTAGTGCTAAGCTTCAAAGGCCCTCTAAGGGTTCAATGCACCCTAAAAGTTAGGCTAATCGCTATTGAATCTCTTTACAATGACACAAAAATTAGATCCCTTCATAATGCTTGACAAATAAACATGAGCAACAACCGACATTAAATCTTAACAGGCTGTCAGAACCATATTCATGGTCCCTCAGCCTTATCAGTTTAGACCTACAAAACTTAACTATAAAATTACAGACATCTTGTTTGAACTATCTATGACTAATCAGTAAAAACAGCATTCATAAAATTAGTGCACTCTATGTGTGTTTCCATGATAACATTATCAGTAATAAATATCTCCCACATATGAAGTGGTTCCATCTACAAACAGCTTATTCCTCCGATCTCATCTTTACTACAACCTCTTTAGATAGTCCGTCACAAGTTGATCAACTGTCAGTTCCTTATATCTACAAAGAAGAGGAAAAAAATTGATGTCACAAAAAGAATATTGTTTATCTGTTGCATCAGATGTGGAGTCTGTTGCAATAGATGTGGAGTCTGTTACAACAGATGTAGAGTCTGTTGCAACAGATGTGGAGTTTGTTGCAACAGATGTGGAGTTTGATGGAATACATCAAACCAACCTTTCTGGTGGTTTTATTTGTTCCAACAGTTTCTCCATCTGTTGCAACATCAACAATAGCATAAACATCTACAAAAAAAAAACAACATTTGTTCCAACAACATCATCAACAATAAAGAAGCAACATCCTTTGTGCCAGAACCATCAACAACACCACAAGTTCTAACAACGTCAACCCCACCAACAACATTAATAACTGCATCAACAATAATGAAATAAACAAAATACATACAAAAAAATGATACTGCAAACAAGGCTTTTAAACTTCTCCCAACAGATGACTTTTTTCTCATATTGTAATAAAAATTCTCGAATTGTTTATTCAACACTTACAAGTTCCTTAATTTTTTTTTAATAAATATGATAGGGGTAAATTGTAATTAAATAAAAAAACAGATGTAAATAACATGCAAAGAAGAAGACGATAATGAAAGAGCAATAATGAACCATACCTTAATATCAAAAAAGGGATCAAAATAGAAATTTAAGTCGAGGAAAGATATGGATGGGTTTAGATCCGAAAAGATCTTTATGAGAAGAGAAAAGAAAAGAGAGGAAAAAGGTTGTGACCCTAACGAGGAGAGAGAAAAAAGATAAAAGTTGAATAAAATAAACTACAGCTGAAGGAAGAGATGAGATAATTTCTATAGATGTATTGTGTACGTAGACGTGGTGGTTTTCAATATTCATTAATTTTATTAATAATTTGAGGGGCACGAGGAAGACTAAGACTACTGACATTGAAAAGACAAGACAAGACTGCTCAATGAACTCACTTTTGAGATATCCAAGAAATATTTTTTATCGCCTTTAGTAGTAAGTACTACTACTTGATATTATCTGCTCGGACCAGAAGCTTCTTGCTTTAAAATGAAATGAGATAAAAAGATTTTCAAACAGATATGTCATCTGTTGCAACATATATAAATATCTGTTTAGAAATTCTAACAGCTTAGTCATCTGTTACAACAGATATAAATATATGTTTAAAAATCCCAAAAGCTCAGTCATCTGTGACAACAGATGAAAATGTTCATTTGATAATTAATAAAATCAGATATGTCATCCGTTACAACAGATATAAATATTTTTTTGAAAATTTCCAACAGCTCAGTTATCTGTCACAACAGATGCAAATATCTATTTGATAATTAAATCAGATATGTCATCTGTTGCAACATATATGTACCTGTTTGAAAATTTTCAACAGCTTAGTCGTTTGTTGCAACAGATTTCATAGCAATTGATTTAGGTGGAACTAGGGATGAATGAGTGAGCTCGCAGGGTCAACTACAAATCCAATCGAGTCTTTACAATTGCATGGCGTTGGTATTGCATTCATCCTGACCTGAGTCGTCGATCGATCACTCTAAGTTGAAATGAGTTCTCATCAACTCAATGTTAGGATAATGATAGTACCTAAGTTGATTTAGGTGGAACTAGGGATGAATGAGTGAGCTCGCAGGGTCAACTACAAATCTAATCAAGTCTTTGCAATTGCATGGTATTGGTATTGCGTTCATCCCAATCCAAGTCATCGATCGATCACTCTGAGTTGAAATGAGTTCTCATCAACTCAATATTAGGATAATGATAGTACCTAAGTTGATTTAGGTGGAACTAGGGATGAATGAATGAGCTCGCAGGGTCAACTACAAATCCAATCGAGTCTTTGCAATTACATGGCGTTGGTATTGCGTTCATCCCGACCCGAGTCGTCGATCGATTACTCTGAGTTGAAATGAGTTCTCATCAACTCTATATTAGGATAATGATAGTACCTAAGTTGATTTAGGTGGAACTAGGGATGAATGAATGAGCTCGCAGGGTCAACTACAAATCCAATCAAGTCTTTGCAATTACATGGCGTTGGTATTGCGTTCATCCCGACCTGAGTCGTCGATCGATTACTCTGAGTTGAAATGAGTTCTCATCAACTCTATGTTAGGATAGTGATAGTACCTAAGTTGACTTAGGTGGAACTAGGGATGAATGAGTGAGCTCGCAAGGTCAACTATAAATCCAATTGAGTCTGCATGACGTTGGTATTGCGTTCATCCCGACCCGAGTCATCGATCGATCACTCTGAGTTAAAATGAGTTCTCATTAACTCAATGTTAGGATAGCGATAGTACCTAAGTTGATTTAGATGGAACTAGGAATGAATGAATGAGCTCGCAGGGTCAACTACAAATCCAATTGAGTCTTTGCAATTGCATGGCGCTGGTATTGCGTTCATCCCGACTCGAGTCGTCGATCGATCACTCTGAGGAGAAATAAGTTCTCATCAACTCAATGTTTTAAAAACTATATCTTTTAAATTTTTTAAAATTAATTAAGATCAATTCAGACCAAATTGGCAATTTCAAAACTTGTCATTCTTTTCCAAAATTACAAATCAACCCATACAAACCATCCATTTGCGCGAAAAACTTTTCATTTCAAATCTTAAGTTCTCGCTCTTCTCTCTCTCTCTCTCTTGGGGTGTCCTCTCCTTCTCAACAATACAAATAATACAAACAACAACTACTCAACATATTGCCCAACCCTTCAAAATAAGTCGATTTTCTTCCTATTTACGGCTACATATAGTTTTTTTTCGACTTCATTCCTGCTTGTATCCGTTGTTTTCTTTATCTTCGCATGTAACAGAGTTCGAGAAGAGTTTTATATTTGTTCTTTATTCTAAAAAATAGGGTTTTTTAGTTAATGATAAAAAACAAGACTTTTAGTTGTATTATCTTCGAGAATGGGTTAACAATTTTGAGTTTTGATGCTAAAAAAGTAGGAAACACCCGAGAAAATCCCAGTTTTTCTTTTAGTGTTTTGTTGACTGTCGTGGTATTGTTGGTGGTATTTGTGGTGGTGGTGGTGGTGTTGGTATTTGTGTTTTTTGGCGGTGGTATCGGTGGTCTTGGTGTTGGTTTTGGTGGCATTGGTGGTGGTCTTAGTGGCATTGGTCGTGGCATTGGTTGTGGTGGTGGTGGTCCATCTGTTGCAATGGGTGAAAGATCTGTTGGAAGATATTAAATAGGTTTTCAAACAGATTCCTCATCTGTTCCAACTGATGGGTTATCCGTTGGAGTATTTTCTTGTAATATGGCAGAGAATAATTTATTGAAATTTATCCACCTATTGTAACAGGTGGAATATCTGTGGGGAGATATTAAATAGGTCTTCAAACACATTCGGGTTCCCCATCTGTTCTTACTGATGGGTTGTCCGTTGGAGTATTTTTTTTTGGTTATGTGGTAAGAATAATTTATTGAAATTTGTCTCACCTGTTTAAAAAAATTATGCAGACATCAAATGAAATGTATTTTTTATTTTTCTTTTGTTTGTAGTTAAAAGATGTCTCCCAAAAGAAAAGAAATAGAAAGTGGATAAAGTGGATCAACTTTTGATCACCAAACAAAAAAAGCTAGAGTATAGATAGATTCGGAGGAACTTCCAGAACAATCTTAGTCAGGGCAAAATGAAGTCGAGGAAAGTGATAACTCCTCCTCACCAATGGGGCGTGAATAATATCGAAATTCCAGCATGATTCTATCAAAACCATTAATATTGACAAGTTTCAAGTTGCGATGCCGATGAATAACCCTAATGCAGTATTTGGTGATCTTGTACTTAAATGTCAGTTAGGGAAACCTTTTGACGAACTTAGGAGTATTATGAAGAAGAAAAACATAGATGGACTTTTTAAGAAGAGTTGCTTTGCACATATTCTTGAGCTGTCTGGGCCCCGCCCTCTCTGTTTCCCAATGATCATGGTATATGGCCTTCTCAAGTGCATAATCATGTATGCGGGGGAAGATGGAGGTCCGAAGGAGGGAGAAAATAAGATAGATGAAGTCTGGATCAACTACTGTGGCATGCCGATTTGTTTTGGATTGAAAGAGTTTGCCATTGTGACGGGCTTGAGATGCGATCGTCCGGAAGAACCTGTCATCAAGAAAACACCCACAAATGGTCTAACAAATGCAAGGTAAAAAAGATGGGTTGTTGGGCATTGTTGGACCTAGCTATAAAGTGAAGGATTTGATAGCGGATCTCAAGAATAAAGACATACCAAAGCACTACAGGGAGAAATTGTGCTTAGTTTGATTTGTCCATTCCGTTTTATTGGCAAGAGACGTCAAGAAAGTTATAGAACGTGATTTATTGGCCCTTGCTGATGATTTTGGGAGATTCAACGATTATCCCTGGGGCTACGACAGCTACTACTTGACTGTCAAATATTTACTGAAAGAGTTAAAGCCAAAGACGACCACATTATATGGCTTTCCTTGGGCTTTCATGGTAAAATTGATCACTATTTTTACTCATTCATTAATTTATATTGAATATACTTGTGACTTTTTTTTACTTGCTTCCTGTTTACAATTTTTAGGCTTGGGCATGTGATGCCATTTCTCCCCTTCAAAAGCATTTCACGGATTACCCGGATAAGGTTTCTCATCCAAGGATCCTTAGGTAGTTGGCTGCAGTAGAGAGCAGCAAAAAAAATATTAACGAGGCTGATCTCTTTAACCCTCCGGATGATGTAGTACGTCTTCTTTCAACTAAAATAATTTTCCTCAAAGAAACATATTAAAATAGATGTTCCATCTGTTGCAAGAGATTACCCGTCAACTGCAACTGGTGCAATGGGTAATCTGTTGTAACAGACGATCCATATTTCATAGCAGATTAACCATATGTTGCTCTATTCTCTGAACCCTACTCAACAGATTACCCATCTACTGTAAATTATGCAACAGATGGGTATTCTGATGCAATATATTATCAATCCGTTTCAACATACAGATCAGCTGTTGTGGTAGCTAGATCGTCTGTTGCATAAGTTGGCTATGTTAACATAACCCAAGACCCATGTAACCCTACTGACTGTAAATTATTATTATATGATTTAAATTTCTCCTGTCATTTTTTTATAGGTTGTGCATCCTTGGATCGTGCCTACCATTGATGAGCTGGGGATGACTTCTTTTCTTACTCTGGGTGTTGTTGATACAAAAGAAGACCCAATGGTGGAGTTAATAAAGAAGAAATTGGCTGGAGCAATATCCATAAGAAGAGCAGTTAGGCAAGGTCAGTCTAATGTTGAATCTCTTCACGACCTAACTCAAACTGCAACAGATACGGGTGCTTCTTCTGGGGGTGTTGCTGGTGGAGTTATTTGTGATGGTGACAGTCATCCTGCTTTTGCTTCTACTGCCAGTCGTGATTAGGAGCATGTTGGTACTCAACAAAAAATAAATATGTTTGAAAACACCCCTTGCACAGGTCCTCCCTCTCACCCCTACACCGGTCCCTCCCACCCTTACAGTGGTCCCTCTCACCCCTCTTAACCCTCATGTGTCTCATTGCAAATGCAAAGTGTGCAAGGACAGAGAGGATAAACTCCTCAACTAGCTAGAGCCTATTGCCGAAGCTGCCAAGGAGTTGAAATCCAGGAGGGGTGTCATACCATCTAACGAGGTGAGGGAGCCATGCACTCATACAGTGAAGGTTAGGAGGAAGAGAATAAAAATTAGACAAATTCTCTCTATTCTGAAATCAACAAAAAATGCAACTCCCCCTGCTCCAATAGTTGTTGAGGTTCAGGGGCCATCGAAGAAGGTGGACATATTTGCGGCACTTGGCAAGGAGAAGAAGAAGGAACTGGAAGAATTCATCAAGATGAAGGTTCAAAAAGAATAAACCATGCATTCATTTGCCACCAAAGACTTCTCGAATATGACAAATATGTGCGTGTGGTATGAGGACAAGGTAAGTTTACTTTTGCTAACCTACCCTTCCAATCTACTCCATGAAGAAGAATCTACGCAGCAGATGTGTAATCTGTTGCAACAGCTTGGTATTCTGTTGCAACATAATACACATATGTTGCATAAGTTGCGTTGGCTGGGTAATCTGTGAACTGATTCAGAGAACCCTCTGCATCAGATTTATTCCACTGTGTTTTTATTCTTTACAATTACTAACCCATTTAAAAATTATCTTCTTATACCACAGTATGTTGATTAAATTCTCTGCCTCATGAGGGACAAACAGTTAGCGTACCTAGATGCTTATGATGCTGCTGATAGGATAATGGACCTCAACTTCTACAATAATTTCAAATATAGGTATGATGATCTTCGTAATCTAGATGATTTTGGTGGCTTGGGATTTGATCAGTTAGTTTTTACGTTCCAATGAGATGAAAAAACGATTAAATATGTTAGAGGGAAGAGGCCATATCCACACGGCAAGAGCTAGACCAAGGCAAAGAAAATCCTTGCAGTCATGAACGTGGATGTCACCCATTTTATCACCGTTGAGATACTACTATACGAGGGAAAGATTAAGGTTTATGACTGCAACTTACCTGTGTTCAGCGAGAAGACATTTTTAACCCACATGCAGCCACTCTTGAAGTTGTTGCCCAAGTTGTTGACGCAGAGTAAGCTGATGGATCATTTGCCGGCTGAAGTCTTGGTGAAGGAATCATGGGTTTTTGAAGGTCAAAATAAGAACATCCAGCTCCCAAAAAATACAACCAGTGCAGCGTGCGGGCCATACTCGCTTGCATACATAGAGTATTTGCTGACCGGCACACAAATGATCGATGTGTACGACACCGTTGTGGGAAAGATGCAATGGGTCTGCGCATATGGGGTACTAACTAAATGGTTGGAGCCCGTGTATAAAAAGAACATGTACAAAGATAGAGACGAACACGATAACAAATTTTCATTTCAAGCCAATTCACTATACATATAGGGGCAATAATTTTTATGTCTGGCAAAGTTGAATTTTTATAATGCAACTAATTTTATACCTGTCGTAATAGATGTAGTACCTGTTGTGACAGATTGATTATCTATTGGAATAGGCTGGTCATCTGTTGCATTATGCAAATGTTCCCCGTCTGTCTGTCACAATAGATTTATGATTTGTTGCAACCTATAACGTATCTGTTGCAACTGATCGGTAATCTATTGGAGCAAATAAAAAAATTAGGAAGACCTGTTATATAATTTTCAATAGAAGATCTACATGTTGCATCTCATGTTGCAACATATGTCTAAATCTGTCTGATAAGATATATCGTCTGTTGCAGCAGATGTATTATCTGTTGCGATATTTGAATCTAGTACTCCATTTCAATTAACATGTTTAAAACTCAGAATTAATTATATTCATAGACAAAATAAAATAAATTGAAGCCTTCGGAAATTACATGAAATAAAATAACTCAATAAATAAATGAAATGTAAAAAAATCATTATGAGTACAAACAATCTACTCTACAAATAAGAGGATAGGTTATTACATTGACGGACTCAAGCTATAAATATCTAATCAATATGGACAAGTTGTTCTTCATCCAGTGCTATGGAATTCGGCTTTGGTCGTCGTGGATCTTTAACGTCGGTTGCGTATGGCTTCTGAGCTTTCGCTTCTCCATATTTCCATAAAAGAGCAGCACATCTTTTGCGGAGTAATCCGGCATCAAGTCCATCATTTGGTACTTGTAATCCATCGCTCAAATACTCGGCATAGGCGGCAACAAAAGGACCGCAATCCCTGCATTATAAAAAAATAGATAATTCATATTTTGCAGTTCATGCAAGGGTTGTGAAATGAAACTAAGTCATGACACTTAAACTTATAGGATACCAATGGTTTGTTGAGAAATTCCGTCAACATATTGTACATCAAATGGATTAGCTATTTTATCCCGGTATTCTTCAATCGTCGACCAATCAGTACGGACCTTTTGATCCAAAAAGTCATTCATATGAAGGTAAGTAGGCAATATTTTGGCCAGCTTTTGTATCTCAGACGACGGCCCAAAACGTCTCCTTCGCGACATCAAGTCATAAACTCGGATGCACCTTTCTTTTAGAATGACAACAGCCAACACCCAATGGAATTCATCACCACAATTAATTGGGATGTACACTTCATCGACCAAATGCTAAGGTAAGCCAGCTGAAATGCTAAAACCTTTGATGATGTTGATTAAGCATTCCTCGTTTCGAAAAACTTCCGAATGCTGTTAACAATACCTATCGTAGGCATTATTGATGTAAACTTTGTACAAATAATTGCATGTTATGTATCTGTATTGTTCTTGTGTTTGCAACTTGGCCTTCTTTCGGAGGTAGTAAAAAATGACACCGATGTGCTGCACATATTATCAAACATTTTGAATTACATGACGAAAAAATCAATACGTAGATGCAATTAAATAAAGTATTAATTAATAGTAAAATGTATGGCCTTTAAACCTCATCATTCTAGCAAGTTAGGGGCTGTGACATCAAATATAACCAATTCTTCATTTCGGAATGTGCAACAACAAAGTCGAACACAACCAAGACTCAATTCGTTCACTTTGTAGCGCTCGTCATTTTATTTTCTACATGATGATTTATATGTGTTAATGTCAGGTTCTTACAACAAGAATTGTATAGACCAATATCCATAAAATTGATTTATGTACCTACCGGCATGATGCTTTAATAGCCCATCGGCAATCCACTCTGAATAGTCGTTGATCAACTGTATTAGTTTTTTTGGAGCCTCATCCGAGATGTTGAACCCTTCAAACGGGTAATTCTTCCATTCTCCTAAACGGATAGGCTCCACTTTTTCTTCATCTTTGGAAGCAGTTGATGGATTATCAACTATCATATTATGCTCTTCGGCAATAGCTATGATATCCACCTGGAAAACCAGAATTGTCAATGCTAAGTAGAGATATACAACAGATTTTTCATCTGTTGCAACAGATGATTCTTATGTTGCATCAGATGGATTATCTGTTGGGATAAATTTGAATAGGTAAATCAGAGCAGTACGATAATTTTAAACAGATGACCCATCTGTTGCAACATAAGACTCATCTGTTAAAATATATAATGAATCTGATGCAACAGGTTAGACAACAATTGCAACAGATGTATACATCTTTTTGATAATTTTCAGCAGATGTATCATCTATTGAAACAGATATGTGCTTGTTTGTTTTTTGGCACAGATAATGTACATTCACCTTCTTCAGCTCATGCTGCTCTTCTGTGACCCTTGCACACTGAACATCGGTACAAGACAAAGACAGAAGCGTTGCAATCTTGATTTTTTTTATGATTGGTGATGCCTTGGAAGTGTCTTTCCTTCTCCTCTTAGCTGCCTTGATCTCTAGTGGACTATCTGGATATGAAATCCTCTTTGATAGAATGACACCCCTTTTAGATGTCATTTCCTTTACAGAAGCAGTTAGTGCATTAATAGCATTAATCACTCCATCATGTTTTGCCTGGCAGTCTTGACATTTGCATGAAGAACATTCGCTAGATGCGGCAAAATCTGGAGAAAAATCTGTACAACCATTATGATCATAGTCATAATGGCTTGTTGTTTCAAAAACTGTAAGAGGAGCATCATTATCCCCACCCTCCAAAATTATTTTTCTAGTGATGGTTGTTGCTCCAAACAATTCCATTTTTATTCCATCAACGACCTTAGGGTCCGATAAAGTTTGCACAGACCGTAAAGTAAGAAAAAATGGCATCTTCAACTCTCGGTTGGTCGAAACAAGCGACGGATGGACAATCTAAAATAAATTGGTACATATATTAAGAATGATGATGAAATCATTTAATCATTAATTAAAATAAAAACTTGATTAGAATTGAACTTACTGCTTCCTTGGGGAGATTGAAAAGATCAAGAAATTTTGCATTTTTATCGGTTTTGGCCGACAACCATCTCAGAATTCTTGGACAGGAAACTTCTTCCTGGTAGTTCACTTGTTGTCTCAAATAAGGAATGGCTTCAAATGCCCAAGCCTATAACATAACGCCAATAAATCAAAAGTATTATTGAATAAAAAAAATGATAAATCATATCATGATAAAAGAAATATTTACCATTAAGGCCCATGAAAAACCATATAAGTTGACTGTTTTGGCGTTAACAGAGTCAACAAATATTCGATAGTCATTTTGAAGCTTTCATAACCCTAAGGATAGTTGTTAAATGCCTTAAGATCCTCGGAGAGATTTATTAAACCGAGGCTTATGTTTTTGTTAACGTCTCTCGCCCAAAGAACATTATGTACAAACCAAACCAAACACAATGATTGTTTGTGCTTCTTTGAAAGTCCTTTACCTTTCAACGCTTCAATCAGATTTTTGTTTTTGAAGCTTGGACCAACAATGGACACCAGGTCATCACGATCACTCGACTTGCCTTTTCCTTTTTTGGGTGTGCGGGGTGCTTTTTTTGGGTCAGAGTAGGTATAACTTGAGAAGGAGAAGGAGGATAACAATTTAGTCTGATAACTATGGCAAACTCCTCCCAACCAAACCAAACAGGCATGCCACAGTAATTTATCCACACCTCATCCATCTTATCTTTATTTTCATACATAAACCTACTCTTGAAAAGATCATATACCATTTTCATCTGGAAATGAGCATTGTTGTCCTCCGGCAAATCAAGATATTTCTCAAAGCATCTTTCCTCGAAATAAGAATCCAATTTTTGTTCTTGAAGTATTTTTATGAAGGCGTCGAAAGATTTTCCCATGACTGACTTAACCACGAGATCACCCGTTAAATCTGTGGCACCATCGCACTGCATTCTCACAAGGTAACGATCAATGCTGAAGGTTTTGACCAACTCTTCGACGGAAGGGTTATTAGCATTTGGATCATCTTTTTTGAAAGATTCCTCTTCCCCGTGTTCATTATCTTCTGCTCTTGATTGAGATAACGCTTGTAAAGTAAGCTCATAGAGTGGTGGATGTAGCTGAGTTGCTGCACTTGTTCCTTTACTTGGACTTGATTCGATTTCTTTTATTTTGGGAGCCATGTTATCTTAAATTAACAGGAACATAACATAGATTATAATTGATTAATGCATAACAGTAATATAACAGTTGTTGACACCTAATTTTTGCCCTCCACGACTAATTTAATCCTGAGTGTCTTCAATTTTTAATAAAACTTTTCAAAATATTTTGAAAGTAATTTTATCATTTTAGGTAGCGATTATATATTATCGTGTTTAATTATACGAGATTATATGATTTGACTACCTAAATGTTTATGCTATGGAATATCAGATTTTAATCAAAGCTTATCTTGAAAATAAATTTAAATGATTAAAGTTTTAATTTAAATATAATTTACTCTCAAAAATAATTTATTTGGATAAATATGTTTGATTTTATCGAATAAAGAAGCTCAGGGTTAAATGAGGTATTAATTCATTTCGAATTTTGATTTAATTGAGCCAATCTATTAGATTTGGCCATAATTGAAATCAAATTGGTCATAATTGCGATGCAATTGGCCAATTGATTTTCAATTGGCCAAATCCCCAAATAAAACCCAAAATTCCCAATTACCAGCCCACCAACCCAATGAAATAATCCGGCCCACACCCCTATTCTCTTAAACAGCAAAACGACACCAATATCAACCTCATCAAACAACACCAACTCCAGCGAAACCCGAACCAACGTCGACGAACATGCTCCAGCCTTGACCCGTATCGGACCCGAATCCACTGCTCCAACCCGCGTCCGACTTCACCAAAGCTTTTAGGAATTCGACACCTATAACTCAATAATGGTCGAATCCAGCTCAACATCAACACCTCACCAAGCTGAGGTACATATCCCTTTTTTAGCGAGATATCCGGGGTCATAGAACGGATTTCTTTCATTTTGATTGGTGAAAATAGAATCCGTTTCTCTCAGGATTCTCAATTTTGAAATTCTTTGAAAAATCCAAAGTGGAGTACAAATCACGAGTGAAAAACCGGGGCAAGGGGGAATTTGAATTTTGAATTTCGAATCCCTTATTTTCAATAGTCCCAAAATACCCCCAATTTGTCTTCTATATAAAGACCCTTGGGCTCACTGTTTTGGGGGGTATTTTCTCTCTTTTTTCAGGGGGTTTTTGGTTCGGAAATTGGGAGTTGGAGATTCTAGAGTTGAAACTAGGGTTCAAAATTTTGGGTTGAAAATTTTGGGGGTTTTCAGAAAAGCTGAGAAAGAAAATGAGTTGGAACATTTCTAAAAAATCTCTGGTTCGGAAAAACTGAGAGAGAAGAGAAAAGAAGAAAAAAAGATTCTTGAAAAAATTCATTCTCGAATAGAAATTCTGTTCTTGTTTTGAAAGTTCGTCAGCTAAATTAGAGTGTCGAGTTGACGGCGAAGAAGTTTTCCGGTGGTCGTGATCTCCGTACTAGTTCGTCGTCTCGTTTTGCTGCTCCCAAAAAGGTAACATTCTTTTTTCATTAAGCTTCATCTGTTTCTGCTTCATCTCAATCTTCTATAGTCGTGAATAAATTTTTAGTATGATTAAATGCTGGATTTGTTGCTGTGGAGGCTTTAAGAGTCGTAGGGTATCGCGAAGAGAATCGAATTGTTGTTTTAGATAAGGTGCTTGTTGTTCTTGATTTGATAATTTTTTAGATAGTCATTTAATTTCGCCTTTCTACTCTAGGTAATGTTTCTTTTGGCATAGAAATTGAGTTCATTATGTGTTTTTTGATTCATTATAATCTTCATCTAAATTCGAAACTTTCAATCAAGTATATGCCCATTTAGCTTTAGTCTGTTTTACAAATTCTTTGAATTTTGATTGCTTCTTTCTTGCTTGAGTTTTCTTTGTTCCTGTTTGATTCATGGACAAACTTAACTTTAGTTACGGTAGTTTGGAATAGTTCCTTCAGGTCTAGTCAATGTTGCAGCTTCCTTGTTTTCTTTGGGTCAATAGCAATCATCTTCTAAGCATTCCTAGACTTTAATTAGCAAAATTGTAGTGGTAGACCTAGAAAAGGGTATTTGGATGTTCAAGTTACTGACTCGTTGAGAAAGGATAAAATCAACTTTAAACGACTAAAAATCCGGTATTTTACAATGTTCTATTCACCTATTTGCTCTAGTTTATTCAAGTAGAATCGCCTCGATCTATTTGAATGCAGTAGATGTGTAACTGTCCTCAGGCTATTTAGACTCTCTGTTACAAAATTTTCCTCTTTTCTCTTGCTTTTGGTATGTTTTATTTTCTTTGTCGTTATGGTTCGTTTTCTGAAAACTCACATGTGGTGGAAAATGTAGCGTGCCTAGACTGGTCTATCATCATTTTGAGTTAAAAGACGCATTTTTAGATGCGTTGTATATGATGTAACTTGAAACTTTGATTTAGTATAACCTTTTCTTTTTTTTTTCAAATCCTACACCATACCTATTGACTTATTTTCTAATTTGTTTTGTTAGAACTATTGCCTATTAGTTTGAAGTGTCTAATGCTAATTCTCTATATGGCATCCCTTTCTTGACAATGTGCTGATGGTTTAAGAATATGCGTCTTGGACCTGATATGGTAATTGAGGGGATCTTCTCTTTGTAATACATGCCGCTGCTTACGCATATTATGTCATCATGATGTTTCAATTGGTTTAAAGTATGTCATTTCTACATATTCATTGATCATTCCATTTTAATTAGGAGGATGGTACACGTTTTTCTGTGTCTTTATGATCTGTTTAGAATGAATACTGGAGTGTAAAACCCACCTCTTCGCCTATACTTTTCTTTGTTTAATGAATGACATTTTTTTTTATATTCAATATGCTTTTGGCCATCTGTTAGAATCTTAGTCGCTTAGTTAGCATATTGTGATTCTCTTTATATTTTTCTTAGGTCGAGTATGTATTATTTAAGATTCATATTACGCTGCCACTTTTATTAAATCCGCAGTAATCTTTGTCCAAATTTTTTCTCTCTTTGATGGGTTATGTGTTAACTGATTTTAGCTCCTTTCTTTTTTCGCGATGGGTCATGGATCAATCTTATTTCTTGTTTCCTTTTGTTAATCATGTGCTTATGTTCTTTATTCTTCTTGTTTTTTTTTTCGCATGAATACTCGTTGGAGTCCAAACGGACTCTTTGCATTCCGCAATGGGCTAGTGGGGGCCCATCTTCCTAGTCAATTCCTAGAGAAAGCCTAAACCAAATTACATGGCGTATAAGCACGAGGAGTTGAGAGAAGGAAATGGATCAAAGTCCTACGTTTGAAGCCGCTAAGAGACAAAAGTCTCATTTATTATTTCATTTTCGTTTAATTATTATTGTCTTTATTTATTTATTTATTTTATTTATTTATTTTATTCATTCATTTGGGCCACGAAGCCATGGTTGTATCTAGTACAGGTGGAGCAAGATTCGAGCCAAAGGCTCGACAATTAGATTAGGACAGGTGAAATGGGTCGAAAGCCCATTCAAACTAGGATATGTCTCATTGATTTGGGCCGATGGCCTAAATCCCTTACTTCCTCTCTTTCCCTCTGTTCTTTATGTTTGTTTTCCTTATGTGCTTGATGAACCTAGTTAAATCCTTAGTTAAGTCGCTAAAAAACTAGTTTTGCATAAATACCAAAATATTTTCAAAATCACTCTCTTTTCAAAAAATCAATCACTTTTCGACAAAATTAATCTTTTTAAAGTTAATCAAAAGATGATTTTCAAACAGTCTGGATAACCGCAAGTTAGTGGACGTTTTAGATACCTAACACCTTCCTAAAACGTTAATAGGAACTTCTTATCTAGACTCTCTAACTTAAAACGATTTTTCTATTTTGAATCATTTGAAGTAACTCTCTAAAGGTTTCTTAATTCCTTTTCAAAATTAAGTGGCGACTCTCTTTCAAAAGTCAATTTTTTTGCAAAACAACAGTTTCAACAGACAACTAATCTGTTGCACCAGGTTTGTTATTTGTTGCAACAAATAACCGACCTGTTGCAGCGGATGATTAATACGTGGGAACCATAAAAACAACACTATCTGTTGCACCTGGTATTTTATCTGATGCAACACATAACTGAACCGTTGCAACGGATGAGTAATCCGTTGGAAACAATAAAAGCAGATCACTAATCTGTTGCACCAGGTATTTTATCTGTTGAAATATATAACCGACCTGTTGCAACGGATGAGTAAACTGTTGGAAAGAATAAAAATGGATCACTAATCTGTTAGACCAGGTATGTTATCTGTTGCAACAAATAACCGACCTGTATGAGTAAATCATTGGAAAGAATAAAAACAGTCCTAATCTGTTGTAAAATGAAAAAAGTAAACTGTTGGAAAGAATAAAAACAGATCACTAATCAGTTATCTGTTGGATCAATATTGTTTAGATTTCTTCCAAACAGAAGAGTCATCTGTCGCAACAGATGAATGATCTGTTAGATTGTTCACCTGTTGCATCAGATTTTCATAGTTGCATCAGATTTTTAATTTGTTGCATCAGATTTTAAAATGAAGAGTAAACCGTTGGAAAGAATAAAAATAGATCACTAATCAGTTATCTGTTGGATCAATATTGTTTAGATTTCTTCCAAACAGAAGAGTCGTCTGTCGCAACAGATGAATGATCTGTTAGATTGTTCACCTGTTGCATCAGATTTTCATAGTTAGATCAGATTTTTAATCTGTTGCATCAGATTTTAAAATGAAGAGTAAACCGTTGGAAAGAATAAAAATAGATCACTAATCAGTTATCTGTTGGATCAATATTGTTTAGATTTCTTCCAAACAGAAGAGTCGTCTGTCGCAACAGATGAATGATCTGTTAGATTGTTCACCTGTTGCATCAGATTTTCATAGTTAGATCAGATTTTTAATCTGTTGCATCAAATTTTCATCTGTTGCATCATATGTTTCATCTATTACATCAAATGTTTCAACAGTTGCAATACCATTTCTACCAAGACAAACAACAAATCAACCCAGCAACACCAACATATCACACACACACATACACACTAAGAACATCAACTGTGATAAAAAATCACCAACAAATTTGAATCAACAGTACGACAACGAGAAGAAGAAATGTAGAAATGCCAGAAATTAGGGTTTTATTCAGTCCACATTTCAATACCAGAAGAGTAGTTGGCTCAAGTTCCTTTGTTTCTTCATAATTTTTTACCTGTGAAAAAGGAAATGGGAGGACGAAGAACTCGAAGTTGTTGTCGCCGGAGAAGTATTCACGTCGATTGACGGTTGAAAGTTGAAAAGGAACTTGCCCGACTATTTATCGCCGGAGGTTGAAGGGAGAAATTTTGCAGAACTGTTGGTTGGGAGAAGATGGAGAGAGAGAGTGGTTGATTAGGATTGAAGAGGGGTGTGAGTTAGGTTGATTTGTATTTTTGAAAAGATTAGAAAGTTTTGAAAATATTAATCAAGTCCACAATTAACTTAATCAAGTTTCCTAATGATGTTTGACCCTATCTGTTGGTCAATGTCACCAATCCTTCATTCAAGACTTAAAAGACACCTTTCCTTCAATTTTCTCGAGAAACAATAAGTTTTTTTTTTCTTTTTTTTTTTGGTAAACAATAAGTTGATTAACTTGTCCATCAACTATTTGTTCATAGTAAATCAAGAGATATTTGAAAGTTATACAATATTGTTGTAATTGTATTAAATTTTTAGATATCGACTTGAATTTTATACAAATTTATATATTTTTCATACATAATTTACAAATTTTATACAAAAAAATGATTTTATTCATAAATGTAACATGAACTTTATATAAAATTTATGCAGTTATATACACATTTGATACTAATTTATACAATTTTGTATATACAAAATGCTGGTTGTAATTCTAAGTCTTAAGCGAGATATATGGGCTCATACCAATTTTACACTATTTTCATAAACGAAAATTATGAGCAAAATACCAAAGCTTGAGCGAGATGTACATATTTCATATCGATTTAATACAATTTAATAAATTTTTTACATAAAAACAAAAAGTACATAGTATTTTTATTAATTAAAGATTAAATATGTTGAGCCATATATTCCCTCAGTTTACTGTTACTTGTTTACATCATATCAATATAAGAAGAATTGCTATGGGTTCGAGGAAGGGCCACAAGGGTGTATTGTATGCAATTTCACCTTGCATTTCTGTCAGATGTTGTTTCCAAAACTTGAACCTATGACCTCCTGATCATACAGCAACAACTTTATCAGTTAATCCAAAACTTCCCTTCTCATTTAATAAAACATGACAAACAAAAATAAACGAAAAGAATATAACACAACAACCAATGTAAATTTTATTAATAATTTAGGGACCAAAAGTAATATTATCCCATATTAATTGATCATATTCCAATGTTGCCAAAATAATCCCATGGACTTTAATTTATCAAGTTGAGGACCCGCCAAAAACTCCAACTCTTCTACTACCCAATAACAAGTATGGGGATTAGATGGCAAGGAACATATATTAAGTAATTCAAACTTAAAAACATCAAATCTATTTTATTTGTCACCCCACCAAAAATAATAAAAGTAGAGGGTCGTTAGCGTATGATTCATCCAAAAATCAAAATGGAAAATCATCGCTCACTTTAAGATCGTTAGTCTCCAGATGCGCAATGATATCGTAAAGGTACACCATTATCCGGGAGACGATTAATAGTTACAGATAGGGTAATATGAATTTTCTTATCTACAG